>CM044315.1:93458528-94658528 GCA_024291935.2 Okapia johnstoni | reverse complement strand
GGAGGGCATGGCAACCCACTCCAGTATTCTTGCCTGGAGAATCCCATGGACAGAGGAGCCTGGCGGGCTACAGTCCCTAGAATCTCAAAGAGTCAGACAGGACTGAAGTGACTTAGCACACACACATTTCTGTATTTAGAAAAAGTGTCACAGTCATCTTTGACAAGAATTCTCAGATTTTCAGGCTGTGTGTCCATACGAAAAAATGACAGCATTCTCATACAATTTACCCTAAAAGCTTCCTGATGAAGACAGTACTCATAGTTACAATGAAGGAATGTGTGCAGGTAGGCTCTTAACAGATGTGGTTGGAGAAGGGAGGCTTCAGGATAGTTATGTCTTAGTTTTCCTCAGAGCAAAAGGCAATCAACTAATAGTAACTTAGAGGACTTCAACACCATTATTAACAGGGGTTTTTTTGGATGTAGAATCCAATCTTGTATCCAATATTTAGGATTTCTTGAGAAGACATGCTCTTCTTCTCAAGTAGGCAAAGAGCCATTTACAAAAGGTGACTACATTCTAGGCCATAAGTCCTAGTACAGAATCAATATCATGTAGACCACATTCTCTGATTACAATATAACTCACTTTGAAGACAACAGTTTAAAAAATTTCTCTGTTTTGCAATTTAAAAGAAAGGAAGATTTTTTTTTTTATATGTACATTGGGAAAACCGGAACACAGACAGTAAGTGGAAGGAGGCTGATGGAGAGACCACTGAGAGACCTGACATTGTCCCAGTTAGTTTGCCTTTCCACTGGGGTAGGATGTGTGTGTTACACTGTTGCAGAAATCTGTCCTTTGCAAGTAACTGATTGTTTTTGAGGGCAACAATGTTTCCTTTTCCCCTCAGTACTCAGAAAGGTCTGGCAAAGAGTAACTGAATGAATAATAAATGGTTGTATGCTTTTGCACCTACATGCAGAGAATACTTAGGGCCATTCATTGGACACTTGATGGACCAGGGACTGTGATGAAAGCTTTACATACGTTCTCCGCATCAGTTTTAAACAGCCTTCTGAGAGGACAGTTTTCTCCCTGTTATGGATGAAGAAGCTGAGGCCGGCAGGTTAAGTAACTTGCCTTAAGGGCACACCCGTTGTAAGTGGCAGAACTGAGACTTCAAACTAGACTTTGTCATTCCACAGTGCATACTCACTGCATGTGCCCTAAAGCTCTTACTTGGAATAGACGTTCATCCCTTTGCAAGTGGGAATGGCTTCAGCACTCCTGTCCCGCCTTTCGGGGCACAGGCGGCTCTTACAGCCTGACGTTGGCCTCATTTTAAGCCCTTGTTACTTTTTTTGAGCTGGTTCAGGATGTTTCCCTTTGCAGGTTTTGAAAAATGTGTAAGTAAGGGCTTGTGGATATAAAATCACATCTGTGTTTTTACCACTGAGAAGCCTCTCACGTATCCTCTCGAGGCCATCTGAGCAGGGCCTGGATTTTAATTTGTGGTCTCCCACTGTGGGCACCCAGGGCACTGCCCCACCCCTCAGAGTCATGGCCATGACCGCTCTGCCTCCCTCTCTGCCAAGCCTCGCTAGAATGTCCTTTCATCTTCGAGGGCTGGGAGGGAGCCAGGTCTGCTCGGGACTTTAACAGTCTATAGCTGTGTTTCTGTCTGGTTTTTACTTTATATTTCCAGGTTCTCTTGACGCTTCGATATCCCAGGTGGTAAAGAATGAAGGGAAAGCAGCAAAGAGAAAAACCTCTGATGAAGAGAAGAATGGCAGTGAAGAGCTTGTGGAAAAGAAAGTTTGTAAAGGTTTTCAGACAGTTTGAAAACAAATGTATTAGACTTCATATTGTAAGACAACCCAGAGCAAAAACACGCTTAGCTTTCCAATGGTAACACTTCCTTCCTGTGTCTGTGTTTAAGAAGTGGATAGGGTTCCCTGTTTGCACACGGATTTCCGAGTTCACGCGTGCTTCCTCACTCTTTGTTCTCCATGCGCTCCATCTCTTACTCACCTTCGGTCAGATAGGAAACCTGCCTTGGTCCTTCAGGGGTTAGAAACAGGTTTACTCGGCCTTGGTTAGCGTATGGGTCCCCAGTCTCTCTCTGACCACATGTCCTTGCCCTCCGCCTGTTGATTAGCACTTGGAATGCTGTGAAGAGCTCGTAGGCAGCGTCCCCAAAGACGACCTGAGGCTGAAGAGAGCAACTGAAATTTGTCGTCAGCTTCGTAACGTGTCACAGTGTGTGAGGAATAAGTGAGAAGTATCAGCTAGAGAGAAAGCTGTGGGTTTTTACTGACTGCGCCAGCCAAGCCTCTTTGTTGCGTGCCAGAAACGGTCTCTGGCAGAGGCCGCAGTCTCCCGTGGAGGTGTGATGTGAGGGTGCAGGTTTCAGTGCAGCTTGTCACTGCCTGGAGCCTGCAGAGCGCTGTGCCTGCCGGTGGCCGCCCTTCAGGAAGGGCGTCCATCACTGACGCGGCTCTGGGTGTCAGAAAATGAGCTCAAACCAGCCATTAAAGAGAAATTTCTGTGCCTGCAGTGGACTCCTTTTTCCTTTTCCTTCCTCAGTTAAAGTAAAAGCAACTATCTTTCCATTTGTTCAGAGTCTTCCAGCCTCAAGCATGGAAACACATATTTCCATTGTACCCAACAGGGCACTTGGGATAAACTGCTTACTTGCATTTCTCTAAACTAGAGATATTTCTGTCCTCGTGAAATTATTGACAGACAAGATTTGCAGAGTTCTCGCCCCGGTTCCAGGCTCACTTCTGTGGGGCAGCAGCGCGTTCCCTGCTCTGGTGCTTTGGCCGAGTGCTCTCTTTGAAAGAGCAGCTTTGGACTGACTTGCTGTCGTCTGCTGTCTCCTCTCTGCTGCTCAGCCTTGCAGAGGCCGCCCCATTCAGCAGTGGTCTGCTTTCTGTAGCAGACTTGCCATCTGGGAGATACCTGGCAGGGCAGCTCTCAGACACTGCTGGGTAGAACAGCCACAGTTCCCTCTCATTTGCTCTGGGACTAGGGCATCTGGAGAGAAGGGCACAGTTTTGTATTGGCTTTTTGTTCTCTTTTCCGTAGCCTCGTCGGTGATCTTCAGCCTGAAAGGCTACGTGGCTGAGCGGAAGGGCGAGCGGGAGGAGATGCAGGATGCCCACGTCATCCTGAACGACATCACCGAGGAGTGTCGGCCCCCCTCCTCCCTCATGTGAGTGTCCTGCCCCGGCGCCCGGATGGCGTAAAAGCCTCTGTTCTGAAGCTGGTGCAGCAGTGAATGGCGATCAGGAGAGCTGGTGCGGTAGTGAGGGCCCAGAAGGAGACCGAGAAAGCAGAAGGCAGACAGTGAAATTTTTCCTGCAGTTGCATAAAATTGAAGTGAAGGAAAAGGTATGGAGGAAGAGCCCTTGTCACCAAGAGCAGGAGTGCTTGGAGTTGCTTTTAGAGCCAGGAGAGGGGCTTTGGGGGGGCCTCAGGGGGCACATCTTTTGGGAACAGATTTAATTGGGGGACACCAAGCCGTAACTAGTAGATGCTACACTGTAAGATTCTGTTACAAACCACATGAGGTTCATTGTTTGATGGCTCCTGATGTCCCACATTGAGAAGGCATTCTAGAAACGTTTGAGGAAAAGAGTACCTCTGCGGAGTAAATGTCATTTCCCACAAGCATATTTGTTCTCTCCTTCTTGAAACAGTTTTTTAATGCTATATGTCTATGTGTGTGAGTTTTCTGGCAAACTTGAAAGGGGAATAGGAATAGGAGTGGTAGGATAGGCTTTACGAGTTTGATATCAGAGTTTGAGTAGCAGTTCTGAATATTAGTGAAAAATCAGAGTTAACAGATCTTGATTTTTGAAGCAAGTGTGAGTTTTTAATTTTAAAATGTCATGGACGTTACTTCGGTATTGTGTTAGGTAGTGTTACTGTTTGCTGTTTGAATTAGAAGCTTTAATGGAGTGGAGTAATCTTTGCCTGAGGATCTTGCTGACTCTCAGCTCATTGTTCCAGCACCCGGGTTTCATACTTTGCTGTTTTTGATGGACATGGAGGAATTCGAGCCTCAAAATTCGCCGCACAGAATTTGCATCAGAACTTAATCAGGAAATTTCCTAAAGGTGAGGCTAAGAACTAAGTCGGTTCACGTACATCTTGGGGTTGGCTCTTTGTGCTGATGCTTGAGACGTCACTGGCTTTAGTGAAGAATCCCTGATGATTGCAAGAGCATGGCTTAGAGGAGGCGGCGCCGAGGGGAGCGGGGGCCGTGCGGGCGGCCCACTGTGGAGTCACAGCCACCTCCTGTCTCTGTACTTGGGAGACTGCTAACACCAAGTGCGGCCGGCACTTCCAGCGGAGGAGGTGCAGCCTGTTCTCGGTCATAGCACAGAAACAAACTGACGGTGGCGGGAAGACACTTCCTTCCTTAAGACTTTGTTTTCTTGCCTGCCTTCTGCAACAGGAGATGTAATCAGCGTAGAGAAAACCGTGAGAAGGTGCCTTCTGGACACCTTCAAGCATACTGATGAGGAGTTCCTTAAGCAAGCCTCAAGCCAGTAAGTGTGGCCGCCTGAAGACCTGGGAGTGGAGGCTATGTGTTGTTTTCCTAAAGGCATTTCAGGCCTTCTGACACGGTGTAATGCTGACGCTCGTTGTCTGAAAAACTCCTAGCACCAAGTAAGTGCTTACAACTTAATGAAATCTGAATCCAAAAAAAGCACGTATCAAAGAAACTGTCCATTTTTAAAGTATGACACTTCCCTTTCAACTCTGGAAATTCAGTCTCGGAGTGCTAGCATGTTGGTGGTGACTGTGTCTCTGATGTGTTTCCGCCCCCAGGAAGCCTGCCTGGAAGGACGGGTCGACTGCCACATGTGTCCTGGCCGTAGACAACACCCTTTACATCGCCAACCTTGGGGACAGTCGGGTATGTGGCTGTGTGCTGCCCCCTGGGACAGCAGCACGCCCACGGGGAGGAGTGTAGGCAGCACGGTTGAATAAGGTCACAGCCATGACGGCGGGGTTGGAGTCTTCATTCTTGGGGGTTGCTACAGCGGGCTGTGTTGCAGAGTTAAAAGTTCTGGGTCAGGGAATGGCCACTAAGCTGGAGGCTGTTTGTTCTGGGAGGACTTATACCCTGTCTGTCAAACCGGTACAGAGCTGTGAGTTGGAATTGAATTGGCCCTCAAGTAAAACTACTTATATGTAAACAACTATTTGTCTTCATTTCTTTGACCTCAGATAGTAATGAATGAAATTATGAAATTATAATTCTCCAAATTATGTACTTTCAAAATAACTCAAAAGCTGTGACTAGAAGAGTGCTCGGTGATGGGATGAATGTCCGCTGAGCCCAGCACTCAGTGCTGAGGGAGAAAAGCCGGGCACTTCCCACTGCTGACGGCCTGCGTCGCGTCCCCGCTGTGGGGGCTGACTTAGAGCTAGAGCGGGGGCTCCGCAGGGCCTCTGCAGTCCCTGCTGTCTCCCCGGCCAGGAGTGGACGGTCCCCTCCCTTGCTGCCTGCTTGTCAGCCAGCCTCCGTGCTTGTGCAGCAGTCACTGGACAGAGGGACCTTCCCTCTCGGAAAGCATCTTCAGACAGGGACACAGCTGCTCCCTACCCTGTTGCTGTTAGGGAGACGGGATATGGAGCACTGGGAGCCGTACGCATCCCGGGTGCAAGCCCTGCCCCACTGGGGTCTGTGTCGGGGTGACCCTCTAGCGGCCCTAGTGGATCTCTGGTGGGACTGCCTCTTACATGGGCGTTTGGACCAGAGGACTTAAAAATAGCACGGGTACGAATTAGCCAAAAAGAGAGACTTTAGAGTCAGACCCAGTTTGAGTCCTGGCCCTGTTCTGTGACTCCAGGCACAATGCTTATCGTCTGGGCCTCAGGCTTCCCCCTCTGTAGAATAAGAGGTGTGTCCGGAAGTGACCACACAGTGTACACAGTGACGGGAGTACGCGGACGTGTACTTGATCAGCCCACCCAGTGGGCCGGTGCAGACTCGCGGGACGGTAGCGCCTAAAGGGGCCTCAGTCCTTTTTAGGGACCTCCCTTTCACGTCAGGTGGGAAGACAGCGGCCTGGTGCGGGGAGCAGTGGGCGGTGGTCACTCAGTTCTTCTCTCCCTTAGTGTGTGTGTGTGTGTGTGTGTGTGTGTGTGTGTGTGTGTGTGTGTGTGTGTGTGTGTGTGTGTGACAGACACCACTTTGCTACTTGATACTTTTGACACTGGACCCTCTGAACTCAGAGTTTGTCAGCAGGAGGCTGAATCTGAAGGTCAGTTGTTAACCTTGCTCTTCCACTGTCGGCCTCGGGCACCAGGCTTGCTCACTCGCACCCCCGTTTACTCCCGTCTTCCAGGCAATCCTCTGCCGTTACAACGAGGAGAGTCAGAAACACGCGGCCTTAAGCCTCAGCAAGGAGCACAATCCAACCCAGTACGAGGAGCGCATGAGGATACAGAAGGCTGGGGGGAACGTCAGGTGAGCAGGGGTGGCGGGGGCTCCGGGAGCGGGGTCCACCGTGGAATGAGCCGGAAGACCTCCGGGGAGGGGGGACGTCCTGCACTGTACAGTCTTCAGCACGATGAGACTGTCTGAGGTCGAGCTTGGTGAAGCTGAAGTAGGTGAACACGTGTCATAGGATTTCACGTGTGTCCAAGTAGGGACAAACAATGTGTGCGAGAAATGTGCTTCCCTGCATCTGCAAAAGGAGGATTCTTGTCTCAAATTCAAGTTCACCATTTGGAGCATTTTCTGTGGTCCTAGGAACTTTCATAAAAGCTGTTATTTGTCACAACTGGTTAAGGCAGTTTGGGCAGTTTCTCCAGAGAGAAAATCTGAAGTGGTTAAGACAGTAGCATGAGCTGATCACCTCTGGGCTTCTGGGGACCAACCTCTCAGGTCCAGGGGGCTGCTCTTGCCTGGCTTGGTCTGCTGCAGTTGTTTGATCTCTCTTTACATCTTTGAAGACTGTGCCAGCTCTAGTTTGTCACCTACCATCTCTCAGGTAGTTAAGCAGGGCTAAGGATACTGCATTAGGAATATCACCAAAGGTGTTTTCTGGTTCATCTTACCGTTTGAGCCCTTTAAGGTTTTGTTGCCTGTTGGAGATAAGGGAGAAGTGAGATGCCAGTGTGAGACTGCAGGTACTCATCCTTGGAGGTGTCCTTTCTCTCCTGTTGATTATGGGGCAGTTTTTGTTGTCGTTCCAGGCTGTTTCTAGCCAGTGGTGCAGGGAGGTCTCTGGAGAGCAGTCAGAATTCTTAGCGTTGGTTAAAAATACTCCAGGGTTAGTAAAAGGTGATTTTGGTTTGGGTTGTGGCTGTCTGCATGAGCAAAGACAGAATTATAGACTGGGTTCTGATCTTGGCCAGTGCCGTGACTGACTGAGCTTCTGTGACTGCTTGTGGGAGTTAATGCCTAAGAATGTGACCCCAGCGTTAGTGTTAGTAGCATCATCTTTTCTGCCCTTTCTTATAGCTTTACAATTCTGCATTTGCCTGAGCTCCTTGCAAAGATTTGGACATTAGTATTCCTATGGCTGAAAGTAAGATCAGCTGTATTGCATTTACTTCCTGTTTCCCAGTCCCCATTTATTAAGAACTGTGTGGACTTAGGGTGAGCCTCTCAATTTGGAGAAGAGAGTGGGGGTGCTCAGAGACAGGAGGGGTGACCTGTTCCCGAGCAAAGGACTGGGCTGTGACCCATCTCCTGCCTGAGGCTGGGGCTGACATGCTTTTTCTTTTTGTCTATGCCTTCTCACTTTCATTATTAAGATTTTCAAACATGCAGAAAAATTTTTAAAATAGTAAGCATTTAAATATCTACTACCTAGATTCAATAGTTAACATTTTGCCGTATTTGCTTTGTCTGTTTATATGTGCGTATATGTGTGTGGCTGAACTATTTAAAAGTTAGTTGCAGACATAGCATCTAAGAAAAGAATCATTCCGTAAGTTTTATTAGGTTATCTTAACATCTCGTCTGTGCCCCCGTTTCCCCAGAGTGTCTGTGTTGGAAACCAGGGTCTGGTCAGCATTGGACTTGCGTATTGAAGACTGTGCCAGCTCTAGTTTGTCACCTACCATCTCTCAGGTAGTTAAGCAGGGCTAAGGATACTGCATTAGGAATATCACCTAATTGGACTTGCGTATTTCCGTGAAGAATCATCTCTGCTTTGGCTTGGATCATGTCCCTAGTCAGCCCTTGTATGGGGTCACCAGCACTGTTTTCTCATGGTGTCGTTTAAGGTGCCTGTATGTTACTTCTTATAAACCAGAATTTAGGTCTAAAGGCTGCTTTAGATAAAGGTATTTGATGGGGGATGCCAGGCACTTCTGACTGCCCCTCATGGCAGTAGCCGTGTGCGATCACTGCTGGTGATGTGGGCTCCATGCTGGCCACCATGTGGCAGCAGATGGCTCCAGAGTGGAGGACATGTTTCCGTGTGTGATCTGCTGGTGACCTGGGGAGATCCACTTGGGCCCCTTGTGACTGTTCCCCGTCAGCCTGTCAGCTGACGACTTTAGCACCCCTCAGTGATCTTGCGTAAACTGGCTACTTCACAGGGCCAGCAAAGAGGACCATCGACTTCTGGCTCCTTCCGCACATGGTAGCAGGCAGCCTGTTAGAAAAGGCTTTCCTTCATCAGCAGGGGGTGAACCAGTTTCTCCCTGAAAGCAGGGTATGTGTTGAATTCTTTCATCACCATTTGCAGGGTGGGAGCCACCCACTCTTGTGGAAACTGGTGTTTTTCTTTCCCTTGTCTGCTTTTTCCGTCCCCCTTCCTTGCTCCAGGAGTCACGCAGGTGGGTTTCTGTATCCAGGACGCTGACTCTAGCCATAGAGGCAGGGTGTTCTTCTGCTCACGTGCCCTCTGTGGCCAGCAGGAGGGGGCACCCTCCACACGTCTGCCTGTCTTGAAATTGAGCTCCACGTGCTGGGGCTGCCGGCATCAACTGCAGTGTCATCGGTGCACATCTGTCCCAGGACAGAACCAGGAAACACACACACACACACACCCAGAACCAGGAAACACACACACCCAGAACCAGGAAACACATACACACCCAGAACCAGGAAACACACACACACACACACACACACACCCAGAACCAGGAAACACACACAGACCCAGAACCAGGAAACACACCCATAACCAGGAAACACACACACACACAACCAGGAAACACACACCCAGAACCAGGACACACACACAGACACAGAACCAGGAAACACACACACACACCCCCAGAACCAGGAAACACAGAACTAGGACACACACACCCAGAACCAGGACACGCACACACACAGAACCAGAACCAGGAAACACACACACACACACACACACAAACCAGGAAACACACACACACACACAGAACCAGAACTAGGAAACACATGCGCGCGCTCTCTGTAGCCTGTGAGTGTAGATTGCTACTTCTTGTTCAAAGTGAGCATTTATAGGGCTTTTTCTTAACTTGTTTGACTCAGTAGCGTCTTCTTTTATCCTGGAAATCTTGGTTCCTAGTGACACTGCATATTTATTTGCCCAAACAGCCTTTTGAAAATCGCGGCGTCGCCAGCATCATTGTTAATGACTGTCAGTCCCTGCGGTTTCTCGTCTTTAGTCTGCGTCTCACTGAGGCTATACCGAGTATTGTGTCTAAACATGGGGTGATTATTCTCACTGTGGCTTTCCTACACTCTGCTTGTCAGGATTATTAGTTTCATTTTGTTTTCAGCTTCAGGGCTTTTTTATCCTCTATTATGAAGCATTTACGTGGTGAGATAGGAACCCTGGTGCACTGTTGGTGGGAATGTAAAATGGCACAGCCATTGTGGGACACAGCATGGCAGTTCCTTACAAATTAAAAATAGATCTGCCACACAACATTGTAAGTCAGTACTTTAATAAAGATAAAGAATCCATAGGCCTACCATAAGATCCAGCAGGTCCAGTCCTGGGTCTATATGCCCCAGAATTCAAAGCAGTGGATTTGAACAGGTAACGCCTGCACCCATGTGCATAGCATCATTTTTCACAGTAACCACAAGGTAGAAGCAGCCCAAGTGTCCATCGTTAGATGAAGAGATAAAACATGGTCCGTCCATAAAATGGACACACAGTACAGCCTTGTTAGGTAGGAAATCCTGTCACAGGGGTGAACCTTGAGGACATTTTGCCAAATGGAGTAAGCCAGACACAGAAGAGCGAACACCGCATGATTTCGTTTATATGAGGTCCCCGAGGGGTCAGAGTCGCCATCGGGACAGAAAGGAGGACGGGGTGGGGGGGGAGGGGAGGTTAGCAGTCACAGAGTTCGGGTTGGGGAGATGGGTCATCAGGACAGAAGGTAGGACGGGGGTCGTGGGGGAGGGGAGGTGGTGGTTAGTGGTCGCAGAGTCCAGGTGGGGGGATGGGAAGGCTTGGAGGTGATGGTGGTGATGGTTGCACAACAGTGTGGATGTACCTAATACCACTCAACCGTTCGCTTAAAAGTAAAAATGAAGATGGCAAATATTACATTCTATATTTTTACCATGATTTTAAAAATGAAGAAAACCTACATTTACATGGTGAGCTATCTAAAATAAAAAGCCAGAGACATGCTTTCATGTCGTGTTCTCTTCACCCTTATCTCCTGAATCTTTCCAGTGTGTCTTCTTACAGAGAGAAGCATATCTGTGTATGTATTTTTATTTTCCTCCTTTGTTACACTGAAGTATGCACATTGCGTTACATTGCTTCAGGAGAATTCCTCGAAGAAGGGGAAGACAGCTTGATGTTTATTTTACGAGGAAGGGAAGCTTACACCTGTAGCATCTGCTGTCGGGTCCAGAGCGCTGTGTGTCTGTCTGGTCTCTGATGACAGGGAGACAGTTCTGGAATCATACGTGCAGTCCTGCCCTGTGGCACCCATCCTGCTGAGACTCCAGACCTTGGCATCTGCCGTCCTGGGGTGGTTGGAAGACGGAACTTCCACCTCCCAGCCTCTGCTTTGCAGGCCCGTCGAGACCACTGCATCCCTGGGCCAGAGGAGCTGTAGTCAGAGCAGGGCTCAGCTGGCGGCCAGGGCGTCGGTCTCTGTGCCCCTCTCCCATTGTGAAGGAAGAACAGGGACAAAACACCAGCAGAAGGTGCTGCAGTCAGAGGGACTTTGGTGACTAACGGTGCCAGTAGGACAGCTGCTGTCTGTCTGCCGGCAGACGGAAGGGAGACGGGGAAGGACACCGCGTGGAGCAAAAGTCGCAAGTGCCGGAGGGCAGGAGGCCAGGCCTGTGGACGGCAGGTCCCGAGGGGAGGCAGACTGCCTCGGGGGCTGGGACACAGCCCACTGAGTCAGCTTCCGAAGCGTGAGTGGGCTCTGAGTTGTCCAGTGGTACCTGGATCTTCGGCCCGGCCACTGCGCACAGTCTCGTGGAAACAAGCTGGGTCTGTGACTCAGGAGGAGGACGCGCGCCGGGTGCCCCGGCCCTTGGTCCTGAAGACTCACTCTGGTCCGTGTGCTCCGAGTTGCCGCCCCTGGCACTCTGAGGGCTGAGGGACCCCCACTGCACCTCTTCACCCTCAGCTCTGCGCTGGTGCCCTTTGCTCCCTCTTGCTTTTTGTCCTGCTGTTTGTACGTGAGAAGATTGCTCAGCTGCTCACAGATAGCACGAGCCTTTGCTGCTGGTGGTTCGGCTGTGACCCTGCAGGGTGGCTCTGGGGGCAGCGAAAGACCAGGAGCCAGGCTGCATCCTGACTCCGCGACGGCGGCCCCGACCCAGGCGGGTGGTTTCCGGCCCCTGTGCCAGTGGCTCAGCTCCCAGGGCTCGTTCCTTGTTGGGGAGCCCCGTGGTGATGTGGCACCTCGATGCACAGCTCTGCTGTCGGCTGAGCTCCTGGCGCCCCTTGTCGAGGGTGGCTTCTCCTCCTGTCTCACCCCTGAGAGCCTGGGTGCTCGGGTGTTGTCGCTCCCCGAGGTGGCAGAGCAAGTGCGCCACCAGGATTGTCCTTGGGAGCGGCAGGCACGGGACTGCTTTCCTGCTGACAGAACTGGCTGTCTTAGGCCCTGCAGTCACCTTCCCCTCTCCTAAAAGTAGAATGAGTGAAGGTATAGTGCTGTCCAGAGCTCTCCTGTTTATATTTAAGTCATTAAATCGTGTTCATATCCAAGGTAAAGGACACTTGCTTCTGATTCAGGGAATAGTCACTCTCAGGTATTTTACAAATCTAATTAGAGTGAAATGCAAAATATCCATCTATCCCAGCTGTTTGTAACCCTGGTGGTTTTAAAGTGAAAGTGAAATTCGCTCATTCATGTCTGACTCTTTGCGGCCCTATGGACTATACAGACCGTGGAATTCTCCAGGCCAGAATACTGGAGTGGGTAGCCTGTCCCTTCTCCAGGGGATCTTCCAAACCCAGATCTCCTGCATTGCAGGCGGATTCTTTACCAGCTGACCACAAGTGAAGCCCAAGAATACGGGAGTGGGTAGCCTATCCTTTCTCAAATCAAGCCAGGGTCTCCTGCATTGCAGGCGGATTCTTTACCAACTGAGCTATCCGGGAAGCCCATGGCGGCTTTAAGGCAAAAACAAAGTGAAGTCGCTCAGTCATGTCTGACTCTTTGCGACCCCATGGGCTGTAGCCTGCGAGGCTCCTCTGTCCATGGTATTTTCCAAGCAAGGATACTGGAGTGGGTTGCCATTTTGTTCCCCAGGAGATCTTCCCAAACCAGGGATTGAACCCGGGTCTCCCACATTGTAGGCAGACGCTTTACCATCTGAGCCACCAGGCAAGTCCATTGTGAAAACAAACCAGAGAGACAAAGCCAGGTCTGCGCCCAGTCAGGCTTGACTCTGGGCTGTGGGCAGACCAGGGGGTTAGGCCTGGCGCGGCCACGAGCCAGGTTGAGGGGGTGCTGCTGCCACCCGTGTGTGGGACAGCGGGCCAGTAATGACCCGGGACAGGAAGATGCAGCACTGTGTGCCACTGGGGGCCAAGGGATGTGGATGCCACAGGTCATGTCTTGCACCCTGTCCCGTTTTTCTGCTTTTGAGAGCACAGTCTGAGTCCCAGGACCCTGGTCTGTCAGATGGAGTCTGATGTGCCTCTCCCTTGTTGCAGGGACGGGCGTGTCCTGGGCGTGCTGGAGGTGTCCCGCTCCATCGGGGATGGGCAGTACAAGCGCTGTGGGGTCACTTCTGTGCCAGACATCAGACGCTGCCAGCTGACCCCCAACGACAGGTGGGCTCTCCTGGGGCACAGGGCTGCCTCCTCTTGTTTCTCTTCCGACGTCTTGCAGTTCGTGTACTGAACCTGGGGTGGCGAGCGGGCGGGGGCCATGTCCTAGGCACATTGCTGGGCCCTCCAGGTGCAGGGATATATAAAATCCCATTCTGCTCTTGTGAGGTGCAGTCTGATCACACGTGAACAGGCGTGTCGAGTCCTGTGTGTCTTAGGGGTGTGGGTGCTCCAGGAGCCTTTGGCTGTGGTCGGAGGAGACACCCTTGTTGGGGAAGAAGGGCTTTCCAGCGGGAGACACACACCAGGATGGTGCAGTGGGACAGGAGGAAGGTGTGGCCAGCTGATGGCGCGGGGGGGTGTCGGGAAACAGTAGGGCACTCGAGGACAGGTTGCAGAGACCCGGGTTCTCTGCTGACAAGTCTGGGTTTTAGCCCATAATGGGAGAATCAGGGGAGGTCTTTAAGCGGAGCTGAACTAGTTTGAAGGAGGAGACCTCTTGTCCAACCTCTGTTTCTAAGCTGCTTGAGAATAAGGCCCTGATCCTGGCGGGAGAAGGCCTCAGCAGGTCAGTGTGGGAGAAGGACAGGGCCCAGAGGCCTGTTAGGGGCTGGCGCACCAGCCTGGCTGGGGGTGCAGGGCACTAGGGGGCAGCGAGGGGCCAGGAGGCCAGTGCTGCTGGGGGGCGCCTTTCCCCACCTGCAGCCTGGGGGGTGCCTTTCCGCACCCTTTGTGCCCGCCTCAGCCTCTCGGGGCACGTATCCACATGCTCCCCCAGCTGCCCAGGTGACGCCTCGGGAGAGTCTTGTTGCCACATGAGACCAGGCCCCGGGTGATCCCTGCTTTGAAGCAGAGCAGAGCCCCTCTCGGGTCTGTCACCTCAGCAGAAGGGGCTGGCACCGCTCGGACTTGGGCCCTGCTGGGTCCCAAGCACAAACCATGTGCCTGTAAATACTTGCTGAGTGAGTGCCCAGTCAGGTGGAATACCGGGACCTGGGTGTTAAAACGAGGAAAGAGACCAGGAGAACCAGAACTGTTCCACCTCCTCCATCCCTGTCAGAGAGACTTGCCTCGGGAAGCCTGGAGGGACCGTGAAAGGGAGGGAGTTCTGTTGTCCAGCACTGGAAGCTGGTGGCTGTCCTTCCTTCACTGGGGCAGTTAGTCCTTGAGGACATTCCTGAAGTCCAAGCATCTGTTCTGTTTGGGAAATGGCTTGAGGCATGTGGTGATTGACACTTACCATGTATTTACCATACCACTTGATAGATCTTATTCGGTGATCTTCCTGGAGTTTGTCTAAGAAGCTGGGATTGGGTTAATCTGTAATTTTTGGTGAACAGTGTAGTCTCAGTTTTGATGTATAACGTCTCATCCAAAATATTTTTAAGTAGTTTTAACCTTGATCTCATAGAAGTTAAATTGGTTTAAAAATGTTTAGCGTTTGAGTAGTTGGCCAAATATATTTTACCTCCATTGCCAGCCCATTTTGTAAAGTTTGCTGCTAAAACCCATTTCTGTGTCTTTCTCCATGTTGTAGGTTTATTTTGCTGGCCTGTGATGGCCTCTTCAAGGTCTTTACCCCAGAAGAAGCCGTGAACTTCATCTTGTCCTGCCTGGAGGTGAGTACTCTCACAAGGGGGTGGGGTGGGTACCCGTCGTTCCCGCTGCCCTTGGGCTTCAGAGGAGAAGTCCTGGGCCCACTTCCTCCCCGTGTCCCCGTGGGGAGTGGGCCCCCTTCCTCCCCGTGTCCCCGTGAGGTCCCGGGACCCCTTCCTCCCGCATCCTGTGGGGAGCGGGCCCCCTTCCTTCCCGTGTCCCCGTGAAGTCCCGGGCCCCCTTCCTCCCGTGTCCCATGGGGAGCGGGCCCCCTTCCTCCCCGTGTCCCCGTGGGGAGCGGGCCCCCTTCCTCCCCGTGTCCCCGTGGGGAGCGGGCCCCCTTCCTCCCGTGTCCCCGTGAGCAGCGGGCCCCCTTCCTCCCGTGTCCCCGTGGGCAGTGGGAGCTCCATCCAGGGCACTCACCTCTCAGTTTCTCCCGCACCCCCCCCCACCGCGGGAACCGGGGAGCAGTCGTCCCTCGTGGCGGTGGCGTCTCAGGAGTGGTGGTGCAGGGTCCCTGTTCACCAGCGCCCCTTTCCCATCGGCAGGACGAGAAGATCCAAAGGCGGGAAGGGAAGCCCACCGTGGATGCCCGCTACGAAGCCGCCTGCAACAGGCTGGCCAGCAAGGCGGTGCAGCGGGGCTCGGCGGACAACGTCACCGTGATGCTGGTGCGGGTGGGGCTGTAGGCGGCACGGCCTGGCTCCGAGGTGCGCTTTTCGTGTTGTGCACAGTATGTGTTTCGTGTACTCCTGTGGGATGCCCATGGTTGTAAATAAAGGTGTTTTTTCTAGACGTGTGAGTTATCTTATTACATTTTGAGCAACACTTGACCTTTCAGAGGTTGTATTTGCTTTGGAAGGTGTTTTGGGACTTTACTGTTAAAAGCGTTACGGGCCTCTTGGGTTGGCCATGGTCATGGCCGTGAGCTGCTCACTGCGCGGTGCTTTGTAGTTTACGGGCACCTTCCCAGTGCTGCCGCCCCCTGGGCATTTCACAGCGGGGAGTTTGAGGTGGTGACTGGCTTAGACAGGCCAGCGCCGGAACCCAGGGCTGGTGGAGGCTCTGGCTGCCTTCAGCTCACTGGATGAAAATCAGGTGACAAAGCGTTGACGCAGCGTGAGCCCAGGCTCAGCCAGGAGGTCAGCCCGATAGCTGAGGCTGTCACCCTGCAGAGCAGCGCCCCCACCGGGCTCTCAAAACACCCGAGTCCGCTTATTTCCCATCCTGTGATGACAGGCGCCATCTGGCTGCCGCGGGATGCCTGGGTGTGAAACGCGCACGTCTCCAGGTCTGGGCAGTCCCGCTGCAGCCCCGTGTGGCCTGAGGCCCGGCCTCCTGGCTCAGGGGCGTGCGCTCACTGGGCTCTGGGCTGGGCTGAAATGGGGCTTCACAGCAACACTTCTGTCCAAGACGTTAAAAATGCGTGATGAGCCTACCCAGGAAAACAAACTCGAAAATTCTTTTCACGCCTTTCTTCACAGAGAGAGCAGGACACTGTTGTTGCTGGTAAAGCTCCTTAGTAAAACAGCTTTCAGGTCTTTACGTGTAAACGCTTGCCTGGGGATGATGTAAGATTCTGAAGGCTGGCTTTTGAAGCTGTTCTGTCACATTTGAGGGCCACGCCCAGCCTGCACACAGGCCTTATCACCTCGTCAGCTCTGTTAGAAGGACTGGCCTCCCTGCTGCACGTACCTCGGGAACGTTTCCAGCACACCCCTTCCCAGCGCGGAGAGCCAGGTTCCCTCTCTGCGGAGGGGTGGGACGGGGCAGTGTGCCATCGTGGAGGAAAGAACCTCGGCGTCTGAGAACTGGGAAACCACGCAAGTGATTCAGTCAGACCTTTTCTTACAGCAGACAAGGCCCCAGTCCGTGAGCACGTGTCCCTAATTGCCACAGAGCCGCTGTCCTGGAGCTGGGAGAGGCCTGGCACGGGGCTTCCCTGGCCAAACCCCCACGTGCCCCCCGCCACCCCTCCCGGAGCTCGCCCCTCTGCCCTTGGGAGCCGGGCCTAAATGACTCAGATTCTGTATTTTTAAGGTCTGCCCTTTGCTTCTGTAACTTTGTATAACCCCATAAAACAACTCTCGTCAGTTTTTATACATAAATATATTTCATCTGACATTATACAATAAATACTTCAATTAATTGCTGTATAACACACTTATATTGAGAAAAAGAAGGACCGTGGGTCTCCCCAGGGTGAAAGCTTTTCTAAAGTATCTGTACCCACTGGGTAAAGAGGAATCCAGAAGAGGGCGAGGCCACACCACCCCTTATCTAGGAGCGGGGGTGGGCAGGCGGGACGCCAGCCAGCTGGCGCTTCCTGGTAGGGTGGGGGCAAGTCCTACTGAGAACCGTGCCCAGCCCGCCGAAGGGCACAGACTGGTCGATGTGTGTGCATGGTGCCGGGGTTCCCATTAGAGTGGAAGTGTAGGCTGGTAGCTTAGGGCTCCTGGGGACCAGTCACCTGCTCAGCCCAGGCCAGCTAGAAGGTCAAGGAGCAAGGTGGCTGCAGCCATCGCCCCTGCCTCTCCCAGGCCTGGAGGCACCCTTGCCAGACCAGCTTGGCCCCCAGGAGCTCCTGCGGTAGCAGTGTTCCTGTGGCCTGTTTTCCGTGCAGGAATGGGGGTGGGGGTAGCTTCTTCAGCAGGCCAATGGGGCCCTGCATCAAGAAATGGCAGGAACTCTCAGACACCCTTGTCTCTTTACGGGAACAGCCGCCATCCCCGCACCCCCGCACCCCCGAACCCCACCACCGCTGCGGCAGGGCGGAGCACTTGTTCCCCAGCCTGCCCACAATGCCCATCTGAACTTGGGGCCACGGTGCCACCCTAGTGGGGAAGACGCTCTAAAGAGCCCAGAGCTGGATGGACCCAGCAGGGCTGGACCATGGTGATTGGGCACCCAGAGCTGTCCGCCTGCGGGGGCCACGGCTTCACCCATCTCGATGAGGGCGCGGGGCCTGGCCGCCCCCAATCTGCAAGGACGTTTAGCTTTCTCCAGTGGTGGGTGGGCCCGAGCCGCGCACCAGGGCCTCAAGGGCACGGGCAAGACGACCTCGTCCAGGAGAGGGTTTGCAAAGGAGGGGCAGTGGGAAGGCCCGGTGAGCGTGCGAGGAGACTTGGGCATACGTGAGCACGGGGGACTGTCACGGTCCCCGTCAGCCCCTATCTGCTGTCCCTGCTGCCCAAGGCTGCTATGCCCAGAGGCCGCAAGGACAGGCTCAGGCCCTGTGGTCCCTGCAGGCCAAGCAGCACCCTGAGGTCCATGGCAGCCAAAGGCATGGCTGGGAGAGGGGCGGGTGGGCACCAGGCAGGCTGGGTGGCCTCTCCCTTCCTTGCTGGCACACCCAGTGGGCAGCCCGCGAGAGCCCTAGCAAAGATGGAAAAGGTACGGCCCGACGACAACCACGGAGCTCAGGCTGCCCGGACAAGCTGCCCAGGGGCATAGGAGGGGCCCAGGCCTGTGGCCAAGGGGGCGGCAGGGGACAACAATGCGCGCTCCCGGGCACGCTGAAACCCCTCCCTGGGAAAGACAGCGTCCCGAGATCATCCGGAGTTCTGGGACCGCCAGCGTGCGTGTCGCCTCCATGGGCTGCCTGTAGTGGCATCTCTGGCTTCAGCTGCAGCGGCCTGGGTGGGCAGTCCTGCGGGCTCCCTCCTGCCCGTGGCCTCTGCCACTCCGACAGCGCCCCCGGGGTTGTTCACACTCGGGCCAGAGGAAGGGCCTGGCGTGGCGGTCACACGCCAAGGAGGACGGCACTGAAGTGGGAGCCGCTGCGCACCGTGAGGGCGGAGCCACTGGCGTTGTCCAGGAAGACGGAGGTGTACTGCCCTGCCTGCGGGGAGGCTCCGCGGTCAGCCCGGACGCCTTGCCCTCGAACCCAGCACCTCTGACCCCTGTGGCTCACGCTTTCTCCCCAGCTCCATCAGCCTCCTGTGCTGACAGGCTCCCTTAGTTCATGTGTGTGGGGGCGAGCCCCTGCTCAGGGCCAGAGTCAAGCTTTCTTTGCAAAACTCAGGCGGGAGGGCGCCCCTTCCACCACGGGCCTGGGCACGGACCTCTCTGGTAGAGCCATCGTGAGGCCGGTAGTAGGGCCTGGCTGCTTCAGATGTGGTCCAGGCACCACAGGGTCACGTCCCCAGATGTGAAGCGGGAGCTCCCAGAAATGCAGAAGCCGGGGATTCCATCTCGGGACCCCAGGCCTACCATGCCGCCTGAGGTCATCATGCAGGGACCAGACCTTTGAGCAAACACAGCCACAGCGCCTGCAGCCACAGCCTGGCCTCCAATCCTGGTATTGCTGGGTGAGCCTGGGTGAGCTACTTAACCCTTCTGTGCCTAAGTTCCCTTATCCCCCTCAAATCACTGTGGGTTAACGAGTAATTTATGTGCCGCTCAGAACAGGCCTGGCCTACTTAGGGCCGTATGCATGCAAGCTGTTATTCAACACATCTGCAACTAGACTTTTGTTTCCAGGAAATCCTTTTCATCCATTTCTCGACCACTTGCCTCAAATCCCCACAGTCTAGAGAGAGACTCGGGGTTTTGTGTGGAAATAACCACGTCTGCTTCCCACAGTCTCGGTGGGCCAGGGGATCGCGATGTCCTCCCTGGGAGATATGACCTCTGTCGCTGTCCTCCCCTGCCCAACTGAGCTCTTACGGAAGGGCTCGTTCAGGCCAGCCCTCGACGTGGGATGCTTGGGAGGTCAGAAACCAGACCGAGAGGCAGAGCAGAGGACAGGTGTCTGGGGGGCAGGGCCAGATGTGGGGAAAGGAGACCCAGTAACAGCGTGGCTCTGCCGGGACTAGCGTAGCACTCTGTGCAGGGCTTGGAGGCGGCGGGCACTGCACCCACAGCTCCCGGGCCCACCAGCAGCCCTCCCTGCCGGTGGCGGTCCCCCCACGGTGGAGCCTGCCCCACACACCTGCAGGTAGAGAACGCCATTGACCGAGATGGTAAAGAGCTCGCTGCTGCTCTCCAGCCCCATGACAGCCTCCAGGGAGCTGCGGCCAAAGGAGACAGAGGGTGCGCCTGAGACCCCGGCCCCAGACCCCCCAACCCCACCCGCGACGTGCTCCCCATCACCCAACACCCAGCCAGGAACCATGGAAACGGCAGCCTTGGCCAGGCTTCTGGGGGAGGTGGTATCTGAACTGGGTCCCCAACAGGAGTGAGGACAGGACTGAAGCGCACAGGACTGAGGGGTGCCGCGAGGGCCACAAGTCCGGGCTCTGATGGGACGCGAGACTTGGCGGGGGGTGGGGGTGGGGCAGCTGGAGGTGCAGGGCGGGCCGCAGGGCATCTGGGCTCAGACCAGTCCCTATGCAGCTTTCCAAACCAGAGTGAGATGTGAACTTCACTCCTGCACGCCTTCTGCCACTACTGTGGAACACCTGCTCTCCGCCTGGTCTGTCTGGGCGCTGGGGTACAGAAAGAGCAGCCCAGCCCTTCTGAACCCACATCCAACCGGAAGGTGGAGGGAGTGGGAGAGTGCCTGGGGAGAGGCCCCGCACAGATCACAGAGCGGGCGGGGAAGGCCTCTGAGGACGCGAGGTTGGCATCTCTGGCATCTCGGGGTCGCGGGATGGTATAGTCAGCCCCTTTTGGGTGCAGGGGGGATCGGGGGTCGTGAGGACACCGGTGGAGGCGGCGGGCTGCGGCGGGTCAGTTTGGGGAAGTGGGCGGGTGCCAGGAGGCTGAGGGCACCTTGGCAGCAGGCGGGGAAGCCCCGAGGGAGGAGGCGGGGGCCCACTCACGCATGGTGTTGGCAGCGGGACTCCAGGCAGATGAGCAGACGCAGGCGGTCCCGGGGGCGCGGAGGCCCCCGCCTCGGCGGCTCGGCCAGCGCTGCGGGGGAGGCGCGGGGGGTGGTGATCCCCGGGTGGCGGGGCCCGAGCGCGACGGGGCGACCCCACCCCGCCCCCAGCCCGGGGGGCCGGGCCTCACCCACGTGCAGCGTGGCGGCAAGCGCGTAGAAGCCGGCGACGGGCGCCGTGTACTGGCCGCTGGTCAGGTTCAGTCCCGGGCCGCGGCGGAAGGCGCCCTCGGCGTCGGGCTGCGGGCGCACAGACGGTCACCCCGGGCCCGCCGCGCCGCGCCCGCCCCGGCCTGGCCCGGACTCACCACGTAATAGAGGCCGAGCTCGTGCAGCGCGCGCCGCTCCACCGACGCGTCCAGGCGCAGGCGGCAGTGGAAGGCGGCCTCGACGCGCGGCGCCCGCGGGCCCGGGGCCAGGGGCGCGGCCAGCAGCGCCAGCGCGCCCGCGCCCCCCCGCCGCCGCCTCCTCCTCGTCCTCCGGGCGCGCGGCCGGCACCGCGGCGGGAACGCGCGGGCCGGGCTCGGGCTCCGTGCACTCGCGCGTGCGCACCGCGCCTGGCACAGAGCGGGCGGTGGTCGCGCCGGGATCCCCCGCCTCGGCCCGCCCTGCCGTGTCCCGCCCGGATCCCTGCCCCAGACCCGGGCGCCGCCGAGAGAGCGCGGGCACCGTTACCGATGACCTCCGGAACCGCGCGCCGGGCGCCCGCGCTCGGGAATCCACCGGAGACCCGCTCTGACCTGCAAGGTCTTCGGAACCGACTTCCCGATCCCGCAGCTGCTCCCGTTCCCTTTCACGCTTTGGCTACCGGGAAGCTCAGGGCTGGTGCACCCAGGACCCCTGTTCTCCTGCCTCACCTGTTTATCCTACCGCTTCTCACCCAGGGGCTGCTGCTGCTTTTACTCTGTTGACATTTTTATGGGATCAGGAAGCGCAGCAGGATAAGCCAGACCAGTCATTTGGGGAAAAAAGCTGAGTGTAAACAAATAATTATTGCAGAGAATGTGGAGGTTCTTCAGCCGCTGAAGCTGGTCTATTTAAATGAAGTGTAGTGTTAGTCGCTCAGTCCTGTCCGACTCTTGGCGACCCCATGGACTGTAGCCCACCAGGCTCCTCTGTCCATGGGATTCTCCAGGCAAGAACACTGGAGTGGGTTGCCATGCCCTCCTCCAGGGGATCTTCCTGACCCAGGGATGGAACCCGGGTCTCCCGCATTGCAGACAGATTCTTTACCATCTGAGCCACCAGGGAAGTCCCAGTACATTAAATAGAAGTGGGACAAGACTTAACAGCTCTTCACAGTGAAATGAACTCTCGTTAGTACCCAGAGCTCTCACCCTGCAGCTGGCCGCAGTGCAGGGACACCGCCCTGGGTGCTAGAGCCCCCTCAGCTCTGCTGTCGCCCTCTGCGGCCTCCAGCCCCAGCCTGCTCCTCCTCGTGCTCCCGGGACTGTCCTCCCTGCCCGGTGAGGGCAGCCTCCTGGGGCCCGCCCGTTGGGCTCTGGAGCCAGCAGCAGAGATGTGTCAGGGGAAGAGGCGGGGCGCAGGTGAGAGGAAGAAAGAGGCCTGAGATCTCCCTGGTGTCACTGCAGGGCTCAGTGGAGCACCCTGCAAGCTTAAGGAGCCCTGACTCCTCCCTAACAGTCCCCACTTGGGGAACACGGGCTTGGATCTCGGCTTTTGCAGGCTCAGCAGCCTCCCAGGTGGGGCATGGAGGCTGGTCCCCAGGCACCTACTGAACACTGAGGCCAAGTCCATCCTCCTCTGTGAAGCCGTCTCCTCACCCACTGCTCCCCGACCCCCACCAGCCCCTGACCCACACACAGCCCTGACCCGGGCCAGCACCAGAGCCATGGCCTGCTGGATATAAGCGGACAAGACCAAGGTCCGGCGCATCTCGGCTCCCTGGGGACGCCCTCCCCCCACCCCCCTCTCCCCAGTGGGGTGTGCATCCAGCCCACTCTCCCAGTGGGGTGTGCATCCGTGTGGTACCCACCCCCTACCTTTCAGCAGCAGCTGGAATTCCTTCAGTAGGACCTCAGGTGAGGTGATGGGGCCTGGGGGGCCCTGGGGGCCAGGAGGCCCCGGGGGTCCTGGCAGACCAAGCTGAAAGAGAAGGCTGACAGTGAGGACTTCTGAACAGGCGGGGTGGGTGGGGGGAGACCGTGGGCACCCCCTCTGTGAGCTCTTGCCACTAAGGCTGGTAATGGGGGAGGGGGGAGACTCCTGCTTTGACCCCTGAGGGGGAGGTCGGCCTCCAGGGCTTCCAGTTCTCCTGAGGAGGCAGTGAAAGCTGCAGGCATAGGGCTGGGGTTGGTGGGGCCACTGGGGGCCAGGCTGGGAAGAAGGAGGCCGCAGCCTGTCCCTGGGGCTGAGGGAGGGAGAAGGGGGTGGGCAGAGCTCCAGGCCACTTTTGAGTCTCAGGTCTGTCACCGCCCCAGTCGGCAAGTCCCCCTGGGCCTGGCCGCTCCCGGGCGTGGGAGGGGTCCTCAAGGATCCCTCACTAGACTGGGCTGGGACCTTGCCGGAAGGAGCCTGGGGAGCCCCCAGCTCAGCTTGGGGGTGACGGGCCAGGCCCTGGTGGCCGCCCAGCCGGCGAGCTGCCCCAGGCTCAGAGCCTGGCACACCATCGCTGGGTCGGCCCTGAGGAGCATGGAGGCCAGGACTCAGCAGGGCGGCACAGCGCTGCCCGATGCACCCCGCCGCAGAGGACGCGGCCCTCACTGGGGCCCAAGGCAGGGATTGGCCATCAGAATCAGGGGCCCGGCCCCACCCAGGCTGAGGGAGGGTGGGCACCGGCGGCTGACCAGGCCTCCGCTGGCCCCCGGACTGTGTCACTCCGGCCCACCCGCAGGTCCCTCCTGCTCAGTCCCTAACTGCCGTGCAGCCCAGCCCAGGCCTCCCAGGCCAGGATACAGAGAGGGAAGAGAAAGCAGGGAGCCAGGGAGGCTGCCCGGCATTTTGGGACTGCAGGTAAATGGCTGGAACAGGGGCCCTGAACTCAGGGTCACATGGGCCCCTACTTGACACTTCTGTGCTCTCTGGCCTGAGGCTCAGGGTCTGCGCTTGTTGGAAGTGCTCAGGGTGGGACCAGGGGGGCAGTGAGTGAGGATGTGGGGTGATGGTGGTGGACTGGAGGATTGGGGAAAGGCCTGTGGGTGGAGGTTCACACACACACACACACACACACACACACACACACACACTGGCCGGGCTCTAGTGCTCACCTTCAACTTCTTGGCCTTGCCCCTGCTCCCTCTCTTGCTGTTGATGCCCTTGTCACTCTGCCTGACAAAGAGCATCCAGGCGTCTCGGGGGTCAATGAGGCCGTGTGCTTGCTCCACGGGGGGATCCTGGAACACAGCCACCAGCGGGTTGTTTTGCCTCCCAGACAGGGCTGCCAGTCAAGCAGACCGAACGCTTTGCAAGAGGTCGCTGGGCAGGACTGGCCTCCTCTGGGCCCTGGGCCCCCGTCACTGTCAATGGTGCTGCCCCCCAAGACAGCACAGCCACAGCCCCTGGCCCTCCCGGCCCGCGGAGGACAACCCCCGGGGAACAGCCGCTCCTCAGCCTGGACCCTGCAGGGGAAGACCCTGGGCATGGGCGGAGGAGGCGGGGTGCCCAGCTTCAAGGCAGGTGGAAGCTGGCACTGCCAGGCCTGCCCCCCTCCAGGGGAGCTGCAGTGCGCGCCCCTCCCTGAGAACCAGACCACCGGCCTTCCCGGGGGCTCAGGCAGGGCAGCCCTCGGCCAGCAGGCTCCCCAACCAACCCCTGGGGTCTGGAGTTTACAGGAGGCCAATTTCCACCCTCAGGGTGGCGAGGCCTACATTCCCTGGCTGTTTCGGGGACCGCGGGTGGGGTGTCCAGCACTGAGATATGGTGACGCAAGGCCCCTCACTGTCCTCAGGGCTTCTGAGATGCGTGCCCTAGCTGGGACAGTGACAGTTCCAGAAATGTCCACCCCATCCCACCCCACCCCACCCCCTGGCAGGCTGCGTTCTGACCAGTCCTGACATGGTGGCACTCCAGGAGGTAACTTCCAGGGAGAGGTCTCCAGCCCTGTGGTCAGCAGGCCCCGGACAGTCTGGCCTCTGGGCAAGGCTGCCAGCTGGGAAGGAAACTGGCTCAAGAGGGCTTGCATGAGGTCACGGGCACTGACTCGGGAGGCTGGTGGAAGGACCCTGGGATCTTGGAGCCGGCCAGGCTCAGGGCTCTCGTGGCCACTCTGCAGGGATCCAGGGCCTTCTATCAGGAGCCGGTGTGCTGTGATGGGGACCGCCCTCAGGGGGAACACCCGGGAGGAGGACTCTGTCCAGGGTGGACTGTGTGCTGAGCCAGCCCTCCCACTGGCCCAGGAGCCTGTGGAGGGACTCAGACCCCAGTTTGGCTTGAAACAGAAACAGGTGGAGGCATGGTGGTCTGGGGGCCTGGGAGATGGGCTGTGGCAGTGTGGGTGGGCATCGCCGGGCCACTGCCCTGGCTGATGGAGGTCTCCAGCCTCCAGCGGCTCTCAGAAAGGAGCCCTGTCTCCAAGGCCAGAAGCACCCCCTCCACCCCTGGAAGCACCTGAAGCCCCTCTGTTTCCTGACCATCATCACAGCCCAGCCTCTGGAAACCCTGCCCCCATCACCAGCACCCAGGGGGCTGAGGTGGGCTGTTCGGGCAGGATTTGCCTTCAGTTCACGGGAAATGGCAGGGATTACAGGAACAAGGGCTTTGGGGAAGCCCCTCCCGGGGGGTGATCAGAGCTGCCTGCCACTGTCACCCGTCTTTAGTGGGGGCATCCTCGAGTGTGGGCGTCCTGGTTCCCAAAGTGATGCTGAGAGCAGAGGTGCAGGCCTGGGCCCCGGGCACCACCCACAGGCATCTCAGAGAAAAGAAAGTCCAGGCACCCTCCCCAGAGCCATCCCCTCCCTGTCTGGAGGCCCCACCCACACTGAGGGCAGCTCTGAAGGCCCCAACCCCCTGGTCTCCCCCAACCTGACCTCGGGCTTCTGCAGCCAGGAAGGAAGGAGCGGGGCAGAGCTAAGGATCGGCCAGAAATCACACGTCGGAGGCCGGCACCCCGTCCACACACACTTTCTCCCTCCCTCCCCAGCTGGCAAGAAGGCAGTTGTTTATTTCCAGAGAACAGGCACCAAGGAGATAGGGGGCAGGGGTGGGGAGGGGAGGGGTAGGGGCCAGGGACTTGCTCACACTTTTACAGATACCCTCTTCCCAACTTCAGGAGGACAGAGTTGTTTACACTTTACGAACTTCCTAACCTGGAAGTCCCCAGAGAATAGGCATCTCCCCCCAGTCCAGTAGAACTTTGCTTCTCATAACAACCCCCAAAACCAAGGTCAAAGGCTGGCCCTTAAGGCGCCGGGCTGGGCAGGGGGCCAGCGCCCAGACCTCCGGCGCCAAGCCCGCAAGCTAAGCGTCTTACCGTCGCCTCTAGAGAGGGGGACACCCGGGTCAGCCCCGGTCCCCGCTGGCTCGCGACGCCGTGCTCCCCGCTGCCGCGGAAGCGAGCGCGCTGCGCCCGCGGGGTGCCCGGGGACCCAGGTGCGCGCGCTCCGGGCGGGGAGGCTGAGGCCCGAGGTCCCCCGGGCCCGGGCGGGCCGGGCGGCGTCTTACCGGCGGGCGGCCGGCAGGCCCCGCGGGCAGTTCGTTCCCGGGCGGCGGCTCGTCGCGGGCGCGGCTCCCCGAGGGCGCTCCGGGCTCCGGGGAGCCCAGGCCCACGGCAGCGGCCAGCAGGCTGGCGTAGGCGAGCAGCAGGGCCCGCGCGGGGCAGCGGGCGGGGGCCATGCGGGCGGCGGGCCCCTCTGGCCTGCGATCGCAGCTTCTGGACTCGGCCCCGGGCTCCGCGCCTTATAACGCGCTTGAATCCCCCGCCTAGCCCGGGGCGCGCCTCCCCGCCCGGCGCCGCCTCCCGGCTCCCGCGCTCGCTGCCGCCGCGGGCGGGGGTGGGGGGGGCTGCCCCACGGGGGGTGCGGGGAGGGGCGTGGGCGCTGCCGGGGTTGCGGGCGCTGCCGAGCGGGGACCGGGGGGCGCGCGGTCAGCAAGGGGGTGCGAGGAGGACCGTGCGGGGGAGGCAGGGGCTCGCGGAGCCGCGGCTGGCGGGGCCCGGAGCGCCCCCTCCTGTCGGGCGCGTTTCCTCTCCGCTCCGGTCCCTCCTGCGCGCTGTCAAGCCTCTGCTTCGCGGGCACCCGGGCGCCCTTCTCCCGGCCACGGGGCATCCTGTCTCCCCTCTGTCCCGCGCGCCTCCTGCGGGGACCCCGGGACGCCTCTCCCTGAACGCCCGCCGGGTCTTACGAGATGGGTCACATCTGAAGACTGTCAGAGCCCCTCTTTGGCGACTCTTTCCCAGGCGGCGACCCCTCCCTGCTTCCCACGGCCGGGGCCCCACTGAGCTCAGAGACTCGCTGTTCCCTCTCCAGGCGCACCTGCGGGGGCCTCGGGGGGCGCGGGGCAGGGGGCGCGAAGGGGATCTACCGCCTGGCAGCGGGCGCCCTGAAGCCCTGCCTCGAACTCGCGGGGAGTCGGGGGCAGATACCCGCAGCCCCCCGAGATCGGGGCAGCCCACTGGTGGAGCCGACTGGCCGGCCTGAGCTCCAGGCTCCTCCCTGAAGAGAGCCAGCCCCTCACCGCTCCTGGCCTGTTTGTTCTGTGACCCGCGGCGCGTGGCCTCCCTACCTGACCCCCTCTCTCCCGCCTCCCCCACTCCCACTCCCCCTCCCCCACCTCTCCCCCGCCCCAGGCTGGCACTCCAGGCTCAGGCTCTCCTGTGCCTCCCTGAGGTGCCTGCGCCTGGTGGGTAAGCTGCATCTTATTTAGGGGGCCAGGGGAAGGGCACTTCTGAGGAGGGCCCCTTACCGGGACCTGCCGCTCCCACCAGGGATGCCTTCCACCTCTTCTGAGAAGCGTAGATCCCCCGGCCCTGTCCTGTTTCAGAGGGTGGCAGCCAGGGCCTGGTGGAGGAGCCGCGGGCCATCCTCAGGGCCCCACTGCACCACCTCCCGTCTCCATCACCCTTGGACTGCTTCCAGCGGGCAGGAAACACTACACTTTAGGAAAAGCCTAAAATTTGATGTGAATTGTTCCCTCTGATTCTGCCTCTTTTCCTGTGGGATGGAGGGGTGATGGTAGTTTTAGATTTCTTAAAGGAAAAATGCCCTTCACACCCTGAGAATGTGTTCCCCCCACCCAGGGGTCTATGTGTCTGTCCCATAGACTCACTCTATGAGACTTACAGGCAAATTAGAACTGCACAGCAATTCCATCTTTATACATGTTTTTTTGGGGGGGGGATGTATCAATGGAATAAAAAAATAGAAATTCCTATAGAAATTACAGCTTTGCTGTGGCACATATACACAATGGAATATTACTCAGCTGTTTAAAAGAATGCATTTGAATCAGTTCTAATGAGGTCGGTGAAACTGGAGCCTATTATGCAGAGTGAAGTAAGTCAGAAAGAAAAACACCAATACAGTATAATAACGCATATACACGGAATTTAGAAAGATGGTAACAATGACCCTATATTAGTGGAGTCACTTAGTCGTTTCCGACTCTTTGTGACCCCATGGACTGTAGCCTACCAGGCTCCTCCATCCATGGGATTTTCCAGGCAAGAGTACTGGAGTGGCTTGCCATTTCCTTCTCCAGGGGATCTTCCCAGCCCAGGGATCGAACCCGGGTGTCCCGCATTGTAGACAGACACTTTACTGTCTGAGCCACCAGGGAAGTGAGACAGCAAAAGAAACACAGATATAAAGAACAGACGTTTGGACTCTGTGGGAGAAGGCGAGGGTGGGATGATGTGAGAGAATAGCATTGAAACATGTATATTACCATATGTGAAATAGATCGCCAGTCCAGGTTCGATGCCTGAGACAGGGTGCTCAGGGCCGGTGCACTGGGATGACCCTGAGGGATGGGATGGAGAGGGAGGTGGGAGCGGGGTTCAGGATGGGGGACACATGTACAGCCATGGCTGATTCATGTCAATGTATGGCAAAAAACACTACAATATTGTAAAGTAATTAGCCTCCAATTAAAATAAATATATTAATTTACACACACACAAAAAGAAATTGCAGCTTTGCAATAAGACATGTGAGAAATACTGGTTTATATTATATGCATTCAATAAAATATATGAACTTATTCCATTGACAACCGTTCAGTAGTCTTGTTACAAACCAAGGCATTTGCTCCAATATTTGTAGATGGTGTTGCTGGAAGGCCCTCAGAGAATGCAGGCTTTCTTGGGTGGCTTCTCACTTCTGGCCCCACAGGCACATCTGTTAGAAAGCCAGGCCTTGGAACTTTGTAATGGCATGTGCGTGTGTGCTGGGTGTGTGCTTCAGCATCAAGTACTGACATTTGTGTTCTGTTTCATTTTGAGGGGAAGACTTCGAGACCATGAGTTGCTGAGTGTGGGGTGTTTTTGTTGCTAAAACCTGCAGTCTGCTGGAAGAGAGGGGCATCTCTCCTCAGCTTGTGCAGCTCTGTGAATGGTACCTTCATGATTCTGAACAAGCTTGTCCTTATCCAGCATCACATTCACTTCCCATGGCCCAGCTGGTCAGCCCCGTGTGGTCAGGGGCTCACCAGGCACGCACAGCCTGGGCTTGGGGCCGCGCTGGGCCCCCTGTCCCCCTGGGCATGGTCCCATCTTCACAGCCACACATTTTGCATCAAGGTCCTGCCTATTTCTGATGATGAGCTGGAAGGGTACTGAAACTACGGTTCTGTATTTTCCCTGAGACGGGCGCCCCTTAGGAGTTTCCTGCGGGGGTCTGGCTGCAAGCGAAGCCTGGGGAAGTGCATGCAGCTGCCTCTCTTGAACCAGGGGCTGATCACAGAGCTCTCCCTTCCCTGGATGGCAGCAGGGGTGGAGGGTGGTGCAAGGCCACAGAGCAGCCACCTGGTGTGGTGGGAAAGGGGCTCCTCCTGGGCCCTGGCCCTCACCCGAAGGTGACCAGCCTGTCCAGGAGCTTCCAGGAGTCTCAGCCTCCTTGCCTGAGAGCTGGGGTGAATGCACATGTGTCCTCAGGGCCTGCTGTGGATGAGGTGCTGCCACAGAGGGCTCTGCATGGAGCCGTGAGCGAGGCTGGCCAGCTTGCCTTCTGGGTCATCATGTCATGTTGTCAGGGGAGGGGGCCCTCAGACCTGCCTGAAGACAGAGGCCCTGGGCTGTGGAGGCCATGACCGAGCACAGTCAGAGCCCAGGTCAGACCCAGCTGTGGGTCTGCTTGGCAAAGCTGGTCCTCACACAGCCCCCTGTGGCTTTGGAGGAGGCCCATCTCGGGGCCTTTAGATACTTGAGCCTCAGTTTGCTGCTCTGTACAATGGGCACAGTGACAGCTGTCAGCCCCGAGTCCTCATCTGGAATCCCACTTGTTAGGGGTACGATGGCTGGTAACGGTCACCCCCAGAAGGGAGGCCTGCTGCCTGGGGACTCCGCTTCTGGGTTGCTGGCCTGTGTTCTGTTCAGGTGAGGCTGGCTGCTCTCAGGACTGTATCTGCTGTTAGTCCCATCCTGTGCCCTGGGAAGGTGAGCTTTAGGCTCTGTCACCTTTGGCGATAGCGGGGATATGGGGGGACAGAGGCACCAGGTTTGGGTCATGTGATCCTTCAGATAGCCCTGTGATAAGATTTCCAGCTCATGGTAGGGAGCCTTGGCCCTCGTGAGGCCAGCAGTGAGGACAAGAGCCGTTGCCATGTGAAAAACAGTCATTTTCCCAAGCAGTGAGCAATCCTCATGATGTAACAGGCCCGCCAGAGGACCCAAATCGAATCTGTTCCGGTGCTGAATGGCCTCTGTACGCTCCCTGGAGGTGACGACATGGCCCAGCCTCAGGGCAGGAACGTGCAGAGGGCTGGGGCCTCCAGGTGGGGCTCCCTGCGTGCTGCTGGGGGGTCACAGCTCTACAAGAGCCCCCACAGAGGGGAGGGGAGCTCAGCAAAGCATCACACAGGCCAAGGACCACCCCCCAACAGGGCTCTGGAGGCCCCGCATGCCCCTCCCTGGCAGCAGCGTCCTGTGGGTGCAGAAAGGGGGACAGTGTCTGCAGGCAAGCTAACAGGTCCCAGGGCCGAGGCTCTGGAGTGGCCGCAGGCGGGGGCCGGGTGGCGTGCGGGGTGGCCCCCCCTACCCTGCGCTTTCAGGGCTGGTGGAAATCCAAGCCTCATTCCTGGGCCCTCAGGTCATGGCCTCGGCCCTGGCTTCCCAGCGGCCTGATGCAGCCAAGCTGTTCCCACTCGCGTCTCTTCCTGCAGAGGAAGGACCTCTGCCGATGAAGTCATGGGAAGCCCAGCTCCCTTTGCCCCCAGAACCGCGGGAGCCTCAGCAGCCTGTGGAGTGGCCTCCGAGGGGGAGGCAGGCAGGCTGCCTTTGCCATCTGCCTGACATCACCCTGCTCTCAAATCACGTGGTTGCCCCCACTGCACAGATGAGGAAACTGAGGCTAAGCCTCAGGGTTGGCCCGAGGTCATGGAACCCCCAGCTGTCCTCTTCCCTCCCCAGCTCCCTTTCTGGGGTCTGCCTCTGCTCTGCTTGGCCTTGGAGGCAGAGGGGTGGCAACAGCTCCCCCCCGGTTGGTGGTCGTGGGAGCCCCCCGAGCCCCCCAATGAGTTGCTTCAGCCTGCCCACACCTTGGACGCAGCCCCTCATCAAGTTCTCCCATCACTCAACTTGGGAGGCCAGATCCAGGCACCCTGAACAGTGGCGGCTCAGGCGGTCTGGCCCCCCAAGGTGGAGGCCCAGGCTGTGCAGGGGGGCATGCTCCCCCACCCCAAGTACTGAGCCCCACTGCTGTGCAGGCGAGTAGAGCAGAAACCAGGCCTTTCCCTAGGACATTTTCAACCACGCATGTTTGATCAGAAAAAAAAGTCCAGGGTGACATGCTGAGTCTTTGAAATAGCACCTTCGCTCAGCGTCTAAAAAATATTCCAGGTGATTTTCGAGAAAGCTGCGAGGATCCCAGAGACCTCCGTCCTCGGTTTCACCTGCCCCGTCCACCATCTGATGGACCAGGCGTCCTGCGGGCTGGGGCTCATGTTCCTTTGGGAGCAGACCCTCAGCACGCCCCGCTCTGTCTGGGTCCTGGGACCCACTCAGCTCTCTCCGAAGAGATGGGCAGGAGGAGTCAGTCTGGGAGCAAAGTGGCCCTGGGTCTGTGGGAGCCGGAGGGACCCGGGTTCCGTTCCTCAGAACCAGTGATGCCGGGGGCCCTGCAGTCCCCGAGGGATTCTCGGAGGTCTGGCCCCAGAGAGGAAACCTAGGTCTGGAGGGTGACGGGTGCTGCCTGAGGGCTCGGTGGGTTGGCGCCGGGGATGGAGCCAGGCTGGGGGCCCCCATAGAGCCTGTGTCGAGGCAGGAGGGCCGGATGAGGGTCCTCCATCGTCCCCTTGGCCACAGACGCAGTGCCTTGTTCAGGACAGGTGAGGAGGGGCAGGGTGCCGAACCCGCCCTGCAAGGGGCCCCAGTGTGTCTTGGGGGACTCTGGGCAGTCTCCTCGCCCAGCGGGCCGCCTGAGGGCAAGTCACCGGAGCACCCAGGAGCTCTGCCCAGAAATCCCTGCTGGATACCAGCCCTTCTGCGGACCTTCCTTCTGAGGAAGCACCTTCGTTTAGGTGCTGGTGGTAAAGAACCTGCCTGCCAACACAGAAGACCTAAGAGACAAGGGTTCGATCCCTGGGTTGGGAAGATCCTCTGGAGGAGGAGATGCCAACCCACTCCAGTATTCTTGCCTGGAGGAGCCCATGGACAGAGGAGCCTAGCGGGCTACAGTCCTAGCGTCGCAAAGTCGGACACGACTTAAACAACTTAGCACACACCCCAAGAAAAGGGGGAGCCCTGGCCCTTCCTGCTCCCCTCTCTGGGCAGCCTTGCCTCCCTCTCTGCCCCCAGCTCCCCCAGCACGCGGAAGGACTCTCTCCCAGCCCCCACACCTCACCTCCTTCCTTGTTTCTGTGGTTGCTGCCCTCCAGCGGGGCTGACCCAGAAGGGGCAGGGCCTCCTATTTCCCCAGAAGCAGCCTTTAGAAGCCAGGTGCCAGTGTGAGCCGGTGGGGAGGGAGACCCCACCCGAGCCAGCCCCGTGTGCCTGGGACCAGAGAGGATGGGCGGCCGGCCGGGTCACACAGCTGTGAGATAGAAGCAGGCCCACCAAGGCAGGTGCTGACCCCACCTCGTGGCCCTTTGCTCTGTGCCACCCGCCCCCTGTAGCACCCCAGCTTCCTGGGCCCCCGTGGGCACCCTCATCTGTGCGGCTCCCTCCAACCGCCATCCATGGGACACATGGCCCGGAGCGGCCAGTACTCAGACAGATCACGAGTTCTCCCGATGCTCCGTGGGGCCCGGCTCCCTGCTCTGAAGTCTCAGACACCCCACGGTCGGAGCACAGCTTCTCGCATCCTTCCAGGCATCCAGAGGCCCAGCCCTGGCCGCTGGTCAGCTCTGAGTTTGGAGTGGTGGCCGCAGAGACGAAGACTCTGTCCCCTGTCGTCCCTGGTGGCGTGAGCCCAGCCTGGACCCAGAGGGGCCGGTGATGCTGAGCCCTCAGACAAACCAGAGTGAAAGGGGGCTGTCCCCACTCTGCTGGCCCACTCCGGGGGCACCGAGGGGCAGCTCAGGGCTCCAGGGTGGGCCCGAAGGGCTGGGTCCACTTGGAGACATCCAGGAAGACGGCGGACGCCCCGTGGTAGAGCCAGAGGCGGGGCATGGCGCCAAGGCGGACCCAGGCGTCCCGGCCGCGGTCGTAGGCCTCCATCTCCACGCGGTAGTCCCCGGCCATGCCCTGCCAGCGGCCGCCCGTGGCGTAGAGCGCGTCCCCCAGTGGCACCAGCGCCCCATTCTCATGCAGGCTGTGCAGGGGCTGCACCTGCGGACAGTCTGCCCTCAGGATGGGGGGCACCCCGCCCCACCCCCCATCCAGCGTGCGTGCCCCCACCTGCCTCCTGGGACCTCAGCCCTGTCCCCGGCTGCCCCCAGGGGACCCCTGAGACTCTCCCTTCAGGGGGAGACCCCGCTGCTCCGGGGATAACAGGTGACGCTACAGTCCTAGTGTCGCAAAGTCGGACACGACTTAAACAACTTAGCACACACCCCAAGAAAAGGAGGGGCCCTGGCCCTTCCTGCTCCCCTCTCTGGGCAGCCTTGCTGCCCTCTCTGCCCCTGCCCTCTCTACCCCCAGGGGCGGGGGACTCACTCCCTCTCGACTTGCTCCCTCTCGGGCCTGGCCCACGCCAGGAAGGAGGTGGTTTGTGCGAGCCCTGTATCATTGGGCTGGGGCCCACACCCCGACCTGGACCCTGGAGCCTGAGCTGGTGCCTGGTTCCCAGCTGCTCCTTGCTCTCTGGATTTGCCCACATCTGAACCTGGGGGGTTGAAGGGGGCCCAGGCCTCAGTCCCAGGGTGCAGGCTGGGTCTCTGATTCTCTGTCTCTCTCGAGGACACGGTGTGGCCTCTGCCCTGACAGACAACCCGGGGGACTCATCTCTCTGCTCTCGACTCGGCCCAGGGCCTCAGGAGTTCCCTGGACAGGGGCTGCAAGCTGAGGGCTCACAGCTTTCTCCAGGCCAGGGGGAGAGAGGTGTGGGCCCTTCCTGAAGAGCCTGGGAGGGTAGGAAGGAGGAGGCTCCCCCAGGTGGAGATGGGAATGGGGGGCAAACCTCCAGGCCTGCGGAGGACGACATCCAGCCCCGTGGCTGGGACCCCAGCCCAGAGCCAGGCGGCGGGCCGGGCCAGCCCCGGATGACGGGACCCAGGGACGGAGCCTGGCAGGGCTGGCCTGCACCTGCTGTGCTGCTGTCATGGGGGCCTCCGGTCAGCTGAGCGCTGACGCCAGGGGACAGCTGTGGTCAGCGGATCACAGAGGCCCCGCTGTTGCCCACTGGCCCGGCTAGCAGAGGCCGCCAAGGGCTCTGGGCACTGTCCCGCCTCCTCGGGAAGAAACACGGTGAGGGGCCACGGCTCTGGGGCCCCCTGCCCTGGGGTGATGGAGGAGCGGGCAGTAGCAGGAATGGGGACGGGGGTGCGGGGCCAAGGGCTGGCTCCTTGCCCCTGAAGCAGCTCAAGAACAAGCCCCCCGGCTTGATCACCCCCAGGGGCGGGGGCCTCACTCCCTCGCGGGCCTGGCCCACACCAGGAAGGAGGCGCTCTCTGAGTCCACTGGTCTCTGAGCGCCCTGGCCAAGCCTGGTTTTGCCCCCTTGAGCAGGAGGACAGGTTTCTCCATGTGCTGGGGACAGAGCATCCGCAGTGACCAGCGGCCCCAGGTCCTCGGGAAGGGGGCGCTCTGGGCCCTTGCGTCTCCAGGCCCCGTCCCCTGTCCCCTGCCCCAGCGGGGACCACAGCCCAGGCCTGCTCTCTCTGGGTGGGGGTGGGGGGGTGGCTCACCTTCTGCCACAGGTTGGCCCCGGGGTCGTACACGTAGACCTTCTTGGTGTTGTCCCCCACCAGGTAGAGTGCCCCGTGCAGGGCGGCGCAGCGCGGCGAGGACAGGTACTTGGGGAGGAAGGGCGAGGCGATCACACTCCAGGCATCTGCGGACACACGCCCGCCCGCGTCACCAGGGAGGCCCTCCCTGAGCCTGCTGGCCGTGCCATGTAGGAGGTCGCCCCGCTGAGCCCCACTCCTGCTCGGCGGGGGACAGGGTCCCCAGGAGCCTCACCCTCGGGTCCTCAGGAGGGGCTGCAAGGCGTCCAGAGGCCTTGGTCTGGCAGCCACACCACCAGGGACCTCTGCCTGCATCCTGCTGGCCCCTCGGTCCGGTACCTGGGGCCCCCAGCTGACCCTGGGCCTGGTCCACCTCCTGTGGGATCCTCAGCCCCACCATCCAGAGGATGGACCAGAGGGGCTGCCCCGAGGGAGAGAGAGAGAGAGCTGGCTCCTTCCCCCTGAAACAGCTTAAGAACCCCCCAGCTTGATTACCCCCAGGGGCGGGGGACTCACTCCCTCTCGACTTGCTCCCTCTCGGGCCTGGCCCACGCCAGGAAGGAGATGGTTTGTGCGAGCCCTGTATCATTGGGCTGGGGCCCACACCCCGGCCCGGACCCTGGAGCCTGAGCTGGTGCCCACCGGGCCTCGGGAGTCCAGGCCCACTGCCCCTCCCCACGAGGCCGGCTCCAGGCAGATCCAGTAGCCAGACAGGTTCAGGACCCGGGGCGGGGCTCCCTGGTCCCCTGCCCCCCACCCTGCACTGTGCCCCCAGCCTCCACACCTCTAGACTGTGGGGGGGCTGTGGCTCTGTGCTGGTGACTCCTGTGGGCCCCTGCCTTCCTGCACTGCCCTGTCCATCACTGGGGGTGGGGCGTGGCCCTTTGTAAGAGGCCTGCGGCTGCCCACGCCCTGCCCCCCTTAGCCACACGTATCCCCGGGGCCCCCACCCGTCCAGTCGCTGAGACGGGGTCACGGCCTCGCAGAGGGGCCCTGCGGCCATCTGTGCCCTGCCCCCTGGGTCCCACCGGTGCCCCCGGCCCTGCCCCTGCCCACCCCGCCCGCGCTGACCTGTGACCGGGTTGTAGCACTGCAGAGCCAGGGCGTTGTACTTGCAGGCGCTGGACCCCACCAGGTAGAGCCGGCCCCCGCAGCCGGCCGCGGAGAAGTTGCTGACATACTTGAGGGCTGGGCGGATGGGCGTCCAGGTGTCCGTGAAGGGGTCATAGCTCTCCACCTCCACCACATCCAGAGTGGTGCCTGCCGGGCCAAGGGGTGGAGTCAGGACTGCGGGGGCTAGGACGAGGAAGGGTCCTGGAAACACAGGGTATGCGGCTCTGCAGAGGCCCCAGGGGGCAAGGGCAGGGGGAGGTGGGCACAGCCTGGAGAGGCAGCTGCATGCGTGTCTGGTCCGTGGCTTCAGTCGTGCCCGACTCTCTGCGACCCCATGGACTGCAGCCCACTCGGCTCCTCTGTTCATGGGGTTTTCCAGGCAAGAGCACTCAAGTGAATTGCCATGCCCTCCTCCAGGGGATCTTTCCAACCCAGGGATCAAACCTGCATCTCCTGCCTTGCAGGCAGGTTCTTTACCCACCGAGCCACCTGGGAAGAAGCCCTGAGAGGCAGGTGACTTGCCCTGTTTTACAGAGAGGAAAGCAGAGCTCAGAGAGGGGAAGTGTCTGCCCAAGGCCACTCACCGAGAAGCGGCATGGGAGTGGGCTCCTGGACCAGGGATGCCTGACTCCAGAGCGGGTGATGGGGCCTCCCAGTGAGGCCCAGCCACTCTGAGCCCTTCAGAGCCCGGGGTGCTTGGAGAGATGCCCGTGGGGGTCCCAGGAGGCCGCCACCCCCAGGCCCTTCACATGGTGGAGGCCCTTCCTGAGATAGAGAAAGTCATTCTTGGGGGGACTTTCAGGCAGCCCCTCACCCAGCCCTTCCCGGGTGGCCCTAGTGGAAAAGAATCCACCTGCCAATGGAAAGAGATGTGGGCTCGATCCCCGGGTCGGGAAGATCTCCTGGAGGATGGCATGGCAACCCATTCCAGTATTCTTGCCTGGAGAATCCCAGGACAGAGGAGCCTGGCGGGCCACAGTCTGTGGGGGTCGCAGAGTCGGACACGACCGAGCGATTTAGCACACATGCACGTTCCCAGCCCTGGACGGCCTGGGTGAGATGGTGACGCAGACCCGCTGTGGCCGGGAGCCCACCTGAAGCCCACCTCGGGCTCTGAGAGCCTGGGGCCCCAAGCTGCCTTGTGCCCCTGTGTGAGCCCTCTATCCTCGGGTGGGGGACATGGCAGCCACCGAGGGAAAGGGGGGGTCGCCGGGACAGGTGGGGCTCCAGGGATGGCCCCAGGGCTGGCTGTCACCTCCGGAAGCCGTGGGACACTCTTGCTCAGCCACCTGCTGCGTCTCTCTCTATTCATCTAACCATCAGCGTCCCCGGAGCAACTCCTTGCTGCACCTCCGGGATGCGGGGGGGATACGGCGGGCCCTGAGCTCATGCTGGGAGTGTGTGGGGGCAAGGTGACAGCAAAAGGATGTCCCGTGGGTCCCCTCGACCCAGGGACGTCACCGAGGAGGTAACCCCGAGCTGAGGGCCGAGCCCTGGGTCCTGGGATGAGCATGGCCATCCCCACCAGCAGCTGAGGGCCCCCTGGGGTCTCTGATTCCTTGTCCTGTTCTCTGCGTCCCAGAGAACATGGAAGCAGCCTGGAGCCAGGCCCCTAGACTCCTGCCTGACCCGCACCCCAGGATGCCCGAGGGCGGGGGCCCAGGTGTGGGCAGCAGGGGGCGGGTGGGGCGCGGGGGAGGGGGCCTTACCGCCAACCGCATAGATCTCCCCGTTGAGCGCGGCGCTGGCGTGGTTTGTGCGGGCCTTCAGCATGGGCGCCACGGGCCTCCAGGCGGCCTCCTTCAGGGGAAAGCACCAGGCCTGCGTGGTGGACCAGGTGTCCGTCCTGGAGCCCCGAGAGCCCCCTGCGGGAGAGGCTCTGTCCACGTGGGTGCCCACTGGCCTGGGGCCTCCAGGCTGGCAGGGGCTGAGCACCAGGGCTCCCGCCCTCTCCCTGGAGCCAGGCCTCCGTCCTGCAGGACACTGGGCAGGAGTGGTGACTGCGGTGGCACGGTCTAGCCCTGTGACCTGCAGAGACCCCTCCACACCCCATAAACAAGCGGGACAAGGTCTCAAGCCTCCATTAGTGGAAGCTTTTTTCTCAACCAAACCTCCCAAGGCCCCCCACAACTTCTAAGATGTAAGAGCAAAGGGACACCCTCCCACCACGCTTCCTCTTGGGGAGACCCTGGCTGCAGGACAGAACCCATAATGCTCCCCTGGGCCCGCGTGTGGACCCGTGGACTTGACATTTCCTTGTTTCAATAGGATGGAAAGGTCTGGAAGAGTCTTGACCAAATGGTCAGCGATCGGGGCATGGCATTCAGAGCTCAGCTCAGCCACAGGGCTCAGGATAGGGGCCGCGCCCGCCCACCTGTCACGTAGATGTCGTTGTTGAGTGCCGCCAGCGAGAAGCCCCACTTGTGGTGGTCGGGGAAGTCCGGGAGGGCCATCCACTGCTCTGGCGGAAGACACGGGGGGAGTGTCAGGGTGGCTGGGCTCACTGTGGGGGCCCCCCTCCCTGCCCACTGCCTCTTCCACTTGAGGGGGGCAGAAATGTCCCCTCACCAATGAGGGCAGAGGCTGGACTCAGCTGGGCACAGAGGTGGGGAAGGACACCCAGTGGCGTGGATTCAAAGTGGCCCCGGCGGCCCCGGGTGCCCCAGGCTTGGCTCCAGGGGGTCCCTGGCTCCCCATCCCGCCCCCGGAGCCTGGTACCCTGGGTATGCGGAGACGGGGTCCAGGCTCCAGGGGCCGGCTCTCACCTTGACCCGCAGCCGATCCCGCTGACCCCGCTGGACTTTCTGGCCCCAAGTCAGCTCCCACCCCAATCAGACGGAGGATGGGTTAAGGGCCCTGATCGCCAGCCACAGGTGGGTCATAACACAAGCGTCTTTCATTCACTCGCTTCTCATCTTTTCATTCATCCCTAGCATCTTCTGGGCCCAAGGGCAGCGGGGAGGGAACCAGACGTGGCCGTGTAGCTGACAGAGTGGGTCCCCATCCCCGCTCCCCTGCACCAGTGCCGTGGCCTCGGATGGACCCCAGCCTCAGTTTCCTCATCTGTAGAAAGGGGCTAATTTCTCTCCTGGGGGGTGGGGACTACAGGAGATGCGTCTGTCACACGGCAGCTGCCCAGCTGACAGTGGCTGTAAGTATTGTCCCTAAGGTGAGACACAGAGTAACGTGCCCACGTGGGACCTGACTTCATGAAGCTACAAGATCAAGAGATGACTTTGAAAAAAGCCAAAATGAGCAATAAAAATGGAATGCTTAGTCCTCCACGTGGACACATCATGGGTGTCTGTGGAGGCGGCGGGGGAGACCGGGCCTCTGGATGTCCCAGGAGGACTCTCGTGTACTGTTTACAACCACATGGTGGTTTTCAGGACACGCAGAACCCCCGCTGGGCAGGGACTGCGTGTCCCCCTGACTCATGTCTGTGTCACCCCAGGGTGGGGACTGCCCAGTGGTCACCAGGCCTTTGCTGCCAGTGGCCCTGCCGCCCCCCCTCGGGGTCTCAGGGACAGCTGCTCCCAGCTCATCTGCTGACGTCAGCCCCCAAATCGCCCCCGTCAGCCCCTGACCTGGGACAGCTGGCCGCCGGCTTCCTGGAGCCCGCCAGCCGCTGACGCCACGGGGTGGTGGCCGCCCGCCCAGCGGCCCCAGGACGGCGGCCAGCGAACCAATGCTTTCCAGAGAACTTCCTGGGGCTGGCGTGGTGCCCCCCCCACCAGAACCCTGCTGCCCTCTCACCCCTCCTTTCCGGTGGGGGTGACCTGTGAAGGGGCTTCTGGGCAGGAGAGGTGGGCCTGCCCCCCCAACCCACTGACTCGTCATCACAAAGGCCGTTTCACAGATGAGGGAACTGAGGCTCAAGGAGGTGAAGTGACCTGCTCAAAGGCTGGAATCGGGGCCCCACTGGGTCGACCCTGATCCTGAGCTGTCATGCCCCAGGCTGTCTGCACCCCCAGTTCCCTGTGCTCCCCCAGGACCAAGGCCCCGTTAGGCACACAGAGCAAGAGTGCCAAGGGGAAGCAGCTGCCAGCTGTCCCTCCCACTCGGGCCAGCAGCCACTTTCCCACCCAGGCAGTCTGGGCAGGGAGACACTTCCCCAGGCCCCAGCGCATAGAACCCCAGAGTTAGGGCTGCGGCTGGAGGCACAGGGCTCCACAGTGCCCCCTGCGGTCCGCCCCCCTCCCTTGCTGGGGTCCGGGCTCCTCTGCCCGCCCCCCATCGAGGACGGAGGACGCCCTGCATCGGGGATGTGGGGCCCGCGGGGTACTCACTGGCCTTGGTGTGGTAGAAGGCGAAGTTCCCAGCCTGGGGGGCGAGCTCCTCAGCCCCTTCCTCCTCCTCCTCCAGCGCCCGCCCACCCACCACCACCAGGACCTCCTCCAGCTTCTGTGGGAGGGCCAGCAGCTCCTGTGGGGCCAGGGTGCTGGGGTCAGGGGACAGGCCCTGTCCTCCGGCAGAGGGGCCCCAGCGCTGGCAGGCCTCCATGGTATCTTCTGAGGCTGGCGGTGGCCTGGGCATTTGGGAGCCGCTGTGGGTCCACAGTGTGGCCCTGCGTCAGTGCACAAGTGTGTGGTGGTGTGAGCTGCAGCGTGTGCGTGCTTGTGTGTGCTTGTGCATGAGTGTGCATGCATACACCTCCACATGCCACGGCTGCCATGGGCTGGTGACAGCAAGTGCTCAGAACCTGGACAGGTGGCAGCCGGGTCCTCGTGGGCCTGAGCGTGAGGCCTGCTCCCTCCCAGCCGCTCCCCAGTTTCCGCCCCGCTGTGCAGAGGTGTCTTGCACCGCCTTTGGAACCAAGCCCCAGACCCTGTCCCCAGCCCCCCAGGTAGGCTCCCCTCCACCCGGGAGCCCAGCTCCCCTGTGCCAGCTGGGATGGCCACCTGGGATGGCCCTGGGTGGCAGGAAAGGCTGGAACATTTCTAGCTGGATGAGAGCTCCCTGGATCCTAGAGTCTCACTGCCTCTCTGACCTGCCCTCAGATGTCCAGACCTCCCACCACCAGCACATACAGGGTGACCACTTCGTGGGCGGGTAGCTGGTGGCTGCACCCTGTACCTGGCAGGCTGGGGGTGCCTGGCCACAGAGTGACCAGTATTTGCCACCACACACCCTACCCCTGGCCTGAGCCACGTCTTTGTCCCCAGAGTTGGCTCCTGAGAGGTCCTTCTGAGCAAGGCCCTGAGCCGGCTGCCTGGGAGCAGACAGACTTCAGCTCCTTATCTCAGTCACACCCTGGTCTGTCACTTCATTAAGGACCTGCCCTCTCACCAGGCCCACCGCCAGCCCAGATAGGAAATTGCAGCTCATAAACGCTTGAGCAGCTTCGTAAGGGCAGGTGGTAGCCAGCTGCCACGTCTGTCCATCTGTCCGTGCTCCTCGTCTCTGTTCAAGCTGTGTGCTCTTCCTGGCTTATTTCCCCCTGCCGGGCTCCTACCTTTTCTCTAAAGCCCAGCTCAGATGCTGCCTCCTCCAGGCGGCTCTTCCTGACTGCCTGCCCCTCTGGGAACACCCAAAGTCCAGCACTGGCCTTTCTCATGCTGCCTTGGATGTGTTTCCAGGGAGTTTCCCCGCCAAGCTGTGGGCTGGGGGTGACCACTTCTGGGTCCCCTGTGCTCACGGGCAGGAAGTGGCACACACAGGGGTGCAGTACATACTTGGGAGGTGAACCGAGCCCAGGGAGGTGGAGTTGCAGGCTGGGGACACCTCGTGGATGCCCACTTCACCCCGTCTGTCCCCATGTGGGTGGGGTCTCGGGGCTCCTCTCCCTGCTCCCCGCTCGTCACTCACCCCCTTGTGGCCCTGGGCCAGGGCCTCCCGACAGGCCTCCGACTCCCGTATCAGAGGCTCCGAGGCCAGCAGCTGCTGCACGTGGGGCCTGGGCACGGCGTCCAGGTGCACCAGGCCGAGCAGCTTGGGCAGGTGGGTGGCCCGGACCTGGGGGTCGTGGCGCACCCAGCGCAGCAGGGCCTCTAGCCGGCTCTGCTCTGGCTGCACCTGCAGTAGGTCGCCGGCCAGGCAGGCGGCCAGCCGCTCCTGGGACAGCTGCAGGAACTCATCCTCCCGGGCCACGGCCTCGAAGTTCTCCCGCAGGAAGGCCCAGGCCTTGGCGGCCACGCCCAGCAGCCCCTGCTGTTCCCCAAACTCGCAGATGCCCAGGCAGTTGGTGGCGTCGAGCTGCTGCTGCAGGTAGCGGCCACAGACCTTCTGCACGGCGGGGAAGTGCAGGCGTGCGGCCGTGCGGGTCAGCGCCTCCACGTTGCCCTGGGTGACGGTCAGCCGGCCCGTATACACGAAGTCCACCAGCTGCGCCACCACGGCGGGCTCCACATCGTGCAGCTCCACACGCGCCGAGAAGCTCTCTGCGAAGTCGCCTGCAAACATGGCATGGAAGTAGGGGCTGCTCAGTGCCAGGAGCCCGCGGTGGCAGGGCAGCTCCCGGCCGCCCACCAGCAGCGTGACATCCACCAGCTTGGGCTGGGAGCGCAGCCGCTGCAGGCCGTCCAGCACGTCCTGGGCGTGCGAGGGCAGGTGGAAGTCCAGGTCGTCCACGTTCCGCACCATAACCGTGAGGTTCACCTACTCACAGGCATCCGCGCGCGGGCTCCTGGGGAGAGGAGCCAGAGGGTTAGCCAGGGGGACAGTCTTGTTGGCCCGAGTCACCCGTCGGGCTGACCATCGGTCCAAGCATCAACCACGTGTGAAGCGCTTCACCCAGCCTCTCACCCTAAGCCAGCCCTGAGGCCCTGGGAGGCGGAGGCGTTGTCTTTGCCAGGTGAGGTGGTTGAGGCTCAGAGGCTAGGCAATCAGGGCAGGACCGGCCAGCAAGAGAACTAAGCCTTAGACCCTCTCCGCACCTCTGGACTGTGCGGAACAGACCCCCTGGGGCACGGGGGTCCTTGCCACCCCCAACTCTCCAAGTGGCCTCCTCTGTGCCCAGATCGCCCCTTGCTGGGAAGGGCATCTGCATCTGAATAGTTTCGGCCCCATGGGTCCTTGCTGGCTACGGGGAACGGAACTTCGGCTGCCATGACCTTGCTGGGTGACCTTGAGTGAGCCACGCCCCTCTCTGGTCCCAGCCTTGCCATCTGCAGACTGAGAAGCTGGGAGTGAAAGGGCCAGGGGATCAGCCATGCCCTCACGGTGCCCCCCACAGACCAGGCATCCTGGATTTTGCACCAACACTCGTCATTCAGCCCTTGTGTGAACACCGCCAGCCGGTTGCTGTTCCCGTCCCTTTAAAGGTGGGGAAACAGAGGCAAAGAGAGGCTCAATCCCTTGTCCAAGACTACCCAGCTCTGGGGTCCCGGGCCCCCAGACCCCCGGTTACATGTCGCTGGATGTAGGTTGGTAAAGACAAGCAACCAAAAGAGAGCCATCTCAGTTCGAATCGCCTGATCCAGCAAATGCACTGCTGGGCTGATTTAATTATGCACATATTTCCTTAAGATCTTCTGATATTTTTGCCTTAAGAAAGCTGCCCCAGAGAAAAGAAAGTTCTGCACAGCTGGTCTTCCCCCGATGCCACACAGCAAGAAGCTGCGCCCTGAGACGCCGTGGACCACCAGGGGGCGCCTTAGCAGCCAACACAGCGAAGGCCAGTGCGAAATGCCGGTCCACCCAGTGCCATGGAAATGACAAAGCCCCTTAGGGAGAACTGTGCACTGTGGACGCCCTGGGGCAGCGGTGCTGGTGGCGGGAGCTTGAGCAGGGAGGCGCACAGAGAACCCACCTAGAGGCCCAAGAACCTGCCTGGGCTCTGCTGGGTCAGGATGGGTCCAGGGCCCTGGCGGCCGTCTAGCCTGCCTCACCCCCTCCCCGCAAGGCCCTCTGGCCTGGGTGAAGGCAGCACGTCCCTCCCAGGGGAGTGCAGGAGATTAGCCAGGCGGCCCCCGCTCCAGGCACCCGGGGGCCAGCGGACGGGGGCACCTGGCACCTTCCCGGGAGGCCTCAGGTCATCTGCTGACACCTGCTGCCCTGCATTCTCGCCAGGGGCCGAGGCTTCTGGGGGGCTCAGAGCCCCCCTCCCAGTGCCTGCCAGACCGGGAGTGAGGAGGGCAGAGTGGGCAGGACAACAAAGGGCCTCAGTCCAGCTCTGGCCGGGGCTGGACGCCGCGGCCCTAGCTGCAGGCTGAGGTGGGGTTCAGCCTGCCCCCCGCTTTTCCAGGACCTGGAGGGAAGCAAGCCCACTGAGCCCCCACCCCCAGCCCCCCGGGGCTTGGTCTAGACCATGTGCGGGTCTCTCACTAAAGCACCCAGGGCTGGGATCTCTAGGCACACTGGGCTGTCCACTAGAAGCTCCCCCTCCCCTGCTGGTCCCAGGCCTAGTCCTCCCCTCCCCCTTCCGGCTGCCCCCAATCCTACCTCTCGGTGGGCGCCTAGACCTCTTGGCAGAATGCAGGCTGGAGAACACGACTGCCCAGTTGGCCAAGGGGCATGGAGGACCCGCTGGGATATGACGGGGCCGGGCCGGGCTGGGCCGGGCTGGCAGCCACGTGGGGACAGAAGGGTATTTTTAGCCTCTGTCAGCATTGCGCTGGGGGTAGGGGATGGCTGGTGGGAGGAGAGAGGTGACAGGTCCTCTCGTCTGTCCTTTCTGAATGACCATGCTGGCCTGGAGCCTCCTGTGACCCCTGGGCCAGGACAGACGGCAGGAAGCACCCAGGGTAGGGGCACGTCTGGGTTTACCCCTCCCAGGGGTGTTGGCTCCCTCACTTCTGTTTTTCTTCATTGGCAAGAGGGGCACAGTGAAGCCTGAGCTGGGGACTCAGGGGCCACACGGAGCCCCTAGTGCAGGGCCAGGGCATCATGAGGACCCGACATGTACCAGCTTTCCTGGGGTTATGACAGGGACCCGCGTGGCCTCTTATTCTCCGTCAAGTGGGCAAAAGTGACCATCGTGAAGAAATGGGGGTTGCTCGGCAAAGACTTTCAAAACCTGGGGTCCCTGGTGCTGGGGAGTCTTGGTGGCAAAGGAGGGGCTCGGAGAGGCACCGTCCAGGCTGGTAACGGGGGTGCAGTCTCGAGCCTCTGCCCGCTGGTATCACCGCCGTGGCCTTGGGCCTCCCCTGCTGTCTTCATTAGCTGTGATACCCAAGAAGGCTAAGAAACGGGATGGTCTGAAAATACAGCCGCGGAGGCTCGTGGTCTCCTGGGAGGCCTGGGTTCACGGCAGTCACAGGGGAACTCCTGATGTCTAGATCTCTGCAGGTTCTGGAGTCACAGGCCCTGACCGAGTCTGGAGTTAAGCCCGAGGGCCTGAAGGGCATCTCTTATGCCAGGGGTCAGAGGGAAGTTCCCAGCCCCAGGCCTTCAGGTACCAGGGAGGCCAGCTGGGGGCCTCTACCTGTCAGCCCTCCTTCTTGTACCCACTCGGGCCTCACCAGCACAACCAGTTTCTAGGTGTGCTGGGACGAGGAGTCAGGTGGCCAAGGCTGACCGGCCTCCCAAAGCCCACTGGGGACTGGCTGGTGCTCTTAGGGGGCAGAGAGGCCCGGGGGCACCAGGGTGACGGGCCCCACTCCTGGCAAGGTAAGGGAATTTCCTCAGGGTGTCTGGGTGTCAGGACAGCTCGGGTTTGGGACAGCTGTCTCCTCCCTGGCACACGGCGGATGGCCCAGCTTCCTGCTAGGGCGCTGGCTGTGAGCCAGCCCCAGTCTCGGCTCTCATGTGAGAGTGTGGTCATCACACAGACACTGCAGGGACCGCCTCCCCAACCACACGTTCACCGGGCCTCCCACACGCTGCTCACTGACAGGTGTCCTGAGTCCACACTTCCCTCCCCAGCCCAGTCCAGCCCAGTCATAGCCCAACTCAGCCTAGCTCAGTCATATCCCAGTTTAGCCTAGCCCCGGCCAGCCCAGCTCAGCTTAGCTCAGCCCAGTCCAGCCCAGTCATAGCCCAGTTCAGTCCAGCCCAGTTCAGCCCAGCTCAGCCCAGTCCAGCCCAGTCCAGCCCATTCCAGCCTAGTCATATCCCAGCTCAGTCCAGCCCAGCTCAGCCCAGTCCAGCCCAGTCATAGCCCAGTTCAGTCCAGCCCAGTTCAGCCCAGCTCAGCCCAGTCCAGCCCAGTCCAGCCCATTCCAGCCTAGTCATATCCCAGCTCAGTCCAGCCCAGCTCAGCCCAGTCCAGCCCAGTCATAGCCCAGTTCAGTCCAGCCCAGTTCAGCCCAGCTCAGCCCAGTCCAGCCCAGTCATATCCCAGTTCAGTCCAGCCCAGCTCAGCCCAGTACAGCCTAGTCATAGCCCAGTTCAGTCCAGCCCAGTTCAGCCCAGCTCAGCCCAGCCCAGTCCAGCCCAGTCATAGCCCAGTTCAGTCCAGCCCAGCTCAGCCCAGTCCAGCCCAGTCATATCCCAGTTCAGCCCAGCCTAGTCATAGCCCAGCCCAGTCCAAGGTCCTGCCCTTCCCCAGAGTCCCAGGACTTTCCCTGAGCCTTCCTTAGCATCAGCCTTGCTCCCGGGGGCCTCATGGATGTCTCCAGCTCTTGCTGTGTCCAGAGCCATCCTGAAGAAGGTGTTGGAGGGGGAACAGAGACATTGATTTTGCCTCCTAACCCCAGCCCCTACTTTGTTTGCGGGCAGAACACGAAGGGTTAATGCGCCCCTGACCTGGGCCAGAGGAGACAGGACAGGCGATGCTGATGACAGGCCAGGGTCACAGGCAGCTCCTCCCCCCACCCCCACCCCCACCCCACCTTGTGTACAGCACTGGGCGCCAAGAATGGACGCCCTACGGGGACCCAACGCCTCGGATGACAGGTCAGTTTGGGAAACTCAAAACCAGGGGCTCAACAGATCCTCATCGTCGGATTGCTCCCCAGTGGGGCAATTTTTAAAAATACGCTGCTTGTTTCCTTTTATGATGATAAAAATAACACATTCATGGTGGGAGATTCGGAAAACACAGAAAGACGTAAAACAGAAAACTGGTAGAAGACAATCCCCCTGAGCACACGGGTGTTAGAATGACTGTGGGGTGCCCTGTGTTCTTTTATCGTGATACTCTGTGGCGAGTGTTTCTGATGTGATGAGTCATTTCTGATGTGATGAGTCATTTCTGATGTGATGAGTCTTTGAACCATGTGATTTTTAGTTCCATCATAATGGGGACACATCACGCTTTAAGAAGGTGGAAGTGATACCCGGTCACTTCTAGTAATGGACATGCAGGTTGTGAGCCAGTGGACCGTGATGACTAGTGCAGTGTCACCTCTGCGCCTTCCCCTGGAACAGATTTGGAGTGTGAGATGACCGCAGTAAAGCGCACGATCGTCTTTATAGCCCGATGCATGGACAGAGGGTCATCCAGCTCGGGTGACCGAGGCACTTACCAGCAGGAGGTAAGACTGCCCCCTACACTCAGCCTGGCCCTGTCACGCTGTGAGGTCCTGCGCAACCATACCCGCCCACCCCTTCAACGGGTGTTTCCCGTATTTACTTGCTCACAGTATCTCTTATTCCATCTGGGATTTATTTGGGGCATGGGGTGCCGTAAGGTCATACATTTTCTTCCCCAAATAGTCCCCAACACTCTCAGTGCTATTATTAACAATCCCTTCTTTCCCCCATGGATTTGCTGCAGCACCTCTTTTGCAAAAGGACAACGTTTTCTGTGTGAAATGTCTCTTCTGCTGATTTGAATGACCATATTCTAGGGTCAGAACAACCTTAGTTCCATCAGTGGACTATTGCTCTATGATTATGATCTCTTCATACATGAAATGTAAGCCTCTTCATCACTCTTCTATTTAAAATCTTCTAGTCCGTTGTATTAGTTAGCTATTGCTGCATAACAAATGACCCCAAAGTCTAGTGTTGTAAAACAATGAACATTTATTATCTCACAGTTTCATGGCTCTGGGACCACTTTAGTGGGTGGTTCGCCTCAGGATCTGTCCATAGCTGGCGCCAAGGGGCCCACTGGACTGCAGTCATGGGACAGAGGTCCACACTGACCTCCCCCCAACACTACTCCTAACACGGCGGCTGGCATCCCCCAGAGGTAAGACAGCAACAGAGACGGGAGTCTTCCGTAACCTACTCGGAGGTGCAGTCTGTGGCTTCTGCCATATTCTGCGATACAGTGAGGGAGAGACTCCACCAGACGTGGTACCAGGAGGCAGGCTCACTGGAGGCCTTCCTGCAGGCCAGCCTCCACAGCTGGCTTTGTTCATGCTTTATTACCACTAGCATTACCTGGGAAGCCAGCTTTGTTCATGGTTTCTTTCAAAAGAACTTTAGAGTCATTAAAAAAAAAAAAGTTTGACTCTTCTAAATCCAAGCATTGATATTCAAAGAGCTTACACTGTTACGATATTTGTTCTCATCATGAGAAATATGTACCACCTCGAGTACAGCATTTTCTTCATATTTGTCCTGCACACATTTGCAATGGGCCAGGGAGAGAGGCTGGGCTCCCCTTCTCCAGTATCTTCCCGAATCTTCTGGAAGCCCCTGGTTCTGCACCTTGTTTCGTGTCTGGTCACCTTACTGAAGTCTGCACCCTCTGGATCCCTAGGTAGGGGCTCTGCGGTCCTCAGTGGGGTTTTGACAACTGGACGCCAAGATTAAAGGGCCCTACAGCTGAGTGTGGCCTTGCGGGGCCAGCCCCCCCCATGGCAGTGGACATCTGCTTCCCACATGTGAGTTGTTAGTGGGGTTCCAAGGTCCCTGAGCATCAGAATCACTTGGAACATCTTTTAGATAACAAACCAGCTTTCTCCAGCCCAGCCCAAGGGACTCAGGGTCCCTGGGGTGCTCTCAGGATACAATGTATTTATAAGGAGGCCCTCAGGAAGCACAGTGCCTGCAGAAGGGCATTTGGGGAGTTACCCGTGAGTGCCTAGCAGAGAGGTCCTTTCCCTGTGCCAGGCCTCACACTGGGGTCTGAGCGCCCCCCCACCTAACCCTGGAGCCCTGGTCCTCCTGGAGTCCTGGATGCTCATGGGAACATAAGACTCAGGGCCGTGGAGGGCCTTGCCCGAGGCCACAGTGAGGGGGGGGGTGCCCCAACTTGGGTGTGTGTGCCTCCTCACTGTCTCCTGAGAAGCCCTGGCCAGCAGGCCACCTCTGGGGCTGGGCTCTGTGTCTGCCGCCCACCCTGCTCCCGCCTACTAGGGCAACAGGGTCCTCTGGGTGGCCCAGAGGACGGAGACATCAGAGAGCCCAGCACCTTCTGACCCCCACCTCCAGGCTCACCCTGTTTCGCCTTGGGCCTGCACCATGCCAGCCCAGGCAGTGGCAGCATCCTGTGGACCAGCCCTTGTCTGGCTCCAAAGGTCGAGCTTCAGGGCCAAGAGACAGGGCCTTAACACTACAGGATGCTTGCAGCTGCCTGGGGCCAGGGCTGTGCTCCTTAGCATGTGCTCCTTAAAATACTGATGCGGGCTGGTGGATGTCACTGTCATTCCAGGACAAAGACACCCCCAAACGGGGCCTCAGTCCATCCTGGCCAGGACCCTGGGGGTGGGCGGGTCAACACCACACCCCCAATTTAGATGAGGACGTGGACGCTCTGTGGGGTAAGGATGCTACTCTGGGGCTTCAGCTGAGCTGAGCTGAGCACTGAGATCTTGGTTTCTCCCCCAGAGGGGCCCTCTCTGGGCTAGGGGCAACAAGCACGCATGGGAAGGCCAGCAGGAACGGGTCTTTATTCAGCAAACTCACGGCCGGTGTCGACCCTGCAGGAGGGTTTCAGCCAGAACCCAGGCCAGCACCTCCCCCTTGGCTGGCTGGGCATCCCCGATGGCCTGACTCCCCCCATTTTATTTCTTCCTGAGCATCCCTCCCTGAGACATCAAGCCAGCTGGCTGGGAGGACTCCCTGGTCCCCCACAGCTGGCCTGAGCCCTCCAAGCTCTGCAGGCAGGGAGGGACAGGCAAGAGAGCTGTCCCGGGGGCTTCTGCAGGGAGGTGAAGGCTGTGGAAGGTTCCTGAAACCTCTTCCCTACTCCTGCTGTGGGGCCATTGCACAGCTGCAGGACACCTCTCCCTGAAGCCCCCTGGGCACTGCACCCTGACCTGGAGAATTCGGGAGGGAAGGCCAGTCTGACAGGAAGGCCTCCTGCCCATCAGATCCTGTTCCCTCAGCTCCTCCCTCACTTCACAGATGGGGGAGGGGGGCTGTGAAGGGGGAGGGGCACGGCCCAAGGTCACCAGACTTCACAGGTGGGGGAGGGGCTGTGAAGGGGGAGGGGCACGGCCCAAGGTCACCAGACTTCAAGGTGGGGGAGGGGTTGTGGAGGGGGAGGGGCACGGCCCAAGGTCACCAGACTTCACAGATCGGGGAGGGGCTGTGAAGGGGGAGGGGCACGGCCCAAGGTCACCAGACTTCACAGGTGGGGGAGGGGCTGTGAAGGGGGAGGGGCACAGCCCAAGGTCACCAGACTTCACAGGTGGGGGAGGGGCTGTGAAGGGGGAGGGGCATGGCCCAAGGTCACCAGACTTCACAGGTCTGGGAGGGGGGCCACAGAGGGGGCAGCGTACGGCCCAAGGTCACCAGAAGGAACGGAGTCAGCACTGGAGGAGGGCAGACAGAGGCTCAGGATGTGGCCAGAGCCACGGGCACGGGAGGAACTGAGAGATGGGACGTCCTGGCGACTCAGCAGGGACTGGAGGACGGCCAGGGGGGAACAGGCTGGCATCACGGGCACCCAAGGGATGCACAGGCTGAGGGAGCGGGCAAAGCGTGTGAGTCATCCAAGGGCAGGGCAACTGGGGTCCTGAGAGGGCTTCTCGGGTGTGGCGGTAACAAGGGGGGCTCTGAGCCCGTCTTGCAGCCTAGGAGGAAGCCGTCGGGGGGCAGACATGGAGGGTGGCAACCAGCACGCTGAGTCCCTGCCGGCCTGGCCTCAAGGCTCACCTGGCCACCAGGTGGGAGAAAAGGAAAAGAGAAGAGAAAAACCAAAACCACCCCAAACCCGCTCCGGGATGCCGGCCCACGTCACTCCCCAAAGCCAAACATCTCGGCTTCCTTCTCCTTCCAGAAGGCGAAGCTCCGGTCGATGTAGCCACAGATGTCCTCGCTGTTGAAGCTGCCCTGCTGGGGGCCGGACCCCAGCCTCTGCGCTGCGGGCTCGGGGCCAACGGGGCCCGCATGGGGCAGGGGCCCGAGCGGGGTCAGGCCCGACTTGCGGCCAGGCTCCATGTCCCGGGCGGAACCGTGGCTGGAGCCAAAGAAGCGGGCTTTGATGTCCTCGAAGCCGTCAGTCCAGGCACGGTGGCCAGTGGCCACCTCGTCGGTCACGGCCTTGTGGAAGGCGCGCACCGCCTCCCAGCCGTGGGCACCCAGGTGCTCGAAGACCTCGAAGCACAGCAGGTGGCGCATCTTGCGCTCCTCGGCCGGCAGGTCGCACTCCAGGAGCTGGAAGTAGCCCAGCATGAAGAGATCCAGTGTGAGGCTGCCGTAGGGCACGGGCGCCCCGCCCACGTGGGGCAGGAACTGCTCGGGGGACAGGGGCCCGCGGGGCTGCCGGCTCAGCCGCCGCAGCTGCCGGGCAGGCACGTGGGCCAGAACGGCCTTCCAGTGGCCCAGCAGCTGGGCGATGATGCTGCGCTGCTGCCAGAGGTGGCCGGGCTGCGGGGTCTCGCTGGGTGACAGGGAGGGCGGCAGAGGGCCCCTGGCTGCCTCCTGCCCCCGCGGCCCCACGCGCCGGGCCTCCAGGGTCCTGCAGGCTGCCGTCTTGAGGGCCGGCGTGTAGGCCGACTTCTTCCAGTGGCTGAGGAAGAGGGTGACGATGCGCTCCTTGCGAAGGCTGGCCAGGTCCGGGCCCGGCACGGCGCCCGCCTCCAGTGGGGCCTCCTCGCAGCTGATGCCCGAGTCACTGGTCTCCTCCGTGTCGCCTGGCCCTGGCTTCCCTCTGACTGGGCCGCCGCAGGGCGGGACAGGGTCAGGCCAGCAACCCCTCGGGCATGACCCCGGGTGGGCCCCCGGCTCGCAGGGGCCAGGGCTTGGGGTGCAGGGCCGGCTGGGAGCTGACTCGAAGTTGCCGCGGAGTGTCCGCACAGACACCCCACACTCTTGGATCTCACGCTGGGCCTCGCTCCTCTGGGGGCTGGCCGGGGCCAGCCTATGGGCCTCCAGGGGGGCCCTCTCCTCGCCCTGCACCAGCCCGTTCACGCCCTTCAGGATCAGGGACAAACTATGCACCAGCCGGGCAATGTGGCTGCACCAGAAGGGCAGGGGCTGCCCACCAGGCGTGGCCTGTGAGGCCCCCTCCTCGGAGCCCCGGGGCTCGGCCTCCTCGGCCTCCAGCCCAGGCCCCGGGGACAGGAAGCGGCTATTGACGGTGATGCTGACCAGGGGCGCGGGCAGCAGGGCCTGCAGCTCGGCAGCCAACCGGCCCAGCTCATTCTCATACTCCTGGCAGCGGCGCTGGAGCTGCAGCTCGGCAATCTGCTTCTCCAGGTACACCAGGTCGTCCTCGGTCAGCAGCTCCCCGAAGGGGCCCAGGATGGCCTGGTGCGTCTGCGAGTACCGCCAGGCCGCCTGCTCCATGGGGTCTGCGTGCCCACTGTCGTCCTGGACACAGGGAGGGCAGGTCAGCAGGGACGTGGCCCATGTGGCATGTTCCTGCCTGACACAAGCTCCCCTGGGTGGCCTGGCCCCAGGGAGCTCTGGGGACCCTGGCTAGCCCCTGCCTGGACTCAGAGGGTAAAGAGGTGACAGGCCAGCCCCAGACCCCAGCCCGAGGCTTGTGGCAGTTCTCACCCCGGGAAGACTCAGTCTTCCCCTCAGATGGGGCAGGGGTCCCTCTGCTCTGCCACCCCTGAGTCTTCCTCTCCTCCAGGGTGACGTCAAAGACTGTCCGCAGGGCCCTCTGGATCCCTGCACAGGATGTCCTGTGAGTGGGCAATGTCCCCGAGGAAGGGCAGCCTCCAAGTTCTCATGGCGTGTGGGCCAATTTCACCCCAGAACACCACCCCTCGGGGCTTCCCCGACGCCAGGATACAGCCCGACCCCTGTGCTCGTTGTCTGTGGGAGACAGACACGAAGCCTCCCAGCCGGCGTCCCTCTGGGTGGCTCTGTGCCCACCTGGTCACTCCCCCGAGACCCCTGAGTGAGGCCCTGTATCTGCCCCATCTCACAGGTGAGGGGCCTGAGCTCTCGCCTGGTTGCCAAGAAGCCCGGGGTTATCTGGTGCAGGGGGGCACTCGGCACAATAAGCCCCCACGAGGCCCGGGGCAGAGAGGGGAGACTGCGGAGTGTTCGGACCACAAGCGTCAGGCATGGAACTCGCAGCCAATGGCTGGACTGTGCCCAAGCCCATCCCCTGCCCCTTCAGCCTGTTTTCCATGTTTCCCTGAGTTCTTCACACACCCTTGGCTCTGCCCTAAGGTCAGATTCTAAAGGGCCTCCTGGCTGTGGCAGGGCGCCCCACCCACTCCTGCCTTGCTCCACCCCCAACTCCACGGGCATCCTGACAGCAAGGACGGGCTGGGCCATTAGACCAGAGCTGCCCAACACTTCTGAGATGAGGGGGAAGGCATGCCGAAAACCCTGCAGGAGCCATTCCTCAGAAGTGCAGCTAACTCAGGAGCAGGGTGTTTTGTTTCATTTGAAATCCTTTAAATAGCCGCAGCTGCTGGGACAGATTGAAGGCAGAAGAAGGGGACAACAGAGGATGAGATGGTTAGGTGGCATCACCGACTTGATGGCCATGAGTTTGAGCAAGCTCCGGGAGTTGGTGATGGACAGGGAAGCCTGGTGTGCTGCAGTCCATGGGGTCTCCAGGAGCCGGACAGGACTGAGCGACTGAACTGAACTGATACAGCCACAAATGGCTGGCCTCATGGTACTGGCAGGGCAGCTCTAGACCAAGGTTTACATCATTCAAGACATCATTCAAGACAAAGCTACACCCCTTCAGGGTACAACTCAAGAACAGCTGTCCACAGGGCGGCCAGAGGGAGCCTGTTAAAATCCAAGTCAGACCAGAGCCGTACGTACCCTGCTCAGATTCTCAAAGGCTCCCCGAAGGTCCTGTAATGCCTGCCTGTCCCCTCTCTGACCTCACCTCCGCACCGCCCCTCAGCCAGTGCAGCCTCCCCCTGCTCTCCCCTTGGGCCAGCCCACCCTGCCTCACGGCCACTGTTGCCTCTTCACAATTGCTGTCCCTCATCCCCGGAGGGCTCGCCCCTCACTGCGCGACCAGGCTGTCTGGGGAGCCCCCCGGCGCCGTCTCTGCCCCCTGTGTGGACGCAGGCAGGTCATTCGAGGAGGCCGGTAGGAGCCTGCAGTCCAGGAGCGAGCGGAGGGGAGGGCCGGCCCGGAGGAGCACAGCTGCGGGAGGAGGGGCATGGGGGCTAACCAGGGAGGACGGAGGAGCTGACCACTACCGCACCCCAAGCCTGTTCAAGTGTGAGGCTTCGGAGCGCAGGGGCCCCCTGTCTCTGTAGGATCCCGGTATGTGTGGGGAGGCTCGCAGGCTGAGCGATTCCCCCCTCCTTGGTACATGGCTGAGAAAAGGTTGCTCAGAGCATGCCATGTGGATGGGGAAACTCATTTGGGGAACAGCTGCATAGACAAAGTCTGGTGGTCAATCGTGGACTGCAGGACTTGTCAGAGCCTTTAAAGTGTTGTGGGCACTGTGACTGCACTTGCCAGACTTGCACAGAACATCGCAGGATGTGGGAGCTCCCAGCCCCCTTTCAGCGAAAGGGTGGGCTGGATGTATAAGAGCCTGGTGCCCAGAGAGGAGGAGGAGGAAGTGTGGGCCAGTGGGAATTGCCAGGGAGTCGTGGGGGGCAGACAGCAGTGGGCGCCAGGCCCAGCCTTTCCATGGACGGATGCTTTCCTGTACAATGACAGCAGCATCTATCAGGGTGAGGGGCTTGACCCACTGGGACCCCCCCCCGGGATCAGAGACGGTGGCATGTCCACTCTGATGGGTGGACAGTTGCTTGTGGCCTTGAACTCCCATCTCCCCAGAAGCTGGGTGTGCCCCCCACCCCAGGCCAGCCAGTCACCCCAGGGGCCTCCTGGGCTCCACCTGGAGGGAAGGGCCTGGCTGCCCCCAGAGTGACCTGGCCAGGGCCGGCGTAGGAGACATGCTGAGAGGCCAGCTGGGCTTGGGCTGGGGGCCTTGGAAGATGGCAGCACAGCGGGGGCGCTCACCATGGGGACCCTCGGGGCGGCTGTGTGGGTCCCGTGCTCCCTCGGGGGAGGCTGGTCTGGCTGGCCGGGCCAGGCTGGGCTGAGAGACGCTGACGCTGGGAGGAAGCGGGAGGTGGTGTCAGAGAGGCCGGGGGTGGGGAGCAGAGGACCCCAGACCTGGGCACAGCCAACCTTCCTGAAGGACCACTGGAGCGGGAGCCATAGGCCCAGCCAGCCCCCTGACTAAGCGCCCTGGGCAAACTCACTCGTTGCTGCGATCCCATGGGTGTCCATGGGGCCAGCTCCAAGCCCAGCCAGCTGGGGAGCCTGCATTTTACCCACCTCATCCCAGCCACGGTCTGTCCCCCTCCGCACTCTTCTAAGGCCTGGAAGGAGCTAGAAAGGGTGTAGGGTTCGGTAGTCTGGGGACCGAAGGCAGCCCCATCAGACCACAAACCTGTCCTTTTATGACTCCTCCCTCCACTGCCCCCCCCCCCCACACACCTGTGTGTGGCTACATAACTACCACCCATCCCACGAACCACACTTACCCTTGCTACATGTGGGGCCTGCTGACATTTTTCACGCTATCCCATTCTACTTCATTTTGATAAATGCTGGTCCCGGAGCCCCTAGCGGGTGGTGACCTGTGGTTTGAGGCCCGCCCCCTGTCCCCTGCTGGAGTCTCAGGAACCACAGTGGACAGAGCCGACCTCCGCGGTCCCTCTGGACGAGCTGAGGCCCAGAGAAAGGACGGGCTGCCCGGGACCCCAGTGGCAGGAGAGCTGGGCTGCGGGGGCTCGGAGCTCACAGAGATGCCGGAGGACCGGGCAGGAGGCGGTGTAACTGTGGTCATGGAGCACTCTGTCCTCCCTTTAACAAGGTGGCAGGACGATAACGGAATCCTGGGAGAGCTGGGGGACTGGCCCCAGCCCAGGCTTTGTGCCCTGTGTGCCCAGCTGTCCAGCCTTGCTGCTCCCTGCACCCCAGGCCCCCTCGGAGGACCTCAGAGGGGAGGCCAGCAGGGCCCCGTCCCCGCGCCCCTGGCCTGGGCCAGCCCCCTCGGGGACGCGTTTACTCACGGGTGGGGTTCCCGAGGCCTGCGCCCCTACTTCTGCCATCCTCCGGGGGATGTCTGGCGGCCGACAGCGGAGGAGGGGGGAATGGCGGGGGCGGGGGGGTCATCAGGAGCGGCACCTGGGGGCGGACAGGCCTGGTCAGCGGGAGTCCCCAAGGGGACCTTGACTTGGGCCGCCAGGCGGGGGTGAGGGCACCCAGCCCTGGCCTGATCTCCCTGGGGTGGGGCTAGGAGAGGGAAGTGTGCGGGGGCAAGGGGTGGTACCCATGGAGGTTATGCCCCGCCCCCGTGTCTCTCCACCCTGGTGGGCACACCCCCCCACGCCCACTGGGTGAGCCCCCATCTCAGGCCCAGCTCGTGAGCTCCCTCTGGAGGCAGCTTAACTCGGCTCTGAGTCAGGAGCTGCGTCGCCCCTCGTGCTCAGCACTCCTTGGCCTTACTGGGGACACGTGTACACACACACACCTGTGGGCATGCGTGCCCATTCACGTGCACACACACACATGCACACACACGCACACACACGCACACACCCTCGCCGACTGTCCCCTGGAGGTGCCGAGACAGACTGCCTGGACCTGCGCCTGCGCTCAGTCCTGGGCACAGAGGGAGCCCCAGCGAATCCGGATGTGCTCTCAGCCCCACCCCACAGGGCGGTGGCGCAGTGCCCAGGACCCACCATGCAGTCCCGGCGAGCCTGGGGCCACGGAGGCCCACGTCTGGGCTGCAGGGGCCCCCACATTGCAACCCCACATCTGCCCCAGGTGTGGGGCACCCCCACCATCCTCCCTGCCCCCAGCACTGACTGGTGGGGAACCAGAAAGAATCCTGGACCTGCAGGCGTCCAAACCCCGTTCCCCGTCCCCAGCTCAGCCCTGCGAGGCCTCCGCTCTGGCTTCTGGCCAGCAGGAGCCAAGATGGCTGGCAGGGGTGGTGGACGGGCTGGCCAAGCAGAGACTGGGGCGCACAGGCTGCCATGTGCGGGGCTGCCCTCGCCTCCTGCCTTCCCAAGCCCCTCCTCAGGTGGCAGAGAAGCTCTCCACGAGGACGTGAGCTGTCCTCCAAGGACTCCAGAGCCAGGCTTGCTGCCTTTTGGTTTAAAGCTGAGCGTCACAGGCGGGCCGACCCTGTCTTGCTGGTGGCTTGCCGGTCGCCCTGATGCCTGAGAGCACACGACCGCCCCAGCTTGGGGCTCCAGCAGAGAGGGCCACCCTCGGCGGGCCTGCTGGGCACTCACCCTTGACCGTCAGACCAAAGCGCCTCAGCCTGCTCCCTCCTGTGGGCAGCAATGGTGCACGAGGGCCTTGGGGCCCCCAGGCTGGCGCTGGAGAGAGCCCCGGGCAGGGCAGAGGAGCAGGATCAAACCTGCCCCACAGGGACGTGAGGTTCGGGCCCAGTGCTGGCCCCGGTATCGAGTGGGCAGCTCGTGCCACGGCTCCATTCTATACCCTCTCCTGTCCCTGTCCTGAAATCCTTGGTCAGTTTTTAACAAGAAGCCCACGTGTTCGCTCTGCGCAGAGCCCTGCCCGTGATGCCGCAGCTGGCACGGCTGGGGTTAAGTCCTTCGGCCACCTGGGTGTCCCCAGCTCCCCTGCAGGTGGGTCCCCCCTGGACAAGGAGGCGCAGGTGTTGCGTGGCCGCCCTGGCCTGGGGAAACCCCTTAGAAGAACCCCTGTGGCTACAGCCACTGCCGCAGGCCCCTCCGGCACATCCCGGGACCCTCTGCACTCTGGGGCCACTGGGAGGGGAGCCTGGGGCCTGAGTGCTTATCTGCCCGTCGCCGGTACCTCTTACCTCTCTCTGCAGAAACTGGTGCCGGGAGCCCGGCCTCAGCAGGAGCGTCCACAGCCCCCAGCCCAGGAGGACCCTCGGAAGCAGGCCCTGGGCCGTGAGCACAGGGAGCTGAGCCGTCTGGAGCCGTCGGGGGGTGTCGCAGTGCCCGCCCCCGGGAGCAAGAGGCGTCGCATTAATATTTGAAGGCGGAGGTGTCAGGTGGCCTGGCGGGCTTTGGGCTGGTGTGGGATCCCTTACCAGTAGGCCTTAACCCTCCCCCGGACAGGGGCTGGGGGAGCAGACCCTCCGGAGAGGGAGGGGAGACCAGAGCTCCTCGGTCACACAAAAGGGATTGTGGTCGCAAAACAGAGACGGCACAGAGGGGTCCACCAGGGCAGCCTTCAGGCACGGCTGGGGAAACAGATTAGGGGAGGCAGGGCGCTTTCTCAGGGGTTCACGGCGGGGACGGGGCAGGGCTGGGATCGGAATCCTACTTGAGACACTGCCCCCCTCGCTCCTGCCAGAACCGAGCCCCTCGAGTCGCTGCTCCTTTGGTCCAGGGCCACCAGCCATGGAGGGAGAGGCAGGCGGGTGGGCGTCTGGGGGAAGCCTGGCACCGGTGGGGTATCTGGTACCCCTGCCGAGGATGCCAAGCCCTGGCTGCTGTTCACCCGTTTGTCTTGGCGCAGGGGACCCAGAAGGAAGACCAGGCTGCTCACGCTGGCTACAAATCAGGGGGCGCCCGGCTCGGGATTCTCGGCTGTGATACACAGCTGTGTGCAGCGGACATCCGCGCCCGGATCGGTCACCCGGGGACTTCGGGGTGGGGGCGGGGTTCTGACAAAACATGACGCCTGCTCCCTGCCATGTGCCTCAGACCTGGGACTCTCCGGTCTTCCAGCATCCACGATGCAGGCATGAGATGGCTTAGGAGCCTGAAGGAGGGTCGAGTCAGACCCCAGATCCGACGGCTGGAGAACCCGGTCCTGATGGTCTGACAGACAGAGCGGGGCTGAGACCCAGGCGCTGAGTCTGCCAGAGCCTCCCGGCCCCCCGCCCTGGCATGGGGGCCCTTGGGGCTTACCATACCCCAAGTTGAGCCTGCTCTCCAGGGTGATGGGAAAGGGCCTCCCATTCCCAGAGTGCAGGGCTCAGCTGAGTTGGAAGGAAGACAGAAAAGGCAGGACGTTGGTCCAGGGCCCAGGGGAACGAACCTTGGCCCCGGACCACCGCACCCGCAGCCTGGGAGGCCGCATGCCCCAGGTCCCTGAGGCTGAGCTCTGCTTCAGCTCTCCCCAAGGAGAGGCCCTGGGGAGTCTCTCAGTGTCCCGCGGGCCTGAGTTTCTCTGCCTTTGCTGGGAAGAAGAGGGCTTACCGGGAGCCCCTGGCAGAGCCTGGCACACCGTGGCAGAGACCTCCTTGCTGCTGTCAGCAGGGTGTCACGAGGATCTCTGAACTTTAAGCAGTACGGGGGTCTGCTGTGGCGGCTCCCGGTGACAGGAGTATCCAGGCCCTGGGCACTAACCAAGTCTACGGGACCTGGGGGAGTGGTGCCGACCTCTGGGGTCCTGACAGCTGGGCATGTCCAAGGTTGCTGGTCAGCCCGCCTTGGTTTGGTGACCTTCCCGTGGTCTGGTGTCTCTTTTTCTGTGTTTTTGATGAGATTTGAGCAGCGCCACACCTGCCATGCATTTTACATGGAGGACCGCTGTGGCGAGCCAGGTTACAGGCCTGTAACGCCACCCGGGCCGAGAAAATCATGACCCATAGATGGGTGCTGGACACCCAGGCACCACAGCTGAGATTGGGTTACAGGCTGCCCTTCCCCCAGGGGGAGCAGTCTGCCTCGGGGAGCCCCTGGCCCTCTCTGGGCCTCGGTTTCCCCATCTGGACAATGAAGGGGTCTGAGGGTCCCTCTGGACCCAGGGAGGGCAATTAGGCACCACCGGGTGTTCAAGGCACACCTCTAACCCCCAGCAAGTCTCCTCAGTTACATCACACAGACGACAAAACCAGGGCTCATGGGTGCTCAGGACTTGGGGGTGTTGCTCGGCCAAGAAGGGTCGCTCCAACTCTGGTGGGCGTGAGTACAGGGGCGGGGGGCGGGCGGCGAGCTGAGAGCTGGGCTCAGCCCTGCACGGAGGGCTGTGCTCGCTGCCCTGGATGGCTGCTCCTAGCTGCGGCGGCCCGGCCCACGCCCTGGAGGTTTGGGGAGCACGGGGCCCCCTCTAGCCACTGCCAAGCCCTCCTCACTGTGCAGAGGTGACCCCAGGCCTGGGGAGCGGAAAGAGTTTGCCAGGATTGCTGCGGGGGGGAGCACCTGTCCAGCCTCGCCCCCAGGCTGCCTCTCCTGGGACCCACGACGCCCTGGGGGCGGAGGCAGGTGGCAGAGTTGAGAGGAAAAGGCAGGCTTTCACCACCTCCTCCGAGCCCAACATGGGAAGAGGCCGCGTGGGCGACCTCTGGATATCGTGTTTCCATCAATATTGCATCAGGCCCCCCGCTTCCCCCAGCCCGGCGGCCCCAGCTGACGGCCTGCCCTCCTGCGGGGCCGAGACTGAATGTAGGGGTTCGGGGGGCGACTCCAGCCTGTCCTGGGTGCAGCGGCTCATGGGGAGCTGGACGAGCCTGCCCCTTTGCCACACAGGCAGGGCAGGTGGACAGGCTGGACTCTGCAGGCCTGCAGGCTGGGTGGGGAGGCTACACGGACCGCCTAGGCTGGCATGGGGAATACCGAGTGGAGGGTCACTGCCTCGTAGCCCGTGGTGACACCAGGGGAGACCGCCAGCACCAGAAGGAACCCCAGGAAACCTGACGTGGGCTGGTCCCCACAGCCCCCAGCGGAGGGGTCAGGAGGGTGCCCAGAGTCCCCACCCCTAAGAGAGCTGGGCAGAGCGGCCAGGAGGGGTGGGCTGGTGTGCCAGGGCCTGGGGAGAGGGGGCTGGGCACAGAGATTCTGCTCGGACAGAAGGCCCAGCTGTGGGCACCGCTGCCCGGGCTGGGGGCGAGCCGGGGACCCCCGGACAGGGGCCAGGAAGCACCTGCCCCTGCTAGCAGAGGGGTGGCCCAGCCCCGATCAGAGCAGGCGCAGGGCCCACACAGAGGCCAGGGACCCGGGTGGCCAGGCCGCCCCCAACCTGCAGACCACGCAGCTCCGTCCACCACACCAGGAACCTGCAGAGTCCCCCCAACTTCTGGAACTCAAGCCAGAAAGACGACTCTTGTCAAGCAGTAGCCAATCGGAAGAAAGTATGACAGTGAAAGTCGCTCAGGCGTGTCCGACTCTTTGTGACCCCACGGACCATACAGTCCACGGGATGCTCCAGGCCAGGACACTGGAGTGGGCAGCCTTTCCCTTCTCCAGGGGATCTTCCCAACCCAGGGACCGAAGCCAGGTCTCCCGCATTGCAGGCAGATTCTTCACCAGCTGAGCCACCAGGGAAGCCCGAGAATACTGGAGTGGGCAGCCTTCCCCTTCTCCAGGGGATCTTCCTGACCCAGGAATTGAACCGGGGTCTCTGCATCGCAGGCGGATTCTTTACCAACTGAGCTATCAGGGAAGCCCATAGCCAATTGAAGGGTCAGTTAGCAGTAAACAGATTGCTTCAAGCAGTGACTGTAGTTCCTGTGTCTGAAACTAGGATACCGAGACAAACCAGGACTCCAATGTATGTGTCCTGAAGCACCCCCAGCCCCCAGCCCCTGGCTGCCCAGGTGTGGGTGTCGGGCGGAGGAGACAGGCTCTCCCGCTGGCCCAGGGCCGGGGAGGAAGGCGGCTCTGCCTCCGTTGTCCTGGACACTGGGGGGCAGACACCCTGAGGGAAAGGGAGGCGCGGCAGCCCGGGGTGGGACCCGGAGTGGGGGAAAACGGCGCCCCCGTGGGCCTCAGTGCTCTCACCTGAGGGGGGAGCCAGCTGGTCCCAGGGACACCTTCCGAAGGAGTGGTCAGTACAGAAGACTGCGGCAAAACCTGTGCGGGTTGGGACGAGTCGTCAGTCACCGCCCGGGGCCTTGGGGGTGGGGGGCTGGTGGAGCAGGCCTGCCCCCTGCACACCTACACGCCCACTGCTCCAATCATTCAGCAAACACACACGGCCCGGCCCGTGCTGGGGGCCCGGCACACGGGGCCCCTGCCCTTGCAGATGCCAGGCTGGGCAAGGTCACGTGCCCAGATGGGAGCCCGCCTGAAACTGCCCCCTTCCGGGCTGCACAGGGCTGGCCCGCCTCCTGGGCTCGCCCCTCCGAGGACCCGGGACCCACTGCCACCCCGGGGCGGTCCTCAGCCCGACCCAGCCGTTCGGCCTGAATGTGAGCGTGGGCTCCGTGGCCTGGGTGGCAGGCAGATCTCAGCGGGGGTCCAGCCGCGGCCCAGCCCTGGTCCCCCTTGTAGCCCCGGTCCCCCTCCCAGCCCGGGGCCAGGCCCTCCCCTCCTCCCTCTCGGCCGTCAGCGCAGGGGAGCCCGGGAGGAGGGGCCGCGAGGCTCACCGGCCGGGCGCTGTTGTGCAGGTACTGGGCACAATCGCGGTGGCCGTGGTACTCCGCCAGCTCCGCGGCTGTGTAGCCATCGTCGTCCCGCAGGGCGGGGTCCACGCGGTGGGACAGCAGGGTCTGGCAGCACTGCAGGAGGGGGGCGGACACACGTGACCAGCGCCAGCTCCCCGCACCCCCCCCAAGCTGAGACACCGAGGCCTGAGCCCCGCCCTGACGCAGGCCACCCTGTCCTGGCAACTTGGGGTCGTGCAGGCCCCAGCACCCCAAATCCAAGGTGGGAGCCCCAGGAGCCCTCACTCAGGTAAGCAGGTGGCACAGCTGGATCCCAGCCAGGCTGCCCCACCCTGACTTTGCCCCTGTAGCCCAGGCCTCGGGTTTAAATAGGGAGCCGGTTTCCATCTTAACAGCAACTCCTGGAGGTGTGTCCATTCTCACACCAAGAAACTGGGGTGCAGAGGCTAAAGAAGACGGCTCCGCCCCCAGGTCTCCGGGCTGTGCCCTCGCCCACCTAGCCCTACCTGCTCCCTGGCATCCCAGTCAGGCCTGGCGCTCGACGAGCCCCTCCTCTTGGCTCCAGGCCCGGGGTGAGCTCCGGGGGTCCTCACTCCATCCTCAATGCCTCCACCTCTGAGCGTCCGGCTCCTGCGCTGGCCTCACACGCCTCCTCCCCTGGTCAGACCAGTGCTGGGCCCCCAGTTTCCCTCCTGGCTGGGCCTCCAGGACCGGGAGGAGAGGAAGGCGGGAGGCTCAGCAGCAGGGAGCAGAGGAGAGGAGGGAGCGGTGGAAAGCAAGACGCAGATGGAGCGGGGGCACTGGGGTGTCGGGCCTGAGCCCAGATGGGCCTGGGGCAGCAGCCCTGGGGATGGGGAGGGGAGGACTTCCCTGTGAGCAGGGGCGGGGAAGCGGTGTGGACTCCGGGAGGATGGTCTGTTCCAGTGCCTCTGTTTTCCTACAAATCTGAGACAATTCTAAATTCTTCTAAAATAAGAATTTATTTTAAAATATGGAGTGGGCATTATCAGAGAAATGCAAGTCAAAACCACAGTGAGGTACCATTTGATGCCAGTCAGAATGGCTGCTATCAAAAAGTCTACAAGCAATAAATGCTGGAGAGGGTGCGGAGAAAAGGGAACCCTCCTACACTGTTGGTGGGAATGCAAACTAGTACAGCCACTATGGAGAACAGTGTGGAGATTCCTTAAAAAACTGGAAACAGAACCGCCATATGACCCAGCAATCCCACTGCTGGGCATACACACCAAGGAAACCAGAATTGAAAGAGACACGTGTACCCCAGTGTTCATCGCAGCACTGTTTACAATAGCCAGGACATGGAAGCAACCTAGATGCCCATCAGCAGGTGAATGGATAAGGAAGCTGTGGTACATATACACAATGGAATATTACTCAGCCATTAAAAAGAATGCATTTGAATCAGTTCTAACGAGGTGGAGGAAACTGGAGCCTGTTATACAGAGTGAAGTAAGTCAGAAAGAAAAACACCAATACAGTATATTAGCACATATATATAGAATTTAGAAAGATGGTAACGATGACCCTATATGCGAGACAGCAAAAGAGACACAGATGTAAAGAGCAGACTTTTGGACTCTGTGGGAGAAGGTGAGGGTGGGATGATGTGAGAGAATAGCATTGAAACATGTATATTACCATGTGTGAAACAGATCACGAGTCCAGGTTGGATGCCTGAGACAGGGTGCTCAGGGCCGGTGCCCTGGGACGACCCTGAGGGATGGGATGGGGAGGGAGGTGGGAGGGGGGTTCAGGATGGGGGACACATGTACACCCATGGCTGATTCATTCAATGTATGGCAAAAACCACTACAATATTGTAAAGTAATTAGCCTCCAATTAGAATAAATAAATAGAGTAAGGTGGGGGGATCATATTTCCTGGATGATCGTAATCTTCCGGGACTGTTAACAAATTTAAGACCCAACAGGCGATCAATAATGCGTGGACTCTGCTTCTGCCCTGGTGACAGCCCAACCAGAGACATGGATGTGATATGGATATTCGACAGGCTGGGCAGTCGATGGCAGGGAGAAGTGATCCTGGGACTTTCCCGGTGGTCCAGTGCTTACGAACCCACCTGCCAAGGCAGGGGGACATGGGTTTGATCCCTGGTCCGGGAAGACCCTTCATGTCGCAGGAAAACTAAGGCTGTGCGCCACAAGTACTGAGCCCGAGTGCTGCCGGTACTGCGGCCTGCAAGTGCTAGGGCCCCTGCGATGATGAGAGGTCCCTGCTCCACAGCGAGGACCCGCTCCCACTCGCCACAAGCAGAGGATGCCAGAGGGGGTGGGGCAACAAGGAAGACCCAGGACAGCCAAGGGAAGAGGAATTTCCATAACACAAACACGGAAAAGGAGGGCGGTGCTCAGCTCTGAGGCTTGAGTCCCTTTCCTTTCCCACCAAGTGCGGAGGGTGAGGAGCTCACGAACCCTTGGCTTATCTGCTGAACCTCCTGGACTCCTGTAGAATACTTCACTTGAAAAAAGATGTTACTGCTTAAAAATAAAGTTGGCAGGGCGCTGCACCGGCCACCTTCCGGATTGTGGTGGCAGTGGCTGGTGGGGGACGGGACGCTGTCAGAGCCGCACCGCGCTGGCTCAGGGCCCTTCAGGCCTCCCAGCCCAGGGCCCTCTGGACGCCATCCCCCATCGTCTGCTCACGTACAGGACACAAGTGATGACTGCAGGTGGGGGGGGGCTGGGGGGCTGGGGGATGTATCCTCAGTTGAGTTCAGTTCAGTCGCTCAATCGTGTCCGACTCTTTGCCACCCCATGAATCGCAGCACTCCAGGCCTCCCTGTCCATCACCAACTCACGGAGCTTGCTCAAACTCATGTCCATCGAGTCGGTGATGCCATCCAACCATCTCATCCTCTGTCCTCCCCTTCTCCTCCCGCTTTCAATCTTTCCCAGCATCAGGGTCTTTTCCAATGAGTCAGCTCTTCGCATGAGGTGGCCAAAGTATTGGAGTTTCAGCTTCAACATCAATCCTTGAACACCCAGGACTCATCTCCTTTAGGATGGACTTGTTGGATCTCCTTGCAGTCCAAGGGACTCTCAAGAGTCTTCTCTAACACCACAGTTCAAAAGCATCAATTCTTCGGTGCTCAGCTTTCTTTATAGTCCAGCTCTTACATCCATACATGACCACTGGAAAAATCATAGCCTTGACCAGACGGACCTTTGTTGGCAAAGTAATGTCTCTGCCTTTTAACATGCTGTCTAGGTTGGTCATAACTTTCCTTCCAAGGAGTAAGCGTCTTTTAATTTCATGGCTGCAATCACCATCTGCAGTGATTTTGGAGCCCACAAAAATAAAGTCTGCCACTGTTTCCACTGTTCCCCCATCTCTCTGCCATGAAGAGATGGAACTGGATGCCATGATCTTAGTTTTCTGAATATTGAGCTTTAAGCCAACTTTTTCACTCTCCTCTTTCACTTTCATCAAGAGGCTCTTTAGTTCTTCTTCACTTTCTGCCATAAGGGTGGTGTCATCTGCATATCTGAGGTTATTGATATTTCTCCCAGCAATCTTGATTCCAGCTTGTGTTTCTTCCAGCCCAGCGTTTCTCATGATGTACTCTGCATATAAGTTAAATAAGCAGGGTGACAATATACAGCCTTGACATACTCCTTTTCCTATTTGGAACCAGTCTGTTGTTCCATTTCCAGTTCTAACTGTTGCTTCTTGACCTGCATACAGATTTCTCAAGAGGCAGGTCAGGTGGACTGGTATGCCCATCTCTTTCAGAATTTTCCACAGTTTATTGTGATCCACACAGTCAAAGGCTTTGGCATAGTCAATAAAGCAGAAATAGATGTTTTTCTGGAACTCTCTTGCTTTTTGGATGATCCAGTGGATGTTGGCAATTTGATCTCTGGTTCCTCTGCCTTTTCTAAAACCAGCTTGAACATCTGGAAGTTCACGGTTCACGTATTGCTGAAGCCTGGCTTGGAGAATTTTGAGCATTACTTTGCTATCATGTGAGATGAGTGCAATTGTGCGGTAGTTTGAGCATTCTTTGGCATTGCCTTTCTTTGGGATTGGAACAAAAACTGACCTTTTCCAGTCCTGTGGTCACTGCTGAGTCTTCCAAATTTGCTGGCATATTGAGTGCAGCACTTTCACGGCATCATCTTTTAGGATTCGAGATAGCTCAACTGGAATTCCATCATCTCCACTAGCTTTGTTCATAGTGATGCTTCCTAAGGCCCACTTGACTTCACATTCCAGGATGTCTGGCTCTAGGTGAGTGATCTCACCATCATGATTATCTGGGTCGTGAAGATCTTTTTTGTACACTTCTTCTGTGTATTCTTGCCACCCCCTCTTAATATCTTCTGCTTCTGTTAGGTCCATACCATTTCTGTCCTTTATTTTGTCCGTCTTTGCATGAAATGTTCCCTCGGTATCTCTAATTTTCTTGAAGAGATCTCTAGTCTTTCTCAACCTGTTGTTTTCCTCTATTTCTTTGCATTGATCGCTGAGGAAGGCTTTCTTATCTCTCCTTGCTATTCTTTGGAACTCTGCATTCAAATGGGTATATCTTTTCTTTTCTCCTTTGCTTTTCACTTCTCTTCTTGTCACAGCTGTTTGGAGGCTTCCTCAGACAGCCATTTTGCTTTTCTGCATTTCTTTTTCTTGGAGATGGTCTTGATCCCTGTCTCCTGTACAATGTAATGAACCTCTGTCCATAGTCCATCAGGCACTCTGTCTATCAGATCTAGTCCCTTAAATCTATTTCTCACTTCCACTGTATAGTCATAAGGGATTTGATCTAGGTCATACCTGAATGGTCTAGTGGTTTTCCCCACTTTCTTCAATTTAAGTCTGAATTTGGCAATAAGGAGTTCATGATCTGAGCCACAGTCTGCTCCCGGTCTTGTTTTTGCTGACTGTGTAGAGCTTCTCCATCTTTGGCTGCAAAGAATATAATCAATCTGATTTCAGTGTTGACCATCTGGTGATGTCCATGTGTAGAGTCTTCTCTTGTGTTACTGGAAGAGGGTGTTTGCTATTACCAGTGCATTCTGTTGGCAAAACTCTATTAGCCTTTGCCCTGATTCATTCTGTACTCCAAGGCCAAACTTGCCTGTTACACCAGGTGTTTCTTGACTTCCTACTTTTGCATTCCAGTCCCCTATAATGAAAAGGACATCTTTTTGGGGGTGTTAGTTCTAAAAGGTCTTGTAGGTCTTCATAGAACCGTTCAACCTCAGCTTCTTCAGCGTTACTAGTCGGGGCATAGACTTGGATTACCGTGATATTGAATGGTTTGCCTTGGAAACGAACAGAGATCATTCTGTCGTTTTTGAGATGCATCCAAGTACTGCATTTCGGACTCCTTTGTTGACCATGATGGCTACTCCATCTCTTCTAAGGGATTCTTGCCCACAGTAGTAGATATAATGGTCATCTGAGGTAAATTCACCCATTCCAGTCCACTTTAGTTTGCTGATTCCTAGAATGTCAACATTCACTCTTACCATCTCCTGTTTGACCACTTCCAATTTGCCCTGATTCATGGACCTAACATTCCGGGTTCTTATGCAATATTGCTCTTTACAGCATGGAACCTTGCTTCTGTCACCAGTCCCATCCACAGCTGGGTGTTGTTTTTGCTTTGGCTCCGTCCCATCATTCTTTCTGGAGTTATTTCTCCACTGATCTCCAGGAGCATATTGGGCACCTATCGACCTGGAGGGTTCATCTTTCAGTGTCCTATCTTTTTGCCTTTTCATACTGTTCATGGGGTTCTCAAGGCAAGAATACTGAAGTGGTTTGCCAGTCCCTTCTCCAGTGGACCGCATTCTGTCAGACCTCTCCACCATGCCCCGTCCGTCTTGGGTGGCCCCACACGGCATGGCTTAGTATTCTCAGGCTCTCCTCTTACCTGAGGACTGTCACGGCCCAGCCTCTAGACAAGGATGGACTGGGGGCAGTGAGCCTGCAGGGCTGAGTGCTGGGCTGCAGGGTGAGAGCAGGGGTGTGGTTGGGGGGTAGGGGGAGCAGGAGGGGGCCCTCAAGGCTCCTGTGAGTCAGGAGGAAGTTTTCAGCCTTGCTGCCGGGCACGGGGACATCACGCCTCTCTCTGACTTGTCAAAGGACCGCGTGCCTTCCCAGGACTCTGGGTGGCTGCCCCGGGTTGCTCATGGGCCACCTGGGCCCAGAATCACCTGGGGTTCCAGCTGGAAATGACTGTCCAGAATCAAAGTCCAAAATGGGATACCGGGCTGCACCTCGATAAAACGCCTGCCCCGCCTTGAGTAGCCTCTCCGGGGCCTGTGCCCCGGGGGCCGTGGGAACGCCGCGGGAAGGCCCGGGAGACGTCGCAGATGCACTGATCCACTTTGGAGCCCTGCCGGATGGTTCTGGGGGGGCAGAGGCGGGCGGAGGAGTCATCCCATGTGTTCCCTTCAGACGCACTCCGCTCAGACATGGCCTTGCCTTCGCAGGAGGTCCGTGGGCAGGTTGAGCCGGTGCAGGGGCCAGCGGCTCACGGCCGGGTCCACTCCCAGGGCTGGACCTCACGTATTGGAATACCGACCCCTGCCTACTCCAGGTTTCCAGATGCTGTTTCCTGGGCCCCGTGCGCCCCTAGGTTTACCTGGATCACAGGGAAGGGGCTGACCTCACACCCCCGCGGGGCTCTGCTCCCAGGCTGCTCAGAGCAGGGGGCCAGCAGCCCCCCTACTGGGAGGACTGGCAGGAATACCGACCCCTGAGCCAGCACCCGGGGAGTCTCTGAGCAAAGGGAGGGATGCGACGCTGGAAGGGGCTCTTCTTCCGCTTTCCCAACGGAAGGGCCGGTGCACGCGGCATCACCCCCTTTTTCTCCCTCTTCATACTTTGAATGTGGCCAACCTTCTCCACGAAGGCAAGGCCAGGAGAACAGCAAGGGTGTGACCTGGTGTGAATGGCCTCCTCTGTTTCTTACGTGGAAGGGATAAACTTTTGGTGGTTTACTTCCCTGGTCACTGCAGCCAAATGCTGGCTGATCCAACATTCAAACGCGTCTATTAGAAAAAGGACAGAGAGCTGGGAGGAGAACGCCTCCCATCAGCCAGCTCCCCCAGGGGCTCGGGGCACCAGCCCTGAGTGGGTCAGCCAGGCTGGACGCTGTGCCCTCTGCCCATGGTCCATCCTGCGGGAGGCGGGGATGGGGAGTCCCCTGGAAGAGGCTTTCTGGCCCTGGGACCCTTGGCCACAGCTGTTTCTTCCTGGGGTGAGCCCCTCTTGGGGCTGCCCTGGGGGGCCAGGTGGACATTCTTCGCTCCTGCCTGCCACCCCCCGCTCTGAGAGGCCACATGTCCCGCCGACTCACTCCCACCATGTGTGCTGAGCACCCGCCGCCTTTGCACCCCCGCGGCCAGACCCGGCCAGGACTCAGGCTCCTGCAGGGTCAGGAGTCCAGGTCTGGGGACAGGCACGTTTCTCTTGTTCACCATCTGAACTACAGGCCAGAGGACGGAAGTACAGCTCCACCCGATGGCCAGGGCGGGGCCAGTGCTGGGAGCTTCCTCCCATGAGTGGGGCTGGTCCCGTAGGAGCAGCTGCAGAAGGGCGGCCGGTGAGGGGCACGGCCGGTGCAAATGTGGGTGCCAGCGGGTGCTCCAGGGGCGAAGGGCCAGCCTGGGAGAGGCGGTGGTGAAGGGAGGCTGGAGCCAACTGCTGGGGGCTTCTGAGGCCAAGGTGAGCGGCTGGAGGCCAGAGGAAATCACTCCTTCCTTCCTTCCCTCACGCAGCATCCCCACAGCTCTTACCATGTGCCAGGCACAAGAACAGAGCAGCTGGACTGAGTCCCTCCCCAGCCACCTCTTGCCCACCTGCCCCTCCCCAGAGAGACCTCCCATTCTGGCCCTTGACTAGGTAATGGAGACCCTCTCTGTCACTCTCAGAGCGGCCGACACCCCACAAGGCTGGTTTTCCAGAGCGGAGGCGGAAGTCCCCAGCCCTGGAAAAAGCCTTGGAAGAAGGCATCCATCCTCCCCCATCTATGGATCACTCTGTGTTCCTTCTGGAAAGAGGCCCAGATGATGCCTCCATGGGTCCAGAAGGGAAGAAGGGTGGGGCTCGTGGGGCCCCCCCCAGGGTCTGGGGGCCCCGCCCAGGGTCTGGGTAGCAGGGCATGGACAAGTGGTCAAAGAACGGGGCTAGGCACTGCTGTGCCACCCACCCTGAGAACCCGGACACCCACCAGGACTCCTAGGGGAGGGGTCGGGAGAGCCCGCAGGGGGTCCTGCAGGGGCGGGTCCAGGCCAGGGCCACCCCAGTCAAAGCTCTCCGCTGCGCCCTAGACTGGGCCTGGCATGTGGGTGCTCTAAGGCGGGGGGAAGCACTTCTGATCTGCCCACCACCGCGTGGTCCCTGAACTTCCCGTGGGCGATCCGAGACCCGGGGCGTGGCGCCCCCCGCCCCAGCCGGCCCCGCGTGCTAGGCGGGAGCAGGTGCCAGCCTCCCCGGACGGGCGCCCCCCTTACCAGCCAGACGACGAGCGAGTAGTGGCCGTGGGCGGCGGCGGCGTGCAGCGCGCTCATGCCGTCGAGGGGCGCGCAGGTGCACGTCGGCGCCGCCGTCCTTCACCAGGAACTGTGTCAGGTGGAGGTGGCCCTCCTGGCAGGCCAGGTAGAGCGGGGAGGCACCGCTGCGCGTCCGCCGGTTCACGCCGCTGCGGGGGAGGCCGGGCTTCAGAGCGCGCTGGGCCAGGGCTCGCGGGGAGCTGCTCTCCGGCCAAGGGCCCAGACCGGGGCGGGGAGGCCCGGGCACCTGGCTCTCTTTGCGGCCACCCCCTGACCCGCCGAGGGGCCCAGCCGGCTGTGGCCCAGGTTGCACGCGGCCCAAGGAATTCAGCTCCCCGCACTCGCCATCATGCTGTGCGCGCCGCCGGGGGTTGGCCGTCAGGGGTCTCCTCTTAGGGTAAATGGCCCAGCAGGGCCCGCAGTGGGCGGCTCAGGGAACCTCCGGACCCGGGGCCTTGCTCCGGGCAAGGGGCCATTTGTGAGCAGGACACTAGCCCTTCGCGGAGCTCACCCAGCGACTGTATTCCAGGCCCCCCGTGTGGACAGACTGGGACAGGGTCATCAGGTTTCTGCATCCGGCCTTGCCTCCATGTGGTTGCGGGGCCAGGTGAGTTCTTGGTGCCCTGTGAACCCCTGCACGGAGCGGCAAGACCCTCTCCCAAACCGGCCCCCACGCCCTGTTGACAGAGGCTTCCGCTTGGGCTCCCGCGGTCTCCGCCCATGGGCACGTGGGCCCTGGGGCAGGGGACCTTCCCGGTGCATGTGTGTGTTTTAATGTGAACTCTCCCGGTTTTCAAATGACAGAAAGTACTTCTAAAACTGCCAGTCTGAGAGACACCCTGCGGGCAGCCAGGCCCGGGGCAGCCGGTGTGGACTCTTCGGGGAAGACGCGCAGAAGCGCGTCCCAAAGGCCTGGGGGGAGACATCGGACGGGAAGGCCCAGGAACAGCAGCACTGTCACGGGGCGGCCAGGACGGCCGGCCAGCTAACAAGGGCCCCGCAGGAGAAGAGGTGTGGTCAGAGGCAGACGGCTCGGGGGAGAAAGGCCAGGTCAGGTGAGGGGTGGACACAGAGCCCCGCTCCCAGCCAGGACAGCAGTCCTGCGGACAGACGGCGGGGGCAAGCCACAGACGCCGCACCCCCAGACGGCCAGGGTGTCTTCTGGGGGGCCAGGACCGCAGCCGTGCCCACGATGGGGAAGGGGCAGTGGCCCGCTGCCCCCTGCCCCCGCCTTAGCTGGGCCAGTCCCCTCCCTGCCTGTCCGCCTCGCCCGTCTGCCGACTCGGGGCAGTGGGACCCGGGCGTGGAGGGAGAATCCAGGCCCACCTGGGGGCTCACTGCCCTCAAGCCCAGCGCACACTCTGCTCCCTTAGGGAGGCGTGAACGGCCCCCACCTTCGCAGCCCAGCGGGGGACCTTAGGCCCTGAGACGCCCTGAGGCTGCCCGGCACGGTCTGAGCCTGCAGGGGCTCTTCTGCTCCGGCTGCTGAAGCGGCTTCCGGGCTCTCACCCGCCTGCTCCGGCGCTGAGCCCACCCGGGTTTGCTCTCCGCCCGCCCCTGGCTCCAGGCCCGCCTCGCCCTCCAGCCCGCTCCCCCTCCCCCCCCCCTCCCCCCTCCCTCCTCCCTCCCTCCCCTCTCCCCCTCCCCCTTCCCCTCTCCTCCCCTCCCCTCCCCTCCCCCCCCCCCCCCGCCCCTCCCCCACCCCTCCCCTCCCCCCTGGGGGTCCACCCCATTCCCCATCCGCCTCCGCCCACCCCTCCCCTCCTCTCCGCCTCCGTCCCTCCTCCGTCTCCACCCGGGCCTCGCCCCCTCCCCTCCCCCCCTCCGCCCCCCTCCCCGCCCCCCCAGGCCCCTCTCCTCCCCCTCCCCGGCCTCGCCCCCTCCCCTCCCCCGCCGGGCCCTCCTCCCCGCAGCCCGCGCCCCCCGGACACCCCGCCAGGCGGCGCCGCAGCCCCTCACCTGCGGTGGGAGGCGATCAGGAGCTTCAGGCAGGTCAGGTCCCCGCTGACCGCGGCGTGGTGCAGCGGCAAGGCCCCCTCCAGGGTCTCCAGCGAGGCCGCGTGGCCCTCGCGGAGCAGCCACTCCACCACCGCCGGGTGTCCGAAGCGGGCGGCCAGGTGCAGCGGGGAGACGCCCGAAGCGTCCTGGTCCTATGGAGGCGCAGACGGCCGGTGAGAGGGCGGCGGGCCAGACCGGGCCTGCCGGGCAGCCGCCCAGGAGCGCGCGCGCGCGGAGCCGCCGGAGAGCTCCCACCCCTCCACCGATGCTCCAGCGCAGGGGTGCGGAGGGGTCTCCTGGACTGAGCCAGGCCACCGGCTCGGGGTCACCGGCAAGGCCGGGCCCAGTCAGGGCTTTGGGGGTCCAAACCCCTGATCCTGCACATGCGATCCCCCTCCAGGATGCAATCCTGGCCTTCCCGCTCTCTGCTTGCAGTCGGGAAGGCTCGCCCAGCCCTGGCAGCCTGCCGGGTGTCCAGGGGTGGTCCAGGGGACTCTGCTCCGCCCTCACTGAGCACCCATCCCGCGTCCCAAGTCCTCTTGCTGGGGACCTTCTCCACCGCGGGCATCCGCGCACCTGGGCGTTCTCCCGGGCTCTGGACCGGCCCCGCTCCTGCCCTCCGGGCTGTGGGAAGAGCCGTTGAGGACGGAGGGGCTGCGGCTGTGTGACCCGTGGGTCTTCCCTCTCCCCGGACCCAGCGCCTCACGTGGACGCCCACCAAGCTCTTGGGTGGGGGCCGTGGGGTGAAAAAAAGAGAGGGGCCGCTCTGTGCTGGGCGCTGGGGAATACCAGGTGGTTCAGGGGGTGTCCGTGGCTTCCGAGGGCTTTGGGGCTGGGGAGGGGCATGGGGTGGAGACACGCCACTCTGTGTGTGCCATGGGAGTCGTGTGGCCATTGCCCACAGAGCAGCAGTCCAGGGCCCTGGGGAAGCCCGGGGCTCCAGACCTGGCTCTTACTCACGCCTCCCGGTGGACACAGGCCCCGCACCCTGCCGCTGCTCACCTGCAGACCACAGCCACCCTCGCGCACCAGCCAGCGCAGCTCGGCCAGACCGCCGGTGGCCGCGGCGTCGTGCGCGGGGGTGGCCCGTTGTGTGGGCACGCTGGTTGCCGGGCAGCTTGGCCCGCTGCACCAGGAACCTGACGCAGGCCAGGTGGCCGGCCCGTGCGGCGTGGTGCACCAGGCCGGCCCCCAGGGCGTCGGTGACGCTCGGGCCCAGGGCGCCCGCCTCCAGCAGCTGCTCCAGGGTGGCCAGGTCCCCGTCCTTGGCGGCCGCGAGCGCGCCCGCTGCTCCTCCATCCTCCGCCCCGGCCGCCCGGCCGGCTTTCTGAGGCTCATGCAGCCCCGGGCTTCCTGTTTCAGGCGTGGACGCAGCTCGCGGCTCCGGTTACCCGATAAGCCCGCACAGGGCAGATGGGAGGCGGCGGGGGGTGGGGTGGGGTGGGGGTGGTGGTGAGCAGGCCTTGGGGACCGGCCTTGGAGCCCTGCCCCAGCTGCCCTCGGGGTACCCAGGGCAGGGGAAGGGGCTGCATCAGGTTCAGGTAGGAGGTGGGCACTGCCCTATGGCTGGACCATGCCTCCCCTCATGTGGGTCGAGGGCTGGGACAGACTTCCCACAACAAGTGGGTATTCACAGTTACTGTCCTTTCCAGGAAGCAGTCAGTTCCCGAGAGTCTGCTTCCTCCGGGCGGGGGACAGCATCCTGAGGGCCGTGGTGGGCCATGTGGAGGATGCCTGGGAGACCCTCCTCCCAGGAGGGCAGGCCCATCCAAGTGAAGCCCTTTCTGGGCGTCTTACGCCAGGTGCTGGAATCTAAGAGTTTGGGACATGTCATCCACGGGCATCCGGGGCCCACTGCCCCCAGGAAAGCTCTCCTGGAGCCTGGCCTCGGCTGGCTCTGGGGGCTCCACGCACCTCTGGGTGGCAGTGGCTCTGCAGACCAGTGATGGGCACGGGGCCTGGCACTGGACAGGAAGGCCTCTGAGAGGAGGGTGAGGGTCTCAGGTACCCTCCCCAGCCCACCCTCCAACCACAGGGACCAGAGTTCATGGTCCCAAGGTCATTTTTCAGAGCTGCTCCGTGTCTTTTCCCAGGCTGTTATCTTCAGGGGGGCTGGACGCCCACAGTGCTTGCTGGCGAACTCGGGGTGCCCCAGCCTCTGCCTGGAGCCCGCTGGATGCTCACTCACGTCAGGGAGCTGCTTTGTGGGGCTCCTGCAGATGCGGTCTCAAGCTGAAGTCCTGGAGATAACGTGGGATTATTCAGTGACCGTTGGTCTGACCCCACCCCCACAGCAGGTGCAGACACATGGTGCCCCCAACAAAGCGAAAACTAGAACAACCATAAAATGTTCAAAACAAGCATCGGCATCTTTTATTAGCTCATCTCATTTCTGACAGTTGTTTCCTCAATGTCATCATGAAGTTTTCTGCCCCTTTCAATCACACACTAAATGTGTTGTTCAGTTAAAAAAATCACTCCTATGTAAATGTCTCCACAGGCGACATTTGACATGAATCAGACACCCCAGAGCATCTGTGGAGATCGGAGAATCCTCCTGAATACACCTGGGAGGGAAGGGGCGTGAGGGATGGAGGCTCACCCACCTGGGGATGACCCAGACTCACAGGGCACCCGCGGCTGACGGAGGAGCCGAAACCCTGAGCAAGTGATTAGAAGGGAAAGGGCGGCAGGGCCCCGGGGACCGGTGAGGAGGTGCCCAGTGGCCGACGTCCCGAGGGACCAGCGAGTGACTGGGGGGTGCCCCGCGGGGAGGGGGCCTCTGGAAAGGCCTTGAGGAGGGTCTGGGGGTGAGGTGGCACTGCCCTCTCTGCAGACAAGTGTGGGGGGGGCCCAGGACGGCCCCTGAGAGTCACGCTTCCTGTGTTCACGGTGGCAGCTGGTGTAAGTGCTAGGAGTTTATCTTGCGGATACAAACGCCACCTTCCAGGAAGGGGGTGCCCGCGACAAACTCGCCCTACCTCCCAGAGGGGAGCAGGGAGGCGGCCACGGCGTTTCCCCTTCCCCACCAGTCCCATGGGGGCGCCGCGGGCGGTCCAGGGCCCTCAGCACAGGGAGGGGGCTCCCGCGAGCACTAGGCCTGGCCCTCCAGCCGGGCCACCGCCTGCCTCAGGTCCTGCACAACGAGGTCCACCTCGGCCCGGGTGCTGCTGCGGCCCACGCTCAGCCGGATGGCATTCCTGGCCACGTCGACCGGGACGCCGCAGCTCAGCAGGACTGGGGACGGCCTGCAGGCGGGAGGGAGCTGGTCAGCCCGCGGGACATGGCTCTCTGTGCTGCCGGCAGGGGGCGGGGTGGCTCCCCCTGCTCTGCAGCCACAGACCTCACCCCTGGAGGCAGCGGCAGACCCCTCCCCTGGGGGCAGCCGCAGACCCCTCCCCTCCTGGAGGCAACCGCGGCCCCTCCCCGGGAGAGGCCTCCCGTCCCAGTGGAGTTTAATGGGCTTGGTTCTCAGAGGGGCCGCCGCTGAGGCCAGGGGCTGGCCTGCTGCACCCGCGGGAGGCTGTGGCCCCTGGTCAGTGCCGTGTGGTCTCTCATGGCCCCGGCGCCCCAGCCTCCCTCGAGTGAGGCCCCTGCTCGTCAGGACCCCAGCCCTGCTCTCCCCAGAGCCCAGGCTGCCTCTTCCGGCTCCCCTCCCACCTGCAGGACCCCCACCCCAAGAAAGCAGACCCCCTTCCCTTCCTCCCACCAGGCTGCTCCCAGGGTCTGAGCCCCTAGAGCAGCCCCTCCCGCCTCCGCCTGCTCCTGGCAGGGGGAGATCTGCTCCCGATGGTCTTGAGGCCCTGTGCCTCCAGCCCACCCCCCACCCCACGCTGAGAGGCTGCCCCATCTCCTGGGCCAGCCCCAGCCCCCCAGGCCGCAGCTCCCCCTGCCCTCCCGAGCGCCTGCGTACGATGCCTGCGATGCCTGCTCACCGCCTGTCCCCTCCCTGGTCCCTGCCAGGCCGCAGAGCTCCCCGGCTCCTGGGTTGTACAGGGCACTCACCGGTCCCCGAGGTCCGAGTGGCAGGCAGCCCCCACGCTGGCCAGCAGCGTCCGGCACTGCGCCAGCACCGCGCGACCTGAGGAGACAGAGCGAGGGTTGCTGAGGGCAGGCCAGGTGGCAGCCGCCTGTCTTCCCTGCTGCCAGTTTGGAGGCCCCTCCCTGGTGCCACCTGACAAATCCCAGGTCACAGGCCCCTCTGACTGCCTCCTGAAACCAGCCTCAAGGACGCGGTACCCTGACGAGGCTAGCGTCCCGACCAGCTGCCTACTGAGTGCTGTGTTGTCCTGGTAAGAATGTCCATCCTGACGTCTCTGTGTGTTAAAGGTGGAGAACCGGGAGCTGCCTTTGTTAAGCTAGAAGGCACTGCCTTCTTCCTTCACAAGCACGGAGATTTAAAAAAACCACGCTGATGGAATTTCCCAGCAGTCCAGTGGCTAGGACTCCACGCTTTCACTGCCAGGGCCCGGGTTCTATCCCTGGTTGGGGAACTAAGCTCTCACAAGCCGCACAGGTGGCCAAAGAAACCACACTGGTGACGGCTGATTTAATCAGAATGAGGAGCCTGTCTCATTTAAATTAACACAGACCCTCAGGGAATATAAAGTCTGCCCCAGAAAAGGGGGAAAGATACTTGAGGAACCCCCTTCCCACAGCCTCCTTCCCAAAGAGGACGCGTTCAGTCCAGTGACGGCTGCCCCAGGGCTTCTTCATGGTCCGAACACGCTGCCCTGCTCCCCGGAGCGGCCCAGAAGACCCTCGAGGCAGTGAGCTCGTCTAAGTGAAAACTGAGCTGCAGTCCAGTGCCCCCATGTTCTCCGGACCCCCGGAACTCCCTCCCAGACAAATGGATGCTCCGCGCCCTGGCTTCAGCCTCAGGGTCTCGGGCATCTGGAGGACGACTCATCCGAACCCGAACCTGAGCCCCGGGGTTTCCGACCCGGAGGTGGTGATGGCAGGAACTGAGGAAGCCTGCACTCCTGCCTTTCAGCCTCCCTCCCAGCCGGGGTTTGGTAGATCCCCTCTCCTTCCCCCACCCTCACACAGTGTTCTGTAAAACCTGCGGACAGAGCTGGGCCCAGTGGCCTAACATTTCGTTCATCTGACCTTCCCTTCCACCTTTGGGGTGGGCCCCTGTGCATGCTGAGCACCTCTGCGTCCGTGGTCTCAGCGACCTGAGCCAGTCAGCAGCTGTGATCAGAGCCCCGCCACCTCAGACAGCGCCCGGCGGGCCGATCCTGCCCCCAGCCCCCAGCCAGCCCCCTGATGGCCCGAGCTGGGCCCAGCGTGCCCCAGCCTGCCCCTCCTCACCTTGGAGCTGGGGTCCCTGGATGGAGAAGTTACAGGTATTGGGGAGCCGCTCGGCACCTGGGAACTGGCTGTTCAGATGGATTCTCTTACCAAATTCAGCCTGAAAAATGTACAAAGCATGTCATGTCTTTGAAGCCCCCCTCCTCACAACTGTTTGAACTTCAGTTTTTCTGGGAAACAAAGCCTCACCCTCTACACATAGAATGATTGTTTTTTGTTGTTGTTTAGTAGCTAAGTTCTCTCCGATTCTGTGTGACCCCATGGACTGTAGCCCGGAAGGTTCCTCTGTCCTTGGGATTCTGCAGGCCAGAATCCTGGAGGGGGTTGCGATTTCCTTCTCCAGGGGAGCTTACCGACCCAGGGATGGAACCCAATTCTGCTGCACTGGCAGGCGGGTTCTTTACTTTGCCACGGAGCCCCAGGGAAGCCCCACAGAATTATTATTTTATCCGTTAAGTATCTCCTTATAATACTCAGAGAGACTGACTGCGGATGGCAAGATAAATTGGAAGAAAAAGGTTCTGAGTACACTTGGATCTTCTTCACAGGAGCATCAAATATTTTGTCCTTGGTATATTTCGGTCGCGTGTCTGCGCCCCCCAGGGGTCTGGGCCCTGTGTGTCCCTGGCGCCAGGCGCGGGCACTCACCACCAGCCTCTCCTCCAGGTAGTCACGCACGCCCCGCATGTGGGCCTCGTAGGCCTCGCAGTTCTCTGCCACCAGCTCAGCCGCCTGCGGACACACGAGGGCGTGGGGTGACACACGAGGGCGTGGGGTGACGAAGCACCTCAGTCACCGTAAGATGGGGGGCCAGACAGCAGCGGAGGTGCTGCTTCCTGAGGGCAGAGGCGACATCGCCTCCAACTGCTCCTTCCCCGGGACCTCACGGACACGTGCCACGTGCCGACTGCCTGCCCTTCGCTTGTCGACTGGAATCGGACAGCTGTCAGGCTTCCTGATGCCCCAGGCACTGCAGAGTCCCCAGTTGGTGATCGGAGGCTCTCCCAGGCCACTCTAGAGATGGATGGACACGACAGAGGAAGAGGCAGCTGTGTGTGCCCTCGGGTGGGCGCCGTGAAGAGAGCGCGGAGCCCTGGGAAGGGCCTTCCGGGCGGAGGCCCCAAGGAGGGAAGAGCGAGTGCTCCTGGAACGGTGTGAGTGAGGGACGGTGCCCGGAGGCCTCGCGACCTCAGGCTCTGAGCCGAAACCTGGATGCTGAAGCCGGGTCTGAGCCACCCTGATCTGTGTGTTCACAGCTGGACACTGTGTGGAGCATGCACGAGGTGTCCACACAAAAGTGGGGGTGATCTGGCCTAGGCTCAGTGGAATTGGACAAGAGGCAGGTCTTCATCTGTCGTGGAGGCTGGACGGACGGGACCGGCTGCTGCGTCAGGTGTAGGGGGCGAGGACAGGGAGGACCAAGGGCAACTCCTGGGTTTCTCAGCGAGAGCCCAGGTGGCAGGGGGCACCCCGGGGAGGCAGAGCAGGACATGTCATGGGCTGAGGAAGCAGGTGGGGACCTGGGTCTCCTCGGAGGTCAGGGTCTGCCCTGCGATGGCAGGTGGAAGACCGGAGCCCAGGCCGGTGTCAGAGCCCCGGGGGGATGAGCACCTCGCCGGGAGAGGAGGCTGACCGGAGAGGAAACAGAAAAGGAGCCTGGCTGGGGCGGGGGCGGAGAACTGGCCCCACGTCCTCTGGAAGCCACAGGGCAAATGGGGACCTTCTCTGAGGCTTCAGGGGAGCAGAGCAAGCAGCAGACCTCAGGAGGAGCGGGGGGATGCGTGCAGGTCACTCCACAGGGAGGACACAGGAGGAGGAACGTGAGGATGTGGGGGGGTGGGAAGGGGACAACAGCAGGAGGGGCCTGCCTTCAGCCACGCCCGGGGAAGGGGCGGAGAGCAGCCAGGAGACCTGGACTTGCCCTTGGTGGGTGTGGGGGGTCCTGGCCGCAGTGCACCGTGGGGGTCCTGGCTGAGCCAGGGGGTGACGATGGTGGGGCCCCCGCCCTGAATGACAGCAGGGTCAGAGGGGCTGGGCGCAGAGGTGACCCAGGAGCGGGGAAGGGGCCACAGCTGCTGCTGGGCCGCTGTCTGGTCCTCGGAAGGAGCCTGCTTAAGAGGCTGCACTAAGTCCCTGTCTTTGGGGCAGGGGCCGCCAGGCTCAGTCAGGGGGCGTAACTGGACCCAGGACGGGCAAACCTGCGGGAATGATATCACTGTTTCTTATATTAGAAGACTCGAAAAGAGAGCCTTTTCCTTTCAAATGCTAGGCACGTGAAACCCACTCCACGGATCCTGAAAAGCACATCTCCAGGTTGATAAATAAAATTCGAGGTTTCTCTTACTAATACATTGGTCTGTTTATTGGGGTCATGAACGTGACCTCCTCTGAAGCCTGGGCTGCCTAGTGGAGTGGCTGGGAAACTGCTGTGAGCCCACAGAACACGCCCAGTCGTCTGCCCTGGCCCCGCACAGAGACGGAGACCCAGGCACTTCCCGAGTCGTCGGGGCATGAGGGGGCCGCCTTTATTCTAATTGTTGGCCTTGGACTCTGGTTCCCGATGCAGAGCTCCCAAGTCCCTTCGAATTTCCTGGATGACAGGAGTGCCTCTTGCTCTAATGAGGTGACTCTGGGTGGGCTTCTAGGTGGGGGCTGGTCACGGAACCGTGATTAGAAGCTTGGTGCCCCGGCCCCATCTCCAGAGAGCGGAGAGGGGCTGGAAATGGAGTTAGTGATTGAGCGAAGCCTCCAGTAAGACCCCAGGAGGATGGCTTCCAAGAGCTTCCAGGCTGCTGAAGGCAGAGGTGCTGGGATGGTGGCGCTAGCGAGGGCATGGACGCCCCTTCCCACATCCTGCTCTTCGGGGTGTCCACCTGTGTCCTTTATCACACCCTTTCATGATAAACTGTTTATTGGGGTCAGGGGTCTAGTTCCTCTGAGCTCTGTGAGCTGTTTTAGCGGGTCGTGGGAACCCCTGATTTATAGCCAGTTGGTCACAAGCATGTGTGACAGCTGGCATCTGAGGTTGTCGGGGGTGGGGGGTCTTGTGGGACCAAGCCCTTATCCTGAGGGTGGACAGTGTCAGGACGGAGCTGAATTGCGGGACCCTCGGCTCGGTGGGGACCCCGCCCCTGCACATGGGGTGAGAGTGAGGAAGAAACGCAAGAGGAAGACTGAGGTTCCCCTGCACGCTGACGGACAAAGCGAGCTTCATCCGTCTGAGGTCCCCAGGCTTACCTTCCCAAGGCCGGCAATCATTGGGGTGTTCTCTGTCCTGTAAGAGACAAGGGAGTCAGTCCTGTTTCCACACAAAGTAATTAACCAACACCCTTGGAAGAAATCCCAGCCATATGAAAGCCAGGTGTTCAAGTAAAGACAGTCACCCCAACATCTTTCCTAAACGAGGGCAGCTGCCAGCCCCCCAAGCCCTCCGTGGTCGTGGCCCGGGGAGAGCAGATGCGGTGCACTGTGGGCAGTCTGCCCTGGCTGCCAAGCGACAGTTCTGTCCGGACCCTTCCCCTCCCAGAGAGAAACCGCCCCTCCGGCTGCAGGCCCCAGAGCCTGTCTCTTCCGTCCCCCTGCCAAACCGGGCCAAGGCCCAGGGATTCAGTCCATGCCCTGCTCCCTGCAGCCTCTCAGCTGTAATAGGGGGGTGGATCTTTGATGACTAGAGATTTGGGGTGTTGTGTGTGTGTACACATGCGTGCACGTGTGTGGCTGTGCAGGAGGGGACGGGAAAACCCCTGAAGACCAGTGGTTCCCACATGCTGATCTAACAGACTAAAACTACAACGCTTCACTCTATTTCAGGAAAAACCAAAACAGTAACTTAACTTTCCACTTTGGCTAAACAAAGTTCTCTTAAACCTCTGGAGCTGTTTCCTGCTCGTTTACTAACAGAGAGCGAGATAAATGAACTCAGTGAACAGCACAGACAGTACAGGAAACAAGGTCCCACTGACCTTGCCTGGCCAAGTATACTGGTCAGGTCTGTCCCGAGGAAGAGCCAGGGGCTCTGGGCTCCGTCCTGGGCTGTGAGACCTCTAATGTCCCCTCCTCCGTAGGATGACACGGTCGGATGTGATGCATCGCTCAAGGTCTGTGACCTGGGACTGTCTGTGGGTGTGGGCAGGGCGGCATGGCTGGGCCCCTGTAGGGCCTGGAGCCGGCCCTGCACAAGCCCCGCCCCTCCCCGCTCCTCCCCACCTCAGCCCTCCACCCCCACCAGAGCCCTGCAAACCTGCTCCCACACCGGTCCACCCACGAGCTGCCTGTGTGACTCGGGCACAGCGGTGGCTCCGCCTGTCTCCCTCCCCGCCTTTTTCCTGGTGTCTATCTATTTGGCTGCGTCAGACCTCACTTGCGGAATGTGGGGTCTCTGTCAGGGCGCACGCTCTCGAGCTGTGCTGTGCAGGCTTAGCTGCCCTGTGGCCTGTGAGATCTCAGTGCCTAACCAGGGATTGAACCCACGTCCCCTGCATTGCAAGGCGGATTCTTAACCACTGGACCACCAGGGATGTCTCTCTTCCTTTTTTTGTTTCTCCTCTCTCCTTCCTTCCTTTTTTAATTAAACTGTTTATTTTGAATGTAAATTCACATGTCCTTGGAAAAAACAGCACAGAGGCAGGCACTCTGTGTATCCTGTACTGTTTCCCCAAGCGTTAATAACACTGCAGGCCAGAATCCCAGCCTGGACACTGACAAGATATAGACACGGCCACCACCACAAAGACCCTCCTGCAGCCCTGCTGTAACCACGCCCACTCTTCATCACCCACACCCTCAGCCCCACTCCCTCCTTAACCCCGGAGGACGTTTCAAATTTTGTCATGTAAGTGATATCACAGAGTTTACAACTTGGAGGGCTTGGCTATTTTCATTTGCCAAAATCCTCCGGAGGTTCCTCCGGCTGCTGTGTGTCCGTGGTTCCTTCCTCCTCATCCCTGAAAGGAGTTTCACAGCATGCATGTGCCCCTGCTTGTTTAACTGCTCGCTTGTTGAAAGACATCTGGGTGGCTTGCAGTTCGTGGCTGTGATGAATAAAGCTGCTGAACACTTTTGGGTACAGGCTTTGCTTGTGAGCACAAGTCTTCATTTCTCTGGGATAAATGTCCAGGAATGAAACTCCTAGCTTGTATAGTAGTTGCATATTTCTTTTTTTGTTTATGTATTCTAGGTACCAGCCCTTTGGCAGATCTGTCACTTGAAAACATTTTTTCTCCTAACGTGTAGCTTGTCTTTTCATCCTCTTAACAAAGCGTTTTTCAGGACAAAAGTTTTGATGAAATTCATCAGTTTTTCCTTTTATGGATGCTTGTGGTGTCAAGGCTAAGAACTCTTTGCTTAGCTCTAGGTTCTGAAGATTTTCTCCTAAAATGTTCACATTTTTATGTTTTACATTTCAGTTCATGATCTATTTTCAGTTACATTCCATAAGGCATGAGACAGGCTGATGTCTGTCTTTACCTGGGATGTCCAAGCGTTCCAGCAGCATACGTTGAAAGGCTACCCCATATTAGGGGAGTTACGGTAGCTTATACTTTTTGACGACGTAGTCCACTCTTTATATCAAGTTCATGTATGTGGGTTCTCTGTAGCATTCCATTGTTCCTTTTGATGTTTGCAGGGCCCACAGTGACATCTTGTTTCATTCTTGATAATGGCAATTTGTTTGTTCTCTCTTTTCAGTCTTGCTAAACATTGGTCAATTTTATCCATGTTTCCAAAGAGCCAGATCTTCAATTCGTTGATTTTAAAAAGTGATTTTTGTTTATAATTTCACTGATTTCTGTTCACATCTTCATCATTTCATTCTTCCTGTTTGCTTTGGGTTTATATTGCTCTACATTTTCTAGGTTCTTCAGATGGGAGCTTATTGACCTGAGATTCTTCCCTTTATCTAATATAGGCATTTAGTGCTGTAAGTCTCCTCTCAGCATGTTTTAACTGTCTCACAAATTTGGGTAAGTGTACTTTCATTCATTTCGGTAATCTGCCCCATGGATTACTCGTAAGTGTGTTGTTCTAAGTGTTTGGAGATTTTCTTATTATCTTCCTGCTATTGATTTCTAGTTTGATTCCACTGTGGTTAAAGAAAACACTCTGTGTAATTTCAATTCTTTAAATGTGCTGAGGTTTGTTTGATGGTACAGAATATGATTTATCTTAGTGTATATTCTGTGGCACTTGAAAAGAATGGGTATCTTACTGTTGTTGGGTGGAGCGTTCCAAACATGTTGATTAGATCCTGTTGATAGGTGTTATTGAGTTCTTCTGTATCCTGACCAGTTTTTGTCTAGTTGTCCTACCCATTGTTGAGAGAAGGGTGTTGAAGTGTCCATCTGTAATTGTGGATTTGTCTACTTTACCTTTCAGTTCAGGTTTTGTTTCCTCACATATTTGGAAGCTGACTGTTTAGTTCACCCACATTAGGATTGCCGTGTCTTCTTGGTGAACTGACTCTTTATTCCTTTCACCCTCTGGTAATTTTCTTTGCTCTGGAGTCTCCTTTACCTAATGTTATGTAGACAGTCCTGCTTTCCTTAGATTAAGATTAACGTGATACACTTTTTCCCAACTTGCTATATTTGAAGTGAGTTTCTTAGAGACAGCATACGGTTAGATCAGTTTTCAGAAATTTATTCTGCCAACCTCTGCCTTTTAGTTGACACATTCATTCCACTCACATCTAATGTGACAGTTGATGTTCAGGCTTTAGTCTGCCGTTTTATTTTTTCAGTTTGTTCTATTTTTCCCCCTGTTTTCTTTGTTCTCCTTTTCTGTGAGTTACTTAAACAGTTTTCAGAAGTTCAAGTAAAGAATAGAAAGTGTACCTCTTTATACACCCATTATTCTTCCCCATTCATAAAATAATCATCGTCAATATTTTGTCCACTTACATTTTTAAAGCACTTTGTTCATTTATTCTTGGCTGTGCCGGCCTTTGCTGCTGCACAGGGGCTCGTCTCCTGCTGCGGCGCTCGAGCGTCTCACCGTGTTGGCTTCTCTTGCTGTGGAGCGGGGCTCTAGGGCGTGCGGTTTCAGCAGCTGCAGCACGCAGGCTCAGGAGTTGAGGCGCATGGGGTTGGTTGCCCCACAGCATGGGGGAGCTCCCTGGACCGGGGATCAAAGCCACGTCCCCTGCATCGGCAGGTGGATTCTTAACCGCTGGACCACTAGCGAAGCCCCCTGCACACACATTTGAACCACATCAGACAGTGCTATGATTTTGCTTAGCCATCGAACATAATTTAGAAAGCTCAAGAGGAGAAGGAAAGTCTATCTTATTCGCCTGCACTCTTGCTTATCATGTTCTTTTCTCTCCGCTGCTCCAAGTTTCCTTCTTTTACTGCTTCCTTTCTGTGTAAAGAACTTCTTTAGTCATTTTTAGCATAGGTTTTCTGGTGACAAATTCTGTTAGTTTTCTCCTTCATCTGAAAACATCTTGATTCCTTCTTTGTTCCTGAAGGATATTTCTGCTGTGTACATGACTCTGGATTGACAGGCCTTTTCTTCGAGCACTTGGAAAATTGTGCCTTACTTCCTCGGGCCTCTGTGGTTTTTGATGAGTAATCCACTGTCATTTGAATTATTTTTCCCTATAGGTAAGGAGTTGTGTACTTTTTCCTCTGGCTGCATTCAGGATTTTTCCTTTGTCTTTCATTTATGGAAGTTTATTTTTTATGCCTTAGATTTCTTTTGGTTTACCCTGGTTGGGTTTTGTTCAGCTTCTTGAATCTGTGAGTTTGTCTCTTGCCAAATTCGTCTCTTTGCCAAGTCCTTTTTCACCCCAGCCTCCTCCTCGCCCTCTCGGACCTCAGTGAAATGAACGTTAGATCTTCTATTGGCCCCACAGGGCCCAGAGGCTCTGCTCTACTTCCTCTCTGTTTTTATATTGGCTAACCCTGCTCTTTCAGCTCACTGAGTCTTTCTTCTGTGGCCCCTATTCTGCTGGTGAGCCTGTCCATGGCCTTTTTGCTTTGGTTGTTGAAACTGTTTGTTCTAAAATTTCAGCCGAGCTCTTCTCTACATCTTCTTCTTTGCTGACGCTTTCTGTCGCTTCTGTTTCAAGTGTGTTCATAATTGGTCATTAAAGCATTTTTATTGTTTTTGCCTTAAAATCTCTTGTCAGCCAATTCGAATATCTTTGTTATCTTAGTGTAGGCATCTATTGATAGTTTTTTTTCTTTGGGTTAAGATCTTTCTGGTTCTCAGTACGATGAGCAATTTTTAACTGAAACCTGAATGTCTGTATGTTATTCTATGACTCTTGATGTTTGTTAACCCTTCTGTATTAGCTGCATTTTCTGACCTTGCTCATTACTCCCAGGCAGGGGTAGACGTCCAGGCTCCCAGCTCAGTCTGATCAACACCCGAGAGGAGCAGGCACCTGGCCAGTGACGGGTGTGGGCTGAAGCCCGGGGTCCCCATGTGGCCCCCGCTGACACCGTGGTGGGGTGCATTGCTGCGGTGGGGGCACATCCTGGCTCCTCACTGGGCCCCGTCTGGTGCACTGGAGGGTGTGGGGCTGTGGTCACGGCGTGTGTGGGCGGAGGCGGGTGTCCACAGTGAAGGCTGGAGGACAGCGCGCACTGTCTAAATGCTCTCCATCTTGCCAGGTTGTCCTTTCCCTGTCACCAGCCGGAGAGAGGGCTCGTAGGGCTTTCTTCATCAGCCCTCACTGGTGTTTCTGAGTTGCTGGCTTCTTCTGCTCTAGTTCTGGAATAAAGGAGGCAAAGAAACCTCAGGGACCAAGTGCATGTCCTGTCTCTCCCTCGTTATCACGTTTCTGACAACACGTGTGGTGCTGGCCTCACCTCCATTGCTTGCAAGTCATGAGGACACAGGAGCTTTCGGAAAGGAAACCAGCTGCTTCCACATGGCCCTGTGCACCCCCACAGTCAAGAGGTGGGCAGCACATCTCAGCCAGTACTGGGGGGGCCTGCAGTGGCCCCTCTATTGTCGGCCGGGCCCAAATAACAGAAGGAACTGGACACACAGAAGCAGCCACAAGACAGATTCCTTCATCTGCTTTGAACCCTCCCCCGTGAGACAGCGCATGAGTGAGTCCCAAGTGCAGAGTCAGCCAGTGGAGCCATGTCGGACTCAGCGGAGGATCTATCACAGTGCTTCCGAGAGGCAGAAGGGCCGTCGTCTGTATGGTCAGATAGCTTGTTCACCTCCTGCCTTACCCTGGCCTGAAGTTCCGCTCTTGTCCGCCTCCAAACAGCATCGGGTACAGAGGGGTGTGCTCACCGAGCCCTCGGACGTAGAGCGCTCCGATCCTGGGGCCGTAGAACTGCAAGGAAAACCAGTCACTTATCCAACAAGAACCTTCAGGGACCTTCTCCTGCACGTGCTGAGAGGGACGTGGAGATGCTCTGTGTCGTGAGGACCCTGCTCTCTGTGGCCTCATGGACGGGACCAGTCCAGACACGGGCGCGGGGCAGGCACTGGACCCTGGGCCCAGCTCGGGGGCAGTAGAGTACCTGCCTGCCGCGGGGGAGACTGACGGACCGGCTGGAGCCAGAGGTAGCCAAGGGCTATCCTGTGGGCGACTCCCGCTCTCACAACCACATTAGGGAGAAGTTTTACGTGCCAGCGTGTCAGGTGGGCACACTCACTGCCTTGGGAACCAGCTGGGAAGAAAGTACTAAAAGTACTCCCGGTTCTCTCAGCTGCTGGAGAGAGACACAAGAGCTTCAGAAGGGTCTTCACTGCTAACTATTAGTATTTCCCTAGCACAGCCTAGAGCAGAGGGTCACTAAAACCACACCTTCACTGTCTGAGCTGCACTGTAAGTCAGATTAGACTAGTCCTCACTGTTGAGCCCTGCGCCTTCCGTCCCTGGGTGGGGGTGGGGGTGGGGGTGGGGGTGGGGGTGGAGCTGGGCTGGGAGTGCAGAGAACACTGCAGCTGCTCAGTCATCCAGCCGTGTCCGACTCTTTGCGACCCCATGGACTGCAGCCCGCCCGGCTCCTCTGTCCATGGGATTCTCCAGGCAAGAATACTGGAGTGGGCTGCCATGCCCTCCTCCAGGGGATCTTCCTGACCCAGGGATCAAACCTGCGTCTCTTACATTTCCTGCACTGGCAGGTGGGTTCTTTACCCCTTGCACCACCTGGGAAGCTGCAGAGAACACTCACTCCCAGGCTAAGCCCACCGCAACCCCACCCCTCCACCCCCTCACTCCCCACCTCCCCAGGCCCTCTCCCTCTACCCCCTCCACAGCCTTGGCTGGCCTCAGGGCCACAGTCTGCCTGGCACCTTGACCCAGGGCCTCGCTGAGTGGGCACGCCGGGCATGCCAAGTGAGGGAGGGTGAGTGGTGCCCTGGGCTCTGCTCAGGGCTGAGCCTCACGCGTGTCAAGGAGTCTCCGTGCAGGAGGTCAGGGAGGCGGACGGACGCACCTTGTGCCCCACGATGGTCAGGAAGTCCACGCCCAGGTCCCACACATCCACGCGCCGCTTCCCCAAGGCCTGGGCGGCGTCCGTGTGCACGAGCACCCCTGGCAGCCCCCTCGCCGCCCGCTGCTGGTTCAGGGCTCGGACTCGCCGGCTGATCTCGGGCACCGGCTAGAGAGGGAAGAACAGCGGGCTGGGTCACTCTCATTCCACGGAAACAGAATCAAAGAAGTGAGGAGATGTGAACGAGGATGCGGCGGAAGTTCCCAGACTAAAGAACAGAGGAAAACAGGTCAGCGACTCACCATGATGACGCCCGTCTCGTTGTTGGCCAGCATGATGGTCACCAGGCATGTGGCCGGGCGGATGGCCGCCAGGATGTCCTCAGCCTCCACCTGCCCGTTCACCTTGGACACAGGGACGAAGGTGACCTCTGAGGAGGAAGACACAAATGTGAGGTCAGCCCGACCAGGTCTCCTCCCTGGAACGGGACACAATTTATTGTGAAAAAGCAATTTATCGTGAAGGTTCAGAAGACTCTGAAGGAATATGAGCCACCCTTTGTCACCAGGCCCACAGACAATGGCTTGCAGGCTTCACCAATGAGCCTCGCTGGCAGGGTCTCTCTGGGAACCCTCTGTTCTCCTCTGAAGGACCTGTGAGCAGCTGAGACACCTCAGTTCACAAGAGCATCTTGACATGCCAGCCATGTGACCACTCACTCAGCACTGACCCAGCCCTCCTTAAGCACCTCCTGTGTAGCCGGCACTTAGACCCCTGCTACTGCAGGTGGAAGACAGGCAGGGTGAGTAAGCCTAGGTTTCGGGTGCAAAATGCTGAAGACAGCACACCTGCTTTCCCCTCAAGGTCCCACCGAAATGAGAGAACGGATATATTTCTCAACATGGGCAGCACCTGTGGAGGAATTCTGAGCCATGCCCAGAATACAGAGAGCTGGTGGCATCAGGTTAATGCCAACAGGGAAAACCCACCCAGATTGCTGACAGGTGAAAACTAACTCCGTAAAGAGTAGGAAAGGACCCAGAGGTCAGCTGAGTTTAGGCTGCACACGCGGAGAGCGGGGCGGGGGGGGCGCCGACTGCCGAGGCAGACAGAGGACCAGGTTTTGACACCCGAGGACCCCCACCCCACAGCCAGAAGTGGGCGGCAGAGGCGCTGGCCTGGCCAGCAGGCCTGGGAGGGCTCCTGGGGTGGGGGTGGGGGCAGGGGGGCAGCAAGAGACGGCACTGCTGGCGCCGCCACTGCGGGGCTCAGAGGGGGCAAAGCAAAGGCTACTCCAGCCAGGAGTTTTGTCTTTTTATTGCATACATGAGCACCCGCTCATCCTCATCAACCATCAGGGAGATGCAGATTGAAACCCGCCCATGAGAGCCGCCTGATGCCTGCTAGGACGGCTGTAAGAGAAAACTCTGACGATAGACGAGCATCAGCAAGGACACCGAGAAATTGGGAGCCCACCCCACCCCAGGCACCGCCGGTGGGAGTGTGAAATGGGGCAACTCCTGTGGAGTACAAAGGTTAGGGTTAGACAAGTAGAGCCTTCGAAAGGTGAAACACAGAATCACCACGTGACCCAGCAGTTCCCCTCCTGGTAGATACTCGAGAGAAACAAAAACACGCATCCAGACAAACACTTCTACACAAATGCTCACAATGGCACTATTCATAACATTAATATCAAACGTTCATCAACCGATGGACGGGTAAAATGTGAGTATCATTCATCCGTAAAAAGGGATGATATATTGGCACAGGCTACGATGCGCATGAACCTTGAAGACACGGTGCTAACTGAAAGAAGCCAATGGCAAAGACCACATATCCAATGATTCCCTTCACATGGAAGTCAGAATGGGCAAATCTCCAGAGACGACTCTACGGACCAGCTTGCTCAGGGGTGAGGGGAACAGTTATAGCTACAGGTAACGAGGTCCTTTGTATGGACATGAAAGGCATCATAACTGATCGTGGTGATGGTCACACAACTCTGTGAATACACTTTAAAATGACTGAAATGTACCCTTCAAATGGGTTCAGGGTATAGTATGTGAGTTCCATCTCCATAAAGCGGACATTCACGAAAACAAACCCACTTGGACAGTGTGGAGGTGGAGGGGTGGAAGACAGCCAAGGCCAAGTCCCCGTTTCACACCAGGGAGTCAACAGATAGGTGCATGAGTGATCAACCAAGAAATCAAGATTGTATTTGTAAGCGATTAAGTATTAAAGTGGAAGCAGCTAAAATGATAATACCGAGTGGGAGAAAAATTGAAGGCAAACTCAAGGGGAGGCTGCCTCAGGACTAGGGCTGGTGGGGAAGAACCTTTGCTTTTCCTTGAAGCCTTTCTGCAGATCTTTAGGTTATTTCCATCCCTGTGTGTCTATATTTTGTAAAAACTTGTGTAATTTTAAATAAGAGGTAACATGTAACAGTAACTAATGACAATGTATTACATTGCCTTTCCCTGTACAAGTGAGACAGGGATGAAAAGGAACTACAGTTTAAACAAGAAAGTTGGACCTGACTTATTTTAGTTTAAGTGGTCCATTCAGGAAAGATCACAAAGAGAAAAACCTCTCCAGTAGTTGAACGGGAAAACCTGTAACAAGGCTCACAGTCCAACCAAGCAGTTCTGTCCCACTCCTTATCCTTAAGATAAAAACACTTTCCCTGCTTCCCCGGGGGTTTCCAGACAGATCAGGTAAGAAGGCGAACGCTGAACAGAAAAGCACTCTTATTCCAAGCAGAGTTCAACCTCAGCTGTTCTGAGAACGATGACTTTGAAACACTAGTATCGACACCCTGTGTCTCAGGACACCATACCACAGGAAAAGTGAAGGAAGGACCGGAAGTGACCAGGGCCACTGCCACTGCTGGGCAAGCCCTACCTGCCCTCAGACTCCCTGGGCAGGTGCACCTCCTGGGGGGCCCTGGGCCACCCCTTCCCCTCACCTGGGAGGCCCGAGCCTCCTCTGTGCTGAGAGAAGGGCTCCCAGCAGGAGCACACTTATTCTTGTTTCTACCACCAGAAGTCATGTCTACTGAATTCTTTTCCTTTCTACCAGAGGGAGGGAAGCCAAGATTTAATTATTAAAATCAAACAATGAAAAGCACGAGTTAGCATTTATAGGCGTGCTACTAAATATGCATTTACTTATCATACACAAGGGGCTTCCCTGGGGGCTCGGTGGTAAAGAATCAGCCTGCGATGTAGCAGCTGCGAATTTTATCCCTGGGTCAGGAACATCGCCTGGAGGAGGAAATGGTAGCCCATTCCAGTATTCTTGCCTAGAGAATTCCACAGAGGAGTCTGGTAAGACAGTCCATGGGGTTGCAAAGAGTCGGACACGACTGAGTGAGTAAACCACCACCATACCATTTAAAGAACGCAGAGTTCATGGTGAGCTGGGCTCTGGATTGAGCAAAGTGGTGATTCTTTCCAAGTCTTCAGGTCTTATGAGGCACTGCACTACGGGAGAGTAAGCAAGCTGGCAACCAGGAGGTGGAATGTGTGTGTGATCATACACAAGAGTCTATGCATCATTCGGTGATACATGACCAGTTCCACACACTGATTATGTGTGTGTGTGATCATACACAAGAGTCTATGCATCATTCGGTGATACATGATCAGTTCCACACACAGATTATCATGGTGTCTGTGTCTGTGTGTGTGATCACACACAAGAGTCTGTGTATCATTTGGTGGTAAATGACCAGTCCCACACACTGATCATCGATGTGTCCCTCAGGGAAAATCTGGAAGAAGCACAGGCCGTGTACTTTGCACCCCAGCACAGCCAGTGGGTTGGTGCAGGAGGTAGGGGGCTCCCTGCGCGCCCGGGCGGCCTGTGCTCACTCACCGGCCGCGCGCTCCTCCCGCAGGTGCTCCAGCGGCAGGCGAATGGAGTCGTGCTCCACGGTGCAGGTGACGATGTGAGGCAGGGCCCCGTCCACCGGGCCGGGATGCCTGCCCGTGTCCCCGTTGGCGGCGTGGCCTTTGCGGAAGTGCTTCACCGTGGACTGGATCACCAAGTTATTTGACTGCAGACAGAGCGGAAAGGTCACCTACGATCACCACCTGAGGGAGCTGTCAAGCAACAAGCACTCTCGTTTGTAGTTTCTTTCGTGCCTAATGTGGAAAAAAATGGTCTCGAAGAAATTCAGCTCCTGAGCTGTGCCTTCTGAAAGACCCAACTACAAAGATCTGGGGGTTTTCAACTTTCAGAAATGTCAGAATTCACTTCTGGTGAATTCTGATTTTTGTTTTGGTTGTTAAGCAACATTATACATTTAAAATTTTCTAAATCTGTTAAAAAAGCATATTTTGCCCAGGCACCCATCGCTGGTAGGAGTGTGAACTGGCACAGCCCCTGTTAAGGGCTGCCTGGTGCCTCAATCAAACAAGCCCTCTGACCCAGGTTTACTTCCTGGACTTGATCCCATAGCTGCGCTTGCACAGAAGCAAAGCGATGGGCGTGAAGTTGATCAAGTGTACAAAGATGAAGCAGCAAAATCTTAGGAGCCCTTCAATGTCTATCAATAAGGGGACTTGGTAAATAATTACACATTGTTTCGTGGACACCAAGCAGATGTAACAGCATCGAGGGACCACTCCACAGGCTGACGCCAAAGATCTCAAAGGCACTTGTTAAATGAAAGAAGGTAGTGTGCACTGGATGCAGCGTCCTACAGTCTGTATAAAAAGGGCAAGACACACACACATTCACGCATACACCCCTCCCCACCACATCCTTCCCTGAGGAGGTAAAAAGGGAAGGAGAGAAGAGAAGCATTATCTACACCCTCAGCTGCTTTTAAGGCAAAGACTGTCTCTGCAGCACTCAACAGAAACTAACAGTACTGGTCTACTGTAGGGACAGGAAGTGGATAACTGAGGAGATGGGGTGGGAGATTTTTGTTTTAAATCTTTTTCTCTTATTATTATTATAACAGTATTATTATTATTGTTCTCATTATTATTATATATGGGCTTCCCTGGTAGCTTAGCTGGTAAAGAATCCGCCTGCAATGCAGGAGACGCCAGTTCAATTCCTGGCTTGAAAAGATCTGCTGCAGAAGGGAGAGGCTACCCCTCCAGTATTCTTGGGCTTCCCTGGCGGCTCAGCTGGTAAAAAATCCGCCTGCAATGGAGGAGACCTGGGTCCGATCCCTGGGTCGGTAAGATCCCCTGGAGAAAGGAACGGCTACCCACTCCAGTATTCTGGCCTGGAGAATCCCATGGACTGTATAGTCCCTGGGTCACAAAGAGTCGGACATGACTGAGCGACTCTCACTTCACTCTTATTATTAAGTATAACATACATACAGAAGAGCAGAGAAATGTAAGTTTAATGAGAAAGTATGACAGTGAACATCTGAGTAACAGTGACCTGGATCAAGACAAAAAAACACAACCCCCACTTAGGGACACCCCCCCACCTGCTCTCAATCACCGCCTCCCCCACCCCAGCTAACCTCTGCCCGGATTTGTAGGGTGATCATTTTCCTGCTTGTTTTTACACGTTTCCTTCCTGTGTAAGCATTCCTAACCGATTTTGCTTATTTTGCCTCTTTTTGACCCTTACATGAATGGAATTGAACTGATCATTTTCTCAACTGAACATCCAACCTACTCAGGTATCTGAAGGCACCACCAGTGGGAAGGTGGGGGCTGTGCTTGCTCGGTGGCAAGGAGCCCGCAGACTGTCGCCCGGTGGGGACTGAAAAGGCTCTGAGTGTAAATAGGGGGTCCTGGGGGAGAACGAGGCAGTCAGTGCAGGGACCCCAAGACCCGAGACGCATCAACCTGGGTGACTAGGGGGACAGGGTCAGGATGGACGGCTTGGATGCACTTCTCTGAGCGGCGGATGATTCTTTACAGAGTCCCAGGTCACCCCCCTTCTGAGAACACTGCTGCCCGCACAGCGATTCCTGGTCCAGAAAGGGAAGCCCTCGGGGGCTGCACACCTCAGGTCAGAGCTGATCCGACCCACCGTGAACTGACAAAGGTGCCAGGCCCTTGCCACACGCCGCCTCCACCTGCAGGTACTGAGGGGCGCAGGACTCCGTGCTGAGCGCCCCAGAGGTGCTGGGAACACAGTAGCCTCTGTAGGAACCAGCCGGTCACAACTGAAAATGCACCGCGTGCCCTCAGGTCAACAGGCTGCTTGGCACCTGGCCCCTTGTCCCTGGCCCCTGGCCCCAGATGAGATCAAGATGGCCCACAGGACAGCTGGGGCGGCTCCTTGCGGGCCATCAGGAGTCTGGACCTGGTGTGCAGGGGTGGTCACTGCTTATGGGCCTGTCAGCAGCCCCCCTCCCCTAACCCGGCCCCTCCGGGTAGGATCAGCTTAGTCTCGGGCTGACACCCCCTGATCCGCACCTGGGAGTCCTCCGGCTGCCGCAGGGCACCGGCCGGTACCCTCCACCTGGGACCACACCAGAGACGTGAGCACCATCTGTGCTGTTTGGAGGGACGCGTGGGTCACCCCTGGTCTCCGGCTGTCATGAAGGCGGCGTGAGCGGTCCCACCTGCCCCTGGTGTCCACACGTCCCGTTCTTCCCGGCCATGTCCCCGAGCGGAGCTGCTGGCTGACAGGGCGAAACGGCCTCAGCTTCACCAGGCGGCGCCCGCCCGCCTTCCAGCGTGGTTTCCAGCCCAGGCCCCCACCTGCCCTGTGCTCGATACCTCCTGCCATCGGACGTCTCACTTCTTCCACCCTGACGGGTGGGCAGAGGCACCCAGGTTGCTGTTTACCTTTGATTCTGACCACTTAGAGGCTGAGAACCTTTTCCCATGTAGAAACCACAGGGGCGTCTCCTCAGTGCAGGGTTTAACATGTTTCTTGCCCGTTGTCTGCTGGGTTGTCTGCAGGTATATTCTGGATGCGAGTCTTTTGTCAGTTATTTGCTACAAACATCTCCCAATGCCTGGCTGGTCTTCTGATCTCCTTCAGGGTTCACTGATGAACTACGGTTTGTTTTGTGGTGGTGGGAGAATTTGTCAATCTTTTATGGTTAAAGGTTTCTGTATTTTATTTAGGAAATCTATCACTCTTCAGCATCACAAGGTCCAGGGCTTGTCATGTAACAAGGGCCCATTCAGGTATGGCCCTGTTTCTGGCCTGGTGTCTCTCATTGCCCTAAGACCGTCTGTCTTACTTCATAGAGCAGTTCACTGCATTCTTAACCTTCAAGAAGTCTGGGCTATTCTTAGCATTTGGTATCTCCATATGGTGAGGCGCCATGAAAAAAGGAGTCAGAATTCTGACTGACGTTGCACTGAATCTACAGACCTAAAGAGCTGACACACTTATATTGAGTCTTCCCATCTGTGAACATGATACACGCTCCATTTATTCAGAACTTCTTTGAAGGCTCTCAGTAATAAATTCTATTCCCAATGTGTGTATATATTGGGGCAGGGAGTGGCTTACAAAATCTTTTTTACTAGATTTATTTCCTAAGTATTTGATATTTTTTGGTACTCCGATAAATACGCACTGTTGCTGGTACATAAAAATACACTTGATTTTTTTTTATCTAATAACTTTGCTAAATTTACTTACTAATAATCTAGTTGCAGATTCTTTTTTTTTTTTTTTTAATGTGGACAGTCACATCACCTGTGAAGGACCTTCCTTTCCAATAAGGAAATAAGACGGTAAGAATGACTGAGGAGAGGCCTTGATGCCATCTGACTGTCATTGAGAATCTTCTATCAATTTAAAAAGAAATATCTTTCAAATGGGTCAAACCTCACACTCCTTTTTTTTTTTAATTAGAGTATGTTTGGTTGATTTACAATGTTGTGTTAGTTTTAGGTGTACTGCAAAGTGATTCTGTTATATATACATTCTTTATCAGATTCTTTTCCATTACAAGTTTTTACCAGGTATTGAATATAGATCCCTGTGCTGTACAGTAGGCCTTTGTTGTTTATCTGTTTTATATATACTAGTGTGTATATGTTCATCCCAAATTCCTAGTTTCTCTCTCCTTGCCCCGGCTTCCCCTTTGATAACCATAGCTTCTTTTCTAAGTCTGTGAGTCTACTTCTGTTTTATAAATCAGTTCATTTGTATCATTTCTTTTAAAGATTCCATGTACAAGAGATATCATATCATATTTGTCTTTCTGAGTTACTTCACTCAGCATGTATTATATATATGTGCCACATCTTCTTTATTCACTCCTCTGTTGATGGACATTTAAGCTGCTTCCATGTCTTGGCTGATGGACATTTAGGTTGCTTCCATGTCTTGACTATTGTAAGTAGTGCTGCTATGAACACCGGGGTGCATGTATGTGTTTGAATTAGGGTTTTCATCTTTTCTGGGTATACGCCCAGGACTGGGGTTGCCGAATCATATGGTAACTCTATTTTTAATTTTTAAGGCACCTCAATAGGGCTTCCCTGGTGGCTCAGATGGTAAAGAATCCACTTGCAATGTGAGAGACCTGGTTTTAATCCCTGGGTCAGGAAGATCTCCTGGAGAAGGGAACGGTTACCCACGCCAGTAATCTTGCTTGGAGAATTCTATGGACAGAGGAGCCTGGCCGGTTACAGTCCATGGGGTCGCAAAGAGTTGGACATGACGGAGTGACTAAGCACACACACACTGTTCTCCATAGTGGCCGCGTCAATTTACATTCCCACCGACAACGTAGGAGGGTTCCCTTTTCTCCATACCCTCTGCAGCATTTGTTGTTTATAGATGTTTTGATGATGGCCATTCTGACTGCAAACCTCTTAATAAGGTAAACAACTTAGGCATATAAAGGAATGATTCCAGGGCAAAATGAAGGAGAAACTCTCTTTATTGAGAAAGCAATGCAAAGCAAGTTAATTCATACGTTAGGTAACAAATATTCTATTAGCCCCCTAGAATTCACTTATAGGATAAATGCTGCCTAATTGTATCAGGCTAATTTGCAAAATACCAGGACAAAGCATTACTCTTTCTTTAAAAGACAATACCAAGAGGGCACCACCTCATACTTTTTTTTTAATAACTGACAGCTAACAGAACACGAGACTTTGGACTGTTTACCTCAGTGCCCCCCGAAGTGAAGATCACGTCCTGAGGCTGCCCACCTATCATCCTGGCGAGGTTCTCCCGGGCCGCGTTGATCATCTCCTTGGCCTTTCTACCTGAAGGAACCAAAGTGGAAATTCAGTAACTTTGCTGCACCAAATCCAATCAACAGACATTTAAAGGAACAACCAGACATGAGGCAGCGGGAGGGCTGAGCGGGCAGTTCTAGGACAACATGTGTTCACTCACGTGAGTGACAGCCTAGATATCACGTGGTGAAGGGACAGAAAATCAGGGGAAACTACTGAGACTCAAGGAACAGGGAGGGGCTAGGAACCGACGGGGGAGGAGGCCAGAGCCCAGAATTCTGAGACGTGGCTTTCTTCTTACCCGACGCCTCGGGAGGGGAAGCTGTGGCCATCTGCCCTGCTTCCCATTCGGGAAGATGGGAGAAGGAAAGGGTGGAGTAATAGATCACGCTGCAAAAGAACAAAAACAAGCAGAAATAGAGCCCATGACTGCTCGACACAAAGTCCAGCGCCATATGCCACAGTGCAGGTCCCCTCCGTCACTAGAGAGGTCACCGCCCCAGGCACACATTTGCTTTCAAACCTGGGCTCAGAGCCCAGCTAGCCCTAGTTTCACTGGAGAGCAGGAAGTAGCAACTGAGCTTCACGTGGTGGAGAAAGAAGGGCTCAGGGCAGGAGTTCTGGAGGTGTCCATGGGCATTCATACTTTGACTACAGACCAGTAGCCTCCAAACCTTGTGGTCATTCAGTCCTATTTATGAAAATACTTTTTTGAGCAGGTACCACTATAATAAGTACATAAATAAGAAAACACACATAAAGATAGAAATGTAAAAAGATGTGGTAAAAATACATATACGAAGTCCTCCGCACACTCCCTAGGGCCACTATGTAAGTTTTCACTGCAAGTTAGGAAGGTCTGCGGTGCTTAGGAGGCCCAGTCAGTTCAACCAGTGACACTTGAAAGGCTGTGATCAGCGTCAGTCAGCGTGGGCAGGAGCACGGCCGGGCACACCTTGAGCCCCTCTGGAATGCCTCTTGGCCCGTCCACCTGCTCCCTCCCCATCCTGCCCCAGGATTCTGCTGAGAAGCCCCTCAGAGGAGCTGCTGGGCTGATCCTCCGCCTGCCCCCCTTCCCTCCCCACAGCAATCCTGTGGCCCGCGTGGTGTGCGGCAGCCTGCAACCTTTTCCGACGCACTGACAGACCTTCGTCTAAGCATTTCTTTTCCCTTTTCAGAAGTGGGTTTCATAATTTACATACTGGTTTGCAAAAACTCCCCCTTCCACTTATCGACAAAGTCTTGGAGACCCTTCTACATGAGGATTCGTGGGGCTACCTCACTACCCTCATGTGCCTATTAGAACAGCTAAAATGAAAAGACTGGCCAGTCCAAGTGGTCAGGAGGTTGTGGAGGAAATGCAACTCTCGTCACGCCGGTGGGAACACAAAATGGTACAAGCACTTTGGAGAAAGGGCAGCGGTTTCGTAAGAAGTCTAACCTCCACTTCCCATCCAACCCCACTGTTCCACTCCTAGGTGTTTATGGTAAATGTTGTTTACCCAAGAAAAAAGAGGCAATGTTCACGAACATCGACATTCACAGCAGGGTCATTTGCAATTGCCAAACCCAGTAACAGCTCACACACCCATCAGCAGGTGAGAGCATGGACACAGCATGATAGAACGCCACTCAGCAGGGAGACAACCAGTCGCTGATAATCACACAGGTCAGCCTCAAGGTAACTACGCTGACCGAAAGAGGCCAGACGGAAAACTGGTAAGATTCCGTGTTTATACAAACACAGAAAATGCCTGCCGCTCACGGGGCAGGATGAGAGCCTCTTCCTGAGGGTTATTCCTAAACTTCTTCATGACAAATGCTTTTCATTAGCACTCAATTGTTTTCCACATTCTCCAGTTTTATGCATCAGAAAGTTCAGTTTCTCTAGAGGAAAAATTAGCTACATGGCAAAGTCCAGAAGATTAACCAGAATACATGTACAAAATAAACCAATAATGAAGTTAATGAATGACTAGTATCTGATTTTGAAAAGGCTTTTAGTTACCAAGTTTACTAAGCAAGTAGACATGAAAACCCATAAAAGCCTGTAAATCTGTACACAACTATTGCTAAGTCAGAGGCTTCCCTGGTGGCTCAGCAGTAAAAGACCTGTCTGCCAACGCAGGAGACCCAGGTTCCATCCCTGGGTCAGGAAGATCTGGAATAGGAAACGGCAACCCACTCCAGTACTCTTGCCTGGAAAATTTCATGGACTGAGGAGCCTGGCCGGCTACAGTCCATGGGGTTGCAAAGAGTCGGACATGACTTAGTGACTAAAAAACATTGCTAAGTCAATTCTAAAGGAAACCAACCCTGAATATTCAGTGGAGGGACTGACGCTGAAGCTGAAGCTCCAATACTTTGCCCACCTGATGTGAAGAGCTGACTCACTGGAAAAAACCCTGATGCTGGGAAAGACTGAAGGCAAAAGGAGAAGGTGGCAACAGAGGATGAGATGGTTAGATAGCATCACTGATTCAGTGGACATGAATTTGAGCAAACTCTGGGAGACACTGGCTTCCCTGATAGCTCAGCTGATAAAGAATCTGCCTGCAATGCAGGAGATCCTGGTTCAATTCCTAGGTCGGGAAGATCCGCTAGAGAAGGGATAGGCTACTCACTCCAGTATTCTTGGGCTTCCGTTGTGGCTCAGCTGGTAAAGAATCCACCTGTAATGCGGGAGACCTGGGTTCCATCCCTGGGTTGGGAAGATCCCCTGGAGAAGGGAAAGGCTGCCCACTCCAGTATTCAGGCCTGGAGAATCCACAGACTGCATAGTGTGCAGTCCATCAGTTCATGGGGTCACAAAGAGCTGGACATGACTTAGCAACTGAACAACAACAATTGTTGAACCCTATCCCATGAACCAAGGAGCCTGGCAGGCTATAGTCCATGGGGTCACAAAGAGTCAGACATACCTGAGCAACTTAGCATGCACGCACCATGCATCCCTGATAAAACTTTAAATAAGAAGGCACAGCTTCAGCTCACCATCTGCAAAAACAACATGACTCGGCCAAGTAACTACTTATCTAAAGCAAATTATTTTGCAGAACCTCCAACTTAAAGCTCCACATGGAAACAACAATAAATGAGAAACATATTTCCAACAGACTGTGGAAAATTCTGAAAGAGATAGGAATACCGGACCACCTGACCTGACTCCTGAGAAACCTGTATGCAGGTCAGGAAGCAACATTTAGAACTGGACATGGAACAGATGGGTTCCAAATAGGAAGAGGAGTACGTCAAGGCTGTATACTGTCACCCTGCTTATTTAACTTATATGCAGAGTACATCATGAGAAATGCTGGGCTGGATGAAGCACATGCTGGAATCAAGATTGCCAGGAGAAATATCAATAACCTCAGAGATGCAGATGACACCACCCTTATGGCAGAAACCAAAGAACTGAAGAGCCTCTTGATGAAAGTGAAAGAGGAGAGTGAAAAAGTTGGCTTAAAACTCAACATTCAGAAAACTAAGATCATGGCATCCGGTCCCATCACTTTATGGCAGATAGATGGGGAAACAACGGAAACAGTGCCAGACTTTATTTTTTTGAGCTCCAAAATCACTGCAGATGGTGATTGCAGCCATGAAATTAAAAGATGCTTGCTTCTTGGAAGAAAAGTTACAACCAACCTAGACAGCATTCTAAAAAGCAGAGACACATTAATTTGCCAACAAACGTTCATCTAATAAAAGCTATGGTTTTTCCACTAGTCATGTATGGATGTGAGAGTTGGACTATAAAGAAAGCTGAGCACTGAATAATTGATGCTTTTGAGCTGTGGTGCTGGAGAAGACTCTCGAGAGTCCCTTGGACTGCAAGGAGATCCAACCAGTCCATCCTAAAGGAAATCAGTCCTGAATATTCATTGGGAGGACTGATGCTGAAGCTGAAACTCCAATACTTTGGCCACTTGATGCGAAGAATGGACTCATTGGAAAAGACCCTGATGCTGGGAAAGATTGAAAGCAGGAGGAGAAGAGGACGACAGAGGATGAGATGGTTGGATGGCATCACCAACTCAATGGATATGAGTTTGAGTAAGCTCCAGGAGTTGGTGATGGACAGGGAAGCCTGGCGTGCTGCCGTCCATGGGGTCGCAAAGAATCGGATGTGATGGAGCAACTGAACTGAACTGAAAGAACTTTAAAGTAATTTTTATTTTTAAAAAAGGAGGCCAGGATTCTATGTGATCCTGATTATGTAAAAGATCTAGTTTGCAAATTTTGTAAGGATCGATGGAGACAGATACGTGACAGGGTCTTAATAAGTACTGTTATTACTAACAGCTTTTTTTTTGATTGCGCCTTACAGCAAAGAGGGTCTTAGTTCCCTGACCAGGAGTCAAACCCATGCCTGCCCCCTGCATGGGAGCACAGAGTCTTAACCACTGGACCACCAGTGAAGTGCCCTACAAGCAGCTCTTAATAAGACATCTTTTTCATCTGGGAAAGGGGGACAGGAGAGCATGTTAAAGATGAAAGATTATGGTATCAACAAAGCTCAAATTTGGTCTTTTCAGGGAAAAAGAACTATCCAGAATTACAGCTAAAGACATGCGGTTAACAGAAAATCCACTCAAAACTGAGTCATGCTATGTGGTGTAGAGTTCCTGCAAGAGTGCCCCTGCCCCTCATCTCAGATCTGGGCACGTCTTCTAGAATTACCTGCTGGGTAAGAGCTACTGGGATTTCCCCAGGCTTCCCGCATGGCCTCCGTCATGACCTTGATCACTTCTGGCTCCAGGGGCGTGGTTGCATTATAGTCCATATATACTTTCCTGTTGGAGAGAAAACAAAGACGTGCTTCTTAAGGACAAGAAGATGAAATGTGGAAAAACAGCTGCACTCAGTCTATGTCGTCAGCAGGAGCAAATAATGTCAAGGTCAGGGGCTTTTCTGCAATTACACTGTGCACTTAGGCATGCTCACATCTTCATCACTTATGGAAAATGTACCCATGATTTTTGATTATCTAGTATTCCTGCCTGGAGAATCCCATGGACAGAGGAGCCTTGTGGGCTAGTTCGTAGGGTCGCAGAGAATCGAACATGACTGAAGTAGCTTATAGGAGGGGGAGTATTTGCTAGTTTCCTTTATCACTGTTAAGAGACTGTCCACTTAGACTTCCAGAACGTCTTTCCACCCCATGCTGCTTCCTTCTGATGGAAGAAGGGAACCTTGCAGGCCCAGGGAGTTGCACATTCCTGAGGGCTTTTCCCCCGGTGTTTGAACTTCACCACTTCACTGGTAGTTTTCCTTTATTTCCCGGTGGTCTCTGTGATGGCCATGAGGCTCGGGTGACCTAGGCTCCCACGGTTCCCCTCACGGCCCCCACACTGCAGTCTCGGGGGACAGGCTGGCTTCTCCTCCCTTTGCATTTTCCATTTTCTTTGCCTGTAATGACAATGCCCTCCACCACTGTCTTACTTTTTAGGTCTTTGCTCCAACCTGACCTTCTCATGAAGCTACTTGGGCTCTAAATGAAATTGCAGCCACCCCTGCCCTCCTCCCCAGGGCTGTGTCCCCCTCTTCTCCGCAGCACCCCATCATCTAACACATGAGACTTGCCCCTTGTTAACTGTCTGACTTGACAGGATGTAACTGAACAGCAGCTCCACGAGCTCCCGTTTTCCTCCCAGGTGTGTCGCCAACAGTGAGGACAATGGCTGGCACAGAGTAGGGGCTTGACATATAAGGTGACAAATGTCATAAGAAAGTGCACAGCCCCTGAAAGACTCCTAGGTGAAATTTACCAGTATATATATTTATCAGAATCAAAAACTTTCAAGTACAGGGAACTCTACTTAATACTCTGTAATGGCTTATACGGGAAAAGAACCTTAAAAAAAAGAAGGAATGGACACATGTATATATATATAACTGATTCACTTTGCTGTACACCTGAAACTAACTCAGTATTGAAAATCAACTCCAATAAAATTTTTAAAAAAGTCTCAGAAATGTTCATGAATGTATACAGCAGGCAATCCTGTCAGATACTATTCATTATTTTATCGGATTTTTAAATCAACAATAGTGTCTAAACCAATTCACATGAAAATTCAAACACAGTTACCAATGGTGGCTACTAAACACATTTTTAAAAATCCATGGAGTGTTTGAACGCAGCATTTTGTCTCTAAGATGCCCAAGTACAGGGCTCTGGGGCTTGGGAAGTCTGACCAACATTCCTTGACCACCCTGGGACTAGGAATCCCTGCTGCTGAGAATTAAATCTGCTTGTGTCCCTAACTCTGCTCGCACTTCCGTAAGTATTTCGAAGTTCCTCAAACTACTAGTGACCACAGCTCTTCAATGTGCTGCTTGGCTGAGCTAATCCACAGCTTCAATTTCAGATGAACACGTCCCAGATTACTCTGCCCCAGTATATGCTGCTGCTTTAAAGTGTTATCAATATTTCATGGGAGAAGTAAACTTTGTTAGGTTCATAACTGAAAAATAAAAAGGCATCATGAATCTCTGCCTTCCTAGCTCCCTTTTCTCAGTCCCAGGCAAATGAAACCGAAAGAAAGACTAGTCAGATTTAGGCCTAGACACAAATTTTAAAGATACACACCCATTTCTCACATTTCGGTACAGAGGATTGGGGGCGGGGCCGCCCCAGCGGGCGCCGGGGCGCGTGCGGATTGGCTGAGCCTCGCAGCTCCGGCCAATCCTCGCGCTGCACCGGCGCTCCTCGGAGAGTCAGGGCCCCCGGTCGCGCGCACGGAGGAGACGGGCTGCGGGCGGGGCTTCAAGCGCGTCACGGGGACGTGGTCACGGCGGCGGCGCGCAAGGAGGCGGCGCTCCGCTGGGAGCTGGGGCCCCGGTCGCGCGCGGAGGAGACGGGCTGCGGGCGGGGCTTCAAGCGCGTCACGGGGGCGTGGTCACGGCGGCGGCGCGCAAGGAGGAGGAGCCGGGCCCGGCCCGGCGGGGCTCCGGTCACGGTGCGCCTACGTCCGCTGGCTGGAGCTGGATCCGCGGTCTGCCAAGGCCGGTAGGCTGCGCCCTGCGCCTCCGCCGTGACCCGACCCTCTGCGCGGGTGACTTCGGGCTCGTGTCGCGAGGATGGGTCTGAGGGGCGAGGCGGGACCCGGGGAGCACCGCGCGGGGCGCGGGCCAGGGGATCTGGCGGGCCTAGGGGGCAGGGGCGCCGCCGGGCACGCGCGGGCGAGGGGAGGAGTAGCGCCGGTACCCGGGTGGGAAGGCGCCCCGGCCCGCGGAGCACCACCTGTCGGATGGGGGTGTCTAGCTTTCGCGCATCCCGCCGACTGTAACGCGAGTCGGTTGCGGAAGCGGTGAGAGGGCGAGGATGCAGATTCCTGAATGCTAATAAGCCGCCCGCCATCTCTTGCCCTTTTGGCAAATTAACAGTTTCTGAGCTTGAGCGCCGAGCGTGTGCCAGGCGGGGTTCCAAGAGCCTTTCGCGTATTCACTAGTTTCGTCTTGCTATCACCTTTATCCAGCGGGTACCTGGCAGCTCCACCTCACGAGAGGACGTTCAGTCAGAGGCAAGGCCAGCATCTTGCCCACGTTCACACGGGGAGGAATGGGGCCGGAATTTGAACGCAGGGGTGCTTTGCCAAGAAGTTGAATTTTAGTTGGATTTTTGTACACTTGCTCAATGTTATCTCTTGGCAGGGTCCAGAAGTTGTCTGCTGCAGCTCAGCAAGCCTCTTTCCTTTCTGGATTCTTTGTTTCCTTTCATTCCTGCATGCAAACCGAGCTCAGTTCAGTTCAGTTCAGTCGCTCAGTTGTGTCCGACTCTTTGCGACCCCATGGACTGCAGCACGCCAGGCCTCCCTGTCCATCACCAACTCCCTTAGTTTACTCAAACTCATGTCCATTAAGTTGGTGATGCCATCCAACCATCTCATCCTCTGCTGTCCCCTTCTCCGCCTGCCCTCAATCCTTCCCAGCATCAGGGTCTTTTCAAATGAGTCAGTTCTTCGCATCAGGTGGCCAAAGGATTGGAGTTTCAGCTTCAGCATCAGTCCTTCGAATGAACACCCAGGACTGATCTCCTTTAGGATGGACTGGTTGGATCTCCTTGCAGTCCAAGGGACTCTGAAGAGTCTTCTCCAACACCACAGTTCAAAAGCATCAATTCTTCTGCGCTCAGCTTTTTTTATAGTCCAACTCTCACATCCATACATGACTACTGGAAAAACCATAGCCTTGACTAGACAAACTGGGCTCATGTCTTGCCAAGTGCAGTTTGGAGCAGAAGACCCATGAAAGTTTAAGAAGCAAATAAATATGTAGAAGCTCAGGGCCAAAGAAGAGGAAACGAAATAAAGTCAAGAGCACAGGGAGTAGTATAAGCGCGACTGAGAGAAGTCTGAAGCGTCTACTGCATATAATGGGAGATACTGACGATTTTGTGAAAAAAATTTCAGAAGAGCAGTGGAGGAAGGTGAGAGTACAGAGCTGAGGAAGCAAGGAGACAAGAAAAGGGGCCCCTTCAGAAGGCTGAGGAAGGAGGTAAGGGGCACAAGATGAAGGGGCTGAAGGAAGGCAGCTAATGAGGCTGAAAATAAGAGGTAAAACGTCCTGGAGGCAGTGAGCAGACAGGTTAAGAGCAGAGGTGGGTGGGGAAGTTGACGGCTGGAGGGCAGGCTTCATTCTCTGTATGGAAGGCTGTCAGGATGGGAGCTGGAGGGGCCAGGGACTACCCACAAGGGGACTGATCCAGCCCTCCTTGGACCAGTTAGGCAGCAGTTAGTGGGTTTGTGTTTCCAGGTGGATACCTCGAGGGTAGAGGTGGAGTCGAGAGGCGAGAGCGCCCCACACTCAGGACCATGGCCTGGACTCCAGTCTTCCTAAAAGCGGTAGCAGCCACATGATTCCAAGTGGGCCGGTCACATATGCAGCAGATGCCTGCAGAGGGTAATTATGAAATCAGTGCCCAGTAAAGATCAAATATTTGAGGAAATGCCATCTCCATGGCAGTGGAATAGTAAATGCAGCAAACAGAGCTCACATCTAAGGGGAAAAAGTCATACAGCAGAGTAAGTCCTCAGAGAGGAAAGGTCTACAAGGAGTCAGTTCAGTTAGTTCAGTCATTCAGTTGTGTCCAACTCTGTGACCCCATGGACTGCAGCACGCCAGGCTTCCGTGTCCATCACCAATTCCCAGAATTTACTCAAACTCATGTCCATCTCGGAGAAGGCAATGGCACCCCACTCCAGTACTCTTGCCTGGAAAATCCCATGGACGGAGGAGCCTGGTAGGCTACAGTCCATGGGGTCGCTAAGAGTGGGACACGACTGAGCGACTTCACTTTCACTTTTCCCTTTCATGCACTGGAGAAGCAAATGGCAACCCACTCCAGTATTCTTGCCTGGAGAATCCTAGGGACGGCGGAGCCTGGTGAGCTGCCGTCTATGGGGTCACATAGAGTCGGACACGACTTAGCATGTCCATCGAATTGGTGATGCCATCCAACCATCTCATCCTCTGTCGTCCCCTTCAAGGAGTTAAGGGAGCATCTTATTTCTTTAAAAAGGCAGTCATAAGAACAAGCAACAGTTAAAAAAACCAACTGGATGAAAACTATAATAATTGAGATTTAAAAACTCAATAGAGGGGACTTCCTTGATGGTCCAGTGGTTAAGAATCCGCCTTGCAATGCAGGGGATGTGAGTTTGATCGCTGGTTGGGAAACTAAGATCCCACATGCAGTGGAGCAACTAAGGCTGAGCTTTGCAACTGCTGAGCCCGTGTGCCACAACGGGAGATCCTGCGTGAGGCAACACAGATCTTGGACCGCAACTAAGACCTGACACAGTCACACAAATAAATAAAAATTTTAAAAAAAGAAAGTGTGAAAAAAAACACTCAGTAGAGTTGCCAGGGATAGGGAGTCAGGCAAGCATGAACAGGCAGAGCACAGAGAATTTTTAGGGCAGTAAAACCACTGCAAATGATACTGTAACAATAGACGCATGTCATTAGATGTTTGTGGAAACTCATATAATGTCGGACACTGAGAGTGGACCCCAGTGTCAGCTAGGGACTATGGGTGACAATGATGTGTCCCTGTAGGTTCAGCAGTTGTAATAAATGTCTTACATCTGTGTGACGTCAGTAGTAGAGGATGTTAGACATGTAGGGGACAGGGTGATACGGGAACTCTGTTCTGCTCAATTTCTCTGGGAACCTTTAAAACTGCTCTGAAAAATAAAGTCAGTTTTTGAAAAAAATCAATGAATAGGCTGAATAGAACAGGCATTGAGAGTGAATTAAGGCATTAAATGCCCAAGCAGAGGAATTCTCTCAGATTATTGGTCAAAAACACAGAGATGCAAAATATGAAAGGTGATTCTCAACCAGGAGTGATTTTTTTCCCTCCAGTAGACATTTAACAATGTCTAGAACGTTAGCTGTCATCACTGTGGTCGGTGCTTCTGGGATCTGTTAATAGCTCGTAAGGCCATATACGCATTAACCACCCTACAATGCACTGGACAGTCCAACTGGGAGCCACATCTGGCCTAAGCGTCAACTTAGTGTTGAGGTTGAGAAACCCTGATGTGGTTCCATATTCCCACTTGATATCATGGCTGAGGACTTTGTTCAAAGTTCCTTGCAGCGTTCATCTGCTGGCATGACTTTCAGCTTCTGTATGTATGAGAAACATCTTTATTTTGCCTTCAGCTTTGATACCTTCCCCAGATACAGAATTCTCACTTGAGATTTTTCTTTCCATAAAGTTTTTTTTTCCTCCACTGTTTCCTTGCTCACATTCTTTTCAACAGGAAACCTGCAATCACCCTTTTCTTCGCTTCTTTATACATTGTGTGTCTTTATTTCTTGACTGCTTTTAATATTTTTGCTCTGGTGCTGACTTTAAGCAATGTAGAATGTGATTTGATGTAGTTTTCTTCACGTTCTTGTGCTTTGAAGTTGTTGACCTGGTATCTGTGGGCTTGCAGCGTTTATCAATTTGGAAATCTTTTAGTAATTAAATCTTCAAATAATTTTCTCTCTCCCCTGCTCCTTTGGGAACTCCAATTACAAGTTTATTGGGTTGCATGAAGTTTGCCCACAGCTCACCCAAGTTCTGAGTTTTTTCCTTAGATATACTGCCACCCAGTTTTTCATTTTTTTATTGCTGTCTTCAAGTTCATAAATCTTTTTTTCAGCATATGTAACCTGTTGTTAAACCCATCCAATATACTTTTCATCACATCTGTGTTTTTCTTCAGAAAACTGAATTTGTGTCTTATATTTTCCACATCTCTACTTAACACGAGTAGTCTCTTCTTTATCTTCTTGAGTTGGTTTAATGCTCTGATCTATTAATGCTATCATATCTGATAGGCTCTGTTTCACAGGCTGATTTTTTTCTCCCCTCTGACCGTGGCTGTTATTTTCTTGCTTCTTGCATACCTTGAAGTTTTGTGTTGAATACTAGGCATTGTAAATTTTACCTTCTTGGGTGCTGGGTGTATAGTTTATTTAAAAATTTTATTGGGACCCTTATAGGTTTACATGCAGTTTTAAAAATGATACAAAGCCCTTTACTCAGTTTTCCACAATGGTAACATCTCCCCAAACCAGAGTAATCCACCCTGCAAATCTTTGTCTTTTAGTGTATTAGACTATTTACATATAATTATTAAATGGTAATAAATCTTAAATCCACCATTTTATTATTTATTTTCTATTTGTTTCATCTGGTTCTCAACTCTCTTTGCTTGTCTTCCTGTGGATAATTTGAACATTTTCCAGTATTACACCTCCATTTCTTCATAATGTTTAAAAACAGATACGATCCATATACCATAAAATTAACCCTTTTAAAATGTATTCATAGGTTATGCAACTAAGTACATCTAATCCCAGCACATTTTCATCACCCCCAGCAAGAAGCACTGTACTCATCAGCAGTCAGTCTCCATCTCCTCTCCCCACAGCCCTAGCAACAAGTCGCTACTTTCTATCTCTATAGATTTGCCTTGTCTGGGTGCTTCATATAAATGGAATCATAAAGCATGTGGCCTTTTGTGTCTAGCTTCTTTCAGTTAGGATACCGTTTTCAAGGTTTCAGCCCACGTTGTGACATGTATCAGTGATTCCTTTTGCTGATGCTCACTGTTCCTTTGCCTGGCTAGTCCGTGTTCCCTTTTCCCCTTCATCACTTGATGGGCATTTGCACTGTAGCTAGTTCTTGACTATGATAAATAGTCTTTGTTGCGGTGCTTGGGCTTTCTCTAGTTGCTACGCTCAGGCTCTAGAGCGTGCAGACTCAGTGGTTGCCGTACAGACTTTGTTGCCCCTTGGCATGTGGGATCTTAGTTCCCCAACCTGGGATCGGACCCGAGACCCCTGCATTGACAGGCACATTCTTCACCACTGGGCCACCAGGGAAGTCTCAGTGTGGTACCTGTATATTTAACCTGAAGAACTTACAGAATGTTTTTAAAAGAAGCTGCCCCATTTGCCATTCTCAGCAGCAGTGTATGAGGATTCCAGTTTCTCAACGTCTGCAGAAACATCTGATGTCTATTTTTTGAATTTTATTTTAGCTGTCCTCATGGGTGTGAAGTGGCCCTGACTGTATTTCCCTAGTGACTAACTGTGATACTGTGCTTTGACCTTTGTCCCTGTTCTGGCAGCGAGGAGGTTAATCCATCTCAGCCATGTCCCCGTTCTGGCAGAGAGGGGGTTAATCCATCTCAGCCAACGCGAGTCCCTGTTGTCCTCTCTACAGATGACTTTTGTCTCTTTGTTGTCCTTTCCTAGAAAGTTAACCGTTTGTCTCCACATCATTGATCTATTTCCCCAGCATCGATCCTGCCCTGTACTGTTGTGCATTTATTATTACTTTGATCTGTTTTGGCTGTGCTGGGTCTTTGTTGCTGCAGGCGGGCTTTCTCTAGTTGCAGCGAGCAGACGCTCCTCTGTTGCAGCGAGCAGGCTTCTCACTGCCGTGGCTTCCCTATGGAGCACGGGCTCTGGGCGTGCGAGCTTCAGTAGTTGTGGTGCACGGGCTCAGTAGCTGTGGTTTGCAGGCCCTGGAGCGCTGCTCGGTATTTGTGGGGCAAGGGTTTAGTGGCTCTGCTGCATGTAGAATACTCCCAGATCAGGGATTGAACCTGTGTCCTCTGCATTGACAAGTGGATTCTAAACCACTAGGCCGACTTAGGACTTTTTGATTTGGGGTCAAAGGTGCCGTTTACTGCATTTTCCTAAGCATGTGGATTTTTTTGCCCTCGGGAAAAGTTTCTTTAAATCCTACACTTCGTTCCCGGCATCATGTTTATCCGGAGTCTGCTGGATATTATTCCTTCTTTCTCAGCAGGATTTTTCCAGAGGCCCATTTACTCAAGGAAAGCAAACTGATGAGACGCAGCGCCTGTGCAAGTCTTGCAACACCAGTGATTTCTTGTAACTGCCCATAAGTTTAAGAAAAGACAAAAACCCAAAATACCAGTGAATTTACCGGAAGAACTCTGGCCCAGTGTGACTGGTGATCAAAGTGAAAGAGCCCTAAGATGGATTTTAAAAAAGAGATGATAACTCAGTTCTTTATACAGCTTGACATGAGGAAACAGATATTCTTAACGTGCAAGGTCCCCAAATGCCTCCATCTCTGGGCTTTTTGAAGAACATTTGCCCAACCACAATTCTTTCGGTAAGTCACTTTGGTAACCTGCAAAACCCCAGGGCGTGAGCGAGAACTTCAGTGGGTGATGTGGATTCCTCTGAACTGGCCCCCTCCAATCTGCTAGATTTGTTTGAGGCAGGGCTGTAGGAGCAGGGAAGGAGAGGTGTGAATGGTTTTCCCATTTTCCAAGTTCTTCAGCAAAGGAAAAGGAAAACATTATTTTACTATGTATCAACAGCACTTTACTACACACACTTTATGAAGAAAATGAACTTGTAGCAAACCTGACTTGCCAAGATTAAACATTCTTAAGTGGATGGAAGTGAAATGACCCTGGAACAGACTGTACCAGCTGCGAAAGGATATTGTTACAGCTGCAGTTGGTGGTTAATGCCTTGTTGGACTTCTTATATGAAAAAATTCTGCTTGATTTGATCATCAAATCAGCAAAAGGTCCGATGGCAACAGGAACTTTTTTCCCACAGCAGTTCTTTAAAGAAAGAAGGGTGGGGTAACAGAGCAACCCAGGCTTTGTCCCCTGAAGACACGTAACACATCATGGTGGTCACCACCGCCTGGGAGTTTGGCCTCTGAGATATTTTTGCTAAGCTTCAGAGCCCAGCAGGTCGGTTCAATCTGTTTCTGCTGCCTCTGCCACCAGATGTCCTGAGAGCAGACTTGGGACTCTGCTGAGACCGGCCTGACTGCGGCCACACCGTGGGGAAGGCCTGCTACCTCCTGGAGCCATGAAGTCTTCCTTTGAGTCCTCAGGAATGGAACAAGGGCAGAGATAAATATGCATGGAATACTGAGACTGACAAATATGAAGGGACGTGTTCCTTTCAAAGACGACGTTCAAAGTGTTGGCTACGGCAAATAGTCTGAATAGCACAGTCTTCCCACAAATCTCATACTGCAGTCTTCTCCAGCACGTGCACCACCCGGCTTAGTCTGAGTGCCAGAGGTCAGACAGGCAGCCCTCTGAGGCTTTCAGGGCTTGGCGAGGAGGGTGGCTAAAGCAGGGCATCTTGTGAAGTTACCCAAGACCCTGCTCCCTGAGGCCGGCATTGGGCAACAACCCAGACACAGCAGCTGAAAAGCACACGCAGGACACACGACGTCCTGGGCTGCAGGGAGAGACACAGCCAGGAGGTCAGTGCCCATCACCTGAGTAACGCTGGCCCTGGCTCTTCCCAGAGGCAGCTTGCAGGTGGTCTGTCCGAGGGGAGGGAAGAGGGGAGATGTGAGCTTCTCCTCCTGCCAGGGCTACCCTGGAGCCGTCTCCACGTAGAGTGTGCCCGAAAACCACGCAGCTGATGCATGCAGTTCTAAGCAGCAGCGGCATGGGGACACGGCACCACCCCAGCTAGCTCCAGGGCGGTCAGCGTGCCCAGAGGCCCGGCAGCCCCACCCCCTGGCAGATCAGACATTGCCAACTGTCCTGGGTTGGCGGGCATAGACACTACGGCCGGAAATGTTACTGTGGCCTAAGAGTGCGAAAAAGACCCCAAGAAACCACAAGTCCCAGAGGTCAGTGTCCCATAGCCACCAAAAGCTGCGGCGGGGCCCACTGGGCAGGCACCCAGGGCAGCACCACGGGCCACAGAGAGGGGCCAAGCTGGGTGGGTTCCTTAACAAGATGGGGTGGGGGGCAAGATGCCTCTGAGGGAGGGCCACCGGACAGAAAGGGATGATCCAGAACATGGGAATGTCACTTCTGAAGAACTGCTTGACCCCTGATGAGCAGAGACCTGTGTGTGAAGTCAGAACTGACAGGGAGCCTTATCCTTTTCACTCTGTCCAGCGAGCAGTCTTTGCCCCGCATCACCCATGTTTCATTTCTTCCACCTCCAACTGCACCACCGGGTGGACTGCCTGGACAGCCAGGGGGTGTGAAATGAGTCCGGCTGGAGCTGGCAGGGAGCAGTGTGCCCCAGGGTGCGTGGACTGCCAGCTGCTGCTCTCCTGACCCACCTAGCAGAGGGTGGCTCTGTGGCCTGTGGGGGAGTTCCCGTGACACTTTGGCACTGGGCTCCGGTTAAAAGTATGTGACTGGGGTGCCTCTCCCAGGATGCTTGTCCTGACAGGCCTGGTCAGAGATGCCACCCTCCACCCCGTTCCTGCTCCGTGCACCAGACACAGCGGCCCAGTAGCTGGGTCACCCTCCTGTCTAATGGGCAGGGTTCCTAATGACCAGTGGGAAGTGTGGCCCCAATTCCTTCCTGGACAGACTGATCTCATAATCAGAGATAATGCTATAAACTAAGAGGAACCAACCAGACTGGGCAGATGGCAGACAGGGCAGTCCAGAGGCCTGAGGAAGCTGTCAGTTAAACCTGAGCATGTCAGGCAGGCAGCAGAGGAAACCCTTTGATTCCAATGGTTCCAATGTCTAACGTTGGAGTAAACCCACTCACCTCTCTTCCCTGTTCTTACTCCGAAGTGCGCCGCCTCTGATTCCTGGCCCGCCAAGGCTTAGGAGACCTGCCCCTGAGACCAGGGGGCCCGGGAGCAGGGGAACACTGCCAACTCAGAGGGCCACAGGTGCAGTGTCAGGGCCACAGGCTGCTGCCTGAGGTCTCTCTCCTGGCCCCAGAACATAAGGCTCCCCTGCACACCGGCTCACAGGCGTGTGAGCACACAGGAACACCAAGCCCCTGGGTGGGCTGGGCTGCAGCCAGTGTCCTCTGGGAAGCACACGAGGAAGGGCTCCCTGCTTCACTTCTCTTTTAAATCTGCCACATCTAGCTGCAAGGGCTCCTGAAACTTCTTTGCCCCACCTGGACCTGGAAATGAGCTGACTTTATAAAACCCAGATTCTTGGTGTATTTGGACACAATGAATACTGTGCCTTTCATATTTTCTTTGTATTTCTCAATAGTTGCTTGACCCAACATCTTTCTGTCTGCTCTATACAATGAAAATACAAACTAAATGAGAATAGAAAAAAATAATTAAAGCATTAAATTGTACAAATTACAAATCTGTTCCAAAATATACTTACATTAAATAAAATACGCATTTCAGTAAGAGATCTACAGTGAATGACTCTGCATTCTGGGAAGCTTCACGACACCTAGGCAGGGCCGACATTCGTGGGAGGAGCTAAGAGACTTCGCACCAATCACAGTTTGTTTGCAGCGGGTTTCTGACGGCCAATCTGCGAGCTACACTGAGCACGTCATGAGCATCACCTGCGCGGGACTGACGGGGGAGGGGAAAAGCAGCTCTAGCCTCGACGCTGAGTTCATTCTCATCAACAGCCTATACAGTACAGTTTCAAAAAAGTAAACATGTTAAGGTAAGCAGACAACTCTTTAGAACCCCAGACACATTTTCTGGCTGTATTTATGTGGAACTCTCCGGCTACAATGGGCGGTCGTGAAGAGGTTCTTCCTCAGGACAGCACGGTCACGGGACTCGGACGAGCCGGCGGGGCTGAGGGGAGCCGAGGACTGGGCAGAGGCTCCCTCTGGTTGCGGGTGGAGCCCCTCTTCTCACGCACAGTCCGCGGCCCTGCAGTCCTCTGCCCGTATCATCTGGCGTAGCGCTTAATGTAGTCCTCCACTTTATTCCGGAAGTCCTCCTGCGGGGGCGGGGATCAGGGCCGTGAGTCACGGGAAAGCGCCTCTCTGGGAACAAGTGGGGTTCCCCCAAGCCAAGGACCCCCATGAGCTCTGGGGAGTGTGTGGAGGGCCCGGCCTCATCCCCCGGTCTCCAAGTGGCAGGACGCGCAGAGACCCACGGGCAGAGTGCCACCTCCCTGCCACTCGGGGTGTTGGGGTGCCAGGGTGGGGATGCCAACACGCTCTGGGCGGAAAGGAACTGAAGACCCTTCGTTCTGCAGACGGGAGAGATGCACAGTGCGGTGAAGGTCCCCACGTGGGTCAGGCCAGGGCCCTGGACCGCAACTGGGTCACGGCTGCTGCTCTCAGGAAGGCCCTTGTGTCCAGATCCGCCTTCTCCGGACCCTGCTACCTACGGCCCGGGTGTGGCGGGCCATCAGGGTGCCCACCCTGCCCGAGAGGAGAGGGGGGCTTGAACAGAGCCACCTCCTTGGGCAACAAGCAAAAGCTACCCGGCTGATCCTCAGGTGTAAAAAGGCTGTATGGATGCAGGCCCCTCCTTGGCCAGCCTGGGCAGGAGAGCCACTTCCCATCTGAGCCAGCACCCCCAGTGTGTCCCCAGGTCTTGTCTAAGGTTAGGAGCAGAATTCCCTGGCCTTGCAGGACTGGGAAGGACCCCAGGACTGTCTGAGCCACAAGAGGGACTTGGAGCTCGTCCACCTCAGAAGGCCTGCCCGCGTTTGGTGGAGCAGCATGTGAGCTGAAGGTGGGTTCTCAGCCCCCCTCTCCTCCCCGCACTGCTGCCCACAGGGTCCCCCCTTCACCTGCATCCAGGAACACACACAACCGGGGGCCTGATGTGCGCCCTCTACTGGTGACCGGGAGCCGAGGCCCCCTCAGGGGCCACGAGGGAGGCCGTGGGGAGAACCACACTGAATTCATTCTGCAGGTGGGGGTGGGCTCTGGGCTGAGGAAGGGGAGAGCTGTGACTGCCACCAGCTGGCCCAGGGCTGCGCACGGAGCCCCTTACCAGCCCCCTGCCCACAGCCAACGTGGGCTGCACGGAAGCCCTGGCCGCCTTCAGCAAAACTCACAAGGTCATGTCCACAGCGCCTGGAAGCCCACAGTACCATCGGCTCCCAGGGCCAAAGCTCTTGGGGTGGAGTGACGATCCCTCGGGCAGCCTCGCCTTCAGTGTGACCCCGGGACCACAGGTGCCCCAGCTGAGCCGGAGTCCCCTCTGGTCTCCATGCCCCTCCAGAAGGTGAGCAGTCCCCCCTCGCTCCTCTGTCTGAGGACACCTGAGAAGGCCAGGAACTCCGGGCTCAGGTCCTGAGCTCTGCCCTCTCCTGGCGGGTCTTCTCCCTTCTTGGTCACCCTGCTTCCTTGCAGCAAATGAGGGACAAGGTTAGCCCCTCCCATGTGGAGCTGTGGGCAGAATGAATGGGTCCTGGGGCAGGCGGGACAGAGCCTGCGGTGTGGAGGCAGGGGGCTGCCTCCACCCTCCTGCCTGCATTCCTACACTGTCACGGGGTGAAGCAAGAGTTGCCTGTTGTCAGTCACTCAAACTGAACTCTGCTAGGAAATCACACCTTATAGGAACACTCCTGTCTGACCTGGGGTCAAACACTTTCCTAAGACCACACACGTTGATTATAACACATCAATTATAAATGCTTTAAGCTCCAATCCTGGGTTCCACCATTCTCAATTTCATCCTTATCTACTCAAGGGGCAGTAATTCTCTTTTTAGGCTTCCAAGGTGGCACCAGGTAAAGAATCCGCCTGCCAATGCAGGAGATTCGGGTTTATCTCTGGGTTGGGAAGATCCCCTGGAGGAGGAAATGGCAACCCACGCAGTATTCTTGCCTGGAGAATCCCATGGACAGAGGAGCAGAGTCAGATACAATTGAGCGTGTGCGTGCGCGCGCGCGCACACACACACACAATTATATTTTCACCAAACACATCAACCTAGAATGTTCTGTGAATAGCTTACCTTGTCTCGCAAATGATGTTCCGCAGCTTCTATATTCAGTGGATCATCAAAATTCAACAGATCCTTAAAAAGAAAGAGTAAACAGTGGAAAAACCTGTTTTTCTGCTGTTACAAGTCTTCATTTTATGAAATTGGCAACAGAAATTTAATCAGCAAATGTTAGAGTGACCCAGAGAGTTGAGAAAATTGCTGAGAAATGAAGTTCTTTTGATGCAGAAGCATTCAACGTGAGACATTTTTTTCAAAATGGTGATTCATGGTCGATTGAGAGAAGGCTAGAATGTGCGTACACATGATTTTCCAAAGTTTGGTGAGGAAATAGCATCACATTAATTTCTAATGCTATTTCTTATAATTGGGGGATGACAAACCACTCTCAATATGAGCATTTATAAATAAAAATCCTATTTTTCCTTAGAAACTACTTTTCTCCTTGATTTTATGATTAACAGCTGTGCCTTCTATGCTTTCATTCTGGCCTTGCCTGGGCTTCCCCTTTATCTTTAACTCATCTCCACAAGCACTGCACTCACAACCCAGGAGGAATGATGTCTGGACCCAAAGTGAACAGAGGACAGTGCCGTTAGGTCAGCGTTCCCCGGCCTGAGGAGGAAGCACCTTCCCTCCTCAGAAAAGCCCTGGGAGGGCTCCCCTTCTCCGTCCTTCCACCCCCCACCTCCCCACCAAGAATAAGCACAGATCTCAGATCCGAGGCCACATCTTATCTTCCTACTATCTACTCCACTTCTTAAAGACCAGGGTAGAAAGATTTGTTCTTATGATGAGTCATTGCTTTCCAAAGCCATCAGTGTTTCACTGTAAAGAAACTGTATGTCTCCTCAGGAGAAATGTTTAAGCTGGGGATTGTATTCCTGATTTGGAAATAAATATGGCTGTGACCAATATGTCAAAAATATAGCAAGGAAAATCTGTAATTTTCTATGATCATTTACAGCTGGAAAATTAGATTCCAAGTCCTAGAAACAGGCAAAAGTATGAAGCACATATTATAGGAGACTACACCAGACACACAGAATTCTTCGTCTTCTCAACCGTGTATTAGTATCTGACCTAAAGTGAATATACAAGGCATGGAAGAGTCTCTTGTGAGGCCCTGGGTGTTTTATTTGCTGAAGATGACAGGGCAAGGAAGCAGAGGGCCGTCCTGTGGGCTGTACAGGATGGGCTCACTTTCCTGGAGGGACCTGAGGTTTTACCCAAAGTAGCACAGCTTTTTTTTTGCCCAAGGACAGGTCCTTGAAGTTTATTTCTTTTAAAGCTCCTTTATGATCAAATATATTTAACTTATATGCAGAGTACATCATGAGAAATGCTGGGCTGGATGAAGCACAAGCTGGAATCAAGGTTGCTGGGAGAAACATCAGTAACCTGAGATATGACACTACCGTTATGGCAGAAAGTGAAGAACTAAAAAGCCTCTTGATGAAAGTGAAAGAGGAGAGTGAAAAAGCTGACTTAAAACTCAACATTCAGAAAACTAAGATCATAGCCTCTGGTCCCATCACTTTATGGCAAATAGATGGGGAAACAATGGAAACAGTGCCAGACTTTATTTTGGGGGGGCTCCAAAATCCCTGCATATGGTGACTGCAGCCATGAAACTAAAAGACTCTTGCTCCTTGGAAGAAAACTATGACCAACCTAGACAGCATTCTAAAAAGCAGAGACATTACTTTGCTGACAAAGATCCGTCTAGTCACAGCTATGGTTTTTCCAGTGGTCATGTATGGATGTGAGAGTTGGACTATAAAGAAACCTGAGCACCGAAGAATTGATGCTTTTGAACTGTGGTGTTGGAGAAGACTCTTGAGAGTCCCTTGGACAGCAAGGAGATCCAACCAGTCAATCCTAAAGGAAATCAGTCCTGAATATTCATTGGAAGGACTGATGTTGAAGCGGAAACTCCAATCCTTTGGCCACCTGATGTGAAGAACTGACTCACCAGAAAAGACCCTGAGGCTGGGAAAGACTGAGGGCAGGAGGAGAAGTGGATGACAGAGGATGAGATAGCTGGATGGTATCACTGACTCGATGGACATGAATTTGAGTGAACTCGGGAGTTGGTGATGGACAGGGAAGACTGGCGTGCTGCAGTCCATGGGGTCGCAAAGAGCACACGACTGAGCAACTGAACTGAAATGATGATCAAAAAGTCAAAACTCAAAGGAACGGCTAATTGTGAAAAGCCTAAATGTTGGTGACTACATGCTCCTTCATCCAAACCAGGGCACCTGGGAACGAAGCAGAGTGGAGTGTGGGGCGGCCAGGCCCCCAGGGGAGCCTAACCCAATGGAGGAGACCACAGGGAATGGAGCTGGCCCGTGCTGCTCCCAAGGCAGTGGGGACGCTCTCCTCTCCCCTCCCTCTGCTCTCTCTGGACCTGTTCCCACGACCTCCCCATGGGTCACTCCAAAGCACCCTCAGTTCTTAACTCACTGTTCTTCTGACTCACAAAAGTCCCAAAGAAGAGAGGGGTTCAGTAATTCCCTTGTGTTATCCTTAATGCAATCTTTAAAACCAGCAGACAAGAGGAATTAAAAAAATTTGGAATTTTGGTCAACATACTTACAGTAAACAAAGAGTTTAATCCCCAAACAACATCCTGAAATGAGAAGAAAGAAAAAAACAAGTTTCAGGTGTGGGTGGTCTCCAAGAGATGAACCAGTAAGTCAGTGTATTATGAAGGTTAGTTTTCTGCAAAGTTATTTTAAAAGGCAGGGCCTAGAGAGTTAATCAGCAAAGAACCGTGGGGAAACGGAGCCTGCACGCAGGTCCAGTCCTCTCAGGCCCAGCCTCGCCACCCAGGGACAGCAGCCAATGCTCCCCAGTCCACACGACCAGCCGCTGCCCGCTTCTTGTGACCTTGGCGCAGACTGAGACCTCTGAGCGGCTTCAGTCAGGACGGCTTTTATCATCCACACCTGACTGAGCCAAGGTGCTGTGTGTGGAAAACGTTATGGGAGAGAGAGGCAGGGAGACAGCATGTACGCTACACCAGGTAGCCCAGAGCCTCAGATGGGCCGACGTGCTGCCCGCGGCCCTTCAGGTTAAGAGGAGGGGGACAGTCACCACGAAAACGGCCTCGCTCAGGAGACCACATCTCTGCACTGAAGCGAAGGGCAGGCTGGGAACACCACTGCCTCCAGACAGACCCAGTCTGAGGGGAGTGCTCCTCTGGGCAGGACTGACCCCACGCCAGACAGGCAGGGGCTGTGACACCATGGAGCCACTTCACTACTCAAAGAAGATGGTGGAAGTCAGATAGCTGCTTGCCACTCACTGAACACTGGCCCAAAGCCCAGACCCTTCTGATAAGGGTCAGGCCCGGGAAGAAAGGCAGGGGGCCCATGGGAAAGCCTGGAGATGACACACAGCCAGTGGCGCCACGTGGGCACCCAGGACACACCCCCCCGAAGCCCACTCGAGCCATGCTGGCAAAACAACTGGGCCAGTTCCTTAGTCCCTGTGGCTCCCTGATCACCCCCTGCCCCAGAGAGGTGCCCCCTCCAGCACACCTGGCCACGTCCGGCCGCCCCTCCTCTGTCCGAGGTGACTCAGAGCAGACATGGGACCTCCAGCCTCCCCTTCCTCTGTCCCTGCCCACTCCTGGCAAGCCTCCACTGTTAGGGGGAGACCACTGTGCTAGCCTGGGGAACAGCAGGACGAGCAGGAAGAGTAAACCGCTGCTGTGCCCATGGTAAAGGGCAGAGGGCAGAGAGGACCTGACACCCCCTCAACCCCCTCAGAGAACTGGGGCAGGGAAACCGAGCGGGCCCACCCTTGACCAGCAGCCCCAGGAGGGCAGGCAGGTGGTGAGGGGAGCGGGGTGGGCGGCCCGCCTTGTGGACGGGACAGTGTGGACACTGCTGTCCTTACAGGAGGCTGGCTCCTAGACGGGGAGGCCCCGGGGAGGCTCTGGGCAGAGGCCCACACTTCACCTTCAGCGTCCTTGTGGGGGCCCAGCCAGTGCCGTCGATCGAATGTTCTCTCAGTAAACTGAAACAGACGGAAAAGCAGAGCAGTGACTGAGGAGCGGCCAACAGGCCCGCGAGCCACAGGTGTGCAGCTGGGCCCAAGCAGCACGGAGCGGCTCCTGTCCGACAGGCCGGGCCCTTCTTTCCTCTGTGGCTTTGCAGTCTCCTTATGGCTGAAGGACCAGGGAAAGGTGTACAGATACATGCACCCTCCAGTGGAACAGGAGCCTGTCCCCACGCCCGCACACGCAAGCACGCACGCTTCGCTGTCTGCCAGCCTGAGGAGGAGCGAGCAGCCTCCCCTTGCTTCCACGCGCTCATCTCCCATCACCACGGAGACCAAGTAGCCCCAGACGCTGTCCGCCCACTGTGCTCCTCCTCCTGTGAATCCTCCTGTGAATACTTGGAGCCGATGCTCATTTTTCCAGTGGGGGGGGGGGGGCATCTTTTTCATATTGATTGAAAGGACTGTTTACATATAAGGGGTGCAATCCTGCTGATACTTTCTCTTTCAAATTGTGTGTTTTTAATTTTAACGTGGCTAATCTGTCAACTATTTTTCTTCACGGTTTCTAGCTTTTGTAGCAGGCCACCATCTGTTAAATTCCTATTATATTTTGGTAATAATCTGGTTTCTCAGAAGACAGTAGAAGTGACCAGAGAAATGCCCTCTCTGGACCCACTCTGACTGGAGGAGACAAGACACTTAGGATCTGAAACTGAAGATCACAGATTTGTAAAGTTTCAACACTTAAAAGGGCAGATACTTAAAAAGGGAAGATGCCTTTAAAAAAAATACACTTTCATAAAATGTATTTTTTTCACTATCAAAAGCCAAAGTGGATGTGAAAATGGGTATCCTCGTGCCTGCAGGGAGGACGGTTAGTTTGCACATGGCCTTTCACAGGTGCCGGCGTTCTCTGCAGCGAGAAGAGGGTGAGAGGACAGGACGCGGAGGCAGGGCCTGAGCAGGACGAGCTCACAGCAAGGGAGCACACAGCACGCTGGACACACTCTCCAGACGGAGCGGCCGGGCTCCCCAGGTCACACGGCTGCCAGTGGTGGGCCAGGACTCGGCCAGGGAGCCAGCCCAGGGCCCTGCAAGCTGACCTCACTGCCCGGCCCAGAGAACATGCAGGACACAAGACAGACACAGCCCACAAGCTAAACTGACTGGAAAACCACTTCCACCACCACCCTACACAACCTCTCCGGTTCTCTACGTTAGTGACCAGCAAGCTCTAGAAGCAGGAAACGGCTGGTTCCCGGCCACCTGCCTCTGGAAGGGCAGGGCCCCAGGCACCACAGATAGAAAGCTCCAGGGATGCGCTCCCGCACACATCGAGGCTGTTTTGGTAAAGAGAGGATGCTGAGGGGACTCCCGGGCGGTCCAGTGGCTAGGACTCCGCACTCTCACTGCCAGAGCCCGGGACTGATCCCTAGCCAGGGAACTAAGATCCCATAAGCCATGTGCGTGCAGCCAAAAAAGGTAGAAAAGAAAAACCACAAGAGAGGACATTTAAATATAAGTGGGGGGGGGGGGTGTCTTCTGAAGCCTGCCATCCACATTATCCCCCCACCTTGAATCCTGTTAATCATAGTTTCTCCTTTTATCTAAAATCAGCCACATGGCGGGAGTATGCCTCATTAAAATAAGAGGGGACGGGGTAAAGGCCCTTAGAGGGGGCGTCCTGGGTGGACTGCAGAGGCTAGGCTGGGATGCGGGAGCCGAGAGACCGCTCCAAAGCCTCCCTACTCCGGGCCCAGCCTCAGAGTGTCCTCTCGGGGGAGGTGACCACTGGGAAGCCAAGCCTCAGGCAGCGCTCACAGCACAGGAGACGAGAGCGGACAGAACTCACCTGAGACATATCTCGCCGGTCTCGGTGATGTTGGGGTGCCAGATCCTGGTCAAGCATTTCACTTTGGGAGGCTGCAACACAGAAGGAAGAGATCACAGGCGCTCCAGAGCCTTCCGCGTCCCCCATCCAGCACTGTTTCACCATGCGCTCCTAGCTTGTCAGGCAGCGGCCCCAGCCCCGGCCCCTGTGGCCATGTCTGCAACACCATGTGCCGCGCTGGTCTCGCTGGGGGGGCTGCTGCCCCCGCACAGGACCCCTCCATACCCCAGGGCTGACGGCAGATGGTGCTGGCCACCGGGCTCCTGTCCCTGGCCCTCCCTGGGCCCCAGCTGTGGCGGAGCAGCCGCAGAGGCCTGGGGAAGGAGCTCTGTACCCCCAGACCCCGCTGTGAACCAGGAGCTCCTAGACGCCTTCACGCCACGTGGCTGAGTGGCTGAAGTGCCGCTCCCCACAGCAGCGCTGGTGCCCTCTGGATGCTTCTGGAGACGCTACTGTCATTTACCTTGTCTAGATGCAAGTCATAGTCCACTAAATACTTACAAGAGGGAGAGAGAATGAAAAAGATCACGTGGGAATAAGACACATCAACATCACTTAGGATAGAGCGTGTTTGGATAACATTCTTTTATTAATCTTACTCTATTTTAAAACCAATCACACTCATCTAAGAAAAAACAAAAGCACAAAGATACTAATATGTGTGTAGACAGAGACATAGAGCTCTACCCAGGATAATTTCTATTAATATCTGATGCATATTTTGGAGCCTCTTTTCTAGGCCATACACACAGGTGTGTGTGATGCATAATCATTTTTCTTTATAGAAGTCATGAAATGTGCTGTACATTTTTTTCACATTTATTCTTGTCATCATCTCAGATGACTCTGGGCATCTATGGATTTCATGGCACAAACACTAGGATTTAGCAAGCCAGTCCCCTGTGACTGGACACTTAAGTTCTTCCCACTTCTACTACAAAACTGCTAAATCAACACTAACTTCACTCACATTGGAATGAAATACTTCACTGGGATGAAGACCAGGAACTGGGCAGGGGGTTCTGGCCAGAGCGCTGCTGCGGATCCAGTGCCAAGCGCTCTCGCCTCCAGGGAGGTCACACGCCCACCCTCACCTGCAGTGGGTGGCCCCTTCCCCAGACCCAGTCCACTGCAAGGTCACCTTGGTTTGAGGAGCATGACAGTCGTCTCTCAGAATCTCACCAGACAGGTGATCTCACAGATACAAAATCTTTGTAATGAAAATTTTTATCTTTGAAACCAAATCTAGAGAGTATGTCACCATACAAATCTTTTGTACTTTTTCTAGTACTCTAACAGTTTCACCTTTTAAATCTGTATAAAACAAACATTTTTAAACACTTTTTTCAGTACCCTCGTAAGTTTTCTTCCTGATTTCAAAGCAACATGACGTCAACAGATCCCTCTGAATGATTAATCCAACCAAGTAGAGGTGGGTATCTGAGGATTACAAAATTTAGGATCAGCGGGAGCTGAAATCAATCTGAATATTCTCTAACTTGCTCTTCTGCAGGTAAATAGGAATGCATTTGACAGAACGAATACTAGCAGAGCCTGCCCTCTCGGCAAGGCCTTCAGGCTCAAGAGGAAGGTCAGCCCCGCTGGCACTGTGTATGTGGTAAATCTACTGAACACAGTAACCTGCTGGGTAGACTGCATCACCGATTCAGCGTCTGAAAGGACTGAAGGCCCCCTCCCTCCTCTGAAGCCCTGACACAGTCACCTGCCTGGTGTCACTGCAGCTCCAAGTGTGGGGCCGTACCTGCCCTCTCCTCCTCATCCCCTCACACCTTCTGCAGCTGGAGGCTGTCAATGGCCCTCTTGACAGCAGTGCCCCAGAGAGAGAGCAGACCTCTTCACCACAACTGGGGACCTGATTCTGACACACACTTTCCAAGCTGAAGTATTCTCACAGACCCCTACCACCTCCAAAGCCAGACAAACAGGATGCACCCAGCTCTAGCTCCTACCTCAGGCGATGGCATCACTAGCCATCCTGTCACACAGCTCAGGGTTTGTACATGACAAAGGCCATACTGCAAATCAGTGGGGACACGGGCGCTTCAGGGATTAACTATTCAGAAAAGTACAGTCAGATCTTCGCTGAGAGCTTTACATTACATAAACAACACAGAACTCTAAGGGTACTAAAAACACAGATGAGGTACCTTGGGGTCTGAAGGCCTCTTATAAGCATTCCACAACACGAAAAATTCAAGAAGGAAAAGGAGATTCAGCTACATCTTAAAACAAAAAGCCACAAGCTTTTACAGAAGAACAAAAAGACAAATGGAAACAGGAAAATGTTCATGACACAGCTAAGTAAACGAGGAAGAAAGGTTCAGATAACGTCTGTATAGGAATGCTTGTAAGAAAAACAAACACCACAGCAGAAAAAAAGGGCTATGCACATAACAGTCCATACAAGACATAAACAGTCAATAAGCAGGAAAAACATTAGCATCCTGTTTAGGAAATGAGAATTCAAACGGCATTTAGATATTATTTATTTCCTTACAAAAGAGCAAAAAGAAAACCATAATGAAAACACCCCATGTTGGTCAAGGCTTAGGAAAAACAATTTTTACACACTGACCGTGGAGATGCCAAACGGAAACTCTCTGGAAGGTAACCGAATCATATTGATTAAAAGCCTTAAAATCAGCATCAACGGCTCAATATCTGTAATCGCACTTGTAGGAATTTATCCAAAGACAGCAAGCAGCAGGCACGCGTATGCTGCTGTCCAGGACCTGCGTCACAGCACTGCTCATTCTGGCAGTCAGCAAACTACAACCCGCGGACCAAACGAGGCCAGGCTTGATTTCAAGTGCTCTATGGTCTAAGTACAGCCTTCATATTTTTAAAGGGTGTTTTTTTTTTTTTTTTTTAAAAAAAAAGAATATATGACAGAGACCATATACAGTCCACAAGGCCTAAAATATTTACTGTTTGGCCCTTTACAAAAGTTTGGCTCATATTATCAAACATTGGTCTCCCGGTGATCAACCATAAAGGATTAGTTTAAAACCATGATACCTCACACAATTAAGTGCTCCTACTAAGGAGGATATAATTATATACTAATTGACAAGAGAACATACATTCTTATGATATGATGATATACTGAATTAGGCTGCTGCTGCTGTGACTCTACGACCCCATGGACCGTAGCCCACCAGGGTCCTCTGTCTATGGGATTTCCCAGGCAACAATACTCGAGTGGGTTGCCATTACCTTCTCCAGGGGATCTTCACTATCCAAGGATCAAACCCGCATCTCCTGCATTGGCAAGTGGATGCTTTACCACTGAGCCACCAGGGAAGCCCATATTGTACTATACTATAATGTTAAAAACCCCAAGTTACCAAGCTATGTGTAGCATGATGCCACTTGTATATATCATTAGATATCATGCATAACATCCATCAGAAAGTTAATGGTGATCATCTCTGATGATGGAGAAAGACAACAGATGACTAATATTCTATTTTTGCATGGTGATTTTTTCTCAATTTTCCATGGAGTATAATAAATTACCCTAAAAAGAAGAGGGGCAAGTGGGCATTCAGGTGTTACTGGTGGTACCTCCTGTGCTCCTGCTGGAAATGTGGCAGGACCGCCCTTCCTGACCCTTTAGGACTGCTCGCGATCATGTTACCTGATGTGGTTTTATCACATAACCTCACTTCCAGGAAGAGAGAAAAGCCACATTCCTGTCTCCTGCTTCAGCACCCGGTTTCCTCCCACAGCTCAGGTGACACGCCAGGGGGACAGCGTGAGGCCCGAGAGCGTGAGACCACAGCCAAGCTGCTATCTGCTCTCAGGCCTCCTCCTGCTCTGCGCGTCCCCCCAGCCTGGGGTGTCCCCATCGCCACGTCACCGCCCTGGCTTGTCACCGTCTCTGTGTCCAGAGTCTGAGCTTCTTCAAGGCCACCTGACGTCTCATCTCCAGCCCACAAGGCCTGACACAGAACCCAGAGCATTTCAGGAGCTCATTAAATGTCACTTCATCCTTTCAGCCAACTTCTAGGGCTGAGAGAAACTGCGAAGCAACTGGAGACTGTGACATCAAGTTCAGGGATCAAAGGACAAAGAACCAAAGGAAATATCTGCATTTTAGCTGCTGGGGTGGAGGGCTGTGGGGCGAGGGTAAGGGGATACCAAAGAGGTGTTTTCTTTCTTTTTTAAAAAGTTTATTCGAAAATAATGATCTATTGATGCTTAACTGATTAAAAGCTTCATTCACAATCTTAAAAACTGACCTTGATTGCAGGAACCATAAGTGTAAGGGGTTTCAAAAGAAAAAAGTCCTTACAAAGTACAGAAATCCTGTAAATGATGATGTAAAAGCAACCAAGCTCTGAGAAAGCTCCACAAAGCCCTTTCAGGCTGACTTACTGAAAACCGGCTGTGTCTCCTCACTCCAGTGAAACATGAACTCCTGAAAGTCTGCTCTCAGAATTGCTACTCCACATGCCTGGAACCTCTATATTTTCATATGCTGGTTTATTTTCCACACCACAAATTTTTGGGGGGCAGAGAACACACAAATGTGAGCCACACGCATGGTGTGGCCACCCCCGCCCAGCACTGGAAATACAGTGAGATCAAGGCACCCCTGGACTCTTCCTTCGGGGAGCAGACAGTCCAGTGAAGAGAGAGAGTGAGGAGAACTACATAAAGATGAACTACTAACAAGGGGAACACCACAACCTCTGTATCTACGAAGCACGACACCCCACATCTCTGGGGACAGGGCCGCCCTCTTCGCCCTGCCGTGAACTCACGGCTCTGGCTGGCCCCTGCCTGCAGAGAGGCCCGCCCGGCAGCAGGGTGGGGTCTGGATACACCCAGATGGCCTGGCCCCTCAGTGCTTCCTGGCTGGAGAACACAGGTTTTGTTCCCCGTGAAAGAAGACTAGCCCCGTCGCTTAGAAATTTTCCAAAGGAGGCAAAAACTAAAATAGAAAAATGTGAGATCTTTATAAGCCACCAGTCACTAAATGGAATGTGTCTTTGAGGCTCAATGGTTTTCTATTCCCTACTTATTTCATTTCTGACTTCATTTCTTGAAGAAGTCACAGGGTCAGGGGAGTATGACAAACACTTCTCACTACAAAGCGGCCACCAGGTGTGCTGGGAAGGGCACATGTTAGGAAGGCGGGCAGCTCTTGACAAGAATCGGCTTTGGCAATGGAGACACTGAGACTGGCAAGGCCTACTAGGTAAGTTCTTACCTTTCCTTTCTGAGCCCTAACTTCCTGATGGGTAAAGACAGGAATACTGAGGTCACCCAAACTACTGGAGTGTGACCTAAGCAAAATGAGTGGAAGCACTGGACACACAGAAGCCCGAACCACACCTCTGTTCCTCCCTCCTGTTCTGACACTCTGCTCTCTCCTTACACTGGGAAGAAGACACCCTGCACCAAATGATGCCCGACGCACGCCAACAGCAGTTCCCAGCTTCCTTGAGGCTTGTTTGGAAAGTTCACCAGCTTACGCTAAACCCCGTGACCTATCCTCCTCCCTTGAAATTCCCTGCTTTTCTGAAGGTGGTATCGCAAACCTACCACCTTTAACCCACTTCAGAGAGAGGGTGTATGTCCAGGAAGCTAGAGCCTCGAGTTTTAAGTACTGCATGTCTGGTTGTTTCCAGAAACCATCAAAATAGCCCCACATTCTAAACATGTGTTCATAAAGCAAGTTCTTACACTGCTCTTGCCTGAGGGAGTGCAGGTTCCCCTGTCAGTGATCAGGGCAACAGGAAAAGTCTCAGCGGGTAGCTGGAAGGATGGGTCGACAAAGACCTGGAACGTGTATCTTCCTATCTTTGTTTAAAATTTAAATTTCCTTTTTTTCTTAGATTGCCAACTTTTCCACATCCTCCAAAAGGGCTTTGAACATAGTAGCCTAGTAGAGATCAATTTCCATCCAGAAGAGTTTGGCTTTAAATAGACAAGTGTTAGAGCCACTGAATTAGACAGACCGGGCAGTGGAGGTGGGAGCCGGGGTCGGGGGTGGAGGAAGCACGGGAGGAGGGGGACAACGCCACTTGTCAGAGAGGAGGGAGCTGTCACCGAGGGGAGCAAGGGCCCCGAGCAGTGCCGACTCCCTCGGCCTCCGGCTCACAGGAGACGGAATTCTACCACCAGATTTTTCTTTCCTGCTCAACAGGCCTAGAGAATGTGAAGAAACATGGCGGGAAATAGGCGTATCAATACACAAAATCTATAACATCGGCAGAGCTGGCCACGTGCCCAGCCGGAGGCTCCGAGCCTGGGCGGGCGTACCACACGCGCTCCTTGCCCCTGCTCAGGGGCGTGTGAGGTTGTTCGGAGCCCTCACAGATTTCTCACTGCTGTAGTGAAAATGCCCCCCAAACCCCAAATCTGAGTGTTCTCACTTCTCCACTATTTCTTGACCCCAAGTCTTCCTTCCAGTCGACCTGGTCAACCTGCCCTGTACACAGGCTGCCGGTTCTCATTGCCACAGCTGTCAGCACAGCAGGAGACGTGTCTCGGCGCCCAGAACCCCGGCCCCAACTGTGCTCGAGCCGACCCAATTCCAGCCCTCCTCAGACCCCTGACCGGCCCTGACCACTTTCCAAATGTGACCTTCTCTCTCCCTTCTCTGAATTCTCCAGTTTCCTATCGTTGACCGATTATCACTGTCTGCTACTTACCACTTTCAGCACTTTATGATTAATTTTCTACCCTTTCTCTCACTTTCCTACTTGGTCAGCATGTTCCTAAAAGCAAAGTCAGAATGTAACCGCACTGGGCACAGTTACTACTGGAGGGTCCTTGAAGGATCCGACATGTTTACTGGGGTGTAAACAAACACTCATAATTTAAAACCATGCGTTGCTATCCTTTTCCAAAAATCTAAAACACACGTTTTATACAAGTTTTGGTGTTATACCATAAACAAACGTACAGTTTTAAATAAAATGCTCTTTCCTCCAGTGTCAGAATTTAACAAGATTTGCATGAAATACACGGGTAGATCCCTGTAAACGTGTGGCCTCAGGACAGTAATTCCAGCCTTGGCAGATTTGCAACCCGGCACCGACTGCCCGGGACACAGTACTTGCAAATGTGCACTGAGAATGAACCTCTCTACTAAAACTCTAAATACTGCTGGTGAGGGGCATTAGCCACATTAAGCATCGGCCATTTCATGCTCAGTTCCAGGACTGGGTGGGCAGCATGTGGACACGATGCTGGGGACGGGACCGCCAGGCCCTGTGATAGCCAACCGCCACGCGAAGGGGGAACAATTACTCAAGCGCAGGCTACTCACCACCATGTTGTATGCGTCAGGAACTTCAGTTTCAAACTGAAATTTTCCACCCTGGTAGTAACCCTCATCTATCAAAAAACACAAAACAAAACAAAACAATTCTTTAAATTAAAAAAAAAAAAGGAAACAACAGGCAAGCACTATGTTAGGATATGGCATATACAGAGCGTTACGAGTTTAAAAAGAGGACTGCCAGGCTCCTTTGTTACTGCACCAGGCTCGCCCCTGAGCTGATGTTACTGGCCTGCCCGCTCTCCTCCTTGCGGGCAGCACCCTCAGGAAAGGGGTGGCATCTTCTGGGAGACTGGGTCCCCTCCTCCTCCGTCCCTGGGGCAGCCTGTCCAGAACCGCAGTGCGTGGGGCCTCCCCTCGGGCCTCCAGCACATCCCATGACAGGCTGCTGCCCTGCCTCAGCTCTGCCCTGCCTCAGCTCTGCTGCCGGTCTCCCCATGGGAAGTCAGTTCCAAGGGGCGGGCGGGCAGATGTCCGTGTCCCCTCCCATATCCTCTTTCACGACCTTTCTCCCGCTCAGAAGAGAAGGCACGCTGCTCGTCCAGCCTCTCCCTGGGGTACGCTGCACCAGGGGTGATGCATGCCCACAGCGGAGCACCCTGAATCCAGGCCCAGTGTGGGCTTGTGCTTCTCTCCATCTCACAGCCGCTTCTGTTCAGGGCACAGCGCGGAACTACAGGTAAGATGTCACGGCTCACGGCGGGATGTCTTGAATTCAGACGCGCTGTGGAGCCTGACGGCGGGATGGCTACATCTCATTTAGTCACCTCAGTCTTAAGACCGCTGTAGGAGGAAGCATCACCCCGTGAGGAGCAGGCAAAGAGGGTGCCAAGGAGCCAAGAGAGGCAGCGTCCTCCACGTGGTGGTCAGCGCCACACCTCGCCTCGCCACTAGCAACTGAACTTGGAAGTGGCATGGCTGTCACATGCACACCTTAAAGGTTTTAAAAAGTGAAGACCTCACCCAAGAGGGAGTGATTTGAAAGAACTGGTTCTGTCTACAGATGCAGATATTTCTGATAAACCGAATGAGCTAAATCTGAAGCCACGAGCTTTTGTAAGGCCCATGTGTTTAATATTGTAAGGATATGATAATAGTGTAAGGGTATGATAAAATCAGTATCACAATTTTCTCAGTGCTTCCTAGTATTTCACGTAACATGAGAGGCTGTCAAGTGAAGAAGGACAGGTATGATGAACGGTCAGCTAGCTGGTGTCAGGAACTGGTTTTGGGGCAACCTCAGAAAACATGACACAAAGGGTCTCCAACGACAAGGTTTGAAAGCCATTTCCAACCAGCTGGTTTTCAACTCTTGCTATCAACACAATAGAAGGAACCTAACCTAGTCGTCAACTGAAAGATGACGACTTACCAAACACCTTATATAATTTTTGGCCCCTAACTCTGGAGTCCAGTGACACGCTGACAGTGACAACAAACGCCTTCTGTGCCTGCCTTTACTCACACAAACAAACGGTGCTCAGTGGCTACACCTAGAAAGACAAAAGGAAGAAAACTGACACTGAATGGACCCTCTTTCCAGCATTAAGTGATACTGTTCACAAACACCTAAACTGAATCAGAGGAAAATGCAAACAGTAACCTTGTCATTCTCAGATACATTTCAGATAAACTGTTACTTGGTTTAATAACCATCAAAGCTTGCAACATGTTGTTTAAAGTCATTATTTATCCTACAACATTTGAGGAGTGCCTACCATGTGTCAGGTACTATTCTAGACAAGGGTTGACACACCAGTAAGAGACCTTCCTGGCCTCGTGAAGCTTATATTCCGGAGGAAGGGAGACAGAGTAAATAAGAAAATCATACAACAGAAAGTGAACAAGAGCTAAGGGGCTAGGAGGTGGGAGGAACCGCAGTTCTCATAGGGTCTGAGAGTGAAGGCTTAAAGAAGGAGGGTGTCCAGGTGAGGGGCACCCCAGGAAGGAAAGCAGGGTGAGACCCCTGAGAGGACTTGGTGCATTCAAGGGACTGGCAGAGGCCAGAAGGCAGGAAGGAGGCGCTGAGGCTGGAGAGGCAGCAGGCCCGCCCGCAGGCCACCGTTAAGCACACCGGCTTTTATTCAGAGTGAGGCCGCAGCGGGGCTTGGGCAGAGGAGCGGCAGATCCACAGAAACAGTCCAGGTGAGAGACTGTGCTGCTTAAGACCGGGTGAGAGCTGCTGAAGCAGAGGTCCCGTGAGAGTGGCACCACCAGGATCTGCGGACAGAGAAGGGTGGGGTGGTGAGGACAGGAGCCAAAGTGCTAGGATCTCTGAGTGTGCGACGGAAAAGGGCGGAACTGTCACCTCAGAGAGGGACAGCCGTGGAGGGCACAGCTGTGTGAGTTTAACATCGGACGTGAGAGCCATCTGAGATTCCACGTCCACATCCAAGTGGAGACATTGATGGCAGTGTCGGGGAGAAGTTGGGGTTGCAGGAGCATAGTGGGGAGCTGTGCATGGAAGCATCCAGACTTCAAGAGCTGGCGAGGCCCTCATGGACCCGACTATGGTGGACCAAGGACAGGACGAAGCCCTGAGGAGCCCCCTGCTTAGAGGGGTCAGCAGGACAAGAAGGTCAGCGGCGGCAATGGAGGAAAACCAGAATCTAGGAGCTGGTACAAACAACTGCAGCAAACAGTCATAAGAACAGGCTCAATACCCAAGGGTCTTACATTATAGAACTTCTTAACAACTGAATTTAACAGTTACAAAAGAGAATGACAGGGTGAAAAAATTCTTATAGGCAGAAAAATGTTTACTTCAGGATAAAATCTTGTGTCTGTGCTTAGTCACTCAGTCTTGTCAGACTTTTTGTGACCCCACTGACTGCAGCCCGCCAGGCTCCTCTGTCCATGGGGATTCTCCAGGCCAGAATATTGGAGTGGGTTGCCATTTCCTTCTCCAGGGAATCTTCCCAACCCAGGATTGAACCTAGGTCTCCCTCACTGCAAGCATCTGAGCTAACAGGGAAGCCCAAAATTCTGTGAGACAAGACAAATAAAAATATGAGTGCATGGAGAAAAAGTAGCAATGAACATCTCCCAGCGATTAAAGTAGAGCTTGTTCATGTATTTTTTAAATGCATGATCCATGGTATTTAGACTCCACTGGAAATATTTTAAAGAGTAACACAAGACTTTTCCCCCTCTTTAAATGTCAATATTTACAGCATACTGGAATCACATGCTATGCAAATTTTAAACTTGAAGGAAAAAGACAATCCCAGCCAAGATGAGCCTGTAGATAGGAGGTCGGCAATCTCTCTGTGAAGGGCCAGGTGCTGCGAACTTTGGGTAGAAATAGAGAAGATCCACAGTGAAGCACACAGAGAAAAGTAAACAGAACCGTGTGGCCCACAGTTCATACGTAGAGGGTACATACAAGCAAGATATTACCATTCATATACATAATTGGAGTCCCATAAAGGGCTTATGGATAAAATACTTAAAGAAATGTTGGTCAGTTATTTCTAAACTTGATGAAAACTGTAACTCACAGATCCAAAAAGATCAGTAAACCCCAAGTGAGATAAACAGGAAAAAAAATCACATCAAAGCACATAATAAAACTGCTAAAAACTGCGACAAAGAGACAATGCACATCACAGAAAGTGAAACAAAGAATCATCACTAACTTCCTACAAGAGGAAAAAGAACAAGTCAGAAGGCAGAGGAATGATATCCTTAAAATGCTGATATTGTCAACTTAAGAATTCAACATTCAGCAAAGCTGGCAGAATTCATCATCAGCAAATCTGCATTATCAAAAAAAAAAATTTAAGGAGGTTCTTCAGGCAGAAGGAAAAGAACAGATGGGAACTCAGAACTACAAAAGGAATGAAAGCTGTAAGTGGTAAATATGTCAATAAATATATAAGGAAAATATAATTATCTAAAACAAAGGTAATTACATTTTTTATAACCCAGAATACACTGTTAAGTAAATGTGACTATAAAATAAAGGTCTGAATGGGGAAGTGGAAATTCACTATTAACCTGGCTAAACTTCCACCTTAAAAAATAGAAAAGGAAGAGCAAATTAAACTGAAAAAAGGACTATGAGCAGAAAACTAAAAAATATTAGAAGAAAATCAATGAAACCAAACACTGGTTCCTTGCAGAGACCAAGAAACTTGATAACGTTTAGCTAACTGGATCAAGAAAACAGAAATTTTCAACGCCTGGAATTAAGGAAGGTATATTAACACAGACTCTATAGAACTTAAAGGGGTCAGAAGATATTAAGAGCAACCTTACACCAATAAATTCAGAATGCAGATGATATGAACAAATTCTTTGAAGGATACAAATCACCAAAGCTCACCCCAAAATAAGAAAGCCAAGTAACTCAAACCTATTATATTCATACTTAAATTCTTACCACAAAAACAAATCAACAAAATGGTAGACATAGGTGGTTTTACTGGTGAATTCTATCATTTAATAAAGAATTAATAGTAACTCAACATAAAACTCTTCCAGGAAACAGAAAGGAACACTAACCCATTCATTCCAGGAAGAGTAGGGAGGGGAGGGAAAGAAACTAGAGCCTTATCTTGCACCACATGCAAACATTTACTCAGAATGGTTCATAGACCCGACTTTAAAACCCAAAGCTATAAAACTACTTTTAAAAAAAAAAAGGGGGGAAATCTGCACTTCTTAGACAAAGATTTCTTAGGACACAAAAAGCACTGTGTTAGCTTTGCATTGTTGCTGTAATAAACTGGTAAATAAATTATTATAAACTCAACAGCTTAAACAATAAAAACTCATTATCTTTTGAAGGTCAGAAGTCTCAAACCAGTCCCAGCGGCTAAGAGATGGCAGGGCTGCAGCTCTTTCTGGTGGCTTGAGGAAAAATCCATTTCCTTCATGCTCCAGCTTTAGGCAGCCACCTGTGCTCCTTGGCCCAGGGCCCCTTCCTCCACCTTCAAAGTCACCAATGGCCAGTGGAAGTAATACTACAGACAACAACGTGGATGTGTAAGTGAAAGAAACCGTGTGCAAAATGCTATGTCCTGGCTGGGGCCATTTATGTGACTCTGTGGAGAAGACCAACAGCAGGGCAGAAATCAGATCAAAGATCGCCAGGGGCTGAGGGTGGGGAGAGGAAGCTCACCAACAAGGGGCCCGAGTTCTGAGCTGATGGACACACTCTACGTGCATTTTGATTGTGTCGGTGGTTACACAACTATTATGTATTTGTCACAATGCAGAGAATGCTACACCTAAGAATGGTGAATTTACTGTCTGTAAAATTCTGCCTCACTAAACATGATTTTTGAAAAAGATAAAGCCTGCTACATGAAAGGCACTATCAGGAGGTACAGGAAAATGAAAGCGTGCTGGCAATTTTTACAATGCCAGAAAGCTTAACATTTAAACAGCATGTCCTCTTAAAAAGCATTCTATATACAATAACCATCAGAATATATGTTTAACTATGGTAATAATGGCTTTTAAAACAGTATGTCAGACATTTAAATCCACACCCACTCCTGGAAATCTGAGCATCCCAGGAGAGACTCTGCCTCAGAGTTTCCCGTGCGAGGCAGAGGGCAGAAATCAGTGTGAGCACAGTGGATGCCAGACACACATCCCCTGCTCGGCAGGATCTAAGCACAGACAAGGGGAAGGGCCGTGCACGGTTCCCCAGCAAAAGTCAGCTGCTGCTAAGGGAGGCAACTGGTGGTCTTGAGCGCTGACACCACATTTCTATTATATATGAAAGGAGAACAACTGCCACTGTATTTCTAGGGTTATTTGAAAGAAAAGACTCCATCAGGAAAAAAGTCTCTTCCTCTTCAAATTTTTCTCCTTGCAATGGTTATCTTCCAGAAAGCTAAAAATCAACCTAGAGAGAACCAGGGAGGAGGGTACACATTCTGTGTGTCTGAAACCTTTACAGAGTAACAGTAAACTACACTCCAGCTACCAGGAGACCAGGGTGGTGGTGGTCAAGCCAGAGGTCTGCTTCAGTGCTCTGATCCATCTTCATGTCTTTAAACATGTTCATGATCATTTAAATGTTGCTCTAAAATGTTCATGTGTGGGACCAAACCTGTGCCTCAGGCTTACTAACCACACTTCTCTGCTAAGAAATTGGGCTCTTCCTTTATTTCACATTTAGAAGCTTTTCCTTCTATAACTCCAAAGCTGTGAAACAAAGCTAAGAATAACTAAGAACCAAACATCACGGGGTAATAGATAATTTAAATTTCACGACTCAGTGTAGGGTGCACTTTTATTATCAAGCTCATCATTAGGGAGTTTTTTACAAATTATATGTTCAAATTAAGAAAACGTGACTAATCTAATAATGAACATTTAAAACACGTTTAGGTGAATATATACCTAAATATACAAGATTTACAATGTAACTATGTAATTCCCTAATCAGAACTTTTATCATATGTAACAATAAAAGAAAGGATATTATTCACTATTAAAAAAAGCTCCCATATATCTAATAAACAACGTATACCCAGAGGATGAGATTGTTGGATGGCATCACCGTCTCGATGGACATGAGTCTGAGCAAGCTCTGGGAGTTGGTGACGGACAGGGAAGCCTGGTGTGCTACAGTCCATGGGGTTGCAAACAGTCAGACACAACCAAGTGACTGAATTGAACTGAACCCAGGTACCTAAATCTCACAACTCAATAATGAGACAAGCAATCTAATTTTTAAATGGGTAAAATATTTGAACAAAGGAGATATAAACAGAGCAAACAAGCTCAGGAAAAGATGCTCAATATCTTTGGTCATTAAGGAAATGCAAATCAAAGTCACAATGACATACACACACACGGGAATGGCTAAAATTGAAAAGAGGGGTAACACTAGCTGCTGGCAAGAATGCAGGTTATCTGGGATTCTCATTCATGCTACCAGGAATGCAATGTACTTTCTTTTTGGAAAACAGCATGCCAGTATTTCATAAAGCTAAACTTATTCTTACCATCACTAATTATTAGAGACATGCAAATCAAAAGTACAATGAGGTATTACCTCACACCAGTCAGTATGGCCATCATCAAAAAAATCTACAAACAATACATGCTGGAGAGGATGTGGAGAAAAGGGGACTGTTGGTGGGAGTGTAAACTGATACAGCCATTATGGAAAACAGTATGGAGATTCCTTACAAAACTAGGAATAAATCTATCATATGACCCAGCAACCCCACTACTGGGCATGTACTGAGGAAAACCATAACTGAAAGACACATGTACCTCAATGTTCATAGCAGCACTGTTTACAACAGCCAGGACATGGAAGCAACCTAGATGTTCCCTGACAGATGAGCGGATAAAGAAACTGCAGTACATATATACAGTGGAATATTACTCAGCCATAAAAACGAATGAATCTGAGTTCTAGTGAGGTGGAGGAACCTAGAGCCTGTTATACAGAGGGAAGTCAGTCAGAAAGAGAAAAACAAATACATTAATGCATATGTATGGAATCTAGAAAGATAATATCAATGAACCTATTCACAGGGAAGATGCAGATGTAGAGAATGGACCTGTGGACACAGTGGGGGAGGGAGAGAGTGGGACAAATGGGGAAAGTAGCATCAACATACACACACAATCAGGGGCAAGGTGGATGGCTGGTGAGAAGACGCTGTAGCACAGGGAGCCCCATCTGGCATGTGTGATGGCCTGGAGGGCTGGGGAGAGGGAGGGATGTAAGTATAATTATGGCCGATTTGCACTGCTGAATGGTAGAAACCAACACAACATTGTAAAAATTAAAAACAAAAAACACTGGCAAGTGAAGACCTGCACACAAGTTTACAGCAGCTATTACGCATGATGGTCCCCAAGTGGAAACACAAAGGTTCATCAATAAGCTGGTATAAACACTGGTATACACCCATACAGTAGAGTACAACCCATCAATAAAAAGACACAAAATACAACACAGGTGAAACTCAAAAGCATTATGCCGAGTACAATAATGTAACTTATACCTCAATCAACATTGCTTTCAAAGAACTGTTTAAAATCAGTCTACATTTCCACCTTAAGAAGGCAGAAAAAGAAAAGCAATTTAAACCCAAAGAATAAGGAAGGAAATAATAAAGAGCAGAAATCAATAAAATGGATAAACAACTCAGAAAAATTAACTGGATAAACCTCAAGCTAACATGATCAAGGGGAAAAACAGAAGATCCAAATAAACCAACACCAAGAATAAAAACAGCGATGTCAGGACAGATCCCACAGACATCGTCAGACTAATAAGAAAATATTCTGAACAAATCTGGATGGTGTGAAAATGCCAAGAGCAGTCTTGCTCATAATAGCCAAAAGCTGGAAAGAATTAAAATGCCCATCAATATGAAAATTATTATATCCATCATATTCATACAACAAGTATTGCTATCTACAATAACACATATGAATTTAAAAACATGTTAACAAGAAAGAAGCCACAGATTAAGAGTACATAGTATGATTCCATTTATATGAAATTCAAGAAGTCAAGAAATTTAAGGACTATAATAAGAGAAATCAGAAAGTAATTTTGGGTAGGTAGCAGGTGAGGAACTGACTGCAAAGAGGAGGAAGGGAACTTTGGGAACGCTGGGAACGCTTTACTTGGATGATGGTTACACAAGGGTATGGGTCCACTTTGCAAAACTAATTATGCTCTGCAGTTCAAATTAGCACACTTTATTGTTAATAATTTTACACTTCAGTAAAATTTATTTAAAAAGTAAAAACTGAAATAAACACTGTCTATGGTCCCCTCTGCCTACAAGTCGCCATAGCACAGTGGGAGCAGGCTGGGGGGACCTCCACAAAGTCAGTAGGCCCAGTTCTTCAAACCATCCCTCTGACCTCAACAGACGACACCAGGGGGTATTTCAGCCAGCCTTTAGACGTTGGCTTTGTTTCATTTCCCTTTCTAGTATTGTTTCTTGTTTTGTGAGTGAATGTGGAGATTTTTTTTCCTCCATCACCTAATCACATTTCCATCTTTTCCCTGAAGAGCACATTTATTCCCAAGCATGCGGGATGTTCCAGAAACAAACAGAAGTATAAACACTGCAGGGAGCACACAGAGGCCGTCCTGCTGGGAGCCAGAGGGAGGAGAGCTGAGCTCCCAGGGCAGGCGCGGCTCCCCCCCAAGACCGCCCACACATGTGGAGCCTGTGCGCTATTTAGTGTTCATCCCTGAGATGACAGGCCCAAAGGAGCTACTTTGAAAACCACCTGTTTCATACACTGTTACTACTCGGGCCTGTCTCTATAGTTTCTCTTCAATACTGAAGACAGCCTGACTCCAAAGAGTTTTTATAAAAAACCAGGATACTGGGCAAGCTTTGGGGTTTGGCAGATGTCTGTGATGCTTCTCTTAATAATCCAGGGCAAGAGAAATAGCAGCTTCCTGCCCCAATGACAGCACAAAACACGAGCACAGCACAGAGGTCCACGTGTGCACGTCCACAGATACGAGCACTCCAGGACCAGGCAACTACAGGCACCAAAACACGCTCCTCTCTTTACCTGATGGAACAGTGAACACAAAAACCCTAACAGTCGTGCTACCGTTCCAAGAATAATGAGAACATCAAAGATGGTGTAAGAGACATAACCTTAGTGAGAACGTTCATGTCATTCAGTAAAAATATTCAGTTGAAAAAAAGGAAAAAAAAAAAAAAAGAAACACTTATCCAGAGGTTGGACTCAGCACACGCAAGAGAGCGACAAGCCTGGCAAAAGCAAACAAGGTCTCTGAAGAGCTAAGAACCACAAAGCCCAAGCTTGGGCAGAACAGCAGAATCCATGAGAGCCACTGAAAATGCTCAAAAAGGCAGAGGGAAGAGAATATTTTTACTACAAACACACAAGAGTGAGACTACTTAGTAAACAGAGAACCAATCTTAATCACCACAAGCATTTCTCACAATACCTTGCAGTGCTTAACAGTAATAGTGATGTTCATAACGGTGACCTCTGGTCACCAGGAAACATTTGAGTGTGCTCAGTACCTCTCGCTAAACACAGCAGACCTGCGACATCTTTGTGAAGGCGGCCAAAGGATGGTTAGAGCCCCCTCACTTCACAGGTAAAAGTCCTCTCTGGAGGTCAGGCCCACTTCTGATGACAGTGTCCTGGTGCTAGGATCTCTACCCTGGTGCTCACTCAACTTAGAAAATGCAAATGGTACCAGACTGAACTTATGGATACATTCCAGAGCCACCTGTAGAAGCACCACACAGATTACATGAAATTTTTAAAGATTTCAAGCACATTTTGAAAGCAGGATTTCTCCTGTTGTCATACATCACCTCCCATCCTACCTGCAGGCAGACAATGCGAGGGCTTATTCGCGGGTTCATTATCACCCACTGAAATTCTGCATTCTCCTTCACTGTTTAATTAGCTAGTGACTCATGATTCCCAGTTTCCCACTTGCTTTCCACCTCCCAAATAAAACACCACCCAACACTTCCTCCACAGTACTCCTTCCCCCTGCTTAATTCTCCCTGCCCTGCTCTCTTCTCCCCCACAACCAGCCCGCCACGGCACAACGCCCTCTGTCAACATGAACTCTGGTGGGCTGCAGTGTTGGAAGCTGTACTCCCCCAACTGCACCGTCACTAGGAAAGACCCACACCCTCTCTCCAGCTGCTCAGTATGTCCAAGGAGAAATATCTACCGGCTTGGACGCCTATCAGTGCTACGAGGACAGCTGGTTATCTGCTTGTTTCCTCTGCTAGACCTGGGCTGAAGTGCTTCACACACATTATCTACTTAATCCTCACAAGTGTCCCAGGAGATAGGTTCTATTTGATCCCCACTTTGCAGCTGGGTGGGCTGCAGCTGAGAGGTCACTGAACAATCCAGGCATGGCCGCGCTGCTGCCGGTCGGCAGAGCAGGGTCTGAACCCAGTAGTGGCCTGGGAGCTCATGCTCTTCACTCTGCGTCAGCAGCTTCCACCGTCACTCCCTCGGGCTGTTAAAGTCTGTGCCAGTTACTAGAGGACATGCCGCACGCCTCTGATCACTTCATGGTGCTTTATCTGACCACACGGCATGCATCTCCTCTTCATCTGGAATGGCCACTGCTGTCCTAACTTATAAAACGTTAAGAGGACACATCAAACCAAAGATTACGGACTTGGAAAATCTTTACAATTTGCTGTCTGAATATCACTTTAACACTTACACATGTAAGAATATTACCTGGGGTGACAGTTAGCTGAAAGCAGTGAAGCTTGTTTGGATCAGGAAAATGCACTTTACACGTACCTGCAAAAGAAACAGCTCGTCAGGAAGGCTGGCAGCAGTCCTTACGTTGAAGCTAACCTCGAAATACATGGAAAGCTTAACGCTGCAGAGGAGCTGACAGGCTAAACCAGTAGATTTCCTCTATTTGTTTGGTAATAATCGTGCCAGTGTGCTGAAACTGCAAACCACTGATACTCGTCATGTGTTTTCCTCCTTACAGGTTTTTACTAGTTAATTCCAAACTGACCATGTCATCTCTCACCCTTTAAATGGTTCCTAAAAACAGAGCTCTTTCTATGAATATCGAGACTGGTGCTCCTTTCCTTTGAGAAGTCACAGCTCAGGGAGATTACAATGTATGTGGGTAAAGGCGAGCTAAATATAGAAAAACCAGGAAAAGAGCCCGGGCCACACTTCTGGTCTATACCCACCACAGCACACACAAGTGAAAAAGAACCGTGCCAGCCGAGGAAGCGCACAGCCAGGCCACGGCGTTCTTTTTTTTCCCTAAGTCCTCACAACCCAACCGGTAGCTCAGCTTGGTTTGCTGGTAGAATGAGGCTCGGCTGACTCAGATGGTGACACTCAGCCCACGTGAGCCGCACCAGAAGGGTCTGGATTAGGAGACCCCACGGAGAGCCCCCTGGAGAGCACGGCCGCACTGGGGCAGACAGGGTAAGGTGGCCACAGCCGACATCTGCCACCTTCAAAGACATGACACACGAGAAGAGCAACTATCCAAGGGATTAAATACAGAAGGAGTATGGAGGGAATATAGGTAAAAATTGTATTTTATAAACCTGGGAAGTATTATGCTAAATTCCTTGAGTCATCTACTGACAATTTCTTACAAGTCCTACTGAAAATATCTGCCTAGTTTCACACGGTATGAATTTGCATCCAAAAGAGAAAGATTCTACTTTAGCCTGGGACACAGCCTTAGAGACCATCTAGTCCAACATTATCAACTGTGAAAGATGCCAGGAAGGCCCAGAGAGGTTCAGTGACCAGCCCAAGACCACGCAGGTTATCAAACAGAAGGAAGTTTAGCTCCCAAATTAAAACTAGTTTATGCCTCATTTCATTACTCCATGAACATGCCAGATACGACACACAACAACAATGCAGAATGTTTGTGGGGTTTTTTTTGGACCAATCCTTCAGAAAAATCAATGCAGAGTGAAAGTAACTTAGTCTAGAAACGCAGGACAGGGTCTCAAGAGATCACGCTGTCATTTTCTTTGTTTCTGAAACAAAGAAACCAGGGACTGGAGAACCCAAGGTTTCCACCCAAGAGACACACTTGAACCACGGGCAGTCGTTTCAATGGGCTTTGTTTTCCTAACTTAACTTGAAAAGATAAATGCCATTTTTCTAGTGAAATATATGTAACAAAAACATATGGCAAGGGTGTGGGAAATGCTTCATTAATTAGAGAAAGTTGGCCCCATCCATTTGTCTTTAATGCTTCATATTCTCCTTTAATAAAGGCACAGACATGGACATCAATCCCTCTAATACAGACTGACCCACCAAGAATAAAGAAATTATCAAGATGGGTTAAAAAAAAAAAAAAAAAAAAAGTAGTAAAACTCCTAAAAAGAACCAAGCCCTTTAAAGCTAAAGAGAAGTCTAAGTTCCTACAATGACAACAAAAGGTTAAAGCCAGGGTTTTGTTTTACTTCGGGTTTTGTTTTATTCCAGTGTCGGGGCTTTATTAAACTGGAGAAGGGAATGGCAAACCATTAATTTTTAAAACTCCAGAATTAAGCTTTTTCTCTGTTTGTAGACACAGGCTAAGACTTTCACAGTATTTCCATCTAATTGAAAGAGATGTTTTTTTATTTTTTGCAAATAGAGAAACCTCTATAAACTTGCAGGTACAGAGTTCCAAACTAGTTCTGAATAATTTCTAAGCAGCATTGCTCTATGGCAAGTTATTTTGCCTTAATATTTTAGAAAGATGATGAACTAGACAGTATTTTTCATGGCTGCTTGTTTCCTCTTTAGAATGAGCTATGTACTTGGGGAAAGCCTGGCTTTCTGTATAAACTGATTTATATTTTATCCACTATGACTGAGAAAGCAGGCAGGAAGAAGGAGAGAAGAGAAGCACGCAGCATGTAGTTTGTTTAATGTGATACCACACCTGTACGGCCTGGGAAGATAGGTCACGCCTTTTTCAAAGCTAAGATATCCAGTTAAAATCCTGGTTTGAAAGCCAATTATAGTTTTATTGTTTTCAAACTAACCTTTTAGATAAAGCTAAACTATACTCTATGGGTTACTGACTAACAATCTCTGGGTTTTTATGGTCTTTGATTAAATGTCTGCATGAGTATATATGTTCAAGCTGGGGGGCCAGTGGGAAGACATGATGGGGGCTGAGAACAGAAGGACCATGCCATTTTCCTCTTTAATTGGATTTTACTAGATTATTACATAATCTGAAAAGAACAGGGGAAAAAGGAGTGAGAACAGTGTAACACAGCCATCACCTGGCTTCAGGATTTCACCGACCTTGCTTCCCTGTCATACCAACACACAGTTGTTTGCTTGTTCTCCTGAAACGTTTTAAAGCAAACCATTTGTAAATACTTCCGTAGGTGGAAAGATAACCTTTTCATAGAATCCCAAAGTATTTCCTTCTTGTTCTGCCTGGAAAGAAACTTTGAAGTCAAGTAATCCAGACACTTTTAAGACATTCTCGAGCAACACTAAGAAATATATTTTAGCACAACGCACTATACTCATATATACATGTTATATACTTAAAATAATTTTTCAAGGAGTATGTACTGACCCTTACATACTGATTGCACAACCACTGAGGCACTGCACCTCACAAGGATCTTTCCAACTTTTGGTGGGGTTGGAGAAGGCCCTCTCTCACCCTGGGTGAGACAGGCCTCCGTATCAAGCTCTCCTGAGCATCTGCCCAGACTAGGAGACCCACGTATAAAATATTTCAATGAAATCGTATATGTCCTCAGCCTTAACCAAATGTAATGACAAAAAGTTCTAATTCCAAAAAACACTCCAGTGGTCAAAGCATTCAGACTTTGATGGTCTTGCACACCATAAAGGGCTTGGGAAGGCATGGATGACACGTATCACAGGAGGGAACACTGCATAGGCGAGCCTGCTCACGAGCGAGGCCCTCAGTCAGGCCCACGTGTCGGGCGGGAAGCACCAAGCAAGGGGAGGGGACCTGGAGACATAAAGGCAGCACAGCTGTCCAACCTTGGGCACGAGGATCAGTCACAAGCAAGCACTTTCCGGACCAAACCGGTGGTGCTGCCACTAACAGAGACAGGACTGTCCATCACTGAGTCACGTGCCCCTTCACTGCAAGGGGCATGGGGCGCAATGTGTGCAGGAGGAATGAGCCTGACCAACGCATTCCTGCGGCAGTAAGGAGAGGGACTGCTGCGGGCTACCTTCTTTCTCCTTCCCAGGGCCTTGAAAAAACCCTGCTACCTGTTTGCACAAAATGCATGCTTATTCCTAATATACACATAAAATGGGCTTTTTGCTATGTAAAGTTATTAAAACATAAAACAAGCTTCTCCATGCAATTTATTTTATAGCATTTAATGTTTGGTTGGGGATGCTATACTTACAAGGTAAATTAGCTTCAAGTTCTGCAACCTCTGTGGAAACAAAGAGATTACTGTTAATATTAGTTAATCACTCCACATAGTATCACCTGCTCTAAATTGGCAATTCCCTCCAAAACACTGAAAGAAGAAAAAAAAAGAGAATTAACCAAAATCTACACTTGGGTCTGACACTTAGACTTTAAGCCATGAAGGTGCTTTCAAATATACACAGTGACTTGCAGGATGCCAACAAGCGCAGTCAAGGGCCCTTGAAATTTTACTTGAGTACAAATGAGAATCATTCAAAATTAACAGAAATTACCTATGGGTAAACAGTCACTAAAGCGGTTTTGAAAATCTCGTTCTCCCAAGTAGTGGAACTACTGCCCTCAAAATCTGATTGATATTTATAACTCTGTCTCTTCCAGTTTTTGCAGATTCCTCTTCCCACGAGGGCTCGCCCAGTTTGCGCTCGAACTTTTCCAGTGAGAGGAAATGCTCTGCCTCCGCCGGCCTGCACGCTGGCCCTGCCATCTGTGGGTGTGCCGACACCAAAGGGAGCCTCCTCCTGGGGTGACGCTCCTCAGCCCTAGTGCTCTCCTCTGGGGCTCTCCATCAGGCACTCACTTGGCGCTCAGGCCCAGCACTGCTCTGCCAGGATGAAGCTGCAGAGCCCCCTCCAACTGGGCAGGCAAGCCAGGCAAGTCGCCTGTGCCTCTGACACACCCGAAGCTTTGCCTCAAGGGGACAGCTTTAGAAAGGGCAAAGCGGGGACCTGTGAGAGGGTGCTCCCGACAGGCAGGGAGAGCTGGCAGGCCCGGAAGTGAGGCGGGTGGAAGGATGGGCCAGCTGTGGGGGGGTGCGGCTGCGGGCCACTGAGGGGGAGGGCAACAGAGGTGAGACCGAGGGAGTGAAGTCTGGGTTGATGACCAGGGCTGGGAGCCCTGCAGTCATGCCACCTAACAGCATGAGACCCACGGAGGGGCGAGGCCAGTGAGAGGAAAGACCTCCAGCAGAAAGTGGAGGGCAGCAGCAGAGACAGTCCCCAGCGGACACACAGGAGGATTCAGCCGAAAGGGCAGACTGGTCCGGTGGTACGAGGGCGATGAGGCCTGAGGGAGAGCCCAGGATGTGGGTCAGACCCTGTGGAATGCATCCAAACCAGCAGGAAGGTAGGTGGAAAGATGGAAACCAGACTACAAAACACGAAGGAGCAAATAACTCCTTCAAGTGAGGTGGCGGGAGGGGCCCCAATGTTTGCAGAGTTGAATGCATTTGTGGGAAGACCTGTTCAGTTGCTAAATCGTGTCTGAGTCTTTGCGACCCCATGGACAACAGCATGCCAGGTTTCCCTGTCCTTCACCATCTCTGGAGTTTACTCAACATTCATGTCCACTGAGTTGGCGATGTCATCCAACCATCTCATTCCCAGGCCGAGGGTTTAGGGAAGAGCCAGGCCTCTGGTTTCAGCTAGCTGAGGATCTGGGTAGAGACAGCTGGCCCACTAGTCGTATTAGCTCCAGGCATTCGGGATAGGTAACCAGAAAAGTGGGGTGGGGCAGAGGAGGGAGGAGACAAGGAAGGGAACAAAGGGCAGTTTGTGATCAAATGCAAGCCTGGAGGTCTATCCTCCGGGCAGTCCTGAGCTGTGGAACATTAGAATATGCGCACTTAAGATGCTGCTGATCCTCTAAGGTTCACGAGCACCATCCTTATAATGACCATAAGCATCTTTCGTTTCATCTTTCTGATTGGTCCACTCTAGTTCTAAGAGTCGGAAGCGACTGAGCGACCTCACTTTCACTTTTCACTTTCCTGCACTGGAGAAGGAAATGGCAGCCCACTCCAGTGTTCTTGCCTGGAGAATCCCAGGGACGGTGGAGCCTGGTGGGCTGCCGTCTATGGGGTCGCACAGAGTTGGACACGACTGAAGCGACTTAGCAGCAGCAGCAGCCCTTCCATGGGCTTCCCTGGGAGCTCAGTTGGTAGAGAATCCACCTGCAATGCAGGAGACCCTGGTTTGAATCCTGGGTCAGGAAGATCCCTTGGAGAAGGGATAGGCTACCCATTCCAGGCCTTCCATTGAGCAGGGCATTGGGCAAAAGAATGCTCTGACGCTGCTCACATGGGCCTTCTGACCAGGACGGGGTCAAGGACCTGGCTCTGCTCCAACAGTGCACACAGGGCATTCATTTTATCAAAAAAGTGCACATCTTACCAAATGAGTTATGCATATTAATCACTTCTAAATAAACATTATCTATATAATGAAACCTATATGGTTTTAAGGCAAATACTATTTACATATTTATTATACTACTAGTTTTTGGTTGAGGAGAAGGCAATGGCACTCCACTCCAGAACTCTTGCCTGGAAAATCCCATGGATGGAGGAGGCTGGTAGGCTGCAGTCCATGGGGTTGCTAAGAGTCGGACACGAATGAGCGACTTCACTTTCACTTTTCCCTTTCATGCACTGGAGAAGGAAATGGCAACCCACTCTGGTATTCTTGGGTGGAGAATCCCAGGGACGGGGGAGCCTGGTGGGCTGCCGTCTATGGGGTCGCACAGAGTCGGACACGACTGAAGCGACTTAGCAGCAGCAGCAGCAGCTTTTGGTTGATAAGAATTTACAAAAAACCCTTCCTGAGGACCCTTCGGAGAGACTGATGCTGCCCGCTGGGACCCGGTTTTCTCTGGCAGGCCTATTCTGACTGCCATCATAAGAGGTCTGGTCGTTCAGTTTTCCGTGCCCAGAGGACGTGAAAGGGGGCCACGTGACAGAAGAGAAATATCTGAGAAGAAGGCTGGTACCCAGGAACAGGGAAGAGGTGAGGTCTGGGCGCAGGAGGGCAGAGAGGCGCTGACCAGGGCATCATGTTGACCGAGCGGCAGTACCAGACCCTGCACACAGGGATGTGGGGACAAGAGGCTCTTGGCTGAGGACGCCTCATGAGGGGCAGGGATTCTTGGCCCTGACTGCACACAATCACCGGGGGTATACAATCCACATAGTATAAACAGACCAACCTCAAGTGTACAGTTCAATGACTCTTAGTAAAATTTGGAGCTGTGCATCCATCCCCACAATCTTGTACCTGCTGAGCAATGCTTCGCCCCCTCATCCAGACCAATTATACTGAAAAGCCTGGGTGGGGCCAAGGCCCCTGAACCTTATTATTCTCTCCAAGTATAGGAAATCACTGCCAAGCTAAAATACCTACACACAGCTATTTTCACAGATGGATTTAATAATTTCACATCGTGGTCTAGAATCAAACTCCGAAGAAGAGTGTTACGCCTGCATTTCCCCATTCAGTGTAACTCCCTCGGGAAAGGAAGATTAGGGCCAGGGAGGGAAGCCCCCAGACCCAGTCCAGTAATGACCACAACCACAGTCAGGGCCTCTGGTCCAAGAACCAGGGCGTGCAAGAAATACGACCTTAGAGGCAGAAGGATTTCATTTAAGAAGCTTGACACTTTGGTCCACCCCAGTATGGAAGATAAACAAACTACAACGCAGTGTTCCTCTCAGGGAGGGGTCACAAATGACACTGTACACTTCAAATGATGGCAAATAGTAATTCACTAACAGCAACAGCAATTAACTCAGAAGGTGCTGAGTCTCTAAGTTGTGTCCAACTCTTTTTTGACCCCATGGACTGTAACCCACCAGGCTCCTCTCTCTGTGCAATTTCCCAGGCAAGAATACTGCAGTGAGTTGCCATTTCCTTCTTTAGGGGATCTTCCCAACCCAGGGACTGAACCTGAGTTTCCTGCATTGCAGGTGGATTCTTTACCACTGAGCCAGCAGGAAGGCCCAATTAACTCAGATCAGAACCCACCTACAAAAAGACTATGACCAAAGAAACAAGCGATCTGCTTTACACGCCTGAGAGGCCTCTTGGCAGAGCAGCAGTCCTGCCCTGCTCGAGGGACACTCACTACCCCAACCTGGAAGGTACCAAGAAGTCAGATATTTTTAAACTGCCAAAGTCTCGCCTATTCCAAAGATGCTAACACCTCTCCGGCTCACCAGCCCAGCCTTTGGAGAGATACCTGGTACCTTGCACAATTAAGTGGCTGCACAACTTCTTTCTGAGAAATTAGACTTCTTTCCTTTCTAACTCAAGACCAAACCACAGAGCCCACTTGAAGCACAACTGCACTGCAATAGTAGATTACAAAACCCACCCATTACCACAATGGCCCCCACACAGCACGGACCCCCCTCCTGCTGTGGGCTGCTCACAACACAGTGCTCCAGCTGCTTCTGCACTGCCTGCCCCTGGAACCTGCACGCTATCCATGGTGGGGGCTGCACGTTCTGATCCAGCCCTGGGATCCCAGTCCCTGGCCTGAGCTTGGCACACATGGAGTGCTTGGGAAATGCTTGACAAACAGGCACACTTGCCAGCAGAGTGGCAGTACTTGTGGTGTGGACATCCTGAGACACGAGGAGCCGTGCTCCTCATACAGTTGGTGACCAAAGCATTCCAAAGGTGTAATGGATTGAACTGAGTCCCCTGCCCAAGTTCCTATGTTGAAGCCCTAAACTCATGTGATGGTATAAGGTGGGGCCTCTGGATGTAATTAGGGTTAAACGAGGTCATGTGGGTGGGGCCCACATGATGAGATTAGTGCCCTTATGGGAAAAGACCCAGGTACTTACAAGCCAGGAAGCCCTCCCTAGGAACTGAATCTGCCAATGCCTTGGCCTTGGCCTTCCCCGTGTCCAGGCACCCCCCTACCACGTCTGTGGTGTTCCATCATGGTAGCCTGAGCTGACTAAGACCAAGCCCAATCACAGATGCCAATGGTTCTGGGCAGGAGCCAGTTCCGAGCCCTGTCAGGAAACCCACGCAGGGCAGCTGTGCCCTCTGACCCAGGCAGAGCTGGCAGCTGCTGCCCAAAAGACTCGATTACCCCTACTTCTTAGGTTTCTCAATCTAGGACTTTATCTCTTAGCTTCCTGTCTGTCTTTACGCCTTGAGTGCCTCTTCTGCACTGTCAGCATCCACCAACAGTGCCCTTATGGGGAGACACCTGCCCCAAGGGCATCATCCCACCCCCAGAGATGGCAGTACTACAGCTAAGGCCAAGCCCCCACCAAGCCACTTCCACTCAGTCTAAGGGCTTTTTAGCAGCACACTGCACAGAGCAGGCCCACAGGAGTGGAGTCAGGGCCACTCCACACTCTGAGGCAGCAAGGATGTAACCCTGAAAGCAGCACAGAGTCTGCAGCAGAGACTGCTCTGGATGGGGGCAGAGCCCCATGGCGTCCGACCACCCACTCTCAACATGAGCAGACACAGCTGACTGGAACCCTCACTCTTCATGCAAAGATCCTCCCCGCCCCCGCCGGCCCCACCTCCCCCAGGTCCGCGGCTCAAGCCCGAGGAGGCCACCACATTCCCAGGCGGTTTCACTGGTGTTTAAAACCCTGTAAGAAAGCATTTAAAGGGGGAGCTGTGGGCCAGCCGCCTTACTCCATGTTAGTAGGGCTCCTCCTCTCTGGGCCACTGCCCTAGTTTTTTTTTAAATACATTTTGTAACACGTAGCTCACAATTTCACACACTGCTAAATGCTCTGGACACTCTGCCAGCATGGCCAGCCAACACTGAGCCCACCTCCAGAGTCCTGGGCAGGGCTGGCACGGACAAAAAAGGTCTGGAGAACAACAAATGCTTCTCTCTCGCCCATTCTTCCAGGAAGCCCCCTGGACCAGAGCCCTCCCTATATCACCATAGCACTGGACTGCTCCAGTGGGCACGTAAGTGCTCAACCAGGGAGGCCCTATGTGGCCCCTTGTGGGGACACAGGCACCCTGGATGTTGGAAAGCCCATGCAGGTGGGCAGCCAGGTCTCTTGGCTCGGCAAACCAGGCCAGGAGCACAGAGTGCCACCACAGCCACGGAAACAAGAACAGCAGGGGCCACATGGAGCACAGGGGCTGAGGGGACAAAGGCTGCAGAATCAGTCCCTGTAGTTCCCTACTCCAGACCTGGCCCTGAGCTCAGTCAGCTCAACTCCAAATCTCCACATTTTAGCAAAAGCTTCTGGCCAGCCTGCCTGAAGCCCCGAGAGGTCTTCATGGGTCACTAACAGGAGGCTGGCAAACACTGGGCACTAAAATCTTTGTCAAGTGAATAAGTCAAAGGACAGGGAGACACACTGACATGTTCCCATTATGTGAAAAGCAAGCTTCAGAAAGACAAGAAAGTAGACCGTTCTGCCCAGAGGCTTTTTTGAAAGGTGGGAAGCATCATCAGATTCAGAACTAATGGACTCAGCAGAACCACAAAGGCCCACCAGAAAGCAGCGCCCCTGCCCTGTGGCTGAGAACACAGATGACGGCTCCCAGCCGGGCCCAGACCTAAGCTGGGGCCAACAGGAAATGCAGACCCAACACTGTTCCCCTAGCATCCCCAGCTCCCAGGACAGACAGCAGCCCTCAGTCTTCACCCAGAAACACTCAGCTGCTCTACCTCCAGGGACTGCTGTTGAAAGCACCTCTCCAGTTCCAGCCTGGAGGATGTCCTTGAGGGAGACCTCAGGGGTGCAAATGAAAAGCTGGTGTGGTCCAGGGGCCAGCATGACAGAGGCCTCATGCTGGCCAGCTGCTCCAAGGCAGGCCCTGGTGCTTCCCGGGACAGCTGGCTACACCTGTCACCTTCTGAACCAGGCCCACAATTTTTCAGTTGTGCACCCACCACTGGCCCTCACCACTGGGGACAAGTGTCCCTGTTAACCTCCAACCTTCCATGTTAGCCCCACAGCCAGCTGCACCGAGCCAGATACCCTACCCTAAGGTCACCCAAGCACAACAGACCAGCCAAAACAATATTTTTGCCTGGAAGCGTCTGTGGTCTTTCCTCTGGGACATGGGGCACACGGCTCAGATGCCCTCTCAGTGAGGGATGACAGCAGATGGCCTTCGGCTCTCAGTCCTTCCGGGAACCGTGAGCTGCACAGAGCCCCTGCCTCAGGCCAGACTGGTCGACACAGAGCAGACATCTCCTGTCCTAGGACCTGGCGCAGAGTCCAGTGCTATGGGCCTCAATGGGCTCCCTTGGGCTGTATCGGGCCCTGGAGTTACCTGAGAGTCACCTGAGAGTTCCCAAGGGAATCCCTGAGCAGGAGGAGGTGTGGCAGAGCCTCTGTGCCTCCCTGAATTCTTTTTTCTGTGGACTCACACTTCCGTTCTGCTCCTTCAGGTTCTGCTCACAGGGTCTGCTCCCCAAGTGCCTGCCCTATCCCAAAATGTGGGTCTGGCTGTCTTGCTACAATAAAGATGAAACCTGGGCAAGTTTTTGAACCCCTCTAAGCCTCAGTTCTTCAGTTGTAAAATGAACCACTCACCTGGCAAGGCTTAGCAAAAGTCAAACAAGAATTGCCCTATAAAGTCCCCGCAGAGGGCCTGGCCCCAAGTGCTCTGACAGCAGCTGCTGTCAGCCATGAAGAGCAGACGGGAAGATGGCACCGTCTATGGTGCCAGTGTCCCACCCGCAACTGCTCAGCTACAACCCCCCTCATAACAGCTCCCTGGCATTAGGACACCCTCCCCTCGAAGGACCACAGCCTCAAGCATCGAACCCCTTCCCTGACTTGTTTGTATGGCTCCTGGCTTCCTCTGTAGATGGAACCCTAGAGCTAGCAGCCAGGAAAGTCTTACCAGGCCTTCCAAGTAAGGGGCTTCAGCCAGGCCCCACCCTCAGTTCCTATAGGGTAAACTTCCTGCATTGTAACAAACTGAATGCAGTCTGTGCTCTCCCTGACATAACAAGTACTGTCAACATGTAGAAAACGATCCTTACTCCATCTTTAGCCCATCATTCCTCAGGCTCGGAGAACCAGAGCTCAGTCAGGACTCAGAGGCAGAGAGAAAGCAGGGATGAGGGCACCACCAGTGTCCCTGAACCCGATGCCTCTGTTCACAGACTCAGTGGTGCTTTGTTTCTGAGAAGGCCCAGCACGGGGCACTCATACATGCCAGGTCTCCCCGCATCAGATCTGTTCCTGGACACACAAACACCAGGAACCCCCATGGTGTCCACCTAATACAAAATGAAACAGGCAGTTCTAACAAGTTACTTAACATTCTGTGCTTTCTGGATCCTCACACTTACAAAATGTAAACATGTGTCTTAAAGTAAAAAAGTGCTGCCAGCTGTAAGGTCCTTCAAAGAAGAAAGCATTTCTTCTTCTTCTGTGGGTCTCATGATCCTGGGAAACTGCCTTTGCAATCAATAGTTGCAACTCTGTTCAATGACTCACTGCACAAGTTTCACACATACACACACCCCACACTATATAACCCTTCTCCAAACACCACACCTTTACTAATTCTGTGAAGGGAATCAGTGTTGCATGAGGCTCTCCTAAGGCTGTGATTTGAATAAGAGAGAGAAGAAGCCTAAGAAATTACCCTCCCTCTACAGATGAGATCCTCTGGTGCCAAGGAGTCCGGGAGAAAGGATGAACCCGGCCCCCAGCTAAGAGGGCGCTGAGACCAGGCATGGGTCTGCTGTGCCTGGCACCTTACTCCTTCCACTAGCACTCTGGTGGCCCCTGCAGAGAACAACCCAAGTATATAAGATACACCACAGTTCTAATACCATTTTCTTGCCTTTGGCATTCCCATAGTGTGTGCACAGTGCAAAGTCCTTCTGTGGTAAGTGACGAGGAATCATATTTAAACATATTTTCAAATAGGTATTTCTATTTAGCAGCGACAGGCTGCTTCATATCCCCAAAGAGCCACGGGCCAGACATTGTTTTGTTGTGGAATATAAAAACAGCTCACCCGGTGGCCCTTACCTTTAACAAGCAGCCTGTCCCTCACAGACACCCGCCGAGTGGAGTCAGAGGCTGTGGCTGACGCCCGGGACCCTTTGAGACCGTCATCCCGCTTCAGCTTGCTTGCCAGAGTCAGCATCACTGCTGCCTTTTTCCTGAAAGGCCAAAGGCTGATTAAGCACTCATCTCCAGACACTGAATGAGACAATGATGTAAGGTGATTTTTAATTTTCTTCCCATAATTTAGTTGTAGAAAAATGTAGCATGTAAGATAGATTAACAAGACTGCATGCCTCCATAATGAATCTGGGTAATCTCTATGCCTCTCTAAATCTGATTTTTCAAAGTATGAATGAAAAATTTAAAAGGAGAATCACGCATTTAACACTCACTGAGCAGCAGGCCCTGGGATGTAGAGCTCATGTCTAGGGCAGCCTCCACTGATGGGTTCCACACAGGCCCACCACTGTTCACTGCCCTTTCCTGCTGCGGGGACTGTGCATCTGAGGGTGTGGCCCCAGTGTCTGGCCCATCGCAGACCGAGGGGAGCGTCCGCCCCTGATGAGGAGGGAGCACCACAACGCTTTCTTCCCTCTTTTAATAAAAGTGTGGCTAGAACCTTAATAAGCATCTTTCCATTTGTGCGTGTTGTGCTGTACTCACACAGGAAGGCGACAGCAACTTAGTTAAGTTATAATTAACGCCCCAAACTAGATTCTTTTCACTGGGCTGCTTCCAGCCCACCTGTGCTTCAGGTTCCCTCCCCGACCGCTCACTGGGAAGGACAATAAAAACCAAGCACAGGTGATGCACCTGACTGCTTGGGAGAAAGGACTTAAGTGTCAGCAGTGTTTACAGACAGAACTGTCCTCCAGCATCGCCTTCTGTTTGTACACAAACCGCCATTCCTGACGGGCCACCTGACTCCTCCTGCATGCTTTACCAGTCAGAGAGGAATTCTGGAACGTCTGACTGAAGACAAAAATTGATCGCCAGCTCAATATTTTCATACTTTCCTCTGTTGTTTTAATATCATTTCCTTGCAATATCACTCTGATCATTTTCAAGAGAAAATGATCCAGAACTTCCAGATGAAAAATTTAAACTTACATAAGGAAAGAACTTTTAGTTTGAGGCCAAGATCCTGAAAGCCAAACTGTAAGAATAACTCTCTCCCAAGTGAAGGAAATGGCAACCCACTCCAGTATCCTTACCTGGAAAATCTCATGGACACAGGAGCCTGGTGGGCTGCAGGCCATGTGGTCGCAAAGAGTCGGGCACGACTGAGCAACTAACACTTAAGTGATATCTTTAGCCATTTTAATCCAGGTCCCCCACTTCTCACACCATCATCTGTGTATCTCCCCACCCCACAAAGACTGTTAAGATTTTATTTTCTATTATGAAAACAATATATTGAATATGCTCTTCTGAACTACATAGGACCTATCACTCACCTAATCCCTTTAGGAACCACTGGTCTCAATGCTTCAAGAGACAGTTCCATTACACATCAGCCCTCACGAGCTCCTAGAATGTCAGCTCTGGGAAGGACCCCTTCCCCTGAACTCCACTCTTTCATGGATGTGGATTCTGGGACAGCTGGGGCCCGGGATTTGGACTGTGTGAGGCCACTCAGCTGCTAGAAGAGGTCACTATAGAAACACTGGATTCCCCCAAGTAGATGATGGGGATGTTTCTATCCTGAAGGTGGTGATGGTTCCAATGCTCTACACACACATCAAGACTGATCAAATCACATGATTTAAACATGTACAGCGTAGTGGACCTCAGTTGTACCTCAATAAAATTGGTCAAAATGTGATACCAAGCCATCACTAGTTTCCTTATTCCCACTCTACCGTGCCGTCTCCTCAGGTGGACCGACAGAGAAGACATAACCATTTAACACACATCTCAGCTTCACCCAGCGCGGGGGACTATCGCTTCAGCTTACAAAGCAATCTCACAAGGGAGGGCTGGGGTGGCGTCAGGAATACCTGTGGGCTCCAGCCCATAAGCTACCGGGGACAGCAGCACCATGTACAGCCTGGGGCTCCTGCTCACCCCCACCTCCCCCCAGTCCCGCTCCAGGGAGCTTGTCAATAATCCCTCAAGCAGATCTGGATCCCAAAGCTGTGTCTGCCTCCCGACCAAGCCCACTGCCAGGCACCCAGACTTGAGGACATCAGTCCTGCCACATAGACAGGGAAGCCTGATGATGGGCCAAGATCTCCATCTATCACAAAGTCCACTTGGTTTTTAAACTCTAGCTGACCTTGGTAACACAAACATGGCAAACAATAAAAGCACAGCCTGTGTAAAGAGAATTCGGTAGGCAGTACCCTAGGAAAGTCATAATAAAGAGCCCAGTGGAAGAGTGGGTCCCAGGGCACACGACTGGTCCACACCCAGCTCCCTGCAGACCTGCACTGAAGGGACTCCTCAGAGGGTCCCGGCAAGACCGACTGACACAAAGAAAGGCTCAACTCACAAGATGTTTCTGTGTCGCCTCAGCCTATGGACTCTGCTTAATCATCTTACACTCGTGCTACTGCTGCTAAGTCGCTTCAGTCATGTCCGACTCTGTGCGACCCCATAGACGGCAGCCCACCAGGCTCCCCCGTCCCTGGGATTCTCCAGGCAAGAATACTGGAGTGGGTTGCCATTGCCCTCTCCAACGCATGAAAGTGAAAAGTGAAAGTGAAATTGCTCAGTCGTGTCTGACTCTTAGCGACCCCATGGACTGCAGCCTACCAGGCTCCTCCGTCCATGGGATTTGCCAGGCGAGAGTACTGGAGTGGGGTGCCATTGCCTTCTCCGACTAACCCACACTAAATTCTTCTGTGGGCAGAGTATGCCCCATACACAATTCCATTTAGAGTCAGATTCCTGGTTGTCAATATTCAACAAGTTTGTGACCCTTAATAAAAGACAATGGGCTCTGATTAAGCAAGATATAAAACACTGTGATGTCCTGTTTTTCCACAGAAGAGAAGACATATTCTGAACATTCTAAGAAATCTAATTATATAATGACCGTCTATTTCTCCATCATCTGCATCATTTTCATACACCACTTTAGGGATAAACCATAGGGGTAATTTGGGCATGTTCCATAGCTGTTACTTTAACTCTGTGCAAAGAGATTTGAATGAAAATAAATTATTAAAGCTGTCAGGTTAACTGAACACCTGTGGTTTGCTTCAGAATTCTCTTTTCCTTCACCAATATGCTTCACCCTTTGAAGACCTGGTTTAAAACTAAAATTTCCCTTTTACCAAAAATTACACTTTGACTATGGCAGCATTTTCAGTAATAAATCAATTACACTGAAGAGCACGCTCAGTCTCTAAATTCCTTAAGTTGTAATTGGCCCATTTAAGATCTTCCTCTGGGTGGGGCTTCATTGCAACTGTTCAAAGATTTTTATGTGCTACTTACTGTGGTTTAGTTGCTAAGTTGTATAGCAACCCCAAGGACTGTACTGGTCACGCTCCTCTATCTATGGGACCTGCCAAGGCAAGAATACTGGAGTGGGTTGCCATTTCCTTCTCCAGGGGATCTTCCCAACCCAGGGATCCAACCTGAGTCTCCTGCATTGCAGGCATTTTCTTTACCACTGAGCCACCAGGGAAGGCCCTGTGCTGTTTACTGGGCTCATCATCAAGAAGTATTTACTCAGCATTCTGGCCTGCAGTGGCAAAATCAGGCCAGGCCACCTGTACAAGGGCCAGTCAGCTCCCGGGGTGGGGTACTCCCTAGTTACAATTCTTCCTGCCTTGGCCAAGTTCCAATCTAAGTGTAAAAGGTGGAACCACAGGTCACTAGGGGTCAACCAACTCCACAGTCAAAAAGGGTCCAGGTCAGGACATAAAAAAGTCCACACTCCATCCTCCTCCTTCAGAAGGCCAGGGCCCAAGGAACCCACCCACCTGGCTCGGTGGTTGGCTGCCTGCTGACCTTTGGAGCACAAGCCCTTTATCTGGAGCGGTATACCTGCCTCCCCCTGCCCTGCCTACTACCTGAGGGGCAGTTTGTCCAGGTGGAGGTCCTCAGCCCCTTACCAGTTAACCTGCTGGTGATTCTTTGAACATCTCCCCCATGTGGGCGCTTCCCCTGCCACCCCCTTACCAGCCTGGAACCCTCTCTACAAGGTAGACGGGCCTCCTCCCTGTTCCTCAGCGACACCTCGCCCATTTCTGGAAGCTTCTGCTCATCCTGACATCCAGGTCTGCATGCCCTGCCTCCCCTCACCACCTCATCCTGCTTCTTCCTTCGGATAACCGATGACTATGCAACAGATTCCCGCACCTCCTCCAAGAAGCCTTCTCCGGCCGCTCCGAAACCGTCCCGACCCCACCAGGGAGCTGGAGGGAAGGCAGAGGGGCGGGCCCGATCCCGCGGATGACAGATGAGGAAACCGAGACCCGGGAGGGGAGGGCCACGCCCAAGGCTCCACAGCAGCCGGGACTCGGCGGCCTGAGAGATGGGTCCAAGATGACCTCCCCCATCCTCTGCCCCGGGAAGACCCTCCAAGCCGGCCCCGCTCGCCCCCAGCGGGAAGCCGCAGGCACGCCGGCGAGGCGGCCGCCCTGCTTCTCCGCACCCTCAGGGACGCCTCCCCGACCGCTCGGCCTAGTCCGATTCCCCAGGACGTCAGGAGTCCGGCCGCCCGCGTCCGAGTCCGGCCGCCTCCAACCACTTTGGACCGGTGACCTTGAGCCCGCTCGGCGCTGCGTTTCCTTGCGGACAGCGCGGCTCGCAGCTTCCCTCCCGGGACAGCGGGCGAGAGAGGGCGGCCGCGGCGTGCACCCTAAGCCCGGGCTTGGGCAGGCTCGTCCGGGGAGCCCGGAGGCGGCCGGCGCTCCCCAGACCGCGCCCCGCGGCGCCCGCCGGCCCTCCGGCCCCCACAGCGCCCGGCCCTGAGGAGAGGAGCGGCGCGGCCTGAGGCGGCCCGGGGCCGCCCGCCCGCCGGGTGTACCGGCGCCGAGGGAGCCAAGCCGCCCTCCCGCGGCCGCCCGCCGCCCGCCGCAGGGCCGCGCTCTTCTCACCTGGGCACCCCGAGACAGACGAGGCGGGCCCGGCGCCCAACACCATGCCCCAGCCGGCCGGCGGCAGCGAGACGCGGCCCCTCACAGCCAGCACCGGCTCCGGGCGGCGGGACCGGAAGTGGCGGGGCGGAGACTCGGCCGCTCCCGCCTGAGGCGGCGGCGGCGGGGGCGGCGGGGGCGGCGGCGACTGCAGAGAGGGCGCTTTAAAAAAAAAAAATTCAAAGGCGCGAAGAACTTTATTTGGAGCCTGACTCGCGAACAGCGGAGCGCACCCGGAAAGGGGGCTGGATTCGGCGGCCGGCCGCTAGGGCCTCGCTCATTGGCTGCGGGGCGGATCTTGAGGCCCTCGCTGATTGGCCAGTGGCGACAGTGGGAGGCGGGTCGCCCAGTCAGTTCCCGAGCCTGCGCGCCAGAGCTCCTGGGTCTCCGAGCTGTGTTCCTGCTTCCATTCATTTGGTTCTGTGCTGGGTCTGGGCCTGCGGCTCCGGATCGTCACGCAGCGTGGTCCACAGGGGCGGCCAGGCTGATGCTGACTGCTCGGTGGATGGGGCGCCCACTGTATGCCCATCACCGTGCTCAGAATGCAGAGGAGCGGGCCGCCCCCAAAGCCCGCACGGTCGGGAGGGACCCGAGGGCGCGGCTGTAAGACCTGCAGCCTCCAAACTCCCCGGGGTGCTCGCGGGGCCCGCAGTAGAATCGGTGGGCCCTTTCCTGTTGCTCTACGTTTTTATTCCTTCTTTCATCGCTTACACTTTTGTGAAGTCAGTCAGTCAGTCAGTTTAGTCGCTCAATCGTGTCCGACTCTGTGCGACCCCATGAACCGCAGCACGCCAGGCCTCTCTATCCATCACCAACTCCCTGAGTCCACCCAAACCCACGTCCATCGAGTCGGTGATGTCATCCATCCATCTCATCCTCTGTTGTCGCCTTCTCCTCCCGCCTTCAATCTTTCCCAGCATCAGGGTCTTTTCCAATGAGTCAGCTCTTCACATCAGGTGGCCAAAGTATTGGAGTTTCAGCTTCAGCATCAGTCCTTCCAATGAATATTCAGGACTGATTTCCTTTAGGATGGACTGGTTGGATCTCCTTGCAGTCCAAGGGACTCTCAAGCTGCTTGAGTACACATTATTTTCCTGTCCCTTCACGTCCTGGTGTAGTTGGTAACAGGCACTCTGGCGAGGTTGTACAGGACTCCTGGAGGAGTGAGCCATCTGAGAGAACAGTTTCACCTCATGGACAGGGAAGAAAGGGCCAAGAAGTTAGAATTTTATTTTCAGAAGCCCCATTGAGAGGTGTTAGAGGGTAGGGTGACAATATCAAGTTTCCTTTCTAAAAGATGCTTCTGGTTCTGAGAGCTGGTGGAAAAGGGGACAGGCAAAGAGGAAACCTGGGTCAGCAAGACCAGTCAAGAACAAAATTCATGGTGTTACTTCTGTTTGGGGACAGTTTCCTCCTTCTTTACCCTACATTTTTCTAAGCTTAGACATCACTTTCTCAGAGAGGGCTGAAAGCTGGGGAGATGCAAATGCCCTTCTGTGACTTTGATGAAACTCGGTGCTTCCTTGTTCCTGGTGGTCAGGGCCAGTGCCTGTTTCCATCAGCTCCTCTTCTGTGTTTCCCATCGTCTGACCCTCCTCCCTGGTCCTGGCATGTAACAGGTACCAGATAAATACTATCCGAGCTTGTTGCAGGAGTCCTGGAGAGAGAAGATAAGGCCTTGAAGCAAGGCAGCAAGTGGAGGTACAGTGGGCTCGCCTGAGTACTCGTCTTGCTGAGGAGCGCTCTACAGGGTGGCCTGAGCACACACAGGCCCGTGGTGGCCACATCTCACCAGTGCAGATAAATGAAGCCGTTCCTAGCTCCATTTCATGAGGATGGCTCACGCCTTCACCTGAGCCTTATTTAGGGACTTGGTTGACTCCTATAATCTTCACAACAAGCTAATGAAACAGGTGTTTTATTATCTCTGTTTTGTAGATGAGGAAAATGAGGCACGGATGTCATCTGCCTGCCAAGGTGGAGCTGGGGTTTGCCCTCAACACATGCACCGTGTCCCCTATGTGGCTGGTGCAGCCATCGGCCAAGAGAAGGGCAACGCTGGCCCTCCTGCTTCCTAGGGAAGCAATTGGTTTTCATCCATAATCCCTTCAGAACCAAACTTTCACTAACTTAAGCACAAAAGACTTAGAAGACAAGATATACATGTGGAATCAATCTGAGGAGGAAACTGGGAGCCTGGCTTCTACCTCTCAGTGACTCCATCTGAGTCTTGGCCTCTGGGAACTGGCCCTGTCCTACCAGATGCTTCTGTGTAGCTGGGGCCTGGCCTCAGATATGTCTTTACAATCCAGGCCACAGAGGGGAAGTCACTTCCCTCCTGGCCTCCCGTGTGTGCATGCCGGTCTGTGCTCATGCCCATGTATGTGTATGCATGTGTGCATGCGTGCACACATGTGCACATGCCCGTGTGTACATGCATGTGTGTGCACATGCCCGTGCACCTATATGTAAGGGCGGAAGGGGTAGAGGACCAGTTGTGAGCCTCTAGTAGGCAACCCACTCCAGTACTCTCACCTGGAAAATCCCATGGACGGAGGACTCTGGTGGGCTACAGTCCATGGCATCACGAAGAGTCAGACACGACTGAGCAACTTCATTTTCACTTTTCCCTTTCATGCATTGGAGAAGGAAATGGCAACCCACTCCAGTGTTCTTGCCTGGAGAATCTCAGGGACGGGGGAGCCTGGTGGGCTGCCGTCTATGGGGTCACACAGAGTCGGACACGACTGAAGCGACTTAGCAGCAGCAGCAGCAGCAGTAGGAAGAACCTTTGTATCCTATTACAAGTTAATCATCAAAGGGATATTGCCTATAAATTTAAATGATACATAATGGCCCATCCTTGGGAACTTTCTGTTCCCGGGTAATGAGCATTAACCTAAAACTCATTTGTTTAGCTCACAGGAACCATCCTGACCAGGCTCACAAGTGAGTGACCGCAGGAAGGAAGAAGTTAACACATCCCCTCCAGAGGCTGATGGGGACCAAGAAGTGTTTGACTTTACCCTCCTCCACTTTTAGTATAAAAGAAGTCTGAATTCTAACTTGAGTGGGATGGTTCTTGGGGACACTGGTCCACCGTCTTCTCTGTCTGCTGGCTTTCTGAATAAAGTCACTATTCCTTGCCCCAGCAACTCCTCTCTTGATTTATTGGCCTGTCATGCAGCAGGCAGCATGAGCTTGGACTCGGTAACAAGCTTCTGAGAATAGCACGGTGCCCAGGGACGAGCAGGTGGACACAATTCATCGGGTGTCCTTCCCACCTCCTTCATCCCTACCCTGAGAAGCTCAGCCCAGGGCTTCTGGCTGAAGCACTGAAGGGGAGATATCCCTTATCTTTTCAGCCATCCTGGCCTCTGGACACAACTGTATAGGCTGCCCCAGAAGCTGTCCTGGCAGGTCTGGGACTCACTTCCCTGGTGACATGGTACCACCAAGGTCTGGGCTCACCAGGGCTCTGGGCACTCTTCAGCCTGGGGCATCCTGCAGACTGGTTAATATCATCTGGGACAAGGGCCGGGTGCCTGTTGGGTTAAGGCTGGGCCTCCTGGGCAGAAAAAGCCTAGGGGGGCCCTAAGGGGGTGCTTTCCTTGGCCATTCACTCGCTCTTCACTCCCGCACACTCTGTGGATGGAGCAGAGCTCTCCCACACCAGCGGAGCCCCATCGGGGTAGACAGCCCTGGCTCCTGGCTTCATTGGAGGACTGCTCTGCCCACTCTGTTCTGTGGACTCCAAGCCTTTGCCAGGGCAGGACCTCAGCGATGTTCCCAACCCAGCCGCTTGTATGGATTGGGACACAGCTCTGGCAACACTGGATGCTGAGGAGACATGGGTGGAAGGGTCCACCCTGGCCCTCAGCTAGTACCTACTCCAACCTGTTCTGTGGTTATTCCAGGGTGTGCATCCTTTCCTCTAAGCAGGCCTGTTCTCCTAGGAAGCAAGATCCAGGGCACTAACGAGCAGGCCTGGACACACACAGGCCCATGTCCCTACAGGGTATCCTGAAATCCATCTCAGTAAGTCAAGAACTTTGTGATGGGCTTCCCTAGTGCCTCAGTGGGTACGAATCTGCCCGCCAATGCAGGGGACCCAAGTTTAATCCCTGGTCCAGGACGATCCCACATGCCGCAGAGAAATTAAGTCCATGTGCCACAACTACTGAGCCCACGTGGTGCAACTCTTGAAACGTGCATGCCCTAGAAGCCATGCTCCACAAGAAGAGAAGCTGGGGCCCCTCACCGCAGTCTCTGCTCGCTGTCTGCGCACAGGAAAAAACCCACACGCAGCAACAAAGACCTAGCACACCCAGTAAACATATACACTCATTAAGTGAAAAAGGAAAAGAGCTGTACAGTGAGCATCTGTCAGGTGCTGACTGCCAGAAGGAGATGGAATGTTTAAAGCACAGACCCTGTCCTCCGAAACCATGAGCTCCGTGGAGAACTAGTACTGGTCAGTCACTGTAGGATGGGGCCGGCGGGGGAGCGGTGGCGGATACAACTGTGACTCAAGCTTGCCCCCCACACAGGAGATCAGAGTCTCCACAGTCTCACTTGAGTTGAGAGATTGCTGGGGGAAGGACGGATGAAGGACAACTATACTGACCACAGCCCTGGCCTCAGAGTCCAACTGGGGAGGCTGAAAACAAACGTGCAACAGCCAAGGTCCTCCTGGTGCTTTCTGTTGTTAAAAGGGGAGGTGGCACATTGTTATAGTTAGGAAAAGATTTATTGGGCCTTTTAGAGTAAAGGGCAGTGTGCTAATTTGGAGAGAAGAGGAAGAGACAAAGATAAAACCAAACAGTGGCCGGCAGTGCTTGTAGTGTGCTGACAGGGAAGTTGTCTTAACCAAGAGCCGTCAGCATGCTCAATCAACCAGTTCTGGGATCCTGTGTAACCCGAGGGTGGCACAGGCCCCTTGGGTAACAGTTGGGCCAGCCCAGCCCAGGGTGTGGCTGATGATGGCTGTGGTGCTGCTGCTAATGGAAGTAGCTATTCAGGCAGCCGACAGTTGAACTCTAAGTAATGTGACTTTCATTACGTATTGAGTATAATTAACTTTTGACTGGCCCCCAGGGAAAGCGTCATGTTCCTTTTTATTCCTTTAAAAAATAATGGAATGAGCTATGACAGCTTTCCTGAAAAGGGGCTGAACCAAAGTGATATTTAAATATTACAGGACTGAGATTTTCTCACTCACCCCAAAGCCACACTGGGCACATTTTAACAAGGGCTGCACTTTGTAACTGGAGTGCAGATGTCACAGAGTCAGTGCCCCGTGGTCCCCGCCCCTCTGCCTGCAGGCTGCACTTCTGCGCTCCTTCCCATCAGATCAGGCCCCCACGTGACAAAGCCCTGGGTGAACGTTACACAGGAGAGAAGCCGCCTTCCTCTGAGCCTTTTGCTCTTGCTTTCATAGGGAAATATGCTAAAATCATCTGCCTTTGTTGCACCCCTGTTTTGCATTGCATATTCTTTAGTATGACTCACTGACTAAGGCCCATTCATCTTTTCAGGTGTTTTTATGCCACTGATGAACAATTTTTTATAGTTTAGTTCTGGTTGGGGACATAAATAGTATGGATGTGTGTGTGATCACACGTGATAGGCTGAATAAATAGCCCCTTGAAGATGTCCCTAAGATGGGGAGAGGGTCCTGGATTATGCAGGGGGGGCGTCACAATCACAGGGTCCATACAGGAGACTCAGGACATCAGAGTCAGTAGTGGGGGACATGACAGTGGAAGCAGAGGTGGGGGAGACTGAGGAAGGGGCCTGAGCCAAGGAGTACGAGTGGCCTCTAGAAGCTGGAAAAGGCAAGAAAATGTTGACCTCCTGATCTCTGTTGATTTTGGATGACTTTCAGAACCACAAGAGAATAAATACATGTTTTAAACCCCTGTTGGGTATGGCACCCATAGGAAGCTGATGCACAGTACCTCCAGGAAACATGCCAGGAATGGTGGCTGGGGGCTTCAAGGGCAGCCTCAGATCTGGGTATTTGGGAAGACTCCCTGGAGGACTTGGCAGGTGCCATCAGCCCAGGGCATGTTTACAGGGATGCAGGATGTTTGGACTGTGCTTGCGGGAGGTACTGCTGCCTGTGTTATATATGTTGCTTAGTACCTACAGTTTTCATTGTTCTAAGTATCTGACCACGTGCACTTCAGTGAGTGCTATTGGGGGAAAAAAGAGCCACAAAACACTGTTTTCCTTTGAAAAAAAATCGATGGCTGAACATGTATATCCATGAGCGTTTATGTAAACACTCGCGTGAAGAAGGTAGGAACGTAACCCAGAGTGACCACGCTGTGTTCTGAGCGTCTGTAACAGTCCAGGGTGATGTCCACTGGTCTGTGTCTTGGGCTGCACCCCGCCCCCCGCCTCGGGACCACACTGGGGTCACCTGAGGCTGTCACATGGCTCATCAGGGCAGTCCCACCTCCAGGGCCAGCCACTCCCTTGCAGCCATGGCTCTCTCATTAGAGACTGGGGTGAAGAACCAACATTCCAGGAACTCCTCTCCACACCCTCATGACTGACGTCTGATGGCAGAACTCCAGTGACGGCCACACTGTGGTTCCTGCTTCTGAAGAGGAGGAGCCTCCATTCAGAGCGGACCTGGGCCACTGCTTGCTGTGCTGGCATTCGGTGACCCAGCACAGCCCTGTAGTAGGGCAAAAAAAAAAGGTCGTAAAAGCCTTCAGATCTTTTGACCCAGTAATTCCACTCTGGCGACTGACCTGGTGAGTAATCCAAAAGCAGAAAAAGCCCTGGCACAAAGATATCCATTGTTACAGAACTTGGCAGCAACCTCAAGCTCAGTATTGGAGGAGGGGTAACTGAATGACTGCTCATTTGCTTACAAGAATATGACACTGTGATTACGCTTGATTGTTATGCAGATTATGAAGAACCATGAACACACTTGTTAAATTAAATAAACAATCAACATTCAGATCGTATAAATTCAACGACCATCATTCTGAAAAACCAACAGCTGGGCAGAGACTGGAACGAAATGAACAAAAATGAATATAATTTTTGTGTCAGACTGGTAGGATTTTGAGTGAATTTTCCTCATTTTTTTCTTCCAAACTTTATTTTGTCTTCAGAACTATACAAAGATCTCTTCCAAACATGATTGACCCTTACCTTGAGCACAGATCGTGTGTCAAATAAGTGATTTTAATGTTGCTACTAACTAGAGAAATGAATATGAAGCAGCATAAGGCTTCCTTGAACAGATGGTTTAAAAAAACAGGCAATGCGGGGACTTCCCTGGTGGTTCACTGGTTAAGACTCTGCACTCCCAATACAGGGGGCACAGGGTAAATCCCTGGTTGGGGAACTAAGATCCCAGTTGCTGCACCCAAAAATAAACAAAGAAGACAGAGAAAATTGTTTTGAAGTAGATGGTGACTAGTAGAGATCATACATTAGTTTCACGTCAAGCCTACATGGTCCTGTGAGTGCTCCCCCTCCATCTGCTACGCATACAGTACAGTCAAGGCCAACAGAATTCTGAACATAACGTTTTCTACAAGAAGAGACAGTCTGCCTCACGGCAGTCCCCAAACACACACTGCAGGGAAACGTGGATGCTACCTTCATCTGAGAGGCCGGGAGAAAGACCCAGGGAGCACCTGGGCAGGTTACAATGAAGAGGGAGGAGGGAGAGGACACAGACAACAGGATGAAGACAGACGCAAAGACACCCACGCTCACCGTCACTATTACCTATTATTCTGGAAGTTCTGGCTGACTCAGTAAGGCACGTGCCAGAAACAGAAGACGGGCAATAGAAAGGACCAGGCAACATGATCAGACCATGTGATCAGCTCCCTAGAACAGATCCAGAGGCAGCTGAAAACTGTAAAAAAAGTAAAACTGAACCCACTGATTTGTATGAAAAAATCAATAGGTATGTTTTATGTACCAACACCAGCTGAGAAGTTATCAAGAAATCCTTTTCACGATGTCATGGGGCAGGGTGCGGGGGGGGTGGGGGGAGGGCAAGGAGAAAGACATATAAAATATTTAAATAAGCTTAATGGCCAAGAGGCATGACTTGGGTAAAGGAAATTACAAACGTTCTGTCTCTGAGAATGTAGATGTCTGGATCAGGGAAGAGTTCAAAGACATGGTCTGCATGGAAAAGCCCACATTGCTAGAAGGAACCACCGAGAACCAGCTACCAGGGAGAAGGGTACCCAAGCCTGGTCAGAGGCCACACAGGATGTCAGATGGAGAACAGGTTAGCATCACCCCATCACTGCTGGCCTGTTCTCAGCAGCATCGGCCTGGAAGCCACCCAAGTCTCCACCCACAGGTCCTCGAGGAAATAGGGGGCGTCAGCAAGCCAGCCTGGGCAGCTGCTCATAGAACCAGCAGACAGGCACCTCCTGGCACGGAAAAGTGTCCATTGTCTATCACAAAATGGAAAACTTAGTGGCGTAATTGCCTGAATAGTATGATGACATTGTGTCAAAATGGTCTGTTTAGATAGAGATAAGTTTACAGACTATTAGAAAATATTCAGAAGCATATTGTATTAGTTTTTCTAGAGCTGAGGAAACAAAGTACTGTAAAAGGAATGAATGCCTTAAATGAAAGAACTTCATTGTCTCTGAGCTGAGAGCCTGGAAGCCTGAGATCGGGGCGTTGGCAGAGTCGGCTGCCTCTCTCCCAGCTTCTGTCTCCTCCCCGTGTCCTCCCATCATCCCTCTGTGTCCAGAAGTCCCCTCCTTACAGGGACACCAAGCACGCTAGACTGGGCCCCGCCCCAGTGACCTCATATTATTTCAACTAGCTCTGGAAAAGCTCTATCTCTAAGGTCACATTGTGAGGCTCCAGGGGGGTTTGGACTCAACATGAATTTGGAGGGGACACAATTCCAGTCATGACACTTACACAACAGTTGCTCTGGGCTACAGTGTTAGGGGGAAGCATATTGACTGAAACCGCCCACCACGGCCGGGCACCATAGTAACGATTTGCCTGAGTTATTTTATGACAGGGGCTCCTGGTAAGGAACATGGAACTAATAAGCCACCAGTAACTGGAAGAGTTCAGGAAAGGTCAAAAGGAGACACCACGTGTCTGACCACTTCCCAGAATCCTCATCTGGCTTCCATCTTGGCTGAGCAACGCGTGTGCCACCAGGAAGGCCTCTGAGTCAGAATGATTGGCCAAAGACAACCAAGGGGATGACAGAGGATGAGATGGTTGGATGGCATCACTGACTCAATGGACACGAGTTTGAGCAAACTCCGGAAGAGAGTGAAGGACAGGGAAGCCTGGTGTGCTGCAGTCCACAGGGTCACAAAGACATGACTGAGTGACTGAACAGCAAGGAGAGGGGCAGAGTCCTCTGAGGCAGGCCATTATGTCTGATTACAATAACAAGACAAAAACAGTGAAAAGCGAGTCAAAGGAACAGTTTCAGCATGGAGTCAGAATCGGCTTCTTCTCTGGGCTTAACCTCTAAAGAACAGTCCGCTAATAAAATGAGCATTCTCCGCGTCTTTTAAAAATGGATAGCGTAGGTCACTGGGCTGAAAATTGAGAGAGGAACTTTGAAATTCTGCTGCTTCTAAACAGCAGCAAAGAATTGGCCCAAACAGTCACAGTCCACCCTTTGGGCCTCTGGAAATTAACCAAAGACGGGCAACAAGTCTGAACAAGGCTCAACAACAACAAAGCGACAAGTGGGGAAGCACTGACCCCAAGGAGCAGGTGAATCTCAGTGAGAACAGGTGGAACTTGTGGGTCAATGTGTGCTGGTCTTATCCCCTGCTCCCCAGCTCCGCAGTAGCAGGAAACCTAGAGAGGCTGAACCATAAACAGACAATGGGAAGCCTGTGACAAAAATAGAACTCTGGCCACAACCTGGAGCCGCGGCCCAGGGCCCTGTCCCCTTCGCCACCATACACGGCCCAGGAAACAGCCTGCGCTAAGTCAGACTTGCAAGGAATGGCATTGTTTTCATTCTAGGAATCTGAACAATTACTTCTGTAACAATCTGCCCCAAATGGCCAGGACCGGATGACTAACTGACAGCTTCCCTAAATTTTGTCACCACATCCAGTTGAGGACCAATCAGAGAAAGCCAAATACACTCATCACGTGGGCCACCCCAGGCCCATGGCCCCAGCAGGCACTCTGGAGGCTTCCTGTCTCCCACCAGAAAGCCCTCTCTCCTCTGCCTGCTTTTGTGTGTGTGTTTGTGCATGCTCGTGTGTGCACACTCAGTCGTGTCCAACTCTTTGTGACCCCATGGACTACAGCCCACCAGGCTTTTCTGTCCATGGAATTTTCCAGTCAAGAATACTAGAGCAAGTTGCCATTACCATCTCCAGGGGATCTTCCTGACCCAGGGATCCAACCTGTGTCGCCTGCATTGACAGGCAGATTCTTTGCCAGCTGAGCCACCTGGGAAGCCCTGCCTGCCTTTGAGTCTCTGCCAAATACTAGTGATGGCCGCTGGCCCTCTTGCTACAGCCAGCTCTGAGTAGATAGGTTTTTGGTTTTTTTAGAGATGTTTAAAACATAACAGCTTGCACTTAAGGACTTCCCTTGAGATCCAGTGGTTAGGACTCCATGTTTCCAGTGCATGGGGTGCAAATTTGATTCCTGGTTGGGGACCAAGTTCCCACAAGCCTCTCAGAATGGGCAAAAAATATTTAAAAAAAAACCCTTACACTTATTAATAATTACACTACCTATTCCTAAATATAGCTGAATGTAATTAATACCTGTGTATGTGTGTCTGTTGTTATTTGTCTGTACTATCTACTTGTTGTGTACTTTCATGGATATGAATGGATAGGCTTTGCTTTTCTCATTGGTTGGTCCTTCTTGATTTCCATAAAAATAACAGCCCATGTTCCTGGCACGGGAAGAACAGATCTTCATAAAGAATTGTCATCTTTTGACCTGTCTGGTAACTAACTCCCTGAAAGACAAGCTTCAAATGATTTATCCTTATTTCCTGACTTGCACCTTGGCCCCGGGGCTGAAGCCACCATGTAGGGGCCATTTGTCAAAAATATTCGCAGGCAAATTGTTTCTGCCTAAGGCAATAGTAACACCTGGGGCAAAGGATATGTGTGCCAAATCATTTTAGTCGTGTCTGACTCTGTGGGACCCTATGCGCTATAGCCTGTCAGCCTCCTCTGTCCATGGGTTTCTCCACGCAAGAATACTGGAGTGGGTTGCCATGCCCTCCTCCAGGGGATCTTCCTGACCCAGAGATCAAACCCATGTCTCCTACATCTACTGCATTGGCAGTCATGTTCTATACCATCAGCACCACCAACCAAAAAGCTTTCTTCCTTTTCTTGGAGAATGGTATTAGAAATCAACATCTGGGTGCTGGGCCTGCCCGTCGCTACTGGGTTTTGGACCTGGTTGGGGAAGTTGTAGGTGCAGCCCACTGGACACCGGACAGGTTTGCTGGTTTCTCCTTGTCGGAGCTGGTCACAGGGCTAGCAGGAAGCAGGTAGCCATCAGCTACAAATGGCCAGGCACAGAGGCACACAGAGCGAGTGGGGCTAGGGGGAGTCCTCCAGGGCGCAGGTGGACACAGACATAGTGAGGGGCCAGAAGGTGATAAGAAAGAATCAGCGTGCTGGTGGGGCAGGAGGCCTGGAGAGCGTGGTGTCTGTATCAGGGGGACCACAGGGAAACCTTCACCAGGTCAGGCTGCGGGCTGTTGAGCGACCACGTGTTCTCAGTACCTGCTGGGGACAGAGCACCTCCCTACTGACCCATCAGACAGCCGCAGCCGGCAGGCGAGCTCCTCTTCACGTGTCCCTGTAGCGCCCTCTACTGGGCGACTTAACACTGCAGGTTGCCGGAGACTGAAGGGTGAATTTGGAGCTGGCATCAATCAGGACAACTCTCTAAATATTCCTGCCTATTAATTCTAACACGTGCATCAACTCTCCATCAGTTTCAATTCGTTGATTTTGTTCACATCAGGGAGAAGGGAAATGGCTTGGATGCCTGACTGCTGTAATTCTCGCCTGGAGAAGATACCATGGACAAAGGAGCCTGGCAGGCTATGGTCCATAGGGTTGCAAAGGGTCGGCTTTTAAGACTTGTTAGACTGGATCAGCGGGCTTCCCAGGTGGTGCATGCAGAGAATCCACCTGCCAGAGCAGGAGATACAAGATCAGCAGGTAATTATCCCTGGGTTGGGAAGATCCTGAGAAGGGAATCAACCACTCAGTGTACTCAACCCAGTGTCCCAGGACTCACAGCGTCTTCCGGGTTTGCCTGGTGGGAACCGGCGATCCCCAGGGTGATGTGAGCTCCAGGCACCCTCAGTCCCCCAACCCAGTGTCCCAGGACTCACAGCGTCTTCCGGGCTGGTCAGATGCTGATGTGAGCTCAGCATGCTCTGTAGATCTCCGGGCTTCTGAATGCTCTCTCCGGGCTTCTGCGCTCTCCCCTCCCCAGGGCTCTGTCCTGAGAACTCTGGTCTCCCTGGACTCTCAGCTCCATCTCCTCAGCTCTGGGCCCATCAGTCTCTGCTTCAGTCTTCCTTCCTGTGCTGCAAGGAAACCCTCCAGGCAGAGAGCCAGGGCCATGGTGGGCATCCCCTCTCTTGTCACCCAACTCTGAGAGGCTACTGTCCCCGTTGCCTGGCATGCAGTGTCTTGAAAACTATCTTTTGTATTGCATATATTTTGTCTGGTTTTATCTGTTGGTGTTCCAAGTGGCTGTGTAAATCTGGTCCCTGTGACTACATTGTGGTTGGTTGGAGTCTCCTGAGATGCCCAGCAAACAGCCAAGTGGAGATACTGAGGCCATAGTTAGACATGTGTATTTGGAGTTGAAGGAAGATGTCCATGGAAGAATAAATTTGGTAGTCTTTTAGAAATAGATGGTATCTGGATCTGTGAGAGGGCTTCCCAGGTGGCTCTGGTGGTAAAAAACAAGCCTGCCAATGAAGGAGACGTAAGAGATGCGAGACTGATCCCTGGGTCAGAAAGATCCCTTGGAGGAGAGAATGGCAATCCACTCCAGTATTCTTGCCTGGAGAATCCCAGGGACAGAGGAGCCTGGTGGACTACAGTCCAGGGGGTCGCAAAGAGTTGGACACAACTAAAGTGACTTAGCATCCATGCCTGCAGATCTGTGAGAACACTTGAGATCACCATGGACTTAGCGCGGATCCACAAGAGGATCAAGGACCAAGCCTTGGGTCACTTTGAAGTTTAGAGGGTGGTAAGATGAGGAAGATCCAGGAAGGGAGACTGAGATGGAGCAACCGGTGAAACAGGAGGAGAAACAAGAGGCTACGATACCTTGAAAGCTTCACAGAGGTGAGAAAACTGCATTGGAAGTCTCTGATTGGTCAAGTTAGGTGCTGTGATAATTGACCACAACGAAGTCATTGGTGTCCCTGCAGGAGCTATTTCAGAGGAGTGGTGGACATGCAAGCCTGCCTTGTGTGGCTTCAAGAGAAAACAGGGGTAAGGAGATGGAGACAGTCAGGTTAGAAAAAGCTTCAGAGGAATTTTCTATAAAGGATAGTGGAGGTCTAGGGTAACCCAAGGGAGATATAGGGGTTTTCCAAGGAGGGTTCATTAAAGGTGGGAGGTTTTGCAGTTTATTTGTAGGCTGTCAGTAGGAATTGCCCCATTAGAGAGGGGAACACTGGGGGTGCCAGAGAGAAGCAGAGGGTTGTTGCTTAAGGGATGTCCTTAACAGGAGAGGTGAGGCTTTACACAGAAGCGTGGCCAGCCCACTGCAGTGCTGGGGAAGGCAGGGCACGTGGCACGCACAGGTGGACTTGTGTGGGGCGTGTGAACATTCCCTGCGTGTGTCAGTGATCATCCGCTGGGCGTGAGGAGGGGGTTTGGGAAGTGCAGGGAGGAGCAGGGCTGAAGAATTCAAGGGCACCCGAGACAGGGCTGGTCCCCTGACCATGGCCCTGGAAGGCACAAAGGGCCCTTCTTGGGATCATGGGTTTGTAGGACGGACACGTGGCCCTTCATGGGATGACAGGTTTGTAGGACTGGACATGTGGCCCCTCGTGGGATCATGGGTTTGTAGGACTGGACATGTGGCCCTTCATGGGATCATGGGTTTGTAGGACTGGACACGTGACCTTTCTTAGGATCATGGGTTTGTAGGACTGGACACATGGTGAGAAGTTTTGAGCAAGAGAATGCATTTCTTCTCTAAGGCCAGGGCCCAAGGAATTGAGTCTTTTGGCTCCTCATCTTCCTGAAATGAACCCCAGCACCGGGGGCCACCCAACAGCCACACTCCTGCTCCTGCCCCTGCCTCTGCCAGGGGCGCTGAAAGCAGATAGTTTCTTGATCTTTGCTACTTGGAGGGTCTCTGCGAGTGTTCCCCCCTTTCTTCCTCAGAAGCAGGACAGGCAAGAGTGGACGGAGGCCAAGGGTTGGGTAGGTTTGCAGACCCAGGAGAGGGCACAGTGCCCAAGCCAGGAGGAGAAAACCATGGGAGAGGGGACATAGTGAAGGCAGTGCCCTTGGCCAGCAGTGCCCCTGTCCTGAATCAAAAGTGGCCACGTGAAAGCTATGGAAGAGCAGGACTCCGTGTGAGCCAAGTCACAATGGAAGGTTTGCTTGGGAAATTGAGAGCCACTTTTTTACTCAGTCTATTTTCATTTGGCATCACGTATATCAAAGAAAAAGTTAAAGCTGGCAGAAATCATTGCGCCAGGGAGTTCAAAGCAGGTGCTATAAATCCACCATGAAAACCAAAGGAGTCCCGCCTGGTTTTCCACCCATTGGTGATGGGCCGTGTGCAAGTCCCGGTGGCCCACATTCATGCAGGTTAGAGAGAGGAGTGTCAGCATTAGCCAGGCACCAGAGGATGGAGGGAACCCCAGGGTGCTGCCCATGTGGGTCCAGGTGAGAACTGCACTCATAACATGCAGGTATGGGTGTTCCGCATGTGGAGCAGGCACTATGCCAGGCAGACCTCGCTGTTCCAACTCAGCTTTCCCTTCACAAGGGCCTGAGCCTCTCCAAGCCAAAGTTTGTCGTCTTTTCATCTGTGAACTGGTATTTATAATAGTAACTGCGGACCACGGGGGGAAACATGGAAAACACAGTAAGTGCTCCATAAGCGGGTAGCATTGTCATTAATTATACGAATTAAGGATGACACAAGAAAAAGGATTGCTGTCTTGAAATTCAGTTTATTGTTAACTGAAAAGCAGTCTTGGGTTGTGCCCAAGATGTCTGGGGGCTTCCCAGGTAGCTCAGTGGTAAAGAACCTGCCTGCCAATGCAGGAAAGGCAAATTTGATCCCTGGGTCAGGAAGGTCCCCTGGAGACGGAAATGGCAACCCACTCCAGTAGTCTTGCCTGGGAAATCCCATGGACAGAGGAGCCTGGTGGGCTATGGTCCATGGGGTCGCAAAGAGTTGGACACGAATGAGACACCAAACAACAACAGCAAAGACATCTGAGAATTAATCTAACAGTTTGAGGTTTTATGTCATAATACCAGTGTCACAGTGTGCAGCTGTGACACTGTAGCCGAGACGTATTACGAGGGTGGGCCGTCCCCACCATATGACGCCTGTGACGATCGTTGCTCTGGAGGGATTGAAGTTTTCACTGGAGACTCCAACTCATGGATGCTCCATTTCTAGAGACCGACTCAGCAGTGTGAGAAAATAAACAAATTCCCAGAAGCTGTGAGTTTTGGATCGCCTTCGGTGAAAACAGTCAAAAAGGACTAGCTGGGAAAGAGGGTGTAGTGTTAAGTAAACTCAGCTGCACAGACATATGGTCCATTGGTGGAACTGGAGTCAGACCAGATATTAGTCCTCAGTGAGGTATAGCTCTGAAGAAGCCTTTCATCCACAGATGTGATTCAGGGTTGCCAAGGACAGTTGTAACTCAGGGCCACCGTGAATACTGCATATAATCGTACATGGCAAAAGCTTTGGCTATGGTGCAGCTTTTTGATCTTACCATGCCAAATGTCTTATGCCTTTCTGGGCAAAGTAACTGAATCTGAGAGCCTGCCAGGGCACAAACCCTGCAAGTCTCCCCTGATCCTGACAGTGTGGCACCCCAGAACTCTTCCCCAAGGGTCCTCCCTGCAGCAGATTCAAAATCTCCTTGTGGGGAGTGTGGCAGGCAGACCCTAGGGTGCCTCAAGTTCATGCCTTGTTTGAACTTGAGGATGGGTGGAGTTTGTGACTTGCTTAGAACCCACAGAATGTAGGGAAGGGGTGGGGTGTTACCCCCGTAACTGCAGTAGGATATGCATCTAAGACTGTCTTACTAGGGCACACTAGAGCATCTCCTTGCTGGCTTGGTAAATAAGGAGGTGTCTTCTGGAAGTTCTCCTAGCAAGGAACCTAGCAAGGACCTGAGGGGGCCTCCAGTCAACAGCCAGCAAAATGCAGCATCATCAGTCACTCAGCTGAAAGGAGATGAATTCTCCCAACAGTCTGGATGAGCTTGGAAGCAGGTCCTTCCCCAGTTAGGCCTCCGGATGAGAAGGCAGCCCGGCTGACACCTGGGTTCCAGGCTGGTGAGATGCTGCAGCCTCAGAGAGCCCGGGGGGTCACGCCTGGGCTCTGACCAGGTAAGAAGCGTCTGTTGTTTTCATGGCTGAGTTGCTGGTGCTTTGTCACACAGCGTTAGACAGCTGATGCAGGGGGTCTGTGCAACACAGTTCAACTGGAATGGGAAAACAGGTGAAAGAGGGGAGTGGGTGGGATGGACGGGAGACTGGGATTGACGTGCATACACCAGCAGGTATAGAACGGATAACTGATGAGAACTGACTGCGGAGCACGGAGGACTCTGCTCAGGGCTCTGTGCTGACCTAAATGGGAAGGAAATCCAAAAAATAGGGGATGTATGTATACATACAGCTGATTCACTTTGCTGTACAGTAGAAATTAACACAACATTCTAAAGCAACTATACTCCAATAAAAATTAATTGAAAAAATTAAGAAACAGGTGAAAGGCACAAGGAAGAAACTTTCTTCAGGTGGTAGACATGCTGTTTGTTTGTTCCATTGTCTGTTTATTTGGAGTGGTGTGGCACTGACGATGGAGTTGTGGTAGGTAAGGTCCCTGTGGGCCACCCTGGGACTCAGAACTGGGCCCAGGAACCTGGAAGAGGGGGAGGCAGAGCTGGAGCCTGGCTTGTGGGTGAGCGTATTTGACTGGCGCATTCTTGTACCATTAACTGGTGTGAAAAGGGTCATTGGTACCATTTTTACCTTTTGGACCCAGTTTGGTTTGGTTGTTGTTGTTGTTTGGTTGCCAAGTTGTGTCCTACTCTCTGTGACCCCATGGACCGCTGCACGCCAGGCTTCCCTGTTCTTCATTAGCTCCCTGAGTTTACTCAAATTCATGTCCATTGAGTCAGTGACACCATCCAACCATCTCATCTTCTGTCGTCCCCTTCTCCTCCTGCCTTCAATCTTTCCCAGCATCAGGGTTTTTTCCAATGAGTCAGTTCTTCGCATCAGGTGGCCAAAGTATTGGAGATTCAGCTTCGACATCATTCCTTCCAAAGAATATTCAGGACTGATTTCCTTTAGGATGGACTGGTTGGATCTCCGTGCAGTCCAAGGGACTCACAAGAGTCTTCACCAACACCATGGTTCAAAAGCATCAGTTCTTCGGTGCTCAGCCTTCTTTGTGGTCCACGTCTCAGCACCAGAGCTAATTCTGTGTGAGACCAGGGGTAGGGGGTGGGAGGTGGGGGGGGGAATCTTGCTCCTTGCACACAGTAGACTGCCCCAACCTTCCCACCCATCTCTCCCCACCCCCAAGCACGCGCGCGCACACACACACACACACACACACACACACTTGTCCAGCCCCTTCCCTGCTTCAGGTGTGGGGTACCTGCAACCACGAGGCCCCCCGCTGCCCACCCCAGGAGAGCCTTCAGAGACATGATGGCAAAATGTCACGTAGAGTCCTAGGTTGGATCTTGACTATGAAGGGGACTTAGAGGGAGACCAAGGAGACCTGAGTAAAGCACAAACTTTAGTTAATAATGATTTGTATCCACACTGGCCGCAAGGTCTGTGTTCTTCACGTTGTGGCCGCATATTTGGAGCCTGGAGCTGTCCTGGAGCTGTGGAGGCCTGGAGCCCTGGTGTGCCCCCTCATTCCTCCTGAGGAGCCCAGGGTGGCTTCCGGGGACCCAGGCTGCCAGGCCATCACGGGCTGAGCTCCAAGTGCAGCTCCAAGGGAACTCTTAGAACAAAGGTTCCATCACACACGGGCTGCGTCTCAGCAGCCATGAGGTGAGCTAGCGTGATGTGACGTCCCACCCAGAGGGCTTGACTTTCCCAGGAAAGAGGGGCATGTTTGCAAAACCTCTCCCTCAGTTTTCTCAGCGCCTCTCTCAGACCTTTGATATTTAAGTCATCCTCTTGAACCGCCTCCACACTCATGTCTGCATGGTTTGTAAATTGCTGTGTCAGATATTTCCATTTGACAATCTACAGGGACACTGACTCACAAAGAATGGTGGGAGTGGGCCAGCCACTGTTTCTGTCTTTTTCTAAATAAATGTTTTTACTGCAAGATAGATTTAAATTTACAGAAGAGCTGCAAAGAGAATGCAGAGTTCCCACACAGCCTGCACCATCAGCACTAGTTTTAATATCTTACATCAGTATCGTACCTTTGTTAGAATCAATGAGCCAGTACGGATACACATCATTATTAACTAACATTCACGCTTTATTCGGATTTCCTTGGTTTTCATCTAAGTTCATTTGTATAATATTTTTAGATTCCACATATAAGAGATGTATGTGTGTGTGTGTGTGTGTGTGTGTGTGTGTGTTAGTCTCTCAGTCATGTCCGACTCTTTGTGACTCCAGGGGGGTGTAGCCCACCAGGCTCCTCTATCCATGGGATTTTCCAGGTAAGAATACTGGACTGGGTCGCTGTTTCCTTCTCCAGGGGATCGTCTTGACCCGGGGATAGAACCTGGGTTTCCTGCATTGCAGGCAGACTCTTCACTGTCTGAGCCACCAGGGAAGCCCATATAAGAGATATCATATGGTATTTGTCTTTGTCTGACTTTCTTCACTTAGTATGATCGTCTCTAGGTCTTTCCATGTTTCTGCAAATGGCGTTATCTCATTCCTTTTTTGGGTTGATTAATATTCCACTGGGTATAGGCTATATGTTTTCAAGTCTCTTGAGTACATACTTCAAAGTGGAACTGCTGAGTCAAAGAGTGAATCATCATTTTGCATATTATGACTCAAAACTTTGCCAGCGTGATGTGCAAATAACAGTCTCTCATATTGTTGTAATTTGCATTCCTCTCATCACCTTGAGGAAGGGCAACTTTTCACATCCTTACAAATTTCTCACATATCTTTTTATACATGAAAATTTTACTTCATGTATTTATATTTATTTGCATATATTTATATTTCCTGTAGTCATATATTATTTCATGTATTTCCAGGTTCCTCCTCTGCATTCCTCACGCCGTATAAATCATTCTAGGGCACAGAATAACATGGTAACACAAATCTGATCACGAAACACAAAATCATGATAAAACAATTCCCCAGAATTGTCAAGCCTATCATCCATGTATCTAAGTAAAAAAAACTACAGACCCGCTTATGGATATATATGCAAAAATGCTAAAGAAAACAGAAGCATTTTGTGCATAAAATATTACGTTCTGGAAAGTGTGAAAGTGAAAGTCACTCAGTCATATCTGACTCTTTGCGACCCCACGGACTATACAGTCCACGGGATTCTCCAGGCCAGAATGCTGGAGCGGGTAGCCTATCCCTTCTCCAGGGGATCTTCCCAACCCAGGGATCAAACCCAGGTCTCCCTTATTACAGGCGGATTCTTTACCAGCTGAGCCACAAGGGAAGCCCTTTGGAAAGTGTGTACACACTCAAATTGGGCAAGCAGAGTGCTATTGTGGCGTGTAATCATTTATAAACGGGTAAAGTGCCTGGGCGGTGATTTGCTCCAGAAGTCTCCTGTGGGCAGTATCCGCACAAGAGGCTGGCCTCGAGGGAACCAGACACAGACAACACCAACAACAGTACATGTGAATGGAGACTCCACTAGATGCTGGGGAGTGGGTGATGCAAATGTTCGAAATGGATCTAGCAATATTCATAGGAAGCTTGCTTCTTCCTGCCCCGCAAATTCTATTTCTAAACATCTGTTTTAAGGAATAGAATAGGGACATGCACATCAGAACATCATTTATAAATATCTATAAACAAGACAGACAACACCTCTGCCTGTAGAAACTTATAACTGTGTAGTCATTTGTTAAATGACGTCTTAAAAATTGAAGACTTCCTTTACAAAACAGTATGGGCCCATTTTTTTTTTTTTTGGTCTATCTATCATCCATGTGCTCAGTCACATCTGACTCTTTGTGGCCCCATGGACTGTAGCCCTCCAGGCTCCTCTGTCTATGGGATTCTCCAGGCAAGAATACTGGAGTGGGTTGCCATTTCCTTCTCCAGGATATCTTTGGACCCCAGGGATTGAAACTGTGTCTCCTGTCTCCTGCATTGGCAGGCGGGTTCTTTACCACTAGTGCCACCTGGGAAACCTACCATCCATGTATCTAAGTACAAATTGAAGTTTGGAAGACTATATGCAAAACCTGTATTAAAATTATCTGAATGGTAAGAATAAAGACTTCTTATTTTTCTTGTTTACCTGTATTTTCTACAATGTGCAGATTACTTCCATAATAAAAGTGATTTATTACTTGCCTGACAATGCAAAATAGAGGGAAACTGGTAAACTGTTAAACGCCTAACAGTACAGGACTGGCTGATGAGATTGCCGTTCACTGTTACTAATTCAGTTCTGTTCATTTCAGTCGCTCAGTCGTGTCCGACTCTTTGTGACCCTATGGACTGCAGCAGGCCAGGCTTCCTTGTCCATCACCAACTTCTGGAGCTTGCTCAAATTCATGTCCATAGATTTGGTGGTGCCATCCAACCATCTCATTTTCTGTCGTCCCCTTCTCCTCCCGCTCTCAAGAGTCTTCTCCAATGCCACAGTTCAAAAGCATCGATTCCTAAGTGCTCAGCTTTCTTTATAGTCCAACTCTCACATCCACACATGACCACTGGAAAAACCATAGCTTTGACTAGATGGACCTTTGTTGGCAAAGTAATGTCTCTGCTTTTTAATATGCTGTCTAGGTTGGTCATAACTTTCCTTTCAAGGAGCAAGGGTCTTTTAGTTTCATGGCTGCAGTCACCATCTGCAGTGATTTTGGAGCCCAGAAAAATAAAGTTTCTGTTTCCGTTGTTTCCCCATCTGTTTGCCATCAAGTGATGGGACTGAATGCCATGATCTTAGTTTTCTGAATGCCGAGTTTTAAGCCAACTTTTTCACTCTCCTCTTTCACTTTCATCAAGAGGCTCTTTAGTTCTTCTTCACTTTCTGCCATAAGGGTGGTGTCTGTTACTAATTACTGTTACTAATTACAGTGAGTCAATTGGATATGGATTTTTTGAGTGCAGACCATTTGCTGGGCACTGTTTTAAGTACTAGGAAGTTCTTTAGCTGTTCTGCGCTGTACATGTGACTGAAACTTTAGTAAAAAAAAAAAGAAAGGGGTTGCAATAAGTGAGCAAAAGAAAGGAGGGGTCCTGGGCAGATGGCAGGCGCTATGACACAGAGGACCGGTCTCTTCCTGCCTTGTCCCCACTCTCCCCGCGCCGCGCGGCTTCCGACTCGCAAGCGCCTCTAGCGGTAGGCTGAACACTCGCGGCAGCGTTTCTTCCCTTGTCTGTTAAACCAGGCAACCGCCAGCCAGGCACGGTCTCAACTGCAACCGTTTTCTTTCCAGTCCCTGGCCCTCCAGGGAGCCGCGTCAGGACCCAGCCAATGGCAGCCAGGCCGATGAATGGGCGGGAAAGGCGCCCAGGAACAGGCCGCAGTTAGGTGGGTGCTGATCCAGCCTGTCTCTCCTGATCTGTTAAATCATCTTCAGGCTGTGTGTGATCTTCTGCAGGGCCAGGACTCGAAAACTAGAAAGCAGTTATCTTCTTAAAATCACAAGGAAGGAAACAATGAATTATAAAAGTCCTCCATCCAAACTCAACAGAAATTCACTGTTTTATTGGTACCAGTTTTGGGGGGGAAAATTGCTTTAATTCAAAATTGGGGATTGAGAAGAAAGAAGGGTGATGGAAAGGACCTTGGGTTTGGTCGAGGGGCTGGGGGGCCTAATAGGATGTGGGGGCTGAATGAGGCAGCAAGGGGTAGGGGGCTGTGGGAGGGTGCATGGGAGGGGGTCTGCCTGGCCCCTGACTCCTGGGGCTACACAAACATTCCTCCCTTGGACATGATGCCTTATGTTCTCAAAGTTTAAGGACAGCTTGTTCTGATTGAGGGGCCAAGGTGTCATCCCTCCTGGGGGCACAGGCGGCTGAGAGGCAGGGAGACTTACAAAGAGGTGGCGTGGAAGAACCAAGAGGCCTCCCGGTCTCTTCCTCCAGGCAAGACATAGAGCCTTCCTCCAGCCTGCTGGGCCATGCAGAGCCAGGTCACCTCACAGGGCTGCAGAGGCCTGGATGGGGCTCCCCACGATGGTCTCCACCCCGTGGTTTCCCAAAAGGATCAGTCATGAGGCTGCCGTGTGGGGGGCACCCCCAGGGGCAGAGGTGGCCCTGGAGGGCTTGGGGACATACGGGTATGAGTCCTGCAGAAGGGAGCCCACGCGGAGACGCACACACCCAGTAGTGACCCACACCTCCTTGCCCTCACCCTCCTGGAGCCCCCAGTTCCTGGTCTCCCTTCTCCTGAACCAAGGGAGGCGGCACAGGTAAGAGAGAGAACTGGGGGTCTGGGAGCCAGAAGGTCCCTGGCTTCAGACCCTGGCTCCAGCATCCACGCTCAGGGCAGCTGCCCATGTGCTCTTTCTGCCTCAGTCCCCTTATCTGCAGACTGGACCCCACCTCCGGGGCTGAGGCTAGGAGAGCAGAGGTGAGTCGAGTGAGCGTCCCTAACAGCGGCTGGACACACGTTCGGCGCTTTCCCCGGGCCTGGCCTGCTGCGGGTGGCTGGCTGGCATCTCTCGCCCTCACCCTCAGGAAGCAGGCCCAGGCTGCCCTTGCCCGCCCTCCTTCCCTCCCCTCACAGCAGGCTGATTCTGCAGGCATCTCTTTAATATTCTCTAACAGTCTTCCTCTTCTCCCTGCTCTCCTGATGGTTGACCCAGTTAACTCAAGAAAAATATCTGTACTTTTCCCTCCTCTCTCCTTAGCCCTTCATTTCTTTGTTCTGTTTCTAGGCCTCAAAAAGAAAAAAGAAAAAAAAGAGAGAGAGAAAACATGATTGCGCAGGAACACTGGCAACAGGCAAGAAGGGAAGTGTCTATTTTTAAAAAAATGAGACAATATGAAAAGTCTACGTTGCCAAGCTGCCAATGCCCTTGAACGCAGCAGCTCCGGGGACCTCTTAGGAATCCCACCAAGACTGTCCCCTGCCCCTGCAGCCTTGCTCTCCCCCAGCACGAATGTGCGATGCATCTTCAAGCAGGTTTTTATTCAAAACCTTGTGATGTTTCTGTAGCAATTGCCTTGCTACCACACTGTTTCCTACGAATTTTCATGGTGCATTACAGCCCTTTCGTTCCATCACAGCTTAAACTGGTTGCTGTGGCCCGCTGGGAAAGCTGACCACCACCTGAGTGGCAGTTCAGTGGTTGGGGAAGGTGGGCTCTTGTGAGTGCTGAGCAGTGTGCTGCTGGCTGCAGTTCATGTGTTGAAGTCCTGGTCCCCAGTTCTTCAGAATATGGCTAAATTTGGAGGCGGGGTCTTGAAAGAGGTAATAAGGTGACTTGAGGCCACTGGGGTGGGTCTGAACCCCATACAACTGGTGTCATAAGAAGAGGAGATTAGGACACAGTTATGCACAGAGGGACGACCACGTGAAGATGACTATCTACAAGCCAAGGAGGGTGGCCTCAAAAGAAACCAACCCCATGACTCCTTGATCTTGGATTTCCAGCTTCCAGGACTGGGAGAAAATAGCCTAGCGCTGTTTAAGCTGCCCAGGTCGTGAGGCTGTGTTATGGGAGCCCCAGCAGACTAATACGGCTCTGCTCTGCACCGAATGCGGTGCACCCCAGCAGTGGGGGGTCGTCCCTAAGGTCACCCCTTGAGCTGTCATTGTCATCATGATGCTTGTCCCTTCCACACACCTCCCGCCCCCCATGCACTGGGGCCAGGACCACCTGAAAGACAGAAATGGAGCCCAGGACAGGCATTCACGCACCTGCAGCCCTGGGCTCCCAGATCCTTCGTGAAGACGCAGCACCGTGGCCAAGTTAAAGAGCACGCAGAAGGCATAGGACACAGGGCTGAAGGCTGTCTACACGACTCCCTGAAGTACCTACAGCCGTCCCTTTCCAGGTGAGGAAACTGAGGCCCAGAGGGGCCAAGCACCCTGCCTCATGGGTTTTACTGCAGAGCTGAGATTCAATCCGATCACGGGTAGTTTGGTGCCATCACCTCTATGCTATGCGTGCCAAGTCACTTCAGTCCTGTCCGACTCTTTGCGACCCTATGGACCCTCTGGACCATAGCCCACCTGGCTCCTCTCTCCATGAGATTCTCCAGGTGAGGACTGGAGCAGGTCACCATTTCCTCCTCTAGGGGATCTTCCCAACCCAGTAATCCAACCCAAGTCTCTTGCGTCTCCTGCATTGGCTGCTGCTGCTGCTGCTAAGTCGCTTCAGTCGTGTCCGACTCTGTGAGACCCCATAGACGGCAGCCCAGCAGGCTCCCCCGTCCCTGGGATTCTCCAGGCAAGAGTACTGGAGTGGGGTGCCATTGCCTTCTTCAATGCATGAAGGTGAAAAGTGAAAGTGAAGTCGCTCAGTCATGTCCGACTCTTCGAGACCCCATGGACTGCAGCCTACCAGGCTCCTCCGTCCGTGGGATTTTCCAGGCAAGAGTACTGGAGTGGGGTGCCATTGCTTTCTCCCCCTGCATTGGCAGGCGGGTTCTTTACCACTAGCGCCACCTGGGAAGCCATTTTCTTTTTCAACATGGACTCTTTCTGGCAAGGAGAGGGTGCCACGATGAGAGTCTGAGTAGCCTCCTGGTGTGAACTTGGGCAGCCTGGGTGGACCCTTGGATGCAGCTGCCTTTGTGGTGATGGTCTGCACTGACCTGCAGGGACATCCCCCCCACCTGCCTCCTGTCCCCACTCAGAGAACAGTCAGGGAGCAAACTGTCCGGCCTCCTGGGAGCGAGTGTGCCTGTTGGGAAGGGGATTCATCTGAGGGGTGGCCACCCACAGTTCAGGGATTGTGACTAGGGTGGGTGAGTGAGGGAGTGCTTTTAAGGTTGTACAGCAAACTGTTCCTCAGGTTGCCATCAACCTGCTGTCCTTTCTCCCCGTTTCACCTTTAGAGACCTGAGTAAAGATGGGCAGGGGAAGCCACCAGGGAACCTGGCTCAGGTTGTAAAGAATCCGCCTGCAATGCAGGAGACCCGGGTCCATCTGTGGATCAGGAAGATCCCCTGGAGAAGGGAGTGGCTACCCACTCCAGTATCCAACAAACCTGTTACTTTGAGGTTTTTTGGACATCGTCATATGATCTACATATAATGGGCTTCCCAGGTGGCTCAGTGGTAAAGAATCCACCTACCAGTGCAGGATATGTAGGAGAGGTGAGTTCGATCCCTGGGTCATGAAGATGATCTGGAGAAGGAAATGGCAACCCGCTCCAGTGTTCTTGCCTGGAGAATTCCATGGAGAGAGGAGCCTGGTGGGCTACAGTGCATGGGGTCACAAAGAGTCGGATGCAACTGACACAAAAGACAAGCAACCTCCCAGCCCCTCTCAGCATGGTCCCGTGAAGAAGAAACCAAAGTCAGATCCAAGTTTACCTCCAAAAATAGCCTTGAGAAGTACCACAGATCTTTCCTAAAGTTATTCTGCAAGGAACCAAAGAGCAGTTATGCTCATAAAAGAGACAAAAGTGGCTTAAAACCTCTTTCCTCGCTCAAAGGTCCCCAGCCACAGCCCACCTCCACCTCCCTCCACAAACGTGTGGGTCCTCTGGCCAGGAGCCTGCTCTCTGGTGCTTAAATACAGTCCTTGGGATGTGGCTGATGACCGACGAGGGATCACCTTTTCCAAGCACAGAAACTGATCAGCTAGTGAAGAAGCTGCTCAGAGCCACACAGCTTGGACAGAGGCCCAAGCAGACCCCAACAAGCTGGAGTCTGGCCCTGGGACCTCCGAACCCCGGCTCTGACTTCCATCCTGTCACCCGCGACCTGGGGCCCTTCTTATAAGAAGAGAAGACACAAAGACACACAGAGAAGGTGGGGAGATCGGTGGGCCGAGCCGGGGGCGCTGGGGGATACCCACGGTGACCAGAGGCCAGAGGGAGTCTCCCCTGGAGCCCTCAGCGAGACTGTGGCCCTGACAAGACCTTGATCCTGGGACCTCTAGCCTCCAGAAAACTATGAGGGAACACATTCTGTTGTGTTAAGCCACCTGGCTTGTGGAAATTTGCTAAACGCCGGCCTAGGAAATGACAGTTGTCCCTCAGTGACAGCACGTCCCAAGATCTGCAGAGGCTCGTACTTGGTCCTCTGTATCCAAGGATGCAGAAGGGCCAGCCATAATAAGAAAGTCATTTGTTTTTGCTTACATGATTATTTATAAGACAATCTCAAACTAATAATGCAAAAATTCCACTTTGGTTTTTCAGTTCTCACTAAGCACCTTATTTGCTGGTGTTGAGTTCTTTGCCCTCAGCCCTATGAATTGCAAACACTTGACCATGAACCTGGACTAGATGGAAAGCCCCCTGGTGAGGGCAAAGTTTGGCCTTTATTCCAGTCGAGACCAGTGAGCTGATGAGGAAGAGAGCCCTGAACGCACTCTGAGTCCCCCTAAACCTTCACAGCAGAGCTGTGTCACCTGCAGGAAAGTTCTAGTCAGGTGCACATGGACTCAAATGTACTTACAAACACCCATTCCAAAGTGGAAGTGAAAGTGAAGTTGCTCAGTCGTGCCCGACTCTTTGCGACCCCATGGACAGTAGCCTGCACCAAGCTCCTCCATCCATGGGATTTTCTAGGCAAGAGTACTGTAGTGGGTTGCCATTTCCTTCTCCAGGGAACCTTCCTGACCCAGCGGTCGAACCCAGGTCTCCTGCATTGTAGACAGATTCTTTACCATCTGAGCCACCAGGGAAGTCCACTTGTTCCAAAGTCAAACCTGAAGGTTTAGAAATCATCTACAGTAGTCAAGCTGAGCAAACAATCCGCATGTCCATCGAGAGATGCAGGGATAAACAAAGTGTGGTTGATCCATGCAGTGGAAGGTTCCTCAGCCTTAAAAAGGAAGCAGTCCTGCTCCCTGTGACAGCGTGGATGGACACTGAGGGCATTATGCTAATGAGATAAGCCAGCCACAGGGAGGCGAATACTGCAGGGCTCTATTTACTACTTACTCAGTTATAAGAAGAATGAAATAATACCATCCACAGCAACATGAATGAACCTAGAGATGATCATACCAAGTAATTCAGAGAAAGACAAATACCATCAAATATCACTCATGTGCGGAATCTAAAGCAAGTGACACAGATGAACTTGTTACAAAACAGACTCAGAGGCGGGAAGACCATGTTCTGGTTACTAAAGGGGAAGAGGGGGAGGGGTGAATTAGGGTTAGGGTTAGTGGACGCAAACTACCATATATAAAGCAAGTTAACAGTGAGATCCTACTCCATAGCACAGGGAACTATGTTCAATATCTTGTAATAACCTACAATGGAAAAGAATCTGAAAATGATATACATACATTATTTATGACTGAATCACTTCGTCGTACACCAGAAACTAATACAACATTGTAAATCAACTCTGCTGCAATTAAAACAAATTTGTCTCTAAAGTCAAAACCCAATTTTTATGTACTTTAAGACACATTAGGGACTTCCCTGACAGTCCAGTGGTTCAATGCAGGGGATGCTGTCAATGCAGGGGACGCAGTTCAATCCCTGGTCGGGGAACTAAGATCCCACATGCCACATAGCACCACCAAGAGATAAAAAAAATAAAACAGCAACAAAATCACATTTAATAAACTGAAAAATACTTAAAAATTATCACTCTTCCATTGTTGTTGTTCAGTCACCGAGTTGTATCCAACTCTTCACGACCCCATGGACTGCAGTGCACTAGGCTTCCCTGTCCTTTACTGTCTCCTGGAGTTTGCTCAGATTCACGTCCATTGAGTTGGTGGTGATGCTATCTAACCATCCCATCCTCTGCCGCCCTCTTTCATCAGCTCGGATGATTTTAAAGTAATGACCGTGTTTAGTGTTCACACCGTCTGTGCTTTGCGGGGGTGGTTCCTGAGGATGCTCCTCCCACCCCACTTTATGGAGGAGGAGGTGGGGGCAGAGAGCCCCGGGTTGGTGGGGACAGCGAGGAGGCTGTCCTGAGGCTGAACTTGGCCTTCTCTGTCAGGGTTAACGTGATTATTTTTCACAGGCTGTGATGACAGGAAATACACTTTCAAAGGTTTAGAAATAGATCCACAGTCGTTTTTCCAGAACATGCGACATTCTGATGACGAAATTAGGTGACAGCTTTCAGATTAGACCTTTCAGAGGAGAGAGCCTGGAAAACACATTCTTCTAATCGAGCATCCTCTGCCCTGTAGTGACCAGTTCCCCGCGGTCGTTTTCCTCTAAGGGAAAACGGTCCTCCGGGGCTGCACAGGGCGATGTGAGGGACTAGCGGCCTGCCCTCCTGCAAAGGTTCCTTCCCTTGGTCAAAGCTGGAAAGTCTTATTAATCGGCTGTCAGTGGTGCAGAAGTGAGCAGCCAATTAAGGATGAGCCAAGGCAGGAGAGGCCTTTCCACCAAGGGTGACCCTCTCCGTACCCCTAACCGCCACCCCCTACCCCAGCACCACCCCGTCAAGCACCCCACTCCCCCACCACACCCCCCATCACACACCTTACTCCACCCCATCACCACCCACCCCCGCACCACTCCTACCCCAATACCCATCTCCCACCCCCCACCCCACCACCACCACCCCACCACACCCCACACCTCATACCACACACCCCTCTGGCCAGCAAAGCACGTGGGGAGAGGTGGGGCCTGTCCTTGAAGACACCACAGCCCCAAAACTGCCTCTGGAAGAATCCCTGGGCCAGAGGGGATCCCTCAGGGCGGGGCGCCCGCTCTCTGGAGCCTCCCTCCCGAGCCCTGCCCTCCTGCTCCTGTCTGTTCCTTCCCCCTACCCTCATCTCTGGCTCCTTTGCTAGAGGCGGAGCATCACACCCCCACCCAGGTGTCGGCACCTAGTCCTCCACGTGGGAAGCCGAGGAGGGCCCCAGGGCCGGGAGTGCAGACTCAAGAGCCCAGAGGCTGTGGCCTTGGCCCCATGCCTGGGTGGCTGTTCCTCTGGGCAGAGGGCAGTGGGCCTGAGAGGGGGCAGTTCCTGGGATGGAGGCACTGCGGCCGGCTGGGGGCTGTGGGAACTCTAGAGGAGCTGTCTGAGCTTTGGGGACATCTGGGAGGGATGGCGCAGGGCACTCCCTTTGGGTTTCCAGAACCTTCTGGAAGCCCAGCAGTAAGCGGGAGCCTGGGAAGCAGGTGCTGCCCACAGCCTGAGGGGTGCAGAGGAAACGGCCGCTGAAAGCCTGGGGGACAGAAAGGGACCTGGGGGCTGGAGAGCCATCTTTGGGGAGGGGCCTCCGTGAACACCGAGCAGACCTGGCCTCCTCTGGGGTGGAGTCCCAGCTCACTGAGTGTGGGGGCGGGCGGGGGTCACCAGGATGCGGGGCCTCGCCATCACCCTCCCCCTCAGAGGTCCCTGCGAGGGCCCCTCCTGTCGGAGAAAGTCCAGAGGGGCCGGAGTTTCTGCCCCCTCCACTCCCGCTGGTCCACATCCAGAAAGAACAACGCTGCCTGGATAAAGGACGTCCTTTAATCACAAATACTTCTCCATAGTCTGGCCACAGGCAGGAAGCGAGTGTGGTGGGGGTTATTGGGAGACAGCTCAGGCCTCCCCCAGCAAGACCAACAGCTGCGCCTGCTCCCTCCTGGCCCCTGGGCTGCCTTCCCAGGCCAACGCCTGTGCTTGACCACTCTGGCATCCCTGGGTGAGCTCTTCTCAGTAGAAGAGGGGACTGGGGGGGTCTGCTCTGCCATTGGGGCTCCAGAAGCCTTGGTCAGGCTGAGCCTCTGTGCCCACACTCCCACCTGCTCTGTAGCTTCTGTGAGCTGGCAGCCCTCCCCGCTCACCGCCCCCCCCCAACACACACACAGCGGCCTACACGATGCCCTCCGGGCGCTTGCTCCTCCAGACCACCAGCACCGTCACAAGCAGGGTCACCAGGATGGGGACCACGATGAAGGGGCAGAGGATGCTGCTGGGTGGGTCCTGCAAGGCCCTGCCCGAGACGGGGCAGTTTCTGAAGTAGCGCTGGTGGACGACGAGGAAGAACTTGTCTACCTCTGCGTTTGGCCAGAAGCAGTCCAGTTTTTGCACCACGTGCCTGGTACAGTTGGAGAGCTCTTTGTAGCTCCTGCAGATGGAAAAGCAGGTCGTCAGGCCCCGGTGGGCAGAGGACCCAGCGGGGACTCGAGCTGGGGGCTCTCCACCCCACTCCCCACTGTGGCGAGCTCTGCTGGAGCCCAGGCCCCGAGGCGGTGACTCTGGCTCTAGAGACAAAGGTCCTGGAAGGCTCCTGGGTGGGGGGTGGGGAGGAAGCGTGTGGCCAGACCCCAGGAGGCAAGCTGGAGCTAAGGGATTCTAGGAGCTACGATGTCACACCAAGGGCAGACTAGAAGGTGGACCAGCCAAGCGTCTTCAGAGGAAGTCTGGAAAAATGAGCTTCAGCCCTTTGAGCCCTTTGCCATCCCCATCACCCCGTGCAGACCGCCCCAGCCTGGAAGCTCCCCAAGCAGTCCACAGGACTTGTCGTGAGGCTTCCCACCCTACCTTCACCCCAACCCCTCATCTTCCCACTCTCTCTGGAATTGTGCCATGGCGCTGCCCCCTTCACTCTAGTAGGTCACCATTCTTGTTTTGCTTATTGAGTGTGAACACCATGAGGACAGGGATGTTGTCTGTTTGCTCACCTCTGTAATCCCAGTGCCTAGAAGAGTCCCTGGCACACGCCAAGAACCGATACATTTTGTTCTAAATTATGCTAAAATAGAAATAACATGAAATTTACCATTTCAACCCTTTTTAACTGCATAGTCCAGTGGCATTAAGGATAGTGGCATTGTTGTGCAACCATTGCCACCATCCATTTCCAGAACTTCGTCATTCCCAAACAGAACATCTGTCCCCATTAAACACTCACGCCTGTCTTCCCTCTAGTCTCTGGCAACTCCTGCCTTCTATCTCTGTGAAATCTGATGACTCCAGGTAGCTCACATAAGTGGGCGCGTACACTCTTTGCCCTTTTGTGATTGGCTTATTTCACTGAACAGAATGTCCTTCAGGTTCATCCATGGTGTCGCACATGGCAGGGTTCCCTTCCTGTTTAAGGCTGAATAATATACTGCTTGTACATATTTCATTTGGTTTATCTGCTCATTGATGGGCGTTTGGGTTGCTTCTACGTTTTAACTGTCGTGACAAGTGCTGCTACTTTGAATATGGGAGTTCATGTGGCAGTTCATATAGTTCAATTACCTATTCAAGTCTCTGCTTTCATTTATTTCAGCTGCATATTCAGAAGCCAGGAATTTCTGGATCGTATTATAAGTCTGTGTGTAATTTTTTGAGTCAATTTTTTAAAAATAAATGAAGATTCAATGTTGGGGAAATGAAAATGTAGTTTCCAGAAGGTATCACTTCTGCTTCTGCTTAGGAAAAAGCAAAACAGAGTGCTGCTTTGAAATGGGAGTGCATTTACTATTCAACCTGTGGCTGCAGCTGAACCTGCAGGACACCACGCCACTGAGGGAGGGACAGGAATCTCCCACCCAAGCCCCCACAGATACAGGGCCAAGTCTGGCCGCCACAGGGAGGAGGTTGAAAAAGCTCTACCCAGGGCTTTTCTGAGCTGAGACTAGACCGGGGCAAGGGAACCCTGCCTCCACCAAGATAAATCTGGCATAGAATAACAAGCAACAGTACTCTGCCACAGGGAGGGATGGAGAGACCTACTCTGTGGCACAGGTGTGCAGGGTGGGACACAGTACACAGACAAAAATTCTCTAGCCCCACCTGAAGCACAAGGCAATGGGAACCCGGAGGTCTTAGAAGTCTATCATGCTCTGAAGGAAACCATAGCGACGACAAATCCCAGACCCAGCGCAACTCCTCACAAGGTCAGCGTAAATCCTTTAACAACAGCCTGACCCAAGAGGCTTAACGATTTCCAGATGTAAATACATTTGTCTCAATCTCTTCTCTTCTAAACATGCAAGTTCAGCATTCAACAAAACATTAGGACTTGCTGTCAAAAGATAAAACAATCAACAGAATCTGACTCAGAGATGACCCAGATATGGTAACTATCATACAAGGACTTAAAAATACTAGTATGATAAAGGGTCTAGTTGAGAAAGTAGGCAACAGGCACAAACAGATAGAGAATTTCAGCAGAGATGGAAATGTCAGAAAGCCAAAGAGAAATGCTGAGGGAGGGAACCCCACAGTATCAGAGTGTCCGTCTTTGATGAGACTTGGCATCTGAGGAAAGAACTAGTGAACTTGAAGATGGGTCAATAGAAATTGAAAGTGAAAAAAGTGAAGTGAAGTCGCTCAGTCGTGTCCGACTCTTTGTGACCCCGTGGACTGCAGCCCACCAGGCTCCTCCGTCCGTGGGATTCTCCAGGCAAGAACACTGGAGTGGGTTGCCATTTCCTTCTCCAGGAGATCTTCCCAACCCAGGGATCGAACCCGGGTCTCCCGCATTGCACGCAGATGCTTTACCATCTGAGCCACCAGGAAGCCGTCCAGTAGAAATTACCCAAGCTGAACCAAAAAGAAAAACCAAGAGCCTCTGATAGCTGTGACGAGTTAAGAGCACTATTAACGACGTCATCTCAACGTGTAACTGGAGTTCCAAAAGGAGAAGGAATAGGGCCGAAGAAATATGTAAGAGACAATGGTTGAGAATTTTCCAACAATAATGCGATGAAAAACCATAAATGCAAGAAGGCCAGACACCCCCCCCCCAAACAGAACAAAAAAGGGAAGCGACAGCAACAACAGCCACTTAGACGCTAAAGTCAAACTGCTGAAAATCAATGGTGAACAAAAAAGCCGAGAACAAAATCCTGGGCTCACTCAGAGAGAAGAAAGACATCGACAGAGGAGTGTGGGATGGGAACCACAGCAGACCTCTTCCTGGGACTTTGCAAGCCAGAAGACAATGGGCGGCATTTTTCAAGCCCTAGGTGGGGGTGGGGAAGGGGTAGAGGGAAGGGCCACAAACCCCTGCCTGCCCAGAATCCTTTACTCAGCAAAGATATCTTTGAAATATGAGCTTGCAATAAAGACATTTTTAGAAAAAAGCTTATCGAATTCATGGTCAGCAGACCCGTGATACAAGACATGTTAAAGTTCTTCAGTCAAAAGAATATAACAGAAGGAACTCTGGACCCACACAAAGAAATGAAGAGTTCCTCCCAGTAAAATGAAGATTTGCCAAATGTGCTTTTCCTTATTTTAGGACAGGAAATGAGTACAAGGAGCAGAGGCCATAAATCAACATTGAGGAGACACTCAGGCATGTATTGAAGAGCTGAAGGGAAAAGGCTGGGGTCCCTCCAGCACCCAAGCACCCCTCTACCACAGCTCCTATCATATGGGCTCTCGATTGCTAGGTCACTGCTTTTTCTGCCCTGCTTGTCCCGTAGGCCATGACCCCACGTGCATACAAGGCCTCCCTCAGTCCTCATGACCATCTAAATGGATGGAGTGGGCAGAAGTGGAGGGTGTGCAGGGGCCATGCCCACAGGGGTGTGTGGTTTTTCCAAGAGAACAAGGACTCAGGCTCCAAGCAGAAAATGGAAGCGGAAGAAGCTACAGGAAGTCAGGACAGACTGGCTCTCATAGTGGAGAAATGAACTGTCGTTGTTTTCACGTCATGAAAGAAGCCTGGTACAAGGTAAGTGAAAGTGTGTCAGGCATCAGTAAAAACCGAAGACCAGCCTTTTGAGCTTGTGGTTGGCCAACCACAGGGCTGCACGTTACAAACCCTGGTCTGAATGGTTGTCTTCTTCCCCACCTCAGACCCATCAAGTTGACGGGTAGTTTTAGGCACTGTGCAGACACAGTGACAAAGTCAGTGCTAAATGTTGTCCCCTATGTTCCGCCTGAGGAGTAGAGCTGGGAAGTCCCTTGAAGGAGGCATTGCCAGAATGGGAAGAACCCCTGACCCAGGAAACGGTGACACCAGGGACCACAGATTGGGCACATGTTGAGGCTGAGCCAGTGGTGGGCCATTCTGGGGCTAAGCACTTTCTCCTTGAAATATCCTTCCAGTCTGCAAAGCCACCTCCCCCCCACCCCCCCGTCTAAAAATATCCCTCATGCGGAGTCGGCTGCCCACTTCATCCTGTTTATTTATACAGAAGTGACAGCTGAAACTCTCAATAAATATTGTGAGCTCTGTCAGCAAGGATGTGATACAAGAATTCCCTCCAGAGTACAGACATTCTTCTGTTCAAAAGAACATTGTACCGACTGAAGGGGCCAAAATAATCATGAGGAAATATTCTTGCTTTAACCCTCTATTTTCAGTTCTCATGTAATAGAATCATTATCCTTTTTTGGCCAGGACTTTCTATTCTGGGCCCCCACGTGAACTTTGCTTGGAATGTTCCTGAGCGCTGTGGTGGGAGTTTCCAGTATGTCTGGGTCCCACCAAGTCAAGGCTCCTGGCACCGCACTTGACGATTATTTACTTGTTGACAAGAAGGGGCCTGCCGCTGCCCACAGGGGATTTGTCTGCTCTGGGGACACCAACCAGCATCAGGACTGACTGGTCCTGATTGTGGAGTGTCTGAGTATGGGCCCTGGTGCCCTGCAGAACTAATGAGTTCTGTTCTAATGAGGTTCAAATCCAGCTCCATCTCTTACGCTGAGTGATCCCAGGGCCTCATCTCCCCCATCCAAGCCTTACTGTTTTCGTTCAGTTGCTAAGTCATATCCGGCTCTTTACAACCCCGTGGACTGCAGCATGCCAGTCTTCCCTGTCCTTCACCATCTCCTGGAGCTTGCTCAAACTCATGTCCATTGAGTTGGTGATGCCATCCAACCATCTCCTCTGTCATCCCCTTCTCCTCCAGTCCCCAGTCCTTCCCAGCATCAAGGTCTTTTCCAATGAGTCAGATCTTCGCATCAGGTGGCCAAAGTATTGGAGCTTCAGCTTCAGCATCAGTCCTTCCAATGAATATTCAGGACTGATTTCCCTCAGGATGGACTGGTTGGATCTCCTTGCAGCACAAGGGACTCTGAACAGTCTTCTCCAGCCTTGGTCATCCAAGCCTTGGTCTCCGTATAGTCGATGAAGAGACAGGTCCTGACCTGACAGGGTTATTGGGCAGATCAAGTTAAACGAGGTGACGGACCTGATGCCCAGCAGGTGCCCAGCAAGTGGACAACTTCCGGACAACTGGTGTGTGGTCCCTGAAGGGTACATTTCTTGTTCTATAAACTCGAGTAAATGTTGACCAGGCGGTGTGTGTCTAAGTCTCCAGAATATCTGAGGAGGAACCACTAGCTTGGTTCACTTTCTCTGGACCAGTTTTCAATTCCATCTCCCAGGACAGTTCACAGCCTGGTGGCTTCCAGCAGCTTTACACACCTGCTGGTTGTAGGGGAGGCGCCACCACCAGGCACTCTGGCAGCTGGGGCACGTGAAGGCGACTGGGGCCCATTTGAGGCCGGCCTGGGGAGCCTGTCTACATGCTAGACTGATATGTTGTTGTTGTTCAGTCACCAAGTCCTGCCCAACTCTTTGCGACCCCACGGACTGCAGCACCCCAGCCTTCCCTGTCCTTCACCACCTCCCGGAGTTTGCTCAGATTCGTGTCTATCGAGTTGGTGATGCCATCCAACCGTCTCATCCTCTGTTGTTCCCCTTCTCTTCTCACTCAGTCTTTCCCAGCGTCAGGGTTTTTTTCCCAGACTGATGTCGGGGGTGGTTAGATAGATAGGGAGGTGTGTGGGTGAGTCTAAGACGCAAGGAGGGATACTCATTCAGCTTTTGGCTGAATAGTTCTAGAAATACAAATGGCTAACAAGCATCTGAAAAAAAAAATTTGTTGAACCTCACTTTTAAGGAAGAAAGAAGCAAACATCCAAACAGAATCCATTTTCAAAATGAGAATATGCAATGCTGGTGAAGGCGCAGTGAGATGAAGCAGGTGTTTGTATCTTTACAAATAGAGGATAAACTAGTAAAAGTTCCCTGAAAAGCTATTTGGCAATTATGTCTGGAGACCTTCAAAGTCACGGATACCCTTTCAGTCAGGAATTCTATTTCTGGGACTTTTCCTAAATTAATAACAGGAAATGTAGACTAAAGTCATTCAAGAAGATGTCCCCAACAGATTTATAATTATGAAAAAGAGCAAACAATAAGACAGTGACTAAAGTTGCTTACAAGAGCCTCTGCTATGTAGCTGTAAAAATGATGTTCAGGGAGAAAATATTTATGTTAAAATGTTCAACAGAAGAAGCCGTTGAGACCAAATGATACAGACAGTGTGGTTTCAGCATAAAGTGGTCTATGCGGGAGGGGAAGACCCCAGCACGTTAAGAGGAGTTGTTACCACTAGAGGGTGTGGACTTTTATTCTGTTATCTCCGCTTTTGGAGGGATTTTTCCACGTTTTCTCTACAAGCACATATTGTTTTTATAATTGTACTTTTTAAAAGGCCTGTAGAAAGCTGGACACTGAAGCTCCCTGCGTTTGCAGCCGTGGGGAGCACGTCTCCTTAGCCTCTGGCGCAGGGAACGCTCTGAATCCCAAGCAGTTGGGAGGACTGAGTGCGAGCTGGGAGCCGGGCTGGCGGGAGGTGGGGGGCGCGGACACCCTCAGGCCCCCTGCCCAGCGGGTGGCACCTTGCTGGGGGCGTGGCTGCTCCACGTCTGGCACCGCCCAGGGCTCAGAGGGGCTGCGGTGGCCCAGGGCTCCTCCGGCGTTCTGCAGACCCCCGCCCCGTCCAGCAGGCCCTCAGCCTGTGGCCTTCCTTCCATCCACTCGCCTAACCTCTGCCCGACTTGGGTGGGGTCAATCCCGGCCCGGGGACCACCTTGGGGATGCCCCCTCTTCCACCTTCTGCTTTCAGCATGGGGCTTCTGCCCCCGAGGACGCTCCAGGGGTGGCAAGGAGCTCTGGGATTCACCCCTCCTCCCTCCGGGGGGTGGGCAGCTCTGCTCCAGGCTGTAGTCGGGGTGGGGGGGCGGACCCCTCGGAGAGATACAAGGCGGCGGCATTTCGGGGGCGCGGCCGGCCAGCGGCCCTCACCTCCTCTCGGGTTCCACGTGGATGCTGTGGGGATGAGATAACCAGTTTCCGAGGGGCGTCCGGACCTGGGGGCTGGGAGGGCCCCGAGGGCAGGACCCCCTTGGCATCCATCCCCCTGCCGGCTGCCAGCCCCAGGGGCCCAAGGGCCCCCTGCTCCCAGGACCCTCCTTGCCAGAAGGACGAGGCCACCAGATGGCGCCCCCTCCTCGGGGACCGCCTCTCCCTGGTCCCTCCTCTCCTGACCTCTGCCCCAGGGACCCCCTCCCTTGCAGTCAGCACCCCGCACCCCGCCCCGTCTCTCGCTCGGGGCTCTCTGTCTTCTCGCTCCGTCAGCGGCGGTCACTGGCCCTCCCCGCCCGGTGAGGGTCCTCCGAGCTCTGCGGTGCTCCTTCTCTCCTTGCCGGGCCTTGTGGGCTGCAGCCTCCAACACCCTTGACATCCTCACCTCCATCTGAAACCTTGGTCCTGGGCACAGCGGGCTGTCCACGCACCTGACTCTCGGGGTGCCCCCGGCCTCGCCCCATCTCTCATCCCTGGCTGGGAAGTCTCGCCCTCTCTGAGTTGCCTTGGATCGCCCCCGTTTCCAGGGGTCCCCTTCCCTCCTGCAGCCCCGTCACTCTGACCAGCTTTCATTTCTCTGCACTGATTGTGGGCCAGGGGCGAGGGCATCTCTGTGCCTCTTTTCCTCCCCCTACTCAGCTTAGCAGTTTAGTCAGTTCAGTTCAGTCGCTCAGTCAGGTTTGACTCTTTGCGACCCCATGGAGTGCAGCACACCAGGCTTCCCTGTCCATCATCAACTCCCGGACTTTAGTCAAACTCATGTCCAGCGCGTCGGTGACGCCATCCAACCATCTCATCCTCTGTCATCCCCTTCTCCTTCGGCCTTCAATCTTTCCCAACATCAGGGTCTTTTCCAATGAGTCAGCTCTTCACATCAGATGGCCAAAGTATTGGAGTTTCAGCTTCAGCATCAGTCCTCCCAGTGAATATTCAGGACTGGTTTCCTTTAGGATGGACTGGCTGGATCTTCTTGCAGTCCAAGGGCAGCCATCAGCTCCCTCCTCCGCAGCCTGGGCTCTGTCCACCATCCGCTTTTGGGGCCACAGCCCTGGCCTCTGTGCTCTCCAGCCTCAGCCCACTGCCCACACCCGCTCGCCCTTGCTTCATACCTTCAATGCTTCCCCCCCGTACCTGCACTGCATTCAAAAGCCCGCATGCAGCCCACACCTCTCCACTCTCAACTGTCCCCCCCCCCCTCCTCCCTGGCCACCCTGCCTGGCTGGTGTTCCTGCCTCAGGACCTTTGCACATGCTGAACTTTCTACATGGAAGACTTTTCACCCGGTCGTCACAATGCTAGCATCCGCATGTCCCTCAGATGTCACTTCCTCAAACAGGCCTTTTTTCTGATGCTTCAACCTCGTTAGGATCCCCAGCAAAGTAGGGTTTTCCTTCACAGCTGTGTCCTTGGTACCTGAACTTTTAACTCGGGATTATTCTGTCACTGTTGGTCTCGGTAACTAGACTGCAAACACCACGAGGGCAGGGAGAGTGTAGGGAAAAACACAGCCCAACTCATCCTGTTCATAGCAGTCATCTCAAAGGCAAGAGAAACAGAAGCAGAAGGAAGAGAAAGAGACAGATCTGCCTGGAGACGTGAGAGGACTGCGGGGGCATTGGAGCACAATCCAACGCAGAAGACTGTAACCTGGTAACCCGGTAACCTGGTAACCCGGGAGACAGGGGCGTTCACGCGGAGAAGGGCGTGTCACAGGTCCTGCAGGGTCCAGACAGCCTACTGCTGTGAGTAATCATGATAGACTCTTCTTGTGGGGGGCTGTAACACACCTATCCAGGTTCAGTGAATAGTAACTAGTATAAAAATGAAAATTAAATTTAATAAACCTGATTTCAGTGACTGTATGAGGAAGTTTCTATCCTGCAAAGACTCAACAAGCTTTTTAAAAGTCCCGGGATCCTATTTAGGCCACAAAGGAAAACCTGATAAATTCTCAAAGTGGAGATTTTAAGTCTTTGACTACAATATCAGAAACTAGAAATTAGTAAGAAAAGGATAAAAAAAAAAAAATGAACCCCTAGAAATGAAAGATCACTCTTATATAATTTCAAGGTCAAATGGGATTTAAAAATTCAATTATAGGTTGTTAAGAAAAAACAATGGCACCAGTGCATATAAAAATTAATGAAATCAAGGCAAAATTGAATTTTGAGAAAAATCTGCAGTTGTAGTTTATCTTATTATTACTAAAAATAAATGAAGTAAGAATCCAAATCAAGACATTTAAATAAAGAACCACAAAACAGATCTCTCCAAAGGGCAAATAATTTAAATGCATTAATAATTATTGAAAACTAATATTTACTGATTTTTTAAAAAACATAAAAATGAATAAGTAAATTCAGCAGTTGATTCTTTAGGAAAATGGCTACAATGAAATGATCACATTTCTGGATGATCCAGAAAAAGAGCAGAGGAAACACCAACATACAAAACCAAGATAAAAGATTAGAAAATGTATGATAGACTAACATGCAAAACATGTATGCTAAAAATTGGAGAGTCTTTGATGAATGGGAATGCTTTGGGGGAAATTATAAATGATGAGATCTTGACGTATAAAGTAGAGAATCTGAGAGGAAAAAAGAAAAAAGTTGCTAAAGAATTACTTTCACAAAAGGTGCTAGACTCAGGCAGTTCTTTCAGATTCTTAAGGTCACAGAAAAAGATGTCAAGCTTCTCAGTTCTTTGAAAAAGTTAACAAAAGCCTGATCCCAAACCTCTTACGATGGCCCGCCCACGTGCCTCGGAATAGGCAGGCACATGCAACAGACGTTCACTTTCACTTATAAATAGACACAGATGTCCTTTTTCAAACATTAGCAATTTTAAGCTAGCTGTAGAGAATAAAGTGGGTTTATTTCAGGAAGGCTTCAGTGCTGTCACTATACAGTCATACTTCAGTTTGTCAAAGGAAAGCAGCAGTCGTTTTGATACATGTTGCAAAGGCGTTTGATAAAACTGAACATTCATTTCTGATTTTAAAAAAAGCCCACCTTTGTAAAGCAAAAAGAAGTTCTTTTTAATGTGATTAAAAAAAAATCTCTCAAACAAACAGCAAACATCACATTAGCTACTGAGGCATTTTCATCACAGTTAGGAACCCGTTTAGGTTTTAGGTGGCCGGGTCTGTCTCTCCCCTGGTGGTTTCCACCTTCGCTCCCACCCAAGATTTCATAAATAGTCACTGCAGGACCTTTCCAAAATTGGGAGGGACTGACAGCTCACCAGGCCACTTCCGCTGGTGGCAGAAAGCCACGGGCTGGCTCTTCCTACATCAGGCTCCAGGCTTGGAGCCAGTGTGCTAGGCCAGCTCATCTCTGCAAAGGGCCTCCGACCACAGACAGGAGGGGCTGAGTGGCCCTTGGGGGGATAACCAAGCCCACCTGGGGGACTGTTCCCCGGACCCGTGGTGCCTGGAGCCAGCACAGGATGGGGCATCTTTTGTTTTTCTTGATGTTGCGGGGAGCGTATAAGAAGTCCTGTTGATGGTTGGATTGAAAACATTTCACTTCAAACTCTGGAGTCACCTGCAAACATATGTTGGGCCGGTGGGACCCGAGCCAGCAGTGTACCTGGGCTCACCTGGACCCCAAGGACTTGCTATGGGCCCTCCCTAAACTAGGGAGATCAGAGAGATCCCACCCAGCTGGAAAAATCCACCGAGACCAAGTGATAGGAGTCTTCATGCATTGCTGCGGGCCTAGGGCTGACCCACAGGACACCTCGCCAGGGACGCTTTGCAGTCAGCATGCCCATGGTGTGCAAATGCACTCTTGTAGGTGTTTCCTAGGTTCCCACTACAGTGGATCTCTGTCTGCTGTAGAACAGGGACTCCTGACATCTGGGCAAACCCGTCTCCCTGGGAGCACTGGGAACCGTGAGCTCCATGTCTGTCCAGGAACGACACACACTAGGAGGTGCCCCCAATACTCCCGGGTCAATAAACAAACAGTGTGACAGGCTTCATACAAAGCCTGAATGGCAGAGGTCAGTTCCGTCCCCCATCTTCCCTGGCTCCCTGGCTAAACGGTGCCTCCCGGACCACCGGCACTTGCTGAGTGAGGTGGACGAATGCTGTTCTTCTCGGAAAATGAATGATATGAATGAAGCAGAGAAAAAAGAATCCTGGAAGGGGGGCTGTTCAAGGTAAAAAGAGCAAGAGAAGCGGAGCCAGGCCGGTGTTTCTCTGCCCCTCAGGAGACACCCCCAGCGCATCTGGAGGTTCCATCAGTTAGACAGCAGAGGGAGCCCGGGGGTCGGGGAAGACGGTGGGACCCCCCCCCCCCCTTGGACAAGCCCTCTCTGGCCCCATTCTCACCGACCCCTCCCTCCCCAGGCCTCTGGCTTCAGCTCCTCTGTCTTTTGCACATTCAGTCTCTCTTCCCCTGGCCCGGAGCCAGCCTGACTGTCCCACCCCTGAGACATTCCACCAAGGCAAGTGCCAGCAGTGTTCTGGGGTCCATGGAGCTTGGGAGATGCTGCTCAGAGGGGCGCCCCACTCAGTACAGACTGGCGCTGAGTCCCCAGGATTCCCTGCCACCTGCCCGCCTAGAGCCTCTTGTCTTGCAGACAAGGGGGAGGGAGACTTTGGGGAATTTCTGAGCCTGTTTCCTCTCACGCGGTCTTATTTCCAGCCACCTCTCAGGACCCACTTAGGAACAACCCGCTCCGTGACCCTCAGGCCGGATTTTGCATTTCCTATTCCGGAGGAAGCGGTTCTCCCAGCCCTGGTCTACAGCAGGGACGGAAAGGGGGACCCCTTCATCTGATGTCCCCACTGCCTTGCCACCTGCCTGCAGACATTCCTGTCTCCAGCTCAGTACTTTGTGGATACACCTCCGGGCCCTGGGACCGCCTGTGTCTCCCCCATCCCTGCAGATGCTGCAGCCGCCCATGCGCTGTTTGTCCGCCCGGGTGTGACCTCGCGTTCCCTGCTGTACCCCGGGCCCGGCACGGGGCACACCTTGCCCCTGCGGAGGAGGCTGACCTGTCTGCGACTCCAGGAGCCACTCAGAGCCCTTGTTCCCTGAGCCTGGGCTGAGAGGGAGGGGGTACTGGGGGGTCACCGTCCCTTCCAGTCTGGGCTTCCAGGACCCCAGTGTGGACAGACGAGCCCTGGGGACAGCTGGGGGCCCTGCCTGGATAGGGGGTCTGCAGCGGGGAGTCCCAGGCCCCTGGGGCACACAGCTCTCAGAAGCACAGGCTGCAGTCTCTGCACTCAGAGCTGTCAGTGTATCAGCCCCACAGGAACCCCCTCAGATCCCGTAAGCTGGAGGCGCACCTCGAGGAAGGACGGGGACACCCTTTGCTGAGTCTTCACTCGGCATCCAGACCGGTTGGGGCCCCTGGAAGCAAGGTGTGCAGCCACGTGGAGGCCAGGCTGTGTGTGGGGGCCCTGGGTGGGATTGGAAGGGTGACCCCTCCTCCAGGCAGGGCATGGGGCTTAGGACGCCGGGTTTCCACTTCTGCCTCAGCCAGCTGCCCTGTGAAGCTGCTGTGTGTCCTTAGGCAAGAGGCTCAGGGTCTCTGAGCTGTGGGATCTAACTGGACAGAAGGCCCAGGGCTGAGATGGCCGCCAGGAAGGCAGTGCTTGTGGGGCGGTCCCCACTCCCTGACCCCCACTGGGAAAAGCACCCAACCAAGGTGACGCTAGTAAAGGAATGCTCAAAATGCTCCAAGCCAGGCTTCAGCAATACGTGAACCGTGAACTTCCACATGTTCAAGCTGGATTTAGAAAAGGCAGAGGAAACAGAGATCAAATTGCCAATATCCGCTGGATCATCGAAAACGCAAGAGAGTTCCAGAAAAACATCTATTTCTGCTTTATTGACTAGGCCAAAGCCTTTGACTGTGTGGATCATAGCAAACTGTGGAAATTCTGAAAGAGATGGGAATACCAGACCATCTGACCTGTCTCTTGAGAAATCTGTACGCAGGTCAGGAAGCAACAGTTAGAACTAGACATGAAACAACAGACTGGTTCCAAATAGGAAAAGGAGTACGTCAAGGCTGTATATTGTCACCCTGCTTATTTAACTTATATGCAGAGTACATCATGAGAAATGTTGGGCTGGAGGAAGCACAAGCTGGAATCAAGATTGCCGGGAGAAATATCAATAACCTCAGATATGCAGATGACACCACTCTTATGGCAGAAAGTGAAGAACTAAACAGCCTCCTGATGAAAGTGAAAGAGGAGAGTGAAAAAGTTGGCTTAAAGCTCAACATTCAGAAAATGAAGATCATGGCATCTGGTCCCATCACTTCATGGGAAATAGGTGGGGAAACAGTGGAAATAGTGGCTGACTTTATTTTTGTGGGCTCCAAAATCACTGCAGATGGTGATTGCAGCCATGAAATTAAAAGATGCTTACTCCTTGGAAGGAAAGTTATGACTAACCTAGACAGCATATTAAAAAGCAGAGACATTACTTTGCCAACAAAGGTCCGTCTAGTCAAAGCTATGGTTTTTCCAGTAGTCATGTATGGATGTGAGAGTTGGACTCTAAAGAAAGCTGAGCACTGACGAATTGATGCTTTTGAACTGTGGTGTTGGAGAAGACTCTTGAGAGTCCCTTGGACAGCAAGGAGATCCAACCAGTCCATCCTAAAGGAGATCAGTGCTGAATGTTCATTGGAAAGACTGATGCTGAAGCTGAAACTCCAATACTTTGGCCACCTGATGTGAAGAGCTGACTCATTTGAAAAGACCCTGATGTTGTGAAAGATTGAAGGCAGGAGGAGGAGGGGACGACAGAGGATGAGATGGTTGGATGGCATCACCAACTCAATGGACACGAGTTTGAGCAAGCTCTGGGAGTTGGTGATGGACAGGAAGGCCTGGCGTGCTGTGGTCCATGGGGTCGCAAAGAGTCGGACATGACTGAGCGACTGAACTAAACTGAAGGTGACGGCTATCAACTGAGGACGTCACCATTTTCCTGTGTTTCTGGAAGATGTCCAGAGTTTGGTGGACAACCCGGAGCTTTGCCAGCCCGCTGGGCAGCTCTCAACCCAGCCCTAGTGTCCTGAGCTTGGCACTGGTCAGGCCACACGGCGTCTGCTCCCTCTCCAGGCTCTGTAGACAGAGCACCCCCTCCTTGGCGGCCCGCAGGCTTCCTCAGCAGAGCCCAGCCTGTGAGATGCACCCGCACAGAGGAGCAGGAAGGCCCAGAGGGGACAGAGGGGCTGCTGGATGCCATGCGAGGAGACCGCGCTCCGGGGACCCAAGGCTGCAGAGACCGAGGGGGGCAGGCACCTGCCTCTCCGGACGCCCTGTGGCAGGTGGGGCTGGTCTGACATCCACAAGGGGGTCTGGGCTCCTGCTGGGAGCACGTGGGCACTGGGCCCTGGGGCAGGACAGGCCCAGTCTCGCCCCCTGGGTGATGGACACCTTGTAACTAAGAGGGAGCTGCGGGCACGTGGAGCCGGGACTCACTTAGTCTGGGGTGCACGGCCCGCACACCCCGAAGCTGGCTGTGACCTCTGAGGGGACACGCCCCATCCCTGTGACAGTGAAACCCTCTGCTGTTCAGAGGACAGGGCACACTGCGGCCATTCACACGGTGCCCAGACTCCGCCCCGCCTTGCAGACCAGGGAGCTGGGCAGGCAACCGAGCAAGTGGCCCCAGGGGGCAGTGAGGTGGCCGGCCCAGGGGTCTGACTCGGGGTCTGCTTGCCTCCTCCGTGTAGACCGCTAACCCCCTTGGGGAGGGGCCTCCCCCACCGCCCCTGTTCCATGGGCTCCGCTCCGGGCAGGAAGGAGTCTGGACCTCTCTGCCCAGGCTGGGAGGAGTCCATCCCTGGCTCTGAGAGCAGCCACTCTGGCACCAGACACCGGCTGGGTGCTGCCAGGCCGGGCTCCCCGCGGGCAGCAGGGCATGCCGCCTCCTCAAGATCGGGCCGCGGCAGGACCCAGCTCCGGGGGTCTGCAGTGTGAGGAGGGAAGCTCCAGTTTCCAAATGCAAGGGGTGTCTTTCGAGGGCCGGGCAGGTGGGCCATGACTACGCCTGCGGTGCTCGGCCCCAGCGTCTGAGGACACCAGGAGTGGTGCCCGCTGGTGGCCAGGCCAGTGGGACCCCTCTGACCCACTGCCACCCTGGGATCTCCCGGAACCACTGCGTGGACACCCAGGTCCAGCAGGGTGAAGTCCCCGGCTGGCCGCACCCAGCCTGCCGGGGCCCAGGGCCCTGCCCTCTCTAGGACACGAGTGAACATGCCTGTCTGAGCCTAGGATTAAGCAGGACTGCCAGGGCGCTATATTTGGACTCTACACAGCCCTCGGGAAGCCGCGCTGGTGGCCGGAGGGACGAGATTTCCCCTCCAGGCCGGGCCTGGGCGGGGTCCTGGTCTCCGTCCCCCCTGCCCTAGTGGCCCTTTGTCTCCCTGACGCCACTGGATTCTCCTGGGACCCCCGAGAGCTTCCCAGGCCTTGATGGTCTGCCCTCCCCTCCTCGGCAGGTGCGCCCGGCATGAGCTCACCCCCAACCCCATGTCCTGCCAGCTGCCTGTGTCCAGGTGGCCCCCTCCTGGCTGGCCCATCTTGTCCAGAGCTCAGGGCAACACTGAGGGCGGGGGCAGGGCCGCAGAACATTCTGCACTATGGGACAGCGACCCGCGGTGGACTTTGAGAACTGAGGGTCCATGCTTCTACCTTTAAAATGTGTACAGTGGTCCCAGGCTCCCAGCAAGGGGGCGTGAGTCCCCCACCCTGACTAGTAGGAGGCAGTCATGAGCCTAAGAAGCCCCCACTGAGATGCCCACCCCACCCCACCAAGGCACCTGGCCACCCCTGACCCCCTGGCCTGGTGATACTGTCCCACCACCCCGGGAACATGTGCCCATGCAGGAGGGCAAGCCGCTGTCACCCCCAGCAAGGGAGAAGCTCCCAGTCATCCTCAGGGGCTTCTCCGTGGCCCCAAATCACCCTGGGACACAAGCCTGGACCATGAGCACCCGGAGGATGGAAACACAGGGAAATAAGTGTCACGGGGAACCTGCAGACCCGCCTGGCTTCCAGGAGGGTGTCTCAACCCCCCCACCCCCAGCCTGTTCTGGTACCAGGTGGGGAGGGGTGTCATGCACCGGTGCTCCCTGTCAGCTCATGTCCCCAACAGTCTTGGCTGCCAGGGTCTGAGGACGTGTGTCTTGAGAGCTGCCCCCAGGCAGCCCTGATGCAGCCACTAGGGCTCCAGGCCCATGTCCTGCCTGCCCCGCTCCTCTGCTGTCTGTTTCTGGTCCTTGGTTCCAACAACCCACGAACCTCTTAAGTCAGAGCAAAGTAGCTCATACTGAAAAGACAAAGCAAAATCTCTTCTGCTTTCTCTGAAAACACGATGAAAAGCCAGAGACAATGGGACAACAAGCAGCTTCATGAACTTCATGTTCATGAACTGTATGAACAAGGCGGCTCATCATGGACTTATTATGCTATCAGGCTGTCACTCAAGTACAAAGGCAACAAAAAGCTCCTTGGAAATTTTTGAATTCTGAGAATGTATGAATCACATGGCTTATTTCTAGGATCTACTTCAAATAGTTGCCTGAATTTAAAACACAAAAAAAGGAATGATGATGTTAAAAACAGTAAGACATGTTTGAATTAACAGCCTGTCTGCACAGATTAAGTAACCAAGAGCCCTATCAGATCAATAGTTATTGCCGATAAAAGAACAGAGAGTACAAAATAAAACCAAAATAGAAGGCAGAAAGAAAGACGTAGGTTTTTAGAACATTCTTTACCATCTGAGCCACCAGAGAAGTCCTTTAGAACATTAGCTGAAATCAATGAAGACAGGCAGAGAGGAAGAGGTAGGTCGATAAGCATACATAAAGATGGACAGAAGGAGACCTGGGTGGGTAGAATTAGACAGATAAAGATAGGCACACAGGTGCAGACAGGTAGATGCAATGATTGATGAGTAAATAGATGGATAGATGGATGGATAGAAAGAGATAGATGGACAGATAGATAGATATGGAGGGAGCCAAAACACCAGAGTTTTGAATGCAGAGTTCCAAAGAATAGCGAGGAGAGATAAGAAAGCCTTTCTCAGTGATCAATGCAAAGAAATAGAGGAAAACAATGGAATGGAAAAGACTAGAGATCTCTTCAAGAGAATCAGAGATACCAAGGGAACATTTCATGCAAAGATGGGTACAATAAAGGACAGAAATGGTATGGACCTAACAGAAGCAGAAGATATTAAGAAGAGGTGGCAAGAATACACAGAAGAACTATACAAAAAAGATCTTCACGACCCAGATAATCATCTAGAGCCACACAGCCTGGAATGCGAAGTCAAGTGGGCCACAGGAAGCATCACCACGAACCAAGCTAGTGGAGGTTATGGAATCCCAATTGAACTATTTTGAATCCTAAAAGATGATGCTAAGAAAGTGCTGCACTCAATATGTCAGCAAATTTAGAAAACTCAGCAGTGGCCACAGGACTGGAAAAGGTCAGTTTTCATTCCAATCCCAAAGAAAGGCAGTGCCAAAGAGTGCTCAAACTACTGCACAATTGCACTCATCTCACATGATAGCAAAGTAATACTCAAAATTCCCCAAGCCAAGCTTCACAGTATGTGAACCATCAACTTACAGATGTTCAAGCTGGATTTAGAAAAGGCAGAGGAGGCAGAGGATAAATTGCCAACATCCACTGGATAATCAAAAAAACAAGAGAGTTTCAGAAAAATATCTCCTTCTGCTTTATTGACTATGCCAAAGCCTTTCACTGTGTGGATCACAGCAAACTGTGGAACATTATTAAAGAGATGGGAATACCAAACCACCTGGCCTGCCTCTTGAGAAATGTATGTGCAGGTCAGGAAGCAACAGTTAGAACTGGACATGGAACAACAGACTGGTTCCAAATTGGGAAAGGAGTACATCAAGGCTGTATATTGTCACCCTGCTTATTTAACTTGTATGCAGAATACATCATGAGAAATGCTGGGCTGGATGAAGCACAAGCTGGAATCAAGATTGCTGGGAGAAATATCAGTAACCTCAGATATGCAGATGACACCACTCTTATGGCAGAGAGTGAAGAAGAACTAAAGAGCCTCTTGATAAAAGTGAAAGAGGAGAGTGAAAAAGTTGGCTTAAAACTCAACATTCAAAAAACTAAGTTCAAGACATCTGGTCCCATCACTTCATGGCAAATAGATGGGGAAACAATGGAAACAGTGACAGACTTTATTTTCTTGAGGTCCAAAATCACTGTAGATGGTGATTGCAGCCATGAAATTAAAAGACGCTTACTCCTTGAAAGGAAAGTTATGACCAACCTAGACAGCATATTAAAAAGCAGAGACATTACTTTGCCAACAAAGGTCCGTCTAGTCAAAGCTATGGTTTTTTCAGTAGTCATGTATGGATGTGAGAGTTGTACTATAAAGAAAGCTGAGTGCTGAAGACTTGATGCTTTTGAACTGTGGTGTTGGAGAAGACTCTTGAGAGTCCCTTGGACAGCAAGGAGATCAAACCAGTCCATCTTAAAGGAAATCATTCCTGAATATTCATTGGAAGGGCTGATGCTGAAGCTGAAGCTCCAGTAGTTTGGTCACCTGATACAAAGAACTGACTTATTGGAAAAGACCCTGATGTTGGGAAAGATTGATGGCAGGAGAATGTGATGGTTGGATGGCATCACCAACTTGAGGGACATGAGTTTGAGCAAGCTCCAGGAGTTGGTGAAGGACAGGGAAGCCTGGCATGCTGCAGTCCATGGGGTCGCAAAGAGTCGTACATGACTGAACTTAACTGAATGAAAAAGTGGGCTTTTTGGTTTCCCTTTGATGAATAAGGTGGCATCTAAATGAAGGAAAAAGGGGGGAGAAAAACACAAAGTAATACTCAAAATTCCCCAAGCCAGGCTTCCCTGGTGTCCAGTGGTTAAGAATCTACCTGCCAATGCAGGGGACATGGGCTCGATCCCCGGCCTGGGAAGATTTCATATGCTGGGGAGTGACTAGACCCATGTACCACAACTTCTGAGCCCATGCTCTAGAGCCTGAAGCCACAACTACCAAGCCCGCCGCTTCAGTGCTGCAACTACTGAAGCCCAGGAGCCTAGGGCCCGTGCTGCACAATAAGAGAAGCCACTGCAATGAGAAGCCCACATACTGCAACAAAGCATAGTCCCTGTTTGCTGCAAGCAGAGAAAGCCTCTGCAAAGCAATGAAGACCTAGTGCAGCCAAACAACAACCACAAAACCACAAAACTCAGGTGTAGAGGACAGTAAAGATTTAAGGGACTACTACACATCACTGTGGTTTAGTGAGAAATCTGGAGGATGTGGACCACATAAACATTGCTGAAATACAAACAGGAAACAAGAAACAGCCAAAACTAATCAATAGTGGAGGAAGAAACTGGAGAAAGAACTCCCCCATCCTGTTCAGAGCTGAGTCCTCCCATGGGAAGGACTCTTTCAAACATCCTCTGTCGTCCCCTTCTCCTCCTGCCTTCAATCTTTCCCAACATCAGGGTCTTTTCCAGTGAGTCTGCTCTTCACATCAGGTGGCCAGAGTGTTGAAGCTTCAGCTTCAGCATCAGTCCTTCCAATGAATATTTAGGATCTCCTTGCAGGAACAAATTATACTCCAGGCACATCAATCATTGCCTACTCTTGACTCCAGTAGTCAGCTGAACACATATATTCCTTTTGGCAAATAGGAGCCTAAGCCTTTGGGCTTCCCGATGGCTCAGTGGTAAAGAATCCACCTGCCCATGTAGGAGCCGATAGGAGATGTGGGTTCGATTCCTGGGGTGGGACGATCCCCTGGAGGAGGAAATGGCAACCCACTCCAGTATTCATGCCTGGAAAATCCCATGGACAGTGGAGCCTGGTGGGTTACACAGTCCATGGGGTTGCAAAAGAGTTGGATATGATTGAATGACTGAGCACACACACACACAGCCTAATCCTAAAACGCAGTTAAAGAAATTTGCAGAGAGGCAAATCAGGAACTGTCAATCAAGAAAATGCTATTAGACTCATTTCACTGCGGAGAAAACAGAGGCCCAGAGAGTTTAGTGAAAGAATCAGCAGGGTTCATGCCCGGATGGGTCCCATCTCAATTCCATGCTTCCCCCCAATCCCCGCCCTGCACCCAAAGGTAACAACTGGTCAACCCAACTACACCAGCTGCCAATGCACAGGACACCAGGGCCCACAGTGCCTCCCATGGGAAGGGCTCTTGCAAACAGGTGATGCTTCCTAAGTTGACGGATTGATACCGGTCATCTCACAATCTCAATATCTAATTTTTATGGAATTTGGCCAAATGGTTCTTCAGTTCTTTCGGAAAAACAGGTGGAAAATACATCAGATGGAGCACAACCTAAGAAATACAATGAAAGTGAACATGCTAGGACCAGACGAACACTTCTAAGTGGTAGAAAATATCATAAAGCCACGATAATCGAAGTGCTGGAATATGACCCCAAAACATAAGTTAAAATTACCTGAAACAGACTCAAATGTGTACAAGAATGTATTAAATGCATTAAACTAAGCATAACCAAACAATTGAGGGAGGAAATATTATTCAAAAAATTACATTAGGATCATTGAGGTAGGAAGGACATAAATTTTAATTCACGTCTTAAGGTAACGATCCACTGCATCGAGAAGATAAATGTTATTTCAAAACACAGAACAACTGAATAGAAACAATGTGCTATTGTGGCCGCATGATTCAACTGAGTCTGTGGAACAGACAGGACCTCCGGAAATCAGAGCTCTGAGGAATGGATCTGGGCACTTGTATTAACTGAATAACTAGTTAAATAAAACATAAAATAAACATCAACAAAGGAAACATGAAGAGTAAATATTTGCAACAAGATGACAAACAGCTAGTCTTTACCGTAGTCACGAGTTTGTACAAAAAGATTAAAAATACCCTCAATGACTCAAGAGATAAACAGGGAAGGTTAAGGTCAGATAATTTGCATTTGAGGGGGGAAGAAAAATAAATTGCAAACAGCTATGGGAGAACAGCTCAGTCTTCTAACAATCAAAGATGGGCAAATTGAAACTGAAGAGAAAATCTCATTTAAATCTGCAAAAATAAAATCTCCCCAAACTCATACACAGGAACCTCTGAGGAAATACATATTTTTGAATGTTGCTGGTAATGCAAATTAGTGAAATCCTTTAATAGGGCGATGGGGCCAAACCTATCAAGAACCACAGAATGTTCATGGCATGCGTCGTAGTAAGCCCATGTGCAAGAATTCTTCAAGAAATGAGTCGAAAAGAAGTAAGGCTCTACGTACAAAGTTCTTATAGCGACATCATTTGCAACATCAAACCCCAGAAATGGCTCAACATAAGTAGGATTAGAAACATCAGGACATGTTAACTTGGCCTTCTTGCCATTGATATAGGCTGTCTGCCCCGTCCTGGCAGTGGGGTAAACTCAGCTTCCCACCTACCCAAAAGGAGTGTGTTTTTAAGAAAGTGAGGACTCGGACTTCCCTGGTGGCTAAGGCTCCTTGCTCCCAGTGCAAGGGGCCTGGGTTCGATCCCTGGTCAGGGACCTAGACCCCACACTCCAGAAGTGAGTTCTCATGCTGCAGCTAAATATCCCATGTGTGGCAACTAAGGCCCGGCACAGCCAAACAAATAGATACACGTTTAAAAAGTCAAAAAAAAAAAGAAAGTAGGGTCTTCATTTCTTTTCTTTTTAAATCTCATTTACTTATTTGGCTGCACTGAGTCTTCGTTGAGGCATACAAGATCTTTAGTTGCAGCACGTGGGATCTAGTTCCATGACCAGGGATCGAACCTGCAGCCCCTGAACTGAGAGCCCGGAGTCTTAGCCACTGGAACACCAGGAAGACCCAGGTCTCCGTTTCTAAGACAAGGAGCTGGAGAAGAAGGGTCTCAGACCTAAGGGCTGTCCCGAGAGTGTCCCGCTGGGCACCTTGTACATAAGTGTCCAGGGCTTCAGTCCTGTAAGAACCCTGGAGAGAAGGGTGACCTCAAAGTGTGTCTAGGGGCGCGCTCCCAGAGGCGCTCCCCCAGTAGACCCGGCGTGTGAATGCCTGAGGAGCGGGTGGGTCCCAGGGGACCCTGCCCCTGGGCTTGGCTGGGGGCTGCAGGGGGCAGGGTGAGTGCTGGGGTGAGGTCAGCATTAAGAAGGGACATCTGCCACGACCCCCACCCAGTCGCCCCTGCTCCCCAGAGCACCCCGTTACCCTGTCCTCATCTCCCATCACCAGCCCTGCCCTGCCCCCTTCCCTGTGTACAAAGACCCTGGAGGCTGTCCAGCGCAACAAGCCTGGCCAACCGCCCCGGACAGAGAAGTCCCATCTGCCCCGACGGCCTGGACGGTCCTGCGGTTTCCAGGGCTGTGGAGAGGGGTGTCCAGGGGAGGCAGGGAGGGAGGCATGGAGCAGGGAGCCCCCCAGCACCAGATGAGTTCCATCTGCCTGATCTTCCGCCCTGGCCGGGGTCCGCTGAGCGCCGTCTGCTTCTGACCTTCTGCGTTCTGACACGGCCTGACTCCATCCTCGAAGTGGGGAGGTTGTGAAACTGGGCCGTTCATCACTTGATGGAAAAAGACGTCAGAGCAGGCGGGGTGCCAGGGCCTGGCGGCCTGTTACCCTCCATCTTGGGAGTGTGTGTTTGTCCCCCAGCCCCAGGGGAGCCGTGGAGGCAGAGGGAAGCCAAGGACAAGCAGTGGCCTCAGGCGTGGATGGTGAGGGCCAGGCCCTCCTCCCCAGTTTCCACCCGTGGTTGTTGCTTCTGCAGATGGTCTCCTCCTGAGAGCTTTCTGCCCCTCCCCTCACCTCTCGGAGCCGGAAAGCCCCCCCGCCTGCCCTCTCCAGCATGCCCTGCGCCCACCACTGGCCCCAGCCCTGGACCCGCCCCATAGGTCAGCCATGGCTGAGCTCCAGAGACAGGGCAGAGGGTGGGCAGACCTCCTGAGACCCCCACACCCATGACTGACAGGCCTGTGCTGGTGATGTGGGGTCTTGGGGTGCACGGGGTTGTGGGGTGCCCGGGGTCATGCGGTGCCCGGGACACTCCTGTGCTGAGAGCTGGCGTCCCAAGGGCTCTGCCCAGATGCCACCTGGATGGGGCTTCAGGAAGCTGCCTTTGGGGGGAAGGGTGCCCCCTTTCTTCTGCCCACCCAGCCCACCTGAGCACATGCTGACCCCTGTGGCAGCAGGGCCTGACGCATCCTGGAGGGGCTCTGAGAGCCCCGGGGTCCCCTCCCTGCCGCCCGCAGGCATCAGTCTTCTGCCCACCCACATCACGCTCAAAAGAGCGACGGGGGCGGGGGGTGACGTGAAGCTGGAGGAGGCCCGTGGCCACGTCCTCACCCACCCCGCGCCCTCGTCCAGCCACCAGAAAGCCGTGTCGACGCCTGCTGCCCGCGGGCAGGAGCCCCAGCTGAGGCGGGGCCAGGGAGCCGGGGAGGCCTCCCTGAAGGCCCCCAGAGGTCCCAGGTGGTCTGCCAGCTTTCTGCACTCCTGGGCTGGAGGCTGTGGGTGCTCTGGGACACCTGGAGGGTCCCCCCATCCAGGTGGGCAGAGGTTGGGGAAGTGGGTCTCTGTGCCAGGTCCTCCCAACAAGGGTGTGGCTCAGCACTCATGGGCAGGCCCTTGACACTCACGCAGGCCCGGCCGGGGGGTGCTGAGGTGGGCTGGCCTCCCATTCAGGTGTGCTGTGGGGCGCTGGTGAGGGGTTGGCCTGGCACCCTGGGTGTGGGCCCCCCAAGGCCCGGGAGGGGTGGCCAAGCACAGCAGGAGCCCCAGGAGGGTGACAGACTCCACCCTAGAGAGACCTCAGTGTTGAAGGAAGATGCCTGCTCTGGGTTCCTGTCGGATTCAGAAGCAAAGCAGCTGTCCCAACTGCTGCTGCTGAGCTGGGAAGAATTTCCTGAACTGACTCCTTCAAAGGGACGCACAGAGCAGGCTTGGTTCCAGAAGCATAAGGGGCATCGCAGCGGGCGGGTCAGCCACCCCCGAAACCAAGTCTCCCTGGTTGAGCGCCCCGGGGTGGCTCCTCAGCGCCCAGGCCAGAGGCCACGCCTCGTAACTGGACCGAGGCTCAGGCCAGACTGGAGGGCTTTCATGGGGCCCGCGTGGCAGGGAGGGGTCCCCAGGAGCAGGCCACAGGGACCCAGGCCCCTCGGACGCTGAAGCTTCTGTGTGTTGAAGCAGACACACGTGCGTGCGTGTGTGCTCTGTTGTGTCCAACTCTTTGCAGCCCCATGGATTGCAGCCTGCCAGGCTCCTCTGTCCATGGAATTTTCCAGGCAAGAATATTGGAGGGGATTGCTATTTCCTCCTCCAGGGGATCTTCCCGATCAAGGTATGAACCCATGTCTCCTGAGTCTCCTGCATTGGCAGGAGCATTTTTTTTTTTTTTTTTTTTTTTTACCACTGAGCCCCCTGGAAAGCTGCACCTGGGAGGCAGACACAGGCAGGGTTTACAAACCCAGAGGCTTTGGGGGCAGAGACGCCGGGAAGAAGCAGAAGTTGTGTCCGCTGATGACCAGTCTCAGGGGGCAGTGCCCTCCCTGGCGCACCTGTGACGCTCTCGCCCTGACACCTTCCCCAGCTCAGAGCCTGAAGGTGTGTGCAAAGTGGACGAGCAGGGCTGTCTCCTGGCCTCCTAAACCCACCCGGCATTTCTCGTTTCAGGGAATAAAATTATCACTGTAAACCAGCCCTCGGGACCTCCCTGGTGGTCCAGGGGTTAAGAATCTGCCTGCCAGTGCAGGGGACCCGGGTTCGGTCCCCAGTCAGGGAGCTGGATCCCACGTTCCGCAACTTAAGATCCTGCAGGCTGCAATGAAGACGCAGCGCGGCCAAATAAACAAACATTAAGAAAATAAATAAAACCAGCCGTTTCCTAGCTGAGTCCTGCACATTCCAGATTCCCCCCCCTCCCCAACCAATAGCGCAGGAAGGTCTCTGGAAACAAGAGCGTCTGATGACACATTTTCCCATGTCCCCTGAAGCTTCTCCAATTAGATTACACCCCCAGTTAATATGTTAAATCATGTTAGGTTTCCATTAGTGAACCAGGGCTGCAATTTAATGAGCTGACTTCCAGGACGCGGTGGACTTGGCCTGGCGCACGGAAGGGAGCCTGCTCTCCTGCAAGGACCTGGTATGGCGATGGGTCAGACCTCTGAGGAATCTGAGGCTCCCCAGGCATCCTCACACATGGAAGGACTGAGCGGTGACCCCCGAGCCATTCTCAGGACAGAGGAGACGGAAGCCAGATGGCCTTAAATGCAGGAGATGGTTCTTGATGATGCAGGGCGGGGCGGGGTGGGCGCACATCACTCTCAGCTGAAAGGCCTTGAGAGCAAGTTAAGGAGTTCTGCCTCGGACTTCCTCGGTGGTCAGTGGTTAAGAATCCGCCTGCCAATGAGGGGGACGTGGTTTTGATCCCTGCTCCCACATGCCACGGGGCAACGAAGCCCGGGCACTACGACTACAGAGCCCACAAGCTGCAGCTGCTGAAATCCTAGAGCCCGTGCTCTGCAGCGGGAGAAGCCATCGCAATGAGAAGCCCGAGCGTCGCAACTAGAGAAAAGCCGGAGCCCAGCAACGAAAACCCAACACAGCTATAAATAAAATAAAATAAAAATAAATCCTGCCTTGAGGCTGCAGCATCAGCTCTGTCCAAGACCTCCAGCCTCGGCCTACCCCACAGGTTTCGGACTTTGCACACCCCACAATCATAAGCCACTTCCTTGAAATAAATACAGTTATATATAGCTTTGCCCTACACCAAGGGTAAAGAGGGATTCACCCATGTTCTTTTTCTTCTTGTGCTTGCGTGGTTTCATTGGTTAGGTCTCAATCCCTGATAGGAATATATGTGTATGTTTATCTTGGCCTCTGAACACCACTCTTTAATAAAAGGAACCAGGGCTCCTTGGAAAAGTGGCTGATTCTGGGGCTGGGGCAGAAAACGCACAGAATGAGCCTGGAGAATCTCATGGTGCCTGAGGATGAAGGGGGAGGACAAAAGGACATCAAAGTGAATTTGAAGGTGCTGTGACCGTCAAGTGAAACTGTGTGTCCCACTCTTTTCGACCCCAAGGACTATAGCCCACTATTGCCCTTCTCCAGGGGTTCTTCCCAACCCAGGGATCAAACCCAGGTCTCCTGCATTGCAGGCAGATTCTTTACCGCCTGAGCCACCAGGGAAGCACAAACTGCCAAAGTTGGACAATTTACGGAGCCTTGTGATGGTGCTGGACCCACCCAGATAACCCATATACTCCCCCATCTCAAGGTCACCTGGTTAGCAACCTTAGTTCCATCTGTAATTTACCTCCCCCTTGCCACATAATGTAGAGGAAAACAATAGAATGGGAAAGACTAGAGATCTCTTCAAGAAAATTAGAGATACCAAGGGAACATTTCATGCAAAGATGGGCTCAATAAAGGACAGAAATAGTAGGGACCTAACAGAAGCAGAAGATATTAAGAAGAGGTGGCAAGAATACACAAAACTATACAAAAAAGATCTTCACGACCCAGATAATCACGATGGTGTGATCACTCACCTAGAGCCAGACATCCTGGAATGTGAAGTCAAGTGGGCCTTAGGAAGCATCACTATGAACAAAGCTAGTGGAGGTGATGGAATTCCAGTTGAGCTATTTCAAATCCTCAAAGATGACGCTATGAAAGTGCTGCACTCAATATGCCAACAACTCTGGAAAACTCAGCAGTGACCACAGGACTGGAAAAGGTCAGTTTTCATTCCAATCCCAAAGAAAGGCAATGCCAAAGAATGTTCAAACTACCGCACAATTGCACTCATCTCACATGATAGCAAAGTAATGCTCAAAATTCTCCAAGCCAGGCTTCAACAGTACATGAACCATGAACTTCCAGATGTTCAAGCTGGATTTAGAGAAGACAGAGGAACCATAGATCAAATTGCCAACAGCTGCTGGATCATCCATAAAGCAAGAGAGTTCCAGAAAAACATCTATTTCTGCTTTATTGACTATGGCAAAGCCTTTGACTGTGTGAATCACAGCACTGTGGAACATTCTTAAAGAGATGGGAAGACCAGACCACCTGACCTGCCTCCTGAGAAATCTGTATGCAGGTCAAGAAGCAACAGTTAGAACTGGAAATGGAACAACAGACTGGTTCCAAACTGGGAAAGGAATGCATCAAGGCTGTATATTGTCACCCTGCTTATTTAATTTATATGCAGAGTACATCATGAGAAACACTGGGCTGGATGAAACACAAGCTGGAATCAAGCTTGCCAGGAGAAATATCAATAACCTCAGATATGCAGATGACATCACCCTTATGGCAGAAAGGAAGGAGGAACTAAAGAGCCTCTTGATGACAGTGAAAGAGGAGAGTGAAAAAGTTGGCTTAAAGCTCAACATTCAGAAAACTAAGATCATGGCATCTGGTCCCACACTTCATGGGAAATAGATGGGGAAACAATGGGAACAGTGGCTGACTTTATTTTCCTGGGCTCCAAAATCACTGCAGATGGTGACTGCAGCCATGAAATTAAAAGACACTTGCTCATTGGAAGAAAAGCTGTGACCAACCTAGTCAGCATATTAAAAAGCAGAGACATCACTTTGCTGACAAAAGTCTGTCTACTCAAAGCTATGGTTTTTCCAGTGGTCATGCATGGATGGGTGAGTTGGGTCATAAAGAAAGCAAAGAGCCAAAGACTTGTTGCTTTTGATCTGTGGTGTTGGAGAAGACTCTTGAGAGTCCCTTGGACTGCAAGGAGATCCAACAGATCCATCCTAAAGGAGATCAGTCCTAGGTGTTCATTGGAGGGACTGATGTTGCACCTGAAGTTCCAACCCTTTGGTCACCTGATGCGAAGAGCTGACTCACTGGAAAAGACCCTGATGCTGGGAAAGATTGAGGGCAGAAAGAGAAGGGACGACAGAGGATGAGATGGTTGGATGGCATCACCAACTAGATGGACATGAGTCTGAGTAAACTCTGGGAGTTGGTGATGGACAGGGAAGCCTGGCGGGCTGCAGTCCATGGGGTCGCAAAGAGTCAGACACGACTGAGTGGCTGAACTGAACACCATGCGGTGTAACATACTCCCAGGTCTCAGGTTAGGGTGCACACATCTCTAGGGTCTTTATTCTGCCGACCAGCTCGCTAGCCCCAGCTGGCTTGCTGAGAAGCTCTCACGATGGGGACTTTTGCCTCTTCCTCCCTCAGTGGTCTTGATTTCCTTTTTAAATAAAGACATTTCCTAGCAACCTCCTCCCCCACCCCCCCCACACCGATTTCCAGTTGAATCACGCCTGGCTCAGCTGGGAGGATGGCAGACTCCGGGCCGGGCAATAATGACTCCCGTTTGCACTCTGAGTACAGTCGTGGGAACCGTCAGCGGCTGCGTCCTTTCTAGGAACCTGTCACCACTGCTTCGTTCGGCATGTCGCCTGCCACGTGCGCTACCTCTCCTGCTAGGCCACTGGTTTGCAATCTGTCTACACAAATCACTTGGACAGAGCTGGGTGGTGGTGGGGGGAGTGTGGATCCCCAGGGACCCCTCTGTGTCTTCTCTGCATCTTAATAATGTGTGACCTTTCGTTTAAACACAAATCCCTTCAGAGAGGCAGGAGGCCCATTAGCCTGAAAAGCTGATTTTTAATAACCTGACTTCCCCTTTGATTTCTAACTCATGATTGATTTCTCAGCTCAGAAAAGGAGACCCTGAAGGCTGTGGAGGAGGGGGGCGGGGAGGAGACCCTGCCAGGCTGGCTGCCGCTGAGCCTCTGCTCAAACCTTGGAGGGAAGCGCGGGCTTCACGTTAACTGCAGGACGTTGAGGACCCTGTGCCCACTTCCTGTGTGTCCTGGCCGGGGTGTAAACCGAGGGGCCGTCCTTGTACGGAAGACGTCGGAGCCTGGCCCGGAAACCCGCACACACACACTGGGGACCCCGCGTGCCCGGCGGGTCGTCCACCCCGCTGTGCTCTTGGTGTTTGGAGGGTGTTTCTCTTTGCTTTTCCTTGCACACTGGAGCCCCCAAGTTCAACCCAGGGTCTGAATGCTGAAGCAGAAACACAGCCTAGGAAAACTCAGCCTTGAATGTCGACCGCAGACAAGCTGATTGCTTAAGATGAAGGAGCCAGGCCTGGGTAGGGGGAGACCCTGACCTCATCAAGCGGCCGAGGAGGGGAGCTGGGGTGAACCCTGTGGGGCAGGAAGAAGGATGTCTTGGTAGAAGGACTGAGTCGGGAAGGAGAAGGGGCTCATGTCCAGCCGTCCTCTGTGAGGGGCGTGCAGCCACCGCACGGTTCCAGGAAGCTCTGAGCCCGAGCCCCCCAGGCAGGCGGGAGGACAGCTTTGACTGGGCCTCCGGGGTGGTGGGAGGCTGAGGGGACAGCCCTGCACCAGGGTGGGGGGGCTTCTGTCACAGGGACCTGCCCTCGGTCACTGGACCTTGCTCCCCACCACCAGCATCCCAGACTGGACCCAGCCCTACGGAGCCCTCTGCAGCCTGTCGCCTCTGCTCCGCTACCCAGCTTGACCCTGGTCATCGAGGTCACGGCCCCCACCCTCTCCGTCCACAGCCCCCCTGGTGCACCCCCCTTCGCCCTCTCTCTGGCTCCAGCCTGTGGTGCGTCCACACGCTGGACTTCAGTGAAGAACGGCTCTCCCGGGGCCTTGAGGGAGACCCTCTCACAGCCCTCCGCCGCCCCTGGGACACGCCGGACTCACCCGATGGTCTTGCCCCAGTCACACCACAGGGTCCTCCCGACGGCCTCCATGTGCACCTGGAACTGCGGGAGGCAGGACTCCCGGAGGAGAGCGCCGTGGTCGGCGTCCCGGCAGGCGGCGGCCACGCAGAGGTGGGTCACTGCAACGAGAGCCCCGGCACGATGTCATCCGCCCGGCTCGCCGGCCCCGCCAGCCCATCCCTGCGGGTCAGGGGTTGGGTCCACCCTCCACGGCCCACACCCGTCAGCACAGAGTGGCCCGTCCGACTCCGAGGCCACCTGGATGCCCTGGGGGGTGCCGTGATCCCGGGAGAGGGTGTCCAGGCTCCAGCTGGATCACTGCATCATTAGCCACTTCGGGGCCCAGCAAAGGCCCCCCTGCTGACGGTGTGTCTGAGAGCGCCGTCTCCCTGGGCTCCAGAGTGGGGGCTGCACGTCCTCTGGTCCAGGGGACATGGTCTGACACTCACGCACCTTTTCGGCCTCACCCACCCCCGACCTGGTTCCCAAGCCTCCACGTCACAGACGCGGAAACGGCGGCAGCGAGAACGTCCTGCTGGGACCGGACGCAGGCTGATCACCCACGAGGCCCTGTGCGTCTGCCCGGGAGTGAGGGGAGGAATCAGCCTGCCCCAGGGAGCTGGCGAGGGGCACAGGGTCTTGGAGACCCCGCCCCCCTCTCCCACCAGCGTGTGCTGGCCCAGCTGTACCACCCAGCGCCAAGCTCACGTCCTCTGGGTCTGGATGTTCATCGGCTAGAAACCAAGCTGACCAACTGTCACCTGAGCTGTTCCTACCTTGCCAATCGTGAGGACTGGGGAGAGGAACGGGTGGACAGTGGTATTGGCTCCAGGTAACAGAGCCGATGGGCTGTTCCAAACGAAGGCGAAGGCGAAGGGCAGTCTGCCCTGGGGGCTAGGAGGGCAGCCAAGCACAGGGTCCCTGGCAGGCAGGGGAGCAGACCCTGTCCCTGCCCTCCCCCCCGGGTCCCCAGGAGGTACGTGGTGGCAGGGGGCTCCACACTCCTCTCCAGGGTCCACACGAGGACCTCAAGCCCCCTATTCCGCATCTGGGGCAGGAGACTAACGAGTCCGCTTGTCTAAAATTGACAGACGGCAAGCCAGACACATCTTGTCAGGGGCCAGAGCTAACGAAGTGACATTTCACAGCAATACAAGGACAACACTGTGATGTGTTTGTTCAGGCGCTTAGTCGTGTCTGACTCTGTGACCCCACGGACTGCCAGGGTCTGTGATTAACTCTGTGATTAATCACAAATAAAAAGCAAAGACAGGAAGCCCATGGCACACGGAGATAGAGGTGAAGCCGGCAGCAGGAGCTGAAAAAAGCCTCGGGCTTCACCCTGTGGCTCAGCTGGTAAAGAATCCGCCTGCAATGCAGGAGGCTCTGGTTTGACTCCTGGGTTGGGAAGATCTGCAGGAGAAAGGATAGACTACCCACTCCAGTATTCTTGGGCTTCCCTTGTGGCTCAGCTGGTAAAGAATCTGCCTGCAATGCGGGAGACCTGGGTTCGATCCCTGGGTTGGGAAGATCCCCTGGAGAAGGCAAAGGCTACCCACTCCAGTGTTCTGGGGTCACAAAGAGTCAGACATGACTGAGCAACTTTCACTTCACTTCACCTGCCTGAGCGCTGAGGTGCCCGGTCCTGCGCCCGCTGCCTGGAGGGTGTCCCTTTGTCCCTCAGATCTGGACAGGCAGGCTGGGCGCCTGGAAGCCGGTCAAGCAGGCAGGACCCCGGGGGTTTTAGCCAGAGAAGCCAGGAGTAATGGGAGATGGATGGGGGAGATGAAAGGCTGGTAAGAGGAGGAGCCCCAGGAGAGGACGTGCAGGCGTGAGGAGCAGGCCAGCCGCCTCTGGGTGCCCTGGGATGGGCCCCTGGCTGGGTCCACTCAGTGCATCACGTGCACCCAAGGGCCAGCTAGGGGAAGGGGCTGCTCCATCCAGACGCCCCCTGAGAAAGCCCACCTGCGTGCCCAGCTGGAGCGCCCGGGGTCACAGGTCGCTCACGGAGGAGCCGCAGCCGCGTTCCGAAGGCCCCCACCACGGTGCCCCTGCCCCCTCAGCGCTCTGCACGGCCACCCAAATGCAGCCCGTCCTCCCGCGCAGCCTCCTCCCCGAGGTCCCGGCGCCTGTCTCTTCCTCCAGGCCTCATCTAGGGCGGGCTGGGGGTTTCCCTCCCCTTTGGCTGCCCTCTCATCGCCCGTCACTCTCCCTGGTGGCCAGCGGCTCTCCACGTTATTATTTGTCCAGTGGACAAGTCGGCGACACCCGGCTTTAGCAGAGGACACTGTGCGCGGGCTGCAGCGAGGCGCCTCGGAGCGTCCCCAGGAGGTCAGGAAGGGCGCTGGGCTCCCCTCCTGCGCTGGGAGGGCCGGGTTAGGGAGAACGAAGATAAACGTGCATTTCCGTCAGGGCGCGGGGTGCAATGGAAAGCCAGGCACTGACGTGGGCGCTGGAGGGGGGCCCACAATGGTCCCCCACAATCGTTCCGGGCCTCAGTGGCCTCAGAGGTCGCACTCTAGACCCGACTGAGGGTGTGAGCCCCGCTGTAGAGCCGGCCCCGTGGCCTCGACGTGGTCCAACTCTGGGCTGGCCCACGGTCGGGCAGCTCCCACCTCTCTGGGAGCTGCTGTCTGTGTCCCAAGGGTGGGCCTTCTGCTCTGTGGGGACAAAGTCTGCCCGTCACCACTACCCTTTTTACCCTGCCCTGTGGGAGCCCAGAGTTGGTTCTCCAGGCCGTTCTGACAACTGGAATGAGGTTGGGCAAACTGCTTGGGGGGTGAATCTGGAAATCAGTTTCATTTTTAAGCACAGGAGGACAGTGGTCTTTTTTTTTTTTTTTAATAAAAAACGAGCCTGATATAGTTCTTTTCATTGCGAAGAGAGGCCACATCACAGCTTTAAAACTGAATACATTGCCCAATGTTTTAAAACCAGCTGTTTGAGACCAGATGGGTTCCATTCCTGGGTGACTGCGAGGTTAATCCTTCACAGCACATTCTTAAGAGGCCAAGTGCGAGGCTGCCGGGCAGACAGCAGCAAGTCGAGGCAGGACTTGCCCTCATGTCGGCATGCTTCAGTTCAGGGAGGCTGGCTGGGGCTGGAGGGGCTCAGAGAAACCACGGAGAACGCCCCTGGCCCTGGCAGGATGAGGAATGGCAGTGAGATCGCTATGGCAATGGGTCTGGAACAAGAAAGACAGGGTAACCAGTGCCCCACGGGGGCCCTTGGGGCTTGGGGGCATTTGGGCTTTCTAACGAGCAACGAGGGCCCAGGGGAGGACCCGCCAGGTCTGTCTTCTTGCCTCTGCCCTTGGCCTGTGGCTGCACATCCACAGGACCGGCCGTCTTGCTGCTGCTCAGCTCACGCTGCGTTTGCGGAGACAGAGCTGCAGACCCGTTCGGGCCTCCCAGAGCCGGCGTCACGGGTAGAGGGCGATCTGTGGGAAGGGACCTTCCCTTGTTGGAGTGACCGGCTGAGGGGTTGAGCTCAGAGCCTCCCCTGCAGAGCCTGTGGACCTCCGGGCCCCAGCCCACCGCCCCCACCACCTAGGCTGGGCCCCCGGGCTCGTCACCTCTGGGCCACTTTCTCTCTCTGTGAAATGAGACCCTCCTGCCCCAAGTGGGCAAACAGGGATGGTTTCCAGAACTCGTGTCCACAGAATCAGCTGCACGCAGCTCTCCCTGCGGGTCTGCAGTGTGAGCGGCCCTTGGTGACTCACAGCGCGTGAGCCCCGCAGGGGTGGTGGGGAGGGGGCAGGAAGGGGAGGTGACAGCGGCTGGCTTTGGAGGTGGTGGGTACACATGCTCACAGTCTTGAGTCCACGTGGGTGCATACATATCCCAGGACCTTCTAAGTCACACACTTGAAATGCATTGTTTATTCTATGCCAATTACTCAACTGAATTGAAGAAGTGAAGTTGCTCAGTCGTGTCTGACTCTTTGCAACCCCATGCAGGCTCCTCCGTCCATGGAATTCTCCAGGCAAGAATACTGGAGTGGGTTGCCATTCCCTTCTCCAGGGGATCTTCCCAACCCAGGGATCGAACCTGGGTCTCCTGTATTGCAGGCAGACTCCTTACTGGCTGAGCCATGAGGGAAGTCACTCCTCAATTAAAGACAGTAAATCTGAGGGAATGTCGCGAGCGGGCGATCCGAGTGGTGTGATTATAGCTGATCTTCATGCTGCCTCTGCTCTTCCATATGTTCTACAGGTTAAGGAATGGGGTTTCTAAAGCGCCACCTCTATCCTGCCCAGACCTTTCCTAACAGCCTTGCCCTGTGTGCTCCTGCCGAATCTCCTGCTCTCCCAGCTGGGGCCAGCACCCTGGAAACCACCCACTCCCAGGACTCCCCTGGTTACAGCCACCTGGGAGCCAAATGCCCAGGAAGCTACCTGCCTGGCCAGTCACTACATGCCCCAGAGGATGATGTAAACAGCACTTGGTTTGAACATGCTACTTTCAGCCTTTCTCCATCTACTCTGGAAAAAGAAAACAAGAACCCAAAAGACAAAATGAAAAAAAAAAACAACCACTCTGTGTGACAAGTAAAAACTCCTACTCAACCCTCAAGGCCCAGTGAACCATCACCTCCTCTGCCCTGCCCAGCATGGGGCCCTCTCTGACTGTGCATCGCGCCATCTTCTAACTGCTACCAGGAACCCTTCAACAGCCAACCATGGAAGGGCAGGGGGACTTCAGAGCCTGTGTCTCCTCCATACTCAGCACCCCACCTCAGCAGATCAGCTGGGAGACTCCTCACTCCCGGCCAGCGACGGCTCTCTTAACGTTCCAGGTCTGTTCTGGCTTCTCGAAAGCCCCTTGCAGGCTTGGCACCATGTGACCCTAGTGTTAGGTACCAGGGGGAAGTCACCAGGAGGAGAGAGTGCTTCCCTCACCTGCGCATCTACCCAGACCACAGCATCCTTCCACACAAATGGACCCTGGAATCTGCTCGAGGCAATAATGCCTCATGCAGAGGTGCCAACCTTTGTTACCTCACTACGCCTTTGCCTTTCAGGCCTCTTCCCCCCAAACGTGAGGTTTGCTATTGTTGCTGTTCAGTCGCTCGGTTGTGTCTGACTCTTTGCGACCCCATAGACTGCAGCACGCCAGGCCTCCCTGTCCATCACCAACTCCTGGAGCTTGCTCAAACTCATGTCCAGGAGTCAGTGATGCCATCCAGCCATCTCATCCTCTGTCGTCCCCTTCTCCTCCCGCCTTCAATCTTTCCCAGCATCTGGGTCTTTTCAAATGAGTCAGTTCTTCGCCAGGTGGCCAAAGTATTGGAGTTTCAGCTTCAGCATCAGTCCTTCCAATGAACACCCAGGACTGATCTCCTTTAGGATGGACTGGTTGGATCCCCTTGCAGTCCAAGGGACTCTGAAAAGTCTTCTCCAGCACCACAGTTCAGAAGCATCCATTCTTCACGGCTCGGGCTTCTTTCTGGCCCAGTTCTCAAGTCTGCTATCTGATTCACGAACTGCTTTCGTTCTCGTCGACAGTGGGCTGGAGCGTGTGACTGAGGCAGGCATTACCATCTGGTCATCTGCCGGGCAAACTGCTGTCTTTGACCCTCCCAGGTGAGGTCTGGCTCAGGAGAACCCTTGCTGGTGAGCCTCTCGGGTGTGGGGGTGCAGAGCCCTGGCAGCACACGGGTGGGTGCAGGGGGCGGCCTCTGGTCCCACAGAATTCACTGGAGAACTCCACCCAGGAGGGAGGGAGGGTGGGATGGAAGAGAAACATGAAGGAGACACCGGGAGGTCTTGTGAGGAGGAAATACGAGCGGCCTGGCTGTGATGAGATGCCCCGGGTCCCCTGCTCCCCTGCCGAGACTTGGCCACAGACCCTGCTTTAGTGAAGCTGCTCAGAATCCGTGTTTCAAATGATCACGGAAGGGACTTATTTCGATGTCAAAGCAAATACTAACATAACACAATTTCAGGGAATTTTATTTTTTTGTTTTTTCTCCATGGACAACAATACCATCATTATATCACCAAGAATAAGCTCTTGTTTAGCTTGGGAGCCTCCTCTCGCTGCTATGTTGACATAACCCTCCTGGCTAAGAACAGATGCATTCTCTAGAAATGTTACCCAGCCCCAAGGTCATCCATCCTGGAGCGGGGAAAGGTTGGTGCCCAGGACATCACTGTGGGCGCTCCATGGGGGAGTGGTAGGAGGCTGGGAGGACAGGACAGAGCCCCAGCAGTGTCCTGTGGTCTCCACGTGCCAGGAAGAAGCTGCAGAGCAGGGGCAGGTGGGCAGGGGGAGGACACAGGGCTGACAGGTTTCCGCCCCTCCCCCGGCCCTTCCCCAGGCTCCCCGTCTCCTCCTCGGGTCTCCCCTGAGTCCCTGGCAGAACGAGAGGTTCTCGGGCCAGGATCTTGCAGCACCCCCCCCCCCCACCCCTGGCATGCACTCTTCTCAGAGCCCACTGCACATCTGCTACCCACCAGGCCACCACCTGCAGGGCACACATCCTACTCAAACACCCCCCACCGCATCCAACGGGGTCACGGGGTCACGGGCTGGAAACGTTCACCTCTCGGGGCTCACTCAGGAGAAGTCTGTCTGTCTGTCTGTCTGTCTGTCTTGGAGAGGTGCTCTGCCTGCCCCCCAAGGGGCCCCTGTGGCTCTCGGGATGGGATCTGGATGCACGGCCCCCACATCCAGCTGACAGGACAAAACGGAGTGTTGGGCCTGGGTCCCGGGTCCCTCCCTGAGACCATCCCGGTGGGCGGGCCTGGGCCAGGGCCCTTGGAGCGGGGAGCCCTCCATGCCAGGAGGCCCTTGGGAAAGACAGGCTCTGGGTCTGGAGGCGGCCAAGCCCGAGGGGCTGCCCTGCTGACGGCTCAGCGTCTTCACTGGGATTCAGATCACACGGGCCGCCGCCCTCGCACACTCTGCCAGGTGCCGTCTCTAACCGAGGAGAAGCTGTGCGATTGCTCCATCCTGGGGGAAGAGCAGGAGGAATTGACTTTCCTCAACTAGCTATTTGCCCTGAGTAAGGATTTCACCTAAAACCCTTCCTGGACGTGTGGTTACCGCCGCTCCCAACGTGGACATACACATCTCTCAGCAGCCCTGGCCTGGCAGTGACAAGGGGCACACTGGCGGGCACGCACCTGCAGAAGGAAGACGGACGCCCAGAAACGTCTCCGTGCCATGATACACACAGAACGCGTGAGCAGACACACCGAGTCGAGGAGCGAGAAAAGAACCTTTCAGACGTGGACTCCAGGATTAGAGCCGCCGGACGTAAAGCAGCATGACAATCTGAAGTAGTCATGTGGACTGCATTTCCTGTGACGTCCTGGTCGGTTCCAAACAGCTACCCTTGTATTTATATAAAGTCACATATTTCAATAAACACAGTGTTCGTCACTCAGCGTCTGACTCTGTGCGACCCCATGGACTGTAGCCCGCCAGGCTCCTCTGTCCGTGGGATTCTCCAGGCAAGAACACTGGAGTGGGTCGCCATTCCCTTCTCCAGGGGATCTTCCCAACCCAGGGACAGGGCAGCCTTGCAGGAAGCACCCCTCCCCCAGCACACCAGGGGAGGTGCGTTTTTCCGGGACGGATGACAGAGGAGCTCACACAGGCCAGTGTCGGCCAGCACTGTCGAGGGCAGGAGGGCACGTGGTAACGGGAGCTTACAACAAAGGCATCATACACGACTCTGGCTCCTCTGGAAATGTCCCTCTTTTCTGACTGATGAAAAAGAAGAAATTTCACCTTGCTATTCTGGATAGCAAAATCTTCATCACCAAGGGGCTCTAGCTCACACTACCCCTCAGAAAAACATGTGCTCTCCTAATTCTTCTGATTAGCACTGGGCTCCAGTGACATTAATTAGCTGATAACCTCATAAAGCTGTGTCTCTTCTTCCACGATATAACATTAGCCAGACCTCTCAGAATGTTAGGGTTCCAGGACTTTGACCTTCCACCAGAACACGTATTATTTTCTTGGTAAACAAGGAAGGTCTTTAATATGTGATCATGATAAAGTGTTTTATTTACATAAGCTTTAGAGGGTGAAGCTTCTGGATGGCAGGAAAGAGAATTTGTTTATTTATGCTTAAACAATGACTCAGCCCAGCTCTCTACCTTGCTGAAAGAGAAATGCTCATTTCTTAAGAAACTAAAACAGTACATTCCAGGTCAAACCCACAGATCCTAATGCAAAAGAAGAGAATAATATTATTATAAGATTCTGCTTTTCATATAACTTCAGCAAAAACCCTTAAGTGGCAGGATCAGCTTTCAGAGTACATTCTGTTGAAGTAGATGCTAACGGTTTTGAGCAGATCCAACAGTCCTTGGTGAGGTGTGGGCGCTGGAAGCCTGGAGTGGCAGCCTCTCACCTCCCAGACAAGCCCCGCGCCCCAGGCTGCCTCTTGAGCAGCTACACGGCGGTGTGGGAGCCCCCTTCCCCAAGGGCGGCATCACTGGTCCGCAGCCAGGACACAGCTACCAGGGAAGAACCGTGGGGGCCTCCTGGGCCACTGGATTCCTCCACTTTAAATGACTGATTTGGTTTTTATTAAACGGTAACTAAATACACGAAATGAATCCAATAGTTGAGGCAGTTTAGAAAGGTTGCTTAGCATTTTATGAAGACAGTGGGAAGAGGGAACTGAAGATGACAATTTCTTGCTAAATTTTGCCAAGTCAGGTGTAGTTTCCTGCCACCACTCTCTCAGAGCAGAAAGCCAGGCGGGTTCTGCCACCTCCCCAAGGGTCCTTCTCTGGACTGCTGTTAGCCACACACACACACACAGACACACACACACACAGCGGCAAGTCAACACACACACAGAGTGACAAGTCAACACACACACACACAGCGGCAAGTCAACACACACACAGAGAGGCAAGTCAACACACACACACACACACACACACACACACACAGAGTGACAAGTCAACACACACACACAGTGGCAAGTCAACACACACACACACAGAGTGGCAAGTCAACAGACACACACACACACAGAATGACAAGTCAACACACACACACAGTGGCAAGTCAACACACACACACACACACACCTGTGGAAATGCCCCAAAGAGAACGGCTGGCCTCATTTCTGCAAAGGAGGCTTATCTACAAATCAGCAACTGTTGGCTGTGAATGAGGCAGATTTTCAGTTTGAGCCAGTTTTCTACGTAAATGGCCCGTGGTTCTGATTCTGGAACCCGAAACCGCCCTTAGCCCGGAGCCGGGGGCCAAGGTGCCACGAGGGCAGTCACGGTTTTCTCCGGAACTTGAGCACCCGGAGGCTGCCGGGGAAGCGCCAGCGCCCCGCGCCCCAGCGACGCCTCCAAAGCCGCCCCTTCCCCGGGGGGAGGCGCCCCCCGCCCGCGGCCGCGTCCCAAGCCGGAGCCGGGACCCCCCCGCCTACTCACCCAGGAGCAGCCAGAGGCCGCGGCACGGGAGGCCGCTCAGGCTGGGGGCCATGGCTGCAGCCGAGCCGAGTCCAGCCGCCCGCCGCGCGCCCCACCGAGGACTGAGCCCGCCGGGCGGCGCACCGGGGGCGGAGGCGGCTGCGGAGCGGGCGGGAGGCGGCGGCCGCGGGGTCCGGCCCACTGCGGCCCGCGGCGGGTGGAGGGGTGGCCCGCGCGGGGATGGGGGCCGCGCCGGGACCCCGCAGCGAGGGCCCGCAGCAGGCGAGCCGAGCTGGCCAGCACCTGCCGGCCGAGGTGCGGGGGCAGACGCTGCACCAGCGAGGCGGCCCGGTCCGCAGAGCGCGGGCAAGCTCGGGCCCGACCGGGAAAGCTTTGCCGGAGAGGAGAGGGAGCCTCGCGGTGTCTCCAGGACCCTGCCCGGCGGACCGCATGCTCCAGCGGCGACCTTGACCGAGGCACAGATGCTCCTGACGTGTTGGCCAAACAAACGGACACTTGTTTAACTGGGGCGGCTCGTCTAGACAGGGCCTCTCGATGCCAACCCGGGCACCCTCTCTCCTTCGCTTTGTGGGTTACAACCGCCCTACCTCGGGGGTCTACTTTGCAGAAGACCAAGGCCACCCTGGCCCATCCGCCTCTCCCAAGGTGCAGGCACTGGGGTTCCTGAGAGGAGAAAACCAGCCCCGGGCGCTTGGAGACATTCAGAGTAACCAAAAAAAGGATCCACAGGTCCAGCGAGGAGCTGGAATGACGAGAATGGGGAGGTGTGGGTGCAGGGGAGGAGGTGTTTGGAAGGTATGCAAGCAGGTGCTGGGCTATAGGGAAGAGGGCTCTTTGGGGGTACAGAAAGGTGGCCCTTGTGGACTTCTTGGCTGACATGGGCAGGGGGTGAAAGGCATAGGAGGCTGGGAGGGCCTCTTTTCGACTCTGAACTTGTAGAAAGAGAAGGGCTCCCTGCTGGGGACACATACAAATCCAGGGAGGTGCAGGTTACCCGCACGCCTAGGTCTGAGCCGGGCGGCATCAGCCGGCGTAGCTGAGCTGACCTGGGTGCTCTCAGCTCTGCCGGTGGCTGTGTTGCACCTTGCAGAGGTTCCTGCTTGTAACATCCCATTCTGAGAACTCTTAGCAATTGAGTACATTTATGCTCATGCTAAGGAATCAGCCACTGCCCTTGGGAGGAGCGGGAATCACACCTTTTTGACTGAAGCTTCTAACGCCTAGCAGAGTGCCTAGTGCAGAACTCCGTGGTCAGTCCGTGTGGACTGACTCAACATGTCCCTCTGCTGACAGCTCTGTGAACAGGCAGCAGCTGACAGCTGGGGGGGGCAGGAGGCACTGGGGACCTCCTGGCCTACAGCCTGGAGCCCGAGGGGCCTGTGTCACATGATGGGGGAGCACGTGCTCACTCGAGCTGAGAAGCCTGTCTTCCCCAAACTTAGGAAGATACACCCCAGCGCGTGGCCTGGCCTCCCTCTCTTTATTCATTTAAGAGACAGATGCTGGGTAAATAAGGCAGGTTGTTCTGCCCTTCAGCTGGTGAACCCAGTGAGGCGCCTGCAAAAATCTCAGTAACACAGGAACCACAGGCCTGGGGCCTGATGCGCTGGCTCACTGCAGTGTGAGACGCCTTGAGGGCTGGGCAGGCGAGTGTTATGAGGAGGCTGCAGGCCAGAGCGAAGAGCCCCGCTGGGAAAGGCACAGTTGGGGGCGGGGAATGAGTGCGGTCCCAGCCCCTCCCCGTGAAGCACAGGATCTCTCTCTCTCAGACTCACCCTCCACGCACCTTTTTCCCCTTGGCTTGTGGGCCTCTCTGCATCTGCTTATGGTTGGGCTCCTTCTTCATTACTCAAGGCACCTGGGACCCCTCTCCTTTCACTGTTGGGGTCGGCAGGAGTCAGGGTCTGGGTGGGAAGCCCTCTGCCATTTCTCCTCTCCATTTTCTCACACTCCCGCTGACAGATTCGTGTACCCAACAAGACAGAGCGCACTTCTCGTCTGTGGACTTAGGAAGCTCACCATTCTCTTGAGGATGCCACAGTTGGAGGTGTACCCACCAGAGCACTTTCTCCCATAGTAGTTTTCTTACCTGCACCTCGGGTCTGGGTAAGAGATGCCCCAGTAATTACTATGGGTTTTCCCTTTGGCAGAGATAGGGAAGTGGGTCAAACTCTAATATGTCTTTATATCTATGATATCGTAAGAGTTGCCAATTTTGCCCCGGCTATATTTCTTGCTGGTAGCATGGACAATCCTTTCCCTGGGCACCTCCATCTACATGAACGTTAGGTTAAGCAATGGAAGAGTTGAGAAGATGGCCAAATGCTTTACTGCACGCACAGCAGGGCTAAAGACACAATCTAGACAGGTCAACAAGACCTGGTCAACCTGATTAAAAACTCCGAGTTAAAAGAAGACTTCAGCTTCCATTCATGATGAAGTAACAGGCACTGGATTAACCTTCCCTGCTTAAACTAAAACACTGGACAAAACAGATCAAGGAACAGCTGTCACCCTGGACCACCAGACAGAGACCCTGAGAGCAGGGAAACAAGTGAGGTGAGCCGTATGACTGCTCACTGCCCGCAGTTTCCAGACACAGTCTGGGGGCTCCCAGGGTTGGGAGGCCGGGGTGGCGGGGGGCAAGGCAGCTGGAGCTAGCAGAGGCCAGAGTACTGGAGAGGAGAGAGCTGCACAGAGAAAGCTGCAGCTGAATACTAATCAGGGTATGCATGTAAGGACAGTATCTGAGGCAGGAAAACAAACCTCTGGCCAGGAGCAGGTTGGAACAATCTCTCAGAACTCACTTGGGGCCTGGAAATGCTCCAGCTCCACCAACCATAGTGAAAAACCTTGAGATAAGTAGAAAAGTAGTGAGAATTACTGCCTTTGGAGTCAGAAAAAAAAAAAAAAAACTATAAAGGCTACCCTGGGGCCCCTGACAAAGCTTCAAAGCAAGAATTGACTAGATCTAATAAACTCTAAGTAACGACTACATCTCAGAAGAAAGACTTAAGAGAACAAAAGACCAAAGAACCATGAGACAACTTCAGGTGGCTTACTATATGTGCAGCTGGAGTTCAGTCAGACAGAAATATGTGAAATACTGTGTAAAAATTTTGATAAATCTATAAATTCAAGAATAGCAATAAACCCCAAGAAGAAGAATGAAGAAAAACACGTCAAGGCACACCACAATGCAATTGCTTACAACCAGTAATAAAGAGAAAACCTTTATTAAAGTGACTGGAGGAAAACTACGTTATGTACAGAGGAGCAGAGACAAAGGCAACAGCAGGATTCTCATGGGAAACAATGTGAACCAGACAGTGATGGAGCAACACTATTAAGCACTGAAAGAAAGAACATCCCATGTTCTGATGCTGCTGCTAAGTCGCTTCAGTCATGTCCAACTTTGTGAGACCCCATAGACGGCAGCCCACCAGGCTCCGCTGTCCCTGGGATTCTCCAGGCAAGAACACTGGAGTGGGCTGCCATTTCCTTCTCCAGTGCATGAAAGTGAAAAGTGAAAGTGAAGTCGCTCAGTCATGTCCGACTCTTCGCGACCCCATGGACTGCAGCCCACCAGGCTCCTCCGTCCCTGGGATTCTCCAGGCAGGTGCACTGGAGTGGGTGCCATTGCCTTCTCCGCCCCTGTTCTACAGACAGCTTTTCAATCATTTGCTGATGCAAAAGGGAAGATTTTACTGGAGTCCCCACTACCAGGGTAGCCGTTCAGAGGTTATGCTTTAGTCATTATCAGCAAGGAAGGAGTGGTTCCAAACACGTACTTGTAAGCAGTGACAGCTCCGTTCTGAGGCTTGCTCACATAGCGTAACTGTTAGATAAACATGAAACATAACCAGCGGCATCTTGGGAGCACTCAGCTTCATCAAGTTTCGGCGTTCAAACCTGAACACCGCTGTGTGCCTATTTCCCAGAAGTTCTCAGTGAGCACTGTAACCATTCCTGCTTACTCAGGAGTGTGTGTGTGTGGAGGTGGAGGGGGTGGGGGGGGGGGGGAGTGGGGGAAGAAGAGAGGAAGAAGTAAGATGAGAGAAAAGAGGAGAGAAAGAGAAAAAGGTAAGAAAGCAGAAGGCTCTTGATCCAGTTATATCTGAATTATTTTCTGGAGGTGCCACTTACGTGACTAAAATTTTCCTTTGGCTAGTTTGAGTTGTATTTCTATCATTTGTAATCAACTGCCCCCTGAGTAACATACTAACTTATGGCCTGCTTCATTTTAAGAAATTTTGAGGCAGGGTATAGGCATTTATAGAAGAGGAAAAAAAAAGAAGTGGGATAAAAGCAAAGCAGCAGGACAGCACACGAGTCAAGGTACTCACTACACAGAAGGACGCATCACTGCACACTGCTCGCAGAGGCCCTTCCGGCAGCAGCAAAGCTTGAAAGGCTCGTCTACTGAGATGAGTACTGAGGCAAACACTCTATCCATCCCTGTGAGGGCAGGTGCTTCCATCTTCACTTGACACACCGGACAACTGAGGCACAGGGCGATCACCTAACTTGTCCAAGCTTAAACACAGCTGACAAACTCGGCCAGGAATCTGAATCAAGGAAATCTGGCTTCAGAGCCTGCCTTCTTAAAACAGTACACTGTTACAAGTGATATAGGAGTTTGGCTCTCAGCTTCCTGGCAGGAAAAGCAAAGCCATTTTTAACAATCAATGTCCATAATATATATATTAATGACATTCTCTGATCTGTCAGGGGACTATTACTATCAACCCTAAGTATTATGATGTTATTAAGATCCAAAGTGTTAACATTAGTTACTCAATCGTGTTCAATTCTTTGAGACCCCATGGACTATATATAGCCCACCAGGCTCCTCTATCCATGGAATTCTCCAGGAAGAATATTGGGAGTGTGTAGCCATTCCCTTCTCCAGGGGATCCTCTGGACCCAGGGAACAAACCCAGGTCTCCCAGGGCAGATTGCAGGCAGATTCTCTACCATCTGAGCCACCTTAAGATCTAAGTTCTATATAAATACTAGTAGCTAAGGGGCAGCTAGTCAAAGCTATGTTTTTTTCAGTAGTCATGTATGGATGTGAGAGTTGGACCATAAAGAAGGCTGAACGATGAAGAATTGATGCTTTTGAACTGTGGTGCTGGAGAAGACTACTAAGAGTCCCTTGGACTGCAAGGAGATCAAACCAAGTCAATCCTAAAGGCAATCAGTCCTAAATATTCACTGAAAGGACTGATGCTGAAGATGAAGCTCCAATCCTTTGGCCACCTGATGGGAAGAGCCGACTCATTGGCAGATCCTGATGGTGGGAAAGCTGAGGGCAGGAGGCAAAAGTGATGACAGAGGATGAGATGGTTTGATGCATCACTGACTCAATGGACACGAGTTTGAGCAAGCTCCAGGAGATAGTGAAGCACAGGGAAATCTGGGGTGCTGCAGCCCATGAGGTTGCAAACAGGCAGACACGACTCAGCGACTGAACAACAAAGCTAGGGGGTTGTTTAACACTCACAGCTCATAAGTGCTTCATCCCCAAGAGTCAAACTTCAGGCAGGAATCTCATCCTGTTCCCAGCAGCTCTTGAGAGAGGACCCTTATCGCTGCGTTAGGTTTCTGTTGCTGATGTCATACACTGCCACAAGTTTGGTGGCTTAAACTACACAGATCCATTATCTTATACTCGATTTCTGGTAACCATTTGGAGTGGATCTGGTAATAACTTGAGACAAATTAATATATGAAATCAGCCCAAAAATTCCATGGAAGAGAAAAAATTTGAAATCCAATAGTTTGATCTATAGCCTTACTGTCCATGTGTATTTCATATAAACACTGGTAGGTTAATTTACACTCGGAATGCCATCAAACGTGAAGAAAGTATTCCAGTTTCCTATAGATTCTACCTTTATTAAATGTAATACACCAAGTGTCAACGTTAAATAGGTAACTTTTAACCAAGCAATACCAGCTACCTATTGAATGCTATAAACATTTTAAACATTTGAAGAAAATGCATATTTCAGTGCTCATCTTACTATTAGTAAGACTCTAAACAATATGTTACCTTTAAAAGTAAGCAATTAAAGAAATTTATGTTACCAGATAAAGCAAAAGAATAGGTCTTGAAAAGTGTTCCAATGTACACTCTAACCTAATATAACAGAACTTCTTACAAAATGAACATAATCAATACAGTAACCATTTTACATTTAAGTAAACAGTTTACATTTAAGTAAACAGAGCACAAACGGGTTCACTGTTGCTAGTGAAAACAGGGAACATACATCTAAACCTATTAATGCATCACAACAGTAATTATTTTGGAAACTTAAAAACATACATATTACAAAATGTGTATCTGTATATCCAGTTTGTTTATCTGTCATCCTATGGTCCAATATAAGAGTCTTAAGACAACTGAAAACTCAAACTAAGAACTTCAGGTAAATTATATTTTCACATATAAAACAATACTTTCTATTGGTCAATATTTTAAAAACAGATTTTTGAAATTGACACCATTTTTGCCTCTGCTCCAAAACATGCAGCTTCAAGTCTGTAATGATAAGTTTGAAATACAAAGTCTACAAACATTAAAAAGTATCTTTTAATTTATATAGAGAGATCTCTATATTGTCGAAACAACAGTTGCTAGATTTTAAGAGATGGCTATATAAAGCAGAATATTATAAACAGCTAACCCCATTTATCAAGCTTATTTAATTATATCGTTTTGCTATTACCACAATTTTTTCCTAAGTGCTGGAGAACATTCTCTGTAGGAAGGAACTCTTGCTTTCCAAGGAAATTCTAGACGTCAAGAAAAGAAGGAGGAAACCAACAATAAAATGTTACACTAAACCCAAAATTCTGTAAAAGTACATAGTTTTATCAGTATACTCTATTACTAAACCAATCATTGTTAGTTAACTCATTTATCATATCAATTAATACCATATTTACTTATATGCTTATATATGCTTGCCTGCTGGCTCAGGCGGTAAAGAATCCACCGGCAATGCAGGAGCCCTGGGTTCGATGCCTGGGTCAGGAAGATCCCCCAGAGAAGGGAATGGCAAACCACTCTACTCTTCCTGCCTGGAGAATTCCATGGACAGAGGAGCCTGGTGGGCTATGGTCCATGGGGTCACAAAGAGTGGGACACAACTGAGTGACTAACACTTTCACTTTTCATACTTATTTGCCATTAATTTCTACCCCCTACTAGGCATATCACTAAACTCAGTAACTACTGAGATGTGGAAATACTGGATCATATGATAATTCTAGTTTAATATTTGGAGGAACGGTCATACCATTTTCCACAGTGGCTGCACTATTTTACATTCCTATCAGCAATGCACGAAGTTTCCAATTTCTCCACATCCTCACCAACACTTGTTATCTTCTGGTTTTGGCAAGAGGGTAAGAGTCATTCTAATGGGTGTGGGGTGAGTATCCCATTGTGGTTTTGGTTGCATTTCCCTAATGATTAGTGATAATAAGCCTATTTTCATATGCTTATTGACCTTTTGCGTATCTTCTAGAGAGCAATGTCTATTCAAATCCTCTGTCCGTTTTTAAATTGGGCTGTTGTTGAGTTGCAGGTACTCTTTATTATATTTTGGATATTAACCCTTGTTAGATAAATGAGGTACACATACCTCCTCCTATTCTGTAGGTTGCCTTTTCACCGTTCACAGTGTTGATGCACAAAAGTTTTAAATTTTGATGCAGGTTATCTATCTTTTCTTGTCTGTGTTTTTGGTGTCATATCCAAGAAACCAGTGCCAAATCCAATGGTGTGAGGCTTTTCCTCTCTTCTTAGATTTTAGATCTAGCTCTTGGGGGTGGTGCTGGGGACCCCCAACACAGTGCACTTTACTCTCTTCCCAAGTTACGAGGTGCTTGTAACAGTTGCAGTACTCAATTCTCTCTCAACTTACATGCTATTATTGTCATACATTAGTTATACCAGACCCTATAAAATACCGTTATTCTTGTTTTATATAGTATTAGTTGATCTATACATTTTATTCTTCAATTTGTCTGCATCTCTGACCTTTCATCTGAAGTAAGGTTCCTTCTTTCTAGAAAACACTCTTTAGTATTTTCTTTACTATAATGGGTCTTCTAAGTAACAAATTATCTTAGCTTTTAATTGAGTAAAAATAAATTTATTCCACATTTACTCTTGAAGGCTCTTGTTGTGAGTACAGAATCCTAGATTGGCAGTTGTGTGACAGCCTCTGTTGGAAATCAGATGTCAGTTTAACTGCCGCCCTTTCTTCCCGTGTCGCCTTCGGGCGCTCCGTTTTCTTCAGTTTTCCTGTGTGTGTGTCCGGGTGTGCAGGTGCCGCTGTTTTTACTTCTCTCGCTTATTCCCTTATGCATAAAGCTTTGGGGCTCATGAAATGGTTTTGATTGACTGTCGCAGCTTTGCATGGTGGTCACCAGGATCACATTCAGGCACTTTTTCTGATGTACTGAGGTCTTTTTATTTTTCCTGCTTGGCATTTGAAGGTTCTACTAAATTTCTGATATGTTCTATCATTTAAATTTTTTTCAAATATTGTATCTGTTCTGTTTTCTCCCTCTTTTTATTTTTTGGTTAAAATTCCAGTTGCACAAATTATTAGAGGTTTTCTTGGTATATCTTTGTTTCTTCTCTTTTTTGTTCTTCACCCCTTTTTCTCTGTGCTTCATTCCATAATTTTTCTGACCTTTCCAACTGTCTAATATGCTGTAGTACTTATTAACTGAATTATTCATCTAAGTTATCCTGTTTTTCATTAATGGAATTTCCTTTAAAATATTTCCTGTTCTACACTAAAATTCTTAACCCTGTTTTCTGTCTCCTTGAACATAATACATCTGAATTAATTAGCTTTTCTGTGCAACAAATAACTTTCACAACTTAGTAGCTTAAAACAGTGAGCATCTGTTTAGCCTCTGATTCTGCAGTTACCAGTGGGCTGGACTCCTCTGGGTGATCCGGCTCCCCTTGGTTGGGCTCACTCATGCATCTATGGAGAGCTGCCTGGTTGGTAGGTTATCTGCTGATCTGTGCTAGGTTCTGTAATGTGTTCAGGGGCAGCTGGATGTAGGACGGAATGCCTCGGCTAGCCTCCATGTACAATTGGCCCTGCCTATCTGCGAGTTCTGCACTTGCAGATTCAACCAACACCGGACTGAAAATGTTTGAATAAAAATTTCAGGAGGCTCCAAAAAGCAAAACTTGAAATCTACTGTGCTCTGGCAACTGTTTATAGCATTTAGATTGTATTTACAACGATTCATAGTTATTTACAATTATATTACATATTAGAAATAATCTAGAGATGATCTAAAGTATACAGGAGGATGTGTGTAGGTTATATGCAAGTCCTTTGGAAAGCAAGGAGAGCAAACCAGTCAATCCTAAAGGAAATCAACCCTGAATACTCAACGGAAGGACTAATGCTCAAGTTTAAGCTCCAATACCTTGGCCACTGATGTGAACAGCCGACTCACTGGAAAAGACTGGGATGCTCGGAAAGATTGAAGGCAGAAGGAGAAGAGGGCAACAGGGGACGAAATGGTTGGATGGCATCACTGATTCAATGGACATGAACTTGGGCAAACTCCGGGAGATGGTGAGGAACAGGGAGGCCGAGCATGCTCTAGTCCATGGGGTCACAAAGAGTTGGACATGACTTGGTGACTGAATAATGCTATTTTATATAAGAGATTTGGGTGACCTCTAATTTTGGTATCTCTGGGGGTTCCTGGAACCAATCTCCCATGGATGCTGAGAGGTGAGGGGTGACTATAGTCTCTTGTCCTCTAGCAGGCATCTTGGGCATCCCTATGTGGCTGCAGTAAATTTCTGAGAGAGCAGAGTGATCAAGGTCTCTTGAGGGCTAGGTTGGAAACGGCACAAGGAAGTGAAAAGGTCAGTCTAGATTCAAGCAGTGGGAAAAGAGACTCCACTTCTTGATCAGAGGAGCTTCCAAGTCACATTGCAAAGGGGGCATGGTTATGGGGAAGGGAATAATTGTGGCTGTTTTTGCAAACCATCTATCACATGCTGTTATGGTTCAGTCAGTCATTCAGTTGTGTCTGACTCTTTTCGACCCCATGTACTGCAGCATGCCAGGCCTCGCTGTGCATGGGATGTCCCAGGCCAGAATACCAGAGTGGGTTGCCATTTCTTTCTCTAGGGATCTTCCTGACCCAGGAATCAAACCTACGCCTCCTGCATTGGCAGGCGAATTCTTTACCACTGAGCCGCCAGGGAGGCCTCAATCTTCTCTTACCCTGGCCCAATAATTCATAGTATCTTGATAGCTCTCTTGTGCCTTCAAGCAGGCACAATCTTTATATTTATTCAGCTTTTCTAACTATTCGCTGTGGAAAGTTGGCTTTACTCACCCAGACAGCTATAAATAGGAACAAGGCCTCATCCATTATTTTATAAACAGGGATTCTATGTTTGTATGTGGTAATTTAAAGTACATACACAAATTCTTTGAAACACCTTTCTTCACGAGTGTGAATTCACATAGCGACTTGTGCCTGACAGAATGTGGTAGAAATGATGGAGTATGCCTCCTGAGGGTGGGGTCACAAAAGACACTGCCGCTTCCATCTTGCTCTCTCCCTGATGGCTCTTGCTCTGAAGAAGCCAGATGCCACGCTGTAAAGACACTCAAGCAGCCCTACAGCAAGGCCCATGTGGTGAGAAACAGAGGCCCCTGCCAACAACCGTGGGAAGAAGCCGTTTCAGGAGCAGGTCCTCCAGTCTCAGTCAAGCCTCCTGACGACTACAGCCCATGCCAGCACCTTGATGCAACATCACGAGAGTCACTAAGCTAAAAACACCCAGCTATGCCATTCCTGAATTCTGACCTGAAAACTAGGTGATGATAAAGGTTGCTTAAATCAATTAATTTTGGGGTAACTAGTTTTGCATTAACAGTGAACTAATACAGTATGCCTGTTTTAGCTTTTGTAATATTATCTTATTATTTTCAATATAATTTTTATTTGAAAAGGAAATGGAATCCACAGCTTAAAATGTTTACTATTTAAATATGAAAGATATGACTGACTTACCTTTTATTGTTTCTTTTATTCCTAATTGGAAGCAGAGTTTTCCAAAACAGAGGAAGTCATTTCCACAATAGTATTAATAGATAAGCCATTCAGAAAACCTTTATGATTTACTCTTACTTCCTGAAGAGCATCTATAATGTGATTTCTATGCCAAAGGAAAACATACATGAGCATTTGTCTTTTCCAAAGTAGCACATTCTAAATATGGCTAAGTTATTGAGAGGAACTGTATTTTTATACAAACTTTTAAAGCCAGTTAAAATATAACTGTAGTCATTACCTGCTAACTTCTGGATGTAGTTCAGCCAGTCTCTTCATGATCTTGGTAAAACTACGCAGGTTCAATGTATTTGGAGGTATGAATTGAATAGGTGTATCAGGTAATAATTTACTAGACTCAATCTGTTTACAATTCTTCTTTACACCCTAAATAAACATTTAAAAGTTCTATTTAATACTGTGATGATTACAGGCAATTCAGCCTATTGTAAATGAAAAAGTTACAAACAGTAAAATCAAAATTTCTAAAACATTTACTTCCAGATTATTTTTTTTCTACCAAGTAGATTTACTTGAGATGTATTCAGGGCCACTTATTTTAAAAAATACCAGACACATGGCAAGTATTTGGGCTATGTTGAAATTAGCCTTTCTCAAAAAGGATTACTCATCTGATCCACAGGACTCAGAAAATAACGTTAACTATTTTCTCAATTTTCCCTAAGATAGGACATAACCAGTTCTAGATGCACAGGAGAGAGGTTCATTCATTACATACAATGTATATCTTAGGCTTAGGGCATGAAGGCTTAATTCTTTTACCCAATATGACAAAGAAAGGTTAGTCTACATGGTAATTATATATATGTATTTATATCTTATAATATATGTCCTATTTACTAAACATTTAATGAACAACCTATATGCCCAGAACATTCTGGGGAGGGGGGAAGCTAGTGCTATAAAATAGAACCATCAGTTATATATCTTATAATTAAACTGAAGAGACAAAATGATCAATTAATTACTATTAACCATCCAAAATATCATCTACTTCTGCTTCACTGACTATGCTAAAGCCTTTGACTGTGTAGATCACAACAAACTATGTAATATCCTTAAAGAGATGGGAATACCAGACCACCTTACCTGCCTCCTGAGAAACCTGTATGCAGGACAAGAAGCAACAGTGAGAACCAGGCATGGAACAAGACTGGTTCAAACTTGGGAAAGGAGTACGTCAAGCCTGTATATTGTCACCTTACTTACTTAACTTATATGCGGAGTACATCATGCAAAATGTTGGGCTGGATGAATCACAAGCTGGAATCAGGACTACACAGAGAAATATCAATAACCTCAGATATGCAGATGATACCACCCTAATGGCAGAAAGTGAAGAGGAACTAAAGAGTCTCTTGATGAGGGTGAAAGAAGAGTGAAAAAGCTGGCTTACAACTCAACATTCAAAAAACTAAGATCATGGCATCTGGTTCCTATTACATCATGGCAAACAGATGGGGAAAATGTGCAAACAGTGTCAGATTTCATTTTCTTGGGTTGGAAATCAATGTGGATGGTGACTGCAGCCATGAAATGAAAAGACGTTTATTCCTTGGAAGAACAGCTTTGTCAATCCTAGACATTGTTTTAAAAAGCAGAGACATCACTTTGCCGACAAAGGTCCATATGGTCAAAGGTCCAGTAGTCATGTATGGATGTGGGAGCTGGATTATAAAGAAGGCTGAGCACTGAAGAATTGACGCTTTCAAACTGTGGTGCTAGGAAAGACTCCTGAGAGTCCCTTGGACAGCGAGGAGATCAAACCAGTCCATTCTAAAGGAAATCAGCCCTGAATATTCACTGGAAACACTGATGCTGAAGCTGAAACTCCAATACTTTGGCCACTTGATGCATAGAGACAATTCACTGGAAAAGACCTTGATGATGGGAAAAACTGAGAGCGTGAAAAGGGGGCAACAGAGGATGAGATGCTTCGATGGCGTCACTGACTCAGTGGACGTGAGTTTGATAAACCTCAGGGAGACAGTGAGGGACAGGGAAGCCTGGCGTGCTGCAGTCCATGGGTTGCAGAGTCAGACACACCTTAGTGACTGAACGACAACCACAATGCAAGTAGGTTATAAATTGTATGAAACCACTGTACACCCCATAAAAGTTCAACAAGGAAAGAGCTGACACTTTCAAATCTAGAAGAAAATTCATGGTAAGATATATATTAGATCTCCCAAATCAGAATGTTATATATTTTAAATATTTGCCTATTGCCTTATCTCCTTCATTAGATTTAAGCTCTTTGAGTGAGTGAAGTTGATCAGTCCTGTCCGACTCTTTGTGACCCCATGGACTGTACCCTACCAGGCTCCTCCGTCCATGGGATTTTCCAGGCAAGAATACTGGAGCGGGTTGCCATTTCCTTCTCCAGGGGATCTTCTTGACCCAGGGATCGAACCCAAGTTTCCCACATTGTAGTCAGACACTTTACTGTCCGAGGCACCAAGGAATCACCTTAAGCTCTTTAAACAGCACAGATTTTTGTCTGTTTTCTTCATTGCTACTTTCCCACTGCCTACAATAGTGTACACAGATGGTATACTATTTGCTAAATAAGTAATTCTGATATAATAGTTTAGGTAGCAGTTGAAGCCACAGAGAGGACGGGTTTTCCAAGAAAGCCAAGTTACTAGTAAATAACAGTGTGTGTTGTTCTGTGTTATTCAATGTAGTGTCCGACTCTTTGCGAACCCATGAACTATAGCCTCTGTCCATGGGATTCTCCAGGCAAGAATACTGGAGTGGGTTGCCGTTTCCTTATTGACTGAGTACACTCTCCATGACAGGTATTGTTCTGAGGAATTTTCTGTATTAAACTGATTTAAAGCTCACAACATTCATGAGGCAGCAACACTTATCCTCATTTTAAAATAAGGACACTCAGACATGCAAGGTGGTAACTTGCCCAGCCCATGATGAGTAGGTAGTAAAGCCAGGTTATGAATCTGTTCTTAATCATCACTCTCTACCTCTTGTTACAGACAATAAATATTTTATAAATGAATGAATATACTGAAAAAATGTTAAGAATCTGAGAAGAAAGGTAACAGGAAGCTGCTAGAAAAGTAAGAGGACAGTTTAACAAAGAGGCAATAAGAGCTGCCCTGTCCACAGACTCGAGGACAGCAGACTCCTGGCCTAGCCCATGGTGCCCTGTTTACAACACATGACCTTCCCTCTGCCAGCTCCATGGCCTGCTGCCTCTGCTGACAGGAGCAAGAGTGCTGTTATTACCTGAACCCAGGAACACCAAAATCAGTCCGGATCAGGTTCCCTGTCTAAAGACTGTGGAACTGGAACACGGAGCGAATGAGTTAGTCAAACGATGACAGGAGCTTGAACTGGAAAATACTGTCGAGTCAGAACTAAGCAAAATAAAGCCTCCTGGAGGGTGAGAGACGCCATGAACAGACAGAGAGAGCCAGCGTGTAGACAGAAGCAGAAGAAAGGCACTTACAGGGATGTAGAGGCAAGAGGCCAGGTGAGGGGCAGGGAGGAGCCGCAGCTCCCACAGCCCCAGCTCCAGTGCCCCCGTATCCCAACTGTAGTCTGTTTCCTTCCTTCCTTTCTTCCTATTACGGTTTCGAGTTACACACCAAAAAACCCATCCTAAATACCAAGTGTCACTGAGACAAAAGGAAGCGAGTTGAAAGAAAGGAATGATCAACATCAAATGGGCTAAATGGTCAAAATGAAGGCAGATAGGGAGAAAGACCAATGATAATGTCACTAGTGACTACAGAAAGAGAACTGTAAATAACATTTTAAGAGACTGAAGTCAGATTACTAGGATGAAGAAAAGGAACAATCAAAGAAACCCAGACACTGGATATAACTACTTGTTTGGGAGGTTTGACAGGAAAAACACAGAACAAATAAGGACGGTCATGTCAAAAGAACGAAAAGTCAAGTGGAAATGTTGGCAGGATTAGGAAGAGCTGTGCATAACTCTAAGTGGAGAAAGGCCTGTGAGTAGAAACAGAGTCACTAATGGTACAGAAAAACAATGGGGTAACTCCAGGAATTAGCGGAAAGGATGGGATACGGAAGAGGGATAAGAGATCCCTTTACTTACTTTCAAGGGAAAAAAACTAAATTCACTTATTCAACAAATACGTTTTCCTTTCATCCATTTACTAAAAAGGGATTTTCTGTGATCTGTAGAGTCCAGCTAACTCCAGTAAAATCCAAGCAGGCTTTGTTAAGACAGGGACGGCAGAATGATGAGATTCATGGGCAAAGACAGTGGAAGAGCCACAACTCTGGACAAGAATCAAGCTGGAGGCTAATTCCGCCTGATTTCAGGACTCACTGAAAGCTACAGTAATCAAGATGTGTGGTGCTGGTGGAAAGTTTGAGAAAGAGATAGAAGAGAACATTCTAGAAATAGATCCACACAAATGTGGTCAATTGATTTCTGATGAAGGCACAAAGATAATTCAGTGAGATCGGCTAGTCTTTTCAACAATATGCTAGAACAATTCCACACACAGAACAAAAACACAAGCCAAAAGCCTCCTCAATTTATATCTCACACATATAAAAATGAACTCAAAATCTCTGTGACCATGGGTTATGCAGAGGGTTATGTAGAAATGTAGAAACAACACTAAAAACACACTTTAAAAAAACTGATAATAGCAATTTGTCAACATTTAAAACTCCTGCTCTGAGAATACACTATTAAAAGAATGCAAAGTACAGGCTGGGAAAAGTATTGGAAAATTTCATATCTATCTGATTAATGATTTATCTTCAGAATATGAAAACCTATTAGAACTCAGTAATAAAATGCATTAAGCTAGGTGAAAGAAGCCACACTAATAAGGCTATATAATATTCTATTCAAAGGATATTCTACAAAACGTAAAATTATATTAGAAGGAACACGGTTTCTGAAATGATGGAACTGATCTATACCCTGATTGTGGCAGTGGTTACATGCCTATGTACATATGTCTAAACTCAAGACAGCAAGAGTGAATTTTACTGCATGTAAATTAAAAAAAAAAATCTATGGCATGCCTATAGGATGCCAGGTATTTTGTTGAGCAGTATAGAGATAAGAATGAGTAAGTCAACTTTATCACCTTCCATGTGCCATTCAAAACCTCAACGAGGTAAAGAGGAGAGCACACATAATAAAAATGACTATATTTTATGGTTTTAATAATTATGAGATAAGGTTAGCTGTGAAAAAAAGAGAATGACGAAAATGTAAGTAGCCACTTACAGAGTAATATTGTCTAAGATAAAGAGATAAAAAGACTGCACAGAATTGGCAAAGAGCCTAGTTAAGGAGAAATGAGTTTCTCTGCAGCAAGGTCTGCAAAGATCTGTTTCCTCCAGGAGCAACTGGAGTTGTACAGAAGCAGCCTAGTCTGGAGTCAATGTTAGAAACTATTCAGATTAACGTCCTTATTCCCATTTCATGATGCTGTCTTAGAGTTATTTGTCCTACAGAGCTACTTATTGGAATATAGCATACGAGAAGACCATTTAAAGGGCTTGATCAAGAAAACTAACCTTTTGGTCAAAAGGGAAGAACTCACTGTCTTGCTCAGACCCCAGCTGTCTCGGCCGAGTTCTGGACAGTCTAGAAACAGAGGAGGGTGAGCTGTTTTCTTTGCTGGTGCTTTTTCCCAAATTACTGAAACTAACTTTATTTCCATTTTTGGAGGAAAGTGGTGATGTAAAGTCTCCAGGAGTTTTGACAAGACGCACGTTTACTGACTTCCCATTTATTTCTATACCATTCATTTCTTTCACAGCCGTCTTTGCATCACTGTTTTTTTTAAAAGCAAGAGATGCATATCTAAAACATAAAAGCACAAAACCAAAAGGTTCTTGTTAATGACTTTAAATGGCCTTAAACATCACTGTGTAACTATTGGCTAGCATGTATCTTTCACAAGAATAACTGCTCTTAAAAATAAAAAAGTCACTACACTTACCTTGGGATCAGGAAGAATACTTAAGACAACTAAATAAAAAACAACTCAAAGATGGGAAATAAAAGACAGCATGTCTTCTGAATTATCTATTAATTTTATATAAAAATTTAATGTAAAACATTTGCAAAGCTAATACATGACAGAGTTATTACACAGATCAGTGTTCTCAGGACAATTAGTTATCCACATTAAAAAAATTAAAATTAATCCCCATATACATAAATGTATCTGAAAGATACATTGAATACATTAAAGGCTTAAATGTGAAAGGAAAAATTTAAAAACATTTAGCAGAAAATAGAAGAGAATGTCCTATGGTCTTATACTGAAAAAATACATAGTCCAAAAAGAGTTGGAAAATCTAACCAGAATTTTAACTTTATAAGTGAGATGGCTGGGCAAGAGCCCTCCTTCTGAAAGTGCCAGATCTAGACAGTGTAAATGGAAGAATATATATCAACTCTGAAGGGCAGATGTCTTCAAAAGACGGGACCATGACAAAACTTTGTAACCTCCTTATATTTTTATATTTAATTATATTTCCTAAATTTTCACACAGAGTATATAATACTTCAAGGAATAAAAATACACAGCTTCTCTTTTTCAAAGGATTCAATAAGACACTAAAAGAATCTTTCACATCAAGTATAACAGTAATAGTACTCCTAGGAGCACAACACTACTTTTAATATACTGAAATATATTAACATATTAATAGGTCAAAAAAGGCATATGATGTTAAGTCTATACATTTAAGACAAAATGTAACACTTACTTTTAATAAATTTCAACCCAACTACAAATGGGATCCTTTTAAAATGTATTTTAATTTTTCATATCTGAAATAAAAAGCTATACTTTTTTGTGATAAAACAGTAAAGGCATTTCCATTAAGTTATCACGATTCTTATTTGATACTTTTGAATGCTCTGATAATGTCACAAAAAAGGAAGCAGCAACATATGTATTAGAAATGACTATCTGTAGATAATATAGCCATCTACATAAAAAATAAAGTATCAACTGAAAAGTAATTAAAATAAAAAATAATAAAATTTAATATAATTTTCTGAGTGCCCATTACATGCAAGGCCTTATTTCTATAGGCTTACTTATTTACCTCATAACAACAATTTCACAGCAATGCTATGTAGGTACCATCATTATCCTCACTTTATAGATGAAGAATATGAGATACGGAAAGGTTAAGTAACTTGACCAAACTTATTCACCAAGTTGCTGATGGAGCTGGGAAGTGAATCCAAGCCATCTAACTGTAGAGCCTTTTCTCTTAACTAATGTACTCTACTGCCTCCCATGAAATGGTATGAAACAAGGTAACTGAAGAATACTCAGAAATTCTCCTATATCTCATTAGTAACATGTTAAAAAGTATAATGAAAGAAAGACTTGATTAAGAACAGCACCAATTAATGACTACAGCTATCTATCAATGTGTATTCCTCTTCCGGGCTATCAAAGTGTTAGCATTAATCGCTTGGTTGTGTCCGACTCTTTGCGACCCGATGGACTGTAGCCCACCGGGCTCCTCTGTCCATGGAATTCTCCAGGCAAGAATACCAGAGTGGGTTGCCATTTCCTACTCTGGGCTGCAAAACTCCTGGCTTAATCACCAAAGTGGTTGACATTTAGTACAGAGCAGACCCCTAATTAGACCTACACACATCAGACACCCAGTAAAGGTACATTTATTGAATTTGGGAAACATACCTGTAATTAGGAGAAGAATCATAAATTGAAATGTCAGAAATTTCATATTTCTGGAAATAAGACCTTAAATCAGCCTAAAAGAAGAAAAATAAAAGTTTGTGAAAGGCAGAACAATCAAAATGTGAACACTGATAGATCTAAAAGTGAAGCTCAAAAAATAAATCCTGGCATACCTCAGATACTGAAGGGCAGAGACCACCAACATGTATCAAGTAACCTTTATCTCTTCGTAAGGGTTCCACATTCTTTATTTCTGCTTGTAGATAAACATGATATACAGCAGAAGATAATCATTATTGCATCAATATTTTTGAGAGAATGTAAAAATTGTTAAAGATTTCATTTTTTATTATCACAAAGATTATTATAAAGCTATTAGCAAATATCGTATCAGTACTAGGCTAAAGAGTAAGAGCCTGAGGTATAGTTTCAAAATTTCTGGGATTTAATCATACCATGTTAAAAATAAAGAGGTTGGATTGGTTGATATTTAGTCCCTTATGGCTCAAAAATGGATCAATAACATCTAATAATTACGTCAACCACTAAAAAAAGTATCCTCCATTTATCTCTGGTTCAGAGAGTGCTATCTAGGACGCTGGATGCACCCATGATGCCCTGTGTGGATGCTGGTGAGGGCTCTCTTTACATACATTCCTTTGCTAGGAAACGTCATACCAAGGAAACGTTTAAACCAGACAAAAATATCCACAGCAGGCATGCAGCCTGTGGTGATGGTAACTGCATATAAGAAAGAGGGGTGGACACATGACTCAGTATTACTTTAAAAACCATAAATATCAGAATTACAAATTTTTTTCTCATTTGATGAAAAAACTCAAAATTCTTAAGATGACATTTTCATGATCTCTATTTTGAAGCAAACCTGGTCTGAAATCAAGAAGAATTTAGTGAACTGAGACTCTTTCAAGTTACCACCAAAATCTAAATCCGGCGCATAGAGGGTGAACAATAAATATCTGAGGAATAAATTCTTAGAGTAGTTCTATTTATGTTTTATAACTTTTTATGAAATAGGGTATTTGTAACTTTTATTTTTTTCATTAAACAATAATAGTAGCATAACACTGCTTGAGTGCTTTCTATGTTCATGCAATATGCTCACACTTTATATGTACCATCTCATGTAATGCTCACAGCTACCCTGTTAAGTTGCAACCATTACCGTGTCCGCTTTCCAGATAAGGATACTGAGGTCTTGGGGTTTACGCCACCAATCCAATAAGCAGTGGTGCTGAAATTTAGGCAGAATCCTTCATCTCTAGGCAATTAATACCTAACCTTCTTCATTAAGTTACTTTATTTAACTTGTTATAATCTCTTTGGTTTATAATGTACAGAGAGAAAATATATAATGTATAATGTTTATAATGTATAGAGAGAATGAATTACTTATCTTTATAATTTTACATTGGGGTGTGGAGGGAGCAAGGAGCTACAATATAGTAGAAAAGGCAGTAAATAAGAATCAGGAGACATACATTGTACCTATCACCTCACCTTCACCAGTTTAGCATATCTACTAAATACTCCACGGGTAGAATGCTGTACCTGGCACTGGGCATAGGCAGTGAACAAAACCTCACTGAGTTGATATTTTGAGTGTGGGAAGGCAGTTAAAATATCAAGTAAGCAAACTACACAGCATTTGATAGGTGATACAGAGCAAAATAATGCAAAGAAAGAAAAAAGTAGTTACAATAAAACTAGACAATATGATGCCATTTATTTTAAAATATATATGTATATTAAACATAAGTATAAAGAAACACATTGAAGAATGGTAATGAATATTAGTAGTTATTGCAGGTTAGAGACACTTAAGATAATTTTAACTTTTATATTTTGCTTAGAAATCTTAAACATTATTTATCAAGCAGGGATAATAGTATTCTATTATGTCGAATAAAACAAAAATCCATAGAAATATATAAAAGAAATAGGAGAAAACAGCTTATCATTAGAAATAACAGAGAAGCAGTAATCTCAGATACCAGAGGAAATTCCAACCTTCATAAGCAATTAAATGCCATCTAAAGATGAAAACATTCTTGAAGCAGACCAAGTTATTAACATGTGGGAAAGCAAATGGGAATAAAATGTTAGAACAGTGCAGCGTGCCCCCCCTCCCCCCACAACCCAAATAATATAGACGAAGGTAAGCTCTATTTTATGAATGAGCTAGGTTAGTGTTTCTTAGTAAACTTTTAAGAACCAACCGAGTGTAAACTTCGGGTCCCTTTTGTCTTCTTCTATCTGATTTTCTTGTACTCCTGAGAAGTCTGCTCGAGTCAGGTTCTCTTTAGCATCAAACCAGTCTTCACTTACTTCTTGGTAATTTTTGCAGTCTGAGAAATTGAACAGAATTAGCAATGAGTTACGTATAACATTTAACACTGAGATGTTATCTGTGTGATCTGCCTCCCAGTTTTAATTAACACATATTCCTAGCTTATTAAAAGTCTTATTTTCCTGATTAAAAAAATTTATTTATTTTTGGCTGCACTGGGTCTCTGTTGCCGCATGTGGGCTTTTCCAGCTGCAGTGAACAGGGGTTCCCCTTCAGTGGGGTGAGCGAGCTTCTCACTGTGGTGGCTTCTCCTGTTGTGGTACACAACCCTAGAGCTTGGGTTTCAGTAGTTGAGGTACAGGTTCAGCTGCTCTGTGGCATGTGGGATCCTCCCAGATGAGGGAGCAAACCTCTGTCCCCTGCACTGGCATGCGGATTTTTAACCACTGGACAACCAGAAAATTCCCGTATTTTTCTGACTTTTAATTATCCTTTACTGAAGAAGAAACATCTTTACAGATAGAATAATAGTAAACATCTGTAAAAAGGGGTTAAGCAGTGCTACAGGTCTTTATTTCATTAAAAATTGAATTAATGATCTTTCTGGAATGATCATAATCTTTCATAGAGAAAACTAAAAAAAAAAAAAGAAAAACCACACAGTTTTCAGAGATATAAACTGGTCATAAGAAAGAAATTTAAAATTGGAAAACATGAATCAGAAGAAAAAATCTGTATTATTAACTGGCATTATCAGATATATTAAGTAACCTTAAAGGCATCAAGTAGATGTAATAAGAACATACTTAACATTCATAATCAGAATTGTGTCATTCAGTTAAAAAAAGTTTAACTTAATAGATGGGCAGAAGGGATATTTTAAATTTTATTATTTACTTTCTGGCAGTAACACAGGACAAACATTTTTATACTAACCTTTATCATCAAGTGTTAGTTGACTCAAGTCTACATCTATATCACCATTTTTTAAACCACCCTTTTTGGGTGATTTATCTTGTTTAGGATGACCATTGTCAAGTAACAGAGATGTCTAAGGATTAATAAAAAAAACAAAAATAATAAATAAGGACTAACAGTTATTATGCACTCTTACTATGTGACAGGTATGCTTTACTGGCATTATTTATCCCTCACAACAACAAAGGCTATGAGACAAAATCATTACCAACCCGGTTTACAGATGAGCAAACTGAACCTAAGTAACCTGTTTATTATTTAGTTTTATGTCTGCCACACACGAGAAGTATGATTTGAAACTAGCTATACAGTGACTGTATGCGACGTGGCGGTGGTTTAGTCACTAAGCTGTGCTTGACTCCTGCGACCCCATGAACTGCAGCCCGCCAGGCTCCTCTGTCCATGGGATTTTCCAGGCAAGAATACTGGAATGGGTTGCCATTTCCTTCTCCGGGGGATATTCCTGACCCAGGGATCGAACCCAGGTCTCCTGCATTGCAGGTGGTCTCTTGCATTGCAAGCAGATCCTTTACTGACTGAGCCACCAGGGAAGCCCCTGTATGTGAACACCATCATTAGTTAGCAAAGTGTGACATCCACACACTAGAAGTACCTGAGAAGATTTCTGGAGGTATGCATGTAAGTATTTTTCATATTAACATTTAAGTTATATGTTTAATGTATGCTTATTTATACCTTTTATTTATGGGGAGTCTAATATTTCTTTCCCACACATAAGTTATTCTTCGCATATAATTTTTTTTAAAAAGGAGAATCATTAAAAAAAATACAAGGCAAACAACATTATAGGTAATACAAGACTGAGAAAAATTATGAAGAGGTACATAAGTAGCTGAAATTTAGAAACACTGCATACTTTCATGTATAACTTAATGAGATAGGTATTAAAAAGTAATCTTAACTTAAAGAAGATTGTTTCAGAATCAAAATTAAGATTATAAATATGTTATATCTGCATCTTGCACTTTTAAAGATTGTTCTGCCCAAATAAGCAGGTTACACCACTGCTACCTTTATAACGATGAAAAACAAAACCCCTCTAGAACATCATATATCATTAAATGGACAAGTTGTTTAAGCCAACTATATAAGTTATAAAAACCTGATTTTAGACCTGTTAATTCTTTGTGGGTAATTGAGACTTTCTTTTTTAAAGAACAGAATGATGGAGTAACTAATTTGCTAATTTACTTTTAATCATTTATCTTAACAGAAAGGAATATAAACAAATCAAGTATTTATTTCACTTTTGGCTTTGTGATGCATCTTACTGTTTATAACTACCCAAATAAGAATATAACCACAGGGTTAAGACCAAAGTCAGAAAGCAGAAACAAACTTCAGTTTTCTTACTCTGCTGATAGTGAATGTAACTCATGTTTCTCTATCACTTCAGTTTTCAAAGTACTCTTACACAGACTGTCATCTGACAAACATCAATTAAGAAAACCTATGAAAGGCATTTAAAAATTATTTCCATCATTTTAGCAAAGAAGCAATGAAAACTTTGCTCCATCTAAAATGAACTGGATATTATACTACCTCATGAGATAAAGGCATAGCATGTTAGTTTTCACTACACTGGATTAACATGATGGGGACCATAAACTATGATCTGCTAGAGACAGTCAAGGTTTATATTAATTGTCATGGTGAATTATTCACATCACTACCTTTCATCCTCAAAGTCTCCTGATTTGATGACAAACTGTGTGGTCATCTTACTCAACATATGCTACTGACATCCATTCAATCAGGACATTATGTTCCTTCTAATCAGCCACAGTCCTCAAATGGTAGTATGATTCTTTACTATCTGAGCCACCAGGGAAGCCCCAAAATAAGCCAGCTGAATGAAAAGAAGGATGTGAAAGCTCCTAAAAACTAGTTTACTTTGTGCAAGCCATAAAATTAAAGACTTACTACTAAGATGAACTACTTAAAAAAAAAATCTCACTTGAGAGAGTGTCTTTTTCAGGCTGGAAGAACCAACATCATGTGTACTTTGATTATCTAGTTCAGAATCTGCTCCTGAAAAGCTAAACAGATTAAACTTTCATTAAAGCATTTATCAATATTCTGAATACAGAATAAAACAGAAAACAAAGTTAACTGAATTAACCAGTTTTTAAGATTTAATAAATTTCAAATTAGATGAATACATAACTTACATATGTGACTCTTCTTTCATTAGCTGCAAAGAGAGAGAAGGGAAGAAAAAGCTTTTAGTTTAAAGTGTTTCCTGTCCAAACGAAGTAAAAATTTTATTTGTAAAACATAAATACATACCCTGGAAGCAAAAGTAGAGAAGGCAGACAGTAATCTTGATTCTACTGACAAGGGAGGCAGCTCTTCTAGTGGTATACCCTTGTTTATCTTTTCTTTCAAATTCACGTATCTAACTTTTAAGTCTCCTAAGACTGACAGCAGTGTTGATCCTAATTCCTTCTTAGTAGAATTACTTGATAAATTCCTGTTCAAAAGTTAAGTTCACAAAACTAAATTATTTAGGCCCAACCCACCCATTTAAAACTAATATCAAATCACACATTTATATACATTTACTTCTAACTCTTAACAGATTTCTAAAAAATTTTTTTAAATGTTTAATAACAGAAAATGAATCACAGAAGATATGCTTTTCTTGGAGCAGTAAAAGCAAACCTCAGTATACAAATAAGCCAGAAAGAATGCGTTAGAATGTCATAAAAAACACTCCAACTGACTTCATCCATATTTGGACTTTATAAACACTGAATCTGTCTTTTTACTGGATTCATTATCCCAACATGCACTGTTGGCTGTCCATGAAATTAAAATATACTACATTCTAATTACCCTTAGGCTCAAAACAAACTCAGTTACAATCTACCCTCTTTTTGCCCTTCAAAAATGAAAACTAAAGATATTTTCTACAATAAATTTATAATGATAGGTTTCTAGGAAGATGCAGATTTAAAATGAACAAATCACCTATAACTATAAATGAAGTATAATCTTTAAAAACTGTGAATCACTATGATATATCCCTGAAACATATAATATTATAAATCAACTAACTATATTTCAATTTAAAGAACAGGTAATAAACAAAAAAGCCCTAACAGTCACCTATTTAGTCCTTCCCTATCTTCCATCACAAGTCTGTAAATATCGCTGCAATGGCGACGGCACAACTGATAGTGAACGTTTAAAAGATGTGACTCAGCTTGGATGGCTCTCTGCATTATCTGTTGACAGCACTTTGATGGCAAATTCTTCTCTACCTCTTTAGGACGCTGAGGTTCCCTTTGAAACAAATAATTAGATTAGGTAAGATTCCAAATATTTTTCTGTGTTAATGACAAACAAAGCCTCCAGAAACAGATTTTAAATTTCTAATGCTTCTCTGTTAAGTTTAAATCAATTTCCACTAAAGAAACTGATTTAAAACAAGGATGTCAAGAGTCAAAGCTACATACATTCTTTTTAGAAGTTAAGAGAGTAAATAATTCTCAAATTCATACTTCCTTTTTTAACCAAGAAAAGAAGTCTAAAAGTACTAACTTATTTATCCAGAATCAATAGATTTTCAACTTAAATCAAGCACTGGTTTTTAAAAGTTATAAATATTCTGGAGGAAATGGTTTTTACACATTACCATTTAAACAGAAAATATACTTTACATTTAAAAAATAATAATGCTTGTGTTATTATAAGTAAATATTTTGCTGTTATCATATCAAAAGCTACAAAATCATTACTTCTTTTGAATGTTAATAGTTCTTCCCTCCCTATTAGCTGCCACTTCTAACTGTTCTCAAAAACTTCTGTCTCTTGAAGCCAACTGTTTAATTTTATAGGCCTGGACACCAGATTAAACTCATTAGAATAATGAGGATAAATGAAGGAAAAAGTAAATGACCTCAGAGCATGAAAACTAATTTGACTTCTCAGAGATCTCCCCCTTTCTCTCCTCTTCCCCACCACCTGGTTCTCTATGAATGCAAAGTAAATTATACAATGAATTAAAATCAAGACTAAAATACTCCAGTACAAGTATTTATTTATCCAATATATGATTTTTATCCAAATGTGCTATCTTGTTTTGGTCTACAGGGGATTGAATGAAAGAAAACAAGTAATTAAATCAGTGTGAGTCTGGGTTGGATAAACAAAGATGACATCAGCTTTGTGAAGGAATTATTCAGACTTAAATTTCAGTAAGTGAAAAGCTTCAATGTTCTATATTAGAATAATATTTATGTGTTTCAAGACAAATGGCTGAAGCGGATGATCTCTTCAGATCCTTCTCAGCTATTATTCTATATGGTTAACTACCCTTTGGGCTATCCAGGTGGCACAGTGGTAAAGAATCTGCCTGCCAATGGAAGAGTCAAAGGCTCGATCCTTGGGTCAGGAAGATCCGCTGGAGTAGGAAATGGCAACCTGCTCCAGTATTTTTGCCTGGAAAATTCCATGGACAGAGGATCTTGGCAGGCTACAATCCATGGGGTCACAGAGTCAAATACAACTGAGCGACTGAGCATGATGCAATGGACATGAGTTTGAGCAAACTCTGGGAGATAAGTGAAGGAGGGAAGCCGGGCATGCTGCAGTTCATGGGGTTGCAAAAAGTCAGACACGATTCAGTGACTGAACAACAACAATCGGGAAGTATGTACATCTGACTTACCTTTCAGAATGTTTCTTTAAGTCTGTGAACTCAAATGTTTTCAACTCCAGGGAATCCTGAAAACATTATTTAAAATCAAATTAGACATATATGACAAATAATACAAGTTGTATCTGTTAAGATGTAAAATCCAACTTCTAACTGATTTTGGGGTAATAACTGCCTCCAGAGAAGAACAGAGTTGGTAACAATCTAGTCACTTTTTCCCTTCATCCAGAATTTTCTCACCGAAGCCTCAGAAATCCCTGATATAATTCAATGAGCCAAAACATTTACATTAGCATACAGTACCTTAATAAAGTCAATATATACATTTGTATTATTAGTCATATTGGTTTTACCTTATTTAGGACATTTCCATCAGGTTTTAAACTGTCGAGAGAGAGAGATCTCCCTGAAGGTCCGTTTGTCACAGCCATCTGTGGGTCTCCAGTATCCTGAATGTATGACCAATCTGTGTTACAAGCCACACTTCTTTGTTTCTCACTTTGCCATTCACTAGGCTGTTTTTTATTCATCATTGTTATCTCTGTGTTGCTTGATGTGGATACTACAGAAGATCTTGCACTTGTCGCCCTGCTTGTTGTGAAACAAGCCCTAAAATCAGTGCTAACATCCACCATCTGATTAACTGTGACTGTACAACCTGCTCCATCTGTCACTGATTTGGGACATGGTCCTTCCATATTGTGAACGTGTGCTTTATTGATGGTATTGCCATTAGCAACTTTTAGGGAGCCACTTTCTTCTGCCTGATTATCTCTGATTGCAGACCTTGGTAGAGTAATAGGAACATCTAAGGCTGGGTTAGGGGTGCTCTGTAGGCTTTCATAAAGCGAATACCCACAGGCAGAAATTACTGAATCATCAAAAACAGAGGAAGTCTGACAATCATTACAAGGCTGGAGTAATGTCTCTAAATATTTGTCCTGAGGCAATGTGCCTGGATTGTCAAGGTGCTGTAACATTTTGTCCTCAACAATTAAATTTCCAATAGAATTTTTACTTTCAGTTAATTGAGGGTTCATTTTGCGAGTATAAACTTTAGTTTTTAATGCTTTTTGAGGGTTTAGGAAACCTTTAGATTGAGATTCCTTGTTTTCAAGATGACTACTCCTGAGTACAATTTCATCCAATACTGTGTGAAGCATGAAACTAGTCCCTTGTTCCTTACACTTTCCATGTTTAGGTTCATGAAATGCTCTTAACATAACAGAATTCTGAAATTTGGAGACACAAGGTGAATCCTCTCGTCCATTAACATCAACTGAATCTAAAGAGATGCTGGAATTACTTTCCAATTTAACATGACTGTCTTCTAGATTGCTAGCACATTTAACTTCACAGCCTGAATTTCTTAATTCCCAAACTTCCAGATTAGGTATGTCTAATGTTTTTGCCTGGTCAAATGATAAATGGTTATTTATATACTCTTGTTCTTCTGCACTGTGATATTCCTGCTGTGAGTCTTCATCTATATCAGGCTTTTGCACATCTTCAGTTTTTTTATAATCATCATATGAAATCTTGTAGAATCTTTCCAAGTCAGTAGTCTTATTACCTTGATGTTCCAAAATATCAAAAAACACCTCTTCTCTTTTCTGCATTTCAGAATCTAATTCTGAATTTAAATGAAGAAGACTTTCACTCTTTAGTTTTGACTCTGAATAATGTATAGTGTAGGTTTCATTGAGGAAAGCATAGTCAATACTATCTTCAAATTCACTTGACTGAGAGTGAGTACTCTCTATGTTAGTATCTGGACTTGTGGTAAAAGATGGCTCCAATAAATCTATTTTGTCAATATTGCTGATTTCTTTGTCATTAGCTCTTTTTTGTAATGCCAAGGAATCGTAGTAATCATTAAGAAAAGTCAATTTGGCTTCTTTACAACCATTAGGAGATAACAAATTTTTTTTCTTATGATGAGAAGGCTCATCTGATTAAAAAAAAATGATAAAATGTTAGCAACATCACAGAATTTAAACATAAGACCTTAGATACAGCCTGGCCCAAGCTCTTCCCAATGGAGAAATACTTTTTATATTATTCATGACAAATATCCCTAAGTAATTGCTACTATGGACTGAATTATGTTTCCCTCAATTTCATATGTTCAAGCCCTAACTCCCCATGTGGAGATGGGACATTGGGAGGTAACTAGGCTAGATGAGGTCATGACCCTCAAAATGGGCTGAGCACACATGTGAGAGAAGAGACAGCAGACAGCTTGCTTTCTTTTTCTCTCCACCATGTGAGGACATTGCAAGAAGGTGGTCATCCACTGATACAAGGCAGGAAGAGCTCTTATCAGATCTGACCACACTGACACTCTGATTTGGACTTCCGGCTTCCAGAAGTGTGAAAAAATAAGTACCTGTTGTTAAAGGCACCTCAATGGTATTGTGCTGTAAGAGCCCCAGCTGACTAAGTAGAATGACTAAGGTTACTATTTGCTGAAAAATCCACTATTTCCCTTCTGACTTGAAAAAGAATTTTTATCATAAAGTCCTCTTAACAGTTAAAACTACATGTATTCATAAACGCTTAAAGCTTAATCATCTTGCTTTTTATGCCCTTGTTATCTTCTCTTCTACCTTTACGACAGAAAGAGAAATTTTAGATCCATGTAAAGAAAAAAATCTTCCTTTGGGTAGCAGAGGTCAACCTGTCCACTTTCCACTTATTACCTGAAGGCAACTGTACCTGTTAGTAGTTCCTAAAAGCCTGGCTGGACATAAACCCTCTCATCTAGCTCACTTCTCTTTCTTAAATTTTCCATCTATCTGAGAGATCCTGTTTAGGCTGCTCACGTTTACCAGAAATCACCTGAGTGATCTGTCAAGTTAAAAACATGCTGAATCTCACCTTACTGGTAGGAAGCCTTAACATATAGCAATACTGGAGAGGGAACTATTAATATCAAGTCTAATTACATTTAATTACTTCTCTCCACCCAGAATAAAGCCAACCAAAGGTAAGGCCTTTTACCTTTCTGAATGTTTCTTCCATTATCGTAGCCTTTATTAGAAACTGTCTTGACCACTGGAGTGGCTTGCATCACTCAAGGATGTATATCCTAGAAGAGGTATAAATATTGAACTATGATATTCAGCAATTTAAAAAACTATTAGAAAAACAAGAATTTGACAGAGTAGTAATTATAGTCAAAGATTCTAATATCAGAAGGCTAATAAAACAGCAAGACATTTGAATAACTTTTTTAAAGACATGAACAGAGAGCTACAATAAAAGATTATATCATTTAAATATCATGTGTGCATGCATGATCAGTTGCTCAGTTGTTTCTGATTCTGTGACCCCATGGACTGTAGCCCGCCAGGCTCCTCTGTCCATTGGATTTCCCAAGCAAGAATACTGGAGTGGGTTGCCATTTCCTCCCCTAGGAGATCTTCCCGATCCAGGGATCGAATGCATGTCTCCTGCAGCTCCTGCATTGGCAGGTGGATTCTCTACCACTAAGCCAACTTGGAGGCCTGTTATTTAAACAGATAAGACATATTCTTTTAGAATTTCCAAGGAACATTTGGAAAATGTATTAGGCTACCAAAAAAGAAATGTATTAGGCTACCAAAAGCAGAAAAGTTTTAGGTCAAGTGAACAAAATTCTAACCTGAATCATAAAAATAGAGTCATGGCTCCTCAATCAATTCCCAGACTTGTGTCAGAGTAGAGACCTAGAACTACTTAAATGAAGGGAAGGCTGGGTCTTCTTGAGGAAGAACCCCAAATATGCTACTAAAAATACTCTTTCCTAAATGATCTCTATAGCCTTCTTCTGGGGTAACAGTACACTGGGGAAACAGTTGTTAACCTTTGGGGTTACAGACTTTCTGCAGATTTGATAAAAGTTTGAGGAAATGCATATACATACACATATAGTTAAAGGATTTATGGACTTCTCTACATTTAAAGGCAGAAAGTTTATAATTCCTGGCTTAAGGGATTTTAATTAAGTCAGTAAAGATTCTACTCTAAGAATGCCAGGTAAATATTTAAAATAAAGAGTAGATGTAAAGAAAGCCAGTTTATCAAAATAATTAACATTAAAAGGAAAAGTGATTTCTTTTCCTACTTTGTGTTCTCAGGAATTGTTCACATTCTTAAAAAGTATTGAGAATCCCAGGGAGTATTTGTTTACGTGGGTAATATTTATTAACACTTATCAAATTATAAAGTAAAACAAAAACTTTCAAAATTTCAAATACTTAAAACGTATTCATAAACAACCCACTACTTAATATAGTGTGTGCTCAGTTGCTTCAGTGGTATCTGACTCTGTGAGACCCTATGGACTGTGGCCCACCTGGCTCCTCTGTCCATGGGATTCTCCAGGCAAGAATACTAGAGTGGGTTGCCATTTACTCCTCCAGGGAATCTTTCCTACCCAGGAATCGATCCCACATCTCTTACGTCTCCTGCATTGGCAGGCAGGGTCTTTACCACCAGCACCAGCCCTCTACTTAATATAAGTAACATTTTACATTAAAAAAAGTATATGTTAAAAATTATCAAGAAGAACATACTTATTTTGCAAATCTCTTTACTGTCTTTACAAGCTGGATTCTCATTCACATCTGATTCTGCACTCAGATCTACGTTCAATGTTTTGTAAGCTTCATTCTTCAATGTGAACAGACACCCAAGTTAAAGAACTTTGAAAAAAGGAAAAATTCTAGTATAACAAAAATACTTGTAAATCATACATCTGATATGGGTCTATCATCCAGAATATATATAAAGAACTCTTACAGGTCCAACTAAAAGACACACGACCCAATTTTTAGAATGATTAGAGGATGTGAATAAACATTTCTCCAAAGATTTACAAGTGGTTAATAAACCTATGAAAAGATGCTCAATATATCACCATGCATTGAAGTGAAAGTATTACTAACTTAGCCGTGTCTGACTCTTTGCAACCCCATGGACTGTAGCCAACCAGGCTCCTCTCTTCATGGGATTCTCCAGGCAAGAATACTGGAGTGGGTTGCCATTTCCTTCTCCAGGGGATCTTCCTAACCCAGGAATCAAACCTGTGTTTCCTGCATTGCAGGCAGATTCTTTACAGGCTAAGCCACCACCATGCATTAAGGAAAGGCAAATCAAAACCACAATTAGGTAACACTTGACACCTACTAGGATGGCTATTAAAAAAAGAGAGAGAGAGTTAAGTATTGGCAAGGAATGGGGCTTCTCAGATGGCTCAGTGTTAACGAATCCACCTCACAATCCAAGGCAGGTTTGATCCCTGGGTCAGGAAGATCCCCTAGAGAAGGAAATGGCAACCCACTCCAGTATTCTTGCCTGAAGAATTCCATGGACAGAGGAGCCTGGCGGGCTACAGTCCATGGGATACAAGAGTGGACAGAACTGAGCAACTGAGCCTGCACACACACACACCGGCAAGGAAATGGAGAAACTGGAACCCTCTCACATTGCTGGTGAGAATGCAAAATGGTACAGCCATTTTGGAAAACAATCTGGCAGTTCTTAAAAAAAAAAAAAAAAAATAACCACGTGATCCAGCAATCCCACTCCTAGGCGTATACTCCTTTTTATTCTGCTCTCCCAGCTCTCATTTACCAAACCACTCCCTCCTTCCTGTGTTTTCAATCCCAGAACCAAACCAGAAACTGCTCTCCTTTGATACTTCCTCATCCATACCAGGTCCTGTCAGCGACCTACCAGAGCCTGACACCTTTTAGTCCAGGGGCTGCTGACTCTTAACGTGGATCTGGGCAACAACCTCTACCCGGCCAGAATAATCTTTCCTAAATGCAGATCTGATCAGTTCACCCTCCTGCTTAAAGTCAAGCAACAGATTGGCATAATTCCTTGGAGAGCGATTAAAATCTTAGTACCGTCTACGCCCCTCCATGGGTCTGGGCCCCGCATTCACCCTGGCACTTGTGGGTTACACACACACTCTTCCTCACACAGGCTGCGCCAAGCGCATTCACCTTGGCACTTGTGGGTTTCACACAAACACACACACTTCCTCACACAGGCTGCGCCAAGCGCGTTCACCCTGGCACTTGCGGGTTTCACACAGACACACACACACACACACAGGCTGCGCCAAGCGCGTTCACCCTGGCACTTGCGGGTTTCACACAGACACACACACACACACAGGCTGCGCCAAGCGCGTTCACCCTGGCACTTGCGGGTTTCACACACACACACACACACAGGCTGCGCCAAGCGTGTTCATCTTGGCACTTGCGGGCTTCACACACACACACAGGCTACACACACACACACACACACACACACACACACAGGCTGCGCCAAGCGCGTTCACCCTGGCACTTGCGGGTTTCACACACACACACGTCCTCACACAGGCTGCGCCAAGCGCGTTCACCTTGGCACTTGCGGGGTTCACACACACACACACACGCGGCACCAAGCGCCTTCTTGCTCGCCGTGCCTCACACACACACACACACACACAGGCTGCGCCAAGCGCGTTCACCTTGGCACTTGCGGGGTTCACACACACACACACACACACACACACACGCGGCGCCAAGCGCCTTCTTGCTCGCCGTGCCTCCGCCCCCAACCACCGACAGTTCTTGCCCAACCTTCCGGTCTCACTCGCATTTACCGTTTCTTAGGGAAATTCTCCCGGCCCTTCACACGGCAGCAGGAACTTCCGTCAGTTTGGACAAGGTCCCCTACTTTCGCCGCCCACCCCCCGGACTTCGGACACTAGCTAACGTCCAGCCTTCACCTCGGGCTCTGGACAGCGTCTCGCCTGCTGCTGCGCTCCGCCCGCCCGCTCTGGGGACTCCGCTCGTGTCCGTCACAACGATAAACACCCGAGTGATGTCCGCCCGTCCCCGGAGAAATAGGCGTCCGGCCACTCGGCTCTGAAAGAGCTTTGGGGGCGCAAGACCCCGTCTCGGGGCCTGCGAGGCGAGGCTGGGGGACTCATTCGGAACCGAATGCAAAGGTACCAAATTGGGGATTCTAGAACTCGGAGGCCATCCGACGGACGCGCAAGCCCCGCGGGGCAGGCCGGCACCCCCGGACCCCAGCCGCTTCCCCTCAGGGCCGCCCCCTCGACCGCCCCCTCACACCGCGCACGCCTGGGCGGGGACGGACCCTCGGCGGGGACCCGCCGCAACTAGGCTTCGCTACCCCGTCTGCTCACGCCCCGGCCTCCGCTCCGGCCAGCCGCAGCCGCCGCCCGCCGCACCTCAGCACCGCGCTCTTGCCGCCGCCCCGCGGGAAGCCTCCAGTCGCGAGCGCCGCCTCAGAGCGAGTGGCCCTCCGCGTGCAGCCGCGGGGCCCGTCGGGTAACGGCCGGCCGCTCCAGCCCGCCGCCTGGTGGGGCGCTCCCATTGGTCGGCGTGCACAGGGGCAGGGCCGTGATTGGCCGGGCGTGCGGGCCGGAAGGCGGGAACGGGGTCGCCCACTGTGATAGTGCGCTGGCTGGCGGCGGGAGCGGAGGTGCAGCCTGCGGGCTCGGCTCGCAGCGACGCCCAGCGGAGCCTTCGCTGCTCTGTAGCCCGCGACCCTTGACTCGCGTGTGGCTGGCGCGGCTGTGCGAAGCCGCCGGGGAAAGAGCTGGGCGGCGCCACACGCTCGCGCAGAGGCCGCACTGTCGCCTGGTTTGGGCCCGGTGCTCTCCGAGTCCCGCGCCCACGGAGTCGGGACAACCACAGCCGTGCCCACCGACCCTGTCCTTTCGTGTCTAACTCCGCCTGTCCTCCCTGGCAGTCTTTGTCATTAGCAGGAGCAGGGTTGGGGTGAGAGAAGGAGGCATTCACTTGGCCTCGGGCTCGAGATTTAGGGGGAGGAAATCAAGCCCTCAGTAATCAAGATAAATGATGTTTTAACGCAGTCGTTTAAGGAAATCAAACGTAATGAAAAATCCAAAGTGGACGAAAGAGCCACGTCAGTATTCCTCATTTTTCCTTTTGCCTCCAGCTCTAATATGGCTCCTCAAGGGACCGTTATCCTGTCTTTAAAATGAGCATTTTCCCGTCATTTTGTGCGCGTGTTGATTCCGACTTTTGCTTAAATCTTCTCGTTTAAAATCGTTGAACGTTGCAATGGCTTCCCAGGCGGCGCTAGTGGTAAAGAATATGCCTGCTAATGCAGGAGACTCGAAAGAGAGGTGGGTTGGGTCCCTGGGTCAGGAAGATCCCCTGGAGGAGGAAATGGCAACCCACTCCAGTATTCTTGCCCGGAAAATTCCATGGACAGAGGGGTCTGGCGGGCTACAGTCCACGGGGTCGCAAAGAGTCGGCCAGGACTGTACACACCGCACCCCGCCACACACACAGATTGCATTAAAATGAGTTTTTTGATGCCATCTCCAGATACTTCCCCCAGCCTTGGGGCAGCGGGATTCTTGCTCTTGGTAGTTTCTGGTGTCTGTGTGTGTAGCCTGCAGCACTGCCTTTCCTGTTTGGCAACTCTTATATAATTGATTTGGGGCTTCCATGATTTTGATGTGAAGTGTTACATTTTAATGAAATTTGTCAATCCGTTTGTGATTTAATGTAGTGATTTTACCCCATTCCAAGTACAGAATAATGGTATTTGCCCAATAGTTTTTACTTGCCTTTTATGATTTGATTACTTTAACATTTCCTTTATTTCTTATAGCTGAAACACTTTAACTTATTAAAGTCACATGAATTTAATGCAGAGAAATGTAAAGAAGAGAATAGAAATTCCTTGTAATCCTGCTTCTCCGGGAGCCTCCCTCTGATTGTTTCTCAGGAGTGCTACATAGAAGGTTACAATTGGAATCTTCTCCCATGTGGACTTTCCTGTCCTTATACATATTTATCTCTCTATTCAGGAGTTGCTAACATCTTTTTTTCTTATTCCACAAACACCTGCTGAGGTCTCACTGTGTATCTGGCAGGCCAAGGAGTACAAAGCTTAAAGCAGTTCCTCTGAAGGAGCGTACAGTCTAGCTGATACCAGAGATAAGTCAATGGGAGCTGAAATGTGTGGAATAGACTGAGACGCACAAGAGTGGGGCCAATTTGTAGAGCTCCTTTAATGGCATGGCAGCCACACTCTGGGAATTCTCAGGAAATGCAGTGCGAAAATATGGCAGAGAAAAACACTGGGTACCCTTGTGAGTTAGGCCGGCTGTCCAGGGACCTGTCATTTCACCTTTGTGTCCATAACACTTGGCAGAGGCTACTCACTGCCCCAAACTGTCTTTTATCAAAATTATGTAGGTTTGCAGTATGACAGATGACAATTAGAATAATTTTGTGAGAGTACCTCCCAAAAACTCAACGTGATTTTCATAAGAAACATGTTAAATCTGTAAATTTAGGAAAAAGTTACGTCTTTATGATATTTATTCTTGCTATTCATCTCCATAGTTTTTCATGTCTTACATTTTTGAGCAGAATGTATAGATTTCCTTGGGCTTCCCAGGTGGTGCCATGGCAAAGAATCCACCTGCCAATGCAGGAGATGCAGGAGACGTGAATTCAGTCTCTGGGTTGGAAGATCTCCTGGAGTAGGAAACGGCAACCCACTCCAGTATTCTTGCCTGGAAAATTTCATAGACAGAGGAGCCTAGCAGGCTATAGTCTATGGGGCTGAAAAGAGTTGGACACGACTGAGCGCGCGCGCACACACACACACACACACACACACACACACACACACACACACACACACAGATTTCTTTAATATAGGTCCTTATATTTTTACTTATTTTTACTTATATTTTAAGGTTATTACTGCTTTGTTGTGGGGAGAGTTATTTTTCACCATTATGAATGAGATGCCCAGTGAAATTATCTAAATCTAACTAGTCAGTGTTGATATATATGAAAGCTATTGATTTCTGTGCATGCATAACATATCTTAATATTTTAAGGAACTTTATTTTCTTGGGCTCCAAAATCACTGCAAATGGTGACTGCAGCCATGAAATTAAAAGATGCTTGCTCCTTGAACAAAAAACTATGACAAACCTAGACAGCATGTTAAAAAGCAGAGATATTATTTTGCTGACACAGGTCTGTCTAGTCAAAACTATGGTTTTTCCAGTAGTCACGTATGGATGTGAGAGTTGGACCATAAAGAAGGCTGAGCACCAAAGAATTAATGCTTTTGAACTGTGGTGTTGGAGAAGACTCTTGAGAGTCCCTTGGACTGCAAGGAGATCCAACCAGTCCATCCTAAAGGAGATAAGCCCTGGATATTCATTGGAAGGACTGATGCTGAAGCTGAAGCTCCAATACTTTGGCCATCTGATGCGGAGAACTGACTCGTTGGAAAAGACTGTGATGCTGCAAAGATTGAAGGCAGGAGGAGAAGGGGATGACAGAGGATGAGATGAGATGGTTGGATGGCATCATTGACTCAATGGACATGAATTTGAGCAAGCTCCAGGAGATGGTGAAGGACAGGGAAGTGAATCTTCTTAACCCAGGGATCGAACCCAGGTTTCCTACATTTCAGGAAGATTCTTTACCAACTGAGTCACCAGGGAAACCTGTGTAATGCTAGAAAAGTATTAGCTTTTCTAATATTAAGCCATATACAATAGTCTTTTACTAAGTTGTAGAATCTGACTTTAAAATTTTACTTATGGTTTTCCATCTATACTGATAAATAAGATTGAACTGTAGCAGGTAGTAGACCATGAAATTGTATTCTGTTCTGCCCCCTACTCTCTTTTTTATGTTTTAGATAGAGGTGTTAACTAACTTTATTTATTTTTTTAATAAATTTATTTATTTTAGTTGGGGGCTAATTACTTTACAATATTGTAGTGGTTTTTGTCACACATCAAAATGAATCAGCCCTGGGTTTACGTATGTTCCCCATCCTGAACCCCCCTCCCACCTCCCTCCCCATCCCATCCCTCTGGGTCATCCCATTGCCCCCTACTCTCATAAGTACTGTAATGAGTAGTCAAAAGCATTATGAAAGTTGTGATCAAAGTTCGTAACATAACAATATTATTTTCATTTATGATTAGAAACAGTCTTGTTAGTCTCCTTTTAAAAGTGGAGAAAATTATCTATCTTCATAAATTTGGATAACTGGCCTTTAGGCTTCCTAGATGGTGCTAGTGGTAAAGAATCTGCCCAACAGTGAGACGAGAGTTGATTGCAGGATTGGGAAGATCCCCTGGAGTAGGGAATGGCAACCCACTCCAGTAATCTTGCCTGGAAAATTCCATGTTCAGAGGAGGCTGGCAGGATACAGTCCATGATGCCACAAAGAGTCAGACACAACTAAGTGACTGAGCATAGGACTCCAAAAGAGAAAAACAATGGAACAAGAAAATTCTGATGAATAAGATAGTGAGGAGTGAGTGGTTTGATGAATTAAGCTATGGTTTTGCTGATGCGCTCATAATGTGGTGACCACACTTGAAAAACACCTGGAGACAGTCTAGGTTGGTCCCCTCAAGCAGAAGTGAGCCTCAAACACCCAAATTTGCAACTTGCAAGGCCTTCTGTAAAGATAAAAGAATAGAATCTTGCTCTCTGGATAGTGTCAGAATAATGAAGAAGCAACATGTGCTACCATTTGTTGAATGCTGTGCAGCAGACACTTCTGAGCATCGGACCCCTGGTGCTGAACTAGCCCTTGACCTCATGGAGCAGAATGGTTATGGGGAGGCGCTGGAGCCTAGACCTAATCCAGGGCCCTCCATTTCATCACTGTGTCCCTTTAAGGAAGGTACCTGATTTTTCCCTGCCTTTGGTGCCCTTATTTACAAAATGGAGGTAGCAAGAGAACCCACCTCAGTGGATGATTGCAAAGATTAAATATTCTAGATGTGGTGGAGGTGGTGACATAATCAGATTTGTAAAAAATTTTAGCCTAATAGATGGGAAGTGTGAGGAAGACTGGAACAGGGACCCAGGGAAGGGTAGGCTGCCAGTGACAACGGCTTGGTCCAGACGGGAAAAGGACAGACTTGTGACAGCCTTTGTAAGTAGAACTGATAGAGCTGTGTGCCTGAGATGAGCATGGAGATGCATGAGGAAGGAGGGATCAAAATGACACTTGGGTTTCTGACTCGAGTGGTAGCCCGGATAATGGTGCCGCAGTGATTAGAATCTGGGGAAGAGAAGCGTGCAGGTGGGACTGGGAGTGGAGGGGGACAAGGAATTCAGTTTATATCAGACTTGGCTTTGCAGGCTGAACTAGATGTTATATTTCTAAACTCTGTTTATTGCCTTTTGTAATCTCTTCAGTAAGTAACCCTTTGCTGATCCTCCTTGGTGCCCTCTGCTGGCCCCTTCTCCTCCACTCAACCTCCATCAGATTGTTCTTGGCTCTTCCTGTGCCCGCTAATTATTTATACTCTTTCCCTAGGCATGTCCATAAGGAAGGCTGAGTGCCAAAGAATTGATGCTTTTGAATTGTGGTGCTGGAGAAGACTCTTGAGTCCCTTGGACTGCAAGGAGATCCAACTAGTCCATCCTAAAGGAAATCAACCCTGAATATTCATTGGAAGGACTGATATTGAAGTTGAAGCTCCAATACTTTGGTCACCTGATGCGAAGAGTCAACTCATTGGAAAAGATCCTGATGCTGGGACAAATTGAGGGCAAGAGGAGAAGCAGGTAACAGGATGAGATGGCTGGATGGTATCATCGACTCAATCTACAAGTTTGAGCGAACTCCGGGAGATAGTGAAGGATAGGGAAGCCTGGAGTGCTGCAGTCCATGGGGTTGCAAGGAGTTGGATATGACTTAGCAACTGAACCACAACTGGGAAAATCTAGTCCAAGATTTGAAAATCCCCTCTCTGCTGATGACTCCTAAATCCACACCTTCACCCGGGTCTCTTTCCTGAGTTCCACGCTCAGTTCCCTACCATCCTGGAGCTTACATTCCCATGGAAATGGAAGTAAAAGTGAAAGTCGCTCAGCCGTGTCTGACTCTTTGCGACCCCATGGACTATACAGTCCATGGAATTCTCCAGGCCAGAATACTGGAGCGGGTAGCTTTTCCCTTCTCCAGGGGATCTTCCCAACCCAGAGATCGAACCCAGGTGTCCAGTATTACAGGCAGATTCTTTACTAGCTGAGCCACAAGGGAAGCCCAATGAGAGATGGTAAATGAAATGAGATCTCTTGTTTCTTAGACAGTAAGTTGAGAAAAATGAGTCAGGAAAGGGAATGGGGATTGTTGAAGGCTGGCAGTTTTAAACAGAGTGGTCAGGAAGTCCTCACTCCTGCATCACACAGCTGTTTTTATGTTTCTTTAGCTTCTCAAACTTGATGAGGCCTAAATGGAACTCCTTAGCCTTCCTCTTTGACTTACTGTCTTGACTGCATTTCGCTTTCCCTGTTTCATCAGGTAAGATCTTACTGTTGTGTTGTAGTGTGCATCTCAGGCATGGGGGTCACTTCTGTTATTACACATTAACATATCTGCTTGGTGTCAACAGATTGATTTTGCTCAAATGATTTTTTTCTGTGTAATTTTTTCCCTATAATATCTCAATGTGTTTCTTTGAATATTTCATGCAGATAGCACTATAAAATATTTTCAGCACAAGGAGACCAAATTTCTCTTACCCAATGAAATGCAGCCTTGTGTACCCCAGATCCAGGTAATTCTGGGGATGGACCTTTGTGACCTCTAGCACCCTGTTGGGAATGTTTTCTTAATTATATACACACAACTCATGTCTCCTACCTCAGCACTCTCCAGCTGTCAACACTAGGTATACTTACGGATGATACTATCTTGGTTTGCACTTGCTAATATCGTGAATGCTGGCCTGCTAAACCAGCATTATCTGGAACCCAGCGTATATAAAGAATAACCCCAAATCAGCAAGTACCCAAATGTCTTCTACTTTTGTCCTTGAAGATATTAGAGTTGTCTCTACTCTGGTCTGTAACTTCTTCAGTTTACTTTTTATTCTAAGAGTGTTGATTCTTATTGCATTCTATTCCTATTCACTGTGAATAGACCTTTTTTTTTAAAGAGGGAAAGAAATATGGGTTGATTTGATAATGCTGAAAAAATGAAAAGTTGGCCCAAAATATACAGAAAAATTAGTATAAAATAAAGATCTTCTTTCTCAGTGGGAAAAATAAAAACCACATTGCTGAAGTCTTTCAACATTTCAATTTTTAATTTTTCTAACAGTGCATTCTTTAAAAGAAGTTAACAACTTCAATTTTCCAAATATAAGGATTCAATAATGCGAATGAAAAGCTGTCATTTTTCAGTGAAGCTGTTGCCTAATTACTCTGGAAAAAAGTATTCTTTTGATTGAACTGATGCAAAAATCCCTTAGAAAAGCTTCATTGTTGCCTGGAAAGAGTCTTCTTAAGGTCACTTTTACTTCTAGACCATCCACTTGTTTCTAGTGAAAGAGTTTTGCTTGGTAATGGCTTGTGGTTCCACAGTGTTTTGTGTATGAAAAGCGTAGACTAAGAGATACTACTGAAGTCGCTCAAATTGCAGATTCTGCCACGAAAGGAAGTCCCAACACTGAAACATTTCCCCTTAATGTTCAGCAAGACACATGGAAAGAGAACTCAAGTCCCACTTTTGTCTTTACTCCGATCACCATTTTAAATGGCGTGAAGAGGCTGCTGCACTCTCGGAAACAGAGCTCCACGGCCCAGTGTGCTTATTAAACGGCCTGCAGGTGCAGAGCGGCTGCGCCAGACCGGGTCTCAGTCTGTAGACAGAGGCATCTCGTGGCTGCCGGGGCTCCAGGCAAAAGCAGGGTGCTCCCCGGGGTGCTCCCTGAGAAGCAGGGGAAGAAGCAGCGCTCCTGGGCAGCAACAGACCAGCCTACAAACCCGTGCTCTCCACCCACCCATCCATGTCCTGTTCAGAACCGGCTTTCACTGCTGGGACAAGAGGACACTCCTGTTGGCTTTCATCTTCTCCAGACGCTTCACTAAGTGGCCGTTGCTCACCTCGAGCTCTTCTGTTTTGTCCAGTGCAGAGCGAAGCTGAAAACAAAGGTGAAAGTCAGCAAGCTTTGATTCTAGCCCCACTGAAAATCACAGTGATGACCCAGACCCACCAAGATCCTGAAAATACACACATACCTACAGGTGTGTATATTTCTTAATTTAAAAAGTAACACAAAGCAGGAGATTCTGGCCTCATGAGTAACTAGGGACCCTCCCTCGGGAACAGCTAGACCCAGAGATGGCACAGTCTTGGGGATCCTGGTGGTCTCACAGAAGGTGAGGCAAGCAAACACACAATCAAGAGCTGAGTCAGACCAGCTGGAGGAGGCGATCCCCACAGCCCTGTGCAGTGGGGTTTCTGGGGTCTGCAGCCAGAAACCAAAGCGAGAACGCCTGAGGCCAGGATGGTCATACTCGGGAGCCAGGGCCACGGAGCTTGGGAGACACAGCAGAAGCCACGTCAGTAGGGAGCTACCTGGACCAGCAGGCAGTGTGCAGAGTGGGGGTGCCCTAAGGTGGGGGTTCACAGCCCTGTGACTGTGGAGACATGCATCGTCGGAATAGAGTCTGCGGTTCTGGTTCTGATCCAAAACCCTCCAGGCGGCTGGGTGGGGTTCGAGACAGGTGAAACTCCCCTGCCCTGGCTTTCACCAGACACAGAAGCAAGCCCCTCTGTGGAAATTTCCCCAACACGAGCCTGGAGTATTCCTATAAATTCAAATCAAGCATAACCTCACAAGACACCAAAGACACAATGGGACAAACCATGTGAGTCACCAGAAGCAATAAACAGAAACAGACCTCAAAGACTGAACGTGCTTTGGTTGTCAGTGTGGAAAACAGAACAGCTGCGTACGAAATCATTACAGAAATGAGGCAAAGGAACTAACAGGCATGAGTGTATTTCAGAAAACAAAAGGAGGCGAACTGGAAGATCTGTAAAAACTGTACATTTTGCAACATTGGGAAGTAAGGAGACAGGAAATGGAAAAGACAAATGGCAGAGAAATACCAGAGGGTCCATGAGCAGGTCTGATATCCTCTGATCAGAGTCCCAGGGGGAAGGTGGACTCGTGGGAAGAGGAGTTACTTAAGGAGATCGTGGTTGAAAATTTTCCAACATTTATTTAGAAAAGAGACCTCACAGATCAAAGAAACACAACACATCTCAAGCAGAATAAATAGCAGGAAACCCACATATATTAGTGTGAGATGTAGAAAATCAAAGGAAAGAGAATAGCAGAGCAGCTAGAGAGTGGAAAAAAAATCACCTAAAAGCAGAAAAATACTGGGCTTCCTCAGTGGCTCAGTGGTAAAGAATCCACCTGCAATGCAGGAAAGGCAGGAGATACGGGTTTGACCCCTGGGTTACGAAGACTCCCTAGAGAAGGAAATGGCAACCCACTCCAGTATTCTTGCAGGGGAAATCCCATGGGCAGAGGAGCCTGGTGGCCAACAGTCCCTGGGGTCGCAAAAGAGTAGGAATGACTAAACACACGCGTGAGCTAAAAACAGAATGATAGATTTTTTAGGGGAACCCAGAGGATGGCAGCATGAGAGCTGCAATCACTGTAGACAGAAAAATGACTGATGGTTGATTCTGGCCCTAACCTCCTAACCGGCTGAACTACAGTTTCCTTTATGATGTGAGTAAGGCCCTTCAGAGTGGCCTGGAAGACGTGACGAATGGTTTAACGAATGGTTTAGCGGCAGATTTCCGGGCAGCAAATCCTCACCCTGGTCTCCCAACCCGAATATCATTACCCATTCTTTTCCTAGAAATAGCCTAGAAAATTTACCTCTCTTTGGAGTTTCCGTTTTTCAGCCTTAAGTTCATCTTCTATTTTTTCAGCATTTTCAGCAGCCTGTTTATAACGTGATACTTGACTTTCTAACCTTATGACCTGGAAGGAAAGGAAAACATCATGTGTATAAATTGATAGGCCTGTTTTCTCTCCCCGACTGCTTGCTTGTATTTGCAGTCCAAGGGTATAAAGGAATAAAAGGAGAGAAGACACTGCGGCACGAATCATGGTTTGGATGTGGAGCTGTCACACAGGTTCTAGCCATGCCAGCTGTTTGTTCCCACTTACGAGCAGCCCAGTGCTGGCGCCCATCAGGGACTCATTTCCTCTCTGAGCCTTGTCCCAACTGCGGTTCCCACCGTGCTGACCCTGGGACACCACCCTCTCTGATGAGGGTCGATCCTGCAGAACAGGCTGGCAAAGCAATGGCTCCCTCCAGACCTCGGCTCCCGTCCGATCTCTCCCAGAGGTGGTGGGGTGAGGAAGCAGGAAGGGAGGAGAGAGACAAGGGACTCAGAGAGGGGTGACAGGAGGTGGCTTTGGGGTGGCACCTGGGGCCGGAGACAGATTCTGCTGCCCTCAAAGGCATGCTTCCAAACACGCATTGCTTTGTAGGTGGGCTTCTCATTTTCGTTTCTACAAAAATTCTCAGAAGTTCCAGCCACATATACCCACAGTGGAGGGGGAAAGAGGACCTGTTTTAATTTCTCCCTTTGGTTAGGACACAGTCTGTCCCAGGGCCCAGCACGCTAGAGGTATGAGTGCCCCAAATCAGGAGATCAGAGCGAGCCCCGGGCTGGGAGGAAAAGAGGGAAAACCCAGGCAAAGGGACATGCCTGCATCAAGTGTTTGGTAATTAACCTTTTTTTTTTTTAAAGAACTTTCAAGAAAACTCCCCAGCCACATTAGGTACTTTCTTCAACTAACCTTGTTTATAAAGGATTGTTGTTGTTCAGTCACTAAGTCATGCCTGACTCTTTTGCCAACCCCGTGGACTGTAGCCCGCCAGGCTTCTTTGTCCATGGGATTTCTCAGGCTAGGATACAGGAGTGGGTTTCCAGTTCCTTCTCCAGGGAATCGTTGTGACCCTGGGATCAAACCCACATCTCCTGCATTGGCAGGTGAATTCTTTACCTCTGAATTACCAGGGAAGCCCTATAAAGGATTGGCCTTGCTCATAAGTGTCCGACTCTATGATCCCATGGGTTGTAGCCTGCCAGGCTCCTCCACCCGTGGGATTTTCCAGGCAAGAATACTGGAGTGGGTTGCCATTTCCTTTTCCAGGGGTTCTTCCCGACCAAGGGATCGAACCGAGGTCTCCCACATTGCAGGCCGACTTTTTACAGTCGGAGCCATAGGGAAGGCCCTGTAACAGCCCAGATCCTTACCATGACCTTTCCCTCCCTACGTTCTCTCCGCGCGGGAAATGCTTGGAGAGACTTGCTGCCTTGTTTATCCTCCTTTGGACCTTTTTCGGTCTAAAATTCTCTGCCTCTTTCTGTCCTCAGCTTTTCAAGGGTGAGTTCTTTCTAGCAAATAAACTTCAGTTAATCATCGGCTGGGCTGCCCGTAATTGCTTAAAAGTGTGCACGTACATTTTGTTCTAATGCAGTTATCTCTTGCTCAGATTTTGCAAGTTTAAATTTGAGGTCGCTGATCTGTCTGTTGGCATCCCCTAAAGGTCGAAAGAGAAGGAAAATTTGTTAAGCTCTCGGGGCTTTTAAAATGTTAAAACAATAGTTATTGGGAACCAAGCCCTTAACCTTGTAATCTTCTTGCCTGTGGTCCCACAACTCAGGAGGCGCTCTCACCCCGCAGGGAGAGCACCCTAGAGCAAAGAAGACAAAGAAATGGTGGGGGCAGGGGCAGGAGGCAGAGAGACTGGGCATGCTTTTAGCCCTTTAAGCCTCTTTCTAGTTTTGTTGTTGCTGTTGCTCAGTCGCTAAGTCGTGTGCGACTTTGCGACCTCATGGAATGCAGCCCTCCAGTCTTCCCTGTCCTTCACCATCTCCTGGAGCTGGCTCAAGCTCATGTCTACTGAGTCGGTGATGTTATCCAACCATCTCATCCTCTGTCACTCCCTTTTCCTCCTGCCCTCAATCTTTCCCAGCACTACAGTCTTTTCCAAAGAGTCAGCTCTTCGCTGATATATTTACAGTACCAGGCATGCATTATTTTGTAACTCTGGGTGAAAAATTATCTCTAAGGTTGAAATTCCTCTTGAGTTCAGGAGATTTTTCCATAAATAGTTTTAGTGTTTATCTGTGGGAGCGTGTGTGCTCAGTCACGTCCGACTCTTTGCGGCATTCTGGACTGTAGCCCGCCAGGCTCCTCTGTCCATGGGGTTTCCCAGGCAAGAATACTGGAGCAGATTGCCATTTCCTACTCAGTTTACTGGCATGGAAAAATACCTTCTGACTTCCCATACAGTCAGCAGATCTGAAGACTGTATCCAGCATGGCAAATGTGGTTTCTAGCAGTGAGTCATCTGGTGGTACCCTGGTGCTCATTCTGGGGCACATGTTCTGTTTCCTAGGCTCAGACAGAAACATGCTTGTCCTGCCCACTGCCCACCCTTGTCCTAGCCCACAAAGAAATAGCTTTCTGCTTCTGTACTCAAGGGCTTCTGGGAGGATGTGGGGCACACTGGCCACTCCTTGCCATGATAGTTTCCTCCGCCTGCACTAGTACAATAACAACCGCACATGGCTAAGGGATTCCTTCCACAAGAGGATTGACATTTACTCTGTAGATCCATCACATGCACGTCCGTCCCATTTTGTAAGACACCGTCTTCCGGGTGCAGAGTGTCTAATCTGATATTCTTCTGTCTCTCTTCCAGCTGCCCCTTGAGTTTCTTAATCTGAAAACATCCATCAATAAAGGACATTAATTTCTCTATTTTAAATGAGACTAGAGCCTATCAGAAAGAAAGGAGCAAGTCAAGTAAAACCCCATGTACATGCTGATGTTTTCTGATGTCCTGCCATCATCTTGCATTTCTGTAAGGTGGAGGGTTTTGTAAAGAAGCAGGAGAGAAATACAGTAAAATGTTACAACCCACCAGGAAGATGGGGAGTCTCTCTCTTTTGTTTGTCAAGAAACAAACCCAAATAATAAATAAATGAAAAACCTTCAGCCAGTGAGTACGCTTCTTTGAAAGTAATAGTATAATGGATGAAAACGAGACTATATTTACAGTATCAGGCATGCATTATTTTGTAACTCTGGGTGAAAAATTATCTCTAAGGTTGAAATTCCTCTTGAGTTCAGGAGATCTTTCCATAAAATAGTTTTAGTGTTTATCTATGTATGCATGTGCACTCAGTCATGTCTGACTCTTTGCGACACTTTGGACTGTAGCCCACCTGGCTCCTCTGTCCATGGGATTTCCCCGCCAAGAATACTGGAGCAGATTGCCATTTCCTATTCCAGGGGATCTTCCCAATCCAGGGATCAAACCTGCATCTCCTGCTTTGGCAGGCAGATTCTTTACCAGCTGAGCCACCAGGGAAGCCCAACTGTTTATCTACAAGCTCATAAATCTGTATACAATTATGTTTGGTTTATTCACTAAAAAGGCAGATAGGCCACCAGGAGCCTTCCAGGCACAGAAGTGCTGTCCGCAACAGAACCCCATCAGGTTGCAGGTTTGCCACCTTCAAGGGGTTGGCCTCTACATGGCTCTCTTCCCTCTGTAAGAGACACACACACATATAGTAGTTGGGATTGCAATTAACAGCCACGTCTGTGTGTGCGTGTGTGTGTAGAATTTTCTGTCGTGCAATGGGGAGTCTCCCAGCCCTGGTCCTGCTAGCCTCCAATCTCTGCGGACTCGCTGGAAGTCCTCCCCGCTGCCAGTGATAGGAGCAGGACAGACCCACATTGATACACACACCATCGGTGCACACTGCTTTGGGAAGCAAGTACAGAATTACCACGGACACAGGTTTACAGAAGATCACAGGCACTTCAAGAGGATCCTCTCACCACATTTAGTGGTTTACCCAATTTTGAGAGAAATCTTCAAAACTTGAAAAAAGTGAGGCAGATACCTTTGATTAGGCTTACGAGGGAAAATGAGAAGAATTGAGTTTCCTTAGAAAGTGATTGTGGAATAATTTCTTAATAATCCTACCTTGCATGTGAAAAAGGGCTTTCCTGGTAGCTCAGCTGGCAAAGAATCTGCCTGGAATGTGGGAGACCTGGGTTCGGTCCCTGGGTTGGAAAGATCCCCTGGAGAAGGGAATGGCTACCCACTCTAGTCTTCTGTCCTGGAGAATTCCATGGACTGTATTGTCCATGGGGCCGCAAAGAGTCAGACACGACTGAGCAACTTTCACTATCCCACTATGAAAAAGACCAAAGCGTACAGCTGTGTAGGATTTCTTGGGGCAGAAGAGATCAAGGTAGGTAAACAGCAGTGAAAATACCTTGGATCAGCTATAAGCAAGAAATACCTGCTGGACAGGGGTGCTGATCATGGAGAGATTACAAAACTGACTTAAAAAAATTTTTTTTTTTGCATGTGGGACCTTAATTCCCCAACCCAGGATTGATGGTGCACCCCTTGCATTGGAAGGTGGGTTCTTAACCACCGGGCCATCAGGGAAGCCCCAAAACTGACCTTTATGGGCAGGCAGAAGAGAAAGTGTGCTGGCAAGTCTCAGGAACACCCTTGTCTCTCAATGTTTAATCAAGGTGTTCTACACAAATCCTTTATTTAAACAGCAATTCATGCAGAGTGTGCCAAATTCAGAACATGGCCTTGAATCTCTGGGACATACTCTTTAAGTCCAATATGACTTCTGATGTCTTACTTGGATAAAAACATTAAGAACACTGGTTGGCTTAATAATTATCTTCAGGCATGATGTATCAGGGGTTTCCTGATGAAGCAAGAAGCTAGAGTGGGAAGGGTCCCGGTTTCAGGTGCCCCATTCCAGAACTTGAAAAGTAATAAAAAAAAGATTGTTACCTGTTCCAATAAGCATTCCCGTTCCTCAACAAGCTTTTTCAACCTAATATCTAAAGAAACCAGAAAGATAACAGGTTTAGGTGACTCGGTGAATGCCCCTTTCGGCAGATGGCTAAACCGCAGAATGAGCACTGGGATTAGTGAAACTGATGATGAGGGTATTACGCACGTACCACAGTGAATGAGGCCACAGACAGGATGGGGAGGAATTCAGCCAAGGGAGGGCTGAGCTGCATCAACCTCCCACACATGCTTGTCTCGTAGGGCAGTGTCCGGCTGCATGCAAGCAGGCTAATCTTCTACTTTGGGTTAGCATGCAAGAGCTCTAAGGCCAAACCACACTGCAACACAAGATCTCACAGGCGTCACGGTTTAACATCGTTAGCAAGGTATTATAAACACACCGAGGATCATGACCGGACAAAACCAGCATTTTCATTAGCCTTGACTTTCCGAGTTTCTACCCCAGACGTTTGTATCTTCTTCATTTCTCAAAGACTCACCAACGTCAGAGTTGTTTCAGACCCTACATGTGCTGATGACACACTGGCTAACACACTTGTGAGGAGCTGTTCTTCTCTTGAGGAACAACGAAGTAATAGCTCAGGTTTCTGTCATTCCTCCCACCCCAGACACAGAAGTTTGGATGTATGTAAGCCAGCTCCAGGAGACGGTGGAGGACAGGGAAGCCTGGCGTGCTGCAGTCCATGGGGTCGCAAAGAGTCAGACACGACTGAGTGACTGAACTGAAGCACCCAGAAATGCCCCCAACGTCTCTGTGAAGGGGCATCAAGGGATACAGTCTCCAGAGTACAGAGGGCAAAACTAAGACTGGGGAGGATTTTAGGGGCAACATCCTACACCAGCTTTTCTAGGCAAAATCAGGATGAGGTGATGCTGATGGGTGCCCATGTGTGCTGCGGTGTGCCCCAGGAACTCACACCACCACCCACGAAGCCCCACGGGTGAGCGCTGCTGCCACACTCCCCCTCTACAGATGAGGACCCCGGCCCAGCCCTGACCCTGAGGCCCCGGGGCCCACGCCTGACACTGGGCTGTTTGCCTACACCCGGCCATCTGAGTCAGACCGACTCCTGGCCTGAGGCTCTTCTTCCCAAGGGGCAGTGCTCTCACACTGCCCAGATTTTGATTAGCTGTGTGAACCGGAAATAGTTCATAAAAAACACACCTTTGTTTTCATTTTTGCAAAGTTATCTATCCTCATTCTAATCCAAATTATATGCTTTCTCAATTGCTTTTCCCAACATCCTAAATTGCTATTTTGAAAGGCATAACAACAGAAGAAATGAAAGCAGGAAATGTGACGCGTAAGATACGTTTATCATCCTTCTGAGCTTCATTTTAATCGACATACAATTGCTTCTGACATGTTTTATTCTGTCCTTTCCATAAATGCACCCAACACTGAAACAAAAATTAAAAAAAATTAAAAACCTGGCTCTCTTATGCATATCACTCTTCATTTTATGCTGTATATTTTATACTCCTATATACAATAACCATGGGCATAAGAAACACTGAATATAACAGAAAGTGATTTGAGGCTCATGGGTCCATTTACAATTTTATTATTATTTTTTCTATTAGAAGATTTCAGATATCTTAGCAAATAAAAAAATGTTAAAATGTAATAACAGTGCTAGCAATAAAAAAACAAGGGTAATGTCACCTTTCATCTTACGGTGGAAATGTGAAAAGTGGAGAGAGAGAAATGTGAGAAATTTTAAAGCAGAATTGGAGAAGATTAAAATTAAATAGTTTTAGGAAACTGGAGAAGAGAAAGAAGCAAAATTGTCTGAGATAAAGAAAATGAGCACTATAGTCAAAGAAAGACAAACAGTGTGTGTTATCACATATATGGGATCTGAAGAATAACACAGACGAATGAATTTAACAAAGTGGAAACAGACTCACAGGCGGTTATCACTGGGGAGAGGGAAGGGAGAGGAACCAGGTGGATGAAGAGGCACGAAGTACAAGGTATGAAAAGGCTAAAGGATATATTGTATAGGACAAGAAATAAAGTGTAACCTATAAAAACACTTAACTATGTTTTTATATACGTTATACATCTGGAACTAATATAATATTGTAACTCAACTGTACTTCAATAAAAAAAGAAAATGAGTACTGCTTTTTTACAGCTTTAAAAATCAGCAAGTCTAACTCGTCAGGCGAATAGCGAGGCCTGACTGGTAATCACTGTGATCCTCAGCAAGACTGTCACAAACCTGTGCTCACTAAGCAATCCTACTCATCACTGGCCTCTGACACTCAAAGGATGAGCATTTAAGAAAACTAAGTCACAAAGTCTCAGACTCAGAGTTTTCTTTTATATTAGGAAGTTAAAAATAATTGGAAATTAAAGTCATTTTAGTAACACTGTCAACAGTTTACCTTTAAAAAAAAATCTGGTTTTTATATTGGGCTGGCCAAAAAGTTCACTTGGGGTTTTCTGTAAGATTGAATGGAAAAACGCAAAAGACATTTTTGGCCCACTCACCCGATATATTAAATCCCAACACACTTTCTGGTGTGAACTTTAGAGACCTGGAAATGAGGAACAAAGTGGCGAGGCCATATAGACAGTCGAGGGGGCAGCAAGGAAGCACCAGGCCCCCAGCCCTGCTCTGGAGGACCCGAGTGCTGTGACTGCGTCTGTCCAGGCTACAGCAAGGTCGACCGCCAGCAACAAGGATGCCTCTCTTTACTGCTTTACTTGGATCTAATTCTCATCACCACTCTAGAAGGCAGGTTCTAACCCCGATTTCAGACAGTACAGTGAGGCACAGAGAGGGTAAATTGCTTACTTATAACAATATACACTCAGGAGAATAATCTTCATCCTTAGGTTAATTTCTCCCATCCTTAGGCCTCCCCGCCCCACTGCAGAGAAAAGTCATCTCCCCCGATATTCGCGAAGATAATGATCGTTAAGACAGGTCTCGAGAAATCCACTGAGTGTGGTCCTCTCTCTGCTTCCTTCTTGCACTGACTTAGTTTGATCATAACCTATGTGGTCAGTTTCCATCTTGCCCAGGCCCAGCCTCCCACGCCAGGATCACCCCTCCTTCCTATAAAGGGGAGAACCGGGACAGGACAGGCTGCTGAAGGCAATTCTTTTTTTCTCCTGCTTATGGGGCCAAAGAGGCCTGTACAGATGGGAATTCCTTGCACCAGCCACTGCTTCAATTCAGTTAACAGCTGAAGCCTTCCACATCTTGAAAAATACATACAAATACTCAATGTCACAGAAAGTAATTCTTAAACACTCTCTTCAAAAATTTTACTGCTTCCCAACCTTTGTATGTGATAAAATAGCCTATAATTCAAAATTCTCAGTACCTTTCTCTATCTTTTAAAATAAACTCATAATTATACTTACTTATACTTTGAAAGGAAGATTAACATTTTACACACAGCCGCTATGTTCTGGTTTGAGGCTGAAAAATATCCCAGCTTTTTGATTTAAAGAATCAGTGATCCATCTTTCCAAATTTTGTATAAGAAAAACTCAAATGAATTTTTTGGCAATTCAATACTCCCATGCCTTCCAACACCAAATACACCAGAGGCAAACATTTCTTCCTAATTCAGGGGCCTTCACCTACACATTAATTACTGGGTGGGGCTGTAATATCATCTTGTCCTTGGAGCAGAGTCACTGATGTTCATAATGAAGACTCTTAAATGATCAAGTGTTTGACCCTTTAGAATCCTTGTCTTCTCTTTTGCTCTGTTTCCAATTCTCAGCTCCTGCTCCCCCTGGTGGCTGGTCCTATGTGCTGGCTCCCTGCACCTTCCCTATAGGAGGTGATCTACATGTTCATTGATTATATGTAGGAGTGAACAGTTGAGACTGCTGAGGGATGGGAAGTGTATTGCAAGCCCCTTAAATGTGCTGTTGAATAACATGAAAAACAGAGGAAAGACCTTAAAAGGCTTTGATGAGCTCACCATGGAGTGAGTTTGGCTGCTGAGTCACTTCCCCAGAGGCCTTGAAAGGCAGGAAGGAGAGCTGCTTCACAGAGGGCATTCCAGTCCGGGCCATAGCTGTGCTAAAGTTAGAGATACCGACTTGCAAGTCTGTGGCAGCCCTCAGACCTGATGGTCTAGCAGGCTTCCTAGTTTTCTATGCACGTGGCGTAAGTGGACAGAACTGGCCAGTCCCATGGTCTCCTGCTCCAGGAGAGGATGCAGAAACAGTCAGTGTTTATTTGAAATTCCCATCATCCTGTTCGAAACAGTCTAAATGTCGGCACCTGTAAGCACCGCTAAGCATGGGATGGAGACTTTTCTCAAATGAGCTCTTCATCAGAACCACAGATCACAGGAGATTCTCTGAGGAAAAGATCTTGCTCAAGGATGGTCCAACACTGGCCCCAGGGTGGATGCCAGGAGCGGAGCTATTCACTACCAGCAAAGGGCCATGAAGCAGGAGTTCTCCACGGAACCCCGACTGGGAATCAGCAACCCAGAAGCAGACAAAAGTAGATTAAAGATAGCATTACGTAGCCACAACTAGAATTCAAGTAGCACAAGAGTGAAATCACAGGCTTGTGAAATTATAAAATGTCTTTATTTCAATGACACAGTGACACTTATGTTTGCCTCAAGTTGTTTTGAGGTTTTGGTCTTTTTTGCACTCACTCATACCTTGTAACAATAATAGGAAGTCATGTGATCCCATAAAGTGTCAACAGCATTCATACTGTACATCCCCTTGTAATATTTTACAATGATTTTTATTTCACTTTACAATTATTTTTAAACGTTTCTTCATATAGAAAATATATATTTGTTTAGGAGGATCGAAACAACATTTTCACGAAGAATACACTGAAAAACAACAGATGAAAACATTTATACCAAAATAACCCAAAGTGATTCAACGATTAAAAACATCCCGTTAGACTCAACTCAGCGGTTCGCACAGGGCCCTTCTGTGTTGGTCTACTGAATAATGATTCAACAAACACAAAGAGAAGTAAGTTTAAGGTTAAAAAAATAAATTTCAGAAATGATTCTCCCCACCCAAATAGTGCAGTAGGAAATGCAATTACAACACATATCTCTTCCAGCACAAAAAAAGCCTTTGTATAAAATAACTTTGGTACATAATTGGCACAAAGTCAAAATCTCCGACAAAATAAATTCAGGTATCCTCAAGAATAAGATGGAAAAGTATTGGTCCGAGATAAGATACTTGTACGAGATCAAGGCAAGTAAGCTATTTGCTGTCCCTCATGTGATAAATTATTGTCCTAAGGTGCAACTCTCATGACTCAGTGACCTATACACTGCTTTGCTGTTTATATCTTTTTAAATAAAATACCATACAGGTTATATTATACATATCAAAATCAAATATGAATGCACATATGTTTAAACGAGACCTCTTAAATTATAATGTGGAAATCTCAGGATACTATTTGGTCCTTTGAATTAGATGCTGAAACATTTGGTCAAGAATATGCACATTCATATCAGCTTAAGGAAAAGCTAAATGTTTGGATTTTGATTTTAAGCAGAAAAAAACTGTACACACCGCTGTCTGACACTTCTGGAATGCTCCCCGCTGGAGCTTTACTCTGATAGCAGAAGTGTCCTTCTCATCAGGGTGATAACTTTAATGATGAAATAGAAATCTACAGGTAACAGTCTATATAGCTTGAAGGAGTAGATAACCCGGTGGCTGACTGTCATTCGGTGCATCTATACCCATCTAGAACATTCTCTGGGTCTCTCCCAGCTGACTTGCTGTGCAGTCCTGGCCCCTCCCCAGGACCCTGCCTCGACCTACGACATGGCACATTCCTCTTTGTTTCTGCCTTTCCCGGTCCCACCTGTCTTCTCCTCCTTGCTTTCTGAATTAAAGTCCCCCGCCTCATCTGCTGGTGCCAGGCCATCGTTTTGTAGACAAATGCTGTCTGAAAACTTTCTGACTGTCTGACCTAGATTTTCTGGTGTCCCATGCCCTCCTGTGCCCTCTGTTTGAGAGGCATCGCTAATGGCCTTTGAGGGACTTCCATCTCCGAGCAGGGTGCTGCTGGGCACCTCTATATCCTCTGGACCTGGAGGACCGCTGGGAGCACTGCCATCTTCCTCAGCCTCATCTTTTACAGCACCTTTGTCTAGTTCTTTATTGCTGGTGCCTGACGACTGAATCATATTATCTTCAAAATCCAACGTGTCTCCATCAGCCTTAGTGTTTACAGCAGCATCGTCTTGGTTAAGTTTTCCATCCAATTCAATTTTAGGATTTTCTGGACCATCACTATTTTCACTGCTCTCTGCTACACTGTTCTGTTTTGGGTTCTTAGTGACCTCATTTTGGGCATCTACAACTGGTTTTTCATCAGTGACTTTTTCCTGCTCTTCTTTCACTTCCCCTAAATCTGGGTTCTGAAGTGTTAACTCTTTCTGAACATCTTTGATGTCCACAGGTGCCGGGGATTTCTTCTTCTTGTTTTTCTTTTTCTTGTTCTTCGTCTTCTTCTGCGACGAATCCAGTGCCTCTCCTTGTTGGTCATTCTCCTCATTGGGCTCTTTCACATCCAGGGGTTCACTCTCAGCATCTTCCACCCTTGGGTCCGTCACCTCCTGAGGACTGCTTTCGGCTTCTGGAGAACGAGGGATGCTTTGGACTTCTGGCTCAACTGGCTTTTCCTCCCTTAAGTTCCTTCCTTCATCCTCCTCTGCCTTGTTCTCCCCGCCTGCCTCTGTGCTCTGAACTGGGGCCTCCGTGGGCTTGGCTACCTCCTGGTTGGCAAGTTCTTTCTCTACATCCTGCCCTGCGCTGGGGTCTGACCCCTCTGGGGCGTCTACCAGGCGTTTTTCATGGGGACTCCCTGGGTCATCACTACCACTTAGAGGACTTGAGGCTACAGCGCCCCCCTGCCCCCCCAGCCCAGTGAGCCCTGCCTCTGGCTCAGCCTTTGTGGGGCTCCCACTCTGCTCGCCAGCGTCTGCACTGCTCTCCCTTTCAGCCTCAGATATCTGCGGAGGAGCAGACTCCTGACACGGTTTTGTGCTCATCTCTTCCAAGTTGGTCTTCAAATCTTCCTGTTTTCCTTTTTCCCATTCTCTGGCAGATTCTTCCCTTTGGTTTTCGATATCCAAAGCATTACTACTGCCTTGCCCAATCCCAGGATCTGGGATTTCACCAGCTAGTTCACTGTTTATGACCTCACTTGACTCAGCCTGCTGTGTGTCTGCAAGGAAGGAAGCAGTTTCTAGAATCTGGCTTTGAACCTGCTCTTCGCTCTCGGAACTGAGTAATGCTCCTGGGGAGGGGGCAGTGTCTTCAGAGGCTTTCTGGTCCTTGGCACTGTCACCAGGATGTAACACCGCTGTGTCCACACAGCTCTCTCCCGGGTCCTCTTTGTGCTGCCTTTGCTCAGTGTTCTGCAAGATTTCTCTTTTCCCCTCATGCTCCACCATTTCATTTTTCACCTCCACTTCATTGGCTCTTCCTAAAAGACCATTGAGAAAATTGAAGGGACCCCATGATGTGGTTGACCATACAACACAAATTACAATGTAAACACATGTTCTCTTTCCCAGCCAACCCCGCTCCTAGAGAGAGCGCCATCAGAGAAGTACGCGGACAGAAGCCTTTGCCAGTTCTGTGCGGCAAAGCAGCCATCGCGTGAGCAAATGCTGGATCAGCGGAGGCCACTGCCGGCACGCTGGTGCCATGTGGGGTGAACGGACTCTCAAAGGGGAACTCTTAACAAATAAGGAAGAACTCCGGATCAGACAGCCCAGCCATCCAAGATGAGGGGTTTCAGAATGACTCAAGGTTCGTGGTCCCTGTTCTCATTTCTGGATGCACAAGGGGACCACGCCTACACTTTTGCAGCTGTCGAACTGCACTGCCCATCACCCAGCTCTAAGAGCAGCCTTCAGATCATTTTTAAAAGAAACATTCCGTTCATCTTAAGAAACTCAGCCTCGAGGTCCACCTCAAGAAAGCCACTTTGGAAACAGCTCGTGGAGGTAAAAAGGACTTCACCCTCCACCCCTAATCCCTGTCTTCCTGGGGAAGCAGGCTGTGCCTTCCCCACCTCTGTTCCTTTCCCGGGGGGCAGGCAGCTACAGCAGGAGGCCAGCGCCTCCGATCAAGGGACCACGTAATCAAACATGAATCATTCATCGATTAAAGACTTATGAATGAAAGAATCTGTTACTGCTTTGAAATGAAGAATCACATTTTGGGTTCTCAACACAAACAACACCCCAGTGTTGGAGCTGCCACGTCACTGAAAGTCACAGCTTGGTGACTTAGGACCAGCAGTCTCCAGGGAAAGTGGACAGACAAGCAGGATTCCATTTAGAGTTACCTTTGCTTCATTCCTTAAAAATCTCTAGTATTGTGTATGTTTTATAATGTACATTTTATATTAACTAAATATTACACATATAAATGAAAAATAAACATACGTATTGGGAGTTCCCACAATTCTTTACTATATACGATCCAAAAATACGTGCATACACAGAATGCATGTTTCTAGTTCTTTAAGTGTTTGTTACCTACCAATGGTTATCAAGGATTTATAAAATGTATAAGAGCGGCAGGATGGAGCCTAGCCGCTCAGGCAGGGACATAAAGGGAGGATAGACAGTCGTCAGTTTACTTTCTTTCAGTAACTTCAACACAACGAGAAGAGCTGTGGTTCTTGCATAGCCATCAGATAATGAAGCACGTTCTGGAAACACAGACCTGGGAAGCTGGGCCTACAGTTTTCTCCGCTTCCATGGAGAACCTTCCAAATGGAAATGAAAGCCATGGTCCCTGACCTTGTCCCAGCCTCGCTGTGAAAAGCTGAAATGCAGCTGATCACCAGTTGCAAGGGAGGCCTTATTTGCCAGCTACAATTTCAGGCTGACCATCAGATGCTTATTACAGCCAAGTATTATGACAAATATTAACTAGTGAATCTTCTCAGATATCTGCAAATTGTATAACATATTCCTACTATCTATTGGGTTCCTCAGTTTATACTCTTTCAGAAGCAAAAACATGACATACAAAGGAACATCACCTCTGACAAACGGCAGACATACTCAGACTCTTGTTTACAAGGAAAGCCGTCCGCACTGACCACACTCACACCCCAGGGCTTCCTGTGCATCTAGACTGTCCATAGGCACCTCAGGCTCTCAAAACGCTTAACGGTGCACAGGACTTGCAGCATCAGCCTGCAGATATGGCCAACTGACTCACTGCACAGCCACGGCTACTCTGCTCTTTTGGCAATTCTGTGACAGAATAAGTCACAATGCCATATTTGGCACACAACTGAGGAAAACCGAATAGAGATGGCCACACTGTCACTGAATTTTGAGATTATTTTCCATGTATTCACAGTCTCACTGGTAGCTTTGAGAAGCAAAAGAAACATATTCTTAAGCCTTTGGTGGAGAGCAATGAACAGAAGTACACGCCAGACAACACACGCGGGTGGTGGGACCCTGTGGTGAGACGTTCCCATGAGGTGACAGGATGCAGGGCATGCTGGGTGAGGGTTAATCGATCAGTGATGGCCACGTCAGCTCTACCAAGGCACGGAGGTGAACCGATGCTGACCGGAAGATGGAAGGGTCAAAGGAAAGCACGTACTTACCGAGGGTCCCGTCCCCCGTGGCCTTGAGGGCATTCAGCTCTTCCTTCGTCATTTTTGTGGAACCTTGCAAGGCAACGTTGTTCAGAGTGTCTGGCGTCTCTCCGTTGGTAGCTATTTCTGAATTTAGTATTATTCCATGTTTCTGGGAATAAAAACAGGCTCATTGGAATACTAAGTGATACACGGTTAAACTTTATTTTATAAATAGTAATTGTAAGAAACCTCACTTTTCCCTAAGCAGAGGAAAACCCTACAGAGACAGAGAATTGCTAGGCTCCACCCCTGTGAATATTCTATCAACACACACAGATCTGGGAAGCCTTCCTCCAAGGGCCCTTCTTTCTTACATGTTCCCCTCTACGTCTTAATGGGCTGGTGACAAAACGCTTTCATCCGGCATCCCTTTTTAATGGCAGGTGGCCAGTAAGCAGAACATGAAGCACATTACCATAAAAGGGTCTTTACTTCAAAAACCCTGGTTGTGTTTTTTAAAAGGAGACACAGAGGTAAAGAAAGACACATGTATGTATTCTGAAAGGAACGGTGAAACTTGGCTGGAACGTCTGTTGTATTCCAAAGAAATACAATTTGTGCTCACTTCATAGCTTCCCTTGTGGCTCAGCTGGTAAAGAATCTGCCTGCAATGCGGGAGACCTGGGTTCAATCCCTGGGTTGGGAAGATCTCCAGGAGAAGAGAAAGGCTACCCACTCCAGTATTCTGGCCTGGAGAACTCCATGGACTGTTTGTGGGGTCGCAAAGAGTTGGACATGACTGAGTAACTTTCACTTTCACACTTTCTTTCACACAACAAAGCACTTTAAACTCAGCTGCACTTCACAGCACCAGGATACCCGCTTCACCCTGAACCACCCCGTCCCTCCTGCCCTCCTGCCGTCTACAGCACTTTCTCTTCTGCTTTGGAGGAATTCCCCAGCCCTCCACATGTACTCACACCCTGGTGAGGAGGAGCTCTGTGACTCTGAGCTCTGACCCTGCTGGCTTATCGTTCTGGCCTTGACCTTTCATTGCAAGTAGCTGACACTGTTGTTTCTGTTGGCCATGCAGGAGCCAGTCCATGGCCAAGGCCCCTAGAGTCCACACTGCCGCCTATGGTGCTGAGAGTCCACCCAGACCTCTGACCCCCACTGCTCCCGCTGGTTTATTTCACTCAGTGTCCAGCTGGCAGCAGAAGACCCTTAGACGTGCCCCAGACAGGATGCAGAACTTCCTACAGTCCATGAGATCTCCCGGTCTGACTAGTGACATCTACACACTGTTCAGCTAGAAAGGTCCTTACAGTCCAGCCTTGATACATATATTATATGAAACAAAGATCGACTCTAACTTGGAGTAATGTCCTGGAGAATTCACTAACAAGTTTCAGAAAAAATTTAGACAGCTTATCAAAAGAAATTCTTGGAAATCAGAATTGCTTTCAAGATCAGATATGCTTGTAAAGATGGACAGGCAACGGGCATGCCCCACAGAATGTACAGACCTCACTTGCCTCTCTGGGGTCAGTCAACCCACGATTTGATTTTATCGACGGAACAAAAATCAACGTCATAAAAGGAAGGAACACCACTGTCCACATACGCTCATCCTTGAGACTCTCAGAGCTGCAGTGGTTGCCTGGGTCTTTTTAAACCGTACTTTGGCTTCATACCTTTAGTTCCTCTTTCAGCACGACTACTTCTTCTCTAAGATCGTCTCGTTCACTCCTTACGGAATCAAAGAACTCTTTCTGCCTCTCTAGCGCCTGAGCGTGCAGCGGAGCAAAGAGAGAGAAGACAGGTACAGGTGAGCAGATGCCCTCGGAAGCAGGACTCCTGGGGAGGAGGCTTCTAGGAAGACTAAGGAAAGCAGTGACATCGGCAAGACATTCAACAGACTACGCTTGAAGACAGCCGCAGTGCCAGTGTGACGCGTTCCAGGCCGTTTACGCCAGCCAAGAATTGTCACTTCATGCTCCCTGAAGGACATCAGTATTTTGAAGGATGCTCTTTTTCACATCCTCTCCTGGCTCAGTCTGTGGTTTCAGAGCACAGTCAGAGAAGTAACAGAAGCAAGGCACCCACGTCAACGAGGGGTAAATGGAGACATGTTTATGAACCCCCCATGACAACTGCTTTATTTAATACCAATTTGACTATTTTTGTATGTTCATTCTCTGTGTCTGTTGTCACAGATAGGCATAGAGTGGTCCTGAAGCAAGCACAGCACACATGCAGACATGCACACAAGATCCTCGGTAAGTGTTGGTGAGTGTATCAGAGTGAAAGCAAGGCACGGCTTCACAATGTAAAGGCGCCGAGCTTTGCTCCAACGTCTAGAGATGGTTGTGAGTTGCTGTGGTCTGGAAGCTGTCTGGCATCACAGAGCACAGCCATTCCTTAATTAAGTGGGCTCCTCTCTGCCCACACAGCGCTCCTGAATGCAGGCGGACTGCCTCTTTCCTTGGGGAGGGAGACGCCGACACCTCCCTGGGGAGACTCGAGGTGGGGCTTCGAGGGGCACCGCCCCTGCCACCTTGCAGCTTCCTCAAAGCCCTTTGAGAAGGAGCCCAGGTGACACCGACAGGGTGTTCCAAGAGGTCTGACCCCACGTGGACCTGCCAGGTGCACTTCCTCGCTCCTCTGCCCTCTGTGCCTCTGGCCGCTCACAGGCAAGCCGGGGGCCCAGCAGTGCTGACAAAACGAGAATCTCCCTGGCTGCAAGTCAGGTTCCGATTTGGAGTTAACATCCATTTCGGTGAGTTCGTGCAGTCTCTCTTTTATTCGTGTCACGTGGGGGGTCGCATGCAAACTCAAACAGGCTTTTTTGGCAAACCAAAGAATCTGAAAGCGCTCAATCTGCTAGGCAGACTGCCCACTGGCACGGACGTCAGAGGCTTGGGAGTCCTACCCCTATTTTTTTGTCTTTCCACTCTATTGTTTCCTGAAGATCAGAAATCTCCCTGATATAACTCGCCTGTTTCTGCTGTAGCTGTCGGATTTCCTGAAGAATAGGGACAGATAGAGAGAAAGCAGACACGGGATTAGACAGGAAGACACTCTGCAGTGCGGACAACCTCGGAGCCAGCAAGCCCTCCGGAGGCCCCAGCGCCAGATTTGCTCACTGATCCCGAGTTTGTTCTCAGGATGCTCCCCAGCTCCCAGTGCAGGAAGAAAACCTGGGGTGAAATTCTCACTGACAGGTGCTGAAGTTTGAATCAAGTTAAAAAGGTTAAAAAAAAAAATCAAGCCTGTATTAATTTCCTATTGTCACTGCAACAAATAACCACACATTTAGTGGCTTAAAACAACACAGATATATTTTCTTACAGTTCTAGGGCTTGGAAGTTCAAAAGTCTTACAGTGCCCCCAAGGTGTGGGCAGGCCTGGGGTCTTTCCTAGAGGCTCGGGATGGGGCAGGGGGGAGAGAATCTATTCCCTGCTTCCTTTAAGCTCCTAGGGGTGCCCACAGTCTGGCTTGTGGCCCCTCCCTCACATGGCTCTGACCTCCAACCCCGTGGTCACGTCTCCTATCTGCCTTTGACTCTGCTTCCCTCTTACAAGGACTCTTAGCATCACACTGGGCCCACCCGGACGATATAGGATCATCTCCCATCACAAGGTCCTCAATCACATCTACAAAGTCCACTTTGCTGTGAAACGTGGCTTACAGTTCCGGGGATTGGGATGTGGACATCTTAGGGGGCCATTATTCTCTCTGCCACATGTCCCCAAACAAACCCAAACCCACCAAAGAACGAGAATCTGCTCTAATAAACGGAGCTGCCTCCTTATGCAGGCATAGAGAATTCACCTGAAGTCAGTGCCCAAGAAAACTGATTAACTTGGTAGTAAACTGACAAAATGCTCCCAAGTCACATACACACACACACACAAAGGAAAAGCTACTCACCTCAAGCATTTCTTCTCTTTGCTTCAGGGCCTCTTTCACTTCAGCAAACTGAAACTGGAGTATACTGTGGGCATGCTTTTCCCTTTCAAATTCCTATAAAAGAGAAGAGGAACATTCAAGTTGCAGTGGAATCACATTTTTCTGCTCCCCTAGTTCACATTCTTATGATTGACTTTCACCTGGAACAAACCACCTGCTACTATGTCAACACCGTTTTCAAGGCTTTTTAAATGATAGGGGCCCATGTCTCTGGATTTTCCAGGAGGCACCCTCATGATTTACTGTGAAATTAACCTAAGGAGGTGATGCAACTGGCAGCATCTCCTGGTTTCTTTAAGGCAAGCAATGCCCTGGGAGGGGTCCCTTTACAGGGTGTCTGCTGAAGCCCACAGGGTTGTCTGGGCTGAGGGCCTGAAGGAGGAAGCTTTGAAAAAGACTGATAATAAAATTTGTAAAAGGCTGATGATAAAAACAAAATCCCTGTGGACGGTGACTGCAGCCAACAAATTAAAAGATGCTTCCTCCTTGGAAGCAAAGCTATGATAAACCTAGACATCATATTAAAAAGCAGAGACATCACTTTGCCAACAAAGGTCCATAAGTCAAAGCTCTGATTTCTCCAGTGGTCACATACGAATGTGAGAGGTGGGCCATGAGGAAAGCTGAGGGCCGAAGAATTGATGCTTTTGAATCATGGTGCTGGAGAGGACTCTTGAGAGTCCCTTGCACTGAAAGGAGATCAAATCCCTTGACTAAGGAGTCCCGTAGTTGATCCTAAAGGGAATAAACCCTGAGTATTCATTGGAAAGACTGATACTGAAGCTGAAGCTCCAATACTTTGGCACCTGATGCAAAGAGACAAAACGACTCTGATGGAAAAGACCCCGATGCTGGGAAACAGGGAAGGCGGGAGAAGGGGGCGACCGGAAAAGAGACGGTTGGACGGCATCACAGACTCAACATATTAACATCATATATATGTGTATATTCTACCATAATTACATACACCATATATATGTGTGTGTGTGTATATTCTCCCATTCTTACACAGACCATTTAATATATACTCTATCCTTACATATATCATTTATATATACATTCTACCATCCTTATATATACCAAATATATGTATATAAATTCTTGTTTTGTCTAGTCGCTAAGTCATGTCCAACTCTTTTGTGGCCCCATGGACTGTAGCCCATTAGGCTCCTCTGTCCATGGGATTTCCCAGGCAAGAATACTGGAGTGGGTTGCTATTTCCTTCTCCAGGGGATCTTAATGATCCAGGGATCAAACTTCCATCTCCTGCATTGCAGGCAGATTCTTTACCACTGAGCCACTGGGGAAGCCCTATATATGTGTGTGTGTATACATATATACGCACACACATATACATTCTCCCATCCTTGTGTGTATCACTTATGTGTATGCTCTCCCACCCTCACACACACCATCTACACACACACACAGTCACTCTTCCCCGCATAGGGGGCACGTACTTTGCTCTTCTCCTCGTACTGCCGCCTGGACTCGGCCAGCTGCTCTTCCAGCTCCAGCAGCATGTCCTTTAGCGTGTCGACCTGGTACATGAAGTTCGTCTTCTCATTGTCTAGCTGAGCATTGGAAACCATAGCCTTCTTATATTTCTCCTCAACTTCTGCTAGTGAGTCCTGCAGAAACCAGGTCAGGTTTTTGAAATTGTAGTAAGAAAACAAAACACAGATCAGTTCAGTATTTTTTAACAAAACCCCCAAAACTCAGCTCTAAATTTACATTTTATGTCTTAGAGCAAATGAATCGGAAGAAGAAACATGGCAATTTTTGATTGCCAGAAAGTCCTCCTTTTAATTTGCTCAAATTCTTGTGGCTTGGAAATTAGTTATTAACTGTGTCTAGAGATGAAAATAGTCTACAGTCCTTAGGACAAGGGGGACCCTGGGTGGAGAAGGTGCTGGTCACAGAGGTGGCAGAGTCCAGCTGTGGGTTCTGAACTGGGCTGGGCTGTTAAACAGGTGCCTGACATGCCCACTCCAGACACGTGATCAGGACCTGGGACAGCGCCAGTGAGAGTGGGGAGGGGCGAGAGAACACCTGCCACCAGCTGCCCATCGTCCCCTTGGCAACTGATGAGCCAGGAGAGGTTTAAGTGCAATTTCATATCTTCAACTCAGAGGAAAACTCAACAAGTGCCTCAGGCCTCTCTGGCCAGGTCCTAGAAAGGCAAATGCCATTCCTTTGAAATGACAATCAAGCAAAGAGCCTCCAAAATAAACACGCTCACCCGGGGCTCACACCCGGGCAGGGCAGGCAACAGGGTATAGCAGTGTGTCGGTTCCGGAACACAGATCAGGGGAAGGCAACCCCAGGAGAACAGAGAACAGCAAAGGACCCTGAGCTGCAGAAGGGTGGGCACCTCTGGGTGCGGCCTGTTGGGTGCTACCCGGGGCTCCATGGAGACCAGCGATGCTCGCCTGCACTCACAAACGAGGACAAAGATTTCAGGTGGGGCCTGTGATTCCTGGGCTGCTTCCGTGGCTCCCTTCTCAGCACCACCAGGAAATGAAAGCCAGAATCTTAATCCCCACCCTAAAGAGAGGTCACAGGGCTTCCCAGGTGGCACTAGTGGTAAAGAACCCATCTGCAATGCAGGGGACATAACTGAGATGTGGGTTCGATCCCTGGGTCGGGAAGATCCCCTGAGGAGGGCCTGGCAACCCACTCCAGTGTTCTTGCCTGGAGAATCCTGTGGACAGAGGAGCCTGGCGGGCTACAGTCCATGGGGTCACAAAGAGTTGGACATGACTGAAGCAACTTAGCACACACACACAAGAGAGGTCAAAAACAAGCAAGTGATCAGTCATGTGGTTTGGCACCTCTGGGATACTGAACTCAGACTGTTCAGGGGGTACTTTCCTGGAAGTTGAAAAGGAAGTCACAGATTTACCCTCTCTCACTGCCCAGTGAAGTCAGAGAACAGCCCTCGATTCCCCACCTCACCTTCAGGGAACCTGGCAACTCAATTTCCTGTTGGCACAACACAGTAACTCCACCTTCTAAAAGTACCGGGTATTTACTCAAATAAATTCAAGATGATACATATTCAGACATCGCTTCCATTAGTAAAATGGCACAGGATGCAAATAATTTGTGTTTCAAAAGCACAGCAACCGAACTTCCTTACTGGGAGACATCAGGTGTTTTGAGAAGCAAATTAAGACGAAGCAGTGTTTGTTATGTAAGGTCTGTATGTAAGTGGAGAAAACACCAAATCCTTCTCTAGGTGGGTTGGAAGTGTACCACGGAGGGTACACTTCTGTAGGAAATGAGAAGGTGGTTTGAATTCGGGTGTGGTGGTGGGAGGACAGTGAGTAAAACACATGCATCAGGAAAACGAGTTAGTAAGTTTTTCTAGTGAGTTACAATTTTCAGGTCTTGACTTAAAAGCTGCTTTTGTGTAAACCATGAACACACACACCCAGGCTTCTAGCATTGCTGCCACATTGAGGTCTATAGTCTGGAGCCTCTTCAGAGCAAGCATGCAATCTGAAGGCCTCCTGGAGGGTTTTTACAGTTAAGTTGGGTTAATTCCATGAGCCCACGCTCCATAAGCTGGTACCTTCATCTCTTTCAACCCCTGCATGTATTTGCCTTCTACATCCTCAATCTGGTCCTTTAACTCATTGAGTGCCTGGGGGAAACGGCAAAAAAGGCAAATGATGTCAAAGAGGGGGAAAAAGAAACGGACAGAGACCACAGAGAAGGAGAGGCAGCCCCCTTATTTGGGTGGTCTTAGCAGCGATCTTCTCCTCATCTTTTTAAGTGTTAAAAGAAAAATAAGATGAATTTCAATACTACAAAGACGAAAATTTCGGTGTGTCTCATATAACATTTTCACACAACTTTATCAGATGTAGATGTCTTCATATATTTTGACACAACTTTATAAAACAGGCAAACGTGCTTCTGAGAATGGAACCAGTTAATTTGCTCACATTTAACAGTTCATTCAAGCTCTTTTGAGTTCTACTCTGTGCTACATACAGAGCAAGATGCTGAAGATGGAAACCAGCGAAGCCTTGCCCCCACCCTTACAGAGCGCCAGGTCTCTGCCTTCCTGTCTGGTCCACCCCCACATTCCCAGGGGCCGGTGTCCGGTATGAGCTGGAATCTCAGTAAATCCTTATTGATCAAAGGGGTGAGACTCACGAGCCCAGAGCAGAGACAGAGTATGACTGCAGCACACGTTACCTCGAGGCAGGGAAGGACGCCCCAGGCTGCAGGAGGCCGAAGGGCAGTTTGAGGGTGGAGACATGTCAGGAAGAGTGATCAGAAACGATTCTAGAAAGCAGGAGAGCTGGAAGGTGTCTGCAGGGAAGCTGGTTCCCCACCAGCCCCAACACTCTGGGCTCCCTGGGAAATGACACCCCGCAGTTCAGACAGCAGCAGGGGTGGCGGGTTCTCTCGCGGCCAGTTTTCATCATTAGAAAGCGTGTCCACAAATGAGGCCAAACCTGACCTGGAAGCACCTCGCTGGCCTTGGCTCTCTCTCCAGTGGACACGAGGTCTGGTGACTCGGCCTTCCCTCTGCCCGGCCTCCTATCCAGATGGGGTGTCCCCAGTTGCTTTGACCAGCAGAGGCCATTTCTCTGTCACACGCTCAGTGTTGAGATGTAACAGAGAACAGTGTACACATTCCAGTGGGAGGAGGAAAAAATCACTAAAATGCCACGATGGGGTCGACCGGAAGCAGGTTACCGTGGGTCCAAGGGCAGAGTGGGACCCTTGGGAGCGGTGAGGACTCTGCGTCCAGCACTTCCGAGTGCTGAGGACGCAGTGTCTGCGCCTGCCCTGTGTGCAGAGGTGGCTGAGTGCCTCTGGGCAGTGTGGTATGGGCTCCCGCCCAGGTGTGCCCAGGGAGCTGAGGAATCCCAGCGCAGGTAAGCCCCGCCGGGGCGGGGAGGTCAGGGGCGGCTCCCTGCAGGACACCAGAACTGGGCTGGACCCTGCTGTTACTGGATCACGGAGCTTAGGGGAGGCAGGGAAGAATTAACCAAGAAGAAAGAGCTGGGATTTTACAAACTCAATCTTGTTTTACTTGAAGACTGCTTTCCACAGCGATTTCTCTGGCTCATGCGTTAAGCAGAGAGCCTTACCTTGATCTCTCGGATAGAAGCCTCGGTGTCAATGGAGATGGAGGTGTCCCCACTGCCCCTCCGAGAGGAAGTCCCACCCAGGGAGGCCAGCGTGGCTGCAGACAGGCCAGGCAGGCTGCGAGACCCCTGCGACGTGGCAAAGAGCAAATGGGATTTCAGCCAAAATCAGAACTGCTTCTCGGTCTACCAGGATGGTTCCTTTACTTGGAGTCAGTCTCTAAACTGGAAAATCTTTGGTGGGTTTATGGCGAGTCACAAAGAGAAGGGCCTCATCTCAAGGGGCCTCATGAATGCTGGAGGTTTGTTGGATTAACTGTGAGCTCCACGGCTGGGCCCATCATTGAATTCCTTCACTGTTCTGAAAGATTTAAACACTCACTGGGAGGGGACCGCCCAAAGGTGGTGACACCGGCTGGGGAGTCGCTCACTAGTCTGCTTCACTCCATGGTGAAATTCTTTATTCAATCAAGCAATCCATTTTCTGGTTAATTTCACCCATAAATTTCAGGGCCCTCTGATTTCTGCATGACATCATATAAAGCTCTATAGAAATTCTTTACCTTTTCAGTGAAGTCTTTTTCTGGTCTCTCTTCAACCTGGAGGGGAAAATGGACACATGTTAAATACAGAAACACATTAAATGGAGAATCTGGATTTAGGGGGAAAGAGAACAATAAGATAAAGCATTGGCTTCTTTTGTGACTCAAATACTAGGTGCCATGAGGCTCTTGGACACTCTTGGTGGCACATGGGTGGCCCGTGTGCAGCTCACTATGCCTGGTTGAGGTCCGTTGTGTGGTTTTTCAACTTTTGCAGTTTCCACAGGAAGGTGATTTGTGAATGATCTGAATCTGAACAGGTTGATTTGACAGGTTTTTCTACACTGCGTGCAGAACCGAGTGTAGACCAGATGGCACCGGCCTCATTCACCCACCACAGTAACTGTGATCGGAACGTGAGGATATAACCAGGGCTCCGGGGGCTGGAAGATGCAACCACACAGGGTTTTACTTTCGGCTATCACTAGCCTTGGTCTCCAAGCAAGAGAAAGCAGTGGAGACAATGGCTGCAATTTTTCCACTGCTCATGAGTAACTGAGTCATGTCCTACTCTTTGCAACTCTATGGACTGTAGTCCGCCAGGCTCCTCTGTCCTTGGAATTTTCCAGGCAAGAATACTGGGGTACTTTGCCATTTCCTCCTCTAGGGGATCTTCCCAACTTAGGGATTGAACCCACATCTCCTGTGTCTCCTGCATTGGCAGGCAGGTTCTTGACCAATGAGCCACCTGGGAAGCCCCTCCTGTAGAGCACAGGGAACTAAACTATATTCAATATCCTTGGAAAAGAACATGAAAAAGAATATATATATATATGTATAACAATCACTTTTCTTTATAGCAGAAATTAACACAACAGTGTCAATCAACTACACTTCAATGAAATTTAAAAAAAAAAATAAGAAAACAAGCTTATAGTTACCAAAGGGGAAATGTAGTGGGTAGGAATCAATTAGGAGGTTGGGATTAACACACACACACACTACTATATACAAAATGGATAACAAGTATCTACTGCATAGCACAGGGAACTATACTCAATACTTTATCATAACCTATAAGGAAAAAGAATCTGAGAAAAGATATATACGCATATGTAACTGAATCGCTTTGCTGTACAGCAGACATTAACGCAACAGTGTCAATCAACCGTGCATCAATTAAAGAAAGAGAAGTGGTGCTATGGTTTCTCCTGTAGTCACACACGGATGTGAGTCGGACCATAGGAAGGCTGAGCGCTGAAGAATTGATGCTTTTGAACTGTGGTGCTGGAGAAGACCCTTGGACAGCAAGGAGATCCAACCAGTCCATCCTAAAGGAAACCAACCCTTAATATTCATTGGAAGGACTGATGCTGAAGCTGAAGCTCCAAAACTTTGGCCACAAAGACTCATTAGAAAAGACCCTGATGCTGGGAAAGACCGAAGGCAGGAGGAGAAGGGGGTGACAGAGGATGAGATGGTTGGCTGGCATCAGTGACTCGATGGACATGAGTCTGAGCCAGCTCCGGGAGATGGTGAAGGACGGGAGGCCTGGGGGGCTGCAGTTCACGGGGTCGCAGAGACTGAACTGGTGTGCTGCCACTGCAGCCCCTCGGCTTGCCACCAGGTGGCAGCCCATGTCGCGTGGAGAAGGACGTGCCCAGGGAGCCTTGGTGGGGCGGGGCACCTCTGACCGCCCCTGAAAAATGAACAGACAAGCAAGGAACCCCAAGAGTGAGTTTCAGTTGACATAAAGCACAGCTCCTTATCTTTGAAAGTAATATACAAAGAAACAGAGTAGATGGAGGGCTTTCAAACGCCGTCGTGGCTGCTGCACAAAGTGACCCGGAGGATGTTGTGGGCAATACACACCCCAGCAGGCCGCAGCCATGGCAGCACGGGACCCCAGACAAGCCACAGGACTCTGCGGACTTCGCCTCTTCATCCCAGACAGGGTGGCGGCACCATGGATCTTGCAGCCTATTAACCCTCTTATTCTCATTTACTGAGCAATACTAAACACCTTAGGTGGACGTGAAAACGTCACAGGAACAGGCTTTTGAAATATGCAAATCACAATAGAGTGTATACAAGGGCATCTTTTAAAATCTATGGGGGAGCACAGACATACGGACACCGAGAAGGGAAAGGGGGGTGGGAAGAACTGGGAGACTGAGGCTGACATATGTACACCGTATATACACTCATGTACACTGCTCTGTGTAAGACAGATCACTAACGAGAACCTGATGCAGAGAACTGAGAACTCTAGTCAGTGCTCTCTGTAACCTAAACGGGAAGGAAATCCAAAAACACCAAACAAACCCTGAGATGTATGTATAGCTGATTCGCTTGGCTGTACAGCAGAAACTAACACAACACTGTAGAACAACAGTAACAATTAAAAAAAGTCTCTGGGAGATCATCATTTCCCAAAAATTTCTTTGACATTTTGAATTATGTCAACTCTTCCCTCCCTGGTGGCTCAGATGGTAAAGAATCTGCCTGCAGTGCAGGAGACCTGGCTTCCATCCCTGGGTTGGGAAGATCTCCTGGAGAAGGGAATGTCTACCCACTTCAGGATTCTTGCCTGGAGAATCCCACGGACAGAGGAGCCCAGCAAGCTATAGTCCATAGGGTCTCAAAGAGCTGGACATGACTGAGCAACTAACGCTTTCACTTTTTCCTTTCAAAAACAAAAGCTGAAAGTAGCACATTAAGTATTTGATTAATTTCAACCTTCTAAAACGGGGTCTAAGTGAGCTTACTATTTAGGCTCACTTAAGTATCATGTCTGCTAAGGTTTTACATCCCAGGTTTGGCATATCAGCACCCGACTGGCCCACCCTCCTGGACACAGAGCCCAGTATGTGGGTGCAGGGAGACCCGAGCCAAGGGTTTGGAGACAAAGCAACTTCTCATGGTGTCCAGCCCCCAAGGCAGGAAACGGGACCACAGGCAGAGGCAGGTCACCACAGGTTCCCTCTCGAGAAACCAACAGACAGCAGTGAACACTGTCAGAAACACCCCTCAAATGTCAACAGCAGTGGAGCCTAGCATTAGACTGGAAACTCCCGGTTTTCAGTCCAACAACATTGACCTCATCCGGATGACTCGGCCTGCAGCTATTGTATTCACAATTCAAGACCTGTCTTTTCCACCCGGTTCCTGCCCTCACCTCTGTACAAGACCTGAACATGAGTCACTACAGCCTTTTGTTTTCCTGGCTCATAGGGGAGCGGGGTTCCTGTTCACCACTCAGGCTTCTCTGTGAGCACAGCGCCATGTGAACCTGGGCTCCACACGGGGCACCCCGAGGATGCTAGGGGCGCGTGAACCTGGGCTCCATGCGGGGCACCCTGAGGATGCTAGGGGCGCGTGAACCTGGGCTCCACGCGGGGCACCCCGAGGACGCTAGGGGCGCGTGAACCTGGGCTCCACGTGGGGCACCCCGAGGATGCTAGCGTAGCGTGAACCTGGGCTCCACGTGGAACACCCCGAGGATCCTTCAGAGCCCTGGCAGCTTCGCTGGGTCCGAGTTGGGACCCTGAGGCGTGGGGGACATGGCTTCACTGGCCCCTCCAGGCCTGGGTCACCCAGCCTCCTGGGTCCAGCTCTCCAGGAGCACCCTACCCGCCCCTCTATCCCCACCCCAGAACCTGTGCTCTGAGTTCCACACTGTATCTTGCCCCATTTGTTGAGGTCTGCCTCCCCGGCCTGTGCGTCCCTGCCGGAGACAGATGATGTCTTTCCCCTGCAGCTCTGTGCCTGGAACATTCGATAAACACTGGCTGAATGAACAGACCCCAACTTCCTCAACAGGAACACTCTGGGCTCGTCGGAGAAGGAAACACAGCTTGCCTACAGAATATGAAGCGTGTGCCCTCCTGAGACGGGGTGGGGTCCTCTCTGCTCCCCCCGAGGCTGGAGGACTGGCGGGTGGGGCACCCTTGGGATGAAGAGGCACCTCTGTTTTCTCAAAGTGGGACAAGCTGTCACCTCCCTCATTCTGGTTAGTTTGCTCTTGGATAGTGCTCCCTTCGCCCGTCCCCCAGGGCACCAGCCTGCCATCCACACTCAGAGCCGCCCAGAGCTGCCATGGCTCATGCTTCCTTCCTGTCCCCTTCCCTGGCTCATGAAACCCCACTGGGACCATATTCCTGCTGGATCACAGCAGGGGACATTCCCCATGAGCCACGGGGGACAGCACTCCCACCCCTGGAAAACTCGCCCCAGGAGAAGCAGGTTATTAACTCAAATCTCTTCTTGTCTTTACGTTTCAAGCGTATCAATTACCCGTCTTTACAGGTGGAGCTCAGGAAGCCTACATGCCTGGCCAGGTATCCCCAGTAAGGAATGAGAGCTGTGAACTTTAGCCTGGGTTCTTGGAATGCCTCCTCCCTTCCTGCCCTGCGTCCCTCTGAGAGGCCAGGTCGGTGGCCCCCAGGGTCCTCTCCCTGGGGCCCCGCCTGTCCCCGCGGCTCCTCCCTGCCAGGCAGGAGGGCCAGGGGAGTCTGAGCACAAGTTTCCTGGCCTCTTTCCAATCAACACGGCCAAGTACACCCACTTGCACTCTGCCGGTCTCGCAAGCCCAAAATACAAACACCCACCCCTTTCCATTGCTGGGACCGCCCAGGACTCAGAAAATAGAAACAAGCCGATTCCAAGGAAGAGACTGAGCTCTGGAAGCACAGGGCCAAGGGCTAGCTCAGCTGTGTTTTCTGACTTTGCAGAGGCCAAGGGTGCTGCCCACGTTCTGGCCTTGCAATGGCCAAAAGCCACTGTAACCACACGCCCTGGGGAACCGCCCTGCACAGCCAGAGTGTCTCTGCCTCCTGAGGGCCTCACATAGAGGCGTCCTCAGCTCTGAGGTCCCACGCCCCACCCCCGCATTGTGAGGGGCCCAGATGCTGACCTTTGCTCAGTGACTGTGCCAACCTGAGTCAGTGACCTTTATAAACGAGCAGATGACTCAGGGGAGAGCGGAGACCAGACTGATGACCTGTGTGCAGTGAACTGAAGGTTCAGCTCAGTCAAGTCCCTGGGAGTCTTGCAAACCCAGGGCTCTCAAGGGACCAAGAGGTGGTGGGGCAGGTGTGGTCAGGCCCCCCAGTTACAAAGAGATGCCCACCTCTCCTTATCAGGCCCCAGGGACGATGGCCCGGTGAACGCTCACCTCTCTTGCGTCCACTAAACCCATGTTCTGAGTCAACCAGAACCCATGTTCTGGTTTAGGAAGCAAATGACAGAGGAACTTGTATCTGGTTTCCATCTCTTGGGGCTTCCCTGATAGCTCAGTTGGTAAAGAGTCCGCCTGCAACACGGAAGACCTGGGTTTGACCCCTGGATGGGGAAGCTCCCCTGGAGAAGGGATAGGCTACCCACTCCAGCATTCTTGGGATTCCCTGGTGGCTCAGCTGGAAAAGAATCTGCCTGCAGTGCAGGAGACCTAGGTTTGATCTCTGGGTAGGGAAGATCCCCTGGAGAAGGGAAAGGCTACCCACTTCAGTATTCTGGCCTGGAGAATTCCAAGGACTGTATAGTCAATGGGGTCACAAAGAGTCGGACACGACTGAGCAACTTTCACTTTCACTTTTGGTCTCAGGTCTGGGGAGACTGACTGAGATGCTACTCTGCTGCTTCATCCTGAAGCCCGAGTAAAGCCAAAGTGGTCAGACCAGCACTGTTCACAGCCGCCGGCCCCACCAAGCCATGCCGGGCCGGGGACTGGTGCGGGGTCAGGCCTCAGCCTCTTTTGACAACCGTGAACTTTCATTTTTCCCAAAAAGTGAGCACTGGAGAGCGTTACACCCTGTTAGTCATCGCACAGAATGTGACTCCTGCCAGGCCGAAGGTTTTACCCGGACTCTGTGTGTCTGAAACACACAATCTCGGGCCCGAAGGTGGAGGTGGGCCGGCCCTCGCAGGAACGGGCTGATGAGCGCAGAGTCCTGAGCTCATAAACGGGGCACTTCGCTCATATTTGTCGCATCAAGAGAAGCGACCCTCCAGGTCTGACCACCGCACTCACGTGTCACTGAACAGCTCAAAGTCTTCCTGTCCCGGCTTGATAGGCCCTGGGTGCAGCAGTAAGCAGGGGGCTTTGTGGGGTGTCCGTCACCCCACGTCCCCTCTGCCCCCCCTCAGCATGGTCAGGACATGGCTTCTATTCCCCTCGTGGCCGGGGGGACAGGGGTGTCACAGGACTGTGAAGATGGTGGGGGCGTCTCACACAGTGGGGGCGGCCTCCCTGCTGGGGGGACTGGGGGCTCACAGAGGGGGCGGCATTCATTTCCACTGAGAAACAGGCTCTCCTGTTCTAATACTTAGCTTTCTTATCTGCCTTCTGTTTCTGCACCCTCGATACACAAACAGTGCACAGAACATTACTATCAGGAAAGCACCCATACAGCCCAGTGAGGGACGCCTCTGGCCTTGGCCTCGGCAGCAGGGAGATCCGGGCAGGCTTGGGGGTATGGAGGTCCCTGACTCAGCAACACGGGCTCCATCTGCAAAAGTGATCCTTCAGCCTGCTCCTCCAGGAGCTGCAGATAGCCTGCATGGGGTGAGAAACCTCCTGGCTTTCAAAGGCGGCATCTAGTTTAAAAAACAAAGCAGCAATGCCCACAGGCGCACCTGGGCAGGGAGGAGACTCACCCCCACGTCTCTTCTTGATGACCAGGAAGACTTCCTAAACTTTAGACAGCTAACAGCAGGCTTGTGTGAGTGTTAGGAGCCTTAGTTAAGCTCCTCTAGGATGCAGGGGTGAGGAAAGAGATCAGCTTTGCCCACCTGTGCCTCTTCTGCCCAGGGTCTATTGGGAGGGGCACCCCGTGGTGTGGCTCAGCATGCAGCCCCGGCCCCTGCCCACTGAACACTCCTCCCCTGGTCACTGTGTCAGCCCCTAAATGTCCCTCGGACAAAACAGGCCTGCCAATCGCTTGTGGTCAAAAGAATAACACAGTTGCCTCCTACAAACCATCAGATGCGGTGACATTGTCTAAAACTCCCAAGACCAGGGGAAACATACGCAACAATGAGGCTTAAGTGATGGGGACGGGAGGGCAGGGGCCCTGCTTTCTGATGCTGCCCTGGGGTCATCTCGTGCAGAGTGATGGACAGCAGAGCAGCTCTGAGGTTGGTTTCCCAGGCTCTGAACAGAGGACCCAGGGCGTCGAGGGCGATGGAGCAGGGCCAGGAGTGCGTGGCACTCACTCTACCCTAAAAACGGTCAGGTCCAAGAACGGACAAAGTTCCAAACAGAGGTTACAAGCAAATCCTCCAATCTAAAAAAGTGGTACAAACGAGTTTATGTACAAAGCAGAAACAGACTCACAGATGTGGAATACAAACCTTTGGTTACTGGCAGGGAAAGCTGGGCGGAGGGATCAACTGCGAGTTTGGGATCAACATATACACACTACTATCTATAAAACAGGTAACTAATAAGGACCTCCTGTATAGCACAGGGAACTCCACTCAACACTGTGTAATGACCTATAAGGGAAAAAAATCTAACAGGGGATAGATCTATGCATACACATAACTGATTCACTTTGCTGTACAGCAGAACCTGACATCACATTGTAAAGCAACTATACTCTAATAAAAGTTAAAAAAATAAAGTTAACTGGGACAAATACAAAAAAATAAAGAAGTGAATCCTTCCCATTTTTAAATCGTAAAAAACAACACTTCCATGCACATGGCTGTCTTTCTTCCCCACCACGCAAAGTTCCCTCCTCCCAGGAAGGCCCGTCAGAGACTGCTGAGATGGTCCTTCAGAAGCTTGAGCAGGGCCATTCTGATCTCACTGAACCGTCCTTTTGTAAATTTGGAAAAGCGTCTTCCCCAATCCTGTGTTTTAAACTGAGACCTGGACTAAATCATGGAACGCCTTCCGGCTTGCTTGCGGGTTCAGGCATCTGAAGGTTGGGGGGGGTTCTTCTTGGGGGTTACAGGATGAGGGTCTGAGGGCAGGAGGCAGGGAGGAAGGGAGGGGACAGGGGCCAGAGAGAGAGAGAGAGACCCACTCACCACTGGGCTGGCCCGCGCAGAACTGGCTCTGGAGGAGGCGCGGGAGCTGGACTTGAAGTGGCCGCTGAGCTCTGAAGCCTGCCCACCCAGCTGGCCGCGGGACACAGAGACAGAACAGAGGAACAGGTCAGCGAGGTCAGCGAGGACACAGAGACAGAAGCAGAGGAACAGGTCAGCGAGGAGGATGCAGGCTGCACGACAGGCGCCCCAGTTAGCGGTGAGGTCAGCCGGGTACAGCTCAGAGAGGAAGGAGAGGTTAGTGCGGCTAGTGGCGGCCCCCTGCAAGAAGGCAGTGCTGTCCCAGCTCCCGACCCGTGGCCACTCAGAACACACAACTTAGTCATCCTGTCAAAGAACGTGGGAGTCCCGCTCGGTAGGGTGCAGGTCACACACAGCACCTGCTCGGCCAGGAATTGGTGGGGGGGGGGACACCCAGTTTCTGCGCAGAGAAACCTGGACGATGCGGAAGAGGCTGGTCGGGGGACTGGGACCGTGAGCTGCCTCCCGGCATGGGACCGGGAAAGGGCGGGACAGGGGCCTGGCTTTGGGGCAACGGAGAAGTCTGCTTCTCTACTATCTCTGCAAGTGGATACAAAACAAGATCCAGGGCCAATGCAAGGTCAGTCGTGGCTTGCTCAAGTGCTACAGGACCTTCTATCCGGTTGCCTGTGTGTGTGTCTATGTTGCTGCTGTTCAGTTGCTCAGTCGTGTCCGATTCTTTGGGTCCCCATGGACTGTAGCCCGCCAGGCTCCTCTGTCCACGGGATTTTCCAGGCAGGAAGACTGGAGCAGGTTGCCACTTCCTTCTCCAGTGGATCTTCCTGGTCCAGGGATCGAACTCAAATCTCCTGCGTCTCCCGCATTGCGGGCGAATTCTTTACCACTGAGACACCAGGGAAGCCTGTATCGATTAACACGTATCCATCTTCCCTAAACTTTCTCCCTTCTGGTACAGGAAAACACCAGCAACTCGTTTATCCGGAGGCTCTGCCCTCTTAACTTTGATCTGTATTCACATTTGTTCCACCCCTACAAGATTTTACCTTCCTCTTAAAACAAGGCAGGGTAGGGGGTGGGTGGGAGGGGAGGCAGGATTCGAACACCATTTAGGACCGTGGGGGTCAGCAGACTGAGCAGCGGGTCCAAGAGGCCTCTGCTGACTGTCCCCTCCCTGCCCCCCACCCCACCCCCACCCCGAGACCCTCAGGCATTATCCCAACTGCAGGTTACAAGGAGCATAGCTTCAGGGATTGTCCTGATCCTTATCGTAAATACCATTGCTCTGTCTGCCTGTTTTTCCATCAGCGTGGAATTCTCCAGGGCAGAGTCTGTGTGTATTTTGTTCCCTGCTGAATCCCTGGCCACCAGAGGAGGCCTGGCATACAGGAGGCACTTGAGAAATACTTGCTGAATGAACCACTTCAACTTTAGACTGTAAATTGCCTTGATCGAGACGAGTGAGTTCCTCAGACAGGTTCTGCCTGGACTCACCCCTCGGCTGCATAAACACTTCATGTATATTTACATGTAGGTCAAAGATGCTTTCTCAGATGCACACATACAATACGGCCACACGTACACGGCGTGTAAGAATCACGCCACACAGGGCACACACAGGAAATTCACTCACAACACCAGCCTCACCTTTCAGCTTTCTTGTTCAAAATAAAGAGAAACACGTGACATCAGCACCGTAAAGCAGTGGTTTTTGGGTTTTGCTGATGTAAAAGTGAGGAAAACTTCCTCGTGTAGACAAATCCTATTATATTCTATACCGTTCACATCCTGGTTTATGGTGCAGAGATGCGACGGATTATTGTTAATAAGGCTTCTTTCTGACCCAAGCTTCCCCAACTCCTGAGTCAAAATCTGCTCTCAAATCATCTGATCTGACTCGGTGCAGAAAAGAATCAAGTTTAAAGTCTGTGTCATGCGGTCCATGTGGCACCTTTGGAGCCATCTGTGCTTTGGAGTCAATGTGGCTAATTGTGGGCTGACGTAAGGGGGAAAGATCTGAGTCCAGGGTCCATTTCCAATCAGCTGGGAGACCTTGGGAAAGTTACGCAGCCTGTCACCGGTGGCATCAAGTAGGGCTACTGACCACACGGGTGGGGAAGATTATGCAAGAGAATGCAAGCTGGGTTTTCCCTCTGCTGTCTCTTCCTGATAAAACAATTTGCATGGCTCCTGGACTGGGTGGCATTGGTGGTGATGACCGAGGGTCAGAACAACTTAGAAGGTCAAGTCACACAGGGCCAGGAGTCCTCCCTACAACATACAAACAGCTTACGGATGGTAAGGAAGGTACAAAATAGAAAGGTTTCAAGGAAAAACTGTTCTACTTTTAAGAACTAGTCATTAAAAAACAAACCATTTAACTGTAATTGTGATAAGTCATTTATGAATAAGTGGGGTTTCCCAGTTGGCGCCAGTGGTAAAGAAACCACCCGCCAATGCAGGAGACACAAGAGATGTGAGTTTGATCCCTGGTTCGGGAGGATCCCTTGGAGGAAGACATGGTAACCCATTCCAGAATTCTTGCCTGGAGAATCCCATGGACAGAGGAGCTGGGCAGACTATGGTCCATAGGGTTGCAAAGAGTCGGACATGACTTATGCACATAGTAAGTCATTTAGCTGTAAACGCATCCTGTGTCTGAGGCCAACTTTCTGGGAGAAGAAAGATGGGGACATGCCTTTCAAAGGGGGCTCAGTGTTGTCTTATGCAGGCTTGGGGTCAGCCTGGACTTTGAGGTCGGAGCACCACGGGTCAGGACAGAAGGGACCCCAGAGGCGCAGTGTCCTCATCTTTGTATGTGTATTTTTCAGCGGCCACAGCTCCTATCTGGAAGGAGAACCTGGGAAGCTGCTTTCCTGGGCGTGGGGAACTCCGAACCCCCCTGGAGGGCTATTGTGAGGGTGTGAGAGGAGCTGGGGCAGAACGAGAGGTCAGTGAACCTTCCCTCCCGCTCAGCTCGCTGACCTGCAGCCGGCCGGCACAGAGCTCTCTTCTGAGGGATTGTATCCCAGGGTTCAATCTGTCCCGTTTAATCTAGCAAATATGTGCTGTGCTCCTTCTGCATAGGAATGCAGTGTTAAGTGCAGAAAAACGTTCTTTTATTCTCTTTTATTTCTTCTGCCTGGCGTGATACCAGCCACAGGAGTCCTATTTTAGGCTTTCTGCTGCAAGGACAAGAAGATCTTTCACCTCCTTAACTCCCTAAAGCCATCCCTCCCTGGGGCTCCTCCAGGAGGCTGAAAGCATGACGTAAGTGCCGCACACAAGCGCGATCGGCAATGCTGATCGTTGCACTCTGAAGGCCAGGAATCAGCTACGGGGAACGTCCATCTACAGAGGTAACATCAAAGAGAACTATGAGACGAACATCCCGCCAGACAGTAGGAGTTCTGCTTCAATGTTTCAGAAGTTTCCTTCTCTTAAAGAGTTAGCATGCTGTCTCTTACTGATGAAAGAGAAGCATTTAGTTGTACTTTATCTGTCAGATACGCCAGAGCTATTTTATCCAGCATGTATGGTTTGTGAGCTTTTTAAGTGCCTAGAAACATATTTAAGAACTGGGGAAAAGACTTAGTATAGTGTACTCCGCTGCCTCAAAATTTTATGCAGTAAACAACTGTTCAATGCAAGTGTTTAGTTAGATGTCAGCAAAAACTCATGCTGCAGGGGACTGACTCATACACACTAGCATATTTAAAACAGACAGCTGATAGGGACCTCCTGTAGAGCACAGGGAACTCGACTCAATACTCTGTAACAGCCTGTATGGGAAAAGAATCCAAAAAAGAGTGTCTATGTATGTGTGTGTGTCTGTGTGTGTGTGTGTCTATCAGATTCCTTCTGCTATATTCCTGAAACTATCACATCACTGTAAATCAACTGTGTTGTTGTTGTTTAGGGAGAAGGCAGTGGCACCCACTCCAGTGCTCTTGCCTGGAAAATCCCACCGACGGAGGAGCCTGGTGGGCTGCAGTCCATGGGGTCGCTAAGAGTCGGACCCGACTGAGCGGCTTCACTTTCACTTTTCACTTTCATGCATTAGAGAAGGAAATGATGGCAACTCACTCCAGTGTTCTTGCCTGGAGAATCCCAGGGATGGTGGAACCTGGTGGGCTGCCGTCTATGGGGTCGCACAGAGTTGGACACGACTGAAGAGACTTAGCAGCAGCAGCAGCAGCTGTTGTTTAGTTGCTAAGTCATGTCCAACTCTTTTGTGAGCCCCATGGGCTGTAGCCCACCAGGCTCCTCTGCCCATGGGATTTCTATACTCCAATATAAATTTTTAAAAACCCATGCTATCTCACTTATTAAATTTAGTATTTATAAAAATTACATTCTGAAGAAGAGTGCAAGTTACGCTGGCTTCCTTCACAGGAATTCCTGAATATTCATGATTGGAGAAATATAATAAATCATCAAGTTGGATCGTTTAGCCAATCAATTAAGTTGTGAAAGTGTTAGTCACTCAGTTGTGTCAAACTCTTTGTGCTCCCGTGGACTGTAGCCTGTCAGGCTCCTCTGTCCATGGGATTCTCCAGGCAAGAATACTGGAGTGGGTTGCCATCTCCTTCTCCTGGGGATCTTTCCAACCGAGGGATCGAACCCGAGTCTCCTACTTTGCAGGCAGATTCTTTACCATCTGAGCCACCAGGGAAGCCCCTAGTTAAGCAGCCAATTATTTCCCAAAGCAAAATTATAAGAGCACTTTCAAGTATTTCCTAAGCCATCGTAGTTCACGTGCGGCTTGAACGCATCTTTCCCGGATCGTGAAGGAGGCCCGGGAGGCAGAGACCCCCGCCCCTGGGGGCGCTGAGTTGCGGCTCATGCTCAGTCTCAACTGGTCCTCAGGACAGGCCAGCAGCTTCCTCACTTCCATGGGCTGATCTCTTTTTCCCATTTTGTCTACCTTTATCCTTCACTCATTCACTCATCTTTTTCATGCAACAAGTATTTCTTACACAACTACTACACCTTTATCGAGAAAGCCCATCACTTCAAATCCTTCGAAGAGGTGAAAGGACAGTAAAACAAGGAGATTCCATATGTGTGATACCTTAAATTTGTTCATCTTCCTCGCCTATCGAGAGGTGGGAATATCTTGTGGCCTGCTGAATTCCTTTCTGTCTTTTATTATTGTACCATCACTTCATCTTCGTTGCAGGGAAAGAGTGGATGCAACTCAGTGAAGGTCAGTCTTTCTCCACTTGATGTCAACATATATTGATGAGTGAGGACTCCGGGGCTTGGTGACGGACAGGGAAGCCTGGCGTGCTGCAGTCCATGGGGTGGGGTCACAAAGAGTCGGACGTGACTGAGCCACTGAACTGACTGACTGAGGACATGAAACTAACCACTAAAGGCTATGTGACTCATGTTATCCATCACCCTTACTAGCATGGAAAGCTGGGATGAGATAGTGCTTTCTCCCTATAATTCTGGTTAGTTATCTCCCAGGACTGGAGCTGCGCAGAGTGAGTCACCCTCGGGTCATGCAGCAGAAAGCTCCGGAAACACAGAAAGTGCCTTACAGCATGAGAACCATAGGCACCGCCCCACCGAGCGCCACCGAGACTGCTCTCGTCGGACACAGAAGCCTGTGATGGAAACACACCGTCAGGACAGGGCACCTTCCTCTCCATCGGCACCTGGGAAACACTAAAACGTAAGCTAGAAAAGAGTGGCATGTGCTGGGAACAAGTCCTGAAAACATCATGATGGCAGACGTGCAGCAAAGGCTCAAAACCACCTCCACAGGCAAAGACAGTGCAGCAAAACACAGGGTCGTGCAAAAAATCTGGGAGAGAGGAGTTTTAGTTGCTGTCAACTGGCATGGAATAGAATTTTCAATAGATCCTTTAAATCTGATTCTGAAAAATATTCCTTGCTAAGTAAAAAGTTGTTCATCTAGACTTAAAATGAGCAGATAGTTCAAATATGCTGAATTTTGTCAAGGCATCCTCATACTTGACTCTTAGTTATTCCAGTATGAAGTGACTTTGGAATAAAAACAGCATGGTGATTAGAGCTCAACATTTCATCATTCTTTAAGAAGTGCTAACTAAAGGACAGAACATTTCATCAACTTGAAATTCCTATGTAATTAATCACCGAGGGCAAACAGGAGTTTACAATACCATCAATGGAACTTTAATTTCCCCCATTTTCCCTAGCGGACACAGTGGGTTTGCTGGGTCTAATTCATAAATGTGCAATCGCATGGTGATTCAGAAAGTTATCAACAGGAAGAATATAGCTACTCTGAATACTTTAGTTTCCTGTAGGGTATTAATACCTTGTATTTAAAACTGCACATTTCCCAAAGCAATGCAGAATAATGGATACGTATCTGTTAAGGCTACCAAAGCAATAAAGAGCTTTGTTTTTGCCCACAGATTAAGCAAAGGTAACTTTTTCCTGCCTAACCATCCTATGCAGACACGTGTCTTCCCCGGCTATTGCCACCTGTCGAAAGAAATAAACCCCAGATCTGGACAGTCGGGGCTCCATGTAAAGCTCCGAGTGTAAGCCCCGAGTGAAGGGGTGATTCACCCTCAGAAGGGAGGCAAACAGGTCAATCCGAGGCACTCAGAGCAGGGGCTCTGGGGAGGGGTGCTCATGCGCAGTGAGGGCGCGGAGTTGGGGGTGCGGTTAGGCGGAAGTGGGTGGGATCTGGGGAGAGGCCAAGGGGGCGGCAGAGGGGAGGGGTGGGGGAATCACGCACCCAGTTGCTCCCCGCCGGCCGGGCAGCGCCGTACAGGTAGTAGGGCTAGAGGATGAAAGCAAATGGCAGGTTTTTAAACCCTTGAAAAAACAGCAACAGATAATAGTGACAAGGTCGGCACGTGCTTCCAGCGATCGTGACAGCCAAGCAACTGTACAGCTGTCAGAAGGAAGAGAGTCCCAGGAGGCGCCCTGCTTTCAGTGAATCTGACAGAGGGAAATCCACGTTCACAAGGGAAATAAATAGGAGAGGATTTCTGGCTTAACAAATGGTAAACTTTCCCCAGAACCTTTGAAACTATGGCTATTTTCTGGTCTTCTCAGGCATTCCTGGAAGAAAAGGTCGGGGAAGGAGACAGAATGGTGACAAGGTCAACAGCACCCACCAGAGCCCCAACCCCGCAACTCAAAAGTCCCCGGTGAAGAAAGCACGTCGGGGCGTTTGATGCACAGACGTCCCCCGAGGAGGAGCGGTGTGGTGGGAAGAACCTGCTTCTTTGTGTCGGAGGATCCGAGGGACGGTCTCCAAGATACCGAAGGAGCTGTGAAGCTCTCAGTGGCTCAGGGGTGGGGGTGGGGGGCATGTCCTTGTCACAGGGGAGCCCACACCCGCAGCAGAGACAAAGTCCGCGGGGTGCACTGGGACACACAGGCGGCGTGCTGGTGTGGCCTGAGCCTCGGCTCAGAAGAGCATCTTGGCCCGTTTGCAGGCAGAGAAGCCCGGGAAAGCCCGAGGCTCGGGGCCACCCGTGGGTCAGGGGAGGTGCAGGACAGGGGAGGAATCACTCAGGGGACTCGGGGATGTGAGGACAGGGCAGCTCAACCTCCATGACGTGATCCGTTCCTGGGGCCCTGACTCCGACTTCCTCCCAGAGCACCGGCCTCCTGTACCTGGGGCTGAAAACGCCAAGCACCTCGCCAGCCTTGTACAAACAGGAAACCCGGCTGGGAGCGAGCCAGAGAAAGAAGGCTGCTCTCCCCACTATCCGGGACGGAGGAGTCCAATTATGAACAGAAACCTTCCAAATTGCTTCCTGGACATATTTACAAGAGAAAAATGTTTTTTTTAAAAAAAACAAAGGAAACCCCAAATGGGGAACAATTGCTGGAAAAGGAGGAGAGACCCAAGAGACCAATTTTTTGGACTAGAGTTCTTGAAAATATACACTGAGCAGATCCTCCTTTTTCCTAAGCTTCTTTAAAAAAAATGTAAGGTCTTAACTTATTTTTGATAATGTTTTAAATGGTTTGAGGAAAGCCTTCAGCAGTTAGGCCAGTGGAAACACACTACTAAGCTTGGCTCTGTGGACGTAACATGGAAGAGGTTGAAGCGTCCGTGTCCATCCACTCAGAATTAAAGTCACAACAGAAGGGAGAAGACGGAAGAGGGAGGTAAAAAGCAGAACAGACCCGGTTTCCATTCTGGGCAGACAGGGGTTTGGGAGCCAGGCCACGACTGCGAAGCCCGAGGTCTGAGCAGGAAAGTCCCTGGAATCAGAGAAAACAGGCTGGAGGTGGGGAAAAAGCTTACAGCTTCATCTCATCTCAAAGGCATCATCAGGGCACACAAAATCGGCTTCTGCAACAACATCGGGAAAGGTCATGCACTGGGGGGGTGAGAGAGAGAGGGCACGGACACAGAGACAGGTCAGCGAAGTGACAAAACTGTGACACGGGACCAAATCCAGACCTCAGAGTCTGTGCACAGGCAAAGGCAGATCTCATTGCAGCAAGGCCCTAGGGGTTCTGAAGGTCTTTTTAATGCAAATCCTAATATTTAACATTTGGTGGGAAAAAACTCAAAATCAGGAGTTTACAGAGATAGTAGTCTCTGTTATATGCAACCAGTTGGAGATGATCTGCAGCCTGGAGTCCTTGGTTAGGTATGTACATGCTACACGTGCTCAGGGCTCACAGAACACATGATTGACTCAGTGGTCCAGTTCTGAGGCCAGCAGTCTATACAACATTTCTGGGGAATATTACTAGATAAATGAATAGTTTCCCAAATAAAGCATTCTATCCGAATGGAAGGATCCCTGACGAGGATGCCAGCGTTTCTGATCCCCATGTCAGCAGTATTCTCCTGACGGTACAAACACAGGGCAGTGCCTGAAGGGAATGAGTGATGCTGCTGAAACAGCCTGATGGTCCCTAAGATATTCCACTGGGCCTTGGGCATCCCATAACTGGAGCCTGTCATCCGTGTGCCTTGAAGAAACTACCCTAGAATGACTTGAAGGACAGGCAAGTGGAATTCTGGGGTGGGCAGGTAGAAAGTTTATAATATATAACATGAATCCGGAAACTGTTTCAGAGGTTGAGAGAATGCCCTTTGTAGAAGCCACCCTGTCAACCCCTCTGGGTCACAGGAAGGGCCCAAGGCCTCCACCTGACACCGCATGGTCACATCCAGGGCTTGCTTCTAAGGGCTTGCAAGTCTAAGACAAGAGAGGGTCTTCAGAAGGGAAGACAGTACGACAGTACTGAGGACAGTACTGCGCACCACATGACTCCTTCCCATCGTTAGAGTGAAATCAAATCAAACCGGCCAGTGTGTTTGCAGGGATAGCTATGGCAGCTGCAGAGCACAGGAATTACCAGGAAGACTCCGAGGGTGAGGAGTAAAATGTGACTTCAGGCAGGTTCATGGTGGGGACACACAGCCTTCGGGAAGTTCTGACATTTGGGGTTTTGAACGGGCCAGCTCTACTTTTTATATGAGTAAGTGTGTTAGTCACTCAGTCGTGTCTGACTCTGTGATCCCATGGACTTTAGCCCACCAGGCTCCTTTGTCCATGAAATTCTCTGGGCAAGCATACTGGAGTGGGTTGCCATTTCCTTCTCTAGAAGATCTTCCCGACCCAGGGTTTGAACCCGGGTCTCCTGCATTGCAGGCAGATTCTTCACCATTTGAGCCACCAGGGTAGCCCCTTGTAAGAGTAAACCTTTTAATTTTTGGACAGCTCTACTTTCGACCTTAATACTTTGGATGTGGGTTATTTCAACTGAATTTAAAGGAGTCAGATATATGCTGAACTTTGGTGACTAAATCACATCCGAGTATTAGATTTCCCTCATTGTCTTCTATTTTAGAGAAAGTATTTAAGCTTGGAAAGTGTGGAGGAAGTTAAGTTTTCTGAATGACAAAGTGCTCTTTTCTGCAGCAAAATCTCCCACTGAAGTAAGAAAATGCCCCCAATACACAAAAAATTCATGGTGTCAAAACCCACCAGTCTTTGGGTATTGACAGTTGATCCTGTACTCAGTCGGAATTCACCTCCTCGGGGAAGGAAGGGATGGATATTCATCATTAGAGGGGGCTGGGGGGCAGCAGGGGGGACTGGGAAGTGGGCAAGCTGATGGGGTGATGGAGGAGCTGCTGACAATGTCTGGAACCCCTGCCTCCGTCACAGCAGGAGCAGAAAGTGGGAGGGGGCTGAGGACGGGGTGAGGACCATGGTTAGAACACTGTGCCTCTGCCAGGTTAGTTTCTATTTATTTTCCCCCTTCCCATGTATTCTTTAAGAGTCAGTTGACATCCTTGTGTTATGACACTTCCTGGCAAAATCAGTTTCTGCTCCAGTGTATCCCATACAGGGATCTGTCCTCTGTTCTAGAAGTAAATGCTTCCAGAGGACCTAACTCACCTGCTTGTCTCTGTGATTTTCCCATTTAAACCAGTCCCCTAATGTTTGCTGAGTGAATACAAGCCTTACCTAGGATAAAGGAGCCTTCCTCATTAGGGCTCTTCAATAATTGAGAAATATGTGCCTATCAAGGTTGACTGTGTTCTTAAAGTATGGGAAGGAATGCTTCTGTGTAAACATTTGGATTGGATTTTCATTTCAAGTCTAGTCTGTTCCTGTAAAATTACCCATGTGTGCATTTACCCTGCAAGGTCAGTCTGCTTTCAAAAACTCTCAAGGAAGGAATTGCAAGGCTTTCTTCTTTTTTCCCCCTTTGATTAATTCTAACTACTAAATATCCACCTATTTTCTTTCACTGTACCTCATCTGACACCATAATGCATATTCCAACATTTGAATCTGAAATCAAAGGCACGGTAGTGGGGTAAATCTGAGTGAATATATCATGTTAGTTACTGCTCCTAAATGGACCTTAACAGTTATCTGAATCAAACTTCGTAGAACAGACATTAAAAGAGAAAGAGCGCTGAGTTTATACAGACAAGGGCGCATGCTACAAAACCTGCAGTTTCTGAACCGAGGACAGGGAAGAGTAAAGGGGAAACCAACCAAGGTGTCCTCTCTGGATGATGACAAAGTGGAGAATCGGCCGTCACCGCTGTAGCTGGAATTCTGAGCAGCAAAGAATACAGTGTAAGTGATGAGCCCTTTCTCACTCCCCGCAAAGCACCACTGGTCTCGGTTAAAAGGCGACTATGCGATCACACAGCCAGACCAGTGTTAGTACTCCAGGAATGACGGGCAGCTAGAGAACTGGCATGCTCCACGACAGCAGAAACCCTTAACCATTAGGGCTCTAAGCTTTGTTTTACATCTCAGTGTTTATGTCTCAGTGATGTGCGATTTAACTATTATCATTATGGTTTCACTATTTATTTTTAAATGTAATTGTTTATTATTATTTGTAACTACTAACTAAATCTCACGGTGGACCGTCTATAACCTCTTAGTTTAGACTTCCCATATTATTGGGTTGGCCAGAAAGTTCACTCAGGAAACTTGAATGAACTTTTTGGCCAACCCAATGCACCTCTTCGTCGGTAACTGAAATTCCACTTATTGCACAGCTTTCACTCTTTGCTCAGCTCAGCACGCCCGAGGGCTGCAGCTCAGCTCTAAAGCTCCAGGGAGGCGAGTGGAGCCTGAGGGAAGCGGCACCCTCTTGCAGCTGAGAACCAGCCACATAAGGCTGGGCCCTGCCGTCACCCTGTGGGGTCTGAACACACACTTTATAAAGAGAAGATCCCACCGAGAATGTGGCTGGGGAGGTGGTGTGTGTGACTGTTACAATGCACGCATGCAGGCTTGGTTGCTTCAGGCGTGTCGGACTCTTGGCGACCCCACAGACTGCAGCCCACCAGGCTCCTCTGTCCATGGGATTTCCCGGGCAAGAATACCGGAGTGGGTTGCCATTTCCTTCTCCAACAAAGGCTTAAAACTTCAGTTCTTCTCCATGAAGACTGAGCTCCCTCATGGAGGAAACTAGACACTTCGGAACCCTTATCATCAGTCTGGGTCAAGAAGATGCCTTGGAGGAGGAAATGGCAACCTGTTCCAGTATTCTTGCCTGGGAAATCCCACAGACAGAGGAGGCTGATGCGCTACAGTCTACGGGGTCGCACAGAGTCGGACACGACTCAATGACTGAGCACAACAACTTCAGTCTGGTCATCTTATTCCTGCCCACATACTGGTATTTCCAAAATCCAAGAAATTTCTCATTCCCATCCAATTTCTCCCCATTTTTAAGCTGTTCCTGGAATTTTCTGCCCCTATGTAAGATGCTGCCTTGCATGCGTGCATGCCAAGTCGCTTCAGTCCTGTCCAACTCTTGTGACCCCATGGACTGTAGCCCACCAGACTCCTCTGTCAGTGGGATTCTCTGGGCAAGAATACTGGAGTGGGTTGCCACACCCTCCTCCAGGGGATCTTCCTGACCCAGGGATCAAACCCAAGTCTCTTACATCTCCTGCATGGCAGGCAGGTTCTTTACCCCTAGTGCCACCTGGGAAGCCCAAGATGCTGCTTTAGATGTGGGCTATTTGGTACTTGGGTCATTCTGTTTCCTGATTATTTATTAAATCGATTTTATATCCAATTTTTCTCTGCAGTGAACAGTTTGATAGTCAAGTTCTTTTCTATTTAATTTCTACAGGCATTGCTTAATCATGAAAGCACAAGGCACACTTTTATTGTTTCAATATAAAAATCAAAGATTAAAATATGTGGATATATACAATATAGAGCTTGATGCCACCTGTGAGTTACAATCATGCTGCCAACTACATGTTTGGGACGTTCTAGAGAAGAATGTAATACTGGGTAGAAGTTGGACTAAGGGACTTCTAAAGTAACTTCCAACTCTAAACTATGAATCTTTGTGATCAATATAGTGGAATAAGGCATCTAGGGTGGTAAGTTACTAACTAGTCCATTTAACCCCAACAAGCAGTTGGGTGCCATCAGAGTTCCTGTCCTGTGATGTCAGCACTAGACAGCCTGCAGGGATGCTGAGCACAGGAAGCAAAATTGTCAACACCCCATGAGAACAGAATGGCTGCCACTGGTTCTATCCCGAGTGCTGTATTACCTAAAAGGAAAACTTAACAGAGCTCGAGAAAGTCCAAAGGCCGTCAGTGCAGAAAGCAACATGAACAGGAAGACAAGGCCTCTAAAGCGGGAGGATCTTTTAGCTTGGAATGAGAAAACCTTAGATGACACAGAAATGTATGCAATCCTTAATAGGGACCAGGCAGTAAAACCTGATCGGCTAGTTTCAGAAAGCTAAGAGGGTGTTGTTTCCCCTTTGGAACCTGAAAATATGATTTTTAAAAGTATATATAATATTTCTTAATAAAATATAACTAAGATAAATGAAAAGAAATACTATTTTACACAATTAGTAAAATTTATTGCTGTTAATTCACGTTAGTTGTGTCCGACTCTTTGTGACCCCACGGACTGTAGCCCACCAGGCTCCTCTGTACATAGGATTTTCCAGGCAAGAATATGGAAGTGGGTTGCCATGCCCTCCTCCAGGGGGTCTTCCTGACCCAGGGATTGAACAGGAGTCTCTTAGGTCTCCTGTATTGGCAGGTGGGTTCTTTACCACTAGTGGGAAGCCCAAAAAGTCCCTTGGACTACAAGGAGATCCAACCAGTCCATCCTAAAGGAGACCAGCCCTGAGGGTTCATTGGAAGGACTGATGTTGAAGCTGAAACTCCAATACTTTGGCCACCTCATGCAAAGAGCTGACTCATTTGAAAAGACCCTGATGCTGGGAAAGATTGAAGGCAGGAGGAGAAGGGGGCGACAGAGGATGAGATGGTTGGATGGCATCACCGACTCAATGGACGTGAGTTTGAGTAAACTCCGGGAGTTGGTGATGGACAGGGAGGCCTGGCGTGCTGCGGTCCATGGGGTAGCGAAGAGTCGGACATGACTGAGTAACTAACTGAACTGAACAAGAAAATAAATGAAGTGACGAAAAACAGGAAGATTTTAGATAATTTAATGTATAAGAGATGTGCAGCAGGTCAGGAAGACTAAATCCGAATGTGCCCAGTTTAAGCACCTGAAACCCCCGATTCTCCCCTTGACAAATCCTGAGCCCTCCCCCACTTCCTTCCACCTTCTCTGCTCTTGGTTTCCTTCTTCTTTCCCCCCACGTACAGCCTTTCTCTGCTGCTCTCCTGCTTCCCACCCCAGAGCTGTGAGCTCTGCAAGCATCCATGTTTAGCAAAACAGAGGTTCTAGTACAAGTGTCTTTGAGATTACAAAGGATCAATGTGGAGAACTGTGAAAATGTCGAATTTAAGTGTATTCGAGAGCTGAATATATTCATATGCACATTATACACATACACCCAGGGCAATAAAATAGAGAGCTAATATTTAATTTGACCTTTCAGTACCTAAGAGATTCCTTTCAATATTGATCTCTTAAACTAACATTTAGAATGTTAAAAGACAAACTAAGACCGTTAACCAGTTGAAAAACATGAGCTTTCATTCTGTCATGCACACACACACAAAAGAGGACTACTATAACACAGAAAAGAACCAAAGAAGCTAAATTTAGCAGACTTTTAAAAAAAGCTTTGCAGCAACCTGTTTGAGTTTTGTGTCACACACATTTACTATACGAACCCTGTCAGATCTTCTACTCAGGGACTGTGATCCATATAAGTCTCCATCATACCCATTTGTCTGTGTCAAGGAAGAAAAGGAGAGAAGCTGACATCAGTACACAAATGAAGAGACGGGGACAGACTGGCAAGGAAGAATTAGCCAGGTGCAGACTGAGTTTCTGGAGTGGAGCGGATGGACACGCCCAGCTGAGCACAGGTCCCAGCAGGCTCCCCATTGGCTCCACACTTCTGAGCGGCTCCTCTGCAGCTTAGGAGAAGCCAGCCCTGTTTGGGAGTCAAAGCTGTCTTCAGTGTCAATGGAGACTACAAGGCACTCAGGGATGGGAAGCAATGTCACGTCTTCGTGGACTGAGGCGCACCGGCTGGACACACTTGCGTTCCAGTTTTGTGGTGGTACTGCAGGAATCCCAGCCTTCGAGAAACCCGAATGCCAGCCAAGTGGGCTGATACCTCCGTCTGAGTCAATTAGTTTTCAGCTCTTGGTTTGGCATGACACCCTTAAAACTACGGCTCGTTATGAAGCTGTGTTCAGACGATTCAAAGAGAGCGGTCTACTCAATTTGTAATTAAATGCAAACGTTCATCATGGAAAAACTAATCTATATTAGGCTTTCATTCATCCAGTCTTCCTACTCTTTCAAAGTGAAATCTGAGGACGTATTTCATAATTTATTCTCCAGGAAAAAAAAGAGAGAATGATTAAGTTAAGAGTGTGTCTGTCTCCCTTCTCCTCCCAAGTTCTAGTCAAAGTTTGCTTGGGCTTCTACAACTGCTCTCATTCACCTATAAGGAAATTTCTGCTGCTTCAAGATGAGAGCCGTCAGGTGTCAGGGACACAGCCAGCTCTCAAGTTGGAAAAAGGAGGCACAACGGCTAAAAATGGAAGGAGATGCCGAGGGGTCACACGTGAGTCTAGACTCCAAGCAGAAGCGTTGTCACGTGACCTGAAGCAAGTTACTTCATCCACTGGAACTTCCACCGTTGTGGCTGTGAAAATGTGCAGAGTAATAAATACTTTACAAGGCCCTTGCGAGGATTAAATCTGATTAAAATGAGTGCCTAGATCAGGGCTGACTGTGAAGGATGTGCTGACCAGATGGGTAAGCGCCCAGCGCACAGGAAGGACCAGGATATGTTTCCTTGTTGGAAGGGTGGGGGTAGGCAGACACAGTATGCAGCTGTGATGCTGATGAACAATAAATACACGGATTTCCAGATATTATAAAGCCAGGTTCAGGAAACCTTGACTATAAAACTACGTATTTACTTGTGTTACAACTCAAAAGCAAGTCTATATGAGGTTTCCAAATGAAAAGGAGTATGTAGAAATCCTTCAAAAGTAAAACTTAAAACTATGAGTACATAAAAACATTTCTGAAATAAATCTGATAATAAAAAATCTTTGGAGGTTGGCAGGCATTTTATTCAGTCTACCTTCCTTTTTTTCTCTTGACTGATGTGATTATTTGAAATAATCTTAAATGTCAAGGACTTTACATTTCAGATCTCAATCTTATTCCTTTGATATCTGTTTAGAAACTAGTTTCTAGAAAAAAATTAATATAATGTTGAAGGCTAACATCAATCAATTTTAGGTGACTTTTACTTTGCTAATAAGGAAGAAAACGTATTGCATATATAAACCCTCTGGCTTAACATACATACTGCTTTAGATGAAATTTTCCTTTCCTCTTCTTTTTCGCCAATTTAGCCTGCAGCATGAAGCAGAGGGTGGGTGGAGGCTGGGAGGGCAAAGGCACTCCTTCAGTTGTCCATGTCTATTCTGGCCTTCCATGAAAATGCAGGAAAAACCCTTCTTTTGAAGGCTTTGTGGAATATCCACACTTCTCTGTTGTAATGAAATTCTGTCGCAGAGAATGTATTCCTACAACACACCCTCAACCCAGAGATCTCACTGACAACATCTCTAGAGTGAGAATCTCTGAGCTTCTTAGCAAACACACCAACTTTCTCCTCTTGGGTAAGTTTTTCTGTGTTGAATTCAGGTCGGTGGAACCGTTTTTAGTGGCATAAAAGGATAATAAGGAGAGTTGAAAATTAACTGTCACAACATTAGAGGCATATCACCTTCATCAGGTCTCTGATGTTCACCTAGCTTTGCTCTACAGAAATTTTTTTCAGTACTCTTCACAGACCACCTGCATCCTGGTTGCTCCTAAAACATCAGATTCCCAGATGCTTGGGAATATGCGTCTTAACAAGCTCTCCGGGTGAATCTTTCATACAGTAACATTGGGAAGCACTGCTCTTAAGAGACAACAGAGTAAAGAGACATTTAACAACCAGCATTTTCTGGAAAAGGATGAGCAAGATACAAAAAGAGACGCCCCATCAAAACCAATGAGTCTAATGGTAACTTCTAATTAGTCATCTAATAACATGCAGTGCTGTCAAAGTATCAACCAATTCCACACATGACCATGCAAAATGCAACTGTTTTTAAATAGTTTTTTTTTTTAATTAATGTATATGTGTGTTTAGTTGCTCATTCATGTCTGACTCTTTGTGGTCCCATGGACTGTAGCCCGCCAGGTTCCTCTGTCCATGGGATTTCCTAGGCAAAGAATATTGGAGTGGGTAGCCAGTCCCTTCTCCAGGGGATCTTCCCAACCCAAGGATTGAATCAGGGTCGCCTGCATTCCAGGCAGATTCTTGACCATCTGTTTCTACTAAGTCAGAAGACAGAGCACCTTCAAGGGCATCAGAGATGGGAAACAAAAAGGGAAAGGCAAAATAAAAGCCTTGAAGGGCACTTGACACACTCAATTGAGTTTTGAAGGGGAGAACAGCCGCCCCACGGGGGGCTCTGGGGACAAATGTGCAGAGGAGCTGTGCTGTGCCCTGTTAATTATCATCTTAAGTGTAAACATATATTTTAAAAACGGGAGTTTGCTAAATAATTTTTCAGCACAATGGAATGAATGAAGCACAAAATCCTTTTGGAAAAAAGTCCTTCAAGCAGAGAAGTGTATAATCCAATATAATTTCAGTGCTGAGTCACTTTAATGCTGAGTGTGGTTAATGCTGGTGAGATTACATTTTTCTACCTTGTAGTGTAATTTAAATTTATAGGTTTAAAGAAAGCATAAGCTGCAGAAACTCTTCTAGACAGATGTCAGAAGGGAAATGCTGAATTTAAAGGCTTTGTTTTTGTTACTGGATTTGGGGTCTTTCTCAAAGAGCACTTTCTGGCCAAAGAGCCATCTGGGACACTTAATTTGAAGGACACAGATTAGGAAATAATAAATTTTTCATTAGATAAAATGACTTTAAATTTAATCTGTTACAGGAAATGTAGAGGCTTGGTAATTCTTGATCTAGTCTGAGTTTCCTGCAAGAAGACCCCATCTCTGGTGCCCACGGCTGCTACCCCAGAGCCTGGCAAACAGCGGTGCTCACAGCCTGCCTGGTGAGGGAGGCGGTCAAGTACCCACACCTGGACTCTGGACACAGGCAGAGGGTCAGAGCTGCAAGAAGGCTCTGGGAAGAAGAGCGCCCGCTGCGGTGGGCATGCCTGCCCTCTGGCCTCAGTCTCCAGGAAAGGACTGGAGGGTGGCATGTGTGTCTGATCGCACAACTATGAGCTTGGCTTTTTGACAAACACCCGCGATATTAGTGGACACACCACAGGTTACTGTCTGCCAGGCAACACTACTAGGATCAGAGCACATCTCACCCAGGCGTAGGGGCCACCGTACTCCAAGTCCGGCTGCGACTGTCGGAGGAAGGATGGAAGAGAAAAACAGCAGAAGAGAGTTTCCCAAAATCAGGTAAAAAGCTAAGTACAATATAACATAAACATAAAACAAAGCAAGCAATCTTGAAAATCTTAAAATTAATTTTCTTCATGACTTCTAGGATCTTATGTGTATTTACAAACGCAATTACAACAGCATGGCAGCTACCATAAAATCCATTAACGTTAAATAAAACTTCCACGGCAGATGTTGCTGTAATTCGTGAAATCGAAGCAGTTTGAACATTTCCTCCCCTGCCTAGTGCGTTCCATTTACATTAGACAGAAGGTCAACAGATGCATCACTATCCATTTTTAAATAAAGCAAACTTAGATTTATGATATCTAAATCTAGATTTTCTGAGGATGTCCCTACAAACAGTAGAAAAAAAATTTCTCCCATTTTTAAGGGCTTATCATCATCACTGTGAATGGAATGAAGACGGCTTGTGTTTTGAGAAAGCCAGGAGATAAAAGATACGGGTTTTGAACTCTGCAAACTATAAAGATTTTCAAAGATTAAAATATGTAAAACAGCAGAGATTGGTTGTACCCAGAGATGGACTGAGACGAGCCGCCCTCAGGGGGCAGTGGGGAGCCTTGCTCGCCCACCAACCAGGAGAGACCAGAGCTTCTGGGCCCCCGAGGGGCTTGGGGGGTGATGCTGTCACAAAGCCCTGGCCCTGAGCGGCCTCCTCAATTGCTCTGGGCTTTTTCTATATTGCTAAAAATTAGAAGGTTTGACGCTTACTCCCAGGGTCCAGGTTCTCAAGGTGTGCGGTTTTTATCTTTACAATCTTTAAGTTATTCCTTTAGATCAAGTGCATCATGGGAAAGTGTCAGGGAACACACTCCCTGGCTAACGACGAACACCACCCACCGCCGCCTTTCCGCTCTCCCCTCCACTCAGCGTCCTAACTGCAGAGGTCCTCTGAAATTTTATATCCTAAAACAAACACACTTGATATCTTGGCAGAGAAAGGTGTCCAGCATAAAAGCTTAGCTCATTTCTGGTTAAAATCCTTAAAAATGAAATAAATGCTGTGAACAGCCAAACTAACTAATAGTGCAACAGTTTTAAGGGGGTCAGGAAACCCTCTGAGGATCTTCAAGTGAACTGATTACTTTCCCAGAAAAATGCAAGTACATAAAAAATCTTGAATACAAGTTCAAGGAGTAGCACAGATGGAAAACGCTGTTTTGATAGATTTGAGCCCCCAGATAATCAGGTTTTGCTCTATTTCCATCAAAAGCTCCCTTGTGGCCCTCCTCATGGGGAGGAGGCGAACGGTCATGTGAGTCCTGTGCTCACACGCTCACCCCCCTCCTCCTTGAAAAAGTATCCTCTTCACTCGGTTTTAAGGACCTGATCTTCTCCTGGGTCTGCTCAGCAGCTGTAATTTCTGTCCCTTGTCTACAGGTTCTGTAAACTGAGTTCTGTGCTGACACTGTTTGGGTTACATGAATCTTATTTCCTCTTGCACGAATCATGTCACAGCAGAGATGAGGAATTTACGAGTAGGTGGCTAAGGAGAAAGTTTCAAATAGAAAGGAAGCTCTCTGACTTCACCTTTAAACTGTAACTTTCTGGCAAGGTTACCATGTACCTGCTTTTGGCACTTTAAGGACGATGACGACTACTAAGACCAGAGCAACAGCGCACAGCCATCCCTCAGTATCGGGGGGGGGTCGGTTCCAGGACCCCCACACCAGAGCAACAACGCACAGCTGTCCCTCAGTATCGGGGGGGGGGGGTCGGTTCCAGGACCCCCACACCAGAGCAACAACGCACAGCCGTCCCTCAGTATCGGGGGGGGGGGTCGGTTCCAGGACCCCCACAGACCCCAGAATCTGCACATGGCTCCAGTTCCTAATTCAAAATTGCCTAGTTTTTGCATAAAACCCATGCACACCCTCCTGTACACATTCAGTCATCTCTAGAGTCCCTACAACACCAAATACAATGTAAATGCTATGCTGTTGTCGTTCAGACAAAGTCACCTCTGACTCTTTGCTATGTGAATAGTTGTAAATTCAATGTCAAATGTTATGTAAACAGTTGCCAGTGTGTCAAATTCAAGCTTCGCTTTTTTGTTAACTTTCTGGAAATTTTTCTCCTTGGCTATTTTTAATCTGTGGTTGGTTGGATCATGCAGAACTTGGGGATAAAAAGGCTAACTGTTATCACCTTTGTAGTTTTCTGTTACAAACAGCCGAGTTAAACGCACATTTAGTGCGAATATAAGAAGGCTAGGAGTGTTATCACAACTTAGCTGTCACAGTGATTAAAAGTGAGCCTTCTGCTCCTTACAGTCCTTCAGTAACATGAGAGGGTGTGTTGAGACTGAATTATTACCAGGGAGACGCAGCTTTAACCCAGTGGCAAATGACACTGACTCCGTCTCGGAGCAAATTCCAGGAGACGGTGAAGGACAGGGAAGCCTGGCATGCTGCAGACCATGGGGTCGCCAAGAGTCGGGCACGGATGAGTGACTGAACAACAACAGATGACACTGACATGCTGCGTTTAACTTGTCGAGTTAAAGAACCAATAAGCCAAACACATTTTCTCTACTTAACTTCCCAAAGCACAGCATGTTTTCAAGTATAATTAAGATTTTTGGAATGTTTAAGGAAGGATGTGTTTTTGTGTTTATCAACCATCAGGCTGTCTGTGATGCAGAGATTTCTTTACAGTTGATGAAAGGCAAGGCTGCTGAAGGCCCCGGGCCGGAGAGATTCAATGTGCTCTGACTTTTCACCAGGCAGCCCACAGCAGCCTTCAAGGAGCCATGCAAAGCATCACTGCATAACAGTTACTTTAACTTGTAGTTACTTTGCTGAGATTCCAATTGGATGGGAGCCTGCACTTCCGTAAGGACAGAATGTGTCTCCATGCTCCTCTCATACTAGCAATGAGACGACCTGATCTAAATGGGGCAGTTTGGTGACGTGGACCCAACAGGAAAAAACAATGACTTCCACTTTGGGGAGAAGGACACAATAAAAGTGCTTATGCATGTCAACCAACTCTCTGCATCACAAAGAAACATCCCGCCATTGGACAGATTTTAAATAAGCATCTTGACAATGAACAAGGACTTTGAACGCAGGGCTGGGAGGGCAAGGACCACAGACGCACACTGTACCATGCAAACCCAACCATCCTGGTTACTGACCCTCAGACTTCCGCGGCTACCCACTGACATGCGCTCATCTTCATCAGATGCCTAGTGAAAGAAAGATGAAAACAACCGTGAGGAGATATGGTAACAAAGGTAACACGCCCAACTCTCAGAGGAAAGCGGCTGACCTGACACACGGCCAGGGGGCAGGTCAGACCGCTCCAAGAATCTCAGTGCCTGTGAGCCTGTGCGTTCACCGAAAGGGCTCTGTTTGTGCAAAGCATCACAGGACTGTTTCTGGATAACATGGCTCTACATTAACTTCATTAAAGTGGTGGTGTTCACTTCTCTGGTTATGCACAAATATATAGCTTAATGCATACGACTGCAAATTATTCATGGATATTCAACAACAAAGAAAGCACTAAAACTGTAACGAACATATTAATACTCATTAAAACACTCATTAATACTCAGGAAATTTTCAAAGTCTCCTCTCACCAAAGTCAAGCCAAAATGCTAAAAGCTGAGTTCACAGTCTTTGTATAGGTAATCGTATCAGTGTTAATTTCTTAGATATAGATACAGACACAGACCTGTAGACAGATATATATACTTATAGATAGGTGGGTGGATAGAGAGACAATTAATGTTATTTCAGCCACCAGAACGGCCAAGCTGACTTCAGTCGAAACGCCGAGGTAATGAAGGAAGACGGTACTAACCGACGTGTTTCTTCTGGATCTGCGAGAGTAGCGTTCACTGTCTTCCTACCAAAGCAATGAGGAGACAGCTCAGAAAGGTGAGAGGCAGACAGGAGGAGCCTTAAGTCAGTCCAACCACGGCTCAATACAGTATTTCTGATACAAATGTCAAACAAATATTTACTTTGCTTAAAGGCTTCAATTAAACCACTGGAGGAAAATGTTTTCTTCTAAAGCAGGTGGGGGTGGAGGGAGGAACTTAAGCACACAAATCACTGGGATGTTTCATTCTGGCTTTAAAAACAAGCATGTGTTCGGTGAAAAGCAGGCTCTTACTTTTTTTTTTTCCTAATCGAATCTGGTGCATTGAAATCAACCTACTTCTTACATTCAAAACCTACTCACTTCTGTTCAGGAATCAGAGAAGAAACCATCTTTGTAAGAGATCCGACACGGACGCCACCCCATCTACTACATTTTGTGCACCCAAACACTTCGCTTTGCATTTGGACTTCTCTGAAGTCGGGGCATATCTTATAATCAAAGCTGCTCACAATTATAATTAGCATTTTCTTTCTCAGTGGTATATAAAACACTGACACATCTTTTAACTGTGTCTTAAGATTTGGTAAATTTATACCTATGCCATATAAGCTTTAAATGATGGTTTACACATAACAGAGGTTGAAGTTAATTGTTTAAACAGAGGAATTGTGTGCTCTTTGTATTTCAACAACTGTTTTCTTTTATATTATACACAGATCTCTAAGATGTAGGTAATTTTCTATTTCCTTGGATTATTTTATGTATAAGGGACATTTAATAGGACAGCTGCATACTGGCCTGGTTCTCAAATGCTGGAAGGATGCGATGATGTCTGTGAGGCCAGCAAGCAAGGTGACAAGGACAAGGAGAGGTGGGGGGCCCTCGGGGGTGAACTGATGAGAGGAGGTGAGAAGCCAAGCTCCCCTGGGACCAGTGGATGGCTCTCAGAACCCACCCACCTTCCAGAGCCTCCCACTGTGGGGCAACATCTCCGCCCGAGAGGCTTGTAAGGATGGGGTGGAGGGTATCATTAGGGGCGGGCCAGCTCTTAATTGACGAAGGACAGACAGGTTTTGCCAGGAAACGGGGAGAAGGTAAAGGCCTTTTCTCCTCCAAGAGCCGTGGTTTCTCAGGGACAGTGGACGAAGTGAGCAGGGCCCAGCAGCGAAGGACAAAGGTCGGAAGGAGAGTGACCAGGCAGCTGACTGCAATCGGGCTTGGAGACCACACAGCTCAGCACGCCCTCTGGGTTCTGGCTAGAGCTGGCGAGACGGGCCGGTCACGGGAAGGTTCTCACGCGGGGGGCCCTGGCCCAGCCTGAGTGTCGCCAGCAGGGATCCTGCTGAGTGGAGACGGGGGAGGCGGTGGGGGTGGAGACCCCCACGCACTAGCCTGGGGGGTTCCGGGAGCCAGCCGCCTCACCAGACGCCTGGCCGGGATGGTTCCTAAGCAGCCTTCACGGGGGCTGTAAACAGCAGACCAGATGCAAACATCCCCGGAAGGCAGCCTCTCAGTATTAAATTAGGGGGCAGCCAGGATCTAGCTATGCAATTACACTGTGGGAGAATGAAATCACAAACCGTTTCAAGTTTTGAAAAATCATATTTGAGGCCTACCATCCATTGCTCGATGTCGCCCCATTTTGTATCCAGCCCATAATATTTCTGTAGACAGAAGGGAAAGAAGATGAGGCAAGAAGTGACATGTGGTCTGCGTAGGACACTGTTCCGACATGCATTTCCAAGCTGCTGCCCAAGCCCCAGGGTCAAGGGAACATGCCAAGGCAAAGCGGGGAAGAACAGGCAAGGCTCTGCGGGGGGCTGCAGACCCCCCCCACGCCACCTGTGAGCCCGGGAAGACGACTCTCCCCACCCAGGAAGACAACCCTCCCCACCCAGGCAAGACAGACCAGGACAAAGCATTGCTAGGGCAAGGGGGAGGCCTCCGTAGAGGCCAGGAATTTAAACAGCCAAGCAGTATATCAAGCCCCTCTGTCAAGCTGGTTGTGCCTTCAGAGAAAATGTATTGCAACAATAAAACACTGTGTGTGTGTGTGTGTGTGTGTGTGTGTGTGTGTGCGCGCGCGCGCGCGCTCAGTCATATCCGACTGTTTTCGACCCCTGTTTAAGAGAAGCCAAACCGGAGGGCCATTTCTATGTTGCTACAACAGGGATGAGAAAACCAGAGGAAAGGGGCGGAAACGATGTCCTGACCCCTAGATTTCTGATACACTTGCTCCAGCCAGCTGATATCTATGCTAAATTTAGGCCCTCGAGAATTTCTGGGCTGTGGACGTCTTTATAATATGCCGCTGATGGCAAGATGGCCAAGCAGCCTGTTGCAGAAGAGGTCTTGGTACAGCGGGAAAAAAAAGACTGGCTTTTTCTTTAGCCAATATCTCCATGCTTCCACCTTGGCTGTCTAAACTGCAACTGCCCAAGTTAGAATTACAAAAGCAGATTCAGGAAGGCTACTACTGTCACCAAAATAGCAATTCCTAACTTAGGTGGGAACCCCAGTGGAGTCTTAAATAAAGGGGCTTTGTTTTTCTCCTCACTTTTCCCTCGATTTCCAATAAGAAAACCAAGAAACCACCACCTAAACCTCTGTATCATATAACACAGATATGACATTCCTTTTGCACATAAAAACTTAAAATCAGAGGGAAAAAACTGCATGTGAGAACTGCATGACACCTCTTGAAATTGTTTTACAATGACCCAAACAGGCTGCTGCTGTTATATTTGGTTTAGTTTCTGTTTGTTTTGAAAGGCGGCCAGATTTAAAACATATGGCTCTTCAATGGTCTCGCCCCTTTCTCTTAGAAATGGTGGTAAGTAGAAAATTTGAAGAAGAAGATTAGGAGAGAACTTACCAGTGCTTTAAAAATTCAACCAATATACAACTCGAGCAGCTAAAGCGCATGAGTCAAACACTTTTCTGTAAGTTCCTTACCTTAGACTATAAATTGAGAAGGGGAATAAAAGGAAATACTCCCCACGGTCATGTTTCAACAACAGCGCAGGTTAAACACAACATCTTAAAGCTATTTTGCGTTCATGCTAACCCCACTTTCACTGTCAAACTCCAGGTATAAAAAGTTCAATGCCATCAGCCCTCCTTTATCTCATGCCTTGATTACAAAGATAGAAAATGCGGCTTTTACAAAGGAACGGGCCTATAGAAACGGGCAAAAGGTAAATTCCAAAAGAAGTCTGCGTTATCTGCTTTTCTATTTCCGTCTTTTCCTTTTTGGCCAATTCTATACCCATATCAAATACTGCATTCTACCTGTTGCTCTTTTTAGGACAAAAATAAGAACCAGTATTTAAAATCTTTCGTTGAGTTCACAGGTGGCCTTACAACTGCAGTAACTCTAGCTCCGTTTCCAAGCCATCCGTGGGGGGAGGACACCCCTGGAAAAGTGCGGTTAAGGAGTCGCCCTGGTGTTAGTAGCAGGGGCGGCACAGCAAACTCTAGAAAGTGCCCAACACTGCACACGTAGGCTGTGTGAGGAGCCGCTGAGCCATGCAGAGGGAAGCAGAAGCCAGGCGGGTGCACAGGTGCTTGACTTTCAGAAACAGCTTTGATTCAACACAAGAGAAACTGTGATGGAGACAGCCGCCGGGCTGTACCGAACCTCACTGCCTCCTTCTCCTGTGTCCTGGGTCTTAGCGACGAGGCAAGACTCCCCTTCCCTCAGACACATCTTGATTATAATAACGGAATCTGCTTTTCCGTGGAGGGCTCCCTGATCTCCCTTTAGTTGTACTGGGCGTGCGTGCTGTGCTAAGTCGCCTCAGTCTGTCCAGCTCTTTGCGACCCCATGGACTGGAGCCCGCCAGGCTCCTCTGTCCAAGGGATTCTCCAGGCAAGATTACTGGAGTGGGTTGCCAGGCTCTCCTCCAGGGGGTCTTCCTGACCCAGGGATAGAACCCGGGTCTCTTGCATCTCCTGCATTGGCAGGTGGGTTCTTTACCACCAAGGGCCACCTGGGAAGCCTGTACTGTGTGTACACATGACCATTCTGACAAGATTCTAATGGTGTATCCCTGGTAGTGAGGAGGATATTCTTGATCCAGCACCAGATGGGAATGAGTCAAGTGGACACGACCAGAGAGGAGTCCCTGTCTAGGTTTTAGTTGACCATGTTCTATCCCGTCAGTTACCGTGACGGTTCCCAGCCTTGCCTTTCGCCTGTGAAATTCTGACCTGGATTCTTTATGTGTGGTTTGGAACTCGAGCCTCAGTATACACTTCCAAGTGGACTCTGCAAAACCTAACAAAGTTCAAATAGATCCTGGCACCTTCTTAACTGGTTTCTTGACACTTTGGGGGAAAATATTTATGCAGAGTGAGGGGGGCAGGGGAGAAAGGCAATTTGGAACTGCAGCTGGTAAAGGAATCCAGAAACAACTTTATTTTATTATTTTTTTCAAAATTAACACTGCATTTAATATTCTTATTAAGTGCCAGGGGGCTCCCAGAGGGCCAGTGAAGGCTGAGGAGATGTGCAGAAGGAAGCGGAGAGGCTCTCACTTTGTTTGTCTGGTGCACACTTCTTCGAACCCTAAATCCTGGTGAACGGGCATTTTCATTGGAGAATACCAAATGGAACTTTGGGGAATTGCTAGGAGGCAATTCAGACTCTCCAGAGGAGGTTATGATTCTAAAGAAGTCAGAAGTGGCTCCAGGTTGGGTCTAACAAGACAGCGGCACCAGAAGCCAGAGTCTCTGGAACTTTAAATGCACTGACTCACTGTGTTTAAAGGGCTTGCTTTTTCAAACCTATGAGATTAGGTCACCTTGTTTTGATTTTCTTAGCTGCTCTCAAAGACAACTATAACTCTTTTTTATAAACTAAATATGTTTGTAAACAAGAAATTGTTTCAATTCATTTATGGGAAAGACTCCCTGTAAACACTTTTCTATAAATTCTCAGAGAACTGTTCACGCCTTCCTTCATTATTGCTGGATCAGGAGTCACTGACTTGGTTGTTTTTATTTTCTGTATCGTGCCAGCTCAGTGCACTTATTTCTAAACCTCAGCTGCCTTTACAAAATACCCTCAGGAAACGGAGATGTGTGTTAGCACTCTGAATATTAGGGATGGAAGGCAGGTTTGTTTTAAGCTACTGGGTTTTATTGTTATATCATCATTTTCTTTTTTACTCAGTTTTAAATCAGTATGTAATAATCTCAATGTATGGTGATATGTAATGAAATTTTAAACACCTACTATTAATAATAAAATTACATGTGAGGATATTCTTTCATTTCAAATGTCTGATTCTAAACGGTTTTCCAAACTCTGAAGTGTGATTTTATTTTGTCTTAGAGTTAATTTTTTCCTTAACGAAACAATTTTCCAGTTTCTTGAGAAAAATGGAGATGGAAAAAGCATTCAGTACCCAGAAATGTGTGCTGATGGCTGCTTTTCGTGGTGGCTAACGTGAACACCTATGCATTCGTGCTCAAACCAATTCACAAACATAACAGTAAAAGAAGCAGTAAGAACTTTAATGAGTTCTCAATCAAAGGCATTATTTCTGAAAGGTGACCAGGTCCTTGGCAAGGGAAAAAGAGTACATGCAAATCAGAAAATAAATAAAGAAGAGCCTACCTTTTGCACCTGATAGATCTACAGAGAAGGGCAAAAGAAATCAGAAAAGAAATATGAAATCCAATTACAGAAGTAGAAAAATCACAAAGGTTCTACAGGCACCTAGAAATCTGAATACAAGCCAGATTGAAACAGAGCAAAACCTGCTAGAATGCGAATGAAAAAAACTCTCTCGTAGTCTCACTGAATACTCAGTAGTTTCAAAACAGGTCTTACATTCTATTTTAGATATGTTGGCGAAATATAGGCACATCCACACAAGTCTGCGAGAATCCTGCTATTAGTCTAAGGCAGAAGTTTGTGTTAATTAATACCATTAATGGGAGAAAGAACTTCATCCTCAATATAAAATTTCTTTTCACATGATCAAAAGTTAGCAAAAAAGTACAGAAATTTAATTGGAAAGTCAGCTGATCAAATTCACAAAGAGTTAAGAAAAATTCTTTCATGTTCTGATTCATGCAGATACAAATCAGGAAAACTTCAGCCAAACAGATTGATCACGAGGATATAACTGAAACAAATTTTGAAATGCTTATTATCATACCGGGATATACGAGTTTGCTCTAGAGGTTTCTCCTAATTTTGTAGTAATCCCTAGGTAAGACTGAGATGCCTATTCCATCACTCATTCATTCATTCATTCTTCATTCATCCAACAAAACTGCTGAGGCATGGTCCAAGGCATTGCTACAGCTATGAGACTTCAGACTCCGTGCTTCGAGTCCTACACAGGTGAGCAGAGATCAATATATCCAACATCTGTACTACATTAAACGTTACGTCTCCAACAGAAACGTTGATCAGGTCAGTAACAACAAGAGACGTGCCCTGATCGTCAGACTGCCTGGTCATCATACCACTATTTTTTTTCCCATTTGTTTAAGGCTCTCAGACAGAGTTAAAGTTTCACTCAGATGTCCCAAATAACATCTGCATATTCTCCCTAATAAATCCATTAAGAAGGAGCTCATAGTCCTCTGAGACAGCCCCAAAGCACGGCCATGCAGTCAGTTCTCAGCATCCGCAGGGGTGAAGAGAACCTCTGAACCATTCAGCTGCGAGGCTGGGGCTGCCTGCTCCACCCGGACGGATCACCAGCCTGCTCCCAGCCCCCATGTCCTCAGGGTCTGCGAGGTCTTGCTGACAGACCAGCGCCTCCAGCACTGGGGGGGACACTCGGCTCACCTCTGCCCTGGGTACACTCTCCATGCTGACCATGGAGGGGCCCAGGCACCAGCGCGGCTTCAGCCACCACCCACCTCCGACACCCTCCAGTGGTGTCCTCAGCTTCCTGCTCTCATGAGCCTCCAGGGACCTCACTGCTCTCCAGGCGTTCACAAGCTCCGTCTGCCTGCTGCCAAGCCCACCTCCGTGTCACGGAAGACCTTGGCCCTGCTCAGAATCAGCGGTGGGGTGGCTTGCCACCAGACAGAAAGAGGGGTCGTGTTTCTCAATTTTTATACTGAAATAACGATGCTACAGGTTAAACACGGGTCTTCCAAAGCATATTCATTTCCACTTCATCAACAACTTAAAATGCCAGTGCGCCAGGCTGTCAGATTGTATAACACAGATTGTGGGGCTGGATCTAATTATAGGCAGGCCCAGAGACATGATATGCAAAGGGGAGACCCAGGAGTATGCCTGCACGCCATCCTCGCTCCTGAAAGCATGGCCCCACATCTGAAAGCCGTCTGCATCCTCTCTCCAGATAGGCACACACCGTGGGCACACCTCTGACACCCCCCAGCCCTGGACTTGGGTCACGTTAAGAATCAGCCAGACCAACAGCTGCTCTTCATGTCTCTCTAACACTCGGGCAGACACCACGGCCTGTTTTGTGTTCCCATGATGTGCCCCGAATCAGCACCAAGGAAAAAAACTTGTTTTTCAAGGTGCGCTTCCGCTTGTGAACTGCTGAGGATTACGTGGATGTGCACTCCTGCGCCGCGTGAGCGCCAGCATGCGCCCTGCCGGTGTTAATCCCGAGGTCAACACACTGGCGCTGCCCTTGGTTTTCACCGGTGATGACACGCCTGCTTTGGAGGCAGAGGGTGAGGATTACAGGCTCTGCAGCTTTTTCGGTTCTAGGTTTGAATCTTGGCTCAGCCACCTTCTCAGCTTCTGTTTAATTAACTGCCTAATTAAGGCCTGCTTTCCTCACCTGTCAATAAAACCCGGAGAGACCCTGCTGCAGACAGTGAGGGCACCCAGGCCCAGCACCACCCCACACCGGGGGGCTCCTGGAGGTCCCTGCAGACCCCCTGCCCCACCCCAGTCCACTTTGACTATTAATATACATCCACGAGTTTTATCTTAAACCTTCCAAATCCCTTTGCTGAGGAAGCCGACAGAAACAGTCCATGGCAATGCTCTCCTGCCCCAAGGACGCTGGATTTATGCGCGTGAAGCTGTCCTTGGTGTGAGTGAGTGCTCATGGGCTCACAGATCAAAACAAAGCTCGGGCTGAGCCAGGGCCCCCGTCCGCTCTCCAGCCTCCGCCATCCGGCTCTCTGCCCACAAAGCCTTCTTGCCTGTCCTGCCTTCCTCCACTGCAGCTTCTTCGCTCGGTGTCCACACTCGCTGTGCTGACCAGAGTTAGTTCCTCTGCTTCCTCCCGACACACACAGGGCCCCCCACCCAAGGTGTCCTTCTGCACCCAGATACTTCGCAGTGTGGGGCGGGGCCGTCAGGCACGTGGTCTGACCCCGAAAAGGGGTGCGTTCTGCAGAGAAGGCGCCCTCGCAGTCTCCTTGGCCTGTCCCTGAGCTCACAGCAGGGAGAAGGGTCCTGTAGAGGAGGCCCACACAGGGCTTATTTAAAAAGGTGACGTTTACTGAAGGTACCTTCCAGACAGCGAAGGTGCGCTTTCCTCCTCAGACCCACAGGCCCTGGAAACCCGTTCCCACACCTGAAAGCGTCCCTGCGGGAGCTGAATGCTAAGAACCCCCCGGGTCAGCACACTGCTTTCGTTCAAGACATTTCCCGGAACCTGAATCACAACTAAAGAGTTTCACCCTGTGACCACATACGTGTCTCTGCTGTAAGAATACAGAGTTTCAGTGCAAACTGCTACATAAAGAATGGATAAATAACAAGCTCCTACTGTATCACACAGGGAACTATAATCAGATCCTGTGATAAATCATTATGGAAAAAGAGACGAAAAAGAATATATAGGTAAAACTGAATCACCTTGCCGTACAGCAGAAGCTAATACAACATTGTAAATCAACTATACCTCAATAAAATTAAAAAAGGATAATTTTGAAATTTTAATGCCATCTATTAACTAATGGCACTTGTGTATCTGACTGAGGGAGGCAAACTATGGCATTTTTTAATCAGATTTCCCAGGTCTTAATCAATTTTCTCTGCAAAGCCTGAGGGCCTTAGCAGTCACCAGATACCGGAGGGCAGGCCACCCGCACAGCAGCTGGGCCAGGTTGCTCAGGTCCTCGGGGCTCCTCGGCCTTGGGAGCGAGGTGGGGCTGCACCTGGGGGTGGGGTGGGGTGGGGTGAGACTCCACAAGGTCACTCCCCTGCTGACATCCAATGCCCATTTAATGATACCGAGATCAAATGGCCCGGACTTAGTTTCCCATCTTTGGGTAGCAGCTGCAGTTCTGCAGCTCGAGGTATTGCAACTGCAGTGCAGGAGTTTAGCAAGAGATCACTTTGCAGAATTAACGTGGAACGGAAGGGGACTTCCCTTGACTCAAAAGAGAAAGGGGTGCTTTGCTTTTAAAGGAGGCACTTCAAATAGTTTCTTACTTAGCTTAATTCCTCTTAACCTTTATTTTCTAAAACAAGAACTTCTGCCAAAGAACTTTGTGAATAACACGCTGCTCATATGACCCAGTAGGGGCTGGCTAAAAAGTTCGTTTGGGAGCACCCCGGAAAACTGGGACAAACTTTCTGGCCAGCCTAATATATATTTAATCCAATTCTGCCCATAATAAAGGATAGAATATATTATAATTTGGAGGACAGATATGTACACACATACTATGTAATTCATTTTCACCTTGATTTTGTAGAAATTTTCCCTTTGTGCTCTTGGTGAGAGTAACTTTCTCTTACTTTGTGAGACAAATGGTACAATGATTACTAACACCACCACGGAAACCAAAGCAAGTCCCCCTGACAGGTTCAAGGTCATCTTTCCCGAGTCCAGTGGTTCAGAGTGGAGGGGACAGCCACAGGCCACCAAAAACGCTGACTACCAGCGGAGGAGGGTGCGGTGTGGACACTCAGTCAAAGGTGGAAAAACATGGATGGGGCAACAAGACATTGTGGACAGTTCTTCTTACAGCCCTTTTAAGGCCTTAATATAAAAAGATCGGGGGCTGGAGGAGAAGCAGGGGAAGCAGACCCATGAACAAGCCACCGCTCCTGCTGGAGGCTGGGGAACGCAGCCCCCGCCCCAGAAACTGTGACGAGGCCGCTGCACTAGCCCCTGAATGTCCCTGCCTGTGGGTTTCTGAAGCACAGGGAAGGGGCTGCTGGTGTCCTGCACTCGGGGTTTGTAAGTAGTTACTGAATGAACAGCAATATTCTAATAGACATCAACACCAGGCAGTCCGAACAATCAATTTGTCACTTAAAATCTCTGACTCAGGGAACTGCCCAGGGGTCCAGTGGTTGGGACTCAGCACTCTCACTGGCGGGGCCTGGGTTTGTCCCTGGCTGGGGAACTGAGGTCCCATAAACTGTGTGGGGCGGCCGATAAATAATAATAAATAAATAAAATCCCTAACCTAAAAACCAAGGTGGCCTCCAATGAGTACACTTTATGTCCGAGTCTAGTGCCGGCTCTCGGTGTCAGGGTGATTCCTGGAGCCCAGGTGACATGTCTCAGACAGACAGGTGACAAAGGCCCACAAAACAATGAGTCCTATCCCTTTTCTCCACCTCCTAGTCCAAATACTTCTCCCTGAAGCCTCTCCTGAAGATGCCCCTTTGAATGTCCTTTAACAATGACTCTGGGTCAGTTCCAGTCCCCAGAGTTTGTTTACAAAAGAATCCGAATCAGTCTCCCACCCTCGCCCTTAACCGACCTCATGGCAGGGGAGGGGCTGTAGGTGAGCCCAGCCTTAAGCAGTTTCAGCTCAACTGCAGAGTTCAAATAGCTAACTTGAGAATTCAGGAGGCTCTATTTTTAATTTTAAAACGGTAAATGTGACTCCAGGTGGGAGAGGCACTGAGAAAATGTCAAACCCATGCTTCTCTGAGTAAATTAAAAGCCCCCCAAATTAAAATACTAAATTAATTCTAGAAGCAAAGTATCATAAAAGCTAGAACTTACTTACAATCGCATTTGTATCTCCAACAAGGAGGGAGGACGCGGTGATCTACCTTCAAACGTTTGTTTAGTGTTCTTCTGCATGTAAACGCAGGACAAGTGATGCCCAAGAAATGTGGCTGCTGCCCTGCCGTGGGGTCACTTCCCACCTCTGCTGGCCTGGGGGTGGCCTGTCTCTCAGGGACATCACGCCCTGCTTGGTGGCTTTCGGCTTTCCTCCACTGGGACCCAGGGATGTCTCTCCTAACTAACCCCCGGGGCTTGAGTTCCTAGTGACCTCCAACCTGTTCTTGAAGTTTCCTCCTCAAGTTCAGACCTGGCCACGCCCCTCCCGAGTTCACACAGAGTGGCCGACCCTGCAGGCGCGAAGGGGCTGAGAGTGAGCAACTCACCTCCATGGGGAATGTGACCTTGGGAACCTGGCAGAAACCGCAGTTTCACGAGAAGCTAGAAATGCAGCGTTTCATCTGAAGCCTGACAAGTTTTGAAACACTAGTTCAACTTTGAAAATGTGGCTACGTGAACCAGACGTGACTCTACGAAGGCATCTGGCCCCCTCTCCAGCACAACAAGGTACAAATCTTCCCAACAGAAAGAGCCCTCTGGGGGACCTGATGTGGCTGCACCCCAGGCCCCAGAGGCCGAGGCCCGCAGGAGAAGGCGGAGCCCTTGGAGAGGGACTCCTTCACCCACCGCCTGAGCTTCAAGGTCAGGGGAAAGGCCACCCTTCAAACTGAGTGAAAGAGCCCTCGAGCCGCCCACGTGGCTTCTGGCTCCGGCTGGAGGTGGTGAAAGAAAGAAGCAAACAGCATTAACGAGTGTGTAAACACAATGCTATCCCCTTCCCAGGAGGGCCATTTCTTCCCCTGGCTATTTCATCCGGTGTTTATTCTATTCGCTGTATCACTTAACGGGGCTTCAGGTCTCACGAAACCTATTACAAAGTGTAAAAACCACAAGGGAAGTATTTTTAAACGGGACTGTTTGGATAGCCGCAAAAAATAATAATCCGTGCTTTCACGTTTTAATTCAGAGGATGGGAACTGTGGCTCCACAGCTGGAAGCAGCACCTCCTGGCTCCTTTCAGCTGGGAGGCTGGTCCAGGGTGATCCACTCCGGCAAGTGCTCTGTGCAGATCCGATGGGTCGAGTGTCCAGGACGCCGCGCCTGGCATTCGTGCCAGGCCATGCCTTGGCCTGACCCTGACCAGAGTCACAGGAGGAACAGGGGCCTGGAAGGGACCCTTCCGGGGCCCCGCCGAGCAGCCTGGCCTTACCTCCTTCTGCTGCCGCTCCAGCTCCTTCATCCTGATCTCTCGGGCCTCCGCGCGGGCTGCGCGCTTCGCCGCCAACCTGGCCTCCGCCTGCAACAGACCCGGAGACTGTGTTAGGAGATGGACCCAGTGGCTCCTTTCCAGGATACGGTCAACCGTATGCTCTGGTTTGGAGGTTACTAAGCACACAGTAACAAAGACTCGTACGTGGTAAAAAGGGCCCAGGAATCACGATACTTTCAGCAGTCAGGACTGCTCCCTCTGCTAAATGTCAAGTGGGCGCTGTTCTGAGGGCTTCATGTACGTTACGCCGTGGGATCATCATAGCAGCCTTTTTGTGACGATCATGTTACCACACCCAGTTAACAAGTAAGAGATCTCGGGCACAGAGAGGGTAACACGCCCAAGGTCACACAGCCAGTCAAGTGGCAGGACTGGGCAGTCTGCATTCCTCTGGAGGGTCGACAGATTAATGCAGGAGCAAAAGCATCAGAGCTGGACAAGACCCCGGGTCACCGGTTCAAACGCTCCCTTTACACAGCAGGAAGCAGAGACTTGGAGAGGCTGCCAGACCCATCCAAGGTCATTGGGCTGGGACTCTGCCCCTGCGTCTCAGAACTCCAGTCCAGCCACCCCTCGCTGCTCCCTGCTGCCCCTAGGCTCAGCACCTGAGCCTGCGTAAGCCCCACCTTCTCTCAAAGCATCTCAGACCAGAGCTGAGTGGTTCCAGCTGTTTAGAAAGGTTACATTAAAACAAAACCCGCCTCCATTTAACCACTTGTCAACTTGCAGCTGATTTGCCTTATTCTACTTAAAAGCTTTATAAAATACTTGACCAGGACCAACCAATGCCGTGGGACCTGGCACTTGAACCCTGTTTCCTGTTCTACAAATCTCGAGCTGATTCACTGCTGCAGGTGCTAAACCGGCCCAATGAGCTAAATGGTGCAAAGGTGCCAGGATCCAGGTTTCCTGCTGCGAAAACAAATCCGTTTTCCTTTCCACTTAAATTTTTATGGGAATTCACTTGTAATGCTTCCAACAGTTCTGACCCAGCTTTCACTGTTCCTTAGATCATCCTAACATGAGGCCACTGAGACGGCTGGCACGCTTCTGGTGCGGTCACTGTGGCTGGCTAGCTGTGAGGTGGCCTGAGTCCTACTGTCCAGTTTCTCCCTGAGGGCGGGGCACCCTGCACCCCAGGCTCCCATCAGGATGGTGGGTCCTGACATCCACGATACCCCTCACTTCTACCCTATAATTATACTGCATGTGTGTGCCTGTTAGTCGCTCAGTTGTGTCCAACTCTTTGAGACCCCATGGACTGCAACCTGCCAGACTCCTCTGTCCATGGCATTCTCCAGGCAAGAATACTAGAGTGGACTGCCATTTCCTTCTCCAAATTATATTGCATAGCACTACAAATTCATCTTTTTTTCTAAATTCTAATCGAAGTTGAAAACTGACCTTAGTTGACCTGCCAGAGATTGGCTGGCTAATGTCTTTACAAGGTATTTATTCTAAAACTTGCTTTGCTCATGTGGTTTCTTGATCAACCAACCCGGGCCCAAGTTCTTCAAATCAACGGCATCAAAAATCACAGCTGCATCTGAACTTGGATACCTCGTTGCCATTTTCAGTTTTCTAAACCATGTTACACTGTGTGATGAGCCAAACTGGAGGGCCGGGGTTGTGCGGTGAGGGGAAGGAGGGTGGGAAGGTCCAACAGACTGACGCCCGGCCACACGGAGTCCTTACAGCCCCGTGGACGGGCCAGCTAGAGATCTGCACCCACGCTGAGTGCAGCGGCCTCCGCAGCCTTGCCTGGGGAGCCGTGGGCTCCAGATCTGTTGGCTCAAGGTCTATGCCAGTGGAGAACGAGGCAGTCAGAGTCCATCAGCTTGGGAGGAGGGGCATTGGGAAAAGAGAAGGGAGGGCAAGGAGGAAGAGAAGGGGGATGAGGAGTGAGGATGTAAGGAAGAGGCCAGGGCCTGGAGAAGGAGGGGCTGCCGGCGGGGGACAGCGAGAGAGGTGAGCGGCGGGCAGGACTCCAGGTGGCCCCCGAGATGCCCGTCGCTGGTGTACACGCTGCACACATGCGTCCTCCCTGAGTGTGGGCAGAGCGCTGTACGACGGGTGTCACCCTGGGACTGGGTTCCCACACCGCAGAGACAAATGCCCCGGTGAGCAAGATCCCCTCATCTGCTGACTTGAGTTCTGGGTGGGCCTGACCTCACCAGGGGAGGCCTGGAAAAGTGGGTCTAGAGGCCAGAGGAGTCTCCTGCCAGAGAGGGGCCACACGACAAGAGTGTGGGGGCCTCTGAGAGCTGAGAGCGGCCCCAGCGGACGGGAACACCGCACCCTGGTCCCACACCAGCAGGACGAGAACACCACCAACGCCCATGGGAGCTGGGGCTCAGGACCCTGTGCTCCAGAAAGGACACAGCCCGGCCGGCACCTTGACCGTAGCCTGTTTGAGACCCTGAGCAGAGGACACAGGAGGCCGCGGCCAGACTCCTGACCCATGGAATCGGTGAGCTGATAAACATGTGCTATTCTAAGCTGCGTGTTTGTGGGCACTTGTTACGCAGCAGCGGAGAACTGGCCCGAGGGGGTGAGGCCTGGATGACTCCTGCTCACACAGCGTGGGAACCTCTGTGATCTGAGGGAGCCCAAGCCCTTGGCCACCCAGCTCCTCCCCGGCCTGTCTGTCCTGCCCCGCCCAGGACAGAAGCAATGAGCCTCAAAGGGACCTGTCTGAGCAGGCAGCCCCTGCCTCCTGGGGTGACCTCCCCACCAGACTGGCAGGTCTCCCAAATCATGGCCCATCATCAGACCCCAGCTACTCTTGTGGGTCACCCTCCCCCCAGGAAAGGGCCCGCCCCCTCTCTGGTCCTTATGTCCATCCAGCCTGTCTGTCCCGTCTATGATCTGAGGGACCTGGGCCTGTGTTGCTAAAGGGACCACATGGATGAACCAAGTCCTAGGACAAACTCTCTGCAAGGACATGGGCTAGTCAACCTTGCGGACGGATTGACATGGCCACGCTTCACCTTAGATCAGAAGGCAGGAGGGAGGGAAAGGATTCAGCACAGTTTCAAATGCTTGCAGTCACCACCGTACAAAGTCCCTTCATCTCATGGATTCTTACATGACTCATACGTGGAGAACAGGCTCTCATGACACAGGAAGTGGTAACAACCATGCTTGCCTCTGGGACTCTGGCTAGAAGCTGACGGATACACGAGCCAACGTTTCAAGTGGCACAGAACCTACACACAGCCAACTTCACCAGCACAAAACTAGTACCAGAACAACCCCGACACAGCCCGAGATGCCTGAATGAAAACCACACAGATCTCCGATAACACAGTGGATCCTGAAACACTGATGTTGCCAAGAATGCGAAGCAGACACAGAGCGTCCCAAATACCCATCCTTCAAGACAGCAGCAGAGGAAATCTGCGGTAAGATCAAGTAGTCCAGCGAACCAAAAAGTACCAAATAGCGATGGTCCACCCTGGTGACCTGTAGGCATGAGGTCACTCAGCCAGCGTTTCCAGGGGGGCCCAGCCCTGCCCTCTAGCTGCTCTCCATTGGGTAGCAGTTCCGGGAGTCGGTGTGCCCCCAGCCAGAGCCTCTATGGTGCAGGACAAATCCACTGCAGACCGATACTTTGTAAAATGTAAACTCACACGCCTGGGGTCACAGCCATGTCGGACTATTCAAGTTTCTAATGCACTTTCACTTTCTGCCCTGTGCCTGTAGGGGACTGACTGCAGGATCCTCGCCACCACAAGCCCAGGCCACGCAGCACTGCTGAGCCAGCTAGGGAAGGGCTTTCACAGTGCAGGCTGGGGCCCCAGCCTCAGGGGCGCACACAAAGCAATCGGGGGGCTGTGGACAAGTGACAAGTGCTACAGTGGGTGAGAAAAAAACGTGCCAGGCTGCTCCAGAGGAGCAGGAGCCCTGAGCCCACCCTGGTGAGCAAAGAGCAGAAAGCCGGGGCGAGGGGGCGGGTGGTGAGGCACCAGGACGGGCCCGGGGTGGGGGGTGGGGCGGTCCCCAGGGCCCGGGCGCCCCCCGCAGCTGCAGCTCTGGTGTCTGGAACCTTATCTCCAGGGAGGAATGCGGAAGCACTGACAGGTTTGAAGGAGGAACACAGCGGGGTCCGACTTCTGCTTTAGAAACATCGCTCTGGGTGAAGGTGGGGAGCGGGAGTGGGAGGAGGGGCTCAAGACCCAGGAGGCGAGGAGGGGACGCTTCCGGTCAGGGGGCCTGCGGACATGAACCACATGCCAAGGATGACGCCGAGCAGAGAGGGGAGAGGATTCCGGAAGGAGGTCAGGAGCCGGAGGCCCCGAGGAGGCCCCCGTGGCCCTGGGAACCAGAGAGCCGCGGACGAGAGCCCAGACCCCAGACCCACGAGGCATGCCCACCCAAACTCACACGGTCTGCTGACACCCCTGGCCTTGAAAGACAGCTTATTTCTCCACCTTGACCCCCTGCCCACCCAGCTCCCAGGCTCACAGGAGATGATGACCAAGGCCGAAGGGGAAGGACGGAGAAGGGCTGACAGACGCACGGAATTCAGAGTACAAGCTACAACCTTCGCAGGGCTTTGGAACAAAGCACAGGTACACACTGCTATAATGCAAACGGGCAGCCAACGAGGACCTGCTGCCCCGTTCAAGGAGCTCTGCTCAGTGTTTCGAGGCAGCCTGGATGGGAGGGGAGTTTGGGGGGGAATGGATACGTGTACATGTATGGCTGCGTCCCTGGGCTGTCCACATGGGACTTTCACAACATTGTTTATCGGCTATATTCCAATACAAAATAAAAAGTTACAAAACACACAGAAAAGCAATCAAACAAAAAACGAGTCTGCAGTCTGCACAGGCTTCCTCTCCCACCTCCCCCTCCACCAGCCATCAGTGGTCGTCCTTTCGTTCCCACTGGAGGTCAAGGTCCGCAGGTCTCTCCCTGGTCACTGAGCCCCAGGCATGCTGGCTGTGACCCCAGGACACTGGCAGGGCTACGGTCCCCCCCACCCAGAGCTTGGCCGTCGGGTCCCACCGGTCCTGTGGCTCGTCCCTCAGTCCACTGTCCCTGGAAGGGGCTCGGGACCGCAGGCCCTCCTTCCTTTGCCCAAGACCATCTCTGTTGAGATACAAAGGAGACATTCAGGGCCTCACACAGGCTGACAGCTGCGGGGAATGTTGGTGGGATGGCGGGGGGGTGGGGGGGGGCGTCTTGCTCCCCAGCAGCAGCAGCAGCAGCTGGGGCGGCGCCCCGCCCCCTGGGGCTTGTAAAGATGCAGAATGCCCAGCCCCACCCAAGACCGCTGAGTCAGAGCCTCGGGTGTGGCCCATCTGGGCTTCAACATGTCCCGGGTGCTGGCTGCTCCCTCAGGGGCGACGACCTCTGCTTTCTGTTATCCCATCTCCGCTTGGGTATGTTTGACATTTTTCATAACAAAGAGCAAATATTTTTGAAGGAAGGAAGGAAAGGGTGGGGGAAGGGAACAGAGGCTGAGAGAAAGAGAGCGAGAAGGAAGGAGGGAAGGAAGTGAAGTGAAGGAGCCTTGAAACCAAAACCAAACTCCTTGCTGCGAGGTGGCGGCCCTGGTTCTGCCACCAAACACCCCTGTAGTGTTGCCTGCCACCCCTCAAGTCCCCTTCCCTGTCCGCTGCCACTCCAGGACCAGGGAGGAGGCGAGGGAGGAGCTGACCCAGCCAGGCTTCCTCTGATGAGATGCAGGCTCCCTGGCTTTCTCAGGACAGTTCAGGGCTGGGGAACAAAAGCCAGAGGCCCAGCCCCTCCCAGGAGACACGGCTCCCCCATCCCTGGGTCCCACCTGACCTGGAACCCCACAGACGGAGCCTTACGGACACTGGGCTTTAAAGCAAGGCACCTTTGACAATGGAGATGGTTGGGAAGAGAAAGTTTCTTTTATTGCCCAAGTAGCCTCATAATAATCCTCAAAAGCTGAACCCCCGATTCCAAAGTTCCACTTTCAACATTTTATTTTATTGGCAATAAACAAGATAACACTCTGACACTGAGGCGACACGTATGGTCTGAGAGATGCTAAAAATACACAAAGCGGCACAAGTCTGAGCTCCGGGGACTTCTGAACAAAAGGTAATTAAAAACAGCCGGGCCCACCCAGCCAGAGTCTGGGATGCCAGCCCTGCAGTGCCACATACGGTCCGGGATGGAGGCACGGAGAACTCCAGCCAGCGGCCCGGCCACAAGGGCACAAGGGCTGACTGGAGAGACACAACCAAAGTGTTGCTGATACGGACAGAGTGAGGGGACAAAGCAGGTGATTAAACAGTTAATTTCACGAGGGGACTGTGAGTAGAAAAACTATGGGAGACCCTTGTAAGTTAATAATCACTCAGGAAAGCAGGTTTGCTTAACCACAAAACCAAACGGGCTTGCTTAGCAACCAAATCACACGGCAGAAGCATGAGACATGCGCCCAAACAATAAAACAATGGTGGCATGAGACCCACATCCTGCCCAGTGAGCTCAGTAAGCTGATGATCCCTAGGATATGCTCAGGCTTCACAGGTGGTAAAGAACACGCCTGGCAGTGCAGGAGATGTAAGAGATGTGGGTTCAATCCCTGGGTTGGGAAGATCCCCTGGAGAAGGGATAGGCTATCCGCTCCAGTACTCTTGGGCTTCCCTGGTGGCTCAGCTGGTAAAGAATCCACCTGCAATGCGGAGACCTGGGTTTGATCCTGGTTGGGAAGATCCCCTGGAGGAGGGCATGGCAACCCACTCCAGTATTCTTGCCTGGAAAAAGTATTCTTGCCTGGAGAGTCGCATGGACTGAGGAGCCTGGAGGGTTACAGTCCATAGGGTCCCACAGTCGGACACGACTGAAGTGACTTAGCATGCATGCACGCAGGACATGCTCTCTGCACACATAAAAAAAACAATAATTTGTGAACCTAGTTTGACCATGTAGGGACAAGAAAACTCCCCTGCTCAACCTGGAGGAGGAGCTGATGATGGAGGCATGACATCCACTCAAAAAAGACAAAGAAGGTCTTCTCCCTCTTCCCACTTTTCATTTGATTATAAAACTGTAGCCCAGTAAGTTTTCATTAAGTTGTGTGGTATCGCCTTGCCTGCCCGCTTGTAAGCCTCACAAGCATCCTATTCTAATAAATCACTTTTTTTTTAATTGAAGGTTAATAACTTTACAGTATTGCATTGGTTTCTACCAAATAATAAATCACTTCTTATCTATAACTTTTTCTCTCACTGAATTCTTTCTGCACTGAAACATAAAGTACTAAGGTACCCGAGCTCTTCGGAGCCCCTGAAGTGACACCCAGTGGTTTCAATGCTTCTCTGTCTGAAATGCCCTTGAGGGAAGCACAGACGCAGACTGGGCTGGAGAAAGGCTGGCGGGCTATGTGAAGATGTCACCAGCAAAAGCCAGAGTTACTTTGGTGATGGGTCTCTGTGCCAAGGGCTCGATGGGCTCTGGTTTTAGATCGGACTACAGAGCAGAAGTGGGTTCTACCAGGATGAGACACGGAAGTCAGTGGATAAACAGTCAGATGCACCCCTGTTCTATCTGGGACCCTGACAGGCCTCCTGCTCAGAGCTCCAGGAATCCCAGCTGTAATAAAACCGCTGCAGGGGCATCAGCTGCCCCTCTCTTCAGGGAACCCGGGGACAGCCCAGCCCCCTGGGCACTGAGCAAAACTAAAGCAGAAGTGATTCACCAGGGCCGGAGGAGAAAGCCCTGGGCGAGGTGTGCCCTGCCCTCTTAGCCCGGCCTCTGCACGGCTTCCTTCCTCCCTGACCTCCTGTCTGTGGTGAGGGTGTTGTAAGCAGGAAGGGGAGACACTGCCCGAGGGTGGAGTGACCACACACCACCCCAGTACCCTGCACCCCAATGCCAGCAGCGTCTGGGGGGGCTCTAAGAGCCCTAATACCCTTTGTAGCCTTTTGTGGCTCCTACCAATTTAACCCCACGTCTTCAAAAACTAGGAATGTGATAAATGCCGGTGGAACCCAAGTCCTGCCTGCTTGGAGAGGACAGGGGTACATGGAGGCAGACTCAATCGTTTTTGGAAAAGCCTCACAAGAAGTCCAGAGTCCTGACTCTGCGCACTTTCTTCTGAGCTCCAAAGCTTTGCTGGGATTCAAGCAAAGCATGGAATTCTGTATCTCCACATCCCTTATCCCGCGTCACAGAAAAAGCTCTTCCACTGTTCTTAGACTCTCTGGGGCTCCAGAATTCTATACGGAAAGGGGCAGGGATTTATGAGCCGTAACTCTGGGGTGACTCTTGGGAAATGAGCTTGGCGGCTTTGGTCATCTCCTCCCCCTCCGCGGAGAAGCCCGGGGGCTGGAAAGGGGATGCCGCTGTTGGAAGCAGCTCCCACCCCGCCTTGCAGAGCCCAGGAAACTGACTGCTCCTGGCTGACGCGCGGAGTGACCCCAAAGCTCTGTGATGGGAGAGTTTTCTTCTAGCCACGGGACATGTTACCACTGTATTTATCCCCTCTTGGGAAAAGCTGAAGGACTAAAGCTCACGCACGTGAATGTAAGAGGAGTACTAAGCGGTTGAAGCCTGAAGTGGGACAAAGAACCGGTTTTGTTTAGAAACGAGCAGGGGCCCTCCCTCCATCCACGTGTGACGGTTCCTGGAATGAGGAAGGAACAGGGCTCCCGTCGAGCAAGTTCTCAGACTCACCGGAGCACACACAGGGCCCGGACTGAAGGGACTGACAGCAAACTGCACTCACTGCAGAAGAACCGTGAAGCTCTGAACAGAACCCCTTCCCGGACTTGCCTTTTTTAAAAAAAAAAATTTCTTTTTTTCTTTAAGCAGAATCGATTTACAGTGTTGTGTTAGTTTCCGGTGTACAGCAAAGTGATTCAGCTATTTTTCATACTCTATGCTATTTTATTAATAGGTTACTACAAGATATTGAATACAATTCCCTGTGCTGTACAGCATAGCCTTGTTGTATGTCTCTCTTATATACAGTACTTTGGATCTGTTAATCCCTAACTCTTGATTTGTCCTGCCTCCCTCCCTTTCCCTTTTGGTAACCAGAAGTCCGTCTTGATGTCTGTGAGTCTGTTTCTGTTTTGCGTACAAATTCTTTTGTATTTTTTAAGACTCCACACATAAGTGGATATGTCTAGGAGTGGGACTGCTGGACCACATGGTAACTCTATTTTTAGTTTTTAAAGGCACCTCCATATTGCTTTCCACAGTGGCTGCACCAATTTACATTCCTACCAACAGTGTAGGGGGGTTTCCTTTGCTCCAAGCCCTCTCCAGCATTGATTATTGGTAGACATTTTAATGCCGGCCATTCTGACTGGTGGGAGGTGATACCCCACTGGGTTTTTAATTTGCATTTCTCTAATAATTAGAGCATCTTTCCATGTGCCTGTTGGCCACTTGCTCCTCTCCTTTGGAGAACATCTATTTAGGTCTTCTGTCTATGTTTTGATTGCGTTGTTTGTTTTATTGAGACTGAGTTGTATGTAGGAGCTGTTTGTACATTTTGGACATTAACTGTTTGCTGGTCAGATCCTTTGCAAATATTTTCTCCCAGTCTCTTCCTTTTGTTTATGGTTTTCTTTGCTATACAAAAGTTTTTGAATTTAATTAGGTCCCATTTTATTTCTGCTTTTATTTCTTTTGCTTTGGGAGACTGATCTAAGAAAATATTGCTATAATTTATGTCAGAGAATGTTTTGCCTAGGTTCTCTTCTAGGAGTTTTATGGTGTCATGTCTTATATTTAGGTCTTTAAACTATTTTGAGTTTATTTTTTATATGGTGTGAGGGAGTGTTCTAATTTCACTGATTTACATGCAGCTGTCCAGTATTCACAACACCACTTGTTGAAGAGACTATCTGTTTTGCCATTTTACATTCTTGCCTCCTTTGCTGAAGTTTGACCATAGGTATGTGGATTTATTTCTGGGCTCTCTGTTCTGTTCTGTTGATCTATGTTGTTGTTCAGTTGCTAAGACGTGCCCAACTCTGTGCAACCCCATGGATTGCAGCACCCCAGGCTTCCCAGAGCTTGCTCAAACTCAAGTCCATCGAGTTGGTGATGCTATCTAACTATCTCACCTCTGCCGCCCCCTTCTCCTTTTGCTTTCAATCTTTCCCAGCATCAGGGTCTTTTCCAATGGGTCACTTCTTTGCATCAGGTGGCCAAAGTATTGGAGTTTCAGCTTCAGCACCAGTCCTTCCAATGAATATTCAGGACTGATTTCCTTTAGGATGGACTGGTTGGATCTCCTTGCAGTCCAAGGGACTCTCAAGAGTCTTCTCCAACACCACAGTTCAAAAGCATCAATTCTTTGGCGCTCAGCCTTCTTTATGGTTCAACTCTCACATCCATACACGGCTACTGAAAAAACCATAGCTTTGACTACATGGACCTTTGTCAGCAAGAGCATGGGATATCTTTCCATTTCTTTCAATTATCTTCAATTTCCTTCAGTTCAGTTCTGTTAGTTCAGTTGCTCAGTCGTGTCTGACACTTTGTAACCCCGTGGATTTCCTCAGTTTCCTTAATCAACATTTAATAATTTTCAGCATACAGCTCTTTTACCACCATGATTAAGTTTAGTCCTAGATATATATATATTTTCTTGATGTGATTTTAAACAGGATTTTTTTAAACGTTATTTTCCCGATACTTTCTTATTAAAGAAATGCAACAGGTTTCTAAATATTAATCTTGTATCCTGCTATCTTGCTGAATTGATTTATTAGTTCTAACAGATTTTGTGTGGAGACTTCAGGGTTCTCTATATAGGGTATCATCTTATGTTTATATAGGGTATCATCTTATGTACAAACAGTAGCAGTTTCACCTCTTCTCTCCCAGTTCAGATACCTTGTATTTCTTATTCGTCTATTTTTATCTCGGTTGTGCTGGGTCTTCACTGTGGCCCCTGCCCTCTTTGCTGCTCTCCAGTTGGGGCGCACAGCCTCCCGAGTGCACAGGCTCTCTAGCTGTGGCTCATGGGCTTAGCTGCTGAGTGGTATGTGGGATCTTCGTTTGCTGACCAGGGATCAAATCCATGTCCTGTGCACTGGAAGGTAGATTCTTAACCATTGGACCACAGGTAAGTTCTGTATTTCTCTTTCTTGTCTGATTGCTGTGACTAGGACTTCCAATATCATGTTGAACAGAAGTGATGACAGCAGGCAACTCTCTCTTATTCCTGAATTTAGCAGGAAGGCTTTCAGCTTTTTACCACTGAGTATTATGTTGAATGTGGGTTTATCACAAATGGCTTTTATTACGTTGAGATATGTTCCCTCTATAAATATTCTGGTGAGAGTTTTTATCATAAATGAAGGTTGTATTTTGTCAAATACTTTTTCTGCATCTACTGAAATGATCATGTGGTTTCTATCTTTCCTTTTGTTGATGTGATATATCACATTGAGCGATTTGCTGGTTGAATCATCCTTGTGACCCTGGAATGAATTCAACTTGATTGTGTATATGATCCTTTTTATGTATTGTTGTATTTCATTTGCTAATATTTTGTTGAGGACTTTTGCATCTACATGCATGAGCAATATTGGCCTGTAGCTTTCATTTTTTTTGTAGTGTCTTTGGTTTTGGCATCAGGGTGTTGGTGGCTTCACAGAATGAATCTGGGAGTGTACCCTCTTCTTCAGTTTTTGGAATAGTTTGAGAAGGATACGTATAATTTCTTCCTTGTACATTTGGTAGAATTCCCAAGTCTAGTCCCAGACTTCTGTTTGCAGGAAGGTTCTTTTTTTTTCCCCAAAATTTCAGATTCTATTTAACTTCTAGTGATCAGTCTGTTCAAATTAGTTGTTTCTTCCTGACTGAGTTTTGGCAGGCTGTGTTTCTACAAGCTTGTCCATTTCTCCTAGGCTGTCCAGTTCATTGGCATACAGCTGTCCATAGTATTCTCTATGACTCTTTGCATTTCTGGGGTCTCGGTTGCTATTTCTCCTCTTTCACTTCTTCTTTGATTCAGGTCCTCTCTTTTCTTCCTTGGTGAGCCTGCCTAGAGGTTTGCTGATTTTGTTCATCCTTCAACACACCAGCTCTTGGTTTCATTGATCTTTTCTAACTTTTTAATCTCTATTTTATTTATGTGCTCTCTGATCTTTATTACTTTGCTGATTTGACTTGGCTACAGGAACTGACCACAGCCACCAACTTTTGTTTTTTGCATAAACTCCCAACTCCTCATATGCAGTAGATTCTAAAAATAGCGTGCTATTCAAAGCAACCAAGAAGATGGGGCCATGTGTTCTCCCGCACAGGCGGGAACAGGAGAGGGAACATTCCGGCTGGCAGTTCAGAATCAGTGGCGATCCAGGCCTCTGTACGTGTGTCCACTGCCCTATGCCCCTGAGCTGCCACGGGCATTGTACTCCAGTCTCGAAATGTCATCTTTCCAACTCCCTTGCTCAGGCAATCATGGTAAGTCCCTCCATGAGGGGGCCTGCTCTTTACAGCCACGACTGTACTTGTGAACGCCAGGGAGGAGAAGGCACTTTGGGACGATGCTGTCAGGGAGCACATGCCAGCTCTTAGAGGGAATCTAGAAAATGCTGGGGGGAGGGGGCAGGTGTTGGGAAGTCACAGTGATTGGAGCAGAGACTGATGGCATCTGGGGGCAGGGCATGGCATGCCAACCATCCTGTCCTCAGGCAGGCCTGCACAATGAGGAACTTTCCCACGGGCTACTCAAGCAGATCCAAAAACCACATTTATAACTTTCAGACCTACAAACTGATTTCAACTCACATGTAAATTCAAAATATGTTATGAGTAGTTTCAATATATATTGAATATTCCAGAAATGCAATCTGCATGGAAATCAGGAAAGATTATACATGGCTTTGTTCAGAACCTTCCCAAGAGTTAGTCACAATATTCACATTCTGTTCCTGCATTTTACTTTTATTTGATTTCTTTTTAATGTTACAGTTCAAACATTATATTGACTTGAAATTATGTGTGAAGGTAGTTTCTACCACCTAGGAATTTCATTTCAGGTTCAGTAACAAGGATATTAAAAACTTGTTATAAAAAGGGACATTGGGTCTGACATGACTGGGAACCACTTTTTTAAAACTCTGGGGTGCGATGGGGGTGCTGAGCCCTTCCGTTGCATGTACATGCTTGTTGAAACAGCCTGGCCACAGGTTCAGGGCACAGGTCTGGGGGCCAGTGCTGAAGCCACAAAATAAACAAGTTATCAATTTTATTTGATGATATGGAGAACATACAGTTAAAGACTAATCAGGTTAAAGTTTAATTAGTTATTTAAAATACTATGTTGCCATCAAAATCAAATCAGATGAGTTATGGACGATAAAATGATCATGGAATTTTATGATAAAACAAGCAGCCTTCAAAGGAGCCTTGTCCTCACAAGGCCACCTGTGTCTGGGCCCAGAGGTCGAGTACTGGCATCGCATCCTCTGGTCTCGGGGGAACAGGCGTAGAAACCACCTTTCAGCAGGGTCTCAGTGGTGTTCTCAGCAGGGTCCGGGGTTTCCAAAGACTGAGACTGTCCTGAGAGGGGTCTCAAGACCAAGCTGTGAGTGCCGGCTCTGCTGCTGGCCCATTATGTGAACTTGGACAAATTACCTCACTTTGGAAACCGGGTGACATGATCTCTGGGGGCTTGCTTTGCCTCTGAAATGTTCGGTCTACATAGGGGTGAATTATCTGTTACACTGAGACTGTCCACAGCGTTCTTTTTCCCCATTTTGCTACTGGAAATCTCCTGACTTTGCATCTCAGAGAAACATACCAAAACAACAAACATTTTAATCCGGAACAAAAGTATTCATGTTACTTAACGGACAGCAGACTAATAGCAATGACCTATTCAAACGTCACAAAACAATCTTCAGCTTGGCAGCGACCCACACTCAAGCTGATGAATAAAAACAGTGCATACTTAGGGCTTCCCTGGTGGCTCAGTGGTAAAGAATCCGCCTGCCAATGCAGGAGACATGGGTTCAATCCCTGGTCTAGGAAGATCCCAAATGCCACGGAGCAACTAAGCCCTGGGCCACAACCACTGAGCCTGTGCTCTAGAGTCTGGAAACCGCACCCCCTGAGCCCACATGCCGCCACTACTGAAGCACGTGCAACTGGAGCCCGTGCTCTGCAACGAGAGAAGCCACGGCAATGAGAGGCCTGCGCTGCGACCAAGAGTAGCCCCCGCTCGCCGCAACTAGAGAAAGCCTGTGCGCAGCAAGGAAGACCCGGCACAGCCGAAAATAAACCAAAATAAACAAAAATTAAAAAAAACCTGCACAGTATTTTCGGTGGAAAGTTCTCCTCTTGCTGTTAGTACATTTTGTTGTTGTTGTTGTTAATATATTTTAAACGTTTTTCTGAGATGAGGGATGCTCACACTTCCTTCAATGGTCTCAACGTATTGGAGCTACAAGCAAGCAATGGCCACAAATAACCGTGTGTGTGACTGACAAGTGACAGGTGAGAGCAGCTCGGCCTCACCTGAGCCGCGCTCCACATGACAGGTTCCCTCCAGGCAATGCATCTGGGCCCCATGCCCTTCGAGTCACCTGCTCCGCTCAGGTTCTCCCTTGTAAACCGCATACTTTTCTTGCTGTTCAGTCCCTAAGTTGTATTTGACTCTTTGTGACCCCATGGACTCCAGCCCAGGCTTCTCTGTCCATGGGATTCTCCAGGCAAGAATACTGGAGTAGATCGCCATGTCCTTCTCTGGGGGAGCTTCCCGACCCAGGAATCGAACCTGTCTCCCCTGCATTGCAGGCAGATTCTTTACCAATGAGCCATCTAGGAAGCCCTTCCCCACCCCCGGCCACACACACACACACACACACACCTTTAAGGTGACACAAAACACTGACATTGTTCCTTCTCAAAAAAAGATTGGATGCTCCAGCAGCCCCATGCTTTCCCACGTAGGCAGCACACAACTACTCACACCCTTTCCTCTGCCCAAGTGATACTCCTGGAACCAGCTAGGAAAGAACCAGGAACCCTCATTTCCATCCTCAGCAGGCTCGTCTGTTTGGATGTGGGGAGGACACAACACACGGCGATGAGGCTGGTACCTGGCAGTTCCTTCTGTGGGTCGACACAAGTGACAGCTAAAATGTGGGTACGGCATGAACTATAGAAAAATAAAAATGCTGGCAGCTACGTGATTTCTATTCATGTCCTTATTTAGAAAAAATAACCCATTGAGTGTTCTTTTGTCTGAAAAACTACCAGAAATAGAAAGGAAATGTTAATCAAATCAAGACTTCTCAGCATGCACCCAGTTGCAAGGACCTGTGTCCTAAGAGGCTGCCTTAGCAGAAAGAAGTCCTTCGGCCTGATCCTGGGGCTGTGAGGGCCCAGGGATCATGAGACAGGCTGACAACAGCAAGGATGCTCTCCCGCCGCCTTGCCAGACCTCGCCTGAGCAGGCTGGACGGGGGTGGCAGTGACGAGCACCAGCTCTGAACCAGCCTGCCTGGGGCCGAACAGGCCCCGCGGTCTGTGGCTGTGCGGTCTTGGGAAAGTCCCCCGAACTTTCTGAGGCCATCTTCGCTTTGTGTGTAAGTGGAGGTATCCAAACCGCCTTTGAGATACACCAGGGCAAGGGAAGACGTCTACAGGAAATGCTGACGGGCGCTGGCTGACACAGGGGGTTTGGGAACCGCTAACAACTGAGTCTCCCTGCACAGTGTCCCTGTCACAGCAGTGAACTCAGCTCAGAGGAAGCTTAGAAGGCAAGGGAGAAGACGAGCATGCCGAGGCGCCCACCAGGAAAGTGTGCTGGGGAGACATCCTCCCACACCAAAAGCCCACTCCTTTCTCTCCCCGAGCAAGAATTCCACACCCACCGGCCGGAGACAAGAAAACAGACCTGAGGATCAGAAACGATGTTGCTCTGATAAGCTCTATGACACGAACACATAAACGAAACATTTTAGTTAAACTGGAAAGTAAACCTTTATAGTAATTTAAACGGCAAAGTAGCTCTCCTTCCAGTTCAGACCAAAGTATTTACACAGGTTTTAAAGCTGTCAACTTATAGCATGAAGGAGAAAACCACTTGAAACTCTGGCCCTCCCCTAAACAAAAACATCCGTCTCAGAAAGGGGATCTGAGTAGTGGTCCGCCATCAAACGCACAGAATTCTCAATCACTGAATCTTGGAGGTAGTCAAAACGGTGCTTTGTTTAAATTAGAAGAAAGAAGTTCATTTACTTTATTTTTTCTAGATAGTCTGAACAGTGAAAGTTCTGGTAAATCCATTCCATGAAAATATGGAAATAACCTGCTTTAAAACACACACACACACACGCTAAAACTGGGGTGCCCCAGAGTAACAGCAGTGAAGTAACACAATTCCTTCTCTCTGGCCCATGTCTAACACACAGTGAGATACAACAGCCCTCCTGCTGCAACAGGTTAGTAACCCGAACCCTATGGCCAATGGGGCTCCGAGGTTAGAACTTTTAAGTATGATCAGATATTCTGGAAACACTGGCATATGAGTAATCAACCGGTCATAAACATTTCCTTTGCTGAGTCACACAGCCTGATTTTTCAAGGATAAGAATTTCCTCCTGAACATTGCCTTTTGAGCAGCAAACACATCCCACCAACATGCGACCTCATAATTCTGCAGAAACTAGATAAGAACCTCACTCTTAATCAGGTAATACTGCAATCAGCTTGGTCTGAGAACACTTGAGCCGCTACAGCCGCTATAAATAACGTGACTTCCTGTGCTCAGCGTAAGTGGCAGTTTAGACGGCAGGATCTGGAAAAAAAAAAAGTATGCGAACGAGGCTTCCACTCCGTTGACATTAGTTCAGGCTGAACAGAAACTAATTCTTAAAGAAAAGGGGAAATTGAGTCTCCATCTTTGCCCTAGTGAGACACTCTTACTACTAAGAGAAAAGACCTAACTTACTGCTTTTATATCTTAAGTGCTTGGGAAAATGATCCATCTAAAACAAACCGGGATTCCAACACCCAGTTTCAGGTTAAGCCCAGCAGGGCCAGTCACCCTGGCGCTGTGTGTGTCCGTGTTTCTACTTGCCAGGACCAGGGGACCTGAGCACAGGTACCTACAATGAGATGAGACTTGGGGGGGGGTGTCCACGTTCCCCCCGACAGCCTCTCTCAGGATGGGGCTGGTTGTTTGTGAGGATTCTGTGCTGCTCAGTATGTGGAAAACAGCCAGCTGACACAACCCGGAGTGAACACGAGGAAGTTACACAAGTTAAAGAAATATGGTTTCCACACCGTCCACTCCTGCAAGGAGCCTGGACTTCCTGCTCGGATCCTGCTTTTTGCTTTGCTTGGTGAGGTGGAGCTCAACAAATCCATGTCCTCCTGCCAATCCCAGCTCTGGCCTCACCCCCATGGGGCCCCGGCCCTCCTCCTCCTCCACTGGGGACCTCTGTTCCTGGGACACAGGGTCACTCAGCACTGAACACAAGCTGGCACAAACCAGTCTGAAATGCCCACCCTTCTCTGGCTGGAATACTAATGCCCAGGGTGGCCGCTGGGCAAGTCCTTCTGACATGGCCCATCCAACACCCCACCCCCCCTCACTCCACCCCACCCCACCGGTCCTTCAGCTTGTTTCCTTTCAACCACTAACATCATAAAACAAGGACTGTGTTTTACTTCTGTTCCCCATGTTCTGCTTTAAAAAAAAATTCTTATTTTTTTGCTGTTTTTTTTTTTTTACTAAAAACATACAAACCCCTCCCCAACAAGCCCTCTGCCAAACAAACAAAAACTCTAACGAGTTCACAACTGACTACTGAAAACCCCTGGGCCGAAGGATGTTTCAGAACTCAGCACTTTTGGGTTTTAGAAGGGTAGTAAGAGGCATACACCATATGTTCTATAACAACTCAGAGTAACAGTCCTTAATCAAGTACGTTAATGGGGCTGCAGAGAAATCTACGCACGTTCACACTAAGAAGAATAAAGACTGAAAACAGCCTCCCATCAGCCAAATAAATGGGACCTGGGGACCTTGGCACAGGACCCCACAATATGATGAGACTTGGGAGGGGACACAAACAGCCTCCCACCGCTGCCAAATGAATTCTGCTCACACTTACAAAAAAGAGAAACAGCCTTAGTTTTCAGGGCGTACTGGATCCTGGAATTGCGGGGCAGAGAAGGTAGGCACCTTCTCAATGAGCAGCTGTTCCAGTCTCTCCTGGCACCGGCTCCCGGCAGCACCTCTGTGAGGCACACATCTCTACCAGACCCGATCCCGGGGTAAGTTAAGGCTTAATGAGACCCTGCATCGAGCGCCGTGGAGCAACAGGTGCTGTTTCTACTCCTGCTCAGATCCCGCTCCACTCTGTTCTTCTCCGTGCCCAGCAGTGCATTCCTCTGAGCTCGACTCTTGCCCAGGACTAACATCAGTCTGTTCTTGCCATCTATGGCTTGCCTAGGCGGCTCCTGGGAGTACCGGCCTTTCTCAGAGCATTCCCATGCTTCTTTCTTCCATGGGCCCTTCCCTGATGCTGACGCAAGGCTCTCTCTGCAGGTTCCCAATTAGGCGAAGGGGTAGGAACCAGCTCCAAGGGTCTGGTTCGAGGCTGGAACCTTAAGTGAGGCCAGAAGAGGCCACACCAAATGTGGACATTAAAAATACCCACCTGACAGTCCTCAGTAAGAAATGCAATTTTCAAGTGTGTGTTCATCAGAATCTGTTTCTACACCTCTTTCTGGGATTGACCACGAAGCTGAGGGCAGGGCAGTCTTATTCATCTCGAACCTTCCAGAAACACTCAGTAGTTGGTTAATTCCTGTCTGGTGAAGGAGTGATTATTCGGGGCTCACACTTCGATTAAGGTTCCACAAAGGCTCAATAAAGTGGAAATCCAGGGTCTCTCTCTCTCTACAGAATTAACTTAATAATGTATGTCTTTTCCAAATAGCACCCTTTCACTTTTAAATTCATGATTAGCCACAAGCCACATGAAAATGGGTAATTACAAACCTTCCCCACTTCATCTCCTGCCGGACTCTAATGCCTCACATCCATGGTCCCAACCCTAGGTGTTGAGCTGGATAACTGCAAAATCCCACAGATGCAAGGTCCCCTCCAGACGCAGAGACCACAGGAGACCAGCCAAAGAGGATTTGGGAACTGGTGTCTTGGGGAACAGGAGAAGGCTCTAAGGCCCAGAAAAGGATAAGCACTCCAAACCACCCAGCCACTGGGGGTGCCAGCCTCAGGGTGAAGGCACCGCCCCTGGGCACCAGTGCCCAGGTGCTGTGTTTTGTAAAACATCAAACTAGCAGTTCTGAGTGAAACTCTAGACCACGCGCAGGTCTCAGATCTCTGCTGGATCCGCGGACGGAACACCCAGCTGGGCAGAGCCCGTCACTGCGGCCAGAGCGGACCACACCGAGTTCCTTTTCGCTGTGGCGAGGAACGCCGTGCGGGGAAACGAGTTTTCCAGGGCGCAAGGCGGGCGGCACAAACGAAACCGCGAACTGAACCGAGAATTCCCCACCCCCGCCCCGCTGCACATCCTCGCGCGGGGACGGACTTTCCCTTAGGGGGTCCCCTCCCACACCTCACCAGGCACAGACGGTCGCGGTGGAAGGTGGCGCCCCACGACCGGCCCCAGCACATCCACAAGGTCCAAACATTCGCAGTCAGAACCAAACGTTTCGAAGGCGTGTGCTCCTCTTACCAGTCTCTGAGCTTCTGGGCTCAGGCAGTCTATCTCCTGGTTCTGCGCGGCCGCAGGGTTGGTCATCCTGCCGGCTAAAGGCCAACTCACGCAGCCAGCAGAGACCCTCAGTGGACGCCGCGCTCCCGGGACCCTCGGGCTCTCAGCGCAGCCGCATGCCGAGAACGGCGGGATCGCGGCGCCGGAGACCACCCGCGCGTCGGGACCGCAGGCTCGCCCTGGCCCAGGCGGAGCGCGCCTCCGCGGTTCCCGGGCTCGGGCGCGGCCGCAGGGGCGGGGCGCAGGTGGACGCGGCCGGCGGGGGCCGGGCCGGGGGGCGGCGCGGGGAGCCGAGGGGACGGGGCCGCCCCCGCCCGCGAGCTGCGCCCCTGCGCTCCGCCCCCGCCGCCCTCCCGGCCCACCGGGCGTGCTCCGCCCCCACGCCGCGCCCCCCGGCGCGGTTATTAATCACCACGCAGCCCCTCCCGGCCCCCAGCCGAGGAGGAGACCCCGGCCGGCCCCGGTCACCCACCACCCGCGGGGGGAGAGCGAACTGAGGGGCTTTGGGAAGTGCGGGAGTGGGGAGGTGCGCGCGCGGCCCGGCTCCCCTTGGGCAGGGGTCGGTGCGGGGAGGGGTCTGCGCGGGGGCGGAGTCCTCTGGGGGCGGGGCCCATGGGGGCGGAGTCCTCTGGGGGCGGAGTCCTCTGGGGGCGGGGCCCTTGGGGCGGGACCCTGGGGGCGGAGTCCTCCGGGGGCGAGGCCCTCCGGGGGGCGGAGTCCTCTGGGGGCGGGACCCTGGGGGCGGAGTCCTCCGGGGGCGGGGTCCTCCGGGGGCGGAGCGGACAGTCTCCCCAGACCCCGCCTGCGCCCCCGCCCGCCTCCGCCTCCCTCGCCCCTAGCCCCCCACCCGCTCCCGCGCCGCCGGTGCTGGGCTGCGGCCCCAAATTCAGGCCAAATTGAGCTTCTACGGACACGGCAGCCTCACCCGAGCCCCGCAGCATCTGCTGGCCGGGGTACCCCGTTAACGCGTCCCCCGGAAAAAGGGCCGCCTTCTAGGGCGACCAGAATGCGCGGCCCGCGGGGGTGAGAACAAGCATCCGAGGGCCGGGTGCACCCCCCGCCCGGCTCCCGCTCAGCAAGCTGCGGCAGAAGAATGAAGTTCGGCGCGGCTCCGGGGTCTCAGGGCCGGGGTTGGTGGGGGCGGGGAGGTTGGCCGCACCATCCAGGGTCCGGCAGGAGGTCGTGGGAGGCCCGGGCCGCGCGGAGGGGAGTGTCCGCGGCGGGACGGAGCCCGGGCACTCCCAGAACACGCGTGACTCGTTCTTTAAAAAGTCCTACAAGCAAATCGTGGAAACGTGTCCCGACCTCGCCAGGCCGGGGCGGGAGCGACAGGAAGGAAGGACGTAGATTTTCATCAGACTGCCAGCCTGTCCCGGCCAAGCCCCGCGCCCGCGGCTCCCCCTGCTCCTACCCCGCGTCCAGGCGGCCCCGGCCCCTGCTGACCTTGCCCTGCGGGCACGTGTTCGACGCCCTCCTCAGAAAGACCACCTCCCCGCCTCAAAATAAAAACTTCCAACAGGGAGGCTGGCCCGAGGTCTCTGCAAAGGCGGCTCCAGCAAGCGTCTTGAGGACCACCAGTGCGCACTAAAATGTTACCGTCGCCCCGTTTCCTAATCTCCGCCACCCTAACCTAGCTCCCAGTAAAGTGTCAGCGCGCCGCGGCCTGTGTGCGCTCACCTTCCCGCTCTGGCTTCAGGGGAGGGGGCTTTGGAAGGAAGGGTGTATGTGTTGGCGGGGGAGGCGAGGGTGGGTGGACAGAGGAGGTTCTGGGGGAACGGGAGGTTCTAATCTAGGAGGGAGTAGGGGCAGCAGAAAAGCAAGGCCGAGTAAAGACCCACAGTGGCCGCTGTGGGAGAAACAGCAGGTATCAACTTTGATGAAGGTGAACACGGCCGCCAAGCTTGAACGCACAGCAGTGTCAGGTTGGCAAGAATAATTTTCAGAAAGACTGAAATGTATACCTTTAATGCCTTGTCTTCTTGCTACAACACTTTGAAAATCTGTTAGTGTGTTAACAGTTCCTGATTAAACACGTTGGAGAAAATAATTTTAAGTTATTTTATGTAAATACGTATGGGATTGGGGGAATCTGTGGTGGAAAGCAAAGGTAACTTGAGTAAGAGCTCCACAGATGAGAAGGATAACCCATTAATAAAATCGCCTTCTGGGAGCCTTCAGTTGGAATATTCTGATGTAGATCAGCAGATTCTATAGCTACTTGCCACCTGGAACCCTATGACCACATCTCCTGAGCCAAACAGGCTTCATCTGTCCTGCCGGTCACAGGGCAATGCCTGTAGGCACCTGCACCCCGCCCCCCCAAATCCCAGGTGGCTTTCCAGTCACTAGTTATTCGCTTTATGAAAACTGCATAGGGAAGAGGGCCCTGGAATTAACCCTCTGACTCAGTTCTCGGCCCTGTCACTGACTGTGGGACTGGGACCAAGTTACTTAGCCCCTGAATGTCGAGTTTCATCCGAAACGTGCCAGTGATAATGAAAGTGCCCAGGGTGAAGGGGAGGGCCCCCGCCGACCACAGTCAGTGGAGCTGCCTGGCTGCCTCTTGACCCCTGTCTTCCCCCTGCCTCCTGAAACCCCCCTCAGGGCACCTGGGCCTGCCTGCCTTGCTCTGCAGCAGGAGGGAAGCTGGGTAACAACGGGTTAACATGGCTGAGAATTGGGAGAGATGGTGAGTAGCCCCAGAGAAGACAACAAACCCACAGCCCCCACAGAAGCCCACAGAGGGCCCAGCTGCAGAAGCCCCAGGTGGCAGGACACTGTTGCAGAAGAAGCAACTGGCTGATTAATTTTAGTCCCAGGGACAAACTAACAACACCAACAGTAAGATAATAATAGTAAAGGCACAAGAGATTTCTGCCTCCACCCAGTAGCAGCAGCAGCTGTACCAACATCCTTCTGGACGAGAGGCCACGACATTCTGACATGTGTTCCAGCCAGCCACCCTGGGGGGACAGCTCAGACCAGTCCCAGCTGTAGGGCAAATGTCAGTCTGAATTTTAAGTGCAGCCGAATTCACACTTCTCTGTATTATTTAGACCCCAGGGCCCCAGAACACAGTGTAGAGGGTCTAGTCGCCTTCATTTTGATATAAGCAGCTCTCAGTGAAAAGGGGCCCTCCTGGGGCCCCCCCCAGGCCGTGCCCACCCCGCTCTTGTTTTTTAAACTCACCAAGGACACTTGTGAGGATGACTACTGAGTGGCACCTACACACTTGGTGCTGGCAAAGTCCACGCAGAAGTCGAAGAAAGTGACATTTTGTAGAATGGAAACCATGGACGTGCACTATATTTTTACCCCGGTGCTCACAGCTTTAGGTCACTAGGCATGTGTGTGTGCGCGCGCGCACTCAGTCGTGTCCGACTCTGCGACCCTATTACTGTAGCCCACCAGGCTCCTCTGTCCGTGGGATTTTCCTGGTGAGAATACTGCAGTGGGTCGCCTTTTCCTCCTCCACTATGCAGAGTAATCTAAATCCTTTAGACTGAGAAAGACAAAACCAGAATCACCTAAGAGTGTCAGTAAGAAGAAATCCAACAAGAAGCCCCCAGGTTCCATTCTCAGGGAAGCTGGCAGAAGAAACCCAGGGCACCTTTGAAAGATCTGAGCCGCAAAATGGTGGGGGAGGTATGCCGGGGAGGGGTCAGGAAGAGGGTGGCCATCTGTCTTGACTGCTCCAGTGTGGGCCCAGGGTCTGTGAGGTCAATGACACAGGTTCCGTTTCCCCTTCTTTTGGTCAAGATCCCCTTCTAGCAGGCTGACTCTACTTTCACTCCTTCCAAGCTGCTGGCAGTCACTCACCTGCCAGCACCCAGGCACTGTCTAAACCCAGGGACTCTGTCCTGAGAGGGGCCTCAGGTTTTGTGAAAGCTCTGATTGTCCCGGGCATTCCTAAAAGCCACCATGCTTATGCTGCTTGGAGCCCTCTCCAAAAAAGTGCAATGTCCCAGATCTCAAAAGCAGTTCTCCAACGTGCAGGAACTTAACTTCTTAAGGGATGCCTAATAAAGGACAAAAAGGTAAATAGAATGATCTAATTTTGTTCTAGGAACATCAGACTCATAGCTCACCAGCAAACGCCACAACATTTAACCACTTTGGGGCCACACCCTAAATCATTTACTGGTCTCCATGGTGTTGGGCTGTTGCTAGGTTCACCAGCATCGCCTGCTTCTGTGGTTTGGTTCTGAGAGCTAGAGCAACCAAGACAAACCCTTCCAGGTTTGCAGGACAAGGCAAAGGGCCAGCAGGGGAGAGCAGGGTGGTTCTTGGCCGCCCCGCTCTTCAGATAGCTTGCACAAAACCATTTTTCCAAATCACAGCCATCACAGCTGTTTTTCATGAACATGAATCACCAGTCATATTGGTTTCAGCAGAATAAACATTTCTATATCACTTCTACAAACAGTGAGCTTACATGTATGTTATAACTTCCCATGAATCCCTTTGACTAAAATAAAAAAACACTCCATGTAGTAAAGGTGGTTCATGAAGCGATTACCCAGATTTGCACCTCACCTTTCAGTTTACAAAGCATTTTACACAGGCATGCCTTAGAAACATTGTGGGTTTGGTTCCAGACCACTGTAATAAAGTGTGTCATGGTAAAGAGAGTCACATGAAGTTTTTGCATCCTAGTGGATAAAAAAAGATGCTTGCACTACACTGTAGTCTATTAAGCATGTAAGAGCATTATGTCTAAAAAACAATGTGTATACCTTAATTTAAAAACTGTCATTGTTGTTCAGTTGCTCAGTGATGTCTGACTCTTTGTGACCCCATGGACTGCAGCACGCCAGGCTTCCCCGTCCTTCACCATCTCCCAGAGTCTACTCAAACTCATGTCCGCTGAATCGGTGATACCATCCAACCATCTCATCCTCCGTCGTCCCCTTTTCCTCCTGCCTTCAATCTTTCCCAGCATCAAGGTCTTTTCCAATAACTTGGCTCTTCCTATCAGGTGGCCAAAGTATTGGAGCTTCAGCTTCAGCATCAGTCCCTTCAGTGAATGTTCAGGACTGATTTCCTTTTAGGATGGACTGGTTGGATCTCCGTGCCAAGAGTCTTCTCCAACACCACAGTTCAAAAGCATCAATTCTTTGGTGCTCAGCTTTCTTTGTGTTCCACTCTCACATCCATACACGACTACTGGAAAGACCATAATTTTAACTATATGGACCTCTGTCAGCAAAGTGATATCTCTGTTTTGTAATAAGCTGTCTAGGTTTGTCACAGCTTTTTTCCCAAGGAGCAATTGTCTTTTAATTTCATGGCTGCAGTCACACTCTGCAGTGATTTTGGAGCCCAAGAAAATAAAGTCTGTCACTGTTTCCATTGTTTCCCCATCTATTTGCCATGAAGTGATGGGACCAGGTGCCATGATCTTAGTTTTTCGAATGTTGAGTTTTAAGCCAGCTTTTTCACTCCCCTCTCTTATCTTCAAGAGGTTCTTAATTTAAAAATACTGTATTGCTAAAGAAATGCTAACCATCATCTGTGTGTGTGCTCAGTCCCTCAGTCGTGTCTGACTCTTTGCAACCCATGGACTGTAGCCTTTCAGGCCCCTCTGTCCATGGGATTCTCCAGGCAAGAATACTGGAGTGGGCTGCCATGCCCTCCTCCAGGGGATCTTCTCAACCCAGAGGGGTTGAACTCTGGTCTCCTGCATCGCAGACAGATTCTTTACTGCTGAGCCACTAGGGAAGCCCAACCATCATCTGAACCTTCGGCAAGTCAATCTTTTTACTGGAGGAGGGTCGTGCCTCTGTGTTGAGGTTGCTGAAGGCTAAGAACTGCTGTGGCAATTTCTTAAAATAAGGTGACAATGAAGTTTGCTACAGTGATTGATCCTTCCTTTCACAAACGATTTCTCTGTAGCATGCAATGCTGTTTGGTAGCATTTTTGCCCACAGTAGCACTTCTTTCAAACTTGGAGTCCCTACTCTCAAACTCTGCCACTGCTTTATCAACTAAGCTTATGGCATATTCCAAATCCTTTATTGACATTTCAACAAATCCCCACAGGAGTAGATTACGTCTCAAGAAACCATTAACACTGCTTGTCCACAAAAGCAAACTCTCAGTCATGAGTTTTGCCATGTTGTTGCTGTTTAGTTGCTAAGTCATGTCTGACTCTTTGCAACCCCATGGACAGCAGCACGCCAGGCTTCCCTGTCCTTCACCATCTCCCGGAGCTTGCTCAAACTCATGTCCAGTGAATCAGTGAATGTCATTTAGTCATGAGATTGCAGCAATTGAGGCACACCTTCAGGCTCCACTTCTAATTCTAGTTCTCTTGTTGTTTCCACCACACCTGAAGTTACTTCCTCCACTGAAGTCTTGAGCTCTCAAAGTCATCCATGACGGCTGGAATTAACTTCTTCCAGACTTCTGTCAGTGTTGGTATTCTGAGCTCTTCCAATGAATCACAAATGTTCTTAATGGCATGTAGCATGGTGAATCCTTTTTAGAAGGCTTTTAATTTACTTTGTCCAAGTCCATCAGAGGAATCACTATCTACGGCAGCGATAACTTAATGAAACATATTTCTTAAATACAGGGTTGCCACAAACCTTCTATTTGTAAAAAAAAAAAACACCACGGTATCTTTGAAGTGCAGTAAAGAGAAGCACAATGAAGAGGTCTGCCTGTACACATGCTGAGGCCCACAAAGGTGGCATCACGTGTCCACAGAGGAACGTTGGAAGAGTGGAGCCAGGTTTTGAACCCAAGTCCAAGCCCTCAGTGTCCAGTACACTGTCTGACACAGAGGTGCTCCCTGCCCAAGCCAGCCAGGGATGCTCACTGGAACAGACAGTCAGCAGACAGGCTGCCTCCCTGGGCTCAGTCTGGACCAGTAACCCCATCTCCTGCTCTATGGGTACTGACAAAGTAATGTAGCCAGGTCAAGGTCAAGGGTGTAGCCGGCTCTTCTGGTAAGACCAGGGCACTGGAAGGAGTGTCAGGTGAGGGAGTCAGACCCTGCATGCCATTCACCTCCCAGTCGTCTGGCCCAGCTCAGGCCACAGTGGACTTGGCCCTCGAGCCAAGATCCTGACAGCCTCCAGTGGACACAAATATTGGGGGCAAGTGACCGGAAAGCGAGGGAGCTTGTTTCCGGCACACAAGCAGCTCCTGCTTACTGAGCACCCACCCTGGGCAGGGTGTCCTATGACCACATACTTCAGCCTCACGGCTGCCTCTGTGGTCTTCACTGTCCCCCAGGACTGAGTGGGCTCTTCAGGGATGGGCACACGTGCTCACCTCGGGGAACAAAGGGCAGTTCATAAATGACGGATGGACGGATGAGTCTCCCAGGAAAATGAGGGACTTCGATAGCTTCTCATGAACTCTTATTGATCTTGTGCATGTTATATTTTTGCAGCAATTGAGAATAGAAACTCTCTTCTAAAAGTGGCATGACTTTAGGAATTTTTTTTTTCTGCCTAACTACCTAGCACCCAGCAATTCACCACACTTCTTTTTCATTTAATATATATGTTTAAAATCCCTTTGGATTTTCTAAGCAAGATGATAAGTTCGAGTTTTGGTTGGACTGAACTAAAAGCAGGGGCAGAAAGCCTTATTGGAGGTGTCCAACTGGCACTTTGGCACCAGAAGTATCAACTGGTCTAAGGTGATGAGAAAAATGGTAGCATGCATATAACAGAAAATATTCTGAAGGAAGGAATCTGGGGGATCCCTACATTTCATGAATAAGAGGAGTGACAGGAACAAGCCAACACAGGGACTTCCCCGGTGGTCCAGTGGGTAGGACTCCACACGGCCGGTGCAGGGGGCCCAGGTTTGATCCCTGGTCAGGGAAAAAGATCCTGCAAGCTTTGACGAAGATTGACAATCTTGCCTGCTGCGACTTAGACCCAGAACAGCTAGATCATCATCATCATAATACAAGAACAAGTCCACACAGACGATGGGTAGGTAGAGAAACAGGTAACAGAAGTGCCTTCTGGAAGCCACCATTCAGAAGGCTGGTGTGAATACCAGTGTTAAGCAAGGCAGATGTAGTGATGACAACAGGGCCTGGAAAGCCTTTAATTTGCAACTAGATAAACACTGGTTATTGTATTCTCTTGTTGAAATTCTACATTTAAGCATCTTCAGTGGATTCTGCTCATATAGTACATGACACATGACAGCCCGGGAGGAAGACAGAAACAAGAAGAGGGTTTTGGGGGGAGAGACTTGTTCACTTGTCCATCTGTTTCTAAGGATGGAAGAGACTAGAGCCAGTTTGGAGACTGAAAAGTGGGAGAGTCAAAAGGAGAGGGAGGAAACCAGAGGGGGTGTGGGCAAGACGGCTGACTAAGGGGTGGGGGGGCTGGGGGCTTATCTGGCCTTTCAGGACTTGGCCTGATTCTGAGCTAAGATGGGGAGGAGAAAACCACAGTGTCCAGGAGAGGACAGACAACAAGAAGCCCAGGCCTGGGGCAGAGACTGGACACCGAGCTGAGGGAGCAGAAGGGCAGGCAGAGCAGAAATCGCAGGCCGTGCGGGAGAGCTACTCTGGCCCAGCCTCGATGGTGCTGCTCTCAAGACCTGCTCCCGGAGCCCTTCCCCGGGGCTCCAGACAGCCCAGATGCTGGCACAGGGGAAACTCTACCCACATTTAAAGTAATTTCTAGCTTATTTTACTCTGGGATTAAGCTCATCTCCAGGAGTGCCTGGGAATGAATCCATAGCAATCCTGGGGGGAAATGTATCCATTTTTTCAATCCATTGCTCAAAACAGTTGATCCTTAGACCAAGACAAGAGTGATAACGGGCACACTCCTCATATATTGTCACCAAGGAAACGGCCACGAACACCTCCAGTAAAGTCGCCAAGGAAACGCCACGAACACCTTTAGTAAAGCATCTCTTAGCAAAACCAATTCTGTTTTTCATGGACACAACACACTGCAAATATCAGCCAATTATTTTCTAAACATATTGAGAACAAAACAACTCAAATCCATTACATATTTCTCCATCACATAGGAAAAGGCTGAAAAGTCCCTCTAAGTCAACCCTAATTCAAAGAAAAAAAATATTTCTACACACACTTGGAAGAGCAGATTTAAAATACTTTTTATCAGAATAGATAGAAAAAATATGCTTTACTTTCAACAACTCTATTTACCAGCTAACAGAACACTTTCTGGTAAGAAATAAAGGAAATGTTTCAATATATATTTAGGAATATAAAATGATTAAAAATAGAAGGAATATTTCTTCTAGATGCTCACTGATTTATTTGACTCTGGCCTCAGTAATCTTGCCTATGAGTTTAACATCTAGGAGAGATAAAAAGTGCCTAACAATCAGAACCATGAAACAAACATCTACCCTGCTCACTGAAAAATCCAGAAATCAGTCAGGCTACAAATATTATTGACAAATGTCATTCATAGGAAGGAAGTATGGGGAACACAGGAGTTTATAATCTAAATTTAAACAGTACCCACAGCAAATACGGAAATTTGAGGGCGTGTAGGATGAATCCAAAGGTTTAAAATCAGGCATTTCTGCTAAACAGCTTGACTTGAGGACAACCCGACTTCAGGACAAATAGAAACATCAGAAGTAAGTAACATCAGAAGTAAGTAACCTCACCTAAGGCACAGAAATCTCAAAAACAGCATCCCTAACATAATCTTCCTAAGAAAATACATGTTTCTAAAGGAAAACAAAGGCTGTAACACACTGTGTGTGTGCTCAGCCGCTCAGTTGTGTCCAACTCTTTTGTGACCCCATGGACTGTAGCCTGCCAGGCTCCTCTGTCCATGGGATTCTCCAGGCAAGAATACTGGAATGGGCTGCCATTTCCTCCTCCAGGGGATCTTCCCTCCCAGGAATGGAATCCACATCTCTTGTGTCTCCTGCATTAGCAGGTGCATTCTTTACACTGAGCCACCTGGGAAACACTAAAAACACAGTCCACAGCCTAAAATAAGGGTTTTCCCTTCTGTGTTTTAGCCCCTGAAATACAGTGCAAAGAAAAACCATCAACTATTAGCCTCCAGAAAGGTACCAGATTATGGGCACCTCCTTTATCACCAATTTGGATGAACCAGATATCCTTCCAGAAGACTTAACACAGAACATAAAAACCTCACCTCTGAAAAATGAAGGCTTTAGATGAACTTCAGGAGAAGTTTAACGAAGAGTGAAGAACAGCCATCTGGAGAGACATGTTTGGCACGAGAGTGGAAATTCTGGAATAACTAGAGATCAAATAGCACTCCTGACCACGTCAGGTCTGAGTACCAGCCGACAGGTCAATTAGAGGCACCTTTATACCCGCCACCTCACCGGGCAGCTTCGACCCGCCTTCGGTAATGGAAGGGCGTGGTTCCCTAAGCCCATTGTAGGATTTCCAAATGCCTCTTCTGACCTGTGGGTTTGATTTTTAGTTACTCAGATTACACTGAAGTCCCTTCCTCTTATCCCCGCTTCCACTGAGGCATGTGTGTTAAATATGGGATTGGACTGCAAGGGAACTTTTCCTTATCTATTTATTTTATTTTTAATTGAAGGATAATTGCTTTACAGAATTTTGTTGTTTTCTGTCAAACATCAACATGAATCAGCCGTAGGTATACATATGTCCCCTCCCTCGTGAACCTCCCTGCCATCTCCCTCCCATGAGGGAACTTCAATATAAATACAGAGCAGGGTTTCATAACCGTGGCTCTATTGACATCTTGGGTGAAATAATTCTTTGCTGGGGTGCTGTCCTGTGCATCAGAGGATGACCAGCAGCATTCCTGGCCTCTGCACACTAGGCACCATAGCACTCCCTTCCCTGTCTGTATATTGTCACCCTGTTTGTTCTCTGCACACTAGGCACCATAGCACTCCCTTCCCTGTCTGTATATTGTCACCCTGCTTGTTTGACTTATATGCAGAGTACATCATGTGAAATGCCGGGCTGGGTGAAGCACAAGCTGGAATCAAGATTGCCGGGAGAAATATCAATAACCTCAGATATGCAGATGACACCACCCTTTTGGCAGAAAGTGAAGAGGAACTAAAGAGCCTCTTGATGAAAGTGAAAAAGGAGACTGAAAAAGTTGGCTTAAAACTCGACATTCAAAAAAGGAAGTTCACGGCATCCAGTCCCATCACTTCATGGTAAATAGATGGGGAAACGATGGAAACAGTGACAGACTTTATTGTTTTGGCTCCAAAATCACTGCAGATGGTGACTGCAGCCATGAAATTAAAAGACACTTGCTCCTTGGAAGAAAATCTATGACCAACCTAGACAGCATATTAAAAAGCAGAGACATCACTTTGCCGACAAAGGTCCGTCTAGTCAAAGCTGTGGTTTTTCCAGTAGTCATGTATGGATGTGAGAGTTGGGCCATAAAGAAGGCTGAACGCCAAAGAATTGATGCTTTTGAACTGTGGTGTTGGAGAAGACTCTTGAGAGTCTCTGCTGTAAGGAGACCAAACCAGTCAGTCCTAAAGGAAATCAGTCCTGAATATTCATCGGAAGGTCTGATGCTAAAGCTGAAGCTCCAATACTTTGGCCACCTGATGCGAAGAGCTGACTCATCAGAAAAGATCCTGATGCTGGAAAGACTGAAGGCAGGAGGCGAAGGGAATGAGAGGATGAGATGGTTGGATGGCATCACTGACTCAATGGACATGAGTGTGAGTAAGATCCGGGAGATGGTAGAGGACGGGGAAGCCTGGCGTGCTGCCGTCCAGGGGGCTGCAGAGTCGGACGCGACTGAGCGGCTGAACACCACCATACTTGGTGCCAGTAGCAGTCTCCTCACTGCCTGTGACTCCAGAGGTGTCTCCAGACACTGACAGATGTCCCCTGGGAGGCGACAAGAACCTGCTGAGAACCCCTGATCTAGGAGCTTGTGCCTTCATCCAAGACACCCACACTGTAGAAGGACTTATTAACTTACACAGAGAAGTCACACCTCAACAGATCCACAGCTAAACGTGCACAGAAGTAACGGTCACAACACAAATGTTTCACCATGTCCTCTGATGTCTGTGGCCCTCTGTTTTTCAAGTAAAAACTCTCAAGTGGGGCTGGATGTTATGGTCAGGAGCAGCGAGCAAGTCAGCACTGACGCTGAAAGGTAGGAAGCGGGGGCCGCAGGGTGGGAAGAGAGAGACGGGGCTTTCAGAGGGGGTGCAGTCAGGCCAAGGGCAAGGGTGTGACGGTGGAGGTGGGCTGGAAGGAAGAACACAGGAAGTGAGGAGGTCAAAGAACTGAGTTTGGTTTCCTGGACCCTCTGGGAAGGCCTGATCCAAAAGGGAGGCGTGATGGAGAACACAGCCGGGGTTGAGGGGGGCGCAGACAGGTGGCCAGCAGAGTCCACACAACGCAGGAGCCCTCACACCTCCAAAGCCTCCTGAGTGAAGTAAGCCAGACAGAGAAAGACAAATATCACACCATGAAACGTATGTGTGCAATCTAAAATAAACTATCCGGGATTCCCTGGTGGCTTAGATGGTTAGGAATCTGCCTGCAATGTGGGAGACCCAGGTTCAAACTCTGGGTTGGGAAGGTCCCCTGGAGAAGGGAATGGTAACCCACACCAGTGTTCTTGTCTGGAGAATCCCATGGACACAGGAGCCTGGACAGAGGAGCCTGGCGGGCTACAGACCATGGCGTTGCAGAGTCAAACACGACCGAACGACGAACTATACAAATTAACTTACTTACAAAACAGAAATAGACTCACAGACACAGAAAAGAAACTTATGGTAACCAAAGGGGAAAGGTGGGGAGGAGAGACATATTAGGAGATTGGGATTAAGAGATACATATTATCATATATAAAATAGGTAACCAATAAGGACCTACTGTATAGCACAGGAAACTATATTCAATATTTTGTAATAACCTATAATGGAAAAGAATCTGAACAGAGTATATATATATATATATATATATATATATATATATATATATATGCACATTTATGTATAACTTAGTCACTGTGCTCTATACCTAAAACTAACTAGATATTGTAAATCAACTAAATAATTCAATGACAAAGAAAACAAGGCAAAAAACCTCCAAAGCAGAGGTTACGGAGAAAAGCTGGATAGAATTCTTGCTCTGTTGCTCGCGAGGCTGCAGTTTTGGGCCAGTCCTGTGACCTCCACGGCTCCCCGTGTGACACAGAACAGACGCGGGAAGCAGGCAGGCAGTGGTAAGCGGTGAGACCCCAGGCTGGCACCTGCTGCACACTCGGGCTGTTATTCTAAAGTACACGGGTTATTTCTCCTGCAGATAAGGGACTCTGGAATTTACAGTTTACACATAGGCTGAGACAAGCTGCAGCTGGAGTCCTATGTCACTTAATTGGCTGGCATTAGGTTGAAAGCCCTGGTCAGCATTTTTGAGCAGTTGGTGCTTTGCCCTCTTTCTGGAACCTCCCCCTTCCAAGTCCAGAATTTTGGCTTTACTGCTCTCCCCAAAGCCAAGCTTTCGGCATTCTTGATGTATTATGAACAGGACTCTGTGAAAACATAGACAAAGACTGGAAGGAAACAGGAAACAAAAGAGCTGCTCTATTTAAGTGATAGAATTGCATGGCTTTTCAGAATATCCTCAGATATTGTTAGAATGCTCTTTTTATATAATAGTTTAAGGAACTTGAACTTTATTCAGGAGGCAGTAAAGGGACCACTGAAAGTGTTTGAATAAGGAAGTAGAATTTTGTTTGAACAAAGAACTTGTAGGCAACAAAAAAAGTTAAAAGTCACCTTTGTTATTCTTTCCCAAAAGTTTCTTGGCTGATTTCACTATTTATTCTTACAGATCAGCTTCAGAGTCTACTTTTTAATTTAAGCCAACCTTTCCCCCTAAACTGGGATATTATTTGAATTGCTTTATGGATGTATTAACATCTTTTCAATACAGAGTCTTCTAATTCAGAAACAAGGTACCTCTCTCTCCATTTTTTAAATCTATGTCCTTTGGTATATTGTTACAGTTGTCTTCATATAGGCCTTGCATATTTCTTTATTCCTAAATGCTATTTTAAATGAAATCTTATCTTCTTGCCATTATTCAAAAAACAAAAAAACTACTGTGGCATACAAGAATGCTATGGTTTTTTCGGGGGAAGGAAGAAGTAGGGAAACTTGTTCCCTGGGCACATTTAATTGATTAAATAACCTTATATTGGAGTATAGTTGATTAACAAGGTTGTGTCAGTTTCAGGTGTATAGCAAAGTGATTCAGTTATTTACATACACGTATCTATTCTTTTTCAAATTCTTTTTCCCACTAGGTTGTTATAGAATATTAAGCAGAGTTCCTTGTGCTATACAGCAGGTCCTTGTTGGTTATCCAGTTTGAATATAGCAGAATGTACATATCCACCCCCAACTGCCTAACTATCCCTTCCCCCTCATCCTCCCCTCTACTATGGATGTTTGTTTATATAATTACAAACACTGGACTCAGTTTTAGGCTGAATTTTTGGATTAGCGTGCAAGTAGTTACAAACTCTCTTTTCAGTATTATACTGCTGATTTCTTTATCCTGTCTGAACAGCAGCACTCCCGTCATCACGTTACACCGGCCCCGGCCTGCCTTGTCTTCTTCCATCAGATGCTCTGCAGTTAGGGAAGCAATAAGGACTCAGCAGCTTTGTGAGTATGTGCTCGCCCTGTAACAACACAGGACAGGACTGCAGGCTTATTAGAACTTAAACGGCATTACAGTTGCCTAGAAAGTAAACCGAGACTCTCTTGTCAGCCACCTGATAAAGCCCCTGAAAGGAAAGAAATTATAAGGCTCAAAAAAAGACACTCTTGCCTAAAGGCCAGAATCTAATTTTAAACAATGAAAGATAAACAGGCAAAGCGACTTGAAGAAGGATTAGCACTGAGGTCAGGGAAAAGCTAATTAGTATTGTCAGCATCAGCATGATTTTCTTCTGCAGGGAGAGGCACCAAGGAGGAGCGACGTTCAGGTTCTGGGGCCGACACTGCCTGAGCGGAGAGCTGCACTATGCCAGGAACCTGCTGCCGGCCTTGGCCAGTTCCATAACCTCTGTCTACGCCTCGGTTCCCTCACCCGTCAGACAGGAGTGACAGTGGCAGTAACCTAGCGCATGCGGTTTGTAAGTATTCAATCCGTGATTACTCGAAGTCAGTATTTAAATAAATAAAACGCTGGCTGAACGTGCAGTGCAGGAGTCTGGTTTACACAGTGCACAGTGTTACAAAGTCCTTCAAGGCTCATGTAACCTAAATCTAATGGAACCAGTCACTATTCACAAAGGGATGTGAGAGTTAACTTTTGTCCCAGACCAGCTGCCCCTCCCTCTTGCCTTCCGTCCTCACCCCACTCTGGCTTCTATCTCTGCCTCTATCTCTGTGGCTCAGAAGCCACAGCCTGCTGGGTAGCTCTGGTGCAGGGGAAACACACCGGCTTGGTAAGTCCCTGCAACCAGAAGACGAACTGGAACTGTAAGTCGTGAGCTGGAGTAGGAGGAACCATGATTACTTTTCTAGAGCAAGTGGCCTGAACTTCGGGAAAGTTATTTTCCTTCAGACACTCTGAAGGAAGTTCTGCTCAGATGACTGGACTTGAACTTCACCGCCCGCCCAGATAAGGAGATACGACTGTGTCTCCCAAGAAGATTAGGCAACAGAAGCCCACCGAACTTCTCTTTTTGGGTAAAGAGACTCTCCTTTGATACAATCTTTGAAAAAGAAGAAACTGTCCCACAGTGAAGCAACTAAGAGTTTTGAATAAAGATATTTAAAGTTTTCAGTTTAATATTCTATGATTATTTAGAACATGTGTCCTACATTTAGCATAAAATATAATAAAACTGGGGCTTCCCTTGTGGCTTAGGTGGTAAAGAATCCACCTGCAATGTGGGAGACCTGGCTTCGATCCATGGAGAAGGGCAAGGCTACCTACTCTAGCATTCTGGCCTAGAGAATTCCACTGACTATAGTCCATGGGGACACGACTGAACGACTTTCACTTACTTGCTTACTTACTTATAACAAAACTGTCTGTATCTTCTGGAACCTTTATCTCTGGAAGGAGACAAAAGGATGTGCGGGAAGGGAGTGCACACATGCTAAGTCGCTCAGTCGTGCCCGACTCTTTGTGACGCCATGGACTGCGGCCCGCCAGGCTCCTCTCTCCATGGGATTCTCTAGGCAGGAATACTGGAGTGGGTTGCCATGCCCTCCTCCAGGGGATCTTCCTGACTCAGGGATCAAACCCTCATCTCTTACATCTCCTGCATTGGCAGGTGGGTTCGTTACTACCAGCACTACCTGGGAGCTCGTAAGTAGGGAAGAACAGGAGAAATTAAGGAGAACCAGATTTACAGTTGGGAGGGGTGGTGAAATGCCAGTGGCTGCCTCCTGGTGGCCACAGGTGAGTGTTCCCAAGGGGCCTGCGCTAAAGATTTCTTATTGGCTAGCAATGTCAGACACCTCAAGTGTTCACTGATACATGAATGGATAAATACATGTGGTATATCCATACGATGGAATATTATTGGGCCTTTAACGAAAGGAAATTCAGATACATGCTGCCATGTGAATAAAACCTTGAAAACATTGTGCAAAGTGAAATAAGCCCACTGCAAAAGGACAAACATTATATGATTTCACTTACATGAGATACCTAGAATTGTCACATTTATAGAGAAAGTAGAAGGTGGTTACCAAATGGAGCAGACACAAGAATAAGTGTATGCATGCCAAGTCTCTTCAGTCATGTCCAGCTCTTCCCAACCTCATGGACTGTTGCCCACCAGGCTCCTCTGTCCATGGGGATTCTCCAGGCAAGAATACTGGAGTGGGTTGCCATGCCCTCCTCCAGGGGATCTTCCCGACCCAGGGATCAAACCCACGTCTCTTACGTCTCCCGCATTGGCAGGCAGGTTCTTTACCACTAGCACCACCTGGGAAGCCCACAGGAATGAGGGTTAGTGTTTAACAGACACAAAATTTCAGCATGGGAAGATGAGGAGGGCTCTGGAGATGGTGGTGGCGACCGTTGCATAACAGTGTGAACGTACTTAATACTACTGAGTTGTATACTTAAAATGGGTAAGATGGGGCATTTTATGTTATGTGTCTTTTACCACGTTAAAAAATAATCTATGTTTTAGACCATAAGAAATGGCCAAATTGATCTTGGGATATCTACTTTATGGCATTCTGTCTGGCTATAAAAATGGTATATTTGATGAGTATGTAATAGAATGCAAAGTGCTTATGACAATGCTGAGTGCACATACACTCAACATACACACTCCAACAACATCTATGAAAAAATAAATAACAAAGACCCTCATGAAATAGGGCTTCCCTGATAGCTCAGTAAAGAATCTACCTGTAAGCAGGAGACCCCAGTTCGACTCCTGGGTTAGGAAGATCCCTTGGAGAAGGGATAGGCTACCCACTCCAGTATTCTTGGGCTTCCCTTGTGGCTCAGATGGTAAAGAATCCGCCTATAATGTGGGAGACCTGGGTTCAATCCCTGGGTTGGGAAGATCCCCTGGAGAAGGGAAAGGCTAGCCACTCTAGTATTCTGGCCTGGAGAATTTCATGGACAGTCCATGGGGTTGCAAAGAGTCGGACACGACTGAGCGACTTTCACTACTAGACCCAAGGAAACAAATTAAAATAGTGCCATGGTTGTTTTTAAGTTATAAAGAGAGTATGGATAGTTTTTTGTTTCCTTCTATTTTCCACTTTTTTTTTTTTAACACACATGTACTACTTTTAAAGGGGGGAAATAACACAAAGTTTCATTTTCCTCTGTAACTTTATTTGAAAAGAAAAGAAGAATGGAAAGAAAAACCTTTATGCTTTTGTTCCTAGAGGCTTTTAAACCTAAAAGGAAACTGCAGTTAATTAGGCTGCTTCTACTAAGTTCACGTCTTTCCTACTTTTCTATCACACTACCATGGGTGCCCTGGTGAAGCAGGCTGGCGAAGCCTGTGGCCATCCTCAGAATGGTATTTGTAAGTGCTTAAAACAAAGTCTAATGTTAGTGACTCTGTCGTATCCAACTCTGCAACCCCATGGACTGTGGCCTGCCAGGCTCCTTTGTCCATGGGATTGTCCAGGCAAGAATACTGGAGTGGATTGCCATTCCCTTCTCCAGAGGATCTTTCCACCCAGGGATTGAACCCCGGTCTCCTTCATTGCAGGCACATTCTTTACCGTCTGAGCTACAGCAAGATCCGTAAAACAAAGTATACACAGTTACAAAGGAAAGTGATTATTATGAAATATATTGTCAAAATATATTTTAAAATTGTGATACAGTATCAATCATGGGTTTCCCTGGTGGCTTAGTGGCAAAGAAGTTTAGTTCAGTTCAGTCACTCAGTCATGTCCAACTCTTTGCGACCCCATGAATCGCAGCACACCAGGCCTCCCTGTCCATCACCAACTCCCTGAGTCCACCCAAACCCATGTCCATTGAGTCGGTGATGCCATCCAACCATCTCACCCTCTGTCGTCCCCTTCTCCTGCCCTCAATCTTTTCCAGCATCAGGGTCTTTTCCAATGAGTCAGCTCTTCGCATCAGGTGGCCAAAGTATTGGTGTTTCAGCTTCAACATCAGTCCTTCCAATGATCACCCAGGCCTGGTCTCCTTTAGGATGGACTGGTTGGATCTCCTTGCAGTCCAAGGGACTCTCAAGAGTCTTCTCCAACACCACAGTTCAAAAGCATCAGTTCTGCGGCGCTCAGGTTTCTTTATAGTCCAACTCTCACATCCATACGTGACCACTGGAAAAACCATAGCCTTGACTAGAAAGACCTTTGTTGGCAAAGTAATGTCTCTGCTTTTTAATATGCTGTCTAGGTTGGTCATAACTTTCCTTCCAAGGAGTAAGCGTCTTTTAATTTCATGGCTACAATCGCCATCTGCAGTGATTTTGGAGCCCAGAAAAATAAAGTCTGACACTGTTTCCACTGTTGCCCCATCTATCTGCCATGAAGTGATGGGATGGGATGCCGTGATCTTAGTTTCCTGAATGTTGAGCTTTAAGCCAACTTTTTCATTTTTCTCTTTCACTTTCATCAAGAGGCTCTTTAGTTCTTCTTCACTTTCTGCCATAAGGGTGGTGTCATCTGCATATCTGAGGTTATTGATATTTCTCCCGGTAATCTTGATTCCAGCTTGTGCTTCCTCCAGCCCAGTGTTTCTCATGATGTACTCTGCATATAAGTTAAATAAGCAGGGTGACAATATACAGCCTTGATGTACTCCTTTTCCTATTTGGAACCAGTCCATTGTTCCATGTCCAGTTCTAACTGTTGCTTCCTGACTTGCATACAGGTTTCTCAAGAGGCAGGTCAGGTGGTCTGGTATTCCCATCTCTTTCAGGATTTTCCACAGTTTATTGTGATCCACACAGTCAAAGGCTTTGGTATAGTCAATAAAGCAGAAATAGATGTTTTTCTGGTACTCTCTTGCTTTTTCGATGATCCCTCGGATGTTGGCAATTTGATCTCTGGTTCCTCTGCCTTTTCTAAAACCAGCTTGAACATCTGGAAGTTCACGGTTCACGTATTGCTGAAGCTTGGCTTGGAGAATTTTGAGCATTACTTTACTAGCGTGTGAGATGAGTACAATTGTGTGGTAGTTTGATCATTCTTTGGCATTGCATTTTTTGGGGATTGGAATGAAAACTGACCTTTTCCAGTCCTGTGGCCACTCCTGAGTTTTCCATATTTGCTGGCATATGGGTGCAGCACTTTCACAGCGTCATCTTTCAGGGTTTGAAATAGTTCAACTGGAATTCCATCACCTCCACTAGCTCTGTTCATAGTGATGCTTCCTAAGGCCCACTTGACTTCACATTCCAGGATGTCTGGCTCTAGGTGAGTGATCACACCATCGTGATGATAAGGGTCATGAAGATCTTTTTTGTACAATTCTTCTGTGTATTCTTGCCACCTCTTCTTAATATCTTCTGCTTCTGTTAGGTCCCTACCATTTCTGTCCTTTATTGAGCCCATCTTTGCATGAAATGTTCCTTTGGTATCTCTAATTTTCTTGAAGAGATCTCTAGTTTTTCCCATTCTATTGTTTTCCTCTATTTCTTTGCACTGATCGCTGAGGAAGGCTTTCTTATCTCTTCTTGCTATTCTTTGGAACTCTGCATTCAGATGGGAATATCTTTCCTTTTCTCCTTTGCTTTTCGCTTCCTGTCTTTTCACAGCTATCTGTAAGTTCTCCTCAGACAGCCATTTTGCTTTTTTGCATTTCTTTTCCATGGGGATGGTTTTGATCCCTGTCTCCTGTACAATGTCACGAACCTCCATCCACAGTTCATCAGGCACTCTGTCTATCAGATCTAGTCCCTTAAATCTATTTCTCACTTCCACTGTATAGTCATAAGCGATTTGATTTAGGTCATAACTGAATGGTCTAGTGGTTTTCTCCACTTTCTTCAATTTCAGTCTGAATTTGGCAATAAGGAGTTCATGATCTAAGCCACAGTCAGCTCCCGGTCTTGTTTTTGCTGACTGTACAGAGCTTCTCCATCTTTAGCTGCAAAGAATATAATCATTCTGATTTCGATGTCGACCGTCTGGTGATGTCCATGTGTAGAGTCTTCTCTTGTGTTGTTGGAAGAGGGTGTTTGCTATGACCAGTGCGTCCTCTTGGCAGAACTCTATGAGACTTTACCCTGCTTCATTCTGTACTCCAAGGCCAAATTTGCCTGTTATTCCAGGTGTTTCTTGACTTCCTACTTCTGCGTTCCAGTCCCCTATAATGAAAAGGACATCTTTTTTGGTAAAGAAACCACCTGCCAAAGCAGGAGATGTGGGTTCAATCCCTGGGTTGGGAAGATCCCCTGAAGAAGGAGATGGCTACTCACTCCAGTATTCTTGCGTAAATTGTATGGACAGAGGAGTCTGGCAGTCTACAGTCAATGGGGTCGCATAAGAGTTGGACATGACTAATTGACAACAACAACAACAATCAATCACAATACAGACAGGAAAAAAAAAAGAAATTATACCAGTTATGTTAATAGGAGTAATTTAATACAGGGGACCCACTAAGCAAGTGTTGAATGACTTAGAGGGCAGAAGAGTCAGGTAACACAGAGGTAATAATTTGGGGAACAGCTAGGGCTGGGGGAACAAAGGGCTGAGTTAGTGTACCCCAAAGACTCGGAAGGCACTGTGCTCCAGAACCTCTACGGGCTCCGCGGCAGTGGTGTCTGAGAGAACGAAGAATGCTAGAAACAGAACCAGCCAGGCTGCGGGGTGAAGGCGGTTGCTGGGGCGACGGCTGGCAGAAACAGGAAGCAGACAGGGCGGAGCAGACGTGTCTCCTTCCTCCACCTCACCGTTGCCCCCTTGCGTCTGTGGGCAGAGCCCTGGGGAAATGAGGTGGGCAGAGCCCCGGCCCCAGCGTCACAAGGCTGGGCATAACCGGTCCCGGTACCAACTTCTTTCCTGGTGCCCTGAGTGACCAGAGCTCATATCTACCATAATATCCACACGACCACGTGAATTTTCCCAGCTGTCTGCAACCACCGAAAGGTTACACAAAAACAGTCAGTACTCGGTGATGAAGTCACGCACACTTCTAACTCTGGTCAGGTTTGGGGCTGACGTTCATAACTGGAGGGAATGTTGCTCTTTTATTTCTGACCCAATTTCAGGGATCCTTTGAAATCTAACCAAAGGCCCATGGAGGGTGAGGAGGCCCAAAGTTAAGAATCCTTCTGGGTGTTGAAGTGCTCTTTCTTCTTCCTTAATTTTTGTTTTAAAAAGTCACAGGCTTGATCGCATGATCACGGGGTGGAACACTGATGCCAGGTTTCTCTTTAGGCTTCGCAAGAGAAAGTAACAGTGATGCAAGGTCGGGTCTTTGGTGCCTGTCTCTCTTTTCACTGATACGGTCAACCCATCTTGCAAGCCGTAAGCAGTAATTGTTGCATTTTTATCCATCATATTGTACCTACTTCTGAATGCCACAGAAAGTGAAGAAAGTGAACACACAGCTGCGCTTACATCGTCATCCCATGCTCCTGGGGGACATGGATCTTAGGATTCCCGGGAAGTCTTCAGAGTTCTTTCCTGTAAGGCCCCTGGCCGGCCCCACCTCACTGACCGTGACCCAGACGTCCCCTGGTCCAGATCTGTATTTCTTTTCCCTTGATTTGCCCAAGGTCCAGTCCACCTGCCAGGTGGACAATCTCTGCCTGGAGGGCCCAGTCACCTCAAGCTCGAGACGTATTCAAAATGGAATTCTGTCGCCTCCAACGGTCTGTCCCCTGCACTTTCTCGTCCGAGGGGGCGCTACCAAAACGCCTCTTGGGAAGGCTTTATTTATGGTCTCTGGGTCTCAGCTCCCCCATCAACGAAGGAAAGGCAGTGACAGAGACAACCTTCTGGGCTGTTGAGGACTAAACGACCCTCCAGGTCTGGACATCAGCAAATGCCGCCGAGTGAGGCTGGCGCTCCTCCCCACCCTGCGCAGCCCACCGCCAAGTTGGCTTCCTTTTTCAGAGTCACTTCACGGTGCCCCCAGGGCCATCGCCTTACCCCGGCCTCAGCGTGTCACCTCAGAATCACCACAGTTGGCCCCAGTGCCCCCCCTCCCCTCGCCCACTCTTGCCCTGCCCATTATTGTCACGTCACCCACTGCTGTCACTCATCCTGTCATCACACGTGGGTGGGGGCTGCCGCGGGTCAGAGACCACGGACGTAACAGGGGGCAAGGGGCATCACGCCTCTGGGGGAAGACTGATGTCAAATAACTGCACAGATAAGTAACCGCTTATAATTGTGACAGGCGCCATGCCCGTCAATGAAAACATCCCCACACTGTGCCAGGCGTGCGGGACGCACGCGGACAGAACACACAGCTCTGTGTTTCTGAGAAAACAAGAAGTGATTCAAGGTGGGGGGAGACGGAGAGCCCTCCTGTGAGCCCTCCTGTGGGGCTTCCCCCGAGGGCCGGACAAAGGGCGGAACTCCGAGTCACCAAGCCTCCCTCCCGGTGGCCTCCTGGCGTCCTGCCACGCCGACCGGCGCCCTGCCGTCTCTCAGACCAGCGACAGGGACTGCCTCCTGGTGGTGACTTCAGACCTTGGAGGCTGAATCCCCCTGTTTCATTTTTTCCACAAAGTCAGTTTATGTGTGGGCTTAGTCGCTTAGTCACTCAGTCGTGTCCGACTCTTTGTGACTCCATGGACTGTAGCCCGCCAGGCTCCTCTGTCCACGAGACAGTTTATAATAGTATTTGTAATAAAAGAGGACCCAACTCTCAGCTGCGGAACTTTGGTAACAAGCTCATCTATGTCAGAGTTTTATTTAACATAGAAATAAGATCACTCTTCTGTCTCACAGATGGAATATACATGCATTGATGTCTCCTCTTAATCTATAAAGTTTGAACAATGCTACCGGCTGTAAACACATTTCATCACGCTCTGTGAAGAACTGAAAAACTAAGACACTGAAAGTCAGTATTTTTTGGCTTATTTATAGCAACAAAAATACAAGATGAAAAATCTTGAAAAATACAAGATGAATCACATTGCAAGCTTTCGTTTAGTGGTTCAAGCTAAGAGAAATTTTTTAAAATAAGTATCATCCATTCTAAGATATTTGTAAGGTCTTATTTTAATATAACATAAAGTATATATTCTCTTAGAATAACCAATATAATAAACCAAATATAGAAGAAATTTAAATTTAGGTCAATATTTTTTTAAGGCAAGATAAAATTTGTGTCAGAGGGCACAGAAAAATTTCTGCTTTCCAGTTTGAACAAGTAATATGATCATAATGGCTACCTAAGAATTTGTGAATATCTTATTGGTATTCAATTTTTAATTTTTCAAATATTGAACTCTCATTGAACACAAAAGTATAACTCTCTTGCCTAAGAACCACATTTTCCTTCTCTGCTTTAGGAAGTTCTATGTTGTCTGCACATTTAAAGTCATCAACAAGACAAGAAATGGAGGGCACTGACCCTTCATCTCTAAGGGCCTATCAGTGACTCTACGTCCTGAGACTGACCTGCTCACTGTTTGCTTCCGCAGACTTCTAGAAACTTGAGGACCTCCTACAGTACCGTTCATTTCATTTAGTAAAGATGCAGAGATTAGAACGAGGAAAAGAACCTCTCAACCTGGTGAACAGCGAAAAAGCCGTAAGAAATATGTTACCAGACTGGTTATGCGTGTCTCTTAATTGACTGAGAGAGGTGGTCTGAGATATTCACAAGGGGATCATCCACACACGTGCACAGACACACCTAACGCCAGTGCTGCCCGTGGGCCCTGGGCCCGGGCTGGTTTCTCGGTGGGGACCACGGAAGCGGGGGGAGGGAGTGAGGAGCTGGTGGGCTGCCCGCTGCAGCCCCTCAGCCTCCGCAGAGCTCCCTGGCCCCCAGCTATTCTCTGTAGTTGTCCTAAGAATACAAAAGACCCAACACAAACGTCATCACTATCGTGTGTGTAATTCGCTCCATCGTGTCCGACTCTGTGCAACCCTATGAACTGTAGCCCGCCAGGCTCCTCTGTCCATGGGATTCTCCAGGCAAGAATACTGGAGTGGGTTGCCATTTCCTTCTCCAGGGGCTCTTCCCCACCCAGGGATCGAATCTGGGTCTCCTGCATTGCAGGAGGATTCTTTATTGTCTGAGCCAGCGGGGAAGCAACGGTTTACCCTTAATTGGAAAGTATCTGTTTTAGATGTCCAACAGCAAGAGAGAATCTATTTTGTGCTGTCCTGGGTGTCTGATGCATGACAGATGAATTAGCTTTTGTGGGACCATTTGTTTTCACCAGTTGGGATTAAGTGTTTGGGGACCTGACTTGCTGTGAAAAGCCTCTGGCTCTCGGATCTGAGCCTCTGGAGCAGCTGAGAACCACCCGCTACTGCTTGTCGAACGTGTGCGTGGTGCCCGTTGTCACACGATCCATGACTGACACCACGAGCCGACACAAGTCCACTGATCGTCCCTTGCAAAGGGGGAGATCAATGTTACAGCAGTAATTGCCATGTGAACTGGAAGGGGTTCTCTTAATTCAGGACCCCAGGACCCTTTTAAAATGCAATAGAATAGACTGGTTCTCCATTTATGACCTGAAGATATTGTGTGTCTGTTCAGATAAAACAAGGGGTGGATAAGAACCTTGGGGAGGGAGGGTTCGCTGTGAGGACCCCCTCAGCCCAGTGTGCTGTGCTCAGCATCTCCTCTCAACTCTCAGGGGAAACATTTCCCCGGGAGGCTGATGACAAAAACAATCGCTAACACTGTGCACCAGAGGCTATCGAAGTGCCTGACATGCTCTGTTATTTCTCACAGAAGCCCCGTCAAGAGAAAGGATCCCACTCTCCGATTTAGGATGGAGGTAGAGACAGGGAGAGAGGCTCGTTGAGGTCCTGGAAAGAGCAGGCAGCGGGGCCACGTGAGCCCAGGATCAGTGTGAAGGGTCCCCAAACCGGCACAGGACGGTTGCTGAACCCTGTATCAGACACTGCGTTGGCACTTTCCGGGTTTATCTCATTTAAGCCTCGACAGCCCTGAAAGGTGGGAATTATTATTTCCGGGCATCTTTTTGGAAATCACAGCTCAGGGTTGAGTGATGGATTCCAGCCGACGCAGGTTCAAGATGGTGCGGACACACCAGGAGCTCAACGGCACTCTGCCTAGCCCCGGCTCTTTTCTACCCCATCCCTGCCTCCACCGGACAAATGTTCTCTTTCTCCCTCTTAAAACCACAGCTGGAAGGGCCTCCAGACATGATCTGGCCTGGCCGCTGCTCCCAGCGGACGTCACTTTTCCAGTCTTGACAAGTGACCTGTCCAAGACCATGTGGCCGAACACCACACCTAGAACAGAGCAACCTCCGCTTCAAAACTCTGCTTCCTGCCCCGCCAACTGTGTTACAACGACGGCCAACTGCTTTACTGGGGACTTTTCAGGCTTTTTCCTCTCCATGAAAAAAACCGAGTTGAAAAATCATCCTTAGATAATGTGTTATTTTTTCCCTTTCGGAATTACAACCATCTACCCCCATTTGTCGGATGTCCAAGAACACAGGAAACCTACTCCTCCCAGCTGGGTTTTGTTAAATGGCTTGGTGTCTAACATTCAGAGTTGTCCAGACTGTCCTGATCTCCTGCCAGAAGCTGACTCAAGCCCACCCTCTAGGTGATGTGTGAGGCTTTGTGTCCAATGGACGCATCTCAGCTGGGTGGAAGCTAAGGAGACCTTGCAGGCTTCTGCTCGTCAGCAACTGTTGCCTAGGGAACAGTGTGATGGAACAAGCAGTCAGTGTTTAAGGAAATCATGTTCTTTTTAAAGAGAGGAGTGCATCTACGCCTTCACCCGAGTTGGAGTCCTCTTTTCGGTCCCACTGAAGTCTTATAAGATAAGCCCGGTGGAGAACCTATTTTAGGGTTATCAAGCACCTAGGTAGGCGTATTTCTTGGAGGCAAGGAGGAAGATGTTCAACTCCTCATCTTGGACATCCCTGTGGTCCAGTGGTTGGGAGGCCCGATGCAGGGGACCTGGGTTTGATCCCTGGAGCAGGAAGATTTCATACGGCTCAGGGCAACTAAGCCCGTGTACCACAGCTACTGAAGCCCACGCACCTTACAGCCTGTGCTTGGCAGCAAGAGAAGCCACTGCAGTGAGAAGCCCACACACTGCACCTAGGGAGCAGCCCCTGCTCGCCACATGTAGAGGAAGCCTGTGGGCAGCAACAAAGACCCAGCACGGCCAGAGACACTCTCCCAATCTCAACCGAGAAAACAGATTTGCAACAGCAATGCAGACGAGTTAATAAGTATCTCTAAGTCACCAAGAAATAAATAAATACTAACACTGCAAGACAGGCTTTGACAGTTTGAAAAGGAGCTTTCAAGACTGACAAATCAAGAGTCACCAGTTTTTAGCTCCCAGATTTACAAAGGCTGAGAATCATCAACACTTCCTCTTGTGGTGGCAAGGCCCTGCCTTCCAGACGACACAGACGCCAACGTAAACTGACACAACCTCTCGGGCAGGCAGTTCAAAAACAAGTATTGGGACCCTCACACATGTTCACGCGTTTAAAATCTTTATTTGCACTTTCAAGATTCTCATTTAAGGAAATCAGCTTCCCTGCTGGTGCAGATGGTAAAGAATTCACCTGCAGTGCAGGAGACCTGGGTTCCATCCCTGGGTTGGGAAGATCCCCTGGAGAAGGAAATGGCTACCCACTCCAGTATTCTTGCCTGGGAAATCCCATGGACAGAGGAGCCTGGCAGGTTACAGCCCATGAGGTCGCAAAGAGTCAGACACGACTGAACCACAAACACTTTCCTATAAAACATGATTTATTCTTAAAGACGTTCATCTGCTGTGTTATTCACAAATGAGAAAAAAAGACACCTGTAAAACACCTTCTCACATCCAACAAGAGGAAAACAAAGACACAATGGGACAACCTCAGTGCCATATTCTGTGGCCGTTTAAACGTTTTACAGAGCATTCGGTACCAAGGTTGTGCTGATTTCTTTCCTTAAAAGGGAGAATAAAAGATGCAGTATGCCTATTCCTAAACATATAATTGAAGCCATCTTCAAAAATACTATTGACATAAGAATAGAGGGCAATAGAGAAAAATGTTACCAGGTCTTACGCTTGGTCACAGTACAGGGCATCATTTTTATTTTCCACGTTTGAATCTTCCCAATTATTTTCTATAATAAATATGTACTACAGTTAATGTAATAAACATTTCCTTTCATCAGCAGTTATTACCTTTGTTGGTAATTTCTTCATTTATTCAGCCAAAAACTTGTCGTAAACCAAATTTTAGGATAAATGCTGTCAGGAGAATATGCAGTGAGTGTGAATGCTCTTATTCCAGCCTATGGAAGTCAGAGAAGGCTTCCTGGAGGAAGGGCAAACTGAGTCTAGATGGATGAACGTGATGGAAGAGACTGTTGGGTAGCTCAATACATCTGCAGTGCAAGATGCTGTGGGAGAGAGAGGAGATGGGGATGGGAGCTAAGATGCCCCTGGTGTTATCCTAAGAGCTTTAAATTGATCCTGGATGCTATCGGTTCAGTTCAGTTGCTCACTCGCGTCTGACTCTTTGCAACCCCATGGAGAGACCCCATGGACTGAGACCCTGGAAGCTATAGGGAGTCATTAAGGATGGTGAAGGGGCTTCGCTGGTGGCTTAGATGGTAAAGAATCTGCCTGTAATGCGGGATACCTAGGATTGATCCCTGGGTTGGGAAGACCCCCTGGAGAAGTGAACAGCTACCCACTCCAGTATTCTGGCCTAGAGAATTCCATGGACAGAGGAGCCTGGTGGGCTACAGTCCATGGGGTCACAAAGAGTAGGACACTACTGAGCGACTTTCACTTTCACCAGGATGGTACAGAGGGAAACCGTGGCATGAGGTGTGTGTTTGCTGGGACTCCCTGGGACACCAAGGTGAAGCCAGGTTTGAGGGGAGTCAGTCTTGGAAGCCCACAGGCTGGGAAGCTACGGAGGCAACCACGTGAGGCATGTTCACAGCTCCACAGAGGGAGGGACGTGCAGGGGAGTGGGGTTCGGGTGAGGGAGCCTGGCTCAGGCGGCCAAGGCGGGACGGGAGATACAGGGGGCCAGCGGCCGGTTAGGGGTGAAGATGCTCAATGTTGGGGACGTAGCATCATCAAACCGAATTCGAAGGAGAGGAGGTTCAGGGCAGGACGTGGAGAGGTTGTGAGGAGGGTTAAAGCCCTGGGAGTGGCTGCACAGAGAAGAGCCTGGGATGTGACAGAGGAGAAAGAGGGGGAGGTGGGACCACATGGTCTGAGGGTCACACGGCAGGAAAGGAGGCTGAGGGGCCGCCCTGCGTGAGAGCGCGGCTCCCCAGCCCCTGGGTAGGTGGTTTCTGGTCTGTGTCCCTCCCGGATGGAAGCTGTGGGTACCACACTGGGGGTGGTGATGGGTGGATGAGTGAGCCGTGCTCCCATTCACGAAGGCAGGAAGACAGCTTCCGGCCTCCGCAGTGGCAGGGCTAGCCTCCTTGGCCTCCCCTGCACCCTCCCTGCCTCCTGCTCTATCTAGGGAAGAGAAAAATCCGTCTCTGAGAGGAGGGGCAAGAAGAGTGAAACGCCAGTCCGCAGGGGCCGCCTGGCAACTGGACAGCAGGGACACGGCTGAGCAGCGCCTGGCCCGCTTCATGGCTGCGTCCATGTCCCTGCACAGACAGCCATGTGCTCCACATGGGGGACAGGAGCCTGACTCCAGAGCCTGCTGAGTGCCTGGGTTCTTTTATTTAATTTCCACCCCAGCCATTTTCCAAGGAAGCTTATGGAGGCCAAAAAAAAAAAAGGTGAACTATTGAGTAAATCTCCCCAAGTCATGTGGCTGGCGGGTGGTGTGGCCAGGACCCAGGGGCTCCTCCAAGGGGAAGGTCTGGGAGCCTAGGTGTTTTGAATCGATGACCCTCAGGGTCAGGGGCTGGGAGAGCAGCAGGGAGTTGCCATGGAAACCCTCTGTCCTGCAAATCCAGCCAGTGAGGAATAGCTGGCTCCAACACCCCTAGTGTTGACCTCATCCCATCCCTTCCGTCTGGTAAAGAATGCCCGTCACGCTTTCCACATGCAGGGGGTGTCACCCACCTAGGTAGTGGAGAAGGGTGCTTCTCTCTGCTACACCAGCCAACTCAGCTGTGCTGAAATTGTCAAACACCCCCCTCCACAAACACACAAGATTGCTTCTACACAGTGTCCAGTTTTCATACTAATGAAGCTTATGAAGAGCATATATTTGTTGCTGTATACCCGAAACTAACACTACACTGTAAATCAACCACAGTCCAATAGAAAATAAAATTTTTAAAAACAGCATCTTATTGCTCTATTTTGTAGTACCTTTTGGTTGTTTACGGCAGGAAATGAATTAGGGTAAAGATTCACTTTGAAATATTGTGCTGATACTAAGGCATTAGGCTATGATATCTGGGGTTGGCGCTATCTCTGGGAACCAACTCAGTCTCACGAGACTAGATTCCCATGCTGACTCTCAAATCTGGGAGGAACATCGGGATTCTTGTGTTTCACAGATAACAGGTTATTTATATATGTTTTATTCAAGATTGCAGGCTATTAAATCATTTCAAAATATAAACACATCAGGAGAACAATTCACTCCAGTAAATAACAAAACCAACATTTCTTTCTTTTTAAACAAAATTCCTATTGTGTTTTACATTAACCGTTATTTGAAACCCTTAGGCTTTAGTTTCGTTAACTTCAAAAAGCATCAGTAAATAGTTTATTCCACCATAAGAATGCCTGCATCATTTAACACTAAGAAGCTTATTTAAATGCTTTATGAATTATTAAAATTTTACGCGTTCTTTAAGATAAGTGAGAAACTCAAATATCTTTCAGAGTCAGCACAGTGCAGTGGGCCGATAACAAGCCTGAAGTCGTTTATTAGCTTCCAGAAAAATCCCTACGTGCAGTTTTGTGAATAGAAATTCTTGGCTGTCATGAAATTCTGCAACGTAGTGGAAAACTAACTCAAGGGGGCATGAGACGCAGCCTGCTCAAGAAGTCTTCACAAAAGCTCACATCCTCTGAACTGAGCGATTTCACCTCCAGCCACGCCAAAGATGCAGGCAGAGATGGTTAAACGTGGCTGTTCATCTCCATGTTATTTAGAGCAGAGGGAACGAGGGGCTTACGTGAACAGATTGCAGTAAATATCGGTAGAGCGCTATGCAGCCAGTGGGTAGAAAAATGTACATTTGCAGTGATTATTGTATAAAGTGATACTTGCTCAAAATTCTAGAATTCAAACAAAAAAGTTCAAAGAAGGCAGCAAAAACACACACTTCCAGATACCAGACCTCACATCTTCAAGGAAGGCCATTCAGTTTTTGAGCAGCATCACTTTCCATTTTGTATAGAATGAAACCTTGCCAAAAGCCCCCCTGATCATCACCAGCAGGCTTCCTGACCCCAAATTAGGCAAAAATAGCCACCCCGGTACTCATCCTACAGTGCCCCAGTGCTAAGTCGCTTCAGTCGTGTCCGACTCTTTGAGATCCCATGGACTGTGGCCCATCAGACTCCTCTGTCCGTGGGATTCTCCAGGCAAGGATGCTGGACTGGGTTGCCATGCCCTCTTCAAGGAGCTCTTCCTGGCCCAGGGATCAGATTCACACCTCCTGCATCTCCTGCGCTGGCAAGCAGGTTCTTTCCCACTAGTGCCACATGGGAACAGCGCCATAACCGATTCCCCGACGCCACTCTTCTAGCAGGGATTTTGTCTTGAGGCTGTAACAGTTGGCTACTAACCCATGAAAACTGTCCACTGTCCTCGGCCTGTCAGGGGGTTGGCTGGCTATGCTCGCAGCGCCCAGAGGATCTCCACACTCTGGTCTTAATAAACTCACTCCCTTCTGAGATACTCGGTGTCTGGAAATTCTCTCCCAACCCGTGTTCGGACTGCCTCAACTCCCGTGCCACAAACCCTGCCTCCATCTCCTCCGCCCCTCCATCTGCACTCCTGCCACCCGAGGTTCAGTCCAGCATGGTCCTTCCAGAACCCCCAGGCCAGGCCACCAGGACCTCCCTCCCTCCAGGCCCCCCTGACATGCTTCTAACTGTGCCCCTTGGGTCTTCCTGCGGCATGAGATGCTGTTGGTTTCCCTCCTGAGTCTGGGTGACTCTTCTCTGGCCCTGTCTGTCTACCCTCTGCACCCTACTCTCCCCATCTCCTTAGGAGATTTCATGGACCATCCCTGAATGAGATGATTCCCAATTCCAGGTCACCATGTCTGAACATCTGCTAGATCTTCCTATCTGGGCAGCCCTCAGCTACCTCAAACACAACGCTTTCAGATGGAATCTTAACTCTTCCCTGTGTACCACCCTGCCCTGCCAACCTACTGGCTCCCCAGTCTGGGTAAATGGTACCATGAGAGCGTACCCTCCTTTCCCATGCCATGACAGCGTACCCTCCTTTCCCGTGCCATGACAGCATACCCTCCTTTCCCATGCCATGACAGTGTATCCTTCTTTCCCGTGCCCAGAAACCAAGCTGTTCACCTCTTTCCCTCCTCGTCCTACAGAACACCCACAGCCTTTATCCATCGCGTTTTAAAACCATCGTATCAGGATGGTCAAGGGGTCTGGGGTGACAGAATGAACACCCACAGCCTTTATCCATCATGTTTTAAAACCATCGTATCAGGATGGTCAAGGGGTCTGGGGTGACAGAATCAAACCAAAAAATCTAGTCCTTTTAGTTAAACCAGTGCCAGCTGTTAATGGTAACCAGTGCACTTTAACTCAGAGAAAATAGGTTTCACTATAAATAGCCAGATTGAGATAGGGAGCATAAAACTGTCCTACTTATCAGGTATTATTAATGGATTTTACTGCAGAACAAACAGGTATTTCAGGTCAGTTTATCATATATCGTACGTCTTCAAGTCCCAAGATAAAGGGAAAAAATACATTCAGTGTTTGGGCCTGAAAATATAAAAATGGTTTTCCTGATCTTGTTGAAGGGCTTCAGAGCACAGGACACACACACCACACATTTCAACCCTGAGGAACAAAACCATGCTCGTGAGCTTAGGAGTACTGTCCCAGGTTCTGTGCTATCCTCCCAACGATCATGTCCACCCAGAACCTGTGACTGTGACCTTCCTTGGAAACAGGTTCTCTGCAGATACAGTCAAGCTGAGCTGAGGTCATCCTACATGAGGATGGACCCTCGTCCTTGTAAGGAGAGAGACGCCTGGACACAGAGACACAGAGAGTCAGGGAGAAAGTGGTGGAGACAAAGGCAGAGCTTGGAGGGGTGTGTGTACATGACAGGTTTCAGCAACCCCCAGAAGTTGGACAGTGGCAACAAACAGACTCTCCCCAAGACCCCCAGAAGGAACTGACCTGAATGACACCTTCCAGCCTCCAGAACTGTGAGAGAATGAATTTATATCGCTTTCAGCCACCCAGTTTGCAGCAGTTTGTTTCAGCAGCCTCGGGACATAATACAAGCTCGCTGTCATAGGTTGCCAGATTGTACATCTTGCCCAAAGGAATCCTGGTGACTCCTCTTCTGGGGGCTCACGGGTACCCAGTTGGCACAGTCTCTGCCAGGCAGTCTGGCCACATAACTGCAGGGGGGGGACTCGGGAGACAGAGAAGTCTTGCCATCGTCTTTCTGGAGCTGTCCCCGTGCAGGGCAAGCAGATATACTTGCCATGACTGGCACATGCCTGTCACAGTCCTCAGCTTCATTTTAAAATCCCACTGACAGTGACGAGGCCATTGGTATCTTCTTTACTCTTTTGCTTCTGCCCAAGAGGATCAGCACTGAGGACGAAGCCGGCCCCACGATGAGGACAGGGATGTCCACTCAGCCACAGGCCCAGGGCAAGGATGGTAGGTGGACCAGGGCCCAGAGCAAGGGGGGTGGTGGGGTAAGTGAGAGCGAGTGCCAGCCAAGTCCCAGACTCAGCTGGGATCCAGAGTTGGGAGGGATGCCGGGGAGGGCAGCCCGCCAGCCGGAGGGCTTCGAAAAACCAACACTCTTGCTGCCCGCCCTGCTGGGAGCGTCGGGGAACCTGCAGTCGGAGGAGGAGAGGGCTCCAGGCGTGGTGCCGTCCGGGTCGGCTGGACGCGTGGTCCACTGAGTCTCGCACAACTAGCAGCGGCTGGGAAAGCGGACTCTCCACCCGACAGGAAACTCCCAGGGGCCTGAGAATGGCAAACAGCTTTTCTCTGTTGGTTGACTGTCTTTTGACCTATTTTTAACATTGGCTTTTGCCATAATGACTTCCCTGGTGGTTCAGACGGTAAAGCATCTGCCTACAGTGCGGGAGACCTGGGTTCGATCCCCAGGTCGGGAAGATCCCCTGGAGAAGGAAATAGCAATCCACTCCAGTATTCTTGCCTGGAAAATCCCATGGACAGAGGAGCCTGAGGCTACAGTCCATGGGGTCGCAGAGAGTCGGACACGACTGAGCGACTTCACTTTCACTTTTGCCATAATGAGCATATTCATGTTTACTTTAAGACAAATGTAAGTGCCTCTTGTAACGTCTGTGTTTCATGTCTGACTTGGAAAGGCTTTCCAATATTATTTCAAGATTCTCTCATCTCGTCCTGTAATTCTACGGCTTCATTTCTTTTCTATTTAAGTCACTGATATGCTTGTTATTTCTTGATATAAGTTGCGAAGCATTTACTGACCTAACTTCATCCCATACAATCTGCTATCTGTCCCCAAACAATCATTTAATAATTTGCTTTTCCCCACTGGTTTGAAATGCTGCTTTTGCCGTAAATAACAGCTCTTTCTTTATTTCTGCATTTTCTATCTTGTACCTGACCTGCCTAGTCTGAGATGGGCTAGTACCATACAACCTTATTTATTACAGATTTATAATGTATTTAATATTTTAAGGGTAATCTGCCTATGAATGTTACTTTTTTGGAATTTCCTGGTTATTACTGCTTGTTAATTTTTCCATATGTATCTTAGAATCAGGCTGTTAATCACATATCAAAAGAAATCCTATTGCTATTTTGATTGGAACTGGCATTCTGCAGATTGATGTGGGAGGCTTGATATTTTTCTGATATTAAGTCATCCTACTTGAGAATATAGTATGCCTGTCTGCTATTGAAGTGTCTGGCATCTCTAAGTGGTGTTTTAAAGGTTAATTTACATAAATTGCACTGGTCTTAACCTTATTTCTTGTTTTCCTTTTCTTTGCAGTTATTAAACGGGACTCTTTTTTTCCATTACAGCTTCTAACTGGTCAGTGCATGTGTATATGGAGGCTACTGATTTCAGTGCAATACTTCACAGCCAGCTGCCCTACTGGATCCATGCCTTGTTTGTAACCTTTTCCAGGCGGTCCTCTGGATTACAGCGCTTCCACACTGGTTTTAATCTCAGTCCTACAGCTCAGTAGGCACAGCACTCACTGTCAGGACTTTTGCGCAGTGTTTCACTCTCTTGGTTGCACTGATTCTCAAACTCGGGATTTTAGAAAATACTGGTCACTCGGTGTGGACAGCAGAGCACCTGACTCAATGAGTGTGGGGTGTGGCCTGGGAACAGGGATCTGTAAAGGATCTCCGGGTGGTTCCACTGAACAACATTACATGGAAAACACCGTATCCAATAACTTATCCAAGAAGGGGTTACAGGAGTGATATTCCTGAATTCTTGCATTTTCAAAAATGGAACTTTGTTTCCGTACACAGCTCTTCAGAGAAACTCTATGCATATATAAGTGAATACAACTTTTTTCCTCTTTACATTTGAATGACAGTTTGGGGTATACCATCCCTGGTCATCCTTCCTGTCCTTGGCTTTGTGGCCATTGCTCCAGTTGTCTTTTACTTTGAATGTTACCATGGAGAAGTCAGGCCAGCATAAATGTTTTTCCTTTCACGTGTGACTTGATCTTTGCTTAGCTTCCCATGGAAATCTTTATTATGGTGTCCAGTAACTTTATTAGACTGTGCCTTGGTATTGACTGTACTATGATTGCTTTCTGGGTCACAGTGTAAATTCAAATCGTCTTTTTAAGGGGTTCTATTAATCTGTATTTGGAAATATTTATTGCATTCCATTTATTTTGGCTTCTCCATTGAGGATTCCAATTTTGCATATGTTGAATCTCCACTGCCTGCCTTATTAAGGACAATAGCATCTACAAATGCTTGGAAAGTAAAAGTCTGTTCGGGTATAAGGCAGATTTATCTTTGTCTGGTAGGATTACTTCTCCAAAGTGAAATGTATGCTCTTCAAATTATATTTTTTCTCATCTGTTTTTAGTTTCTATTTTTATTTGTACTGTACAATGAATTAACTTTTATTGTGGTGGTTGTTGTTCAGTCGCTAAGTCACACCTGACTCTTTGGAACACCATGGACTGTAGCACACCAGGCTTCCCTGTCCTTCACAATCTCCTGGAGTTTACTCACGTCCATCGAGTCAGTGATGCCATCCAACCGCCTCATCTTCTGTCATCCCCTTCTCCTCCTGCCCTCAATCTTTCCCAGAATCAGGGTCTTTTCCAATGAGTCGGCTCTTTGCATCAGGTGGCCCAAGTATTGGAGGTAGCACACGTATAATTTATGAATAAGTAACCACAAGTGTGTTGGATAGATGTTCCACGTGAAATGTGCTACTGTCCTCAGCAGTGATTGATGTGAATACAAGAGTACCGAGCACTGTGACCCTGAGGGGTCTGTGGCCCACAGCCAAGAACCATAGCTTTCAAAATCTAGCCGAAGTCCTGTACATATAGTTGCTCAATAAATATTAGTTGATTTACTGACCTTTAAAGGTATTTAAATAACATAATAAACCATGTACCTCAACTTGGCCAAAAAAGGAGCATAAATGTAATTTGAGTAAATCTATTCAAAGATTTAAAAATCCATGCCTCATTCCTGCATACTAAGTACCTTTTCTTACTTTAACCCTTAACTGCATAAAAAAGAAGGCTTCAATCGCAAACAACCAAAAGGGAATATATAGGTAGCACTGATTTGCTTAAGGAATTTTTGCTTCAGTTTATTTAGTTTTTAATTATAATAGTGCTGTTGCTGTTTAGTCGCTAAGTCGTGTCCAACTCCTTTGCCACCCCATGGACTGTAGCCTGCCAGGCTCTTCTATCTACTGGATTTCCCAGGTAAGAATATTCGAGTGGGTTGCCGTTCCCTTCTCCAGGGGATCTTCCCAACCCAGGGATCGAATGTGAGTCTCCTTCACTGAAGGCAAATTCTTTACCCCTGAGCCACCAGAGAAGCCCAAATACAACAATTGCCACCAAAAATTTTGTCTTCTTTTTTTTTTTTAAAAGGCTACATAGGTAATTCCCTGGCTCAGCCGTGAAGAATCCACCTGCAATGCAGGAGACCCAGGTTCGATCCCTGGGTCAGGAAGATCCCCTGGAGAAGGAAATGACAACCTACTCCAGTATTCTTGTCTGGAGAATTCAAGGGACAAAGGAGCTTGACGGGTAACAGTCCCTGGGGTTGTAAAGAGTCGGGTTGGACATGACTGAGCAACTAACACTTTCACTTTCCGGTAATTCCTGCCAGGTAGGTCCCCATCCTTCCCACCCTCCCAACCCCTTCACCCAGATTACAGGCCCAGGGAGTCAAGGTCAAAACCAAATGAAATAAAAGAGAAACAACTTCAATAACAAAACTGACAGTTTACTACATGAATAAATTGAGACTGGGAACCAAGAGCTCACATTTCAGAAAACAAGATGAGACCAGAAAGGGATGCCTGTCCTGGTGGAATTATGTGTCTTTTTCAGCAGCAATCAGAGGAGAAAAAAGTAGTTTTTCTCTTGTTTTGTCTTTGATTATTTCAGTTGAGGGTTTGGATAGTTTTGGATTCAATGGTGAAAACCGGAAAGCATTTCTTCTAAGATCGGGAACAAGATAAGGATGTCCACTTTTGCCTCTATTATTCAACATAGTTTTGGAAGTCCTAGCCACAGCAATCAGAGAAGAAAAAATAAATAAAAGAAGCCAAATTGAAAAACAGGAAGTAAAACTTTCAGTCACTTTTGCAGATGACACGATACTATAAACAGAAAATCCTAAAGATGGTACCAGAAAACCACTAGAGCTAATTAATGAATCTGGTGGCTTCCCAGGTGGCTCAGTGGCCAGAATCTCCCTGACAATGCAGGAGACACAGGAGACATTGGTTCGACCCCTGGGTGAGGAAGATCTCCTGGAGGAGGAAATGGCAACCTGCTCTAGCATTCTTGCCTGGAAAATTCCATGGACAAAGGAGTCTTGAGGCTATAGTTCACGGGATCACAAAGAGTCAGACATGACTTAGCATTCATGCAATGAATTCGGTAAAGTTGCTGGATACAAAATTAATACTCAGAAATCTCTTGCATTGCTATACTCGATACAAAGATCAGAATGAAAAATTAAGGAAACAATCCCATTAACCATCACAACAAGAAGAATAAACTACCAAGAAATAAGCCTGCCTAAGGGGGCAAAAGACCTGCACTCAGGAAACTCTAAGACAGTGACGACAGAAATCAAAGATGAAACAAGCAGATGGAGAGATAGACCATGTTCTTGGACAGGAAGGATCAATATTGTGAAAATGACTATACTACCCAAGGCAATCTACGGAGTCAATGGATATTTTTGGATATTAAAAGACATAAAAATATCTTCAGATACTTCTCCTTTTGTCTACATGATTGGATGTCAGTCAACACTGAGCTGGTATGTTTTCTATGGCGAGTACACAGACTGCTTTGAGTTAAATCATATTACGAGTTTAAAAAGCTGTACTATATACACCCAATCACAATGCAAGGGAGCAGATCAGCTTCTGTGAATGTGGGAGGTTTAGACAACCTGCCCTGCGTGCTTTTTCACTCTGCCAACAGATCTGTACGGGACTTAGAGATCACCAGGAATCCTATTTAGCACCCAGCAGTGGGGGACTTTAGAGACATCTGTGTTGCCACCGTGAATTCAGCTTCCTAGAAAAACGGTAGGCATCCGTCTTCCTTTTAAACACAAAAACCTTCTCCCTTAGAATGTGAGTGATGCTGAGTTGGCCTGGAGAGTCTTCTAAAATCACTGCGACCTTGCTAGGCAATTGTGATTTCAAAAAATTATTTTTGATTGCTGTGCCCTAGAAGAGTAGTTCCTAAGTCAATCTGGGCACAAGAATAGTCTCTTCAGCCATCGAGATGTTCAACTGGGGCTCACCCCCAGCTCTGAGTCCCCTTGGCTGAGTGACCCTCCCAGAGGGGCCACCCTTCAAAGCCTCCACGTCCTGGTTTCCAAGCTAGTGACTCACATCGTAAAAGAATAGTGAACAGTTTAAAATGCCTTTTATGTGCCAGACAGCCTTGACATTGAAAAAAGTCACTTGTAAACTGACACCAACCAAATACTGAAATAAACTGAAAAAACATTACAATCATGTGGGTGACAACCTAGTCCACTACTGGGGCTGACACAGTTGCATCGGAAGTAATTTCACTCCAGATTAAGGCTTTACTGCCATTGCAGGTCACAGCCATTTGTCCATTTCCTAAAACTGTCAGGATGCTCTAATTACGATGTGTAAGTCATCCTGTCCCTGAACAGTCGGGCCTTATTGGAGCTACAGAGCTGTAAGCACCTCCTTACTGAAGCATTTATATATAGTAAGGGGGGCTGGGGGTCATCAGGCCTGAGGGAGTGAAGTCAGCCCAGCCAGGAACGGGGCAGAACGTCTGAGTCCTGACCCTGGGTGGTAGTGTACCCTCAGGAGAGTCCAGGCCCTCTGAGTCTCGGTCCTCAGATAAGGGCGATGGGATAGAAATGAACAAGCTCTAAGGCGCCTTCAGCTCTCAGTCACTGGCTCACTGGACTTAGAGCCGTGAAGCTCCCAGAGCCCTGAGCAACGGTCCCCGCTGAGTCTGAGCAGAGAGCTCGGGGATGCTTTATGCTCCTTTTATAGACTCAGACCCCTGGTGGGAACAGCTGCGCGCCGCCCCCCCCCGCCCCAGTCACCCAGTCAGAATGCCTCCCCGCTAGCAAACACCGAGGGCTCAGCCCTGCCCCCGTGGAGTCTGGAGGGAGCGCAGGGGCTGGTGACAGCATGGAAAGGAATGAGGGGTTGAATGGCTTGCAGACAAAAAGCTGCGCTCAGAGCTATCTGCAGCTACTGCAGATAGGTCTCAGGAAAGCCTGGGGCCTCCAGCCGGCTCTGCTGACCCAGCTGCCGCCGCCTGGGGAGGTGCCTGGCACAGCGTCAGGGACAGCAGAGAGCCAGGCCGAGTGACCGGGGCGGGGGGGCTGTGCGGAGAAGTGGGCTCACCCTCACACCTCCCAGTGGCTGACCACCCCACGACCGATGAGCGATGAGCGCAGCTGACACCTGAGAGCTGGCCTCATCCTGGTGGCACCCCCCCACCCCCCATGGTGAGGAAGTCTTTACCACGGGCGCCCGGGAGCAGACTGCAGAGTCTCCCGGCCACCAAGGAGCCGCCCGCGATGAGGTCACACATCCAGATTAGGACGCTTTCCAGGCGTAAAAGCGTGAAGGGTCCTGGACAGCTGGGACAGCCCACTACCCGCCACCACCCTCCTTTCCTAGTGAAACGGACAACGGACAGAGCGCCTCTGGCTAAGGGATCAGGCAGGTTACAGGGACCCATGATCATTTCTGCCTGTGTGTGTGTTTTAACAGCTTTACTGGGTACAATTTCCACACTGGTCATCTCCTTCAAGTGTACAATTCAAGGATTTTCAACACACTTACAGGACGATGCAAACATTACTGCAATCTAATTTTAGAAATTTTCCATCATCCCAAAGATATCTGTTTTATATAATCTGTTTGGTATGATCTGTTTTTGAGGATATACTCCCCCCATGGTGTAGACCCCCATGGTCATGCACACAAACAAAACCAACCTGACGAGAAAATTTACCATCTTAACCATTTTTTAAGGTGCTATATACTTTAGGGACTTTAAGTACAAAACACATTGTTGTACAACCATCACCAACCATCCCCCTGCAGAACTTTTTTTGCATCTTCCCAAACTTCTCATTAAAAATTTTTCCCCACCCCCCCTCCCAGCGTCCCAGCCCCACAAAGAGTTGGACACGACTGAGTGACTGACCGACTGAACTGAATGAAGACTCTATTCCCCACACTGTACATTTCGTCCTCACGATTCATTTATGGTGTAACTGGAAGTTTCTACTTCTTAATCTCCCTTCCCTGTTTCCCTTGCCCTCCATGCTCCTCCCCTCTGGGGAGCACCTGTCTGTTCTCTGTATCTATGATTCTGTTTCTATTTTGCTACGTTTGCTCATTTGCTTTTTAGATTCCACTTCAAGTGAAATCACACAGGACTTGTCTTCCTCTGACTTACTTCGCATAATACCCTCTATGTCCATCCATCATCCATGTTATCTACCCACAGACACTTAGGTTATTTCTGTATCTTGGCTATTGTAAATAATGCTGCAAAGAGCATTGGTGTGCACACGTCTTCTTCAATCAGAGTTTTTCTTTGGAAAAATACACAGAAGTGGAATTGTTGGATTGTATGGTAGTTCTAGTTTTAATTTTTTAAAAGAAACTCCATATAGTTTTCCATAGCAGCTGCACTAGTTTGTACAATGGTTCCCTTTTTCCCACATCTTTACTAGCCCTTGTTATTTGTGGCCTTTCTGGTAGTAGCCATTCTGACAGGTGTGAGGTGATATATCATTGTGGTTTTGATTTGCATTTCCCTGATGATTAGCAATGTTGAGCATTTTTTCACGTATCTGGGACCATCTTATATATTCTTTGGGAAAAATATCTATTCAGGCTATCTGCCCATTGCTGAATTAGGTTGTTTGCTTTTGTACATTGAGTTGTATGAGTTCTTTATATATTTTGGATACTAACCCTTCATTGGAAATTTGCTGTTGTTCAGTTGCTCAGTCATGTAGAACTCTTTGCGACCCCATGGACTGCAGCACGCCAGGCTTCCCTTTCCTTCACCATCTCCTGGAGCTTGCTCAAACTAGTGTCCATTTTGTTGGTGATGCCATCCAACCATCTCATTCTCTGTCGTCTCCTTCTCCTCCTGCCTTCAATCTTCCCCAGCATCAGGGTCTTTTGCAATGAGTCAGCTGTTCATAATAGGCGGCCAAAGTATTGGAGCTTCAGCTTCAGCACCAATCCTTCCAATGAATATTCAGGATTGATTTCCTTGAGGATTGATTGGTTTGATCTCCTTGCAGTCCAAGGGATTCTCAAGAGTCTCCTCCAACACTGCAGTTCAAAAACATCAATTCTTTGGCGCTCAGCTTTCTTTATGGTTCCACTCTCCATACACGATTACCGGAAAAACAATAGCTTTGACTAGATGGACCTTTGTCGGCAAAGTGATGTCTCTGCTTTTAAATACACTGTCTAGGTTTGTCATAGCTTTTCTTCCAAGGAGCAAGCGTCTTTTAATTTCATGGCTGCAGTCACACTCTGCAGTGATTTTGGAGCCCAAGAAAATAAAGTCTGTCACTGTTTCCATTGTTTCCTCATCTATTTGCCACGAAGTGATGGGACCGGATGCCATGATCTTCATTTTTTGAATGTTGAGTTTTAACCCAGCTTTTTCACTCTCCTCTTTCACCTTCATCAGTAGGCTCTTTAGTTCCTCTTCACTTTCTGCCATAAGGGCGGTGTCATCTGCCTATCTGAAGTTATTGATATTTCTCCCAGCAATCTTGATTCCAGCTTGTGCTTCATCCAGCCCGGTGTTTCTCATGATGTACTCTGTATATAAGTTAAATAAGCAGGGTGACAATATATGACCTTGACGTACTCCTTTCCCAATTTGGAACCAGTCTGTTGTTCCATGTCCGATTCTAACTGTTGCTTCTTGACCTGCATACAGATTTCTCAGGAGGCAGGTCAGGTGGTCTGGTATTCCCATCTCTTTAAGAATGTATCACAATTTGTTGTGATCCACACCGTCAAAGGCTTTAGCATCAGTGAAGCAGAAATAGATGTTTTTCTGGAATTCTCTTGCTTTTTCTATGATCCAACAGATGTTGGCAATTTGATCTCTGGTTGCTCTGCCTTTTCTAAATCCAGCTTGAACACCTGGAAGTTCTCAGTTCATGTATTGTTGAAGCCTGGCTTGGAGAATTTGGGGCATTACTTTGCTAGCGTGTGAGATGAGTACAATTATGTGGTAGTTTGAACATTCTTTGGCATTGTCCTTCTTTGGGACTGGAATGAAAACTGACCTTTTCCAGTCCTGTGGCCACTGCTGTGTTTTCCAAATTTGCTGGCACATTGAATGCAGCACTTTCACAGCATCAGTTTTTAGGATTTGAAATAGCTCAACTGGAATTCCATCACGTCCACTAGCTTTGTTTGTAGTGACTTGACTTTGTACTCCAAGATGTCTGGACATATCATTTGCAAATATCTTCTCCCACTTAGTAGATGACTTTTTGTTTTATAGATAGTTTCCTTTGCTGTGCAAAAGCATTTTAGTTTGATGTGGTCCCATCTGTTTATTTTTGCTTTTGGCTTTTGTTTCTCTTACCTGAGGAGGCAGCAATAAAAATATGCTAAGACTGTTGTCAAAGAGAGTACTGCCTATGTATTCCAGTTGGTTTATGGTTTCAGGTCTTATATTAAAGTCTTTAGTTCATCTTATTTTTGCATATGGTATGAGAAAGTAGTCCAGTTTGAAGTTTTTTGCATATAGCTGCCCAGTGTTCCTGACACGACTTATTGAAGAGGCTGTCTTTCACTCACTGTATATTCTTGTCTGCTTTGTTGTAAATTAATTGGCCCTATAAGTATGGGTTAATTTCTAGACTCTCCATTTTGTTCCATTGATCTATTTGTCTGATTTTGTGCCAATACCATAATGGTTTTTTTTTTTTTAAATATTATTGTGGCTTTGTAGTATAGTTAGAAATATGGGAGCATGGTTCAAGAGTAAAATTAAGTTGTTTTGTTTTTCATAACTTTTTATTTGTATCGGGGTATAGCTGATCAGCCACGCTATGCGAGTTTCAGGTGAACAGTGAAGGGACTCAGCCATACCTATACATGTATCCATTCTTCCCCAAACTCCCCTTCCACCCAGGCTGCCACATAACATGGAGCGGAGTTTCCTGTGGTATACAATAGGTCTTTGTTGGTTATCCATTTTAAATACAGCAGTGTGTACATGACCATCCCAAACTCCCTAACAGCACGGTTTACAATAGCCAAGACATGGAAGCAACTTAAATGTCCATCAACAGAGGAGTTTATAAAGAAGATGTGGTATATATACACAATGGAATATTATTCAGCCATTAAAAAGGAGGAAATAGTGCCATCTGCAGCAACATGGATGGACCTAGAGTGTTATACTGAGTCAAGTAAGTCAGACAGCGCAGGAGAAATATCACATGACATCCCTTATATGTGGATGTAAAAAGGATAGTTAGGTTTTTTTGAGATTTTTCTTGTGTCCAGAGGTAGGCTCACATTGCTGTAAGCCTTCCTCTTAGAACTGCTTTCACTGTGTTCCCTAGATTTCAGTTTCTTCTGTTTTCATTTTTGTCTCCAGGTTAGTTTTTTATTTCGTCTTGTATTTCTTTGGTGACCGATTGGCTATTCAGTAGCATACTGTTTAGCCTCTGTGTGCTTGTGATCAGTAAAATCCGCCCAGTGGTCAAGGGATGTTTGAAAGTGAGGTTGTTGAGATGAGGACCACATCTTCTCTGGCCCCAGCACGCTGTACCTGTAGGGGCTGGTCAAGCCTTGATGGCCAGGTTAGAGAAAGAGTGACTACATGAGCCAACAGGTAAGTGAGCACAAAGACGACCCAGGGCTCGCACCGGCCCCCGTGGCTGTTAGGAGCCACATGCGGAGAGAGGAGGAAGTGAACAGAGGAATAAATAAAATGGAAAGTAAAAATGTCAAGCTCCTTTGCAGTCCACTATCAACCGTGGCCTGAAAAACACCATCTTCTTTTTGAAAATAAAATCTAAAAATACGCGGAGAATGCCCTCAGGTCGACCTGTAATTGCAGCTACATCACCATGCTCTCAGCTGGGCACAGCTAATTAAGCAGCGCTCACTCCATGGGTGGGGAGAGAGGGGCCTGATCCGGGGCCGGCTTAGCTCTGGGCCAAGCAGGGGTCTGCAGAGGGGACCACGGATGCTCTGACTGTGGCCCCCACGCTCCCTCGGGCTCCTGCAGAAGCCGTGGGCCCGGCAGCCACGATGCTGACTGTGGAAGCAAGACAACAGATGAAAGCCTCCTCTGGGTTTTCAGTTCCTGCTGCTTTGAGAACCCCTTTGGGGCAGCCAGAACAGTGGAATGGATGCATTTCATGGCGCTGCGGTACCCAGAAAGGAGAAAGGGAAAAAATCCTGAAAAAGTGCATCTTTCAGGAATCTGAGAAAACGAGGAATATAACAAACTATGTGATCTCACTGCTTTTTCCTTTCTTTCTGAGGAAGCCTGCCAGACTTTCTTGCTAGGAGGGGACCCTCTCCAGGTAATTCCTCCCTGAATCCACACTGCAATGGGGATGGAGGTGGTTTCTAGGAAAAATGGCTTTGGTTGTTTATCACCAGAAGGCAAGAGAGGCCAAGAAAAGTTGAAGTCACACACCCTGGGGGTTGCCCCACCTAAGGGGCACCCGTGGGGTGGGTCTTCCTCCCTTTGCCCCTTTGCACAGAGGGTCTCCCATCGGCCAGGGGGCCAGTCAATGTGCTCCCTGCCACCCATGTCTGAAACGTGTGCCATTTCAGGGCAGAGGCGTTCAGAGCCAGTGAACAAGTCTCTGTGGCCTCTGCTCACTGCTGCTGAGAGCAGAAGTCACATAAACGTCTTAAACAGCACTTTAAATGACAGTCATGGAGGCTGGAGTCCAAGACCATGATGCCAGCAGGCGTGGGCATTGCCGAGGGCGCTCCTCCTGCTCGTGGACGGCCACCCTCCCGTGTGCTCATGTGGGCTGAGAGCTCTTCATATAAAGACGCCAGTGCTGTCGGGTCAGGGTCTCATCCTTAAGGGCTCATTTATCCTGAACTACTTCCTTTGAGGCCCCACCTCCAAACACAGCCACACTGGGGGGTACGGCTTCGGCATATGAGTGGGGTGTGGAGGACGGTCACTCAGGCCACACACTGCCTTATGGTGTCACCGGGAAGATGTAGTGAGTTAATCAAAGGGTATTAACCACTCCCTCCGTTGTTATCCTGATCTTATTACCAAGGGCGCCCACAGTGGATAATCAATCTCAGGAAAAGAAGAAAAGAACTGTATCACAGGATGAAGAGCTAGGCCAGAGCTTAGGGAGAACTGCAATTCTGAGAGCTCCCTAAAATCCAGTGAGTGCTGCTTTGTGTGGATTTCAGGTTGACATTTCTAGGGAAAGGTTTATAATTCTCTGCAATTTAAACATTTCATCTTTCAATAGTCTGGTCTGCATTTTCCCCCCTGATTTTTCTCACATTCTATGGCTCACTGTTATCTAGGATAATTTCTAAAAGGCAGGTGCTGTATTTGCCCTTCTTTCCACTAGACTTTTCCCCTCAAGTCTTCGCTCGCTTTATTGGTAAAAAAGCAGGGAACAAAATTAGCAGAAAATATGTGCACTGAACAGCAGCTCTTAATATTTAGGTTTAACTGCAAAACGAGCTTCAGCTGAGGAAAGGTGATTATTTTCTGCCAACGGATTTCTTTACGAGGTGACATGTTCGAGAGCATGTCTATGCCAGACCTGTGCTTTTAAAAACTGAGATCTCATCTCAAACTGAGGCAATAAATGTCTCGACTATGAAAAGTGACAGTGAGTGAAGATGAAAAAAGTCATTATTCTACCCATCTTATATGTGTATGTTCAGTTGTGTCCGACTCTTTGTGACCCCCTGGACTGTAGCCCACCAGGCTCCTCTGTCCATGGGATTTCCTGGGCAAGAATACTGGAGTGGGTTGCCATTCCCTACTCCAGGGATTTGTTATATAACCTTCATTCAATGATGATCCACTGTTTAGCCTCCTTGGAATGCCCTCCAAAAAAAAGAGAGAATTATCTTCCCAAGCAAGTCTCGTCCCCTCCGGGAAGGGAGCGTGGCCTCTCTTGGCTGCACCAAGAGGAAAGTGGGGAATGGGGCTGCTGCTCAGAGCACGTACCTGCTGACAGAAGGTGGGAGAAAGGGGCCGGGTGCCGGGCAGGGAAGTGTTGGAGCATCCGGTCCACAGCAGTGGGTGAGCAGAACACTCAAAGGGGTTGCTGGGACCCAGAGACCACCACCCCTCATGCCTTGGCTGGTGTCTGTACAGCGAGGAGAAGCAGAAAAAGCCACAGGGCTGGGCCAGAAAGAGGCCAGGTCAGGGGCCACAACCCCTGCCCAAGCTCTATAGTCTTGGGTTCAGCGGTTACACCAAATACAGAAAGTCCCCTACATGTGAACCTTCAAATTGTGACCTTTCAAATTCTGTGTGTCCGCATGTCCATGTCCAGTTCTAACTGTTGCTTCCTGACCTGCATACAGATTTCTCAAGAGGCAAGTCAGGTGGTCTTTCAGAATTTTCCACAGTTTATTGTGATCCACACAGTCAAAGGCTTTGGCTTAGTCAATAAAACAGACATTGAGGCTTTTCTGGAACTCTCTTGCTTTTTCGATGATCCAGCAGATGTTGGCAATTTGATCTCTGGTTCCTCTGCCGTTTCAGGTCAGGAAGCAACAGTTAAAACTGGACATGGAACAACAGAGTGGTTCCAAATAGGAAAAGGAGTACGTCAAGGCTGTATATTGTCACCCTGATTATTTAACTTATATACAGTACATCATGAGAAACGCTGGGCTGGATGAAGCACAAGCTGGAATCAAGATTTCCAGGAGAAATATCAATAACCTCAAATATGCAGATGACACCACCTTTTTGGCAGAAAGTGAAGAAGAACTAAAGAACCTCTTGATGAAAGTGAAAGAGGAGAGTAAAAAAGTTTGCTTAAAGCTCAACACTCAGAAAACAAAGATCATGGCATCTGGTCCCATCACTTCATGGGAAATGGATGGGGAAACAGTGGAAACAGTGGCAGATTTTATTTTGGGGGCTCCAAAATCACTGCAGATGGTGAGTACAGCCATGAAATTAAAAGACGCTTGCTCCTTGGAAGAAAAATTATGATCAACCTAGACAGCATATTAAAAGCAGAGACATTACTTTGCCAACAAAGGTCCGTCTAGTCAAGGCTATGGTTTTCCCAGTAGTCATGTATGGATGTGAGAGTTGGACTCTAAAGAAAGCTGAGTGCTGAAGAATTGATGCTTTTAAACTGCGGTGTTGAAGACTCTTGTGAGTCCCTTGGACTGCAAGGAGATCCAACCAGTCAATCCTGAAGGAAATCAGTCCTGAATATTCATTGGAAGGACTGACATTGAAGCTGAAACTCCAACACTTTGGCCACCTGATGCGAAGAACTGACTCACTTGAAAAGACCCTGATGCTGGGAAAGATTGAAGGCGGGAGGAGAAGGGGACGACAGAGACTGAGATGGTTGGATGGCGTCAGTGACTCAATGGACATGAGTTTGGGTAAACTCCGGGAGCTGGTGATGGAAAGGGAGGCCTGGCGTGCTGCAGTCCATGGAGCCGCAAAGAGTCGAACACGACTGAGCGACTGGACTGAACTGGACTTGCGTGTCCAGTCGTGTAATGTGTTCACGTGTCTGGTGTACATTGTCATGCGTGTGGACCCTCTACAAGGGGTTGTGCTTCTGTTCACTTTACTGTGGAGTACTGTACAGAGGACACAGCAGTACAGTATCTTTATTTCAAGCCCAGGATGTCGGGAAGCAAGTGTGAAAGCAGCGATGATGTAGCTGGAACTGCTGTACTTTTCAAGGTAATGCAGTATAACATTAAAAACATTTTCTTTATTTTCTTGTGTTTGTTTTTTAATGCTTATGTATTATTTGTGTGAAAAGTACTATAAACCTATTACAGCACAGTACTATATAGCTGATTGTGTTAGTTGGGTAGGCTCAATTTGTTGGACTTTTGCTGTTGTTTAGTCTCTAGAAAGTGAAAGAAAGAAGGTGAAGTTGCTCAATCGTGTCCGACTCTTTGTGATCCCGTGGACTGTAGCCCACCAGGCTCCTCCGTCCATGGGATTCTCCAGGCAAAAATACTGGAGTGGGTTGCCATTTCCTTCTCCAGGGGATCTTCCTGACCCAGGGATCAAACCCAGGTCTCCCGCATTGCAGGGAGATGCTTTATCCTCTGAGCCACCAGGGAAGTCGCTAAGTCATGTCCAACTCCTTGAGACCCCATGGACTGTGGCAAGCCAGGCTTCCCTGTCCTTCACCGTCTTCCGGAGTTCACTCTAACTCATGTCCATCAAGTCGGTGATGCTATCCAAGACTTAAGAACACGTTTTCAGGATGGAACTCATTTCTATTGTAGGGGAATTAGTAACTCAATTTTGATACTCACATTTAAGAAAGAATGCCTTATCCACTGATAAACTTTAGGGTAGCACAGGATATCTGCATAGCCTGAAAATATCTCTCCTCAAATTTGCTAATTACAGTGATGGTTTCAACCTAGGACCACACATTCTTTGATAGTCCTCCCTCTAAGATGTGGAATAGGTGTCCCCTCTGCTAAGATGGACTGGGTTTAGGGATGCACTTCTTGAGGACAAAGCAGGGAAACAGAAAACCAGTAACGTTGCCATGGAGGAACCTGGCAGACCCCCTCTTAGCCCAGGGGTCGGAGGGATGTTGTCAAGGATGTCATGCTGACATCAGGCGCCCCTGATGTGATTTGAGCAAAAGGGCACTGCACCTCTGAATTCTCCCCTAAGGCCACAGCTCAGTCTAATCAGGCAGATCCAAACTGAGGAACATTCTACTGCATACATAGCTGACACTCTTCAAAAGTCCCTGGAAACCATCACAGGCTGGAAGAGACAAGGGCAACACAATGACAAAATGCAATGTGGGATCCTGAAACAGAGAGAGACTTTATCAAAAACAAACAGACAAAAAACCCAACAACAACAACAAAAAACAAAGCTGGGAAATCTGTCTCAAGTCTGTAGTTTAGTGAACAAAAATCACTTAGAACAGGTTAGGCCTTCTTTTAATGATCAGTCTAGCTAAGGTTTTGCTTTTACAAGGCGTATCTCCAACATTTAATCATTTCAATTTCCATCTGTGTCCCCACATGATTCTGATGGAAATTGTGTTACACCAGCATCAGTCTGCTCCTAAAGTGTTCAGTTCCTCCTGGTGTGCACAGGGCTTTTGAGAACTTATGTAGGGGGTAAGGTCAGGCAAAGACAGCTATTTATTGCACCTGGCAGGATACATGAATACACCTAAGTTCCTCCAGTCCAAACCCTGCTCCCCAACAGGGAAACCGCAGAGGAGAATGTTCTACAAACATGGTCCAAGTTACTTCAGCCCCTGGGAGGGTGCCACCAGCCTTAGCAGTTTCCCTGGACACAGTGGATGTCTTTTTAGGGACTGTGAGCTTGGGGCACTGGCAACATGCAGTGGAACCTGATCGCCCATGCCCTGTCCAAATGGCCATCACTAGGATCATTCAAAGATTTTTTCCAAGTGCCAACATCACGAAACAACACAATGGAGAAACAGGAGGGGGCAAAGTCTGAAAAGGAGGAGTTGGGAAGAGGGAACAATTGTACGCATCACCGGGAAAGGATGGAAAGTTTCCTGCTTTATTTCTCCTTCCGTCTCCTATTTTGCGAAAGGGGGACAAGGTCACTGGCCAAATTGCCCAAGGTGGGGCTGTGGTGGGGAAACAGAATGGGCATTTCAGGAGTCAGTAGTTTGCCAAGTTAGATCCTGCGAGCAACAGCTTTCATTCAGTAAATGAAAATCTTCATTCACACCCAAGTAACCATCAAAAAACTTTAAAAATCTTGTTCTAGTTTCAAAAGAATCTGTATTTTCAAATGTTACTTTAAAGTTGGGCTAATTCCGTCCATCCATCCATTCATCCAATCATCCATCCATTCAAGCATCCATCCATTCAACCACCCATCCAATCATTCATTCAGCCATTCACTTGTTCATTCACTCACCATTAACCCTACTAACCAAGCACCCGCTATGTGCCAGGAGGCTGACCCTCAGGGCTGGCAGCCACACCAGGATCTCATGGAGAGGGGAGACAGGGTGGGTAAAACCTGTGAGAAGGGTCAGCTCCTCAACAAGCAGGTTTACCCAGCCTGATTGACTCCGCAGGCATTTGAGCAGGAAAAGGTCCTACTATTCTAATCAGGGGTATTAGTATAAAGGCTATTCTTCATCTTTATGGGATTCTCTGGTAGCTCAGATGGTAAAGAATTTGCCTGCAATGCAGGAGACTTGGGTTCAATCCCTGGGTCAGAAAGATCCCCAGGAGAAGGAAATGGCAACCCACAGCAGTGTTCTTGCTTGGACAGTTCTAAGGAGAGACCATGGTGTCGCAAAGAGCTGGACATGACTGAGTCACTTTCAGTCACTCACTCACTTCATCTTTATAATCAGACTCACTAATAGCATCGTTTCATCTAAGGCAGAACTTCTCAAACTTCAGACTGTATCAGAACCACCCGGATGGCTTTCAGGACAGGTGGCTGGGCCCCACCCCAAGGCTCTGATTCAGCTGGGTGGGTGGACTGAAAGCCAGCATTGCTAAAGAGTTTGAAGGGTGTGTATGCTGTGTTTGGAGGCCACATTTTGAGAACCACTGATCTAAGATGCTACCTACCACCTTCAATTCCAACCCAGTGTGCTTTGACTCAGAGTCAGTTTGAGTAACTTAACAGCTACTGTTTCAGAGAAGCTCTGTGAACAACCCTCTCTGAGGGACCAGAACCCATCAGGGTGAGAGGCTGACTTGTCTCCACCCCATGAGGACTGGTGGTTTTTGCTGGTTTGCTGTACAGGTGATTCCGCAAAATGCAAAAGAGGCCACAAAGCCAAAAGGATGCCATTTACTGCAAAGTCCAAATAAAGGTCTAAGAGTCCAGCACCCTCCCTTGTCCTTGAGAAAAGGCTTGATTCAGTAACGGTGAAAGTGGCAGGACGCACGTGTGCAGAGAACAGGGGCTGCTTCCTGATATGAGATCGGATCTTCTATCACTTACTTCCCTCCTGTTCTATGCAGACAGCACGCAGGGCCAGACTGCAGGGAATTAAGGCAGAAGGAGATTTCAAGAGAGACTAGAAAAGGTTAGGAGGGCACCCTTGCTGGCTCCTCCGACACCCCTCCCTGAGTCAGGGCTGGTGGGGACCTGTGGTTGTCATGGTGATGGCGACTCTGGTCCATTTCCTCCTTCCCTCCCCACGGACCTAAAAGGGCCAGAGGCCTCAAAGGCCACACCAGGGCTGTGTGTGGACCCCGTCTGGGCCACGGCTCCTGCACTTCCCGCCATACCTCCACCCTGCTTCTTTCCCGATGGACACGCCAGGGGCGCAGGGCTTCCTTCTCCAATCTTAGAAGAAAGCAACATCACCACCCAGAGAGAGAGAGAGAGTCACACAACACTGTAAATCAACCACACCCTAGTAACATTTAATAAATAAAAAAGAGAGAGGGCCCCACGTGAAGGAAGACGCACGGCTCCTGCCGGTGAGCACTCCACTCCCAGCCCAGGAGACCCCAGGTGTTAAGAATTTATTTCCAACTTTTCCAACAGTAATACCACCGTCTGACGTGTGCAGAGCCCTTTAGGGCTTGTGAGCACGATCTCGTGTGCTTTCTCACCCAGGCCTCACGTGAACTCTGTGAGGCTGGCGGGTGGGTGCCATCCCTCCTCCTAGTGGTTAGGGAGGCTGAAGCCGAGGGGGACTCATCCCAGGGACACCCCCCACCGTGCATGCCCCCCCCCACTCACCGCCCGCTTCCCACTTCCCCAGCAGGCAGCCTGGAGCAGCACCTGGAGCTGGGGACAGGAGCAGGCATCTCATCTAACGTGGGTGGCAGGTAGGCGGCCCCTGCGTACACCTGGTCTGGGGCCCCGTGACCCCTGCCCGGTTTCAGAGGGTCTGTGTACGAGGAGACCTGGATGCCCCGACGGAGGGCACGAGCGCTCGGTCCAGAGGACCTCACGTGGTCCTCACCCCTACGGTTATCACTTACCTTACAGATGGGAACAGCGGGGCTCGGACAGGCTGGGTGGCTTGTCCAAAGTGGCGAAGTCAGGAAATGGTGCCCTGGGGTGCCCTCAGACCCGGGTCTCCTGACCCTGACCTCTTGTGTGCACCTTCTCCGTAGGGATGATCCCTTCTCCTCAAGATGATCTCATATCCCTAACCATGGGAATTAGGAGGACAGTGCACCTCACACAAAGCTGTCCACCACACTGACGGTGGACAACATGAGCCCGAAAGGACCTAACACGGACCTGGCCTCGGCGGCAGAGTTGAGCGTGGTTCTAGGGGTGCTGGCCCCTCGCTGATGAATGCCGATGACGCTGCCAGCATGGGGACAGAGTGACTCTGGCTCCTGACCTATTCTGGCACCTGCAGAGGTTGTCAGGATGTAGAACGAGTGGCCAAGAAACCCACTGCATGTAATAAAGGCAGTTAAAACTACGTGGAAGAAAAATACCACGTTTAAAGGCTTTCCTTTGAATGGGAGGATACTAGTCCCCAGCCACCTGAAGACGGACGCTTGGTTTATGCTTTGGTCTGTGAGAGCCTCCCATGTGCCCGGTGCAGGGGTCTCCTGGGCACTGGACATGGCACAGCCCCCAGAGAGGAGAGCACACAGCCTTCCGGGGGGCGGGGGGCGGAGGGCGGAGACAAGGAGGCAGCAGCCGGCACACAGCTGTAGGGAGGGGAGGAGCTGCGGCCACCGGGAAGGATGCTTGTCTCAGGCCTGGGGGTGGGAGACGTGCAGGCCTGGGGCCTCCTAGAGGAAGTGACCTCCGGGAGGGTGAGGTCAGAGGGAAGCCAGACCCCGGCCACCGACAAGCGTCTTCTCCTGAGTCCTCCCAACACCACCTCCTCACCCTGCCGCCCAGGACCTGGAGCTGCAAGAACAGAGAAGGACCCACATCCCAGATCCAGGGGGCAGCAGGGCTGCGCCAGCTTATACTTTCCTAGAAGAAATGGACCATCTACCATGGAACGCGGCCAGGGCCTGAGACAGGGAGCACGACGTCCCTCCAAAGGATGCCCGTGAAATCCACCAACAGGCCAGGCGCATCCTCACCCGACCGAATTCAACATTTGAAAAGCTGGATACAGAGCAGTACAGACAGAATGAACTATAACCGTACAATATACGATGTATATTATACTGCTGTGCTTTTTACCTGCTATATGTTCTATATTTAATCATATTTAAAAAGCAGGCTATTGGCTAGTGTTGAACACAACACCAAACTGCAAGGCAACTTGTCCATGGTATCCGGCATTCAGGGTAATTTATTATCCGCCTCATCACATTTAGGGAAAGTTGGAAAAGATGTTTAGGAAAGATAAAAAAATAGATGAAAATTGTGGCACTGTTCACCAAGCAAAAATCTAAGTGAAAAGAATCTTAAGGCTGAATTTTCCAAGCATGAGAGGGATGTGGTATGTCTGTGTGTTTCTTTGAAAACTGTACATTGAAAAGGAAGCCAGAGCTCTAAACCTCGGAGGGGAATACAACAGAGCACAGAGCATCCCCGCAGCTAACGGTCACTTCCTGCCTCATCTCTGCAGCCTCTGGGGTGACTCACAGGCCTTCGGGCCCCGGGGAATCCAGAGGGAAGCGAGGCCCCGGGATGGGTGGGGGAGGTGAGCCCTTGGGATGGCTGATTCTCCCGGTTCTCACCCTGGAAGAACGGGGAGACAGGGGCTGCACAGAACTTTCTAAAGAACAACATGAGGAAAGACCCCAGCATACAGAGGGGTCCTCACAGGGCCCAGGACTGGTCACCTGTTTTAAGAAGTTCAGCTACAAATGACATAAGCAACTGTGCCTCTTAGGAGACGGACAATTTTAGCCCTATGGAAGTATGCTGGTTACCTGTCTTCATGTCGTCCAACACCCAGCCTCCTTCTGATCTGGTGGGGGGCCTCCCTGGGGGTCTGGAGTATTAATGGGCAGCCAGTACCGCCCCCACTGGTGAGGCTGAAGTTGGGGGGGTTCCTCCCTGCCCACAGAACACCTGGGATTTCAAATGAGCAGGTGATGCAGGCAGGTGCGCTAGCGTCACACCCAGCCACAGAGGCCTCCTGGCTCTAAAAGGACAAGGCGGCAGCTTGGGCTCCCTCCCTTGGCCAGATGCGCTGCCCCATCCCTGCCCTTGTGGGGACATCAAGCCAACCAGAAGCGTCACTCCAGGCCTGGCCACTAACCAGCCCGATGCCTCTCAGGTCCCAGGCTGCTCCCTTGCCCCGGGTGCTGGGTGCTGTACGGAGATGCCCCCCTCAGGGCTACAGGATGAAGGGGTCGCAGGTGGAGCCGGTGGGCCCCGGGCAGAGCCCGTGGGCTGCGGGGATGGGACCCCGGCTGGCTGGGAAGGTCACCCCTGCAGCCCCCCGCCTCCGGGGCAGAGCCGACTCTCTGCAGCGCTCACCGTGGTGACCGCATGGACGACGCCCCCTCAGCTCCACTGTGCCCGGAGTGCACCTGAGCCGTGGGCCTGGGCTTTTCCTAGAGAGAAAGACAGCACAGCCTGGACATGGCCTGGTGGCCTGCAGCTCTGCTCTGCGGTCCTGGCCGAACTGGGCCTGATGTTGTCCTGGCTGCCCTCAAGCACATCCAGAGGGCAAAGGGCGTCTCCAGTGGGCAGAAAGGAGCCACTCTGTCCAGTAGGATGTAACACAAAAGACCACCTCTCACCAGCCCCCACCTTCGGGCCAGCCCACCTTCCGTAGCGGCGCCAGAGTTACTGCTGTACCTGCCTCTCAGGGTCCATTCCAGCCCCCCTTTAGCCTCTCCCCACGCCCCTCCCACCCCACCATCGACTCAAGGGCCCTCTGGCACTCAGCAAAGGCTCATCGAATTTGCTGCGAACATCCCAACTTCCTGAGTCTGGACGGCTACTCCTAGAACAGCTCCACCAGAGCTTTCCAGAGTATGCGGGCCCCTTCAACTGACTCCCAGAACCACGTGGTTTGGTCAGCTGGTGCTTCTGCCCTCCTGGGGAGCAGCTGCAGCCACCAATCAGAGGTGAGAGCAAAGGATCCAGGTTTCTGGAGACAAGGGATGCGGTCCAGAGCTAAGGCACACACCCAGCGGAGACAGGAAACGTCCGACGGTTCTCCAGGGGGCGGCTCTGCCCCCTGGGGCCCTTGCGGTTGTCACTCCTGGGTGGAAGCCAGGGATGCTGCTAAACGTTCCGCTGTGTCCAGAAACCCTCCTCCCACCCCCGCATCCGGCCCAATGTCAGTAATCCCGAGGCTGAGAAACCCGACAGAAAAGTAAGAGGAAAAGCCTGAGAAAGTGGAGTGAAGATTTGGAAGGCTGTGTGGTCACCGCCTCATCGCGGCTCATGTGGCCACTTCATTCTGGAGCTGGCTCCAGACACAGGTTAAAAATAGGCAGGTAACTTAGTAGCTTCTGAGAGGTCAGATAAACCCAAAGATAAATGGCGCGGGACATGGCCTGGGTGAAGTGGGCCGTCATCTCCAGGACGTTAACCAGAGGCCCGACACCAGGGCTTGGCTGCCTGACAGTAAAGAGGCTCGAAAAATCTGACGGCATTTTATTACTGGTTCTTTAGTTCAAGCCAAGAAGCAAAAAACGATCGAAAGCAGAGGGTCCTTTCCATCTCATGGCCAAAGAATGGAACACAAGCTCCAAACTGTAAGAAAGCACACGGGGTTCTGATACTAAACAAAGTTATGTGGTTAGTGTATTTAAAGGGGTAGCGGTGAGGGCTTTTCCTCTGAGTTCACTGAACCAGCGCCAAGGGCTGTCTGCTTCCCCACCCCCCCAACACACAGGAGATGGTCTCTCCTGTGTTTTTCTCACACTTTTCCTACAGACCACTCTCTTTCCTTATCTTGCTCCTGGTCTCTCATTCCAGCCCTCATCTTATGAGGGAGGGTGGCTCAGTGGTAAAGAATCCACCTGCCAATCACCCCGCCTCTGCATCAGTGATGCCTGGGGCATATCCTGGCCAGTCCAGCAGTACTGCTGTCCCTTGGTACAGAGGAACGTAGCCACCAGGAGGGAGAAAATAACCACTATCCAGTTAGCACCCACCAGGTGTTCAGGTGCCCAGGTACCCACCAAAACCATCGTATATTTCCTGCCTCCAGCAGATGCTCTCCATTTCCCAACATGACGCATTGCCACGTGCGTGCTCAGTCACTCAACCAAGTCCAACTCTTTTTGACCCCATGGACTGCAGCCCGCCAGGCTCCTCTGTCCATGGGATTCTCCAGGCAAGAATACTGGAGTGGGTTGCCATTTCCTCCTCCAGGGGATCTTCTTGATCCAGGGATCGAAACTGAGTCTTCTGCCTCCTGCACTGGTCGGTGGATTCCTCACCACTGGGACACCAGGGAATCTCCACTCATCACTACAACCCCATGCAAAACGTTATTCCTCTGTCACAGACGAAGGGAAGAAGACTCGGACACACTAACCTGCCTGTGGACACACGACTTCAAAAGGCTGACTGTGATTCTCCCACTGCCCGGCGCGTTCTCCCTGGGCTGGACTCACTTCCGGCCTGCGGGATGCCAGGCCTGTCCACCTGCATTCCCATGTCACTCCTCTCCTGGTGAGAATCAACAGTTTCTGCAGTAGAGAACACACCTCCAGGACAGCAAATTTCAACAAAGAATAAATCATTGCTCAAGAGCTGTGCTGTCCAATACGGTAGCCACCAACCAGGGGTGGCTATTTATATTTAAAGGAATTAAAATGAAGTATGAATTAAAATGCAGTTCCTTAGCTGTACTAGCTGCATTTCAAGTGCTCAACAGCAATGCAGCATAGACACAGAGCATCTCCATCATCACAGAAAGTCCTACTGGCCAGCTCGGTCCTCAGGGCTTTAAAACTACATCAGGGGTGACTTCAAGCTATATTTTAGGGCATCCAGGGTGGGGTCGTGTTAGTTGTTCAATCAACACGGAAATTCCATCTCTCCCAGTGTCAACTTGGAAAACTCCACATCTTCCCATGTGCCTGAAATGGTTAGAGAGCATCACTGACTCAATGGATGTGAATTTGAGAAAACTCCGGGAGATAGCGATGGACAGGGGAGCCTGGCGTGCTGCAGTCCATGGGGACACAAAGAGTCGGACACAACTTAGCGACTGCACAACAACAAGTTTAGTTCAGTTCAGTTGCTCAGTCGTGTCCGACTCTTTGCGACCCCATGGACTGCAGCATGCCAGGCTTCCCTGTCCATCACCAGCTCCCGGAGCTTGCTCAAACTTATGTCCATTGAGTTGGTGATGCCATCCAACCATCTCATCCTCTGTGCCTTCTCCTCCTGCCTTGAGTCTTTCCCAGCATCAGGGTCTTTTTCAAAGAGTTAGCTCTTCGTATAGGGTGGTCAAAGTATTGGAGTTTCAGCTTCAGCATCAGCCCTTCCAACGAATATTCAGGACTGATTTCCTTTAGGATTGACTGGTTTGGTCTCCTTGCAGTCCAAGGGACTCTCAAGAGTCTTCTCCAACACCACAGTGCTGGATGAAACACAAGCTGGAATCAAGATTGCCAGGAGAAATATCCATAACCTCAGATGCGCAGATGACACCACCCTTATGGCAGAAAGCAAAGAACTAAAGAGCCTCTTGATGAAAGTGAAAGAGGAGAGAGAAAAATCTGGCTTAAAACTCAACTTTCAGAAAACTAAGATCATGGCATCTGGTCCCATCACTTCATGGCAAATAGATGGGGAAACAATGGAAACAGTGAGAGACTTTATTTTCTTGGGCTGCAAAATCACAGCAGGTGGTGACTGCAGCCATGAAATTAAAAGACACTTACTCCTTGGAAGAAAAGCTATGACCAACCTAGACAGCGTATTAAAAAGCACAACAACAAGAGACATCACAAAAGAAGAGAAGAAATAAGAAGCAATCCAGGGTGAGGGTGGAAAAATGGATAAACTTACGTGAGGGAGGTTAAAAGCCTAACGAACAACTTCAGGTCTCCTGGTTTCTGTTTGCTGAAACACTATTGTGACCACTGCGGGATTTTTCATTCATTCCCCCGAGCCAAAGAGTGGGTGGAAACATGGCAACTTAATCCGCCACGGGAGGCAGTGCACGCTGGCTCGTGCACTCTTGCTGATCCAGGGGTTCGCCCGCTGCCAAGACCGTATCACATTCTGCCTACCTAACCCCTCCAGGTATTTTCTATTTGTTTTACGGAAAGTATCTCTCCGATCTTAGAGAATTTTCCGAACAAACAAGTGAATTCTTCTTGATGCCTGAAGCTATGAAAATCTTATTTTTAAAAACAACGTTCTCTGTTTGCTCACCTCATTTGACATTTAGTCCACTCTGAGTAAAAGCACGCTGTCATGACTAGTTCTCTTGTTTGGGTTGTGTGGACATAACCTCTTCATTTTTACCTAATTACCTCAGATTATTTTTCAACTTTCCTCTCAATCTCTTCTACCCTCTTCATCAAAAACAAAACTCTATCTCTAGGTACCAAATTAGAGAGGCTTGGTTTGTTTGCATTAAGCAGCATTTCCTCTGAACACTGACCCTGTGGTCAAGGTGCTGGCCTTGAAGACAGGGAGACTCAGGTTCAAATCCTGCGCTGAGGAGCTACTTAATGTCTGGTGCCAACACCTCCGCCACCCCACCGCACCCCAGGAGGTGTCCTGGCCGAATCTTGTGGCATTTTCCTTCCTATGCACTCAGCTGTGTCTGACTCTTGGCGATCTCATAGACTATTACCACCAGCCTCCTCTGTAGCTCTCCTCCTCTGGATTCTCCAAGCAAGAATACTGGAGTGGGTTGCCACTTCCTTCTCCCATGTCTTCTGCATTGGCAGGTGGATTCTTTACCACCAGTGCCACCTGGGAAGCCCCCCTAGCCTTCCCTCAAATTGTCTCATAGTTTTTTAGTGCCTCATCCTCATACATGAATGGATCCAGGGATCACCACACCTCTGGGAAAGGCTCCAAGGTTAAAGACAGAGGCCAAAGGAGACAAAGGATGGAAGGGAATAGACTGTCACACAGGGAACAAAAGAAATGTTAGGGAAAAATCAGAAAAGCGAAATAAACACTCCTCAGAATGACAGAAAAAGATACTGCATTCGTGACTCAAAAAGGATGCTATAAAAATGGACCACAGAACCAAAACAAACAAAACACTCTTAGAAATAAAATACAGAACAAATAAGTTTAGTAGAAGGAGTGGAAGATGAAGCTGAGTAATCAGCCATAAAGTATCACCAAAACACAAAAAGCTAGAAAGTGAGAGGAAAAAGGAAGTTACTTCTAACAATAGGAGTTTCTTTAAAAAACAGAGTAAAAGGTGGGAAGGGGAAATTTTTCAGAAAATATCCCAGAATTTTAGGATACACATTTCCAGATTGAATGAATGTAAAAGTAAAATCCAGAATACTGAGAATCAAGAGAGGATCCTGAAAGCTTGTAGCATGTAAAAATAGATGTTACACAAGACACTGAGAATATATAAGGCATCAAAATGATCAAAGCAATCCTGAAAGCTAGAATAAAATGGGAAAAAATGTCTTCAAAATTGTGGTAGAAAATAGTTAATTATACTTTTTTGATATTTATTATTTTATTTTATGAAATAGGTAATACAGGGCTTCCCTGGTGGCTCAGTGGTCAAGAGTCCACCTGCTAATACAGGAGACACGAGTTCGATCCCTGATCCGGGAAGATTCCACACGCCGTGGAGCAACACAGCCCGTGAGCCACAGCGACTGAAGCCGAGTGCCCAGAGCCCTCACTCCGAACCAAGAGAAGCCGCTGCCGTCAGAAGTGTGCACGCTGAGACTAGAGAGCCGTCCCTGCTTGCCACCCAGCACAGCCAAAGATAAAGAAAATTACATAAAAAATAACACAGTCACAGGGTTCAAATATCAAGAGTATAACAAGTTACACTTAACAAATCTACATTTCCACTTACATCTCCACATTTCTTTTACTGTACTTTCTGCCCGTGTTTCTTTATGCAAATGCAGGCAAATCACAGACTTCCTCACCTGAGCTCTGGCATGCTATCCTCATTTTCTGCACATTGGTTTTTTTCAGTTAACAATATACGCTGGAAATAATTTCAAAGTATACATAGAAATCTCTGTCATTCTTCGGAAAAAGATTATTCTAACCTAGAACGCTATACTCAGCCTAACTATCAAGTGTGAGGGTACAATAAAGACATTTTCAGACATGCAAGTGCTTAGAAAAGGTGTTCTCTCTCAGAGAGCTACTGAAGGGTGTGTTCCAACAAAATGAGTTAGTAACTCAAGAAAGAAGACAGTGCAGAATCCAGCGTACACGGATACAATGACAACAACAAAGAAGCAGCAAAGGGAATCCTCAGAAGGTGGCAAAGGGAAAGGCAGCTGAAGCAAACCCTGGGAGCACTCGGCACTCAGCAGACAGGACAGAGGTCTCGGGGGGCAGATTTCCAGGAGGGGATAAAATGGAATTGATAGATTCATTGAATCACACAGAAAATAATATTGCAAAGGTTTCTGTGAAAAAGTTTGTGGGAAATTAGGCATGACAGATACGTAAAGAGATGAGCAATTGGGGAAAAAAGGAAATAATTAACTCCAAAAAAAGCAGAAAGTTGTATAAAGAAGAACATTATCGTATACTTGTTGGCTCTGCGGTTAACACGATCACGCTACATCATCATCACCACTACTGTTTATTGAGCCTGTGTCGGTCATCCTTCTGAGGTCTTTTCATGAAATACTTCATTTACCCCCATAAAATCTGTGAAGAAACATACTCTTAAAATGTTCCCATCTTACAGATGAGGGAACGGAGACACAAAGTCACAAAGGGGTTGAAGAACTTGCCTGAGGTCATGGAGTAAGTGGAAGGTTCGGGAACTGAACCCAGGAAAAAGGAAAACTGACTCGAGCACCCAGGCTCTTAACCAGTCTATTGTTCTGCTACTGATCATTCGTGAGTCTATAAGCACAATGTCACTATGACGTGAGGAAGAGGGGAGAGAAAGCAGGGGAGGGAACCTGAGCTAGACCCACAGATCCAAGTCCTCCTCCTCCAATCAGGAGGCCGGCACATGGTGAAAAATCAATGAATAGTGCATATGCATATTATTTACAAACGGGGAGCCCATCACCAGTCATTTAGGGTCGTATAAGGCCGTTAACCAGTCAATCCTAAAGGAAATCAGCTTTGATTACTCATTGGAAGGACTGATGCTGAAGTTTACTTTGCTGAAGAATACTTTGGCCACCTGATGAGAAGAGCTGACTCACTGGAAAAGACCCTGATGCTGGGAAAGATTGAGGGCAGGAGGAGAAGGGGCCGACAGAGGATGAGATGGCTGGATGGCATCACCGACTTGGTGGACATGAATTTGAGCAAACTCCGGGAGTTGATGATGGACAGGGAAGCCTGGGTGCTACCATCCATGGGGTTGTTGAATGAACAACAACAAAGGCCATTAAGAGCTTGGCTTTTACTGAGGGATATGAAGAGCCATTATGGCACAATCTGCATGTTTTAAAAGGACCATCCAGCGGCTGTGTGGAGAACGGCCTGGGAATATGGGCCCAGGGTGAAAACAAACATTACTTTAATTACATAAAATTAATTTTTAAAGATGAAAGCATGAAAAAAAGAAGAAGAGGAGGAGGAGACACAGTAACGGAGAGAATAATATCAAGTTCTCTCATGCAATGTTAAGCCTGATGGTTCAGAGGTCAGTTGAGGGCGACAGTGCCTGAGATGGGAAGCAAGTCAGCTTAACTCCAGGGCACCGCCTGGAATAGGGCCTTGCGTGGAGCCAAGACACGGATCCAGGAAACAGTCTGGATGATGACCTGGCACCTCTGAGTTACTAGATGACCTCAGACAAGTCGCTGAGCATCTCGGAGCGGTTCCTCCATGTCCAACAGAGATGCTCTAAACTCTTCCGATAGGATGGCATACACTTATAGGGGAGAAGCTTCTGGGAGTCCTTGACACAGCTCAGACCTTAAAAGCACCCTCGGTCCCCACGTCTCCCCCTTTTCCCTCCTGAACCTGACAAGGCTCGCAGGTGACAGGCTCAGTTAGAACCCAGGTCCCCGATGGTCACTCTATGGAGCAGACGCTTCAGTCCTCCACATGCATTCACAGCCCCGACTACTAAACCCGTGAGTCATCATAGAGTCGCCCAGAGAAGGGACAGGGAGACGCTGGCCCTCTGACAGAAATAGCTGTGGGGCGGGGCCCACAGATCATGGGAACCCGGCAGGACTGCCCACCCCCCCATCCAGAACTGTCTTGTCGGGAATCAGCCCAAGGTCACAGGCAGGATGCAGGCCATTCCCCTGACAGCTCAGACCATGACACAAATCCACTCGGAACGCTTGTCTTGTCATATTCCTAATGCCTGTTACTGATGCACCAAGACGTGTGTGTGTGTCTCAGGATGACAAGCCAGTGAGGGGCCCGGGGTCACTCCATGGTGGTCGTGTTAGAACTGGGGGTGGGGGTGGGGGGTGTCTGAAGGCCCCTCACCTCTTCCCACCCTGGAAGGAGGGGCTCTGACACCACCCCAGTCCCAAACCGCTGGCCACACTGGATAGATTTCACCCTCCAGTCCACAAGGTCTGCATCCACTGGCCAGCCTCCGAAAAGCAAACTCGTTGGGGAGAAAGGAAGGAAGGAAAAGTTATGACCAAACTCATTGGAAGGAAAGTTATGACCAACCTAGACAGCATATTAAAAAGCAGAGACATTACTCTGCCAACAAAGGTCCATCTAGTCAAGGCTACGGTTTTTCCAGTAGTCATGTATGGATGTGAGTATTGGACTATAAAGAAAGCTGAGCACTGAAGAATTGATGCTTTTGAATTGTGTTGTTGGAGAAAACTCCTGACAGTCCCTTGGACTGCAAGGAGATCCAACCAGTCCATCCTAAAGGAGATCAGTCCTGGGTGCTCATTGGAAGGACTGATGTTGAAGCTGAAACTCCCAATACTTTGGCCACCTGATGCGAAGAGCTGACTCATTTGAAAAGACCCTGATGCTGGGAAGGATTGAGGGCAGGAGGAGAAGGGGACGACAGAGGATGAGATGGTTGGATGGCATCACCGACTCAATGGACATGGGTTTGGGTGGACTCTGGGAATTAGTGATGGACAGGGAGGCCTGGCGTGCTGCGGTTCATGGGGTCGCAAAGAGTCGGACATGACTGAGTGACTGAACTGAACTGAACTGGGGAGAAAGGAGTGAAGGTGATGGTTCAAACGGAGGGAAACTAGCTGCAACAAGCCCGTGTTGTAGATGCCGCCCCCGTGTGATCTCACCTGAGGGCACGGGCCATGCCTGGACACCAGCAGCCTGCGTCGTGCCGTCGGGACTCACCTCTGACTCCAGAGGAGCCAGACCTGCCTGCCGAGAGCCGGAAGAAGGGGAAGCGGGGGTCCGAAGGAACCAGACTTCCAGGCCGCTCTGCACAGAGGCTTGTGCACCCCATGCCCAGACTGGGCCCTTGAATGGCCTCAAGGCTAGAGCAGAAAAGCGGTTGGGGTCATTCAGGACAGGGTGATCTCTGGGGCTCTTTGGGAAGGATGAGGAGTGGAAGGACAGCAAGTGACCGGGGGCTTTAGGACAGAACGTCTTGTATTTGTGGGACCACCTAGAGTGAGGCATGGAGGCTGTCCTAAGCTGGGTGCCCAGAAGCAGAGCCCGGGGCAGGGGTTTGGAGGTGAGTGCTCCATCCAGGGAGCACTGTCAGTGGGGGGCGGGGAGGGGCTGGGGGGAGGGAGGTGGCCTCAGTGGAGCCTGCCCTCGGGCCCTGGAGTGTGACCTGCAGCCCCCTTGTCGGTTCCTTCAGGAGGCAAGCGGGTGGGGTGGGGCTTCCTGCGTCCTCACTCCCCTGGGTCAGTCGCTGCCCCTGGGGTCCGAGGTCTTAACCTCCCTCCCTGGAAAGGTGACCCTCATGGGGCCAAGGGCACTTCTCTAGTGAAGGGGAGGGGTCATGAACCCAGAACAGCTGCACTCACAGGTCAGGGGTCAACTTCCGCCAAAAGTGGGGGGGGATCTGGGAGGCACCCTGGGGGGGTGCCCCAAGGGCAGCGTCCCAGCGAGACCACCTTGGAGAGGAGGCCACAGTCATGGGGAGGTCGCTGTGCTGTGAGAGGGATGGGAACCCCACCAGCGTTCACCGGACGGTGAACTCACCGAAGGGCTGGTCTCCTGCAGCCTGCAGAACCGACTTCCTTGTACTGGAAATGCAAACGGCCGGGTGTTGTGAGACAAGACCCTTGCACTCCCAGTGGAGCATGGGGTGAGAGGTTTGGATGGTACCAGAATCCTGAGCAGAACACTCAGGCAGTGGGAGAGAAAAATACATCTGCTTTCAGACACCCCTCCCGGGGATGAGAGACACGCTGCTCCAGCATCTCAGGGTAGCTTACTGGACCTTCTTCCTGACAACATTTTGCCTGAATCCCACCTCCGACAGCGAGAAACCAGTCACTCCTGCAAACGCATCTGCAGCATTTTCAAGTTACAGCTCCATTTACTATCAACTTGCCTAGAGTGAGACCATAAAGTAACGGCAGAAATATAAAAGCAGAGCTTCCACTGGGTCCCTGCTTCCCGTTCCTGCACAAAGAGAGTCCGAAGCCATCAAGGGGGGTGCAGGCAGCTCTCCACCGTGGCCCTGACCCTGCTCCCCCCACCCCATTGCTACCAGTCCCCACCTGACTCCATCATCGCTGCCTGGAATTCTCCACTTATCCTCTGAGTGCACATTCCTGGGGGCCTGCCTGCCCCAAGCCTGCTCCACCCCCTGCCACTCTTGTAAGGCCTCTCGATTTTTTCCTTCGGGCCCCCCGCATGACCCCAGGAGCTTTGGGGGAGGCCAAGTCCCCCCATTTCTCACTTCCAAGATGGGCCTGATTGATCACCAGGTAACCTCCCTTGCCCCGCCCCCATGCCGCAGAGTCCACTGTCCTGGTCACTGAGCTTGGCTCAAGAGCGGTTGGGGAGACTCGCGAGATTTTTCAGGGAAGATGCTTCCAGCTCTCACGGCAGAGCCACCTGCAGAGGACGCCCAGCAGAGCCGGCTGCAGAGACGCCATGGAGACCAGGGGCCACTGCCCTGGGGACAGTGCCTGGAGAATCCGCCCTCCAGCCAGTACATTTCCCCTCGTGGAGGCCAGTCCAGGTCAGGGTTTCTGTCATTTCAAGAATAACTTAAAATGCCGCTTCCTCCAGGGAGCCGCCTCTGATTGCTATTCTTAGTCCCATCGATAAATCGTTACTCTCTCATTTCCAAACCTTCAGGGCCCAATATCCTTGTAATCTCAGATCTCTTCCTGTCTTCTATTATTGTCATGCTCTAAGTCAGACCCCAACTCCTCAAGGGCGGATGCTCTTTAAGTTTATCCCTGAATCCCAGTCTCCCTAGGACAGGGCTTCAGAAAGAGTAGCATGTATCTGCTGAGTCAATGAGCAAATGAGAAAGTATTCATATGAAATGAAACTTTAAGATAATTTTGTTGATTTTAATAAGAACTCTCTAGAACTCCATGGTGAATAGATATTTGCCATTTGAATAGTGATTCTAATTTTCACAGTTGGGAGATAGAATTCAGTTTGTAGTAAAACGTATTTGCACTGGCTCTTTCCAACCTGACGGATAGCCGCCACTCAGCACTCGGAACAGCTACATGGCTGGGGTTATTGGGACGATGTAGGAGTCCTTACATCTGGCCAGTGACTCACTTTACGTCTGCTGCTTACTTTCTTTAATGCTGACAGCCTCAGGGGAGGTCTTTTTTCCCATTTTGAAGATGAAAAAGCAGAGACCAGGAAGGGGCTGATGAGGAGAGCACAGCCTGCTATCACAGACAGCACGGAGGAGCTGTGTGTAGCTCCAGCCCTGGGTCTGACGCCCCTGTCTGAGTTTGTCACCGCCAGCTGTGTCCCCGGGCTGGGAGGCAGGCCCATGGGTTCCCGGTTACTCTGCACCTCAAGGCTCTCCACCCAGGAGCATCCCTTGGCCTTTCCTTTCAGTCTGTTTTAATAAAATCCAGCAGGCGCGAGGTGGACTTCAGGACCCTCAATCTCCTTCCTCTGTCAGCAACCACTGCTGGAAAGACAAGGCCCACGGATCATGTCACCTCGGGCCTCCCAGAGAACACCTGTTTGGTTTTATGTTTAAACACTTACTTACATGACGGTCTTCACAGGGGTGGGGATTATGTTCAAGCTGCTACATTTAGCAAGCACCTATATTTAGCCACATGTACTGTAAGTGCCTTGTAGCCCTTCTGTTTTTTAGGCAATATAACAGAGACTTAGTGGCACTTACAATGCGCCCGGCTCTGTGTTGAGAGCTGGGGATATGCAATGAGTAAGGCAGTGTCTGCCTGGTGGTCGCCTTCTACGGGGGACAGATAGGAGAACAGATACGGCTGAGGCCACGTGACCACCACGGCAGGTGTAGGGAGCAAAAGCTAGAGGAACCTGAGCGCAGGCAGGGAGACATCTGCCTGGGCTGATGGGGGAGGTCTCACACAGGACAGAAATCTACCATGGGTTTTAAGGGATGAATAGGAGTTTTCCTGGAAAGCCCAGTTTCTTCCCATATGGAGAAAAACAAACGCCTTTATTCATTCAATATTCAACAAATACCGAGTGACAGCCACGAGTCCATAAAAGCCAATCACCTAAGTACTGGTACTAGAGTGGACCTCCATAAATAGCTGAGTGAGGCAACCAGACACCACAGTCTACACCGCCTGGAGGTTTTTCCACGTGATGATAGTGACATGTAGACAGCCTCTCCATCACACTCCAACACTTGGAAGAGGGTGGATGGGAAGGGGGGCCTGTCTAGCGTGAGCACGCTGGCCAGGCAATCCAGAAGGCGCACAAAGGTGTCCTGTGACATGAAAAGCCAAGCCCTGTCCCCTGTGGGCCCGAGGAATCTCGCCCCTTCCCAGGGAACCTGCTGCCACCAGTCTCCCTGGCATCTTTCCCCCGCGGTATGTTTAGCCGGAAGGTAGAATTCTTGTGGGAGGAAAAAGGCGCTTGTACAAGGCACTCTAGCGGGGCTCCTTTAATTTGCACACTTCAAGTTCATCACCGACCGTTATAATAAACCCTGCCCTGGAAACTTTGATGAGAACCTGCCAGCGTGCCTGGGCTCGCTCTCAGCCTCGGTCCAGAAACGAGATCCAGGGAGACCCCGGTTTGCGCCCTGGCTGCGCCCTGTGTGACAATCTGTGACAATCGAGACGACGGCGGGTCACACACAGGAGCCGAGTCATTTCGCCAGGGCCATGTGGCCTCCAGGGACTGTCTGCAGGCCTCCGGGGGTCAGGCCTACGTCACCCCCACGATGCGGCGCACAACCCCGTCGGGCTCTCGCCCCCCACCAGGCCGGCCCGAGGCCACCGTGCCCGGGGGTCGGCGGTGGGGGGGCGGTACCCCAGTGCCGCTCGGCGAGAGGGCGGCGGCCAGACGGGGGCCGGGGGCCTGGGGGTAGGGCTCGGTGTCGCCGGCCGGCCCCCGCGGGGGAGGGTACGCGCCCGGCCCATCGGGGTGCCGGCCCAGCCCGCCCCGCGCCCGCCGCGCGGGCGGACGGCCGCCCGACAGCTGCGGTGGAGCCCGGCGCCCGCGCCCTGCTCCGGCCCGGCCCCGCGCTCACCTCGCGCGCGATCTGGTTCAGCGCGTCGTCCTCCGCCGTCAGCCGCTCCCGGTTGGGGAGCCGCTTGCGCCCCGAGCCCTGCGTGCCCATGTCCATCGGCCGCGTCGCCCGCTGCGCCGCGGGTCCCTGGCTCCGCCGCCCGCGCCCCCTCTGCGAGCCCGGCCCCGCGCTGCCCCGCCCTCCGCCGGCGTCATGGCGTCAGCGGGCGCGGGCCGGGGACGCGGGGGACGCGGGGACGCGGGGACAGGGGCTGGGGACGCGCGGGGCGCGGGGACAGGGCTGCGGGGACCGCAGGGACGCGGGGAACAGGGACTGGGGACGCCCGGGGAGGGGGGGGAGCGGGGACGGGGACGCGGGGACGCGGGGACGGGGGTTGGGGACGCCCGGGGAGGGGGGCGCGGGGACGGGGACGCGGGGACGCGGGGACGCGGGGACAGGGGCTGGGGACGCGCGGGGCGCGGGGACGGGGCTGCGGGGACCGCAGGGAGGCGGGGGACAGGGGCCGGGGACGCCCGGGGCGCGGGGACGCGGGGACAGGGACTGGGGACGCCCGGGGAGGGGGGCGCGGGGACGGGGGCTGGGGACGCGGGGACGGGGGCTGGGGACGCCCGGGGCGCGGGGACGCGGGGACAGGGGCTGGGGACGCCCGGGGAGGGGTCGCGGGGACGGGGCTGCGGGGACTCGGGGGACAGGGGCTGGGGACGCCCGGGGAGGGGAGCGTGGGGAAGCGGGGACAGGGGCTGGTGACGCCCGGGGAGGGGGGGCGCGGGGACGCGGGGACAGGGGCTGGGGGACACCCGGGGAGGGGGAGCGCGGGGACGGGGCTGCGGGGACCGCAGGGACGCCGGGTTGCGCCAGATGGGGACCTGGGCGCTGGGGGCTGTGGGCTGGGGGCGCTCGGGGAGGGGGGTGCGGAGACCCGGGCTGCGGGGACTGCAGGGACGCGGGGCCTGGGTCTGGGGACGCCCGGGGAGGGGGACACGGGGACGGGGCTGCGGGGACTGCAGGGACGCGGGGCCTGGGTCTGGGGACGCCCGGGGAGGGGGGCGTGGGGACGGGGCTGCGGGGACCGCAGGGATGCGGGGGACAGGGGCTGGGGACGCCCGGGGAGGGGGACGCGGGGGACGCAGGCTGCGGGGACTGCAGGGACGCCGGGTTGCGCCAGATGGGGACCTGGGCGCTGGGGGCCTGGGTCTGGGGATGCCTGGGGAGGGGGACACGGAGACCCGGGCTGCAGGGATGTGCCAGAGGGGGACCCGGGAGCCGGGTGCGCTGAGACTCCAGGGGCCAGGGATCCCGGCGCTGGGGGCTGGGGGCGCAGGGACGCCTGGGGACGGTGAGCGTGGAGATGCAGGAGGTTTGGGACGGCTGGGAGTCAGGGGAAGGGCATGAGGATTCATGGGGCAAGGGGGGTGGGGGCGCCGGTGGGAACAGAGGCTGGGGGCACAAGAGCGAGGCGGAGGCGCAGGGACACAGGAACCAGGTCACGGAGACCACAGGGGAGGGGATTCCAGTGGGGGACAGGGGTGGGGGTGCGGGGACGACAGGGGACAGTGAATGAGGAAATGACAGGAGGCCCGGGATGGCTCGGGGTCAGGAGCCTGTGGGCGCCAGGGAGAGGGTGATGGGGGCTCGGGACGTTGGTGGGGACCTGGAGCAAGCAAAGGCAGAGGGTTCAGAGAAAGGAGGCGGAGCTGGAGATGCCTGGAGCGCCCAGGGTTTGGGATGGCCCGGTGGGGAGCACTGGAGGGTGGACTTCTCTGGCAATCCTGGGATGACCTTCCCAGGGCAGGGGCTACCCCTGGAGCCCTGACCCCAGCCAGGACGCTGGAGGACTCGCAGTGGTTGGGTTGCAGAGAGGGGTTTGTACAAACAGGGGGGTGCAAGGACCTGGTACAAACCTGTGCCCCAGGTGAGATGGGGTCTGACATCACAAATGGGGTCAGGCCTCAGTTCATTTCAGTTGCTCAGTCCGACTCTTTGCAACCCCATGGACTGTAGCACGCCAGGCCTCCCTGTCCATCGCCAACTCCCGGAGTTCACCCAAACCCATGTCCATTGAGTGGGTGATGCCAACAAAGGTCCGTCTAGTCAAGGCTATGGTTTTTCCAGTGGTCATGTATGGATGTGAGAGCTGGACTATAAAGAAAGCTGAGCACCAAAGAATTGATGCTTTTGAACTGTGGGGTTGGGACTCTTGAGAGTCCCTTGGACTGCAAGGAGATCCAACCAGTTCATCCTAAAGAAGATCAGTCCTGAATGTTCGTTGGAAGGACTGATGCTAAAGCTGAAACTCCAATACTCTGGCCACCTGATGCGGAGAGCTGACTCATTTGAAAAGACCCTGATGCTGGGAAAGATTGAGGGCAGGAGGAGAAGGGGACGACAGAGGATGAGATGGTTGGATGGCATCACCCACTCAATGGACATGGGTTTGGGTGACCTCTGGGAGTTGGTGATGGACAGGGAGGCCTGGGGTGCTGCGGTTCTGGGGGTCTCAAAGAGTCAGACACGACTGAGTGACTGAACTGAGCTGAACTAGATTGGCCATGACTTTTCTTCCAAGGAGCAAGCATCTTTTAATTTCATGGCTGCAATCACCATCAGCAGTGATTTTGGAGCCCCCCAAAATAAAATCTGCCACTGTTTCCACTGTTTCCCCATCTATTTGCCATGAAGTGATGGGACCAGATGCCATGATCTTAGTTTTCTGAAAGTTGAGTTTTAAGCCAACTTTTTCACTCTTCTCTTTCACTTTCATCAAGAGGCTCTTTAATTCTTCTTTGCTTTCTGCCATAAGGGTGGTGTCTTCTGCATATCTGAGGTTATTGATATTTCTCCCGGCAATCTTGATTCCAGCTTATGCTTCATCCAGCCCAGTGTTTCTCATGATGTACTCTGCATATAAGTTAAATAAGCAAGGCGTTCAGCTCTGGCTCTAGTCTACCAGGCTGCGGGATCTGGCCACAACCAACCCCCCATCCCACCACCCCGAGCCTTAGGGCACATTCAGAAAGCCAGTGTTGATGGCGCTTCCTTCTCCAGGGGCATGCTTTCTGGGACCTGTCACTTCATTCCTGTGTCCCCAGCTTCTAGGAAAAGGCCTGACAGATCAGCTATTCTCAGGAAGTAGATGTTGAAAAAGTAGTGACTTTACCTGAGCTTTACCTTCCACACTCTAAAGGTGGTTTAAAATGAAGTCAGAGGTATAGTTTATTTATGGGCTTCCCTAGTGGTTCAGATGGTAAAGAATCTGCCTGCAGTGCGAGAGACCCAAGTTCAATGCCTATGTCAGGAAGATCCCCTGGAGAAGGGAATGGTAACCCACTGTAGTATTCTTGCCTGGGAAATGCCATGACAGTGGAGCCTGGCGGACTGCAATCCATGGCATTGCAAAGAGTCACACACCACTGAGCAACTAACACAGCAGTAGTTTATTTGGTGCTTAGCAGGTGGCACAATGGTAAAGAATCTGTCCTGCCAATGCAGGAGACACAAGCAACTTGGGTTCAATCTCTGGGTTGGGAAGATCCCCTGGAGAAGGAAATGGCAATCTGCTCCAGTATTCTTGCCTGGGAAATGCCATGAACAGAGGAGCCTGGTGGGCCATAGTCCATGGGGTCGCAAAAAGCTGGACAGAACTGGTGGACTGAGCATGCAAATCAACTATTTTAAACAGTATATATCAACTATACTTCAATTTTAAAGACAAATTAAACTGGAGGGTCAGATAAGATTTATAAAGCCATTGCCCTCTCACTCGGGGTAACTGTTACCTGCCAGTATTGGACTAGGGAAGAAGAAATGTGCAGGTGGAAATGCAGGGTCCAAAGTTAGCGCTGTACTCGGGGTGTGGAGAGAACGTTAATGCTCTAGGGAAGAAGGGAGGGCAGGCCCACCCCGAAGGCACCAGTGATGCCTGCCCCCCTCCCCCTCAGAGATAAGTCTGGTTAACAGTTTGGTATGTTTCTAACCAAGTGATGTGCCCAGGTAGGTCTGTGCTCTTAGGCAGTATCCTGGGAGTGGCTGGAAGAGGGGACAGAAAGGGGACCCAGCAGGGGCCGAGAAAGATGTTGGAGGTTTATTGCAGGGAGAAGACGGTGGGGGAGTGACTCAGGAGGTGCCGTTGCTCAGGACATCTTAGTGGACTGCCGTGGGGTGGGTCAGCAGGCAGAGGGGCGGTGACCTCCTTCCTTGCTATACTCCTGGAGCTTGCATTTGCCGGTCACAGCGGAGGGACTCAGCAAGTATCTGTGGACTGAGTTTCCTACATCACATTTTACACCGCTTAGGACCCCATAGTCCTTAGATGACGCAGTCCTGGATGGAAGAGCATCCTTAGGTCTGTCCTCAGTCCTGCTGGAGCTCACTGCTCCCCCAGCACAGGATGCCTTGTGAAGGCTCTGTCTTTGCTCAGGCTGGTGCCCATGTCTTCCCTCACCCACACCTACTGCCCGGCAGGTGCTGTGCCAGAGGCTGGGGCAGACCCGCCAAGGACCCAGACAGAGCCACTGTTCTCTCGGGACTTACCACAAGACACCCAGAACTGCTCATCCAAAGACATGCTGATGCTCCAACATCTCCTTTGTTTTATTTTAATCTTTTAATTAAATTTTTTAACATATATATTTTTTAATTTTTAAGAAATTAAAAATGTTTTTCTTTCTGCCATGCTGCATGGCATATTGGGATCTTAGTTCCCCAGCCAGAGATCAGACCTGTGCCTCCTGCAGGGAAAGCATGGGGTCTTAACGACTGGACCACCAGGGAGGTTTTTCAGGTTTTCAGGTTTTTCAGCTCCCTTCTGGAAGAAGTCTTTCCAGCTCCTCAAGGCTGCTCCTGCTTTCCTTCTTCATCAGGACGTCAAGCCGCTCTGCGTGCCAGCACTGAAATTCTCCTATGCTGACCTTACATTGCTCAGCTGTCTGGCCTCACTGGGGGGCTGGATGTTTCACTGCTTCAATCATAATGAGAGCATCTGGCTGAACTTGGGGACTGAGTACAGGTTCCGACCCCCCTCCTGACTGTCCCAATTGGGTTTTGTCCAGAGACAGGAGGCCTCACTGCCTCAGGGACTGATGGGAGGTCTTTCTGAATAGTCCAGTCCCTACACAGCGTCCTCAGACTCTGCAGTGAATTCCGTCCCCCACCTCTCCTCCATCAGCCACCCCCATCTGGGAAAGGGCCGCTTCTCGGGGATTGTCAGGACCAAGGCTGCTAGTCCTCACATGGCCCCATGAGGTCGTGACCTTCCGGACCACCATCCGTGTGCTTCCTCCTTCTTTGGTGATGTGCTCTGCAACGGACTGCCTCTCCCTCTGGGGTCAGTTCTGGCCTGTGAGTGATACCTGCCTTGTCTGGGTGCAGGCAGTCCACGTGACGAGGTTTTTCAGGGCTTGACACACAGGCCGTCAATAAGTGGCCCTTCAGCTCCTGTCCCCAAAGGGCCTGGATCTGGGATGAGGGGCAGCAGCTCCTGCTGGGCAAGGGCATTAGACAGCTTTGTGGGTGTCCCCTGTTCTTGGGGTGCCCCTTGAGGGATACAGAAACCCACAAGACTCCGTCCGTCAGGCTGAGCCGTGGCTCACCAAGGAGCTCTGGACACCAGCCGCTCATGCACAGTTGTCCATGAAGCTGCTTCTGCCTGGAAGACTGCCCCTGGCAGTTCGAAGCCCCCTCCCACGTGCCCCTTTTCCTGTTCCAGGTGACTACACTGACCATGCAGGTTATTTCTGAGCAGGAGACAAGAGATGCTACACCGCAAGTCTGACGTCCCACGTGAGAGGATCAATATATTCATCTCCAAGCCTGGTGCTGAGGCCCTTCACAGAGATACAGATGCCACCTTCAGGAAGGGTCCTTGAGAACACAAAGCAGCCCCGGTGAAGGGCTCCATGCAGGGGACCCCATGTGGACTTAGTGGCCAGACGTAGTGTTCCCTTTGCTCAAGATCTCGTTAGGCGAGCCTGTGACCTGCCTGGAGGAGGATGATAAAAGCACCTCTGGAGGGGCTGCCCTGGCTGGAGGGTGAGTCAGAGCTGCTCCAGCACAGCCCTCTGAAGGGCAGTCACATGGGCCGTGAGATGACTCACTTTGTGCTTCAAACATCACTCGTGTTCCAGTCTTGTTGCTGTTTCTTGCAGTGTGCTCAGTCGGGTCTGACTCTTTGTGACCCCACGGACTATAGCCTACCAGGGTCCTCTGTCCATGGAATTTTCCAGGCAAGAATTCTGGGGTGGGTTGCCATTTCCTTCTCTACGGGATCTTCCCGACCCAGGGATAGAACCCACGTCTTTTGCGTCTCCTGAATTGCAGGTGGATTCTTTACCACTAGCGTCACCTGGGAAGCAAGACTGGGAAGTTCCAGTCTTGCTCTTCCAGTTAACAGAGGATGCGTAAAGCTCACTTGGATTACAGCTGGAGGAAGCCTGGGGAGGATCGCAACCCTTCTCAGGGATGGCTGGAAAGGCAGTGGGCAGAGCACAGAGCCAGTGTCGAGCCCAGAGTGGGGCTGGCTGAGGTCAGGGTCTCTACCACACCGGAGAGGTTAACGTCTCTGATGGCCTGATGACCTCTGTCAGTTGCCTCGTTCAGCATCTCAAAGTAGCAAATTGGACGGATCCTCCACCCAACCCAGTTTTTCCATTCTAAAATGCCTCTTCTCTCTCAGGATAGCAACACTTGCAGTTATTTTTCCACGTCTCTTGGAGTTAAAACTTTGGAATCATGTTGGATTTTAAAATTTATCTTATCCTTCATTTCTGATTGATTCTATTCCCCTTCCGCATCTTTGCTGACTCCACGATGAGTATCTAGTTCACCTTGTCATACCTGTGGATGACTTGCAGGAAATCATCTCCTGGACCTGGAGTCTCCAGGGTAGGGTGCATGAGACCACTGGGGTACAGGAAGAACATACTAGAACTTCTATTATCATGTATTTTAAACTAACAATAAGAATGTTATATATCAAATGTTACTATTTGATCTATAACGTCACTGTAAGTGATTATAGGTCATGTCACAATGTATTCCAAGGGGCTGGTAATGGCCTTCTCTCTCATTAGATCATTTTCAGAATATTTTGATGCTTTTGCATGAACAGGATTAAATGGATTTTTGGGTTACATGATCTGCTACTGCTGCTGCTGAGTCGCTTCAGTCGTGTCCAACTCTGTGCGACCCCATGGACGGCAGCCCACCAGGCTCCGCCGTCCCTGGGATTCTCCAGGCAAGAATACTGGAGTGGGTTGCCATTTCCTTCTCCAGTGCATGAAAGGGAAAAGTGAAAGTGAAGGTGCTCAGTCGTGTCCGACTCTTAGTGACCCCATGGACTGCAGCCCACCAGGCTCTTCTGTCCATGGGATTTTCCAGGCAAGAGTACTGGAGTGGGGTGCCATCGCCTTCTCCGTTACATAATCTAGTTCCAAGTAAAGCTCAAAAATGGACAAATGGCCTTAAAGAATTTAAAAGCTTCTCAAAAAAGTAATTCTCCTAAATCACAGACAAACTAGAGAACTATAGACATATTCCTAATTTGGAGTGGCTCTTCATCGTTCTCAATATCAGGTTATTAGATACAAGGAGAGCAATTAATAATCATCCCAAATAATTTCAAACACAAATTAAATTTCCTATTATTAATGATTGACCTCATTTTAAGTGGTTATTGTGACATTGTATGTTAACAGATGATAATAGATCATGAACATAATTTGTGCATAAGTAAATAAAGCTTGGGGGGTATTTTAAAATATTTGGTGATTGAGTTCACAGGAAAAAAGTCTGATTTCTAGGATCAATAGTTCTTAAATTTGAGGAGATTCTGAACTCCTTTGAAAATCTGATGATGGCGGGATTCCTCTCTCCCACCAAAAAAAGAAAGGAAAAAAAAAAGACATCTAAACAGGACTTGTGAGCCGTTTTAAAGGGTGATACTTTGAAGTCCATCCATGGGCCGTCTGAGCTCCCATTTGGTGCTGTCCCCATCTGAGCCCTTCTAACCACCAAAGCCAGAATAACCATCCAAGTTACCCTTTCATCGTGTTACACACTCCAAACTCAAGAATGGCTCCATCGTGGCAACTGCAGAAACTCCTGAGAGTCTCGGTGGATGTCAAATGAGTTACTGATGATGTATGATTACTGATGGTTAAAATGCTGAAAGTTGCGAAATTATTGGCAATAAGTGTTCTTACTACCTGATGCAAACAGCCAACTCACTGGAAAAGACCCTGATACTGGGAAAGATTGAAGGCAAAAGGAAAAGAGGGCGACAGAGGATGAGATGGTTGGGTGGCATCACTGATGCCCTGGACATGAACCTGGGTAAACTCCGGGAGATGGTGAGGGACACGGAGTACTGCAGTCCATGGGGTTGTGAAGAGTCGGACGCGACTTGGCGACTGAACAACAACAACAATTCTTACCATAATAATTTCACCTCCGCTGAGTACTACTGAGTGGCAGGAATTTTGCACAAATAAGGTGCTTTGGCAGGAAGGTGTCACCTTTGGGATAATTTCGTGCCATGTTTGTCTCCTGGGAGAAAAGGTGAGGGTGACTGTCCTCTTGCACAGAGAGCTAGTCCTCAGCCAGTCCCCTCAGTCAGCTCTCAGCAGCTCCCTCCTGAGACCCCAAAACCAAGATTGCATCTCATCCCCAAGAGAATCCTGATCAGGATCATGGGCCTGTGGGTGTTTAAAAAATGTCTGTGGCTTGACTGACTAGGGTCCTTTCATTTGGTGAAAATATATAAAATAGGACGTGAAGGACAAGTTTCTTCTTCTTCTTTTTCCTTGTGCAAGAGAAATGCTGCCAATGATCACTGACTGGCAATAATATCATTTTTCCCCTCACATTAGATTTATTAACTCAGTTGGTTTTAGAAATAAGTGACAGAGGACATTTCACTTCTAGCGATGGGGAGGAAGCTTACATCAAACTAAGCCTCCTGTCAACAGCAATTATAAACCTCAAGAAAAATTGCCCACTGATCAGTAATCAAAGAAGATACAGTCTGGAGTGGATACAGCCTTTGAATTAAGGCAAGTAAAAGAGGAGACATCTGCTTTCCCAGAGGACATTCTCCAGTCTCAAGGTGCACTGGGAATGGAATTCAAGAGTTATTGGCCTGGGAATAGATGTTAGGGTCTGAGACTACAAGTACACCTGGCAAGGGAGGAGGAGATTCCAGAAAACAGGATGCAGAGAAAGCAGAGCCTCAAGATCTGCATACTAACTTATGCAGAACCCGTGTCTGAGTCCTGAAGGATGTGTGTGCGGACTGAAACTCCAAGAAACCCACAGGAAGTTGGAAGCCTGGAAGAGCTGAGCAGAGCGCATCTGCGCAATGCTGGGAGATAAAATTAGGAATTCAAGTCCCATCAAGTTAGAGGGCTTGGCGAACACTAGGAACCTTCCACTGAAGCTCCAGAAAGACTATGCCTTCAGAGAAAGATGACATTAGAGAACTAAGGGCTATGACAGGAAAGTAAAAATACACAAAGTGTAACAAAACCTAGAACCAAGTCTCTGCAAGATCAAGGTGCTATGCAGGGTTCGGGTAACTTCACTACCTGATAGAAACAACTCGACACTCTTCAAAACAAGACACCAGATGTGGAAATTAGCAGAGGAGTGGTATATAATAACTATGATAAAGACAGGCTGCCCAAGTGGCCCTAGTGGTAAAGAGCCCACCTGCCAGTGCAGGAGACACAAGAGACACCACCTCGATCCCTGGGTCGGGAAGATCCCCTGGAGAAGGAAATGGCAACCCACTCCAGTATTCTTGCCTGGAGAACCCCATGGACAGAGGAGCCTGGTAGCCTGGAGTCCATGGGGTTACAAAGAGCTGGACATGACTGAAGCAACTGAGTATGCATGCACACATGATAAAGATGGGTATAATGGATGAAGAGATAGGGAATTTAAAAAAGATCTGGGGACTCTAAAGATGAATGCAATGTAAATTGTAGAACTTAAAAATACAATGCTTGTTAATTAAAAAAAATCAATGAATAGTATTAGTGATATGCTGGATATGTAGAAAAAAGGATTAATGAGCCTGAGGAAGAGTCAATAAAATTATCCAAACTGAAGGAAAGAGAGAAAAAGATATTTAGAAAAACCCAGGTTCCAGGGATCCAGGCTATCAAAGTGGTCACTTGACGTTAACAAAGGCACTAAGGTAATTCAATGGAGAAAGGAAAATCTGTTTTTTAGCAAGTGGAGCTGATATCGATAGAGAATATCGATAGACAAAATGTCGATAGAGATATAAATATCCATAGAGAAAATACAGTTTGACCCTTAACTCACACCTTACAGAATAATTAAATCGGGAAAGATTTTAGACCTAAACTTAAAAGCTAAAACTGTAAACTTTCTGGGAGAAAATGTAGAAGACTGTTTTGACACCTTGCAGTGGGCAAAGGTTTCTTGCTCTATGACGATAATTTGCTTATCCATTCACCTACTGATGGACACTGGGCTGCTTTCGGCTTTGGGCTACTCTGAACATTCTTGCATATGTTTTTTTGTGGCCATTTATAGTGTATATAAAGCTCAGTATATAAAAAGCTCAGTCGTGTCAGACTCTTTGCAACTCCATGGACTGTAGCCCACCAGGTTCCTCCATCCATGGGATTTTCCAGGCAAGAGTTCTGGAGTGGGGTGCCATTTCCTTCTTCAGGGGATCTTCCTGACCCAGGGATCGAACCCAGGTCTCCCACACTGCAGGCAGATGCTTTACTGTCTGAACCATCAGGGAAGCCTTTATAAAAAAGCACTAATCATCAAATAAGAAATTGATAGGTTAGATTTTTTCACAGTTAAAAATGTCTGCTTATTTAAAAACTTTATTACAAAAATGAAAACACAAGCCACAGACCATGAGAAAATATTCCTAATTCATGGATGTGACAAAGCACTTCATCCAGAATAATGAAAGTCTTCCTGCAAATCAACAAGAAAAGTTAAACAAGTCATCTAAATAATGGACAAGAGATTTGAAGACTGAACAGACACTTCATATAAGAAGTTATACAGAGGGTGTGGAGAGAGGGAATGTTCCTGTACTGCTGATGGGAATGCGAAATGGTGCAGCCACTATGGGGAATGAAGGCGAAATGGTGCAGCCACTATGGGGAATGAAGTTTCCTTAAAAAACTGAAAGTAGAGCTACCATCTGACCCAGCAGTCCTGCTCCTGGGCATATTTCCAGGAAAGAACCAACTCTAATTAGAAAAGACACAGGCATCCCACTGTTCATAGCAGCACGATTTGTAACAGCCAAGACACAGAAGCAACCTAAAGATGTCTATCAACAAACGAATGGGTGAAGAAGATGTGGTGTGTGTACACAATGGGATATTCCTCAGCCACTAAAAAGAATGAAATCACGCCGTTTGTAGAAACGTGGATGGACCTAGAGATTATCGTACTAAGTAAAGCAAGACAGAGAAAGAGAAATGTCATATATCACTTATATGTGGAATCTTAAAATCGTACAAATGAACTTACTTACAAAACAGAAATAGACTCACAGAGAAAACAAATTTATGTTTACCAAGGGGGAAGGGGAGGAGAGGGATAAATTAGTTTGGGGTTAACAGATACACGCTACTATATATAAAATAAACAGGGACATACTGTGTGGCACAGGAAACTATATTCAATATCTTGTAATAACTTGTAATGGAAAAGTATGGGAAAGGAATACACACACACACACATACTTATATATATCATATAAAACTGAATTACTTAGCTGTACACCTGAAACTAACGCGACTCTGTAAATCAACTATACTTCAGTAAAAAGTTCTTTGAAAAAATAAACACAAATGCCCAAAAAGCGCAGGAAAGATGTTCAACATCTCTGTCATTAGGAATATGTAAAGTGAAACCACAGTGGGACCCCAGCTCACATCTGCCAGAGTGCCCACTGTTGGAAAGACGGACAAGACCAAGTGTGGGTAATGTGCAGCAGCTGGGACTCGCGCACTCAGCTGGAGGGAGCGTGACATTGTGCAGCTAGTTTGGGATGCTGTTTGGGAGTTTCTTAGAGACACAACCTACCCTGTCATCTGGTCATTTGACTCAGTGGTATTTGCCCAAAAGAAATGAAAAACTTGTCCACAAAGAAACATGTGCAAGAATGTTCAGAGTAGCCCAAAGCCGAAAGCAACCCAACGTCCATCAATATGCGAATGGATAAGCAAATTATAGCTATAGAGCAATAGTACTTGGCAATATAAACTAACAAACCCCTAAGACAGACAACAATGTGGATGAATCTCCGAAAAACGATGCTGAGTGAAAGAAGTCAGACACAAAATTTGCGTATTGAATGGTTCTGTTTATATGAAACTCTAGAACAGACACCACTAAGCTGATAGAAATAGAATAGTGATGGCTTCTGTAGGACTCCTCTAACACGCTTGCACAGTAAAGCTCAAATTCCCCAAACCAAACAGAAAGTGAACCGTGAACTTCCAGACGTTCAAGCTGGATTTAGAACAGGCAGAGGAACCAGAGACCAAATTGCCCACATTTGTTGGATCATCAAGAAAGCCAGAGAGTTCCAGAAAAACATCTACTTCTGCTTTATTGACGACGCCAAAGCCTTTGACTGTGGATCACAACAAACTGTGGAAAATTCTTCAAGAGATGGGAATATCAGACCACCTGACCTGCCTCTTGAGAAACCTGTATGCAGGTCAGGAAGCAACATTTAGAACTGGACATGGAACAGCAGACTGGTTCCAAATAGGAAAAGGAGTACGCCTTTTCGTCTCTACGCCTTGACGTCAAGGCTGTATATTGTCACCCTGCTTATTTAACTTATATGCAGAGTACATCATGAGAAATGCTGGGCTGGAAGAAACACAAGCTGGAATCAAGATTGCCGGGAGAAATATCAATAACCTCAGATATTCAGAAGACACCACCCTTATGGCAGAAAGTGAAGAAAAACTAAACAGCCTCTTGATGAAAGGGAAGAGGAGAATGAAAAAGTTGGCTTAAAGCTCAACATTCAGAAAACTAAGATCATGGCATCTGGTCCCATCACTTCATGGGAAATAGATGGAGAAACAGTGGAAACAGTGTCTGACTTTATTTTTTTGGGCTTCAGAATCACTGCTGATGGTGATTGCAGCCATGAAATTAAAAGACGCTTACTCCTTGGAAGGAAGGTTATGGCCAACCTAGATAGCATATTTAAAAGCAGAGACATTACTTTGCCAACAAAAGCCGTCTAGTCAAGGCTATGGTTTTTCCAGTGGTCATGTATTGATGTGAGAATTGGACGGTGAAGAAAGCTGAGCACCGAAGAATTGATGCTTTTGAACTGTGGTGTTGGAGAAGCTCTTGAGAGTCCCTTGGACTGCAAGGAGATCCAATCAATTCATCCTAAAGGAGATCAATCCTGGGTGTTCATTGGAAGGATGGATGTTGAAGCTGAAACTCCAATACTTTGGCCACTTCATGCAAAGAGTTGACTCACTGGAAAAGACCCTGATGCTGGGAAGGATTGGGGGCAGGAGGAGAAGGGGACGACAGAGGATGAGATGGTTGGATGGCATTACTAACTCGATGGACATGGGTCTGGGTAGACTCCGGGAGTTGGTGATGGACAGAGAGGCCTGGCGTGCTGCAATTCATAGGGGTCGCAAAGAGTCGGACATGACTGAGCTACTGAATTGAACTGAACTGAAGACAGCATATTAAAAAGCAGAGACATTACTTTGCCAACAAAGGTCTGTCTGGTCAAAGCTATGATTTTTCCAATAGTCCTGTATGGATGTGAGAGTTGGACTATAAAGAGAGCTGAGCGCTGAAGAATTGATGTTTTGAACTGCGGTGGTGGAGAAGACTTTTGAGGGTCACTTGGACAGCAAGGAGATCAAACCAGCCCATCCTAAAGGAAATCAGTTCTGCATATTCATTGGGAAGACTGACGCTGAAGCTGAAACTCCAATTCTTTGGTCACTTTCTATGAAGAGTAGTCTCATGTAAAAGACCCTGATGCTGGAAAGACTGAAGGCAGGAGGAGAAGGGGACGACAGAGGATGAGATGGTTGGATGGCATCACAGACTCAAAGGCTGTGAGTTTGAGCGAACTCTGGGAGATTGTGAAGGACAGAGAGGCCTGGCGTGCTGCAGTCCCCGGGGTCGCAAAGAGTCGGACACGACTGAGCGACTGAACAACAACAACAAGGGCTTTCTGAGAGCTGCTACTTTTAGATGAAGATGGATAATCCCGGGAAAAGTGGAACCAGTCAGTCATACTACATGGATGCATGTGCACATTGGTCACAGTTCACAGAACGTTTTGCATACATATCTACATGCATGTCCAAGCACATGCACACTATTATGTATAAATTATACAATTTTTAAAAAAGTACTTAGAAAGGATGATGAAGGTCTTCCTTGAAGGTCCATTGGGTGAAGCTCTGGGCTCCCAAAGCAGGGCACCCGAGTTAGATCCCCGGTTGGGGAAACTAGATCCCACATGGGTGCTGTACCTGAGAGCCTTCCTGCCACAACTGAGAAGTTCACGTGCTGCAGTGATGACCCCTGAGCCACAACTAAGACCCAGCTCAGCCAAAATAATAAACAGATAAGTATATTTTTTAAAAATGATGATGAGAAAACTAAACCGATGAAAACATAAGGAGGCAACAGCAGAGAGCATTGGCCCCCTCTCAGCACTGTATTAGAATTATGGTTATAGTGTAATGACTTTTGAAAGCCCTTAACCTGACACATGGCGGACTACACATCACCTCCTCCAGGATGAGGAGACTTGGATACAGAGATGCCGTGAGTGGGTATTTGGTGTCAGCCTGTGTGACCCCCGTCTCCTGGGAGGGTCAGGAGTTTGGGTGGTTGTACCTGGTTCTCCCTTATCATTTGTGGTGGGGTCTCAGATAGCCATTGGCATGCGGCTTTGCTGCAGAAGGACCACGGGTAGCATCAGGACATGGAAACAAGAGGTGATTTTCCCACAATCCAGTTCAGCCCATTGTGGCAGTTGTGAAAGGGATTCCGAAGCTCACTCCTTTTCTTCCCCTCCCGCCAGTTCATCACGTTTCCCGTGCTCCTGTCTCCCTGTGAGCTTTTCTGTCCTCGTGGTCACTGAGCATCTCTACCCTGGAGGGCAGGGCCAGGGAAACCCCGTCTGTGTTTGATCTGCCCTGTTTTCTGTCTGGTAGTGCAAGGTGATCTGAGTTGTGGTCTGGTTCCTGTGGCATGTTTGACAGTTTGTATACATCTGTGCATCTGGTGAGGCTTTTTCTTTTCTGGTCGGCAGCCAAGTTTATCTTTTTAATTGAAGCACGTGGCAACCCTGGGCTTCCCAGGTGGCAATAGTGGTAAAGAACCCATTTGCCAATGCAGGAGACATAAGAGACATGGGTTCTATCCCTGGGTCAGGAAGATCCCCTGGAGAAGGAAGAACAGTCCAGTATTCTTACGTGGAGAATCCCATGGACAAAGGAGCCTGGTGGGCTATGGTCCATAGGGTCGCAAAGAGTCGGACACGTCTCTAAAACAACTGAGCATGCAGAGTTGATCTACAATATTAAATTAGTTTCAGGTATACAACATAGTGAGTCAGTATTTTATAGGTCATACTCCATTTACAGTTAGAACATATTGGCTCTATACTCCTTGCTGTACAACATATCCTTGTAGCTTATCTTTGGTGAGTGTGGAGCCCTGCCCCAAGGTCACAGGGGCAAGGCCTTGCACCAAGGCCAGAGAAGCATAGCCCAGAGCCAAAGTCACCTGTGAAAGTGACTGAGCCCCATTATAACCATTGCCAGACCTTCACCAGCAGGCTTCCTGAACCTAAATGAGGCAGAAACGCCCACCTCAGTGATCGCCACAAGCCCCCTAACCAGTTACCTAACGCCACTCTTCTAGCAGGAATTTTCTTTGTTTTGAGGCTATAAAATTGGCTACGAACCCACGCAAAGTGTTGACTCTCCCCGGCCTGTTGGAGGTTGGCCCACTGTGCTTGCTGTGCCCTCACTATCTCTGCTCTTTGTTCTTAATAAACTCACTCCCTTCTGAAACACTGTGTCAGGAAATTCTTTTCCAACCCTTGCTGGGATGGCAGGACAGGGAGGCACCTTGAGTGGGAGGTCACTGGGCTTCTCCACCCCTTACACGGACCGGTTAGCAAATGGAGCTTTTCCCCTTGAGGAATCGCTGTGTTTATGAGCAAACAGCATCTTTTTCAGCTGTTCAGCACCCCTCCCCCCAGGCGGGGACTGAGTGCACACGTTTCAGGTCTTTCTCACTATTTTGGGAAGATGCTCGCCGTATTTTTGGCGGTAGCTTTGAAGAGCAAGAGCGCTGGGTGTGCTGAATTTGCCAATTTTAAAATAGCACAAACATTTCCCCACGTTTTGGTTCTACTGAAGAGCGCTCTGAAGACGTTCTCGTGAGAAATTCACTGGAAATTTTTTCTACATTAAGATAGCGCCGGACAATTGAGAACACCCTGGAAGAGCCTGAGCTTTGCCTCGTGTGACTGTCTACCGAGACAGCGCTCAAGGGTTCTGGGCTAAGATGAAGCGCTCAGAGCCAGCACTCAGGCTATTTTAGGAACATAATAGAAAAATAGTTCGCCACTTACTCATTTGCAGTCTGTGCTCAAGTTGGAGTTCTTGATATCCACACCCCCAGACAAAGAGCAGTTTGTAAAATTTGTTACAAGCAGTTTCTAAAATTCAGCTTTGCCTCAAGCAGAACAAAGGTTATATGGTGTTCTTCTTAGCAAACTTTTTTTTTTCTGGTTTGTTTATTCACAGTAAAATCTAATCACTATGCAAGTTAGCATCACTGGGATGATTAAATGAAATCACAACCCTGCCAAGTGCCTGGCAGAGTCCAGCCCACTGGAAATGTACGTTAGTGCACCTACTGTGTGCAAGACAGTCAGAGAGAAAGGACGATGAGCAAGACCCGGTTCCTGTCCCCCGTGGGCCTCAAGGTGGCGAAAGGAGGCCTAGACCGGCTCTGCTCCAGTGGAGCCCCTTTCTGGGAAAATCAGGCAGGAGCAGCACAGTCCTTGGATGCACAGGACTTGTTCCCACAGGAAGTGAGAACCTCAGAAAGCCCAGGCAGTGAGGTAATGAGCTGCAGCCGTGCGTTTACTTGGGCATCACGGCCACAGCGGGCTTCCCTGGAGGCTCAGATGGTACAGCGTCCGCCTGCAATGCGGGAGACCCAGGTTCGATCCCTGGGTTGGGAAGATCCCTTCGAGAAGGAAATGGCAACCCACTCCAGTAATCTTGCCTGAAAAATCCCACAGACAGAGGAGCTTGGCAGGCTGTAGTCCATGGGGTCGCAAAGAGTCGGACACCACCGAGCGACTTCACTTTTCACTTCACGGTCACAGTTTTACTGCCCAGAGGGCACAAGTGTTAAGCCCCAAAGGGTAGCAGGATGCGCTATCCCAAAATACACCTTTTTGGTGTGAGCCTTATTCTGAGCTGATTATTTTGAGAAATGGCAGACACAGGCTTCCCAGGTGGCTCAGTGGTAAAGAATCCGCCTGCCAATGCAAGAGATACAAGAGACGCAGCTTTGATCCCTGGGTCGGGAAGATCCCCTGGAGGAGGAAATGGCAACCCACTCCAGTCTTCTTGCCTGGAGAATCTCATGGGCAGAGGAGCCTGGCGGGCTACAGTCCGTGGGGTCACAGAGAGTCAGACCGAGCTGCATGCACACAAACACAGGAAAAGCCCAGCAAACAGAATAGAAGTTGCCCTCTTCCTTTCTAAAATACTTAGATCACTTAATTTTTTAAAATATTTATTTATTTTTATTTGGCTGCACCAGGCCTTGGTCGCTGCGTGTGGGATCATTAGTTGCGGCGTGTAAACTCCTATCTGTGTCATGTGGGATCTAGTTCCCTGACCAGGGATTGAACCTGGGCCCCTGCATTGGGAGCACAGGGTCTTAGCCACTGGACCACCAGGGAAGTCCCAAAGTCGCCCTTTGGTAAGAGAAATCTACACATCTTAAGGGTGTCTCCATGTATAAGGGGGGTCTCCCTCTCTGCACCAGGAATAGAAGATGGCTATAAATTACAAGAAACCCTTATCAGTGGCGAAGGCACCATTTGGATCTGCAAGCAGACCTCAACCCTGTTTACCTGCTAATGTCCCGTGACCGAATCCCCACGTTTCTGTTTGGTCATTAATTGAGATGGGATTTGGGACTTCCCAGGTGGCGTTAGTGGCAAAGAAACCGCCTGTCAATGCAGGAGACATAAGAGACGCGGATTCGATCCCTGGGTTGGGAAGATCCCCTAGAGGAGGGCGTGGACCCACTCCAGTGTTCCTGCCTGGGGAATTCCTGTGGACAGAGGAGCCCGGCGGGCTGCAGTCCATGGGGTCAGAAAGAGTCGGGCACGACTGAGCAACGAAGCGCAGCACAGCACAAATATGTTACTAAACTTCCGTTTGCTCTCCTCTTGTTACTCTGTCTTTTATTTCAGAGATCTCAGCCAAGAACTGGGAAGGGTAGAGAGAAAACTGTTTTCTCCCCTGCAACCATCTGTCTCTTTCCAGGGAACCCCCAGTCCTGTTACACTGAGAAGGGGACTCAGGACCCTTGCTCAGCCCCAGACCTTAGCTGTTGACCAAAGCCGCTGTCTGTCCTGACAGGACAGAGATGAGCTGCCGGCTCCCAGGAGGAGGGCCTCTGGCCTTGAGGAGGAGGGGGACTTGGGAGGCAGGGACAGGGCTGAGGTTGGGCAGGGGCCAGTCCCGGAAGGACAGACAGACAGCCTCCAAAACAAGCCCAGATAAGGGGACAAAGACATGTCTGTGCGCGGCTGAGAGGGAGCAAAGACGAGACCGACAGGGCCACCGTGCACAGGTCTGCTCCTGTGAGTATGAGTGTATATATGTTTGTGTGTGTGTTCGTGTAAAGTACATCCCTAACTTTCCGCTTCCCAGTCTTGAGCAAGACCTTGCTTCTGTCTGATGGTTGATAAATGTATTGTAGGGAAAACTGTCCATTCAGATTATTGCAACATATTCAATATTCGAATGCTTTCAGTTCCTAAAGGAAACGGGGCGTTTAGTCACTCGCTGATTCGTTCATTCACGTGGCCCTTTCATTCTGTGTGAGGCTTTGCTTCAGATGAAAAGCCTGACTTTGTTTTCGCGGTCATCATCCACCCGCTGGTCACTCGCTCACTCACCAGTTCAATGACTGTTTCCTGAGTGGCCTCCGGGAACAAGGCGAGTGGGCCCCCTCCACCCTTTGGAAGCGTCCGGGGTGAAGCCTTTTCTGGTGTCCTCGAGACACCCTCTCTCACGTTCGATCACAGCGTTTCCTGTGCTTATTGCGGCTTCCCAGTTTCCATTCTTGCTGGAAAGAATCTCCCCGCAGACTTGCCCCCCTGTTCAGGTCCTGGGAAGGCAGCCTGCCCTCTGCTGTGTTTGTGGAGGACCACTGTGTCCTCAGGCCACAGGGCTCAGGGAGAAGGGTCCCCCACAGCACCCCTGGAGAAGGAGACGGGGTCGGACCAGACCCCTGTCTTCCCCGGCGTGACCTTCCAGGCTGGCGGCTCTTCAGCACACCGGCTGCATGTTTCTGGGTGGCCGAGGTGGGCGCTGTGTGTTTTTGATGATTCTGAGTGTCTTTTCTACTCTCGGGGGCTGACCCGTATACTCTTATTGTACAGCTGACATGAGTCATTTAATGTTTATATCAGTACTGAGTTTGTGAAGTTTTCTTTGGCATGCCTCATTTTGCAGTAAGCTCCCCGAGGGTGTTTCTAGGGGCCCTTGTAGGTCTCGGCACAGTTGTGGGGACACAGGACGGGTCTGATAGGCGCTGAATGGAGGGTAAGTTTTGAGATCTGTTGTGTAAGAGAAAAGATGTGTCAGACTGCTCTCGGGAGTGTGGTCTGGCTCCGGGAGGAAACGTGGGTGGGATACAGACACAGCATCCAGAAGAGCAACCGGGAGGCCTGGGTGCTATGGGGGAGCTGAGCAGAGTGGACCGTAGGGGCGCTGAGGGCCGGGGGGCAGGCGTGGGTGCAGGTCACAGGGCAAGCGGAGGAAGGGGCTTCTTGGCATCAGGCCCCAAGGGAGGCCGGGGATGCCATGGCAGATTCAGAGAGCCTCAGACGAACCTCCAGCTGCAGAGACCCTGAGGAGGGCTGGCCTCAAGCTGGGCGGTTTTCCCCCACGGACGTTTCCTGGACCACTAATTCCAGAACGTGGTAACAAGTAGTCCATGAAAGATGTGTCTGGGCTCCAGCAAATGGCAGAAGTGCTTGTTTCCACAAAGTCGAACTGGTTGCAATGTGGGGCTTCTGTGCGCAAATGCCTTGACTCTCCCAGAAAGGATCACAAGGAACAGTCACTTCAGCCCCATCAGACCTCAGACCTTGTCTTGGAAACACATCACCAGTCTAGAATCCACAGAGCCCGCTTTGGAGATAACAGAGAAGAGTGTGTCTGATAAGACCAAGGCCAAGGGCCCTTCTGGCTGTGAGACTGCAACAGGGAGGTTCATCCACTGAGCTGGGTGCTTTACTGGAGCTTTGCGAGGATGCCCTGTCCACTTGGGCTGTAACAGAACACTGCAGACTGGGTGACTTATTAACAATAGCAATTTACTCCTCACTGTCCTGGTGGCTGGGAAGGCCAAGATCACGATGCGGGCAGATTCAGTGTCTGGTGGGGTCTGCTTCCTGGTTCACTGTGTGCTCTCAGGGTGGAGGTGATGAGAGATCTCTCTGCGGTCCCTTTTACAAGAGTCTGAATCCTATTCATAAGGTCTCTGCTCTCATCCCTTATTCCCTTCCCAAAGACCCCACTCCTAAAACTATCACATTGAGGGTTCGGTTTCAATATGTGAATTTTTGGGGGGGTACAAATATTTTAAAAACTTAAGATTATGGCATCCAGTCCCATCACTTCATGGCAAATAGAAGGGGAAAAGGTGGAAACAGTGAGAGACTTTATTTTCATGGGCTCCAAAATCACTGTGAATGGTGACTGCAGCCATGAAACTAAAAGACACTTGCTCCTTGGAAGGAAAGCTATGACAAACGTAGACAGCATACTAAAAAGCAGAGACATCTCTTTGCCAACAAAGTTGCATATAGTCAAAGCTATGGTTTTTCCAGCAGTCATGTAGGGATATGAGAGTTGGACCATTAAGAAGACTGAACACTGAAGAACTGATGCTTTTGAACTGTGGTGTTGGAGAAGACTCTTGAGAGTCCCTTGGACTGCAAGGAGATCAAACCAGTCAATCCTCAAGGAAATCAACCCTGAATATTCATTGGAAGGACTGATGCTGAAGCTGAAGCTTCAATACTTTGACCACCGGATATGAAGAATTGACTCATTAGAAAATACCCTGATGCTGGGAAAGATTGAAGGCAGGAGGAGCAGGGGACAACAGAGGATGAGATGGCTGGGTGGCATCACTGACTCAATGGACATGAACTTGGGAAAACTCTGGGAGATGATGAAGGACAGGGAGGTCTGTTGTGCTGCAGTCCACGGGGCTGCAAAGAGTCAGATAGGACTGAGCGACTGAACAACGACAAGAAGCATTCAGTCCATCAGAGTGACTTTCTGAACAACCTGGAATCAGGATGCATTTTAGGTACATCTACCCTGAGGAGTTGAAAAAATACAAGACAGATTGGTTGTTGAGTTCTGGAGTTTGTAGGCAGTTTAATGATAATTATTAAAGTAACAGGCATCACTCTGAAGGGAACCTGCACAGCTCAGGAGGCTCCTTTCTGCTCAGAGCTTCTTCTTTTCACCATGTTTGTCGTGGTCCCCCTACCTCCACCCACCGCGTCCAGCTGATGGGCCGTGGGTGACCATATGGGAAATCAGGGTGGGGGCAGGGGAGGGACTGACGTCAGGCAGGGCTGCTCCCTTGTCAATACCAGAACCATGGGCTGCTGTGAGTACTGAGAAGCAGAGCCGCAGACAAGAGATGGGCGGACGCACAGAGGACCCCTGAAGCTGACAGCTCTTCCCTTCCAGGTCTGGCTGCCCTCTGTTTTGTCAGACATGAGTAGATGTCTAACGTCTACATGAGTAGATGTCTAACAAAATCCCTTTTACTCCAATTAGCTTGAGTTGGTTTGGTGACTTGCAACCGAAAGAATATTTTCAAAACCTCCTTGTGAGTGCCTGCCGTTTCAGGTCCTGTGCTGGGTCTTGTCCACACCTGACATTTCTGTACTCACTACTTCACGTGGCTAAGGCCCAACTTTATTCATCGTTTATAGATGAAGTGAGGTTCAGAGAGGTCATGTAACCTGCGAAGGTCACACAGCCAGCAAAGCTCAGAGCAATCTCCAAAACCCAGTCCGACTGACGCCAAGGCCGTGGCTCAACCTCTCTCTGCACTTGCCGAGCTGTACTCTCCTCTCTGCAGTGGGGAGGGCAGGGTAGGGGCCTGGTGGGCCCTAGACTGGCCCCCAGGGGAGCAGGTGATACGGGGTTCCAGCTTCAGCCAAGAGCCCTATTGCTCTGAGGGTTCCCCCAGACAGCATCCTGTCTGCAGAGCGGGTGGCAGGAGCTGGGTGGCTATGAGGATCCCCGCTCCCACTGGGGGTGGGAAAGTGATCTCCAGGTGAGGACTCCTGCCTGGTCTCCGGGCTCTGTCACCAGCGGGGTCTGCAGCACCAACTCAGCCCCTCATTCCCCGGCTACAGCTCCCCCATCTCCACTGCCCCACCCTCCCCCTTCCCACCACCCCCACTGCTTCCACCCCCCTCCACCCCCCACCCCTGCCCAGTCCCAGTCCAGCTGCAGGGCAGGGACACTGTGTTGCCAATCCTTCAGTTGCGAAGAGTGACAAGGACGTCAGCCCAGGGAATTCTGACCACACAGCAGATCTCACAGGAGCTAGACTGAAGCGGTTCAAGACTCTGCTGTCCTAGGGGTCAAAATAAACCCTGCCGCCTCTCTAGAGGGCCACGGCTGTCACAGCCCCACGGTTCTGTTCTGTCTCTCCGTCTCTGTCTTCTTGGTTCCCGTTGTCGCGGCCAAATGCTTAACCAGAGAAGGTAACTGTCTTAGTCACTTGGAACTAACAAGTGACAATGCGTGTGCATTCATGTTACCAGAAGTACCTCTGCTGCGGAGAGCCTGTGCACAGCACCCCTGGGTCCCCGGGGGCATCTAGTGGGTGACTTGTGCTGGCATGCAGGGCAGTGCTCAGGAGGGCCCTGGACTTGGTCTGGTGTTCTGTGTTGGTCTACTAACCTCTCAAAGGGCATGAGTTGGTCTAAGTTCTGTACTAGGGTCCTGGAACGATGTAACAAGTCACCACAGCCTGGACGGCTTAAACCAACAGGCGCGTGTGGTCTCACGGTCCTGGAGGCTTGGAAGTCAAGGTGTGGGTGGAGTTGGTCCCTTCTGGAAGCTCTGAGGGCATCCGTGCCTCTGTCCTGGCTTCCATGGGTTGTTAGCAACCCTTGGTGTTTCTTAGATGTGAATCTGGGGGACACTCTTCAAGTCAGTACAGTCACGTGGAGTCCAAAGGCCTCCTTTTGATTCAGGAACCCCCAAATGACCAGGCCTGAGACAAATGCCCGAGCTGCTCCTCACAGAGACAGATCTACACAGAAGCATGTGGGTTGAACTTCTCATGAGTATTTATGACATCCATGGTATCATGAGTTGAATTATGTCCCCCTAGAACTTGCATGTTGAAGTCCTAAGCTCCAGCCCCCTAAATGTGACTGTATTTGGAGTTCAGTTCAGTTCAGTCACTCAGTGATTTCTGACTTTTTGTGACCCCATGGACTGCAGCATGCCAGGCTTCCCTGTCCATTACCAGCTCTCAGAGCTTGCTTAACTCATGTCCATCGAGTCAGTGATGCCATCCAGCCAGGTCATCCTTTGTCGACCCTTCTTCCTCCTGACTTCAATCTTTCCCAGAATCAAGGTCTTTTCCAATGAGTCAGTTCTTCACATCAGGTGGCCAAAGTATTGGAGTTTCAGCTTCAGCATCAGTCCTTTCGAATTGGAGAGAGGGTCTTTATGGATGTCATCAAGTTGCAGTGTGGACATTGGGGTGGGCCCTGGTCCCACGTGACCAGTGCCCTTATCAAAGGGGAAGGATGGACACAGACGCACACTCACGGGGAGAACACCTTGTGAAGATAAAGGCAGGGATGGAGGTGATGCTTTTATGAGGTGAAGAGTGGCGAAGGCTACAGCAAATCCCCCAAAGCAGGGGAGAGGCTTCAAGCAGCTTCCTTCTCTCAGCCGCAGAGGGAACCAACGTGCCCACACAATGTTTGGGGGTAGAAAGCACTGTTTCTCCACTTTTTAAGGAGATGGGTTTTCCCTATATCTGGATCCTCCCGTAGTCCTGCCTGGCTCCCTCTGAACATCACCGAGAGCATCCTGGCTGCGTCCCCCTTGCCGCCTGCTCCCTCGTCCTGGATGAGGACGTGGACACAGCAGTCTGCAGCCTCTTCAGTGGTCATGCCAGCCAAGGCTTCTCAGGCGTGGACTGTGACCCCTCCGATGAGCCTTGGCACTTGGGAAAGTCCCGGTGGGTGGGTGCTGGGGGAGGTCTACTCCAGAGACTCTTCCTTAGGGAGGGCAGCCAGGAATCTCAGCGGAAACTGAGGAACCACCGGGAAAGGAGGGAATCCAGTGGTCTGTGGCTCAGGACACTCTTAGATTTAAGTATCCCATGTCTCAGTCTCAGAAGTGTATCTAAATCGAGCTGAAGTCCCCCCTCCCACCATCGTCCCAGTTTCGCGTTTCCCCAAGGCTGCCTCGTGTGCCCCACGGCTGGCTGGGCAGGAGGGTGAGTAATTTCACTGTCAGCATGAAGTGTAGCTAAAAGCAGCCGATGAGCTCAAGAACTGAATCATCTCCTCAGTTCTGCCCTCTGGATTCTAGGTGCTTTCTGCATGTGGGGCTGCAGCTGAGTCAAAGGCCGTATTATCATCAAGCCCACTGAGAAGCATTCCCAGTTTGTCCTCCAGAAAAACAAACATTCTCAGTAGCAGTTTCTAGAAGTGTCTCGACTCTCTTTAAGTGAAGGAGCCTGTGTATGGAGCCAAGCTCCCAAATGATAAATTGATGTTGAACCTGTGTTAACTCCAGCACCCCATGGTCCAGCCACAGCTTGGCTTCACCCTTAAACAAACACAATTCAACAACTGAAGGTAATTTAAAAAGTGATTCCAGAGGTGTCTGAGTTCTAGTAAAGGTGCAGGAGCTTGTACTGGACTAATCTTCCCACAAAGATAAAATGTAAAATGGGTTTCCCTGGTGGCTCAGATGGTAAAGACTCTGCCTGCAATGCAGGAGATCTGGGTTTGACTTGTGGTGGGAAGATCCTCTGGAGGAGGAAATGGTGACTCACTGCAGTACTCTTACCTGGGAAATCTCATGCACGGAGGAATCTGGCAGGCTACAGTCCAGGGAGTCTCAAAGATTCGGGCCTGACAGAGCGAGTAACAACACAAAATGTAAAACACTGTTTCAGGACACTGGAGAGTAACTCGGGGGAACTGCTCTGGATGAAACGCCCATGAATGTGAATCCTCGGAGGGCTCTTCTCTGTCTGCTCAGGGTGGCGCAGCTAGAACTTACAGGTCTGAGAAGTCGGAGGATGGGGTTTGGTGGCCAGGGTGGCTGGAAAAGGAGGGGTGAAATCTTAATTACCGTGGGGTTTTCTTATGAATGGGTATTGGACTTAGCAAATGCTTTTTCTGCATCTACTGATATAATCGTGTGACTTTTCCTTTTTTAGCTGCTTGATGTGGTCGATTGTGTTAACTAATTCTTGAATATTGAACCAGCCTTGCATACCTGGGATAAATCCCACTTGGTCATGGTGTACAACTCTTTCTATACTTTGTTGGGTTTGATTTGAGAATATTTTGTTGAGGATTTTTGCATCCGTGTTCAGAAGAGTTATTGGTCTACAGTTTTCTTATAATGTATTTGGTTTTGGTATTAGGATAATGCTGGCCCCATAGGATGCATTAGGAAATATTTTCTCTGATTCTATCCTTTGAAAGAGATCGTAGAAAACTGGAGTAATTTCTTTCTTAAATGTTTGGTAGAATTTACAAGTGAACCCATTTGGGCCTGGAGCTTTCTGTTTTGGAAGATTATTAATTATGGATGCAATTTTTTAGATAATAAATGTAGGTTTATTCAGATTGTCTATTTCTTCTTGTGTGAGTTTTGGCAAATCGTGTCTTTCAAGGAATTGGTCCTTTTCATCTAGGTTACCAAACCTGTGGGCAAAGAGTCGTTCATAGCAGCATTTTATTATTGTTTAATGCCCGTGAGATCTCAGTGATGTCCCTGTTTTATTTCCAATGTTAGTAATTTGTTTCTTCTTTCCATTTTTCTTAGCCCAGCCAGAGGTTTATTAATTTTATTAATCTTTTCAGAGAACCAGCTTTCGATTTCTTTGACTTTTTCTACTGATTTCTTATTTTCAATTGCATTGACTTCTACTCTAATTCTTATTAATTTTTCTGCTAACTTTGGATTTAATTTGTTCTTCTTTTCCTAGTTTCCTAAGGTGGGAACTTAAGGTTGTTGATTTTCGATCTTCTTTTCTAACATATATCTTCAATGCTACAAATTTTCCTCTAAGCTCTGCTTCTACCGCATCCCACAGTTTTGAGAAGTTTTGTTTTCTTTTTCATTTAGTTAAAAGTATTTTCAAATCTCTCTTGAGGGTTCTTCTTTGACTCGTGTTATTTGCAAGCGCGCTGTTTCACCTTCATAAATTCGGAGATTTTCCAGTCACCTTTCTGTTATTGATTTCTAGTGTAATTCCACTGTGGTCAGAGAGCAGACATCGGATAATTTCTATCATTTTAAATCTGTTAAGGTGTGTCTTATGGCCAAGAAAGTGGTCTGTCTCAGTGAATGCTCAACGTGAGCTTGAGAAACGTGTATTTGTTGTCGTTGAATGGAGAGGTGAAATCTTGAAAAACAAGGGAGCCCCAAAACATTGTGCATTAATGCTCCTCAAATCCATAGCTGTCCCCTCAAGAGCTCGTGCACGGGTGAGGTTGCCAGAAGCCCAGAGGAAGGCAATGCCCGAAGGTTTAAAGAGCTGAGTGGTCATTTTCACCGCCACCCACTCACTGAAGGGAACAGTGAGTTTGGGGTCTAATTTCTGCTGAGTAGAGGGGCCTGGTGGGCCCCTCAGACTTTCCACTGAAGCCCCAGAAGGTCTTGAGCTTCGTGGCAAAGGCTGTGTCCCAGGACTGAGGTTCACCTTAGGACTGAAGGCAAAGAAAAACAGTTTCCACTCCAACAAAGTGTAAAGCACAGTTTCCACAATTTAGAGAGGACCCACCAGTAATTTAACTGCCGTCTAGAATCAACTGAACACTTTTCACAGGGAAAGAATCCAGAGTCTCAGCAACACATCATTCACAATGTCTGATACACAGTGATTCCCAGACATACGGAGAATCAGGAAAGTGCGACCTATGGTCAAGAAAAACACAGAAAAGTCAGTCAGTAGAAACAGACCCACAAACCAGAACTGGTAAATAAGGTGCTTAAAGTACTATGATAAATACAATAGAGAAACTATAGGGAAAGGTGCATATCATGGGAAAAGAAGTGGCAAATTTCAGGAGAGATTTAGAGATTCTAAAACAGAACCAAATGGAAATCATGGAACTGAAACATACAATAAGGTACTTAAAAAAAGAGTAAAGAAGAGAGACTAGAACATTAATAGTACTTCATTAAATCAAAAGGGGAAGAACAGAGGAACAGAGAGAATAGAAGACAAGCAAGATGGTAGACTTAAGCAGAGGAATGAAAGTGAAAGCAGCTCAGTCGTGTCCGACTCTGTGATCCATGGACGGTACAGTCCATGGGATTCTCCAGGCCGGAATACTGGAGTGGGTGGCCTTTCCCATCTCCAGGGGATCTTCCCAGTGCAGGGATCGAACCCAGGTCTCCTGCACTGCAGGCGGATTCTAACTGTACCAATAATTGTATTAATGGTAAACGGGACAGAGTCTAAATTGGAAGGCAGACAGGATGAAAAAGTTAACACTCAACGCTACATACTGTTTACAAGAGACACGCATTAAGCATAAAGGCAGGCTGAAAATTAAAGTATGGAAGAGATATATTGGCTCATTTGCCCTGGTGGGGGGTCCTTACCCTTTTCCTTCCTGTCCAGTGGCATACCTCACCATCCACTTCCCAGGTCAGCCCCGTGCGGCTGGCCTGGAGAGATGCCCCGTGGATGGCGGCGGGAGGTGGTGGTGGGGGACAGGAGGAGGCAGACAAGGCGAAGACTCCAGAAGGTATGTGGTGGCAAAGGTGGGATAGGAAATGTGCTCACTTCATGGATGTTTCCCCCATCAGAGGCTGCACTCAAAACACTTACTTGTTTTTAAACAGTTGGCATTTGTATCTTTTAAAAATCATTTATTTATCTATCTTTGGCTGCGCGGGTCTCCGTTCCTGCGTGTGGACTTTCTCTAGTCGTGACGAGTGAGGGCTGCTCTCTAGTTACGGTTCTCGGGTTCCTCATTGCTACGGCTTCTCTTTCGACTCCAAAGCGCCAGCTGAAGCACCATAGTTGCGGTGCATGGGCTTAGTTGCTCCGCAGCATGTGGGATCTTCCTGAACTAGGGATCGAACCCGCATCCCTGGCACTGGCAGGTGGATTCTTCATCTCTGGACCACCAGAGAAGTCCCAAAATGTTTACTGAAAAGTGGTGTAACTGGAAGTGAAAACATATTGTCCCCCTGAGACAAGAAATGAGGCCTTGGTTCTTAAGGCAGGTGACAACAGCCTATGCTGTACAGGTGGATTTTATATGCTTTATCAGGCATATTCGTGAAATGGTAACTCCTTGAACAGAATGAAGTGAGGTGAGGGGCCGTGTGGTCTTACAGTGTTTACCTCCAGTCTGGGAGCAGACAGTTCTTCATTTATCAAGCCCTTTTTGTGTCTCCGCCTTCCCTGGCAACTCAGCTGGTAAAGAATCTGCCCGCAATGTGGGAGACCTGGGTTCGATCCCTGGGTTGGGAAGATCCCTTGGGGAAGGGAAAGGCCACCCACTCCAGTATTCTGGCTTGGAGAATTGCATGGACTGTATAGTCCATGGGGTCACAAAGAGTCAGACACAGCTGAGTGACTTTCACTTTCACTTTCTTGGGTCCCCAACCACACTGCCTCCTGGCCTGGGTGCACACTGGTGGTGTGGTTCGCTTTGGTTGGGGGGGCGGGGGGTACAGGCCAGCTCAGAGGCCTGCGAGGTGGGCTTGGGACTACTAGGGACTTCTCAGGATCTAAAAGTCAAGGGTGGCACAGGTTTTAAGTAGTTGCATCCCTTGGCCCCACGGACTCTTCCTCTGTGATGGCAGGCACAGCTGGAAGAAGGCCAGGAGAAGGCCCTTGGGGAGTGACCCACAAGCTGGGGTTGCTGAGGATAGGGGTGAAATCAAAGATTTCGAGTTAAGGGCTTAGCAGAAGGCCTGGCGAATAGTAGGTGCTCAGTAAAAAGAAGCTATGTTGGTTTGTCACATCTTCTAGTCTTTGTGGAATTGTACAAGGCCTCTCCCCACTCACCCTGCCACCCACTGCAGACCCTGCACTCACCGGTGCCCCATAGCGCGCAGTTCCAGGCCCTCGTGGTGACCTGCCCTCACCAGCGCCCCCTAGCGCACAGATACAGGCCCTCACGGTGTGCACACAGTACTCCTGGAGCTCAGAAAGCCCTTCCTTCTGTTGGCTGTAAGTTTCCCATCCACCTGTCCATCCATGGTCCATATTTTCTCCTGCAGATACCCTTCCCGCTTCGCTCTGGCCAAGCGAGGGGCTCTCCTCTGCCTGCGCCCTCTGCTCCTCTTGGACCTGGGCTGAGCAGGGCAGCCTCTCTCTGGATGCCGCCCTCCTCCCTTCCTGCAGCCCCAGGAGCCCCGGGGCAGCGCTTTGCTTCATCTGTGCCTCTCCCCTCTGCTCTGCCCAGCCTGGCAGGCGGCCACACGCTGAACTGATTGTTGAGCTGAGGAATTTAACTTGGTGCTCAGAAACCCCTGTTGGAATTTTCCATTGAGATAAACGAGGGTGAAGGTTTCCAGACGAGGCTGGAGGTCATGCCTGCTTATCTCAAGGTCCTTAGGAGGTAAGAACAGTTTGGAAGATCTGCGTCTCAGATCTCTATCACACTGTGAGGTTGATTCTTACCTAGAGCCCTGCCAGGAGGCTCCACAGAAGAACAGGAGGCTAGTCTCCCCCGCAGATGCCTCGAGCAGGTCACTAGGCACGTCTACCAGAAAGTGATGTGGACAATCTGGGCCATGGGGTCCTTCCATGAGGAGCAGGGGCCGGGGCAGGCAGTTGGCAGTGTTGGCTAAAAGCCCTGATAACTCCTTCAAAAACCTCAGAAATGTTTATTCAGAAGTGGGTCAGGCATTTGCCAAGTGACCCCAGAAGGACACAAAGGTGGAAAGTTACAAGAAGCTGATGTTTGAACCATCTCAGGATGTCAAATCCTAGGATCTAGAATCCGCATGGATATTTGAGCAGAGACTGGAAAATCAGTGGGCAGTGCTAATGGTGTCTTCTTCAGCCAGTGGGTGCTCAGGCCAGATGGTCCCCAGGGGCCCCTTCACCTCCAAAATCCTATAATTTTGCATTTCTTTTGAAAGGAGAATATGCCCATGTGTGCCTGTATCTGTGGCCTGATTAATTGGCATGGAGGAAATTTTCCCTGTTAATGTCCATACAGGAAAGTTGATAAATGCAAAGAGAGAAAGTTAAAAGTTTGTATGGCCATATAAAAATGACATTAATTATGGTCACATAAGTAAATTGGTTGGGCTTCCCAGGTGGGTTAAGAATCCACCTACAATGCAGGAGATGCAGGAGATGAGAGATCGATCCCTGGGTTGGGAAGATCCCCTGGAGGAGGGCATGGCAACCTACTCCAGAATTCTTGCCTGGAGAATCCCATGTACAGAGGAGCCTGGAGGGCTATAGTCCATGGGGTCACATAGAGTCAGACATGACGAGTGACTGAGCAGGCATGCGTGCCGTCGCTTATGTACAAGTTTTGACTAATTTCCACCACTAGAAGTGATGACTAGGGTGCAGGTCTCAGAGAGGTTAGCGGTCAGAAGGTCTGTGTTCTAAGTTTCCATTTGCCCACCAGGGACTTTGCTTGTGCCCAGGCCTGACTCCCCACACCCTCACAGGAAGGCCTCCCCTGGTTTAAGGGTGGCTGCCTGGGGCTGAGATCAGGTCACTGAGGCTGGGGGTGAAGGGAGGTCTGGAGCCGTCTGGTCCAGCCCCTCACCTTAGAGACGAGGAATCGGGTGTCGAGAAGGGGAGCGACTTGCCAAGGTCTATATGCGAGGAACCCACAGGTTTCAGGGAAAAGACCCACCCAAACGACAGCCATGCGGGGTGACCCTAAGACCACAGAAGCGATGAGCCCCCAGGCCCTCCTGAGCATCTGAGTCTTGGCCTCTCGTGGCCTTCCGAGGTGAGAACAGGTTGGTTGTTTGGGGCTGGCCTGAGTCCAGGCCCCGGGGGAGGTTCTTCGACACCCGCCAGCGGCTCGCTTTCGCTCAGCGTCATCTGGGGGTGGGGTGGGATGGCGCGTGCCCCACCCCTTTGTGCTTTGGCTCAAGTCCTGAGATTCCCACCCCAGGTGTCCACACCCCGGATAATCCCCTCCCCTTGAGGCTGCCCAGGGCCTGGACGCCATGATGCCACCCTTGAAATTAGGTTGCACTACATGGCAAAGGTGAAGAAGGCATTTTCACAGATGGAACTAGGGTTCCTCATCAACTGATTCTGCGTTAAGGAAAGGGAGATCGTGCTGGGTGGGCCTGGCCTAATCAGATGAGACAGGGTGGAGGTCTGGAAGTCAGAGAGAGATCCTGAAGGCCTTGAGCAAGCAGCCACATGTGAGAAGGCCTGGGGGTTCTGCCTAGGAGCCTTCTGCAGGGGCTTCTAAGAGGTGAGACTGGCCCTGACAGGGAGCTAGTAGCAAAAGGAGACCCCAGTTCTGCACCAGGAAAGACTGGATTCCACCAAGACTACAACAGCGTGGGGGGACCTTGAGTTTCAGAAAGGACGGAACCTGGCCGGCATCTTGACCGCAGCCTGTGAGGCCCTGGGCAGAGGACCCCTGAGGCTGCTCCCAGGCTCCTGACCCTTGGAATCTGTGAGGTTATAAATGTGTGCTGTAAGCCTCCGAGTTGGCGGTTTCTTGTTACACAGCGACAGACGGGCCCACAGGCCCTGAGCCTCCGTCCACCCAGAGGTGCTGTGTTGGCCCCACTCCAGGCTGCGGTGGGAGGACCATGGATTTGGGGCAGTCACTGGGGGCTCTGGGACCATAGGTCACAGATTTCTACATGCAGTTTTATTTTATGTTGATCATCCATGAGGCTTCCTCTGCTGGGAAACAGAGGCAGGGATTCTCAACTTCAGTCCAGTTCAGGGACCTTGCTCCTTGCGGGCCTGGAAAGGCACAGGCCCCCCGCCCCACCTCCGCGCCGGCTCCCGGCTGTTTGTGGCAGCAGTGAATTCTTCTGACCCAAATACTTCCTTATCTTCTGGGCTACTAGTTTCAAGCACAACAGAGAGCCCCACAGCTTGAGGAAAGCGCAGAGGGAAATAAATCTGTAGCACTGAAATGAGACTCACAACAAAGCTGAGAAACTCAGCGGGAGCCGGGGTCAGGGAGGAGTGGGACTTCCAGCAGATGCGGCAGGTGCTCAGAGGCTCCCGCGGCGCCCGCGCTAAGAGCCAGGCCCCCGGCCCCAGGTGACCACGTGATCACGGCGCACCTTGCCCCGGGAGCTTTTCTGGAAGGGAGGAGGCCTGACCTTGGAGAGGCTGCCTCTCACCTGTTTTGTGTTGGAGCTGAGCCTCTGCCTGGCCCCCGGGACACAGCCAAGCCCAGCCTGCCCGTGGAGGGAGCAGGCCTTCCCCCTGACCAGAAGTTGTGGGGGGAAAGGGGGACCCAGATCGGTGCCCTGGGGGACCCAGTGATGACCGGCTATCAGGCTTGCTGGAAGTGACCAGGCCTGGGGAGCACGTGAGTCAGGGTGTAAACTCCTGAGCGGTTTGTAGTGTGTGTGTGTGTGTGTGTGTGTGTGTGTGTGTGTGAGTCTGTGTCTGTGTCTGTGTGCACATGTGTGTCTGTATGTGTGTGTCTGTCGTATGTATTAGTGTGGGTGCATGTGTGTGGGTGTGTGTGTATCTGTGTGTCATGTGTGTTTGTACCTTTGTGTGTCTGTGTCTGTGTGCACCTGTGTGTCTGAATGTGTGTGTCTGTCATGTATTAGTGTGGGTGCATGTGTGTGGGTGTGTGTATATCTGTGTGTCATGTGGGTTTGCACCTTTGCGTCTGTGTGTCTGTGCATGACCCCCCCCGCCCCGTGTACAGAATCAGAAGTGGAGACTGAGAGGCCGGGAGCGCGTATCCCCGAGTGCCAGAGGTGTCCTTGCCTGTCCCCCGTGGTTTGCTAGGTCAGGGGTCCAGCAGGAGATTCCTGTTGAAAGAATTGCCTTCAATCTCCTTGTTGTTGTTTAGTCATTGGCTAACGTCTGACTCTTTTCTGACTCTCTGCGACCCCGTGGATGGTAGCCCGCCGGGCTCCTCTGTCCATGGGATTTCCCAGGCAAGAATACTGGAGTGGGTTGCTCTTTCCTTCTCCAGGGAATCTTCCCAACCCAGGGGTTGAACCCGTGTCTCCTGCTTGGCAGGCGGGTTCTTTACTGCTGGGCCAGCAGGGCAGCTGGTTTAAAGAGTGGCCTCCAGGAAAATCCAGTTCAAGTCTTGAATCCATTTCCAACAGATGACAGATCAGGACACCGACTGACCTCAGGGTAAACAGCTGCGCCATAATCCTTGCCCACTGGGTGGGGCCGGCGAGGGAGGAGGTCGTGGGCAGACGGCAGACCGGACCCTCCCTGGGGCGGCCCCTCCCCAGGAAGACTGGCTTGGATTTCCCGTCCTCTCCTTTCTCCCTCAGTGGAGGGATATGAGCTTGTAAGAAAGAAAAGCCCCAAACTGGAAGGTTCTAGAGGGTGTCCCCATTGGCCTCAAGCATGAGCGTGGCCTTCTTGAGAACGTCTCTGCATTTAGAGACTTCAGTCACCTCGGTTCAGCTCAGTCGCTCAGTCGTGTCTGACTCTTTGCGACCCCATGGACTACGGCATGCCAGCCTTCCCTGTCCATCACCCCATCTTCGTGAAATTCCAGAGGCCTGGTCAGCACTCACGTTTTCGATTCTCTCCCTGAACAGAGGGCTCCAGCCTCTGATTATAAAATGCTTATGACATGTAATCACACAAAAAATCACACAGGAAAATGCTTACTGCAGTCTTATTTATTACAGAAAAAAAAAAAAAGAAAGCCAAGTAAACATCCGGTAACAGAGAAATAGTTCAGCAAACTGAAATCATTGTAGGGATGTTATGTGGTCATTAAACACGTTAAACATAAAAGCGATGTGGAAACTACCCTTGATACAGCTTTTATTTTTTTAATGTAGGACACTTAATTTTATGTTAAAATGATGGTTTGTTTGGAAGATTCTGAGAAACAAACTAGAAGAAAGTAGGCAACATCTTGTCCCTTGTAAAAAGGGAGTAGGATTACAGATAAATCGATGTTTTCATGTTGACAATTATGTGTTTATGTTTATAGCAAAATAATACTTGTAGATAAAGAGGTGTGTCACTTGTATGTTTATTTATACTCCACCGATTTTGGTTAATTCAGACATGTTTTGGACTAAAGATTTTCTTGATTTGAGTTTTATTAATTTGTGCACATAAATAGAAAAGAAAACTCAAAGAGGTATCTTCAAATGCTTGAGAATGCATTGCTGTTGGTGTGTTGGAACGTTCTCTTTATGTAGAATTGCTTCTCAGCAGGTGCCTTATGTACTTAGCAAGAAGGAGGGCATTAGTGTGGGTGTCACAGAAAGCTAGGGAGTCCATTCTTAAAAGTGTTCCTTTTTCTGAGCTTTATTGAGACATAATTGACATATAATATTGCGTACCTTTAGGGCTTGTTACGTGCTGACTGGATATGTTTGCATATTGCAAAATGATAACCACCATAGCCGAGCCAACACCTCTACCCCCTCACATAATTACCTTGTCTTTTTTAAAAAAAAAATTTATTTATTTTAATTGGAGTATAATTGCTTCACAATGTTGTATTGGTTTCTGAGGTTGGTTTCAGCTATGCGTATACACATGTCCCCTCCCTGTAGAGCCTCCCTGCCAGTCACCTTCATCCTGCCCCTCTAGGTCATCACAGAGCTGAGGTCCCTGTGCTGGACAGCAGGTTCCCACTAGCTGTCTATTTCACACATGCTGGTGTCAATATGTCGGGGCTACTCTCCCAATCCATCCTCTCCTCTCCTTCCCCTCACTGTTTCCGTGTGTCCTTTCTCTCCATGGGGGTCTCTATTCCTGCCTTGGAAATAGCTTCATCTTTACCATTTTTCTAGACTTCCCTGGTGGCTCAGATGGTAAAGCGTCTGTCTAAAATTTACATATATGCGTTAATATATATTTGTTTTGCTCTTTTTGACTTACTTCACTCTGTATAACAGCTCCATCCATATCTCTACAAATGACCCTGTTTCGTTTCTTTTAATGGCTGAATAATGTTCCATTGTATAGACGTACCAGATGGGAACATTTAAGATCTCTCTCTCGGTAGTTTTCAAATACGTGATACAGTATCAGCTCTAATCATCATGCTGCACACGAGGTCCCCAGAACTCACGAATCTCACAGCTGAAGTTTGCACCCTTTGACCCATCTCTCTCCGTTTCCCCCATCCCAGCCCTTGGTCATCACCAGCTCTATACCTTTTCTCCACATTTGGCCAAAGAACAGGTAGTTAAGGAGCGAGGGCTTGCTGCTGAGCCGACCCTCTTTAGGATGGTGAGCTCAGGCTGGCGGCTCCCCAGCAGGCCCATTGCAGCAGTGGTTCTAGACATGGATGGAACATAGGACCTGCTGCCTCTGTAAGTGGTTGAAATAATGCTCATGCCTGGTGAATACAGTGTGGACGTGAAGGCAGCCTGCTCTGGCTTTAAAAAAATTTTTTTTAACTTGTTTTATTGAAGCTGATCTTCAATGTTGCATTCAGTTTTGCTTTACAGCAGAGTGCTGCAGTTATATATATATTCTTTCTCATACTCTTTTCCATCATGGTTTATCCCAGGATAGCGAATATAATTCCTTGTGCTATATGGTAGAAACCTTGTTGTTTATCCATCCTATATATACCAGCTGGCATCTGCTAATCCCAAACTCCCAATCCAAGCCTACCCCACCCATCCTCCCTCTTGAGTCTGCTCTGACTTTGAATCCTGAATCTTGGTCTTAGAAAAGCTTCTCGTCTCTCTGTAAGGTGAGGTAACACCAGGCCCCCGGAGGCTTCTTGCTCATCTTCAACAGAAGCCTGTGTGCGCCCGAGCCATGCAGGGGCCCTGAGCCTGCTGCCCCTGCTCCTCGGTGGACACAGCCTGTCCCTTAGCTTCGGTCTCCTCCTCCCCTGCTGTCTTGTGGGGCAAGGGCTCCCTGCCCCCCACACAGAGAAGCCAACACTATGGCACTGGCTTTTGAGAAAAGACAGAGCTTTAATTTGAGGTTGACCAGCGAGGAGACAGGAGGAAAGGCTCCCTCTCTGCACTCCAGGGTTGGGGCCACATTTAAGGCGTTCGGGGAATTTTAAACTCAGAAGCTAATTAGTTCATATTAGATCAGTCCATTTAAGTGTTCATTGGAAGGACTGATGTTGAAGCTGAAACTCCAATACTTTGGCCACCTGATGCAAAGAGCTGACTCATTGGAAAAGATCCTGAAGCTGGGAAAGATCGAAGGTGAGAGGAGAAGGGGATGACCGAGGATGAGATGGTTGGATGGCATCACTGACTAAATGGACATGAGTTTGGGTAAACTCCAGGAGTTGGTGATGGCCAGGGAGGCCTGGCGTGCTGCAGTCCATCGGGTCGCAAAGAGGCGGACACAACTGAGCGACTGAACTGAACTGAACTGAAATCAGTCCATATAAGTGACTTGTGCTCCTGGAAGTCATGTTTTCCTTATTAAAGGACTTCTCACTTGGTAAAGGGCTGTGATGCCAACACTTCTATTCTTTGCTTTCCATAGTCTGAAGCTTCTTGTTCCGGGGTCATGGAGACGTGGCTTCTGTCTCTCGCGTGCACAGTACTGTCTCTGTACAGTGACTCCAGGTTTGATTAGTCAACCAATCTGTTTAAGGAAGCAAGACCCGTCCAAGTTGGTCAAGGTTTTACGTGCTGTTTTAGCAGCTTCATCTGAATGTGGGGTGATCCTAAAGGCAGTTCAGTTCAGTTCAGTCGCTCAGCTGTTTCCAACTCTTTGGAACCCCATGGACTGCAGCAAGCCAAGCTGCCCTCTCCATCAACAACTCCCAGAGCTTGCTTAAACTCATGTCCATCGAGTTGGTGACCCAACTTTCATAACTTTCTGCTTTTCCTGCTCTCTCAGGCTGAGCTGCCTGGCAGAAGCTGGTCTCAGGGCCCACTGGAGACCCCCTCCTCTGGTTCTCTTTCTGCAGAGACCCCAGCCTACTGCTTGACAAGCTGCCAGGGCTAGGGCTGGCTACACAAACTATGTCTGACATGCTGGCTTCTTGCTAAGCCAACCCCACGTTCACTCATGAGATATTTATTGAGCACCTACTGAAATTTCAGTGGTTAGATAGCATCACCAACTCAGTGGACATGAGTTTGAGCAAACTCCGGGAGACAGTGAAGGACAAGGAAGCCTGGCGTGCTGCAGTCCATGGGGTCGCAAAGAGTCGGACACGACTTAGCATCTGAGCAACAACAGCAACAATCTCAGTGAACGTTCTGCTTTCAGGAGAGGTTACAGCCCAGCGAGGGAGAAACGATTACCATCGAAGTACGTGAAGTGAGGTAGGGTTAGACCCTGAGGTCATTTCAGTCAAGAAGAGGAGCAGGGGGCTGCGGGTCTGACGGTGGCAGGGCGTGTTGTCTCTTTTATGAGCTGCTATTTACAGGGACTGGACACACGATGGGCTGGGGGTGTGGGTATCGGGCTGGGGGTGATGTAGGGGTGGCAGCTGTGAGGACAGACAGGACACTCTGGCTGGAGAGGGATTTGCATCAATGTGAACAGAGAGCAGATGTAGCTGCTCCACTGTGAGGCAAATCCCCCAGATTATTTGGCAATGTGGTTGACAGATAAGTGGCTCTAGCAACCCCTGAACTTTGAGCCTGTGTCTGTTTGTTATCTCTCCCTGGGCTTCAGGCTGCTTTCCCGACTCTGGTTTGCCCTTTGACCTGAAGAGAGGCGTTACAGGCGTCATTTCATCCCTGGAGGGCCAGCCACTTCGGGGGCTCCCCGTTTGTCCTTAGTGTTTATTTTACTGTGTCTTTTTTGGAAAAAGGGTTTTAACTTATTTATTTTTTTTGGCCGTGGGACTTGGCATGTGGAATCTTAATTCCCCCACCAGGGATCAAATCCATGTTCCCTGCCATGGTAGCTCCGAGTGTTACCTACTGGACTACCAGGGAAGTCCCTATTTTACTTTGCCTTTGAGTTTCATTTCTATCCGTGGGTCAGGGATCTGTAGCAGGACAGCTTTGAGCTCTTGCATGGGTGGTGGGTTCTGGAGAGAGGGCTGCCCCTGGTAGAACCCATCCCCCAACCCCAACCCCAGGCAGCTGTGGGTCTGGGGGTTGCAGCAGAAGCTGCAGGGTGCCCTGGCGGGATGTCACCCACTGACACCATTAAGTTTCCCGAGGAAGATGGGGTTCCAGATGTGGTCTCCGATAACCACTCAGCTCTGCTGAGTCCCTTTCCCCGGGGAGCAGATGGGCTTGTGAGCCCTTGTCTGCCAGGCGTGGTAACCCCAGGCATTTTCTGTTTAGAAAGTCTCATTGGTATTTAGGACTCGCTCCTGTTTGTTTTGAAACTTTTATCCCAAATTCAGTTGTTTTCTCTTGTCCCCACAGGGCAGAGCAGACCAGTCTGTGGTCCTGGCTGCTTGCTGGGGACACTGGGGGGTTGGGGTTGGGGGTTGCTTCCTACTGCTCTTTCTCCCTCCCTCTTCAGAGCCCCTTCCCTTCCTACATCGAGATGGGAGAGACTCTGCTCACAAGATGGGCTGGCTCCGAGGTGGATTTGGCCAATTTTCAGGGAAAGAGTTTTCTAGAAGCAATGCAGACAATCATTGCCGTTATTTAGCTGCTAAGTCCTGTCCAACTCTTCCGTGACCTCATGGACTGTAGGCCACCAGGCTCCTCTGTCCATGGGGTTTTCCAAGTGAGAATACTGGAGTGGGTTGCCATTTCCCTCTCCAGGGGATCTTTCTGACCCAGGGTCTGAACCCATGTCTCTTGCATTGGCAGGCGAGTTCTTTACCACTGAGCCACCAGGGAAGCCCCAATTCAGACAGTTTTGTTGTTCAGTCACTGAATCATGTCCAACTCTTTGCGACCCCATGGGCTGCAGCACGCCAGGCTCCTCTGTTCTTCTCTATCTCCTGGAGCTTGCTTAAACTCATGTCCATTGAGTCGGTGATGCCATCCAACCATCTCATCCTCTGTCATCACTTTCTCCTCCCGCCCTCAATCTTTCCCAGCATCAGGGTCTTTCCCAATGAGTCACCTCTTCTCATCAGGTGGCCAAAGTATCGGAGCTTCAGCTTCAGCATCAGTCCTTCCAATGAATATTCAGGGTTGATTTCCTTCAGGGTTGACTGGTTGGATCTCCTTGCAGTCCAAAGGACTCTCAAGAGTTTTCTCCAACACCACAATTCAAAAGCATCGATTCTTCAGTGCTCAGCTTTCTTTGTGGTCCAGCTCTCACATCCATACATGACCACTGGACCGTGAAGGGGAATCTAGACAGTAGATGAATACAGAATGATAACAGTAGAATGCCACCACGTTGCAGCCCCCTAATGAAACAGTGGACTTAGAGATAGTCTTCAGTGCTATTAACATCACAAGGAGACCAGTAGGCATTATCTGCCTCCTGAGGAAACATGCGCCACCCTCACAAAAGCATTCTTGCCAAAAGACAGCCAGTGTCCAATCAGAGCTCTGCTTGGAGCCACCAGGCCACAGAAAATACAGGTTTTGCAGGAGCACGTTCAATGACCACACAGGGATGCAGTCAGCAAAATCCAGGCCGAAAATCATCAGAAAATATGATTTCTTCCACAAATAAATTGCAAGGAGAAAGAGAATGCATGTACATATACTGAGATTTGTGGAAGAAATAATAGGACGTAGGGAATCCCCTCAAACTAATCCTTGTTGGGAGTGGAGATTGTGGATATGGGTGAAACAAGATTGGCCACAGCTCGTTCTTGGGCGGTGGATGATGGAGGCGCGAGGTTCACCAGGATGACCCCTTCTGCTCTGTTCGGGCACATGATGGACATCTTCTGAAATAAAAAAATACAAAGAGTTTTCCCAAGTTGATTTTGATCACAGAGCTCTTTTTCTCCAGGGCATATCATGCGTGTTTTCAGTTAGTCAGTTCAGTCGCTAAGTCGTGTCCAACTCTCTGTGACCCCATGGACTGCAGCACGCCAGGCTTTCTTGTCCATCACCAACTCTCGGAGCTTGCTCAAATTCATGTTCTTTGAGTCGGTGATGCCATCCAACCATCTCATCCTCTGTCGTCCCCTTCTCCTCCCACCTTCAATCTTTCCCAGCATCAGGGTCTTTTCCAGCGAGTCAGTTCTTTGCATCAGGTGGCCAAAGTATTGGAGTTTCAGCTTCAGCATCAGTCCTTCCAATGGATATTCAGGGTTGATTTCCTTTAGGATGGACTGGTTGGATCTCCTTGCAGTCCGAGGGACTCTCAAGAGTCTTCTCCAACACCACAGTTCAAAAGCATTAATTCTTCGGCGCTCAGCTTTCTTTATAGTACAACTCTCACATCCATACATGACCACTGGAAAAACCATAGCTTTGACTAGACGGACCTTTGTTGGCAAAGTGATGTCTTTGCTTTTAAATATGCTGTCTAGCTTTGTCATAGCTTTTCTTCCAAGGAGCAAGCATCTTTGAATTTCATGGCTGCGGTCACAATCCACAGTAACTTTGGAGCCCACGAAAATAAAGTTTGTCACTGTTTCCATTGTTTCCCCATCTATTTGCCATGAAGTGGTGGGACTGGATGCCATGATATTCATTTTTTGAATACTGAGTTTTAAGTCAGCTTTTTCACTCTCCTCTTTCACTTTCATCAAGAGGCTCTTTAGTTTTTCTTCATTTTCTGCCATAAGAGTGGTGTCATCTGGGTATCTGAGGTTATTGATATTTCTCCTGGCAATCTTGATTCCAGTTTGTGCTTCATCCAGCCTGGCACTTCGCACAATGTACTCTGCATGTAAGTTAAATAAGCAGCGTGACAATATACAGTCTTGACACAGTCCTTTCCCAATTTGGAACCAGTCTGTTGTTCCATGTCCAGTTCTAACTGTTGCTTCTTGACCTGCATACAGATTTCTCAGGAGGCAGGTAAGGTGGTCTGGTATTTCCATATCTTGAAGAATGTTCCACAGTTTGTTGTGATCTACACAGTCAAAGGCTTCGGCATAATCAATAAAGCAGAAGTAGATTTTTTTTTGGTATTCTCTTGCTTTTTTGATGATCCAACAGATGTTGGCAATTTGATCTCTGGCTCCTCTGCCTTTTCTAAATCCAGCTTGAACATCTGGAAATTCATGCTTCACATACTGTTGAAGCCTGACTTGGAGAATTTTGAGCATTATTTTGCTAGTGTGTGAGACGAGTACAGTTGTGCGGTAGTTTGAGCATTCTTTGGCATTGCCTTTCTTTGGGATTGGAGCGAAAACTGACCTTTTCCAGTCCTGTGGCCACTGCTGAGTTTTCCAAATTTGCTGGCATATTGAGTGCAGCACTTCCACAGCACCATTGTTTAGGATTTGAAATAGCTCAACTGGAATTCCATCACCTCCACTAGCTTTGTTCATAGTGATGCTTCCTAAGGCCCACTTGACTTCACATTCCAGGATGTCTGGCTCTAGGTTGGTGATCACACCATTGTGATTGTCTGGGTCATGAAGATCTTTTTTGTACAGTTCTTCTGTGTATTCTTGCCACCTCTTCTTAATATCTTCTGCTTCTTTTAGGTCCATACCATTTCTGTCCTTTATTGAGCCCATCTTTGCATGAAATGTTCCCTTGGTTTCTATAATTTTCTTGAAGAGATCTCTAGTCTTTCCCATTCTATTGTTTTCCTCTATTTCTTTGCACTGATGGCTGAGGAAGGCTTCCTTATCTCTCCTTGCTGTTCTTTGGAACTCTGCGTTCAGATGGGCATGTCCTTCCTTTTCCCCTGTGCCCTTCACTTCTCTTCTCTTGTCAGCTATCTGTAAGGCCTCTTCAGATAATCATTTTATCTTGTTGCATTTCTTTTTCTTGGGGATGGTCTTGATCACTGCTTCCTGTTCGATGTCACAAACCTCCATCCATAGTTCTTCAGGCATTCTGTCTATCAGATCTGATCCCTTGAATCTATTTGTCACTTCCACTGTATAATCATAAGGAATCTGATTTAGGTCGTATCTGAATGCTCTAGTGGTTTTCTCCACTTTCTTCAATTTCAGTCTGAATTTGGCAATAAGGAGTTCATGATCTGAGCCACAGTCAGCTCCCGGTCTTGTTTTTGCTGACTGCATAGAGCTTCTCCATCTTCACCTGCAAAGAATATAATCAGTCTGATTTTGATATTGGCCATCTGGTGATGTCCATGTGTAGAGTCTTCTCTTGGGTTGTTGGAAGAGGGTGCTTGTTATGACTGTGTGTTTTAAGGCTTTCAATACAGTGGGAAATACTAAAATGTTTTGAGATCCTTGCAACACTAAACATTTTTGTAAATATGTTTTCTTGAACCTGTTTACAAACCAGTTTTAATCCATGAATCACAACTGAGAGAGTGCTGTACCTCTCGGGCTTTTCATAACATTTTTGGAATAGCTGCGGATTTTTCAAAAGTGAGAAGCGGTAAAAGAGGGAAAGTGAGACGATATGATGACTAGCATACAATGGCTACTTTGCAGGATTTGAGGAAGTTCTTATACATTGGTCCTGCGGGGTACTGGGGACATGCTTTCCAAGCACATTACAACAGGCCTATGTCATAGCTATCATTCACTCCAATTTCCAGATGGCAAGATGAGGTGCATAGTGGCCCAGGACCGGCAGGCCAGGTGCCTCTGACTTAGAACTCCACTCCGTTCAAGACTGTCCGTGTTTGGTCAGGGCGGCAGTGTCCAGGGGGTGAGCTTGCTGAGATCGTTTGGCATCAGACATTCAACCTCCTTGCCTCGCTGTCTCTCTGCAGGGCATGGCGCAGGTGAAGGGGGCCCCTCATCCCGGGGCTGCTCCGGGCCAGCCCTGCATCTTCAAGCTGGTTCTCCTGGGCAGTGGCTCTGTGGGCAAGTCCAGCTTGGCTCTCCGGTATGTGAAGAACGAGTTCAAGAGTATCCTGCCGACCGTTGGATGTAAGTGATGGGACAGGGCACCCCTTCCTTAATCTCCTAGTGGGGAAGCCAGAGCTGCTGACTTGGGTGTGGGGCACATGGGAACCAGCCACCTGGGAATTTCCCATGCCCTCCTGGAGCCTCAGGCAGTGCCTGGTGCGTGCCAGGGGCACAAGGTCGTCTGTGGGCAGGCAGGCACGCACACGGAATCCAGAACTCAACCAGGCTTCAGCTCAGCTGCAAGACTCCAGGGCTGAGTCTGGCCCCGAACGGTTGGGTGTGTGAGAGATTTTGTTGGTGGAGGGGGAGCCCAGAAGAAGCACCTGCCCCCACGCTCTGCCACCCAGCCCCCTAGACAAGCCAGCCTCTCACTCTGGCTGGTTTCCCTCCTACTAAAGTGATTCCTTTTCTGCCCAGACTCAGTTTACACTCCTGGCTTGGATTGGAGGGGGGATGGGTGCTGTCGGAAGGGTTGTCAGGGAGCGAGGCCCCTCTCACTGTGCTGCTTAAAGAGGCTAACGAGTCACAGCCTTCAGAGGGAAAGGACTTTGAAGCATCTGTGGGCAATTAGCCTCCTTCACACCCTGTCCAGGGGTGAAACCCCCCTCTTACCACCTAAAGTAGGGAAACACAACCTGTACTTTGTGTCAACTCGTTTGGGAGGCAGCCCAACCTGCTGGAAAGACACCTAATTTGGAATGAAAGCTGTGGTTTGAAATTTGAACTCTGTTATGGAGAGTCCCTTGGACTGCAAAGAGATCCAACCAGTCCATCCTAAAGGAAATCAGTCCTGAATATTCACTGGAAGGACTGATGCTGAAGCTGAAACTCCAATACTTTGGCCACTTGATGCGAAGAGCTGACTCATTTGCAAAGACCCTGATGCTGGGAAAGATTGAAGGCAGGGGGAGAAGGGGACAACAGAGGATGAGATGGTTGGATGGCATCACCGACTCTATGGACTTGATTTTGAGTAAGCTCCAGGAGTTGGTGATGGACAGGGAAGACTGGCGTGCTGCAGTCCATGGGGTCACAGAATCAGACACAACTGAGTGACTGAACTGATACTGATACATGGATAAGCCTTCCATTTCTCTGCATCCATTCATTCATTCACTCACTCTCTCACTTAGTAAGTACCTGCTGGGTGTGGCCTCTGCCCCAGGCCCCTAATAGGTATGGAGGATTTCTAAATGCCAAGTAGACACACCGACATAGAAACTTAACACAAAATTCAGTGAGCAGCCTTTGGGGGCCCTCAGTCTTCTCGGGAGGGTGGTTCCTGAGTCCCTGAGGCATGCCGGGCCAAAGGGACTGGCCAGGGCCAGGCCCCTGGAGTTAGTGTTGGGAAGGGCAGAGCAGGGCAAGGGGCTGGCCGTGGGATGGAGCCATGGGAGAGGACTGTGGACTCAGGCCCGCTGAGGGCGCACAGGGCCACCTCCTCTCCTCAGCAGGAAAGCTGACACCACTCACCCGTGATCCTGGATTGGACCTTAAAAAAATATACAATGAAGCGCTAAGACTGGCCTCCAGGTGGGTTTTAGTCCAGAGCAGAGACCACAGAGGGGTCCCTGCCAAGCTGGGATATGGGGGGTCGTGTGCCTGGGTGTGGACCTGGATCTGATTCACAGGCTGGTGAACCAGGCTGGTCCTTGCTGTCTCCTTCCCTGAATCCGGATCCAGGTTTACATCCAGTCACACAGCCCTCCATATCCCAGCCCAGCCGAAGGGTTGAGATCCTACCTGTGAGCTCACAGGGCTCTGCCTGTTTTTGTGAATAAGGTTATTTGGGAACAGAGCCCCGCCCACACCTGTGTATTCTCAGTGGCCCACAACACTCTGGCTGAGGTGTGTGTGTGTGTGTGTGTGTGAAGTTGCTTCAGCTGTGTCCGGTTCTTTGCAACCCTATGGACTGTAGCCTGCCAGGCTCCTCTGTCCAAGAGATTCTCCAGGCGAGAATACTGGAGTGGGTTGCCATTTCCTCCTCCAGGGGATCTTCCCGACCCAGGGATCTAACCCGTGTCTCTTTATGTCTCTTGCCCTGGCAGGTGGGTTCTTTCCCCGCAGGGTTCAGTGACGTCTCTGGAGGGGTGGTGACATCTAGCGCTTGTGTGAGGATTTGCCAGTGGAACTAGTTTGGACCAGCTGGGCCTTGTGTGAAGCAGGAAAGTTGCCAAGGGTGTTGGGTTTCTCCCTGCTCCCCCCTCCCTGCTGAAGGAAACTTCTCTGGAGCCCAGGCGCCCCTGAGAAGTCACCCATGTCGTGTTCCTTTCAACCTGGAGGCAGTTCGTGACTTTTACAAAAAAAGGGAAGGCTGCAGAGAGGGCTTGAGTGAGCTGGAGCAGCTGTTTAATTAAATTAAAAGGTCAAAAAGCAAAAACCTTTCCTTGTGTTAATGTTTAGCTGATACTCCTTTGCACTGGGGGCCACAATATACAAGTTGAAGGAAAAACCCCAGTGAGTTGTCTCGTCATTCAGCGTCCCAGGGGGTCCATTCAGCTCAGTAAGTGGAAGGCACCCTGCTTCCAGAGGCTGGGGAGGGGCCAGAAGCATCCCCAGGCCCCTGCTGCTGGGGCCCCTTGCGGAGTCTGCGGTGGGGCCAGAGGAGGTCGGGGTCCTGCTTTGTGTAACCACGAAGAGCAGCGTGCCGGGTGGCCCCAGTTCAAATTATCAACTGATGAAAATGCTCCAATGTATCATCTCTCCCAGCATGTTCTAGAAACGTGAACTGTTCCTGGTTCTTAGTCTGATCCTGCCCCCAGACCCCAGCTTGTTGCCAATATAATTTTAGGCAAAATCTCCAAGTCTGTTTGCATATCTTGGAAGTTTATCTCTTAATTACTCTTCATCTTTACCTGTGAACTGGTAGAAAATGTGGTCAGCAGTTTTCTGAACAAGGAAGTTAATACATGTGGGGTCTTTTCTGGAGCCAAACAGTCTGCAGGACAGAGGGTGGAAGTTGGCATCAGTTACCAGCCCTGAGGGCCCTGGAGACGAGGTACTGTGGTCTGTAAGCAGCCAGCAGCCACTTGTACCACATCACCGTTCCAATGGAAAGCCCTGCCCTCCTTGGAAATTTGTTAGGATTTTATTAAATGCACTGATTTAAACTTAACCATGAGTTGTCATTTTCAGAGTAGAAAAGGAAAATATCAGAAGCTTAGACAGCTAAACAGAGGAAACAAACCTGTGTTTTATGCCCACCTGTCACCTGGCAGTGAGGGTTTTTTAGGATGAAACCAGAATCAAACTCAGAAGTGTGATGTGACCTGACAGCAAACAGGTGAAGCATGTGGGCAAAAGGCTGCTGCTCCCAGCCAAGGAGCCAAGGAGCCAGGGAGAGAGGAGTGGGAGGCGGGGGAAGGGATGTCAGGTGCCAGACAGCTGCCTCCTCTCTTTTCCCACGGGTTTGACAACCATGTTGGGAAGAGGGCAGTGTTGACTCGTGGTAAAGGAGGAAGCTGGGCTTTCGAAGGTTTAAGGAAATCAGCAAATTTCTTGCAGCGGATAGGCCTCCTTCCAAGGCCCGTGTGCGGCCCTCACCCTCGTGATGTCAACAGTCCTAGTGGAATTTTGTCCTGCTGAGGCTTCCCTGGTGGCTCAGAGGGTAAAGCATCTGCCTGCAATGCGGGAGACCCGGGTTCGATCCCTGGGTCGGGAAGATCCCCTGGAGAAGGAAATGGCAACCCACTCCAGTACTCTTGCCTGGAGAATCCTGTGGACGGAGGAGCCTGGTGGGCCACAGTCCACGGGGTCTCAAAGAGTCAGACACGACTGAGCAACTTCACTTTCACTTTTCTTTCAGGCCCCACAGTAGCCTCTTAGGAGCCAGGAGCTGTCAGTCCTGCCATTGATCTGCAGATGGCAGCTTTGTTTGACCCGGTGTCGTGGTCTGCTGGGCCGTTGCAGCAGAACAGCCCAGACTGGGTGTCTTAAACAACAGAGCCTTATTCTCACAGGTCAGGAGGCTGGAAGTCCAAGCCTGAGGGGCTGGCAAAGTAGGTTTCACTCTGAGCCCTCTTTTCTTGGCTTATGAGTAGCTGCCATCCTGGAAACTGGCTGTGTGTCTGCATGGCCTCTTCTTGTGTTTGCAAAGGATGGAGGAGAGAAAGAGAGATGGGCAGAGAGGGAGAGAGACAAGGACACACACAGAGGGAGAGACAGAGAGAGACACACACACAGAGAAAGACAGAGAGACAGAAAGAACATGACGGGGGTGCATTTACAAAGGCACTGACAGCATTTTGGGGGCCCCACCCTCAGGTGGACTTTCCTTGCAGCTCAGTCGTTATAAAGCATCTGCCTGCAATGCAGGAGACCTAGCTTGCCTGGATCAGGGAGATTCCCTGGAGAAGGAAATGGCAACCCACTCCAGTATTTTGCCTGGAGAATCCCATGGCCAGAGGAGCCTGGCGGGCTACAGTCCATGGTGTCGCAAGAGTCGGACATGACTGAGCACCTAAACTCCCACCCTCAGGACCTCATCTAAGCCTAATCACCTCGCAAAGGCTCCATCTCCAAATACCATAACGCTCCATCTCCAAATACCATCATTAGGGCTTCAACCCACTGACTTTGGGAGGACACAATCATTCAGTCCATAGCACCTAGCAAGTGCATATGACTCCAAGCTTGTGGATGAGCAGAAAGATACAGGCCATACAGGCAGAGGCCCTGTCGGTGGCTTCCGTTTAGGAGTCGCCCCAAACTAGGTTCTCTTGAGAGAGAATGGTGATCGTCCCCTTTCTGTGCGAGAATCTCAGCCCAGACGTGTCTCTCACCCTCCATCCGCAGTGGATTGGATTGTGTCCGCAATGATACATCCACATCCTAATCCCCAGGACCTATGGCTGTATTTGGGAAGAGGGTGTTTGCAGACATAACTAGTTAAGGCTATTCCTGGATGTCGGGTGCGCCCTGAGTCCCGTGACCGGTGTCCCTGGAACAGGAGAGCACAAAGATGCAGAGGGGACAGCCCTGTGAAGACAGCGGCCGAGGTGGGGAACCTACAAGCCAGGGACCACCCATCGCTGCAGCCCCTACTAGGAGCCAGGCGGGGGCGTGGAACAGAGCCCATCCCGGAACTTCTGGAAGGAACCAGCCCTGGTGACACCTTGAGTTTGGACCCCTGACCCCCACAACTGAAATAATACATCTCTGCCGTTTTAAGCCACGCATCTTGTAGTCATTTGTCCTGGCAACCCCAGGACACTCACACGAGTGTGAGTGTGAAGGCTTTCATTTTGAGCATGAAGCCACGTCTGCCAGAACCTCCCAACAAGCCCCCAGCCCAGCCCGGGCCTGGGCAGGGCAGCAGCTTCACCTGGAGCACCCCACAGGCTCTCCTGCGGTCTCTGGTTTAGCTCTGTACGTGACACGGCCCGTATGCTTTGGGGCCAGGACACCCTTTTTAACATAACATCTGTTTTGTTGAAGTATGGTTGATTTACAATGTTGTCTCAATTTCTTCTGTGCAGAAAATGATTCAGTTATGCATATGGATACATTCTTTTTCATTCTCTTTTCCATGATGGTTTATCACGGCATACTGAATATAGTTCCCTGTGCTCTCCAGGGGGGCCGTGTTGTTTATCCATCCTGTATGTAAGAGTTTGTATCTGCTAATTCCAGACTCCCGATCCACCCCTCCCCCACCCCTCCCCTGGGCAACCACAAGTCTGTTCTATGTGTCTTTCTGTTTCATAGATGAGTACATTTGTGTCATAGTTTAGATTCTGCACTATGTGATATCACGTGGTATTGGTCTTTCTCTTTCTGACTTACTTCACTTAGAATGATAATCTCTAGGTGCATCCAAGCTGCTGCAGATGGTATTATTCCATTCTTTTTTATGGCTGAGTAATATTCCAGTGCATATATGTACCACATCTTCTTTACCCATTCACCTGATGATGGACATCTAGGCTGCTTCTAGGCCCTGACTATTGTAAATAGTGCTCCTATGAGCGTCGGGATGCACGTATTTCTCTAACTAGAGTTTTTGTCTTTTCTGGATATGTGCCCAGGAGTGGGATTGCCGGAGCATATGGTAGCTCTATTTTTAGTTTTTTGAGTAACCTCCACACTGTTTTCCATGGTGGCTGCACCAATTTACATTCTGGGGACAAAACGTCTTGGTGTTACTAATTAGCTCCCTTAAAGTCACATCACTTGGGAAAGCTCTGCGAAGGGGAAAAGCAATCTTCCCGTGAAAGGTGGATCACCCCGGATGTCAAATGGAAGTTTTGGGGTAGCTCTTTCACTGTGTGTGATCATTAAGCAGAGACACGGATGCTACAAGTCCAGGTGCTTACTGCCCCCAAGGGTGACGACTGAGAACACAGACGTCTACCTGCAGTGAGTGTACGCAGAGCACAGGCTAGGCTCCCATAGACTGCTTCTTGGGGAAGAGGGGCCCAGCAGCACCCCGAGGGCCGACACTCAAAGACCCCAGTGGGCTTGTCAGGAGGTGGGGAAGAGGAAGGATTCTAAGCAGGGATGTCAATGGAGATGGGAGGTCGGGAGGCAGAGGTGTGGGTGAGGCTGGGAGGCTAGCAGGAGGCCAGGAAGGATTCAGGGGAGGAGATGGGAGATCATCAGTTGCACTGCTGGACACCCACGGGGACTTGTGGACCCCTGGTTGCCAGAGACCCTTCCGTGCCACACATAGTCCAGAGGATTTGAGTAGGACCCTGGAGTCCATCTTCCCACACAAAGCCTCTGTGTAATCTACAGGCAAGTTCCTTGTAACTCTGCTTCTTCTGGAAACTGCCACCTTCCAGAAGAGGTGTTTGCTGAGCCTTGCCCACAGAGGGTGCCAGGGAGCATGGGGCTGGCTGTCTCCCACTGGTGAGCTGAGCCCAGGCTGAGCTGTGGATAGAGACCTCGTTCTGCAGGCAAAGGTCGCTCTGGGCTTGTGTTTCAGGTGCTTTCTTCACCAAGGTGGTGGACTTGGGGGCCGCGTCTCTGAAGTTTGAGATCTGGGACACGGCTGGTCAGGAGAAGTACCACAGCGTCTGCCGTCTCTACTTCAGGGGCGCCAACGCTGCGCTTTTGGTGTATGACGTCACCAGGAAGGTGAGGCTCACCTGGACATGTCCCCGCCCTCCCAGGCATGAGGAGGCTACCTTCTGGAGGCATCATGTGACTGGCCTGTGCTGGTTCTTTATATTAAAATCATGACAACTAGTGGAGAATCCTTCAGTGAAAGTTGGTCACCTCCTCCAGGAAGCCATCCTTGACCACCCCTCTTCCTGCTGCACAGTTTGTGCCCTTCTGTGGTCCTCTTTCTGGAGCATCACCATCCATCCCTCATGATTCCTTGGGTGGGTCAGTTGGACCATATTTTACACAGAGTGGCCACCGACACCTGCCTTGTCTTTTCTGGGACGGCTGAGGAAGAACACCAGGTCTGCCTGACGGTCCTGTTTTCCTTTTTCAGGATTCCTTCTGCAAAGTGCAGCAGTGGCTGAAGGACCTGGAGGAGGAGTTCCACCCCGGAGAAGTCGTGGTGATGCTGGTCGGCAACAAGACAGACCTGGAAGAGGAACGGGAGGTGACCTTTGAGGTGGGTCTGGAGACTGTCATTATGTATCAGTAGGGGAGACGGGAGGGACCCCAAACACACGTGAGCATCCACTCGCACAGCCACGCGTGCATACACAATTCCCAATTCAGTTTCTTTTCTGGGCCAAGGTTTCTGGTCTCTCCTGGGAAGGTCAGACCCAGAGAAAGTGGCTCCCAGCTGCGGGGAGAGCCTTGATCATCACCATAGCTCCCCCACCCCGCACCGGGCACCGAGGACCGGCAGGGGCAGGCACAGCACTAGGAACGAGGAACCCATGGCCCTCCCCACCCCCTCCCCCTTTGAGTAATGTTGGTCTTGAATCTTCATCTTTGTGTTCAGCAAACTGTTCAAGAAGTATGTGCTAAGTCACTCAGTTGTCTCTGACTCTTTGAGACCCCATGGACTGTAGCCCGCCAGGCTCCTCTGTCCGTGGGATTCTCCAGGCAAGAATACTGGAGTGGGTAGCCAATGCCTCCTCCAGGTTCGAGAACGGGCAAATCCAAATTTATTTGCTAGGAAATGAGCAAGGAACAGAGGGCCCAGGAGCTGTAGTTCTGTAAAATGGCCAAGAGCAGAAATAATGCTCAGGGGGGTGCCTGTGAGGTGCTGGGAGCCTAGAGCAGGGAGCACGGGTCCGTGTGTGTGTGTGTGTGTGTGTGTGTAGGAGGTACAGGTGGTATCTGTGTGTACAGGTGTGTGTGTGTGTGTACAGGTGTGTGTGTCTCTGTGTGTACGGGTGTGTGTGTCTCTGTGTGTATAGGTATGTGTGTCTCTATGTGTGTGTATAGGTGGTATATGTGTGTGTATGGGGAGAGTGTGTGTGTACAGGTGTGTGTGTGTGTCTGTGTGAACAGGTGTGTGTGTGTGTGCACAGGTGTGTGTGTATAGGAGGTGAGGTGGTGTCTGTGTGCAGATGGGGGGTGTGGGGGTGGTTTTAGGAGAGGCTCTGGGTGGAGGGGCAGATGTGGGAAGAGGGTGATGGGTGGCAGGGGGTAGGCAGGGGAGGGAGGCTGGAGGCAGGGGGCTGCCGAAGAAGACCATGCTGCACCCACCCTGGGGCTCAGGGGCAGAGACCCCCGTGGTGGAGGTGGGCTCAGCGGCGGGGATCTGATGGGTGACTTAGGAAGAGCGTGCGGAGGCCAGGTCAGGCTGTGGGGGAGATGAGACCCAGGTGGGGAGACCCTCAGGGAGGCCAGGGGTCCAGCTCTGGGGCAGACAGGGCCTCCTCCCTGCTCCCCCAGGACCCCTGCCCTGGGCTCAGCCTGCCTGTGGGTGGGGAACCCCATGGCTTAGACTGCATGGGAGTCGCCACCCCGGGGCCTGGGCTGTTGGCTCCGGGACCCCAGACCCCACCCTGGCTCTTCACTCCAAACTCCCACTAGGCTGGGCCTTGGGATGAGGGTGGGAGGGACAGAGTGCACAGACCCCTGAGCTGCAGGTGCCTTGGCCGGGCAGAGGCCAGGCTGACCAGTGGGTGGTGAAGCTTTCACAGTAATTTGGGGGCTTTTCATCTTAAAATAATTTCAGCATTACAAAACTTGTTGCAGAAATAGTACAGATAGTTCCTGTCTGCCCTTTTCCCAGCTTTCCCGGGTATGAACGGCTTACTTACATAAGCACAGAAAGTGAAAGTGAAAGTTGCTCAGTTGAGTCGGACTCTTTGCGACCCCAGGGACTGTACAGTCCATGGAATTCTCCAGGCCAGAACACTGGAATGGGTAGCCTTTCCCTTCTCCAGGGGATCTTCCCAACCCAGGGAACGAACCCAGGTCTCCCGCATTGCAGGTGGATTCTTTAACAGCTGAGCCACAAGGGAAGCCCTTAAACACAGAATGATGAGCAAATCAGGAAACGAGCAGCCACACAATGCTCTTAGCTCAGATTGTATCACTTTTCCCACTCTGGTCCTCTCCCTGGTTCAGGGAGCTCTGCTCCTGGATCTGGCCACTGAGAAATCCCCCACCCTAGTGGGCCTTGTCTCTCCCGCCCTGTTATTCTTTGAGCGCTTTCTTCCTTCCTGGCTGGTCAAGTTGTTCCTGGTTCATCTTGCCCTTTCCCGACCCCAGCCCTGGAATCCATCATTTCCCTGAGGAGCCCTGGTTCCCTGTATGGAGGAATGAATTTAGGAGCCAAGATCTACGCACTGGATGTGCTCATTCCATGGCCAGTGAGAAAACCATGGACCCCATCCTGGGGGATGTCAAGGACAAACTGGCAGACGGAAGGCTGGGGACCTGCAATTTATGGGCTGGAGGCCAATTGGACCAAGAAAAAACCCTTAAAGTGACCCCACCTGGAACCCTCAAGCTAATGGGGGAAAGGCAGATATTTGGGTTTCATTCAGATGACCAGGGCCTTCCCAGGTGGCACAGTGGTAAAGAATCTGCCTGACAATGCAGGTGACGCAGGAAAAGAGGGTTCGATCCCTGGGTTGGAAAGATCCCTTGGAGAAGGAAATGGCAACCCACTCTAGTATTCTTGCCTGGGAAATCCCATGGACAGAGGAGCCTGGAGGGCCACTTGTCCGTGAGATTGCAAAGATTTGGACATGACTGAGCGACTGAGCACGCATGTAGATATGACCAGATATGAGCTACCCGAAGTCACCAAGTCTTCATCTGTACCAGGTCACGTTGTCCTTTAAGATACAAACGATAACGACCCATCTCTGTGTCTGGGAAGGGGCTGAGAAGCTTGGAGGGAGGAGGGGAGTGCAGGTTTGTGGGCCAGGTGAGGAGGGGTGGACGCCGCTTGGGTGCGATGCTGCAGACCTGGCTGGTCCAGCCCCCGGGGTCTGCTCAGCCTCTGGCAGGACAATGTGGGGCCCAAGCTCCTCTTGGGAGGGTCCGGAGGTGAGGGGCCTGCCCGGGGAGGCCCCCAGGTCCTCCTTCGTGCTAGCTTCCCGTGAACGCTTCTCCCCTTCTTGGCCACACAAGCAGCCCTGGAGTTTCCCAGCCTGCCTTGCTCCTCACACCATCACTCCATGCAGGCCTGAACCTTGTGACACAGCAGAGGGGGGAGCAGAGAAGGGCCCTGGGGGGCTCCTACCAGGCTGGCCTCACCCCCTTCCACGTCTGCTCCATTCTCACTTTCAGAGCCCCCCTCCCCAGATTCCACGGTGGGAGGAGAGCCTCCCCACAGACCCTACTGGGGGCGCCAGAGTCCCCTCCAGTGAGCGCCTCACCCCCCCTCCAGGCCCCACTGCCCAGTCCTGGTCGTCTTCCCCAGGAGCCCCAGTAACAGGACGGGAGGAATGAGGTTCTCCACTGGTGCAACTGTCCCGTGGTCTTTCTGGGTCTCCTTAGGACATTTCTGATTAATGTGGACTTTCCACGGTCACTTCCTCTAGGAAGGGAAGGAGTTTGCAGAGAGCAAGGGGCTGCTGTTTATGGAAACCTCGGCCAAACTGAACTACCAGGTGACCAAGGTCTTCAATGCTGTAGGTGAGTGACCAGCCCCCTGCCCTGGAGCCAGAGGTGGGGTGGGGCGGGGGACGCCTGCTTCAAACAGGTCTTCTTCTCTGGCCTCCTGAGGCCCAGCCGAATGTTGCCAGGGGCCTGGAGAGTGGACAGGAGTCAAGGGCGCCTGTTTCCTGGTTCCCGAGAGCATGGCGGTGGGGAGGGCATCTCCAGGGGCTGCCAAGGGTGCAGGGGGTGCGCTGGACTCGGGGGCTTCCCTCCCAGCCGGGCTTCCCCCTCCTGTCGTCCACAGCCCGGGAGCTTTTGCAGAGAGAAGAGAGCAAGGAGGGCCAGAGGCGGCGGAGAGATGCCTCGCTGACCCTGAGCGAGCGGCCCTCACGGTGGGGCCGATGCTGTGCCCCCTAGAAGTGGCCGCTCTGGGGGTAGCCGCGTTAGCGGGTACTCCCAGCCCGCGCCCCGGCGGTCCTCCGAGCGAGCCACGGCCAGCTCCGTGGTGACGGCAGTGCTGATTCCAGTCCACCGTCGAGCCCAGAGTGTGCCTGAGTCTTCCAGGCACAGGAAGCTGGCATTCCTTAGCATAATCGCCTCCCAAGCTCGTGGGAATCGTTTGGGAGACATTTGTGTGTCCAGGGACCTCCAGAGGTGGGGGCTCCACTTTCCCAGATGTCAGATCCAGCCTAAATCCTGGATGTCCTGGGGGTGGGCACGCCTGACCCTGCCTGGAGGTGCCCCCCTCAGCTGCCTGGCACCGGTCGGACGGGAAATCGGCCAGCATGCACTTGGTTCTGGGCAGGAGGCTGCCGGGGGTAGGCTGGGGGGGGGGTTTCATCTGCTCCTGGGATGGGAGAGAGGGGTCAGCAAGCCCTGCTGGAGTGGGCCACGTTGTCACCGGACCTCTGTGAGGGTCCCAGAGGGGGGCAGCTGGGGGCGGGGCGGGGGCCCCACTGTCCGCTTCTCAGGGTGAATATGAGGACAAGACGCTTGGGCCCATAAGCTTGAGGACTCGGATTTCGAGCAGAGGGATACCTTGTTCTGCTCCTTTTCTCCTAAAATAAACCCCTTTCTCGCACATGGTCTCTGGTGAGTTTGTAGGTGGGGGTTGTTATGCACGTCCCCCGAGGGCCCCCAGGCTGGGAGGCTGTGGCTGAGGTGGGCAAAGGGCATCTTTTGGGTGGAGACACATTACGGGCTTGCCTGGTTCCTCCCTTTAGAGAGGCCCCCACAGCCCTTCTGGGAGGTGAGCCAGCGGCCACGTGAAGGTAGTTCAGAGGTGGCTACTTGCAGGGGAGGTGGTGATGTTGGTTTCCCCTCTGAGACTGTGATAAGCAGGTGTGAAATTTTAAATAAGATGCCACTGTCATTGCCCCCTCCCCCCGAAAAGTGGCTTCACTTTGTCATCTGTAAGGATCAACAGAAGGACAAACGTAAAGTGGCCTTGCCTGTTGATGCCGAGCCCCTTGATGTCCCCCAAACGTGTTTCATTCCTAGACAATTTCCAGGTGAAACCTGGCAGCTTACTGCTGTGAGCCCTGCAGTTTCTGACTGCAGTGAGTTTTTTATATGACTGTTCCCTTGAAGGTGGATCGTGTGAGATATGAGCCCTTGCTGTGTCAGATCGTTTCCCTGTGCTGTTTCCTTACTCAGGGTAGCAGGGCTGGATGGTTTAGTTGCTAGGTCCTGTCCAACTCTGGCGACCCCATGGACTGTAGCCCGCCAGGCTCCTCTGTCCATGGGATTTCCCAGGCAAGAATACTGGAGGGGGTTGCCATTTCCTTCTCCAGGGGATTTTCCCCATTCAGGGATTGAACCGGGGTCTCCTGAGCTGCAGGCAGTCTCCTGCATTGTAGGCAGACTCTTTACTGACCGAGCCACTAGGGAAGCTGGCTGGGCTGGGACTCCCCCAGCCAAGGACAAGACTACTTTGGAGGTGGTGGGAGGCTGAGGTTGCCTTTGGCCACTAGATGGCTCTCCAGCCTCGTTGAAGAAAACTCCATGCTCTAGGTCTAGAGAGTTGCTTTGCTGAACAATAGATGTCTTTCAGAGGAGTATCTGAGCCATCCATGATGAAATAGGAAGGGGGGAAATCATGCTAGCTGTAGGATGCCCATATATGTGATTGCTTTCCTCCTGTCTCCTCAGGCTAGAATTTATTATTACAGCATATTCTTTGACTCATCGCCACCTCCCTCCTTCACACCTCCCTCCCTCCCTGCAGGATGAGATGGGGTGCATAGGGACCCTGGAGCCTGGGGCCCCCATTGCCCCTTTCCTTCTCCTTCTCCCCCACGAGGCAGGTGGGGCTCAGCCCTGGAATCACCTGAAAGCCTCTGTAGGCAGTACCCCCGAGCCCAGCAGCTCCATGTTAGATTTGTCTGCAGGGCGGCTTGGGCCCTGGGAGGTCTAGCCCCGCCCAACAACCTAATATTCAGACCCGGGGAGCTCTGCGGTGAGGGTGGGGGTTCTGTCTGTCCATCCTCGCATGGGGCTCCCAGTGCCTGGTAGGATTCTGGCATGTGCCAAGCACTCAGCAAATGTGTCCCAGGAGAGGACTGAAGCTATTTTTCCCAGCATTGTAAAGAAAAGGCAGGTTTTTGCTTAGAAACAGCCTCCGCCACACCCAGGGACGGGTGTTTCTGGAGCCTCTCTGTGTCTGCTTCACACATCTGAGCTCAGCCCGCCCTGGACTGTGAGGTCGTGGTGGGTGTGGAGCCTGGAGGGAGATAAGTCCTTGGGGTTGCAGGTGTTCCGGGCACAGATTCTCCGGGGTAAACGGTCCTGAGGGAGGCCAGTCTGTGAGTTCTCTCCTGTCTGCAGCTGGGGAAGTCGCTCCAGCCCTTCTCATGAGCCAGGGTGTGTGTGTGTGTGTGTGTGTGTGTGTGTGTGTGTGTGTGTGTGTGTGTGTGTGTGTGTGTGTGTGTGTGTGTGTGTGTGTGTGTGTGTGTGTGTGTGTGTGCGTGCGCGCGTGCACGTGTGCTCATGGTGGAGGCAGGAGGAGTGGCAGAGCTGAGAAGCAGCCTCCGGGAGCAGCCCTGCTTCCTCTGCCTGTGGTCCTGACCTTTCCCCTCCCGATCTGCTTCTAGCTCCTCCTCCATCTCCCCTGGAAGAGCCCCCTGTGGCTGGAGGGGCTGACTCAGGAATCCATTCTTTTCCTTTTAAAGTAGTCCCTTTTTGGAGGCCACATTTAAAACAACTTGAAATCATCTTACCATTTATAAAATGTTGAATGAAAAGAAAAAAAAAGAGGAAAGAAAAAAAAAAGAAATACCTCCCTTAGAAGAGTCCGCCCAGGAGGAAGGAATCAGAGAATCAGCATCGCGCAACCCACGAAGGACAGCTGGTCTCAGCAAGGGTACCCAGCGGGGCCCGAGTCCCTGGCCGGGAGCTCTTTAGGAGACAGGCTGCTGTCACTGGGCCCCAGGACTTCTGAAGATCATTTATGAGCAGATGGGACACCGAGAGGGTCTTACAGTCTGCAAAGGGGCAGGCTTGGCCCCTGTCGGAGTGGGACCTGGAGCTCATCTGACGGTGACGCCATAGGACAGACACAGAGCATTCGTGCCTCAGTGATGGCTGAGTCCCACCCTGCCCCTGGACCCCGCTGCTCAGATGACAGGAAGCACAGGGGCAGGACGGAGGAAGGAGGTCAGGAGGTCAGAGCATGGAGCAGGCGCCACGTGCCGCGTGTGGATCATTCTACCAGGTAACGCGTCTGGGCTCCTGTAAGAATCGGTGTCGTGACAAAATCAGGTGACAGGCGCCTAACGGGAGATAACTAACCGTGACCTCGAATCTAGACTGGAGTCTGGCTTCCAAAAACACCAAAAAGGGCAGCTCAGAGTTCCTTGCCTTATTTGGGGGGTTTGGAGTATGGACGAAAAACTCTATGATATGAAACTCTTACAAAATGTTTGAGGCATGATGATAATTTTGTGGTTATGGTGGAGACTGTCCTTAATTTGAGGAGAAAGATACACAAATATCTAGGGGAAATGTGGCGTCCACAACTGACTTCCAAGGGGTAGAGAGAGAGAAGAGGGGACGGTGCGGGAGAGAAAGTATGTGCGGTGATGATTGAGGAAGCTATTAGCATTTTTATTGATTAACTCTAGTAGTTTTCGGGTGGAACCTTTGGGATTTTCTGTGTATAGTGTCACATCGTCTGCAAACGGTGCGAGTTTTACTTCTTTTCAGATCTAGTTTCCTGGCCCCTCCATCTTCAGACAAGCGGAGCCAGGCCCTTTCCTCTTCCTTCCCTTCACTTCTACCTGGCTCTCCTTTCCCTTTACAAACAAGCCTTTGAAACAGTCGTCTTCACGGACTCACTCGCTATGTGATTCTCAGGCTGCTGGAATCGCCCACCATGATCCAAACATTGGATCATTTTGATCCCCTTATCAGAATTTTACTCTTGACCCATTTCCTCCTTTTTATATGTTCTTTTCTAAGAATGGTGGGCTTCTCTGATAGGTCAGTTGGTAAAGAATCTGCCTGCAATGCAGGAGACCCCGGTTCGATTCCTGGGTCGGGAAGATCCCCTGGAGAAGGGAGAGGCAACTCACTCCAGTATTCGTGGGCTTCCCTGTGGCTGGGGAGGGGGCAGCCCTGAGCCAGCCCCATCCAGGCGGTCTGGGCTGGTTCAGCCTCCTCCAGCTGGCCAGTGAGCGTGGACCCCCACCTTCCTCCATTGGGCAGGGTGGCCGGGCCGGGGTCCTGTAGGCTGGCTCTGCATCCTGGCCCCTGGTGAGTGTGGATGGAAGGAGTCCCAAGGCCCGGGGTTTCCTGAGACCCTGCAGGCAGGGCGCAGGCAGAGGCCTGACGGGCCTGAGCTCTGGGTTCAGAAGCAACTAGTTAAACTTGCCCACCCGCTCCTGGCCCCAGCGCTGGAGGGGCGGGCACATCTCGGGGAAGGGGGTTTATGCTCACAGAGCATCCGCACCTGTTGGCAGGTATGCAGGGGCTGTGCCACCCAAGCTCAGGACTGAGGTGGGTGTTCCCAGACCCAGGTTCATGTGGGAACCGGGGCTCCCAGAAGGTGGGGACGGGGCTCAGTTGTCCAGTCAGTGGCCGTGCGCCCCAACACCAAAGCGAGCTCCGCCTGAGGCAGGACACAGGGACGTCCCCGTGAGGTTTGAAAGGGACACAAGGTGGGGTTGAAATACTCGAACCTAAGAGTGCTGGAAACAAGCAGCCCCTGTTTCTTTTTCTTCCACAACTATCAACAGGGAGGCAACAAGAACTGCAGCAGAGAGAGGGGCAGGTGAGGCGGAGGGGACATGATGCCCTCCCTGGGGTCCCTGCATGGTGGCCTTGTGCAGTGTGCAGCCTGAGCAACTGTTCAGGGCAGCTTGGGGGGTGGTACCGGCTGCAGGTGACCAAGGCCGTCCCAGCCCCCTGCTCGGGGCTGGGTGCCCTTGGGCGAGTCTTGGAGCCTCTGGGCTGCTGGGTTCTGAGGGTCCTTCTAGGCTAACGTCCCAGGAGGGAAAGCACTGCCCACTCTGTCACCACACAGACACGTGTGAACAAGCCAGCTGCTTTTATTAGGGCCGGAGGGAGGGTCGCCGGTGGAGAAGGAGAGGCAGGAGGGGGCAGGAGGAGGCTCCTGCCGTTACTCCTGGACCAGCTGGGCCGTCAGCCGCCCCGGGAGGGCTCGGGAGGGCTCAGCACCACCTTCCAGGGGGAAGCAGGCTGGCAGGCGTCGGGGGCCAGGCCTCGGTCCGTCTGCTGGGGCAGCTCTCCGCCGGCCGAAGCGGCCCACAGGCCGGATCCCGCGGCCCGTGTACCAGGCAGGGTTGATGTCGGGGGCTGGAAAGAGCGAGAACAGTGCATGAAGGCCTGTGCCCTGGTGCGTGCAGCCCTGGTGGCAGGTCCGGGTGTGTGCTCAGCTCACTGCTGCCCGTCACACTGGTTGTGCCAGGACTATCCACCCGCACAGGAGGGCCGCCCAGAGCGCCCGTTTCTGGTGCTGGCGTGGCTTTGGGAAACGGGATTTCAGACTCACACCAGGACGCACTCCCCCCTTCCCTTCCTGTCCCCTCAACCCTGTTCTCATGGGCGAGGTGCACTCAGCCCCAGGTCACCCCTGTGGTGAGGAGTGACCCTCCCCCATGTGCTGGGCCAGGGACCCTTGGGAGCAGGTGTCGGGGCCACCTGGGGGAGGTGTCTGTGAACAGGAGGCCAAGCCCCCAGCTCCGAGACGCTTAGCAAGGACGCCCCAGCTCAGGAAGTGGCCAGGCGCGCCCTGTGACCCCTAGGGGCGGGGGTTGTTGGGACACTCACTGCGGATTTCCATGGAGTGCTGGTGGGCTCGGCTGGCAGCCCCCTGCAGGGCCAGGCCCAGCAGCAGCAGGCAGATGAGCCAGGCCCCCGCCACCTTCATCCCACCAGCTCCTCGCAGAGGCCCCACTCGGGAGGGTGCAGCCTGGGGGCAAAGGTGAGCGCGCATGAGGGCGCGTGTGTGCAAAGCAGGGCACCTCGGATAACACCTCACACACTGTGTGTGTGTCAGAGTGGATGTGTGTGAGTGCGTGCACACATGCATGTACACGGACATGGGTGAGCACAGGTATATGGCAGGTGTGCATTGGGTTACACGCGTGTGCACGCAGCTGGGCTCCCGTGTGTGCTTCTCTGCTCTGCTGGGGTAGCAGTGAGCCCAGAACAGCAGGCGCGCCTGGATCTGTGCACAGTCCCTCCCTCCCCCGGGGACCCCAGTCTCTCCTCTGTATAGTGGGCGTTCGATGAGGTGACCACGTGTGTGTTGGCCTCTTCCAGGCTCAGTCATGTTTACAAGGACCATCTGTCATCAGAAGGAACCTGGGGCGTATATGAACTGTGGGTGCCGAGAGCTGGGATATCTTTGTCGTGCCTCAGTCTGTCTGTCTGTCCATCTGTGTCAGGGAGCCAGGAGTGTGGGAGGCCTCTGCTCACTGTGGGTGTGCACACTTGGCTTTGGTGGGGTAGGGAGGGATGGCAGAGGTGAGTGGGTTGGTGGGGACCTGCCAGGAGGAACCAGGTGACTGCAGAGGTGGAGGGGGTGGGCCCAACCTCAGACATGACCCAGGGGCGGGGGCCTGGGGGATGCTGAGCCCAGACTGCGCTCTGGGTGGGGGATCCCAGTGCAGGGTTCTTTCCCTCCCTCAGCCCAGTTCCATCCTGCCCCCTGCCGGCTGGAGAACATCAACTGACAGCCGGGCATGTAGAAGGGTCGTCATCCACCATCCCTACCAGGGGCGCTCACCAGCCCCCGTGACCCCAAATCCAAGCCGTGAGTCTCCAGGATCAACCAGCAGCCCGTGGGGACCTGCCCTCACGCATCAGAACAGCCCCGTACAGGTGGGGGAGAGGGTGCTGCGGGTGGCAGAGGCACCCAGAAATCCATTTCTCACCCTGCTGGGCTGAGCCTGAAACAGCATCCACCTGGCAAACTGCAACTCCTTCCGCAGGTGCCCGCACCTCTTAGGGCTGGCTCCTTCCCCCGCTTCCCCCTCCCTGGCACTTAAGGAACCAGCTGAAGATGCCAGAGAGCTTGTCTGGCTCAGGGAAGATCCCTCTGCTGACCCTGGCTTTCCGGCCTGTCCCTGAGCCCAGGGGAAAGTGAAAGTGTTTGTCCGTCAGTTGTGTCCAACTCTTTACAACACCATGGACTGTATCCTGCCAGGCTCCTCTGTCCCTGGGATTTCCCAGGCAAGAATACTGGCAAGGTTGCCATTTCCTCCTCCAGGGGATCTTCCCGACCCAGGGATGGAACCTGTGTCTCCTGCATGGCAGGCAGACTTTTACGGTCTGAGCCATCAGGGAAGCCCTAGCCCCAAGCAACATGCTCTCCAACTGAGAGATTTAAAATGTCCACCCCTTCCTTTTTTAGAGAGCTGTTGGCAGGGGGACTCCAACTTAGAGGAAATGGAGGTGCCACCATGAAAGTGGAGTGATAAAGAGATGCTCCCAGACGGGCTGGGCTGTTCCCGTCTCCCTGGCTGGGACCCCGCTGGGTGGAGGGCGTGAACCCTGGCGGAGCCTGTCTCCTGACCCTCACGGTCTGGCCTCCTGAGAGCCGGGGGCTTGCTCTGTCCTGGCTGGTGGGACTCCGGGTCTGTGTTCCCAGCGGAGTTGCCTGAATGGCTTCCCCTTTCGTTTCCACCACGACAGCTGTGTGGATGGGGGCCTGGACAGCCAGGGGTAGCCCATGGACGCACAAACGGTGTGGGGTCCCCACCAGAGCTGGTCCTGGCTGCTAGGACTGAGCCCTGCCCGGATGGGGAGGGAAGGGTGGCAGGGGAGGAGGGTGGAGCATCAGGGACCCCCGCCGTCTCCAGTGCCCCATGAGCTACTCACCGAGGTTTCCAGAGGCTGCCAAGTGCAGTGGACGGGAGTGGGACCCAGGTGGGGCGCATCGCCCCTTTTATGCACCCAGGAGGAAGCAGCTGACCCGACCCCCTCCCCTCCCTCTCCGCCTGCCTCCCTTACTGGGTCACATCAGAAGAGTCATTTTCTTTTTTCTTTTCTTCTAAATTTTTTTTTAAACTCTTATCACTGATGTGATGTGTCCTTTCCCGGGTTATATAATCTCATTTGAGCTGAGTGGTTTTAAAACACATTAGCTTTCCTTCTTACGCTTTGGGCAGACTGCAGAGGCAGGCACCGCCAGCCTAGGTGCTCCGAGCCGCAAGACGGCTGACACAGAGGTGACCCTGGGGCCAGCTCCCTCCTCCTTTAAGTCCTGCTTCCCGTGCAGAGTCACCCGAGGACGCTGTCACAGCTGAACGGCACCCTCCTAATCCTTCCCCGGCCGGTCCATCACCCAAGTGCCTTTCAACAGCCGCATTTATTACGTACAAACTGCTTTTGTCCTGTTTCTACCACTGAAAAATTATGTTTATTCCAGTCTTTTCCAGAGTAATCATAATTACAGTTTCAAGAAGTTTATTATGATTATTTGGTGAAGGGAACGGCAACCCACTCCAATATTCTTGCCTGGAAAATCCCATGGTCAGAGGAGCCTGGTGGGTTACAGTCCATGGGGTTGCAAAGAGTCAGACACAACTAAGCAATGAACACATACACACATTATGATTATAAAACTAATGTGTACATTTCTATTATAAAATAAATAATGTATGCTAAGTCGCTTCAGTCCTGTCTGACTCTTTGCAATCCTATGGACCGAAGCCCGCCAGGCTTCTCTGTCCATGAGATTCTCTAGGCAAGAATACTGGAGGGGGTTGCTGTGCCCTTCTCCAGGGGATCTTCTTGACCCAGGGATTGAACCCGTGTCTCTTATGTCTCCTGCATTGGCAGGAGGGTTCTTTACCACTAGCACCACCAGGGAGGCTATGATTATAAAACAAATACCTGTATTTCTATTACAAATAATGAAGAGGCTTATTTTTATTATAAGTAATTTATATACATTTGGATAGAATTTAGCAGAAACAGAAAAATAGGAATAAAAGAACATGCATTATATAAGTGAAGTCAATCATTTATCCCATGTGATGTACTTCCTTCTCGTACGCTTTTCACCTATATTTTGGGTAGGTTCATCGGATTCATGCATTTTTGAATCTCATTATTTCCATTTAACCATCATATCCTCAAGTTGTGAAAAAATCTGTATACTTGTGCCATTTTAAATAACTACACATTGTTCTCCATTTCACTTGGGCCTCAGAACTGAACTCATCCATATTCTGAATAGTCCATCCTAAAGGAAATCAACCTGGAATATTCATTGGAAGGAGTGATGCTGAAGCTGAAGCTCCAATACTTTGGCCACCTGATGAGAAGAACTGACTCACTGGAGAAGACCCTGATGCTGGGAAAGATTGAAGGCAGGAGGAGAAGGGGACGACAGAGGATGAGATGGTTGGATGGCATCACCAACTCAGTGGACATGAGTTTGAGCAGGCTCTGGGTGTTGGTGACGGACAGGGAAGCCTGGGCGTGCTGCAGTCCATGGGGTCACAAAGAGTCAGACATGACAGAGCAACTGAACAACATAGCAAAGGTCATTTAAGTGCCCCCGAGCATCATCTCGAGGAGCCCATCCTGGGGTGACCCCTTCCGGCTGCTCCCCTGGGACTTGTGCAGGGGCCCTGCGGCCCTTTCCCAGCTTCCATCAGTCTTTGAGGAAAGTTCCAGAGCAGCTCCGGGGCTCAGAGGGTCACGTGTGCTTCTCCTTCCCAGTGAAGAAGGTTTTGTGGGGGGTGGGTGGGCTCCCTGAGGGTCTGAAGTGGAGGTCAATGGGAGGGGTGCTGGTGACGGGGATGTGTAAGGAGCATGGGGGGTAGAGGAGGGGCCCAGCCCACATCCCGGCTGCAGGCTGAGGGCCCTGGGATGGATTCCGTCAGGATCCCTGGGAAGCTCGGGGTGAGGGGGGTCAGAGCGGCTCTGGTGAGGAGTGCTGCTGCTGCTGGAAGCACTGCTGAGGCCAGCTCCCGTCTGGAGGGGTCCTCTCCTCCTCTCCCTGCAGGGCTGCCCGGCACCCAGCCCTCGGGGGAGGGGAGCCCGTGAGACCAGGGCAGCTGGAGGCAGCTTCCTGGGCAGACCGTTGGGGGAGCGTGTGCTTGTGTGCGTGAGTGTGTATGTGTGCGTGAGTGTTTGGGGGAGTGAACCCTTCCCTTTCAGCCAAGCATCTTCACCATGGTGTGGGGTTGATGCTGATGAAAGCAATGTCCACATACTGAGGCCTGGGGAAGTCATTCTGGCTTATCGGGGAACTGAAGGTGGCTCAGTCGTGTCCGACTCTTTGCAACCCCGTGGACTGTACCATCCATGGAATTCTCCAGGCCAGAATACTGGAGTGGGTAGCCTTTCCCTTCTCCAGGGGATCTTCCTGACCCAGGGATGGAACCCAGAACTGGGATCTCCTGCATTTCAGGTGGATTCTTTAACAACTGAGCTATCAGGGAAGCCCCACTTATATGGGAGGTACCTTGAATTTGATACCAACTAGAACAGCCTGCTTGTGGCCCATCACACATACATTGTGCACCTGCTTAAACTCAAAAAGGAAAAGGCTCATTGACCACAAGTAAAGAATGTCTCTGCTGTCCATGTTCAGTCATGTCCAACTGTTGCAACCCCATGGACTGTAGCCCACCAGGCTCCTCTGTCCATGGGATTCTCCAGGCAAGAACACTCGGGCGGATTGCCATTGCCTTTTCTAGGGGATCTTCCCGGCTCAGGGATCGAACCTGCGACTCTGTGCTTCCTGCATTGTTGGTGGGGGGGAGTAGAGTGGGGGGTTCTTTACTGCTGAGTCATCTGGGAAACCACCCAAGTAAAGAATGTCCATCTTCAAAATAAAGATTAGATGCCTCCCGTCCTGGGACCCCAAGGCTGGTTCTCTTTGATGATAAAACTCCCCTCCCAGCTGCCAAGGCCATGCTGACTCACTGCGCACGTGCTCATCTGTTCTGTTTTTGAAACCTTGAAGGGATGTATCCCTGACTTGTTTAATGTTTTTTCGTTCTGGCGAGACACAAAACTGCTGAAAGCCTGCTTCTCTGGAGCGGATTCCAAGCGATCTGAGAGGCTACGTCTTGGGCTGTAGCCCTCAGTTTCACTCAGATAAAGCCCTTTCCTATTCCTACTGTAGACTGTCTATTGATTACTTTACTCGGGGGTCCACCAGCGGGCGGTGGCACCGCTCTAGCACTGCCCCCCCTCATCACAGAGCAAAGAGCTCGGCCCTGCTGACAGAGCGGAATGATGTCCCCCACCCTGTGGTCTCTGGGGGCAGTCATCAGAGGACTCAGAGTGACTGAGGGGCCTTTGGGGAGCTGGAGATGTCATGGCAGCAGGTGGGGCAAACACAGATGAGATGCTCTGTTGCTCTTGTTGGGACCCCTGAGCTCCAAGGAGTGCCTGCAAGATGGTTTTCTTTTGGGGGGGGGTGTCCACATGGCACATGGGATCTTAGTTCCCCAACCAGATATCGAACCTGTGCTCCCTGTATTGGAAGCATGGAGTCTTAACCACTAGACTGCCAGGGAAGTCCACACATGGCCATTTTCGGAACAGGGTCTTTGCTTATGTGATTGGGGTAAAGATCTGGAGATGAGGGGACTGTCCTGGAGAATCCAGATGGGCCCTAAATCTAATGATGAGTGTCCCTATATGAGACGGGCAGAGGGAGGTTTGGGACAGACAGACAGGAGACACAGGGAAGGAGCCTGGGTGGCTGCGGAGTCACAGACTGGAGGGAGGAGGCCACCGGTGGAGGACAGCAGGAGTCGCCAGAGCTGGGCAGAGGCCACAGACAGTCTCCCGGAGCCTCTGCAGGGAGCATAGCCCTGCACATCGATTCTGGACTTCCGGCCTCTGCAAGAGGATACCTTCCGTCGTTCTAAGCTGCTCAATTTGTAGCAATCTGTTCAAGCAGCTGGGGGCCCATGGAGGTCAGGCTGTGTGTGGTGTGTTTTCCAAGACACAATGTATTCGGCTTTTTGCCAAGATGGTGAGTGAATGGGAGATGCTGGCTCCTTCCTCCTCTCCTCATTCTGGCTCCTTTGGGCTTTCCTGGTGGCTCAGATGATAAAGAATCTGCCTGCCAATGGGTTGGGAGGGTCCCCTGGAGAAGGAAATGGCAACCCACTCCAGTATTCTTGCCTGGAGAATCCCATGGACAGAGGAGCCTGGCAGGCTACAGTCCATGGGGTCACAAAGAGTCAGACACAACTGAGCGACTAACTCATCACTTATTCTTTGCTTCTGGCTCCTTCACCAAACAAAACTTGCAGTAATTATGGAACAAGAGAACAAACAGGCCAGATTTTGAGAAGAGCCTCTGGGCGGGGGGCAGACAGGCACCGGGGAGGGAAGGTTTGGGCGCTGGTGGCAGTAGCCGGGGTGCGAGGATACTGGGGTGAAGATGCAGGAGGTAAGCACGGTCTGGTCCTTTCTCCCTGCTTGGCACTGCCTGGGACGATGCTTGCCAGCCCCTGCTGCACAGGCCAATGCCACGGGCCTGGACCAGGGGTCAGCACAGATTTTCTGTACGTACTCAGCTCTGATTCTGTAGCACAGAAGCAACCACAGACACAAGGAAACATAGGTACGTGGCCAGATCTGCTGACCCAACCCAGACCGCTTCGGTGGGCAGCCTCTGGAGAAAAGGGAAGGGCTGATCCGCCCTGGACCTCGTCCCTCCACACCAACAGGACTGTGGAGCTCAGGCCGGGGGGCTGCCTCCTCTCAAGGCTCCCCGGGGCTGGAAAGGCAAGGTGCAGGGGGCCGGCAGTGGGGTTCTGGTGACCTTCCTGACGCCTCGCGCTGCCCCAAGTGTGGCAGACAGCAGCCAGTGGTCCTGGGAAACCCGGGTCCACAAGACACAAGGACTTGAGAGGACAATCACACACTGGACCACAGGTCGCCATGGAAACAAAAGCACAGCATCCGTGCAACACAACCTGGTATAAAACAAGCACAGGAAGGTGCTGAAGGGAGAGGGGGCTGGTGAAAGCAGGTCTGACGTCCTGGAAACAGCAGAGCGCACGTCATTGGCATAAAAATACATCCCAGGGATGTCCCTGGAGGCCCAGGGGTTAGAGCTTCACTTTCCAACGCAGGGGGAGCAGGTTTGATCCCTGGTGGGGGAACTAACATCCCACATGTCTCGCGGCCAAAAAAACCCCAAACATACAACAGAAGCAATATTGTAACAAATCCAATAAACACTTTAAAAGTGGTCCACATCAAAAATAAATCTGAAAGAAAAATCCCAAATCAGTGTCACAGCTGCTGACGGAGTGGGAGGGCGGAAGTGTACGCAGAAGGCAGAGGCCAGCTTTCCCGACAGGACCTGAGGTTGAAGAGAGGGTAGAGCCTTGCCCGGAGCCCTGAGGAGGACGGAGCTGACCTGAGTGGGCGCAGCAGGGTGTGGGGGTGAGATCTGAGACCAGCAGGATGGGCTGATGTTGAGATGCTGGAGGAAGGGGTCTCTGGAGGGGACCTCTGGGCGTCTGGGAGGCAGACCAGCCACGGGCACCTAAAGCCATGGACCTGACAGAGAAGGAGAGGAGGCAAGAGGGGCCGAGGAGCCAGCACAGGGCTGGGAGAACTCACATCCCCGATGACCTGGCCACGGCCACGGATGAACAGAGATCCCTGGGCCATGCACACTGTCAGGTGAACGAATGAATGAGGGAGTCCAGCTCTGGACCTAATCAGAGACCCCTGCAAGGGGCCTTTGGAAAGAGGCACCAGTGTGTTTCCAGGTTGGAAGCTCTCTGTGCTCTAGTTAGCCAGGGAGCGAAGTGGCCACTCTGGTCCTCCGTGAGCCTGTTACCCTCACCTCCAGGGCAGGGCTCCAGGCCAGCCAGGACTGCCTCCCCTCGAAGGCTAGGAACTCACGTCGAACCCCCGTTTACTTTGTGAATAAGGACGACTGCACATCACAAAGAACTGATCCCCTTCCACATACAGGAATCTTAAATCACTTCCAGCACTGAACTTAGGAGCTGCCTATTTGAAACAGCTGTCATTCCAAAAGGAGGATCAGCTCCATCGTTTCCACAAACCCCAGCACAGTGCCAAAGCCCAAGTCATCTGGATCAATGCAGATGCCAATTCTGAAAATTGCCCTGGAGCGGCCGTGGGCCAGCTTGTGGGCAACGTGGCCCCTGCGAGGACCGAGACTCTGTGGGGTCAGTGGGGATGGGATTGGAGCTTGTGGTGCAGAATCTGTAAGCCGTGGTGAGACAGTCAGGTCGGAAGAACATCTCAGTAGGCAAGGCTCTTGGGCATCACAGATTTACCATCTCCTTTCAGTCACCACCAACACAAGCACCAAGCATCTGCGAGAGGGAAGTGAGAGCTGACCTGAAGTCGCCTCAGAAGGCGTTAGAGGGTCACGAGCTGGCTTCCAGCCCAGGGGGCGGCTGCCTCACCCTCGGGGCTCCACTTTGCAAAATGGGCTGCTCTGATGGTCAAATAAACAGGTCTCCGTGAGGCCCCCAGCCACGCCCGGGAGGGGACGATGTGGTTACTATGCCCTAGGCATCTGCAGAGGGTCCCAGGGGGCTCCCCATAAAGCTGACCATCACCCTGACTCCCAGACTGTCTGAGGTGGAGGAGGACTCGGAGCTTGTCTACGGACGGATGGCAAGTGGCCGGCGGGCGTCACCAGCTGGTCCTTTGTCCTGCTGGATCTCACCACTGTGAGCGGCAGTGCCAGGCTGGACACCAGCCTTCTGCCTGCCCGCCCAGAGTGCCACCGGGGCCACCCAGCAGGTAGCTCACCCCGACACGCGGCCTATGAGCGGACGCCCACCTGCTCGCCCTGCACGCTCTGTCCTTGACCCCAGGGTCCTCTCTCCCAGCTTGCGAAGCACAGGTGAACCTGAAGACGGGGTGTGTGTGTAAGGAGATCCGACAGCCTAGCCCTCCTTCTTATTCAGATAGACACGAGTCCAGTCGCTTGTCCGGATGTCTAGGAGCACTTACACATCCGCCCATGCTCCGGCGGAGACACTCAGGAGTGCACAGACGGCCGGGGTGGTCACCACGTCCTCCTGTCCGTTCTGGTCATGAAAGCAGCATCAGGAAGCCAGCAGGGAGGGGGTAAAAGATCACACTGAGATAGCTCTTCCTTGTGTTCTTCACAAAGCTTAAACCACAGCGCCCTAAAGGAAAGACGTACAGCCTAGATGCCGCTTACGAATCAGAGCAGCCATGAACCAGGTGGCCTTGGAGGTTGTCCATGAACCTGGGTGAAGAGCTGACGATCTGAGAACCGCTGTCAGCTCACGGGTGGGTTTCCAACACAGGCCAGGGTCTCTTCTTCTTCCTCCACTGGGCTGTGTGCAGTGGAAAGCGCAGGGCAGGAGAGGGTGACTGAGGTGGAGGTTGAAGGAGGGTGGGTGTCCCATTCAGGCGAACCTCTCCTCTTAGGGCTGGTGGGTCATCACGGGTTTCTGTGAAGCACAGACACTCATGGGCACACCGTATGCACAAGTGGGTGTGAGATACACAGATGTACACATAGGCACACACAGGCACAGAAACTCAGAGGCAAGGACAGAGGAACATGGAAACACACAGGTGCGCACACCAGTGAAGATGCACTTAGATATGAGTGTGCACATAAAAACACACGGGCACGCACACAGACACACGTCACACACACACAGGAGGGCACACACTGCACACACAAACACATGGACCTGCCGGTCAGAAGGCATCGGTCAAGCCCCTGCTGGTTTTTCACTCAACCTCTCTCTGCCTCAGTCTCCCCAGCTATGAATTTGGGTCCGTGACACTGGCCCTCATCAAATGGGCCGTGAAGATGGAATGTATTTGACAACTGAAAGCGCTGAAACACAGGAAGGTGTGTTCTCATTTGGAAGCACTTGGATTTTCAGGCCCCCACTGGCAGTTTTGTATGAGTCTCCTGCAGGGAACGGCCCTGCTCTGGCCACAGCCCAGGCGGCCTTTGCCCGGCTCGCGTGGGGCCGGGAGGGGAGCCTCGTCGGGGGTGGGCTGACGCTGGCTGTGTTGGACTCGTGGGCAGCCCCAGGCATCAGCAGTGAGTGTTGTGAAATCCGTTGAAATCTGTTAAAGCGGAGTCCGTGGCAATAACAGAGCGGTTACTTCGTCTTCCTGGACAGCCAAGGCATCGGCTCAGACTCGCATAGCCGGAATGAAGTCAGAATTGTTGCCGGGTGGTTGCATCCGGCAGGTGGGGTGTGGGTGTAGACAGCGGAGGGGATCCAGGGTGTTGGGACCCTGATGGTGGCCACTGAGGCCTCCTGCCCATCCCTGGGGTGTGGGCATGACTCTGGTCCCTCGAGGTCGGCTGTCTCGTGTGTGTGGACTGCTGCAGGGGCCCCGGGCAGGCAGCACCCGCATCAGAGAATCTGGCACTTCCCCCAGGGTCTCGTGCGGCTGGAAACACCAGGGACCATGGTGTGGGAGAAGGCCTGCCAGAGGTGCTTATGCAGGCGTCAAGGCCACGGCCACTCCCGGGCCAGCCCGATTTCCCTGGGCTTGGGGAGGAACCCGAGGCTCCTTCTGAATGGAGGCCCCTTCCAGGGAAGCAGGGGTACTGCGCTGACCCCGGCATCTGCACAGGGGGCTCAGCTGCACGACCTTCGCAGGGAAGGCTCTTGGGGCTGGGCAGGGAGTCCCCACTGCCTCCTGGGCTGTCCCCGATCCCAAGCCCAGACCCCCCAGGGCAAGGCGACTCGCCCCCCATCAGCCCCACACTTGGGTACCTTTAGAAATGTTTTCCATTTTCCTTCTTAGATTGTGACTTTACGTTGATCCCCAAGCAGAGAACTCACTTTTTCTTGTTTCCTCTGGGTCAGACATGTCCGACAAGGAGTCATTTTTGGGGAAAACAGAAGGGGGCTTGTTTATTAATCAATCCTTTTGTCACTCAGGTGGTGTGTCCCCCGCTTCCGTCTGTCCAAGCCACGCATGCGTGTGCGTGCTCACTGCTGTCCGACTCTTTGACACTCCATGGACTGTATAGGAAGACCAGCAAGAAATCATTTCTCTTCTCCAGGGGATCTGTCATCATCCTGTGTCCCTGGCAGCCAAGGTGGTATGTTTTATATCACAAGACACAGGGTGATCCAGACATCAACTCACTGCAACAGTCCCTAATTTTAATGGCTCAGGGCCCTGTGCATTTTCCACGCTCTCTCAGGCCTGGGGAACGAGGGGAGCAAGTGACTTACCTTGGCTTTTGGAATTGCGTCATCATTCAAGCACATTCTGGTAAATGAGGGTAACTGTCTTCTGTTCTTTGGCAATATTAGAACTTTAAACAGTACTAAACTGCATGTTATCAATAAATTACCAAATATAAAGAATATAAAAGAGATGCTTGCCTTTTGGAGAACTGCCAATTTTGGGAAGGGACTCTCAAGAGTCTGTGGTGCTGGAGAAGACTCTCGAGAGTCCCTCGGGCTGCAAGGAGATCACACCAGTCCATCCTAAAGGAAATTAGCTCTGAATATTCATTGGAAGGACTGATGCTGAAGCTGAAACTCCAATCCTTTGACCACCTGGTGTGAAGGACTGACTCATTGGAAAAGACCCTGATGCTGGGAAGATTGAAGGCAGGAGGAGAAGGGGACGACAGAGGGTGAGGTGGTTGGATGGCATCACCGACTCAATGGTTATGAGTTTGAGCAAGCTCCGGGAGATGGTGAAGGACAGAGAAGCCTGGTGTGCTGCAGTCCACGGGGTCACAAAGAGTCAGACATGCCTGAGCGACTGAACAACGACAATGATACATGCCCAGCACCCGCGGTTGCTGGCCCACACCTTCCCTTCCTTCGCCCTTTCCTGTCGCTTGGTTCTCTACTCTGGGATAACTCTTTGTCTGTGTTACCTCCTCAGGGGAAGCGAGAGCCAAACAGCCTGACTTCCCTGCAAGTCCTGCCAACCCGGGCCCCTGGGATTCACTCCAGCTGCTCTGTGGCTATACCGGGAGCCTGGCCGTGGATGCCTCCAGGGCTGGGCGTCCCGGGACACATCAGGGACGTCACGGCCCCGAGAAGTAAGAGGCTGGGGTCAGGGCCAGGGGCCTGTCTGAGTCCCTCTGTCTCAGTGGTCTGTGTAGTCTCCTCCCTGACCCTCAGTCTCCCCATCACTGCAATGGGGGTGGTGTCCGCCCCGGCTCACCAGGTGTTGTGAACTTCAGATGGAAGGGATGGAAAAAAAAAAGCCACGTTTACTGGGAATAGCGACCCAGTGCCGTTGTCATGAGAAGCAGAAGCGATTGGATGGTCACTCGAGATCTCCGGGAACTGGCAGGACGTGGCGCAGATGCCGCTCTCCCTGGGGCCCTGGGACTGGCGCCTGCCCCCTCCCTCCCACCCCACCCCGTGTCTTCCTGATGGGCAGGCTGGGGGGGTCCCACCCACCCCCATCTACCCTTGTGCTGGTTCCTGCACGGAGCCTCAGCGCTTTCCCCCCAGAGCCGGGACGCGCGGCTCCCAGAGCAGGGCCGTCCCCAGACCCTGTGCCTGTGAATATACGCCCCCGTGACCGGTGAGCGTGGGGGGGGACACACGTCCAGCACGCGGTCCAGGCTAGGACGACGCCCCTGTGACCTGCAGCATCTCTGGGGCTCTGTTACCCTGAGCCGGTTGCCCTGCCTGGGGGTCTGCCCGCCTCCCCACAGCCCCTACCCCGGCCCTGCCCTCTGTCCCAGCCTCCCACCCCCTTGCTGGGTTTTCCCAGCTTTTTTCCCTTCTACAGACACCCTACTCCAAGCCTCGCCTCTGGGGGAAGCCAGCCTGTGAGACTCGCCGGCTTCTTAAAGTCTGACTATTTCAGCTCCACCGCCCACTGGCTTGTCCCGCTGCTAGAAACCAGGCCAGCCGTTTACCCTCTCCCACCCTCTCGAGCCTGGATGCAGTGAACACATACCTCGGCCTCATCCGAAGGGTCTGCGTTTGGATCTTTCACACCCTGGCCAGATGTCCTGACAAGTCGGGGGAGAAAGACCTGGAGAACAAGGAAGGCGTCTGGGCGTCATGACAGCCTGTCTGACCTCCAGCCGCAGGGCAGGTGAGCAGGACTAAGGATGGATGTTCCCGCTAATACTCGGTCTGAAAGGCTGGGATGACCTGTCAGTCCTCCAAACACCCCACTCCAGGGCTCTGGGTTCAGCAGATTACAATGCAGAATGCCCAGCTGGCTTTGAATTGCAGATCAACCATAAGTGAACGCTCTGTGCACAGGGTGTACTTATACGAGGAAATGACTTGTCGCGCATCTGCAGTTCGGGTTCAGCTGGGGCTTTCTGGTGGCTGCCACTGGGGCTCTCCTGGGAGCACCTGGCATTCTTCTGCCAGATCTCCGCACAGTGCGGTCTGTCTGGAGATTCCTGACTTGAATCGGGGAGGAGGATGCCATTCTCAGGCCTCTGTTGTGGGCGGATCTCCACCCTGCCCCTTGATCACACTCGCTGTGAAGCGGGGCTCTATCGAGCCCGTCCAGGGTCCCCCACCCTGTAAAGCGGTCTTTATTTAGAATCGGCAGTAACAGGTCAAAAAGAATCCCACCCAGGTCACTGACATCAGGGGAGGTGGCTGGTGGGGGCTCTCCCTGCCCCAGGCCACCCCGTGCCCCCTCCCAGGGCTCTGGGCATGACCCCCCAGGGCTCCAAAGTCCCTCCACTCACCGGGAGGTTAGACTTCCTCTGGGGCTTTCCCGAGGGCTGCACTGTGAGCCCTGCTGCCTGCAAGGCTGCGATCCTGGACTCGATATTCGAGACCTGGAGGAAGGACAGACAGACGTCACTTGGAAGGCCTTTCTCAATGTCGTGGACCAGGAAGAGCAGCTGCTCCGGCTTCACCGAATGTACTAATGTGATACTTCCCCTAAGGTGGGTGTCCCGACCAGGGGCACTTCCTGGGGGCCTCATTTTCACCCGTCTTCCATGGTCATCAGAAGGGTCACCCACCCCCAGGGGTGAGGAGGGGGGTTTCAGACATCATCTGGAGGCTCATTCTTGAGGGTTGGAAGGAAGACGGTAGTGACTAGGGGGAGAGTGGGAGGAGGAAGCTTCTGGAAACAGGAACCAGGGCCCCTTAGCTCCATTCAGATGCCTCCTAAGGCCCGCCATCCCTCCTGAGGTCCCCAGGGTTCTCTGGAATTGGCCTGCCCCTCACACCTCACTCCTAGTGTTAGGGTTTCACTGTTGATCCCTGAACACGCCACGTTCACACCACCTCAGGGCCTTTGCACATGCTGCCTTCTTTTTTTAAATATTTGCTTATTTATTTGGTTGCCCCAGGTCCTAGTTGCAGCATGCAGGACCTTTAGTTGCAGCATGTGGGATCTAGCCCTCTGACCAGTGATCGAACCCAGGCCCCCTGCAATGGGAGAGCGGAGTCTTAGCCACTGGACCCCCAGGGGAGCCCACACCTTCTTCTAGTATTATCCCTCCTGACCACCCTGCTAAGTGGGTGGTCCGAGTGCTCCCTTGGGCTCTCCTCTCCTCATGAACCGAGATGATCTCCTTGGTCGTGGATGTGCTCTCTGACTCCTCCCACTAAGGATGTGAGCTCCATGAAGGCAGGGGCTTGGTCTGAGGTGTTCACAGCTGCGTCTGCGTGTCTATATGACCCTGGCCACACTCGGGAGGTTGAGGACTGTCTGCCCCACAAGAAGGACTAAGTGAACCCAGAGTTCCCAGGCTGGCTCGCTCCCCATAGCCTGACAAGCCTGGCAACACACCCCTCTCCCCGGGGATGGAAGGGCACTTGCTGGAGAGAACAGAAGCGGGAATGAATGGGCAGTGGGGGCTGGGTTCCCCGCACTCTGAGGACTGAACCCCTCTTCTCCAGGGTCTCCAGGGGCAGGCAGAGTAGAGCCCAGGCTCTTCTGTGGTCTCTGGAAGCCCCTGCTCCATCCTTTGATCTTTGCATACCATTGACACCCCCCACCCCCAAACTTGGGCCTTGGACCCAAGCACACAGGGTGACCCTTGGTCAGAGTATGAGCCCTGGGGCCATCCTAAAATCTAAGCATGCTTCTGGACAGCCCTCCCAGGACAGGGAGGGGAAGGGTCAGCATCTTCCTTCCACGCTGCCTGTCTCTCGCCAACCTGAAGGGGAACAGGCTGGAGTGGGGTGCTGAGGGTGGATGAAGGGTGGTTCCCACAGAAACTCCCAAAGTCCTGCTCTGGAGCTGACGGCCTGGGCTCTGCTATGCGAGCTCTTCAGGACCCCCACCATCTGTCTGGGGTGCCCTTCCGCCCCTGAGGAGAGGGGCGTGTCTCCAGGCCGTGCACGTTCCAGGCGGCAGGCCAGCCTGGGGACTCCGGGTTCACTTATTCCTTCTCGTGAAGTGAACAAGTCTCCATCTCCCGAGCGGGGCGAGCGTCGCGCGGCCACCGCCTACCTGGCTCTCTGTCCTTCGCACCTCGCGGGCCGTGGCGGCCACTCGGCCCTCCAGCCCTGCCAGCTCCGTCTCCATGGTCCTGCTGGGCTGCTCGGGGTCCCCAGGACTCAGCGGGTCCTTTTCCTGGCTGGGTGTCTGGCCTGCAGCCGTGCGCACCTAGGACAGGGAAGCTCCAAGTGTGACCACGAGCTGGAGAGGCCGCGGGGCTCTCGCTAACGCACATCCCATCCTGACAATGCTTCTCTCTCCACTCCAGGGGCGGCTGGGCACCCGGGGCCCTCAGGGCCCACCAAGGGTTGTGGCTGGGCTGGTGGCTTAGCCACAAACCACTGATCCCTGGCCCTGCCTCTCCCTGTAACCTGCCAAGACCGCTCGGGGGACCTCACCTCCTGGGTGGCCCTGGGGTGGTCCTTGGCAGGCTTGCTTCTGTCCATCCCAGCCCCTGCATCCGTGCCCTCCTCCTCCTCAGATGAGGCCCCTTGGTCACTGACGTGGCTGGTCAACTCCTCCAGCTTTCTCTTGAGGGCCGCCTCTTCCGCGTCGGCATCAGTGGGCTCGTCGCCACCTGGATGCTGAAATGGACAAGTGGGTGGGTCTCACTCAGCGGGTCATCTGGAATCACCAAGCTCAGAGGCAGGGCTCCAGGAGGTGCCCCGTCCCTCTGGGACTCCGCTGGAGCTGTGGTCTCATACACGCCCCACACGAGCGTGCCAAGGTGCTGCCCACTCAACTCCAGAACCAGGCAGGATGGGGTGTCCTGGAGATCCTAACAGCATCCAGGCCATCAGAGAGGCACCATTTTGAATATCTCTCTGTCCCCAAACTGGGTCCCCAAGCCATTTCTTAGGGCTTAGCATCATTGCTAAGGTGCCAAACCAAGAACTCAGCCTGGACTGTTTGCAACTGGTCGGCCGAGGCTCAGCAAGTCGACATGTCTGCTCTCTGGGTTTTCCTCTGTCCCCTTCATATTTAGACTGACATCCATGATGGCCGTGTGGCCTCAGCATCACCCGAGGGTTCGGGGGTGGGTCCTGAACTCACATAAGGAAAGTGGCACTCACGTCCATCATCATCTGAGGGCTCGGGGGTGGGTCCTGAACTTGCATAAGGACAGTGGCATTCACGTCCACCGCCCACGGCGTGTCTCTGCCTGCCAGGCTCTGTGCCCATGCCTCCTGTCGGCTTTGCAAGGGGAGTCAGAGTCGCAGATGCCCGCCTGGAGCTGGCTGAGATGTGGCCACAGCATACGCATGACTCTTGTGTGAACATCACGTGTTTTCTATGACACGGTGAGCAGCACCTTCGCCTCGTGTCCCTTCTTGAATCTAGAGCCGGGCAGTTTGTCACCCGGGGTGAACTTGGATGAGATTCATACGACCCAGAACGTCTACTTCTCTGCCTCAGCCGCTAAGAAACACAGAGGGAAATAGTGCTTGTGTCTGGCAATTTCCGCTCCAGGCTCTTATCTATGTATGTGCTTCTCAAAACTAATTTTCAGGGTGGGATTATTTGGTTATAATTGTTAGTCTCTGTTATAACTGCAGTTGCAGTTGGAGCACAAACAGGGGCTGGAAAAGAAGGGAACTAACATGTACGGATGTGAGAGCTGGACCATAAAGAAGGCTGAGCCCTGAAGAGTTGATGCTTTCAAACTGTGGTGCTGGAGAAGACTCTTGAGAGTCCCTTGGACAGCAAGGAGATCCAACCAGTCCATCCTAAAGGAGATCAGTGTTGAATATTCATTGGAAGGACTGATGCTGAAGCTGAAACTCCAATACATTAGCCACCTAATGCGAAGAATTGACTCACTGGAAAAGATCCTGATGCTGGGAAAGATTGACGGCAAGAGGAGAAGGGGATGACAGAGGATGAGATGGTTGGATGCCATCACTGACTCAACAGACATGAGTTTGAGTAAACTCCGGGAGTTGGTGATGGACAGGGAGGCCTGGCATGCTGCAGTCCATGGGGTCACAAAGAGTCAGACAGGACTGAACTGAACTAAGGCTGCACCCCGGCATGCCTCTGAGTCTCCTGCACCTTCTGCTGGGCCCACTGAGGCACAGGCTCTAGGTACAGCTGATGGCGGGGGGCCTGGATGGGGCGGGGGACCCCCCACCCCTGGCTCTCTGAGCACCACACATGAACTCACAACCCAGGAAATCTCGGGAAGGACCTGGGTGGGTGCCTCAACCTCCCTTAACAAAGGGGCTTCAGCTCTCTCTCCTCACTTGGCTGGGACCTGCCTGGCCACTGTCTGGCCCCCGGGGGTCACCTAGCTGACAGAGGCACAACTGTGTCAGCAGGAAATCCACAACTGACACCTGCATGTCCGCTCACAGATCTGGAGCAGAGGGCGGGACTCAGTGGTTGGAGGGCGGAGCCGCACCCGCCAGCAGGATGCTGACACCCACCACCCTGGGAGCTCCGGACGCCAGGCGACGAAAGGAGAGCTAAGTGCACCATCGGGGACGTGAGCTGAGAAGGGAACCGGGAGGCCTGTGTTCTTACCACAGGGCTCTGGGGCACCAAGCTGCAGCAGGGGTGGGTGGTGGGGCGCAGGGGATGTGACTACAGCAGGAGAGGTGACATGTTCGGCGTCACTGCCGTGGGCAGTGGACCCGTCACCACTGATCCTGAGCCTCACAGGAAGGTGGGAATTGATTGCGCCAGGCTGATGCAATGAAATGGCCAGTGCCCTGGGTCACCGTGGGCCAGGAGGTGCCCAGGTAATGACCTAAAGTGACTCAACGTATGGCTTCCTCGTCCCTGAGTCACCAGCTCTTGAATCTTGAGTCACAGTCTATTAGCTCCCAGGCCAGGGCAGAGGAAATCAATTCTTCCATTTTCCTCCAAGCCCAGCAGATGTATCTTTCCTGCCATTGTCTCATCCGTGGGCTGCCTTGTCTTAAGAGGCAAATGGCACCTGCAGGCTGGGAAGATGCTTTCGTGCTGTTTCATATGTAATTAATTCAATTTGCACAGCACTGAGGGCCCTGGGTGGGCAAGTCTGCCCAGAGAAGAACATGAGCTGAGAAACTGAAGCACAAGGGTTTCGGGCAGGAAGGGCCCCGCTGTCACCTCAAGTGGCTGCTGGCAACTGGAACCAGCTCTGGTCGCATTCTGGTCATCTGAGAAGCAACGATCAGTACCTGGCGGGGCGGGGAGGGATGCTCAGAGGACAGCCTCGTGTCCCCAGGGAGCATGGCTGGCATGGAACACGTGGCAAGAAGGTAAGAGCTGGGCCAGCCGTGCTGAGCCCAGCACAGGCACGGTGAAATGTCACCTCCAGAGTGAAACAGAAGGAAGTGCACTCGTGAGCGCATTCAGGAAGTTCTTGTCCTGATAGAGAGGGGCTGTGAGGGGGCAGCGTGGAGCCACGAGGAGGCCACAGTCCCAGGTCCAGGAGGCAAGCTTCGGGCTCCAGACTGCTCTCTGGGCGAGGACTCGGCCGTCCGCCTCCTGGATGGTACAGACATGATGCACAGAACACCATCCTGCTTTTCCATCTGGGATCAAGAGCCGCTGGCCCTGTGCGGACACCCCCCACCCAGGGCACACCTGCCTCTCAGGCATTCAGGAACCCAACGAGCTCCTGGCCCTCCCTTCTGCAAGAGTGGGGGTCGCTCTGCCCCACGTGAGCTCCGTGTCGAGGTAAATCACACGCTCCCGGGACACACAGGTGGCAACTTGGAACAAACTCCTAGTGTTTTCAGCTCCTTTGCAGCAAAATGTGTATGAACAACTTACGAATACAGTCCAGACAGACACAGGCTGTGGAGGAACACAAACCACTCTCACTTGATGCTAGTGAGGCCCTTTGTGGGGAAACTGAGTCGGTGTCTGGAGCCCGAGCGCTCAGGTCCCTAGGGCTCACCACCCACCACTCAGGGCAGGGTGTGTGCCATGGCATGCCGTCTCAGTGCCTTGGAGCATCCATCCTTGGTGCCAAGTGCTGCGCTGTCTTCCGCCTCCTCTCGGCATGAGTGGTGGTTTATACAAAGTCTTTGCTGAATATCCCTCACCCAGAAAGCCCCGACCACAAGTACAGACTCAGAGACAGACGACAGGTCACAAGTACTGATACCTGCTATAATGCGATCAACCTCAAGAACACTGCTCTCAGTGAAAGAAGCCAGGAACAAAAGGTCACATATTGTACGATCGCATTTAGGTGAAATGTCCAGAAGAGGCAAATCCACAGAGAAAGCAGGCCAGTGTTTGCAGGGTGGGAGGATACAAGCTGTCCTTTGTGGTGACAAAGATGGTTTGGAACTGACAGAGGTGGTGTTTGCACCACCTTGTGAATCTGCTAAATGCAGATTGTTTATTTTGCTAAATGTTTATTTAGCTAAACATTTAGCTAAAATGTTTGCTAAATGTTTATTCTGCTAAATGAGTTGTTTATTTTTAAAATTTTATTTACTTATTTGGCTGTGCCGGGTCTTCACTGCTGCATGGGCATTTCTCTAGTTGCAGTTCCCGGGCTCCAGAGCACAGGCTCAGTAGTTGTGGAACATGGGCTTAGTTGCTCCGTGGCATGTGGAGTCCTCCCAGAGCAGGGATCAAACCCCTGTTTCCTGCACTGGCAGGTGGATTCTTCACTACTGAGCCACCAGGGAAGCCCTGAACTGTTCACTTTAAAATGATTAATTGTATGCTATGTGAATTTCGTGTCAATAAAAAATATATTTTGAAGACACCGCATCTCTGTTACATAGGCTTGCCAATCTTGTAGTTTAAAAGTTCTCAGAGGTGAACTGACATTAAGGTAAAAAGACTTCAAACCCAAAGAAGCAGCCAGAATGCGTTCTTTCTGCCTCCCCTTTACCTGGCTCTCAGACGCGGTCCAGCCTTTCTGTCTGGGATGGTGAGAGGCCACTCTCTGAGCCCAGATGCTTTCTTCATCTGAGGTGTCCACGTCAGCCAGATACTGGGAGGGCAGCTGCTCACTCCTGAGGATGTTTGTCCCTTTGGAGTAGGAATAGGGTTGGGTTATGTGGAGTGAAAACTGAAGGCCAGTGGGTGTTTTATCCAATGAAGAAAAATCAGAGATCAAAGAGAATGGAGACGTGATTCTATTCCATTGATGTTACAGGGTTGAAGATCCCTCAACTAAGATCAGAATGGAGCAGAGTCCTTGTCCCCCCACGAGGAACTTCGGGGACAGAAGCCCCTGCCCCGGCCAGCACTCACTGGGGGCCCCAAGCGTTGGAAGCCAGGCGGTGCCTGGTGTGGCAGACATGGGTCCCGGCCAGTTTCCATGCGTGGACATGACTTTGGGAAGTCTTTCCACCTTCGTCTCTGGGGGCTGGCTTTCCTGCCAGACTAGTGATTCCCAGACTCGTGGGCACGGGTCCCCAGTGGTGTGGCTTCAGAGGCTTATTCCTGGGTTCTAGTGATGGAAGATCCCCCAAGTCCTCCCCAGAAAGTAACCCCCAAGCTTCAAGTTGGCCTGGAGAGCACCATACACAGCCATGCTGGGACAGGGAGGGGGTGAGCTCCCGTGGGACGACACGCAGGAGCCCGTGTCCCAGGAGTCAGCGTCCACAAGCTGTTCTTGGGCCTGACCTGCCGCGTGGCTCTGCCAACACCCTGAATGGCCTGGGGGCAGGGCTCTGAGCTCAGGTGAGGCTCTGACCCTGCCAACCCTGTGGTTTCAGCCCAGGAGACCTGTGCTGAGGACCTGGGGAAGCCGTGCCAGACACCTGGCCCCTGTGGGCTTATCAACGTATGTTGCTTTAAGCCAGTACGTTTGTGATAAGTTGTTACTCGGCAACAGCTAACAGATACAACCGTCTCATTTAAAGCCCACAACAGTGTGATGACATAAGCGCTAGCCCTGGTTTACAATGGGGAAATTGAGGCCCGGTGGCTAAGGGATTTGATCAAGCACACACCGTACTCCTTTAAAGCTCAGACCTCGTGGCTTGTCTGATACATTTATTGAGACGGCACTACCGATCAGTCTCCCACACTTGCTGTAAGATGCTCCTGATTTAAGAGGCGAGGTGACAGAATGTGTCTTAGGGTCCATGAGATAGGGTGGCCTGTTGGTCAGCACAGCTGGGCTTGGTACTCAGAGCTGCCTGTCCCCCCAGGCACCTGCCCCAGCTCCACAGAGTCTGTCTTCCCCTCCCCTCCCACTGCCCCTGCCATCCTCGTGCTGGGGGTGATTAGGGATCCTGGGAGGAAATGTGCTGGTCTACATCTTCATCCAAAGACTCGGTCAATGTAGATTCACTTATCCATTGTTTATGGGGAAATAAAAGTCCCCTCCCCACCCCCCAAACGCCTCCAGCATCTTAATGGGCATGTGGATCATGAGATTAGAGTCCATATAATACAATGAAAAGGGAAAAGGGAAAGAGGACCCATTTCCTGGCAGACGGTGTCTTAACTACATTTCCCTGGGAGCTGGCCCCCACTGTGGTCAGGTCAGGTGGGAGCACATTGTGGCGGGCAGCCTGTGCCATTCTGTGGTCTCATCGGCTCCTACATCACTCAGACACCTGCCCCCCTGGACCCCAGCACCCACTCCCACAGGGCACAGGGACAGACTGCCATTCGGGATTTCATTGTGAAGCCAACTGACAAGAGAATTAAACTGAGCGAACCTAGGGTCTCAGCACTTGCAGACCCCCCGAGTCACAGCTGGCAGGCAGGAGGCCCAGACGGACCTGCACCCTATTTCGGTCCCAGGTTTGGAACTGCCTGGTCCTGCGGTCAGGAAGGTTGGTCCAGGTGACCAGTGACCCTAGTCATTTCAGGGACACCCATGTGTCTCTATCCCACTCCCCCTTGATGTCCCCCGTCACAGGCGGCAGTGAGCCGTGCGGCCAGCCAGGGGGTTGAGCTGGTACCGATGAGGGTCACAGGGAGGCACCCCAACCCAGGGAGACCCAGTGACAACAGCGTCTGCCAGGACCACACACGCTGGACAATGCCAGGAAGGAAGGGGCTCCTGGCAATCAGCCAGTGTCCTGGCACAAATCAGGGCGTGAGGGTAGCGGGTTCCAGCGACTCCCTTCTCCCCACAGAGCCCGTGTGGAAGACCCTGGTCAAGCGCACTTACCGGGAGTGGCAGGGACCCCTGGGCCTGCAGTGCAGGACTGTCCCGGCAGGCAGAGCTCCAAGAGCTTGTCTGGTCCAGCAGGCGAGAGGCCGACCCTGGCATCAGCCTGGTCCAGGATCCTGGCCTCCTGGGAGGTGGTCTCCTCCACACAGGGGTCATCTGTAAGGGCCTGAGCACACGGGGACGGTCGGCAGGTTTCACTAGAACCGGTAGCTCCTTGGAATGTGGGTCTTTCCAGTCCAAGGACTGAGGGTTTTCAGGTATCATTCGACCGACCAAACACAGGTCCCCCCCCCACCTCCACCCCAGCAATTCAACCCCCTTTCATTTCAAAGGGCTCTGGACTTGCCATCAGAGCAGGACCAAAGACCTGATGGGTGCCGGTTCCCAGCTCTCTGCCCTGTTGGGCCCCACACCCAGGGGTCCATAGATCACCCCGGGTGGACCCAGCCCTGGGCCGGCACCACCCGAGCTAGGGCACTGAGACGTCAGGGCTCCAGCTGGGGCGCTGTCACTCTGGGGCTGAGGTGGGCCAGGCTCAGCCTCCAGTCCCTCGTGGAAGGGATCCCTTGAGGCAGAGATCACCGTTTTCCAGGTGAGTTGGGAGGCAGGGGACCTCATACAGGTTGCCCAGACCAAGGGCACAGAGCCTCCCCGCAGCCCTGGTGTGATTACCAACAGCCTCTTCCACCTACAAGACTGTCCTAGTTTGGGCAATAAGTTACAGGAGCCCTGTGGATCAGACCAGGGGTGCGGGACTCGAGGATCGTCTGACTCCTCTACCCTGTGCTCCTGAGTCACAGGGGTCTGCCTTCATTAGAGGACAGACAACCCAGGGCCCCGACTCATTGGCCCTGCACCCCTCTTCTCCAAGCAGCCCATCCAGTCTCTCCAGGGACGGGAGGGCGTGAGGCTTCTGGTTCCTGTACCCCCACCCCCAGTGCTCCCCCACTGCAATGCCCGCAGGGCCATCAGACTGTTTCCCAGAATGCTGTCCTTTCCTGGGGCCCGGAAACATGTCCCCTGGGTTAACTCAGGGGCAAAAAGAGAGCCCACTGACCTGCAGGCTGTCCGTGGCCCCTGAGACCGAGGACAGGCTTGGCAGGTGACCGCAGGATGGATCGGAGTCATCAGAGTCGACCTCAAAGTCCCAGCCGTGGACGGGGAGGAGGCGCTTTTTCTGAGCAGGAAGGGATGCAGGGGAGGGGAGAGGGAGGGTCGGCCTGGCGGGGGCCGGATGCCCCGACCCCGGGCAGCAAGGGGTGTGGGGGGGGGGTAGGGTGCCTCCACGGGCCCATCTGCCTTCTGTGCTAGACATGAACCTGAGCAGACCCCGAGGAGGCTCCAAGGGCTGCCCGGAGCCCACCCCCCATCACAGGATCTGCACCCGCAGCCCCTCTTAGAAGAGCAGGGGGAAGCACCCGCTGGGCCTCTGACGGGCACCTGGCTGCTCAGAGGCCCCGGGGCTGCAGCCCTGGGGGGCAGGCAGGGCTTCTCGGGGCTAACGGGGGCCCCCCACCCCTCCCCCCTTGGTGAAGGAGGGGCACCCAGCACGGGGAGGAGGTGGGGAAGGGGGCTCCCAAGAGCTCCTTCACCTCTAGATGCTAGAGTAGAGCTTAGCTCCAAATCCTTCCTTCATAACAGTTGCCATCTTTTGAACATATTTGCAGGGAATATTTCAGACACTACAGTGTTCTGGGAGCCCAGTAAATAGCATGAGTACAGTTTTTTATTTTCATAAAAAGATGTGTGTGCTCCCCAGGGAGCAGCCGGCAGAACGGCCAGTATGGTTCTCAGAGACCCCGTGACTCTCCAAGGGTCTCCATCCAGCACCGCCCCTCCCCCATCATCTTCTATCATCCCGCCCAGACCCCCAGAGGCTCTCTTTCCTGCCTTCATCACCAAAAATAAGTGAAAACAGGGCTTCCCTGGTGGCTCAGTGGCAGAACCCACCTGCCAATGCAGGAGACACGGGGTTGATCCCTGGTGGGAAGATCCCACATGCCACAGAGTGACTAAGCCCAAGCACCAGAATTACTGAGCCTGTGCTCTAGGGCCCGGGAGTCACAACTGCTGACCCATGTGCTGAAGGTCCTGAAACCTGTGCACCCCAGAGCCCGTGCTTTGCAACAGCAGTGAGTGAAGTCGCTCAGTCGTGTCCGACTCTTTGCAACTCTGTGGACTGTAGCCCACCAGGCTCCTCTGTCCGTGGGATTTTTCAGGCAAGAAGACTGGAGTGGGTTGCCATTTCCTTCTCCAGGGGATCGTCCCAACCCAGGGACCGAACCCAGGTCTCCCGCATTGCAGGCAGACGCTTTCTCATCTGAGCCACCCAGGAAGCCCTTGCAACAGCAGAGGCCCCTCCAATGAGAAACATGAGCTCCGGAACTAGAGAGAAACCCCCGCACGCTGCAACTAGAGAAGGCCAGCACGCAGCCACAAAAACCCGGCACGGCCAAAAATAACTAATAAATAAAGAACACAGTCTTAAAAAAATAGGTGAAAACAAGCATAAAACCAAAAAAAAAAAAAAACCAGGGCTCATGGTCGGTTATAAACAAAGGCAAGAAAGTTCACAGAGGTCAGCGGGAGGGGGCTGCTTCCCTGAAAGGTACAAAGGCTGACTTGGGGACACCGGTGCCCTCAGGACCCACAAGCCCCAGGACTCCTGGCCAGATGGGCCAGGCTGGAGGTCCAGGCAGGCCCCACCCTCCGCTGCGTGCTCTGGGTTCCCACCAGGAGACGGATGCTGAGAGCTGAGAGCACACCCGGATTTGGTACCCGGCCATCTCAGAGACCGCGGGGCACGGCGGAGGCGGGCGGGTCTCCGGGCTCCTGCCAGGTTAGCTAGTGGAGGCACGCAGAGCCTGAGGTTTCTCAGGAAATCAGAACAGAGGCTCCAGCTTCAGGGGGGATGCGGGCGGGGCTGGGGGAAGACCTACTTGGCCGCCAAGGGGCTGGGCCTGGGCCGCCGTGTCCCCTCCTCCATCCTCATCAGTCTGCTCGTCCTCTCCACTTGGGTCTCCGGGCATCTGCTCAGGCCCACCTGCAGTGGATGCCTGCGTGACTCCACCAGGGAGAGACATGGGGACAAACCATTCATCCCCCCACCCACCCATCCCCCACCCCTCACCCATCCCTCCACCCCCCTCCTCCCTCCACCTGCTGTGAAGCAACCCGACCAGGCCCTCCGCTGGCCTCCAGAGCCCTATCAGAGCATCGCTTAGGGCTGGTCTGAATCACAGCAGGAAACCAACACCCCGCATCACTTTCACCGACAGTTGCTTTCACTGACCGCCTCCTAGGGATCTGAAGACATTGCGGTGTGGTGGCCGAAGGAGCCCTGGAGCTCAGTCACATTCGGCCCAACAAACCTCTTCACCTGCAGTCCATTCACCTCCTTCTCTGCAGCTGCCCCGGGAGGCGGGGAGGCTCAGCCCCTGGCCCCCCTCCCCGCCTCTCTCCTCCTGACCCGGGCACCTTTCTCACCTGCGTCCCCAGACCTGCCCGCCCCCGTTACCCCCAGTGCAGCCTTATTCTTCCCTCTTTTCTCCTGTTCGCACTGGCCTGGCCTGGGTTCTTCTCTTAAGACACTACCGGGGTGACCCCGTGAATTCTAGGGTTCAGTCTGGAAGCCTCAGGGATCATCCACCCTGCTCAGGGGCTGAGGGCACCCTGGCACCTCTGTGAGCAGGAAGGACTTACTGTAGGCATCAGATGCGCTCCGCACTGCATCAGGTAAACCTACGATGGAGGAAAAGGTGCCGAGGGGACAAGCATTCTCCAGGAGCCACCTGCCCAAGCCGGGCTTCCTTTCCTGCCCCCGACACTGCCTGCCTGTCCTGTTTCGGGGGCGGAAGAGGGGGGCCGTGGGGAAATGCACCCACCGCTCTGAAGCCTCCCACGCAGGGAAGACCCCAGAGGGCCCCCCACCCCTACCCTGCCTGGGCCAGGTTTCAAAACGCTCACTTTGATCCTTTCTTCTTTGTAACTTTGAATACTTTTTTTTTTTAAAGGCACGACTTTCCCCAGTTCGCGCTCGCTCCCTGCACCCTTTCTCCTGTGCTGCGCTGAAAGGGGCCAGCAGGGAGAAGGCAGCCCCCCTGGGCCATCTCCTGGCCTGAGCCGGCCTCGCGGCCCGGCCGCCACCAGCAGCGGCCGGAACCGGGTCTTTGGTTGCCCCACAGCGCCACCTCCTGGCCCTCAGCGGTGACAGTTCGGAAATGGGCGGTTCCGGGTGGTACTGGCTCCCGCGGCTCTGGGCCCTGGCTGGGCCGTCAGAATCCTCCTGGCTTTTTACCTAAGGCGGATTCCTGAGTCCACCCAGGTCTCTAGAAATAAGCGCCCCCCACCTCATCCCGGGGCGAGGCCCAGGTCCTCGGGGTTGTGATGTGGCTGCGGTTTCCCACCGCGAGAGGGGACTTGAGATTCTCAGATGCTCCGCAGGATGGCTTTTCCCACGTTGCCTGTGGCTCCCACCCACACTCCTGCTGCAGGAGGACCCCTTGGCTGGCTGGCCGCTGGCCGAGCCGTCACGGGGGATTTACTGATAAGCTCCAGCTAAGACAGAGGTACGGGACCTGGAGAAGCAACCCAGGGAGGAGGTGGGGGAACCCCCCCAAGAATAGGGTGACGGTGCCTCCCCGTGTCACCGGGGCACCCCTAGTGACACTGGCTCTCTCAGCGTGGTTCTCAGGAGGACCGCTTTACTCTTACAAATGTCCTGGTTTCGATGATTTATCACATGCCCCACAGCCCCGGCCCAAGGAAGGTCCCTCACCCCGCGGCGATCTGTTCCTCAGGTGCGAAGAGCCATTACAGGTGAGGGTGCCTCTGGGTGGTCTGTGCTAAATTCAACAGCGTCCTAAGGGACTGCCCTGGCAGTCCAGTTGGCTAAGACTCCACGCTACCAATGCAGGTGACCTGGGTTCGATCCCTGGTCAGGGAACTAGATCCCTCATGCTGCAACTAAGGGTTCAGATGGCGCAACTAAATATCCCGTGTGCTGCAAAGACCTAAGACGCCAAGTGCCACAACTAAGACCCTGCGAAGCCAAAGAAACACAAACAAATACAATAAAAGCACAAAAGGGTGTGCTAAGATCCCTCTGAAACACCTGCGCCAGGCCCAGTGAGTATGCAAATGCCCTGGGGGTGGCCATACCCAACTGCTGCATCTGCCCATTAACCTGGGGCTTTAAGGGTCACAAGACACAAGGCGGCACCCCCTCAGAAGGCCCGGGGGAGATGGCCAGGCTGTGGCGCAGGGAGGACACCCTCAGTCTCAGGAGCATGGCACCTTTTCTGGACCTGCAGGGGCTCCAGACCCAAGGGCACTGGCCTCAATCCCCCAGGTAGAGACAGTCAAGATGCTGAGCCCTGGCCTAATAGCTCTCATAGCCTGGATGCCTGGCCAGGTGTAATGGCAGAGTCTGAAGCTCAGGTGACCGGGTGACAGGCTAGTGCTTCCTGAAAACACTGCTCAGTTCTCCCCATTCAAGTTCAGGAGGAACTCCCAAGGTCAGGCAACCTCACAGCCTTCCCTGAAATATTCGTCAACTCAAATGGCTTCAAGGTGGACAATACAGGTGAACACACGTTAGTGTAAGAGCACAGTCTGGATTTCAAGTTCTTCATGGAATAAATACTTGGATTCAAAATATGAAAGCCACCGATTGAGTTACAATCCATCTCTTTAAGTCTTGATTATCATCAGACTCAATGGGAAATGTTTGTTGAAAAGACAGAGTCTAGGCACCAAATCGGACACCTAGGGAGGAGGCCCACTCCTTACCTGCTCCCCGCAGCCTCTCACAGAGGGACCGGACCACCTGGGCGCTCCCGAAGCGCTTGAAGCGGGCTCTCACGTGCCCATAGTACCACTCCAGTGAGCCCATCTTCACGACCCTGCAGGCGGAGACACGGAGCTCAGGCTCATGCCCTGCCCTGGGGGCGCGCGCGCGCGCGCGCGCGCACACACACACACACACACACACACACACACACACACACGTGTCCCTGGAAGGGACAGGCCAAGGCCCCCATCTGCAGGACCCTCCGACCTCCAGGTCCCACTCACCTGGCCAGGTGGCAGGGGTCACAGAGCCAGCCCTGCTCCTCTGGGTGGGGGTGGCCGCAGCCTCTGCAGGTGAAGAGGTGGCAGTCCAGGCACTGCCTCTTGGGGGTCTCCAGGAGCCGGTAGGGCTGCAGGCAGTGGGTGCAGTGCGTGTTGCTCAGGTGGGCCGTGTCTGAAAGCAGATCTCTCCTGGAGTTTTCCTCCTTAATCTTGCCCTTCAACCCCCTTTATTGGAAACAAGAAAATACCGGACCCCTTGTTTTTGCAACAAGCTTTAAACGTGTACACACACACACAGAGCTATCAGATTCAAAGATTCAGACAATAGTGGCCCCAAAGTCATGTGATGGCACCACAGGCAGGCCTTACTGTCCATAGCACCACCCCCACCCCACTCCAGGGAAGACCAGCAGGCTGGGTTCAAACACATGCCATTCAGGAATCCAAACACGCCATGTTCATAGATGTGATATTGCATTTCAGCACTTCTGTGACTCGCTATGAGGTTACATTTTCCCAGGCTGTATGCCTATGACTTTTTTCATTGCCAAAGGGGTGCAAACCATACAGATTCGGCATCACAGGAGGGGGCCACCCACACGGCTCGCACAATCTCACGTGACTCAGTGTAACTGGAGGAGGACGGACAGAGGTCCTGGAGCCCAGGTTTATTCCCCAGCTCTGACCCTGAGCCCAGAGAGTTTCTGATGCAAAGCCCACAGCCTGTAGGCTCCGCCCAGGCACCCTGTGCAGCTGGATGAACGTGGAGCCATGACCACTAGAACCAAGGGTCCAAGCTCCCTCAGACCAGGTGGGGTCAGTGGCTCCAAGAAACTAGCAGAGATGGAGTTGGGGGGGACCCTGGGGGGTGCACCCTTGTCGGGCCACACAGTTATCTAGAGTAAATCTGTTGCCCAGTTTCATTGTTTAAGAGGAAATTAGATCCCACAGACCGCAACTAAGAGTTTACATGCTCTAACTAAAGATTCCATGTGCTGCAAACAAAGATCCCTCGTGCTGCAACTAAGACCCAGCTCAGCCAAATAAATAAACAGAAGAGGAGGTTAGAGAAGACAAAATCCAGGAGGTCCTGGTCTGGTCAGAACAGCAGCAGGAGTCAGACAGGACAGAGTGAGAAGCCTCATCCAGATGTTGGGGTGATGCTTCCTTCTCCAGGGCCCGGCCGGCCACACCCGCTCTGCCTCCCTGGCCTGAGTGAATGGTGCTGAGTTGGGGACAATACTAGGTAAGCGGAGGTCAGGTCCGGATCTGATTGTGAGAAGCTCAACCCAGACCAGACTAAGGGGGCCATAAAGGCTCAGAATCACAGCGGTCCCACTGCTGCCTGAATGTGCTCAGTCCCTCAGTCGTGTCTGACTCTTTGCGACCCCATGGACTGTAGCCCACCAGGCTCCTCTGTCCATGGGGTTCTCCGGGTGAGAATACTGAAGTGGGCTGCCATTCCCTTCTCCAGGGATCTTCCCAACCCAGGGATCGAACCCAGGTCTCCTGCATTGTGGGCAGATTCTTTACTGTCTGAGCTGCCCGAATAACCCCTAAAAAGGCTACACAGAGAGTCCTGAGGGCAAAGTCAGACAGTCTTTCCTCCTGGAGCAGGGTGAGCTGACTCCCCAAGTCGGTTCTCCAGAATAAGACTGAAGAGTGCCAGGAAAACCAGCTCTTCACACCAGCGAGTGTTCAGCAGCAGCTTCCCAGTGAGCTTGCCAAGTGGAACTGCCTGGAAAATGTGCCCCCGACAATGAACACACTGCTCTTGTTCTGGCTGCAGAGAATGTCTGCCAAATGCAATATTTTTAGTTTTAGATGAGATCAAATTAATCCATTCTTAGTGACAAAAGTTAGCCAGACACTAGATGCCATTGTCTCCAGAGAACTCCGCAGAAACTGTGGTTTCTGATGGGGACGCCCCAGAGCAGGGTGGGGGTCTAAGACAAGGCAGTGATTCTAAGGAGCTCTGGGAACCTCCTGATTAAACTAGGCGTTGGCTATGCTCTGCTGACTTCCCTCTCCCAACTATGCACTAAAGTACTCATGAAGACAGACACAAAATAAGACTCTTGGCCCCCAAGCCAAGAAACACAGTCTAGAGGTAGTAGGAACCTAAAAATACTGTTATACACTGCCAGTCTAGATAAAGCTGCATTGACAAGGTGAAGAAAGTGTCTGCCTCAGTCTTCCCACCTGGCCCAGGGGAGCACCTGGGCCAGGTGGGAAGGGCCTAGTCTTCAGATCCACTCTTGCTGTCTCTACTTCAGCCAGAGAACCTAGAGGCCACCCCTTGGCTGGGCAGGGCCTTCCTCCCAGTAAGTGTCCCTCATTCTCCTTCCAGGTAGAGTCAGACCCCCTGGGAAGAAAGATGAGGATATGGGGAAGTACGCAGCATCTTAGGATATGAAAGTGAAAGTGCAGGACATGAGGTCCTCTGAAATAAGAGCTCGCAGAGTCCAGAGGTGGTGGATATATTTCAGGTGTTGAATTTGGGGGGAACAGATAAAGACACTTTGCTTCAGACTCTTTAAAACATAACTTCTCTTCTTCACAGCTGGAGAACAGGAGGGTGGGAAGAGGGGACCCCATGTTGGTCCAGCAGAATAACACCAGATGCTGGCCAGCCACGGAACATATCCACCAACCTGGAGAATCTGACGGGCCAGAGACATCCATAGCCTGCTTATCACAAACATGGGGTTGACCAGATGTCCCTGCACTACAGGCACTTCAGCAGGCAAAAGCCTAATGTGAAGCTGCAGATCAAAGTCACCTTCAGGAATACAGATGCCTGAATAAGATATACCACCAGAAACAGAGGAAGACTTGAAGCCATCTCTGTGCTGTGCTGAGTGGGCATAAGAGGGAGGAGCAGGAGGTAAGAAGACCACAGACCACATCCACTGAGATGGAGAAGACTGGGCTAAAGTGAAGATGGAAAAGGAACCGAAGTTGGCGACGAGGAGGGGAATGGGCAGAACGTCAAGTCCAGTGATTCAGAATAGTGGTTCTCAAAGTGTGGTCCAGGGGCCTCCAGGGGTCCCCCAGACCCCCTGACAGGGGCCACAATGTCAAAAATCTTTTCACATTAACACTAAAGTTTGTCTTTTCTGTTCTTGCGCCCCTGCATGAGCCATGCAAAAGCAGTGGTGGATGAAAGTTCTGGGATCTCAGAGCAGATCAAGACAGAGGAACAGACTGCACCTCTGCTCTCTGTCAGAAAGAAAAGGAAAGCATGTCTTGATGAAGTGTGGCTTTGATTGAAAGTATGTCAAGTGGGACTTCCTTGGTGGTCCAGTGGTTAAGAATCCACCTGCCAATGCAGGTGACACGGGCTCTTCCCGGGTCGGTGAAGATCCCACATGCCACCAGGCCACTAAACCCGTGTGTGACGGCTACTGAGCCATGAGCTGCAACTACTGAAGCCCACCTGCCTCGTTCTTCAGTCACTCAGTCGTGTCTGACTCTTTGTAACCCCACGGACTGCAGCATGTCAGGCTTCCCTGTCCTTCACCATTTCCCAGAATTTGCTCAAACTCATGTCCACTGAGTCAGTGATGCCATCCAACCATCTCATCCTCTGTCACCCCCTTCTCCTCATGCCCTCCATGTGTCCCAGCATCAGAGTCTTTTCCAGTGAGTCACTCTTCGCATCAGGTGGCCTAAGTATTGGAGCTTCAGCTTCAGCATCAGTCCTTCCAATGAATATTCAGGGATGATCTCCTTTAGGATGGACTGGCCCTAGAATTCCACAACAAGAGAAGCCATCGCAATGAGAAGCCCTCACACGGCAATGAAGAGGAGCTGCTGCTAACTCAACTGGAAAAAGCCTGCAGGCAGCAACAAAGACCCAGCACAGCCAAAAATAAACTCACCAGTTAATTAAAAAGTATGTCAAGTGATGGTATTTGTTGCCAGTGACAAAACCCAGGCTTTCAAGCTCAGAGAAGACTTTTGGGAAACTTTTATGTCTCTGCCGCTCTGAGGTTGAGAGTTTTCTGTCACAGAGAGGTTTCCGATGCGATCAACAGTGACGATGCATGCGACTGCTTCGGGTATGCATAATGAAATGTGCCGACATCTGGAAAGTCTGCACAGGTGTCACCAAACCACAAGCGGCTAGAAGAACCATTCCACGTGTGACACAGACCAGCGGATGTTAATGCAACGGGGAAGGGAAAGCTCACTGACATGATTTCAGATTCCACATTGCAACTTTAAGAAACTACCAGTCATAGGGTTTTCATGTATTGTCAAAACATAACATCCATAACCACCTGGAAAGGCACCTCCTTCTTTTTCCCACTACATCTGTATGAAGCCAGATTTTCTTCAGCAACACATCACAACACACTGAGCGCAGAGGAAATATCAGAATTCGGTCATCTCCGCTCATGCCAGACCGGAAAGGGGTTTTCAAAAAACACACAACAACGCCATAGTCCTCAATTACGGTTTTGTTTTGGGAAGATTTATTTTTCATAAAATTTTTATTTCGTTATAAGGGGGTTATTGTTCTTTTAAATAAATGAACAACTACTTTTAAAATGCCCAGTTTCAATTTTTGATGGGTAAGGATAGACAGATATAACCCGGGTAAACAAAATCTCTTTGGAGTTTCCAAAAATTTAAGAATCTAACAGGTCCCTCGGGGCAAAATGCTTGAGAACCACTTATTTTGAAGCCACACGTTTGCTCTCCTGAATGCAGAGGAAAGGGCTGAAGAGACAGGAGTGACGAGAGGAGATGATGGCCAGGGCAGAGAAGGGCAAACATCTGGTGGGTAATTCAGGCACACCTCGGAGTTACTGTGGGTTTGGACCAGACCACCACAATAAAGTGAGTATTGCAATACAGTGAGTCACAGGAATTTCTTGGTTTCCCAGTGCAAATAAAAGTTATGTTTACACTATACTGAAGTCTAGTAGGTATGCAATAGCATTATGTTTGAAAGAACAATGCACATACTTCGAAGTATTTTAGTGTTAAAAAGTGTTAACCATCTTCTGAGTCACGTTCTGTTTGATGGTTGAGGGACGGCTCTGTGTTGATGGCTCCTGACTGACCAGGGAGGTAGTTGCTGAAGGCTGGGGTGGCTGTGGCAACTTCTTAAAATAAGACAATGAAGTCTGCTGTGTGGATTGACTTCCTTTCATGAACAGATTTTTTGTAGCATATAATGCTATTTGACAGCAATTTACTCATAGTAGAACTTCTTTCAAAATTGGAGTTAGTTCTCTAAAATCCTATTTCTGCTTTACCAACCAAATTTATGAATATTCTAGATGCTTTGTTATCATTTCAACAATCTTCACATCATCTTCACCAGGATAGACCTATCTCAAGAAACCGCTTTCTTTGCTCAGTCCTAAGAAGCAGTGCCTCATCTAAGTTGTACCATGAGATTGTATCAATTCCCTCATGTCTCGGGCTATACCTCTAATTCTAATTCTCTTGCTACTTCCATCACATCTGCAGTGGTTTCCTCCACTGAAGTCTTGAGACCCTCAAAGCCACCTGTGAGGGCTGGAGTCAACTTCTTCCACACTCCTGCTAATGTTGATACTTTGACTTCTTCCCATGAATTGCAGATGTTCTTCATAGCATCTAGAATGATGAATCTCTTCCAAAAGGCTTTCAATTTACTTTTCCTAGATCCATCCAAGGAATCACTATCTACGGCAGCTATAGCCTCCTGAAAGGGATTTCTTAAAGAATAAAACTTGAAAGTCAACATTCCTCCTTGAACCATGGACTGCAGGATGAATGTGTGTTACAAAGTATGAAAACTCTCTTAATATCACTGTTCATCTCCATAAGAGCTCTTGGGGGATGTTTTGCATTGTCAACGAGCAGTAATATTTTGAAAGGAATCTTTTTCTGATCAGTGGGTCTCATCAGTGAGCTTAAAATACCCAGTGAACCATATTGTAAACAGATGCGCTGTTCATCCAGGCTCTGTTGTTCCATTTATAGAACACAGGCAGGGTGGATTTAGCACAGTTCTTCAGGGCCTCAGGATTTTCGCAATGGTAATGAGCACTGGCTTCAACTTAAAGTCACCGGCTGCATCAGCCCCTAACAAGAGGGCCAGCTTGACCTTTGACACTTTGAAGCCAGGCATTGACTTCTCCTCTCTAGCTATGAAGGTCCTAGGTGGCACCTAAAATCAAGGTGTTGGCAGGAGTGTGATCCTTCCTAGAGGCTCTGGAGGATGGTCTGGTCCCTTGTTTTTTCCAGCTTCTAGAAGACACTTGCTTTCTCTGGCTCATGGCTCTTCAGAGTTTTCCATCTTCAGAGTCAGCAGTGGTGGGTTGAGTCCTTCTCACAATAAATGACCCTTATACGTTGTCCTGTCTCCCCCTTCCTTTGATTTATCAGGCTCCTTGTGATCACACTGACCTACCCGGTTAACCCATGATTGTCCTCCTGCATCCAGGCCCCTGACCAGCGGCCTTTCTTGCACCTGGAATTTTTATTCCACCAGGATTCAGAGGGGAAAGTGTGTGAGCAGAGATCTTACTCCCAACTGAGAGATTTCAAGTATGAAATCCCTACCCCCTGTCCTTCCTGAGAAAACAACTTGAAGATGTGCTCCAGAGGACCGAAAATCGAATCTCAAATATGACCCTTAAGGATGAGTGCAAAAGAACCAATGAGGCACAGAACTGAGGGACAACAGTATTAAAAGTATGTCAACCAAGTGAAACATAAGTGTCAGAGAGAATTGCTGCAAGAGGACAAGCATCAATTAACAAGGATAGAAAGAAATTACATGATCTAAAGTTCTGACTATATGAATAAGTATCAGGAATTATAACAAGGGAAATGGAAACTTGCTGAAGTTCAGTGGTTTTTCCAGCAGTCGTGTATAGATGTGAGAGTTGGACCATAAAGAAGGTTGAGCCCTGAAGAGTTGATGCTTTCAAACTGCAGTGCTGGAGAAGACTCTTGAGAGGCCCTTGGACAGCAAGGAGATCCAACCAGTTAATCCTAAAGGAAATCTACCCCGAATATTCACTGACGGGCTGATGCTGAAGCTGAAGCTCCAACACTTTGGCCACCCAGTGCGAAGAGTTGACTCATTGGAAAAGACCTTGATGCTGAGAAAGATTGAAGGCAAAAGGAGAAGGGGCAGCAGAGGATGAGATGGTTGGATAGCATCACGGACTCAATGGACATAAATTTGAGCACACTCCAGGAGATGTGGAGGACAGAGGAGCCTGGAGTGCTGCAGTCCATGAGTTTGCCAAGAGTCGGACACGACTTAGTGACTGAACAACAACAGCAAAGTTCTTTGAAGTCTTCTGAAGAGAGTGAGCAAGTGATGAAAAAAAGGATAAAGAGGAATTATATAGTGATGTGTGAACAACAGACTGCTGAGAGGGAGCCTCACCGAAATCTTGTAAGTGATCTCAGACCAAAGTTCATCTCCAGGCTTTGCTGGCAGCTGACTTCCTGGTTCAGCTTCCGTGTTTTCAACCCCAGAGCTGTCTGTCAGTGGTGCTAAGTGGCCCAGCAAAGGGCGACCTCAAATTCCTCATTATTTATTTATTTTTAAGGCAAGTCATAGTTTGCAAGCCATGTCTCACGCCAGGAGATCTTTCATGGATAATCTCAGGCATTTGGGTTTGTTTGCAAAGATTACAAATCCACATCACCACCTGTTTGCCTTTCTGGGGACGGTTCACAGCCTAATATTTGACTTGTGGGCTGTGCCCTCGAAAACAGTGTTCTATGTAGGAAAATTCAGGTCCTCACCCAGCGACAGGAGTCACCCATGCATTCTCAATTACCCCTTTCCTTTTTAAACATGGGGATTTCTGTGTTTTTCTAATTTCGAAATTTCTTTATCACTCTAATTTTAAGACTTTCTTTATAGGTCAAAGATATAACTCACCATCATTTCTGTTAAAACTTTCTTCTAATTTTTAAAAAATTAAACATTGTCTTTTTAAATTCAGATGTACATATTTAGTTAATACTTATTGATATGTTGTGCTGTGATTTCTCCCTGTCTTGTCACATGTAGGTTTTCCCACCTCAAGATTAGGCACATGTTTATCTATATTTTCTTCCAGTAATTTTCATAGTTTCATGCTTTACCCTTTTAATATATAAGTTAGAAACTGAACTTAGGTCAAACTCCCTCCCCCAGTCTTGCACTCATGGTCAACTGTCCCAACACTCAGCTTTAATTAATCCTTCCCTTTCTCACTGGTATGAAGTGCTGCCATTGTACTGCAAACTGTTACACATACCTGGTTGCATTTTAGAACTCTCACGTTGGTCACTGATTATTTACATCTGTGAAAGGGCCATGTTATGTTAATTAATGTAGCATTAAACACTTTTTATTATCTCAGGGAATAAGGCCCTGCCTATCAGTCTTACTTAAACTGCTGTGTCTTACGTCTTCATTTTCTACAATGTTTTTTCATATCCCCCACATTCTTTAGGAATTTGACCCTAATTCCTCAAGAGCCGACATCACTGCAGCGCTCTTCCCACATAGAGGATGTGGTATCACTTGTTACAGTTTACAGTTTGGGCATGCTGTTAGGGATGTTTTCTGCTGTTCCTTATTTGGCTATTACACATTTCTTTTTTTTATTGGAGTGTAATTTCTTTACAGTGTTCTGTTGGTTTCTGCTGCACAATGAAGTGAATCAGCCGTATGTATACATATAGCGCCTCCCTCTTGCACGTCCCACCCATTCCTCCATCTAGGCTATCAAAGAACATCGAATTGAGCTACCTGTGCTATTCAGGATCTCACTAGCTATCTACTTTATACATGGGAGTGAATTTATGCCAAACCTAATCTCCCAATTCATCTCACCTTCCCCTTCCTCCTTAGGTACTTCATGTTTTTTTTATAAATAGGATTTTTCTATGTACATTCTGACTGGTTACCTCTGGTGTCTACAGAGGGGACACTGATTTTATTTTATTTTCTTGTATCTTATATAGCTAGACGACTAAATTCTGTTTTTTTTAAATTTTGTAGGTAACTATCTTAGGTTTTTATCTTCTGCAGGTAATAGTTTTGGATTTCCCTGTCCATTGGTGTACTACTTATTTTGTTACCTTTTCTAATTGCACTGGCTAGCACTAATAGAACATGCGAAACTGGTCATGATAAGCGGCAATGAAGAAATTCTTTTCTTGTTTCTAACATTAATATATCATGATGGCTACTGTTTGAAGCATTTTTTCATCATGTTAAAAAAGTATCCTTTAATTTCAAGCTTGGATCATTTGAAATTAAGGAAGCAAGATGTGCCAGCGTTTAGCAGGGCGTTAGGGCCAAAGGAAAGGCTTTCTGTGTTTTTGGTTGTTTGTTCTTGCTTTTGCTTCGTTTGTTTCCGTATGGTGCTAGACCCCACTGACATTCCAAGCAGAAGCCAGAGGACAGAGAGGGAGTAACTGAGGCAGCTCCAGGAGCTGGGGGCAGAGGAAAGGTCCAGCGTACCGGCGAGGACCCAGAGAGGGAAGACAGGGTGGATGTGAACACGCTAAGTGCAGGGATGGGGGAGGTGATGCCTGGTAGCCTTGAGCCTTCTGTGAGGAAGAAGGTGAGCTCATTCCAAGGCCCGGGGTCTTGGAGGGGAGTGAAGGTTGGATGAGCTGCCTAATGATTTCTGTGCATTTTGGGGTTTGGGATTCTCTGGAGTGCAGCACTGTGTTCTGAGGGGAAGCCAGGAATAACATCACACTCTGTGCAGTGAATACCCCACCCCCCAGTCGCTGGTCGCACAGGCCAACTTCAGGGAGAGATTATATCTGCCTGGGGCTAAATCAGAGGCTATACGGCCTCCCCCTTCCTCCTTCAATTCCCAAAATAGTCTGCAAGGAAAGCTGTTTGGAAGCTCCACAAGGCACCCGGCACTCAGGAGCTAGCTAGCCCCCCAGGGACATCCTCCTGGTCAGTTGAGAGGGGAGGTCTACCAGCAGCCCTGGTCCCTGGAACAAATGTGTTCTATGTGGGACATCTTGTTAGGAGGCTCACAGAGAAGACAGACCAAGATGCTCCAGGGAGAAGGCTAAGTGGTGCTGGTCCTACCACATGTGAGAGGGTGCTGCAACCTTCGCCCAGGCCCCGCCCCAGTATCCTTTACAGGGTGATGCTCCCACCTGGGGAAAAAGACTGAACAGCAATCCATCTAACACACATTTCTGTTAACTTTGTAAACATGAAGTGAAATGCATTTTTGTTTGATTGTTTCCTAATTGGTATATTTGGTGAATCGTCTCTCAGTAAATCGACCTTGCTGCTGGTGAACTGACCTCGAGTGCACACATTGTGTCCAACTGATGTGTATTCAGGATGGGAAAGTGCTTTCTAAGTAATGAATGTGTTTGGTTCTTGGTTCCACAGTTTTTTCCCCCTCTATTGACTTTGTTCTCTCAATGACCTTGGTAAGGTTTTGAGCTGGCCCATTCATTTGGCCTCTCTTTCGGAGTGTGTCAAAGACATCAAAACCTCATCTGATTGCTGTACATCTGAACCTAACATCGCCTTGTAAACCCACTATGTTTCAATAACAATTAAAAAGAACCCCTGCTCATCTGAACAACCCCTGAGCTGTTCAGTTTGTTACAGTCACCCACTCAGTGCTCAGCTGAGGGCCAGCGTCTGCATGCAGGCTGTTGTTGATTCAGAGACTAGAGACCCAGGAACTGGGAACGTACATGAGGACCCCAAGGGACCGTGCAGAAATCCCAATGTGCTACAGAGACTGGGATATTGTGGTTGCAGGAAATGGATGGTTAACATTGAAATTGGTTAAATGCAGAGATTAACATTGAGATGAGGCCAGGAAGAAGGAGGTTTATGATTTTTAAAATGTCTTCAGTTTCATAGAAGACTGCTGGTATTTTAGCCAACTCACTCTACAGAGCCAATGTCAGTGTCCAAACACCAAGCAGTCTTCATTCTGAGCCTGCGCCCTTCCTAAGTCTCAGCCCCGCCTGAGCAGAACTTGAACCTGTGGCCTCTGGCCTCACGGAGCCGCAGAAGCACATGTCTGGGTCCTGCTCCCGGGGGTCAGGGGGACACTGGGGAAAAGGCTCATCACAGGCAGAGGCGGCTTCACCCCTTGCTGCTCGGATAACCAATGACACCAAGCAAGAGACAACCACATTGGTGTTTCCACAGACGCCCTTCGCTTAGCCCCGCAGCTCATCTCTTCCAAGCGCATCACCAGCGGGCCGGTGCACACAGGAGGAGCTAACACAGGAGCACTTCTGGGCGCCAGCATCCTTGTCTGGACTCTGGTGTGGATTTTCCCAACCACCGCCTCTCTGCATGCGGACACTTCCAGGGACCACGTCCTGGGCTGTCGTCTTTAACAAGCTCACCCCTAATCATCACACGTCTGGCCGAGAAGACACTAAATTCTGAGCAGGAGGCCTCGGGGACTTCGGAACGAGGATGTCACCCTGACCTTAAATGACTGACCAGGGCCCTGACCTGATCCACGGCCCCCCAGGAGAGAGGGTGTCACCCGCGGGGTCCTTTGGAGACTTCCTTTCCAGCAGTAGCTGGAGGCTACCTGGGTGAGTCTCCCCTTTGCAACCTGAAATGACTTCAAGAAATATGGAAAGTAAGGGTGACCGGGGTCAGGAGGGTGTGGTGCTCCCTGCAGGCAAGAAACAGGAGTTTCTACAAAACTACCTGGGCTCTGCCTGGACAAAGGGAGGGGCTGACGCCCTCAAGGGTCTCCCTGGAGAGCTGGGATCCCGTCCCCTTTATCTGTCCTTCGATAAAGGCATGGAGTGGGGGGGTCTGAGCTGCCATTAAAAATAAGAGAGACAACAGCTGGGCTGCCCGGAGGGGCTGTGATCCCTGGACAGGAACGACCAGGCGGGCTCCGTCACTAAGACTCCCACGGCCGGCTCTGGGCCCGGGTGCAGCCTCCAGGTTGAGGCAAAGAGCGGAGACATGAGGCAAAGCGGGCGCCTGCCCCAGTCAGCACCGGGCGACTCCCACAGCCGGCTCTGGGCCCTGGTCCTGGGGTCGCGGCAACTGATGGGAACCAGGGCTCCAGAAACCCGTGGGGTGAAAGCTGCTTTGTACTGAAAACCCAGGGGTGGCCTGCAGCCCAGGACAGAGCAGGGGGGAGCGGGCTGCACAGAGAGGCAGCAAGAAGGCTCCTGGCGCTGATCCAGAACCCTCTCCAGGAGACAGTTGTGTGCTTGCTTTAGGCCGCAGGCTTTGGCGTGATTACAGCAGCCACGGCCTCTGTAGGTGGGCACTCCCACAATCCTGTCTTGCTGGGCTCCCGTCCGGGGTGTGCGGGGCCGCCCTGTCCGCCTCGTGTCTAATGGGCCACCCAGGGCCCACAGATCTGTGTCCTGGTTCCCTCCACACCTGCTCTGCCCTCAGCTCCCCTGGGTGAGGTGAGGACCCCTCCACACCCACAGTTACTCAGGCCCTGACTCTGGAGTCATCAGTGACCTCCACGCTTCCCCTAAAATCAAAACCCCATGACCAGCCCTTGGGCAAACTTGCTGGCTCCCCCTTGACAGCTCATCTAACTGCTTCTCAGCAGCCTGCCGGCTACAGAGCAGAATCGGGGTCTTGCTACTCCCTTGCCTAAAGGCCTGCACCACACAGAGAACAGCCAGTCCACGTCCTGCCGAGACCCTCAGCCTCGTGATTGCCTGCACCCCACCCCAGCTCTGACCTCTTCTCTGCCCTCCACTGCCAGGAGCCTTTCAGGCCTTTCCCTTGACCACTTCCCACCCTCCTTGAGTCTTCACTTAACTTCTCCTTTGCAATAGGCCTGCCAACCCACAAAATACCCAGAGGCAACAAGGGAGCCCAGGAGACAGCTAAGCCTTGGAGGTTTGGCGGAGGAAGATGCAAAGCAGAAGAAGAACAAGTAATGCCAAGGGGGCTTTAGCTCAGCCCACGGGAGAGACCTGCAAGATGATGCTGGGGCCTCCACTGTGAGGATGGGGTGCCCCCAGCTCTGCTGGGAAGAGGCAAAAGTCCGCCTTTGTCCTGAAAGCCCTTGGTCCCAGCTTCTGGGTGTGGCAGAGAAGCATTAAGGCTTTCCCTCTTCATCACCTTTATTCATGCAAGGCTGTGGTCTTAGCATTAGGAGAGAATGTCACCCTGGCGCTGGATCAAGTTGAAATAAAACTATACAGGGAACGTCTGACCATCAGGAGAGAAGTCAGAGCTCCTTGTTTTAATTAAGGGGGAACTGAGATCAGAAAGCATGTGACTTCCATCCAGTGTCCTCCACTGAGTTACTGCTGTCTGCCGGCCCAGAGACCCCCGAGGTGCAGGCCCCTCCAGAGATACTAGGGCCAGCTGCGAGGGTCCCGCTACACACACTTACTCTAGTCTTTCCTCTTCCTTCCTTCGAAGGTCGAAGTCCCGTTGAACCACCTCCCAGACATGCTTGGCCTCTTCATCCGTGAGCTTGGAAAGATCCAGTGTCTTCCCCATCTCTGCTGCTCGTCAAGGTTACACCTGGAGTAACACAGGGCCCAGCGGTCAGCCCAGGAAGCCCGTGCGGGTGCCGGCCGAGTCACAGAGGAAGAGGCAATGCAGAAAACACTGACTTCCCAGGAGCTGGAACCTGGGTTAAGTCGTTTTTGAAAATAGGCAAATGTGTGTCTGGAAAGACGCACAGTCAAAATAAGTAAACCCACGTGTAGAGTCCCCAGAGCTCAGGTCAGAATTCAGATGACACTGTGCCCTTTCTGGACACTGAAGATCCCAATCCATGCCAAGAGGACAAAGGAAGGAAAACCCAGCTGTCACAAACCAAGAGAAGCAGAACTTCACCACCTTGCTCACTACCCAGGGTGCGCTCCGTGAACCAGCAGCATCTCCCGGAGCCTGTGAGAGATGCAGACTCCCAGGCCCCGGCCCTCCTGATTCAGAATCTGCATTCTGACAAGGTCCTCGATGGGTCCTCCACCTGTCTCCCCCTCCCCCAGCACGCCCACCCTTTGAGCGTGTCTTCACACCTAACAGCTAGTCGGGCATCATTTCATATATCGTGATGACCGCAGTGTCTCTCTGGCACGCGGGGATACATTTTTGTGCCCCACCTCTCTGGTCTGTGGCAGGTGGACAGTAGACCCTCGGCCAGAGACCACGATTGCTGCACTCGGTCCAACTCTGTTCTGGTGGGACGGGGTTTGGGGGGAGATTCTGTTTGGGTGACGGGATCCTGGTGGGAACCGAAAGCTCAAGAATCTCTGTGTGACTTCAGTGAGTCTTCAGGAAGGACCGAAACCCGCTTTTCAGGAACATCAGAGAAGGGACCCAGTCTGTCTGGCCTCACTGGGAAGCCTTAAACAGCAACCAAACACTCAAATCTGCTTCTGAATTCCGAGCAGCGTCGCCATTCACTGACGCTGACCTCCTGAAAGTGATCTCGGTGCAAATGCAGACACCACCTGCTCTGTGTTAGAGAGCAAGTTTGCTGTACAAGAGGTTAATTAGAAAGAGTGACACTTTCTGAGTAACACTCAGACACCACTTAAAATGAAAGTGGCCATAGAGATCCCATGGCCCGTGGCCATAGAGATGCCTTAAGATAGGTGAAAAATAATTTCTAACTTTTTTTTGCCCGGACCCCCTCAATAGTTCCAAACTCAAGCACTGCGCTGTGAATGTTGTATTAAGAGGATGCCCTGATGGGTCAGAATCATTCAAACTATTTTCTTTATACTTGAAACGAGATTTTTGGACATGAAAATATTAAATCCAAACTGATTCTTGATGTTTCCCCAGAGCACATGGTTTCTGTTTTTCTTTAAAAAATGGAACAAAAAGTCATTTGATGGATGACTGGGGTTTATTCATTTTTGCTTTTTACTGTTGTTGAAAAAATTCTATCATAAGAAGAACATTCATTTGAAATTCTATTTTCAGAGAAGATGAAAGCCGTGACTATCAGCTGAGTAGTCAGCATTCTCTCTCCTCTCCTAAAGGAAAAGTCACAATTCCAGGGTTCATTTCAAGAAACTTAACTTGTGAGGTGTGAGGGAGAGACATAAAACAAAAAGAAACCAGTATATTTTTCTTGCCATGCAAGCTTACCTGTCTTAGAGCGGGTCCGTGACCGATGACCCATGGATGAAAGGCCCAGTATGGGTCAGGACCCCTGCCTGGAGGCTTCACACCCAGAGGACGCACCCCCTGCCCCTCTCAAGCCTGTCTCTTCTGTGTGATGCTTCTTTCTAACTAGGATGGCACTTGGTTTTCCGGCTCAGACAGCAAAGTTGATCGCAGCCTGGGGACTGGCAATACTGGACCAGGGAGTCACCTGCGGAGACGGGGGTGCCTGCCAGGGATGGGGTGGGGAAGACACCCAGGCTGGATGCCCGCTGCCTGGAGTGAGGCCGGGCAGAAGCTGCTGAGCTGTGACCAGAGAGAGATGGCCAGGGCACAGTGCTTCAAGGGAACCAGGGCATCATGACTTAGCACCAACTTGGAGGTTCCAGGGGTGACCCTGAGTGGCTAAGTGAAAGTGTTCGTCTCTCAGTCATGTCCGACAGCTTGTGACTCCCCCGCCAACACACACATCATGGACTGCAGCCCCCCTCTCCAGGGGATCCTCCCAACCCAGGGACCAAACCCAGGTCTCAAACACTGCAGGCAGATTCCTTATGGTCTAAGCCACCAGGGAAACTGATGTGTGTTCATGATGCTCTGTTTAATGAAGCCAGGAAAGATGGAATACAGAGTTTGAAAAACAAGCATCCCACATAGCTAACCCAAGAGCGGACTGTCGGTACTTCATGGGGCAGATATTATCTGAAACCTTTTACTCTGGTGCCTGTTTCTAGCTCTGGTCCAACTTCTGGGAGAGCAGGAGATGCTGGGAGAGGAGGGAAGGAGAGTGATTGGAAACTTCAGACCTGCCCCGTTCATCAGACGCTATGCCATGCAGCTGGGAGGTGATGCTTCCCAGGGAAGCAGGTTCCCAGGACAGCAAGGGATCAGCAGCCTCTGGTCCCTGACACGGGGCTTTATTACGGTGACCAACCTTCCCATTCAGTGAGTTGATGAAGTGCAGAAGCTTCAAGCTTTTAACTACTTTTGTTTATTTTGTCGTTGGTGGTGGTGGTGATGGTGGGTGGGCGGAGGTGGTAGTTTAAAGCTTTTTTTTTTTTCCCATGTTGGACACAGTTGGTTCTAACTAGTTTTTTTTAACTTTTTATTTTTCATTAGGGTGTAGACAATTAACAAACAACGTGATAGTTTCAGGTGAACAGCAGACTGAGTCATACATATACATGTACCCCTTCTCCCCCAAACTCCCCTCCCATCCAGGCTGCCACATAACATTGAGCAGAGTTCCTTGTAAAATACAGGTCCTTGTTAGTTATCCACTTAAAATATAGCAGCGTGTACATGTCCACCCCAAACTCCCTATCCATCCCCAACCCCCTATCCATCCCAAACTCCCTATCCATCCCAAACCCCCTATCCATCCCAAACTCCCATCTTTCCCAGGGCAATGGTAAGTTCGTTCTCTTTGAGTCTGCTTCTGTTTTGTAAGTTCATTTGTATCACTTCTTTTTAGATTCCACATATAAAGGATGTCATACCATATTTCTCCTTCTCTGACAGACTTCACTCAGTATGACAATCTCTAGGTCCATCCATGTTGCTGCAAATGGCATTATTTAAGTTTTAATGGAAGAGTAATATTCCATTATTTAATCGACAAAGGTCCGTCTAGTCAAAGCTATGGTTTTTCCAGTGGTCATGTATGGATGTGAGAATTGGACCATAAAGAAAGCTGAGCACTGAATAATTGATGTTTTTGAACTGTGGTGTTGTAGGAGGCTCTTGAGAGTCCCTTGTACTGCAAGGATATCCAACCAGTCCATCCTAAAGGAAATCAACCCTGAATATTCATTGGAAGGACTGATGCTGAAGCTGAGGCTCCAATACTTTGGCCACCTGATGCAAAGAACTGACTTACCGGAAAAGACCCCAATGCTGGGAAAGATTGAAGGCAGGAGGAGAAGGGGATGACAGAGGATGAGATGGTTGGATGGCATCACCAACTCAATGGCTATGAGCTTGAGCAAACTCTAGGAAATGGCGATGGACAGGGAAGCCTGGCATGCTGCAGTCCTTGGAGTCGCAAAGAGTTGGACACGACTGAGCAACTGAACTGAACAGAATATTCCACTGCATATATGTACCATGTTTTCTTTATCCATTTCTCTGTTGATGGACATTTAAGTTGCTAAAGCTTTTAAAAAACTATCTTTAGAAAATAACCTTAAACTGAATGGAGAATATGCTTGATTTCAGCAGCCAAAGTGGATAAACCAAAAGACACTGGCAATTGGGAGCTGTTAGGACCCTTCTGGCTTGTGTCAGGCTGGTACGTTGATGGGGGCACTTGGGATGTGGTAGAAGGTCCTGTCAGATACTCTGTCAGGTATGGCCACTCGTAAGGACCCTGGATTCATGGAGGGGACAGCCTTCAGCCGTGGTCATCTCTCCCACCGCTCCCAACTTTGCTCACCAAGACCCTGGACTCCACCAGGTATCCCTCCAACCACTACAGTCAGGGGGGAACATGGGGGCAGAGGACATGCCTGACCCACAGAGGGGACAGGGTTCTGACCTGCCCTGGCCCAGGGGAACCTCCCAGGGCGTGCGTGCTGGGGAGGGCAGACTCACCAGCCTCTATCTGCTCCTGCTTTCGCTTGGGTGTAGATAAAGCCTAGTCATGAGCTTCCTGAACAAAACACTTTCAATTTGTGCCTGGTCCAGGGCTCAGATTTAATCACATTGTTAATCTTTGAGACTGTTAGCCCTCCCCAGTCATTTATAAGTTATAATGGAGAAAAGAGAGTGTTACATGAAGTAATGAGCTGGAAAGAGACAGTGGAACTGGTTTTACAAAGTGGATAGCCTGAATCCAGATCACTGCATTTCAACCATGGCTCATCTGTATGTGTTAAAGATTTAAGCTCATATTTTGACCCCATTAAGGGGAAATAGGGGCGGGGGTTCTTCCTACACACAACTTGGGCCAGAGGGGCCCCCTGAGCGTGGGAACGAAGACAAGAATGAGTTGTCACCGCCCGAGCTGATAAACCTTCCAGCAAGCCCAAGTTCCTCTTAAATGCTCTACTACCAATGGCAGGAATGCTCTCTGACTCAGAAGCAGGTGGGTGACCCTTACCGATAAAGGTACAGGCGCATTCTTGGGGGAAGGCCCAGGTGCTAGCTGGGGGCAGGAGGGCTCTGCATTAACCCTTTGTGGCTGTTTCCCAAATTCTGCCCTCAGAGCGGGGCTGTGTGGTTACTCCTGCAGGAAGGGCTGGCTTCCAAGACACGCAACCAACCCCTCAACCTTCCTCAGCTGCAAGATGAGCACATTTCCACCCCGGAGGTACCCCGCCCCTGCAGGTGCTCTGAAATCACCCCTGCTGCTTGCCTCCCTCCTGCCCCATCTCTCTGCTCTCTCAGCATCCTGGGGAGCTGCTGGAACCCTTGTTTCTACACGGACATCTTTCCACACTTGCAGGAAATCCTCGCATACAGACTACAGAGCAAGGACGGGGCCCCAGGTGATGCTGCGGGACAAGGATGCCCTGAGGGTCAGGGGCTGGGCTCCAATCCCGGTGCAGGCACCAGCCGGCCCCCATGACCGGGGACCAGTCCCCTTCCTCTGTGGGTCTCAGCGTTTGCAGCTGTACCATGACTTCTCCGGCCCTCTCCAGCCTTGGGTGATGCCAGGATGTTGGAATTAGAGGGAGAGGTCAAAGGGTGGGTGCAGGGGAGGGGGCCTCATCCTCCAGAGATTGCTTCTGCAAAGAATGAGACAGGCGGCCCCCGAACGCTGACCCGATGGCAGGGGCGGGGGCCCCCATGAGCCATCACCACGCTGCCATCCGAGGGCACCAAAGCACCCTTCCGAGTGGCCTACGGGGCTCTGGTTCCTCTTCACCAACCCCCAAGCCTCCCCCTGAGCTGGCCTTAACTTCTCAGTCCCTAATGCCTTAATCAATAAGTCCCCTTGCCTGCTAGTCTGTGTGCCTGGACCAGTCCTCAGTCACTCCTGTGGGGCACCTACCACTGCGTCCAGATTTTGGAGGTAGGGGGAGCACAGGGACCTAAGATTGGTGCTTGGGTTCTAAGGCAAGAGGCCCGGAGACCCAGGCATGGGGTTTTTGCCCAAGAAAGCTGGGTCTTGCTGAGGCCTAGTGGAGTGGCCAACAGACGGCTAGGTGGTAAAAGATGGACGTGAGTGGCTGAACCCAGGTGCCAACGTCACTGCTCCACTGCCATGGTTTTTAAGCCCTGGTCGTCTCCCTGGGCTTCATGGCCATGGGCATTGCTGCCTTTGCATGGTGGGCCAGTGGGGGCCGCACCACCCACCTTTATCACGCCAACCTCTCAGAAAGAAATATGTAACTAAGATGGAAAAACACCAAAACACATAAAAATGTAAAGTCCCAGCCCGATTGAAAATGGAGTGGGGTTCTTCCCAACGTGTGGCTAGGGTGCGTAGGATGCAGGTGTCTGAGCCTGGGAGACCGGAGGGCCTTTGTAAGCAGGTCTGGCTCAGGCTTCCCAGGTGGTGCTCGTGGTAAAGAGCCCGCCTGCCAATGCGGGAGATGCCAGAGACAAGTGTTCAACCCCTCGAGGGCCGGGAAGGTCCCCTGGAGAAGGGCACGGCAACCCTCTCCAGTATTCCTGCCTGGAGCACCCCATGGACAGAGGAGCCTGGCGGGCTACAGTCCATGCGCTCCTCACTCTCTGGCTCGGGCAGGGGCCTGGGGCCCCTGCTCACTAACTGACTCTCTTCACCTGCAGACCTGTTCCCCCAGCCCTGTGGGCTGGTCTGGGGCCCTGTCAGCAAACAAAATTCCAGTAAAAGTGGGGCTTTCAGAGGCCCCAAGTCCAGGACACCTGCTCCCCTGCCAGGGCACCCCAGGGCTCTTTCTGGCAGGAGTCGCTCCCCAAACAGCCTTGGCCCCTGAGTGACCTGCTCGGCTTAGTCTAGGAGGGGCAGGCTCAGCCTCATCTGCAGGGCCATCCCCAACAGGATTTCTGATGGAAACCACCGATTTGCCCAAAAGGGGCTCCCGAGGATCCAGACCTCCAGTTAGGCTCTCCAGGTGAAGCTTGGCTTTGGGGTTCGTTGGGGGTGGGGGGCTGCGCACGTCCTCCTCATCAGTCCGGAGGAACCGAGGCCTGGGGGGCTGTTGGGGGCGTTTTCACACCCGCGAGGCTGCAGCCAGCACCGCGGACCCGCCCACCGCCCCGGTTCTCCCTGAACTCACCGATTCCGTCCCGAGGGGTGTTGGCCCTGGCCGCCGGGACTCCGGGGTCGCCCGCTCCGGTCCTGCCAGGGAGAGAGCGAGGCGACGGGCCGGGCGTCGGGTCTCGGGGCTCTGAGGCCAGGCGGGCCGATTGGGCCGGGCCGGGCGCAGGGCGGCGGGAGGGCGAGGTCCGGGCGCCCGCGGGGATCACGAGGGCCGCGCCCGCCCCGCCCAGCTCCGGGAGCGCCGCGCACCTCCGGGTGCGGGCGGCGGGCGGGCGGGGCGGGCACCCGGGCGCCCGCGCGGGAGGCGCCAGCGCCGGGCAGATGCCATCGCTCCTCGCCCACAGCCTGCTGGGCGGAGGAAGGCGGCGGCGAAGGGGAGGGCAGGGCCGGGCCACCCCTGGAGAGTCGGGCCGGGAACGCGGCCGCCGCGAGGCCCCCTCGGCGCGGCGGGGCCTGGGGGCCTTTCGCGTCCTCGGACCGCACGGTTTCGGACTCAATTCCCATCCCAGCTCTGCATTTACTCTGCTATTCACTTCGGCTTTACAGAAGGGACTCGGAGGCTCAGGACGGCGCCTTCCCCAAAGCCACCGACGAGCGAGCGCGTGGGAACGCCGGCGGGTAAGGGGGACTTGGGAGCGAGAAGCCCCAGCGCCAGGGTCGCCGCCGCGAGGAGGGTCCAGAGACCCCGCCCGTCAAGAGCAGTCGGCGGAGTCAGCATCCGCGCGCAGACGGGGCGGGAGCGGACCGGAGGATGCCCTCGGGGGGCGAGCGGAGGGCAGCCGCTGGGGAACCTCCTCCGAGCGCCTGCCGCCGCTTCCCTCTCCACGAGCTCAGTTCAGCTCAGTTCAGTCGCTCAGTCGTGTCCGACTCTGCGACCCCATAGACCGCAGCGCGCCTGCCTTCCCTGTCCATCACCAACTCCCAGAGCTTGCTCAAACTCATGTCCATCGCGTCTGTGATGCCATCCAACCGTCTCATCCTCTGTCGTCCCCTTCTCCTCCCGCCTTCAATCTTTGCCAGCATCAGGGTCTTTTCCAGTGCGTCGGTTCTTCGCATCAGGTGGCTCAGGGGCACCTCAAATCCACAGGGTCCCAAGCACCGCCAGCAGCTCCAGCCCACCGTGCCCGCTTGTCCTTCCCAAATCCCCTGGACATTAAGGGCGTCACCACCTTCCCTTTCCCTCCGGCACTTGTGCGCATCAGAGCCACGCTCGCCTTCCCCTCTCACTAACCGAAGGAAGATCATGGACAAGAAGTACATTCTTTGCCCCAGGAAGTACTTTTGAAACTTTCCCTGCCTGTGAAATGGGGATACGAATGTAAACAAATACACCAACGGTCAGCGCTTTAGGTGAGGGGGCGCTAATATCTCCATTTCACAGGAGAGGCAGTTAAACCGCACAGGACTGTTGTGACCTCGCATTGGATACCTTACAAGGTGTTTTCAAAAGCCACACAATGCTGCCCAGGTTCGAGCGTTGGCTGTCTGCTGTGGGAAGCACCCTAAGTGCATTTGGGTATTTCAGGCCCCCAGGGTAGTAGCAGCTCTGGCCAAACACCGTCCACTGTGTGCGCGAACCCGGAAGTAGGGGCCGCTTACACTTCCCCCGAGTTTCCAGAAACCCTATGAACCAATTATTATGTTTTTCATTTCCTTACCGTAAACTTTACAATTGCTTACAAAATTAACAGATCCCTTAAAAGTTGGTATCAGAACTGTAAATTGCTTAAGGCAAAAGTTAAAAAAAAATTTTATTTTTCATCTATTTTTTAAAAAAATTGAAGTATACTTGATTGACAACATTGTGTTAGTTTCAGATGTTAGTTTCACAGCAAAGTGACTGACACATATATATTGTTTTTCAGATTCCCTTTCCATTATAGATTATTACAAGATTTTGAATGTGTTCCATGTACTATACAGTAGCTCCTTGTTGTTTATTATTTCATATGTAGTAGTGTGCATATATTAATCCCAAACTTCTAATTTGTCTCTCTCCCCCTCTTCTCTGCGGGAACCATAGTTTGTTTTCTGTGTCTGTGAACCTGTTTCTGTTTTATAAAAATAAGTTCATTTGTATCCTCCTTTTAGATTCCACATATAAGTGGTATCACATGATATTTGTCTCTGTCTGATTTACTTCACTTGATATGATAATCTCTAGGTCCATTCATGGTGCTGCACATGGCAATATTTCATTCTTTTTTACGGCTGAGTAATATTCCGTTGCATACACTACCACTTCTTTGTCCATTCATCTGTTGATGGACACTTATGTTGATTCCAAGTCTTTGCTATTGTGACCACTGCTGCTAAGAACACTGGGGCGTATATATCTTTTTGAATTATGGTTTTTGTCTTTTCCAGATATACACCCGGTAGTGGGATTGCTGGATCATGTGGTAGCTCTATTTTTACTTTTTAAGCTAACTTCCATACTCTTTTCCATAGTCTTAAGTGTTTTTTATGCTTTTGTGCTTATTTACTTAAATTAGTGGGTTTTTAAAATGTGTAAAGCTGATGTAAAATTCTGAAAGAGATGGGAATACCAGACCATCTGACCTGCCTCTTGAGAAACCTGTATGCAGGTCAGGAAGCAATAGTTCGAACTGTACATGGAACAACAGACTGGTTCCAAATAGGAAAAGGAGTACGTCAAGGCTGTATATTGTCACCCTGCTTATTTAACTTATATGCAGAGTACATCATGAGAAACGCTGGGCTGGAAGAAACACAAGCTGGAATCAAGATTGCCGGGAGAAATATCAATAACCTCTGATATGCAGATGACACCACCCTTATGGCAGAAAGTGAAGAAGAACTAAAGAGTCTCTTGATGAAGGTGAAAGAGGAGAGAGAAAAAGTTGGCTTAAAGCTCAACATTCAGAAAACTAAGATCATGGCATCTGGTCCCATCACTTCATGGGAAATAGATGGGGAAACAGTGTCAGACTTTATTTTTTTGGGCTCCAGAATCACTGCAGATGGTGACTGCAGCCATGAAATTAAAAGACGCTTACTCCTTGGAAGGAAGGTTATGACCAACCTAGATAGCATACTTAAAAGCAGAGACACTACTTGCCAACAAAAGTCCGTCTAGTCAAGGCTATGGTTTTTCCAGTGGTCATGTATGGATGTGAGAGTTGGACGGTGAAGAAAGCTGAGCGCCGAAGAATTGATGCTTTTGAGCTGTGGTGTTGGAGAAGGCTCTTGAGAGTCTCTTGGACTGCAAGGAGATCCAATCAATTCATCCTAAAAGAGATCAATCCTGGGTGTTCATTGGAAGGTCTGATGTTGAAGTTGAAACTCCAATACTTTGGCCACCTGATGCGAAGAGTTGACTCATTGGAAAAGACCCCGAGGCTGGGAAAGATTGGGGGCGGGAGGAGAAGGGGACGACAGAGGATGAGATGGTTGGATGGCATCACCGACTCGATGGACATGGGTTTGGGTGGACTCCGGGAGTTGGTGATGGACAGAGAGGCCTGGCGTGCTGCAGTTCATGGGGTCGCAAAGAGTCGGACACGACTGAGCGACTGAACTGAACTGAAAGCTGATGTGGTGATCTATGACAAAGATATGTGGTAAAGAGTATAAAGAATATAAAAGGAAAAGCCAAACTCAACCTCATTCCTCCTCCCAAGCCCATTTCCCCAAAGCAATCGTTAGCAGTGGTGTCTGTACTCTTCCCGATTATTGTGTGTGGTTAAGCATGAGGACTCTGGGACCAGCTGCAGGAGTTGGACCCCAGCAGAATGCATCGTCACTGGGCTGTTACTTAACCTCCCCCGGCTCAGTTCTCCCTTCTACACCGTGGCAAATAGCAATAGGATCTGCACAGCAGGCTTGCTCTGAATCAATACACACAGAGCGCTCGGGTTAGACCTGCCAGGAGGTGAATGGTTGGGAAAGATTAACCGCTGTTTGGAAAAGACCCGGATGCTGGGCAAGATTGAGGGCAGGAGGAGAAGGGGGCAACAGAGGATGAGATGGTTGGATGGCAACACCAATTCAGTAGACATGAATTTGAGCAAACTCCAGGGGAGATAGTGAAGGACAGGGAAGACTGCTGTGCAGCAGTCCATGGGGCTGGAAAGAGTAGGACACGACTTAGCAACTGAACAACAATTAGTATAGACCTGATTCATTCTTTTTAATGGTCGCATAGTGTCCACTGCCATGAGTTTACCATCATTATTTTACTACTGTCCTACTGATGGACCGATAACTTTGGGTTTTTTGCTATTTAAACTATTTCTGCCATAAATATATTACAGATAATATTATTGACATATACATGTTTAAAGTGATATATAAATATAATTATACATACATATGTATCATTGCACATACAAATGAAGACAATTGTATCTATCCAATAAAATCCTATAAAATTGAATTGCTGAGTCAAAGGACATATGCAATTTTTCAGAGAAAACTCTAGACTAGAATTTTAAGAGTTTAAGTTGTGAAAACAATCTCAAAATGACAGAAATGTACAGGTATCGTACCAAGAACTCCTCCCTCCAATGTGTAAGCTGCTGACCTGATGCTTCAGTGTGTGTCGTACAAACAAGGACAATCAACAAAATTTCAATCCACCCATCAAACTTGGTAAATGATATATTGTGATGTAAATCGTGAGAACCTTTTCCAGTTTTGTCGTTTGTCTCAATAATATTCTTTATTTTGAAGGATTCAGCTCCAAATATCTTGATTTCTTAATTTGGCTATTTGGGGGGAAAAGGGAGGGGACAGAGAACAGAGGAGCGGAGAGATAAGCTTGGTGGCCGCTGGCTAGGATCTTGGGGTGGGTTGTTTCTCCTCCTCCTGGTATTCTTGCCCCACCCTTACCTTTGGGGCCCTGCCCCCCTGCTGCCCTTCCGAGATTCTCAGGGGCCCCAGTGGGCCTTGGTGGTACTCTCTGGCTCCCTGACTTTTTGCCTCTGCACTTGTATCTGTCCTTCCTTGTTTGCCTGCTTGGAGTTGGCTTTCTTTTTCTAAGACTATGTGATCCAATCCTGTCTGTTAGATAAAACTGATGCTCGGAGAGGAGTGGCATACACCCAAGGTCATACAGTGCGTTACTGAGGCTCACCTCTGCAACAGGGAGGCTCGCTAAAGCCATCGCAGACCCTCAAGAAGTCGGCCTGGTGCATGGACACCAGAGGGCAGTAGAGGGCCCCTTCCCACCTCCTTGTCTCAAAGTTTCTGTCTGGAGACGCTGGCTTCTCTGAGATTTGAAGTGAACAGGACAAGGAAGGCGGGGTGGCTGTCTCATCCATGCCATCAGGAAGATCAGCACGGAAGGTGGGTCCCAGGGGAAGGCCCTTTAATATCCCTGTCTCCGGGGGTAGCTGGGCAGCAAGTCCCTTTGAGGGCTGGGCTGGGCTGGGACTCTCCTCATCTCTGGTGGTGAAGAGGGGACCCCGGGGAGAGGAGGGCCCTGGCCTGTTGGGGAGCATCCTACAGTGTCTGGAAGTGCCAGCTTCCCCCAAGAAGGCAGGTGCAGGGTTCGTGCTGAAAGGCCTGTGGCCCCTGTCCACTGCCTTCCCTGGGTCCTTTTCAACTGTGCCAGCAGGCAGCAGTTCAATCCACCCTGCCTTCTCCGCTGTCTGTATCCGCTGGGCTAGTTTGCCTCTGGGCCTCCCGGAACATCTGGAGTTTTGAGATGAACCCCCAGAAAGTTGAACACATGTAGAGTATCACCCCCAATACCAGTCATGTTCTGTAAACTATAAGTGAAGTTGCTCAGTCGTGTCTGACTCTGCGGCCCCATAGACTGTAGCCCACCAGGCTCCTCTGTCCTTGGGATTTTCTAGGCAAGAGTACTGGAGTGGGTTGCCATTTCCTTCTACAGGGGATCTTCCCGACCCAGGGATAGAACCCAGGTCTCCCACATTGTGGGCAGATGCTTTACCGTCTGAGCCACTAGGGAAGCCACTCTGTAAACTATAATTTAAAAGAAAATACATTTAAATGGTACAGTTCAGTTGCTCAGTCGTGTCTGACTCTTTGTGGCCCCATGGACTGCAGAACGCCAGGCTTCCCTGTCCTTCACCAACTCCTGGAGCTTGCTCAAACTCATGTCCGTCGAGTCGGTAATGCCATCCAACCATCTCATCCTCTGTTGTCCCCTTCTCCTCCTGCCTTCAATCTTTCCCAGCATCAGGGTCTTGTCCAATGAATCAGTTCTTTGCAGCAGGTGGCCAAAGTATTGGAGTCTCAGCTTCAGCTGAGAACTGATTCATTGGACAAGACCCTGAGTTCCTTTAGGATGGACTGGTTTGATCTCCTTGCTGTCCAAGGGACTCTCAAGAGTCTTCTCCAACACCACAGTTCAAAAGCATCAATTGTCCAGTGTTCAGCTTTAAATGGTGCAAATGAACTTATTTGCAAAACAGAAATAGAGTCACAGATGTAGAAAACAAACTTATGGCTCCCAGGGGAGAAAGCAGGGATGGGGGAGGGATAAATTGGGAGACTGGGATCAACACATACACAATACTATATATAATATAGGTGACTAATAAGGACCTTCTGTATAGCACGGGGAACTCTGCTCAATACTCTGTAATGACTTATATGGGAAAAGAATCTGAAAAAGAGTGGATATGTGTATATGTTTAACTCATTCACTTGCTGTACACCTGAGACTAACACAACCTTGTAAATCAACTCTACACCAATAAAAATTTTTACAAAAGAAAATTCATTTACATCAGATACTGAATGATTTTCTTTCTATTATAAATCTGAAAAATTGAGGAGAGTCCTGCTTTGGAAAGCGTTCCCCTGGCCTTGTGCTTGTTCTCCTGGGCGGAGAACCCTTGGGCCTTGGAGAAGGTGTCGCCTGACCCACTTCCCGCCAGCTCTTCAGTACACAGGGCCCCATGACTGCCCTCCACGCGGTGCCGAGCACACAGGGACCCCTGAGCTGTATGTCTTGGGTCAGAAGCACCCCAGGAAAGCACCCGGCTGCTCCCCCAGCCCCTGCCCTCCTTCCCTCTAGCTCTGGGCTCCCGTCCTTTTGAAACGATGTCCCTGCCCCACTCACTTGGGTAAGCCCTGCTCCATTAGGGTCTCAGGTCAGCTGTCCTTCCCTCAGAAAAGCATTTCCTGACTGTCCAACCCTTCCCACTGTGAGACTCCCCATTTTCCCCTGCGCGTTCTTGAAGAGCCAGTCTCCTGGGTTACCCACCACATTTGTGAGACGGTCTCGTAACATCTTTGCTCTCCTGCTCTAAGCTCTGGGAGTTCCAGGTCTGGGATGCTCGCGTTCTGTAACTGCTGCCATTCGTGGGGCTACCTTCCTTTTTGGAAGACTGTGTGGTTCAATCCTGTCTCTTACAGATGAGGAAACTGATGATCAGAGATGCTGTGGCATACACCCAAGGTTACGCAGCTCTGGGAGTCCCAGGACTGTGACGTTTGCTTTGATATTCTTGCAGTACACGCTGCTCGGCACACGGTTGGCCTGTGATAACTACTTGTTGAATAAATGCTGCTTGATAATCATAATTACATATTTTGAGGATGCTCTTGCTTTTAACTTTGACTGATGAGCATTTTCAAGACAGAGCCCTGCCTCCACTGCCCTGGTGAGCTGAGCTCACAGCATCTTCCCAGGGAGAAGGGTCAGTTGGGAAGAGGGCTGGTGGGAAGGCAGGTGGCAGGGATGGAAGAGGGAAGCCACCTGGGGCTGTCATTCCCGTCTTTCCCTCACCCTCCGGAGCCCTTGCCATGTTTTGAGACACCAGCCCCCCAACTCAGCTCAGCCTCTCCCCGTCTTGGTCTGAGAACCTCCTCGCATTTTCTCCCTGGACGGATGTGTTGGAGGGCATGAACAGCCCCTGTCTACTCAAACCTGCAGGGGATTCATTTGCCTGCTTCTACCCCGTGTACAAGGCTTGTTTTGGCAAGTTGCTTTCCCCTCATCTGAACACATGAGGGACTGATTTTGATAAGTGCTGAGGAGGAGCTCTAATTAGCCAGACAAGCCAGCCAAGAAGAGGGGGAAATCTCCTGAAGAATGAAACCCTTGAGTCTAAAGCCATCAGACCATGCAGGTTTTTGGGGTTTTGAAAGCGTCACGTCATGTGAGGCTGGTGGGCTCTTGCCTTTCCCTAAAATAGCTGAACTAGGAGCTTTCACCGTGAAGGATTCAGGAACTAAGCAGAAATTGTTCAAACTGAAGGAGAGGAACTGAGGCAATTAAGTTTTATGCTCTGTTCTCAGAAGACCTCCCTTCTGGAAATCGCAGTCATGTTTATGAGGAGGAGGAGCATAGAGGGAACTAGCCTGAAGACCTACTGCGTGCCCAGTGAGCACCGTCTGGGTGCCTGACTTACAATCTCGGTTGTGTTGGGTGCCTGACCTTTACACTATGTATTGTATTACACAGGTGCCTGACTTAGTTGGATTGTGCAGGTCAGGAAGCTAAGACGCTAGTTCAAGTTCATGCAGTTAGAGACAGGAGATCAGATTCAAGCCCAGGTCTGAGTGTCTCTAAGCCTAGACTTCCACCCGGCTGGAGGGGCAGACCCTCCCTACAGAGGCAGTGACCTGCTAAGTTAGTGTCCCAGAGCCAGGAGCAGAGAAGCTGTGAGGCGTAGACCTGGGAACGCAAACCGGAGCCCCTCTGGTGGTTACCCCCCAGGGCCCACGGAGGGCAGTGGCCAGGTGAGCCCCTGAGGGCGTCCTGCCCTCATCACCCCCAGGCCCAGGTCCCCAAATCACAGTGTGACGGTGTCAGCTCCTCCCAGTGAACCCAGCACTCAGGTCCGTGAGTCCCAGAATGACCTGCTTTCAGCTTCAACAGCGTATGAGTGGTATTTCACGTTCAACCCTTGTACGAATGTTCCGGAATATTTGCAGTGTTGCTAATGACCTTCCCTGCGGAGAAGTCGGTCACAAGACCTCTCACAGGAGCCGCCGCCACCCTCACCCTCTCTGTCTGGTGCCAGCACAGGGCTTTGGGGTCAGTGCCAGCTGGAACGCGACCCCGAACAGGAGTGCCTTCCAGCAGCGCCTCGCCCCGCGGCTTTGCCAGCTGAGAAATGCGCCCCCACCCAACCAGCCCACGAAGCCTCCCCACCCTCTCCCCCAAGCCCCTGCTCTCTGCCGTCTTCGTGTTAACTGTCCAGTTACCCACATCCTCCCCCCACCTGAACCCCACACCCAGTTACAATTTCCAGCTTTCTGACCCCATGAATCCTCACGGGCTTGCTTGTTTCCTGGAGCATAAGCTATGCCTTCCATTCGGGGTGGAAACTTGACGTCAAACTGGGCTTTCATGCCTTTACTTTTTTTCTCCTCCACCTTCCAAACTGGCTCAAACTCTACCTGCTTTAGGGGCCAAGCTAGGTCACTGGTTTTGAAATTAGCTTTGGAAGTGTTATTTCGGGTTTCTGGAGACGCTTGATGAGAATGTTCGGGTTTGAAGTCATTTAAAAACTGTAATAAAAACCCAACATCCTTGCGAAACAGAACAGCAGGCTTGGGTCTCTGTCCTCAGGGTGCGAGACGAAAGCTGGAATGTTGATCATGGCAGTGTTTACAGGAACCCACGTTTCCTGCCACCTAAGAGCAGACTGTGCTGATAATCAGACAGAATTTAACCGTGGAGCTGCCACTATATGGTTTCCAGATAAAACACAGGATGCCCAGATAAATTTGAATTTTAGATAAACAATGAACAATTTCTTTTGCATCAGCTTGTTCTAAGTGTTTCATGGAGCATACATACTTATACTAAAATATTATTTGCTTTTTATGTGAAATTCGAATTTAACCAGGAATCTTGTACTGACATCTGGCAAATATGTGCCAGGGTTACAGAGGGAACACCCTGAGTATGCTTTCTATGCTAACATCAGGACCTTGAGAGGAAAGTGCTGGCGTCCTGTGGCCTTAGGATGGGGATATTTGGGTGGATGAGTCTGAGCTTGAACACCTAGATTTCCCAGAATGCTCTGAGCATGGAGAAGCAGCCCTTTTAGATACTGGTACTCAGAGATGGGAAGACTTTCCTGGGGGTGGGTGTCTTACAGTGGGACACTTGTCCTCAAGATGTGTCCTCATCTCTCCGTATTTCCTCTAGATTACTAACTGGGGCCAGGTCTCAGCAGAGCCGAAGTGGAAAAATAAAGTTCCTGCCCTGGGAACAAATAAACTCCTCACCAACACAGTGACAGATCCTGACCAGTAGGTATCACCCAATGACAGAGTGAAATGTGTGAGTGTGAACCTTGAAGATACCAAATTGAGTTTATTGGTTTGTGAGAATGCTCCCATGTGCCAGGACTGGACACTTAGAAATTATTTGAACACGCTGCTTTGTGCTGTTTTTGTAAACCCACAGACCCACCCCAGTCCCCCCAAGTTTCCAAGGGGTGAGAAAGGGATCTACAGATCTTGTGAAAGTGAAAGTCACTCAGTTGTGTCTGACTCTTTGAGACCCCATGGACTGTAGCCTGCTGGGTTCCTCTGTCCATGGGATTCTCCAGGCAAGAATACTGGAGTGGCTAGCCATTCCCTTCTCCAGGGGATCTTCCCAACCCAGGGATCAAACCCAAGTATCCCCCGTTAGGGCAGATTATTTACCATCTGAGCCACAAGGGAAGACCATGCAAGTCTTGGGCATGACATAGATGAGATGTAGGCACTGCGAGTGTCTTCCTAGAGTATTAAGTAAGAGCTTAGCGGGCTTAGGGAAGTAAGAACATGAGATTGGATCTATTATGTAAGATTGTGTTAAGTATCTGATACCTGTCACAGTATAATCCTCAGGAACCTTGGCCATGCTTGATCAGCACAGATGAACTTTTCCTAGCTAGATCTGGTGTACTGGAAATGGCAATCCCTCTGGATGCCCAGCTAAGACTTACAGACTCCAAAAGTTGGAAGCAAATCCTATAAAGATTCAGGGGGATGCAACTTTGGTAAAGTTTTAGGGGTCTAATGATCTAGAGTAGGCTGGAAAGTATCCTCTAAGGTAAAGGTAACTTATTCACTTTGGGGTCCCTACCACAGAGACAGAACCACCCGCTGGAGGAAACTCTGGATTTTGGAGGTAACATACGCCTCACTTGGGAATACTGCTACAATCCATTCAGCAAATTTTTTGGAAGCCTGGAAGGTTTGAGTGGGGCTCAGAGGATGGGAATATTCTGCTGTAGGTTTAGGCATTAATGCAAGCTTCTCTGGTTGGTCAGGGAGCAGGAGGAAATAAGATGGGAAGACTGGAGAGAGAGGGACATGCGTGTGAATCTCAGGAGTGAGCACCATGGGTGAATCTTGTATCTCAGGTCAGTGCCCAGCAGAGGCCGTCTCCAACAGAAGGGACACTAAATGGATAGATATACTGGGAGCCCCTCCTGAGGAGGGCAGCCTCTGTGCTTGGCCACCTTAGTGTTTACATGGGTCCAGCTGTACAGTCTCCCTCTCACCACGGCTGATCTAGCTGCTTCTGTTGCCAAATATCTGATGCCAAACCCTTTATATGGTACCCTACCTTGAGACATTAGCAGTCCCTGGGATTGGTGGGTACTATATGGTACCCTACCTTGAGACATTAGCAGTCCCTGGGATTGGTGTGTGCTACGGGTTGCCAGGACATGACTGAGTGACTTCACTTTCACTTCTCACTTTCATGCATTGGAGAAGGAAATGGCAACCCACTCCAGGGTTCTTGCCTGGAGAATCCCAGGGACAGGGGAGCCTGGTGGGCTGCCGTCTATGTGGTCGCACAGAGTCAGACATGACTGACGCGACTTAGTAGCAGCAGCAGCAGCAGCAGGGGTTGCCAGTTTAGAATGTTCAGTTGAAAAGTATTTAGGATTTTGGTCCTGGAATAAGTGCATAGACTCAACTTTCCCTGCTCATCTACGAAAACAAATACCCTGGAAATTATTCAACAAATGATACAAAGACTCAAAGATGGGCGGAAGAGGGTGGACTGGCAGAGACCTCATGACTGGAGGAAGGACCACGTGGTGAGTTCCCTGCAGTTTCCTCTGATCTTCTGCACAGCCCTGGGATGGGTGCCAGAGAAGCCTGCAACCAGAACCTCCACAGGCATAGATTTAAAAAACCCCCAAATCTAGAAAAGTCTACCTTCTCTGGTTAAAGTACTGGGGAAGGGGAAGTCCAATAGAGACTTGATGAAGGGCTCCACTCCCCACTCAACCACCTGGACCCCAGCAGGCATTCTGATCTGTGAGCAGCAGTAACAGCACCCAGGTCACTCCAGCTCCTCCACAGCTGGGCCCCTGGGCAATCTAGCTGCCCACAGCTGTGAAGCTGTTACAGAACCAAGCTTGGGTCCACTCGCCTGTGCTCCGTAAAGCCAATCTACTGACAGGATTATGGTGAAGGAAAGTGCAATGATTATTGCAAGAACCAAGCAAGGGGTCCAGGCAGCTCATGCTCAAAAGCCCTGAACTCCCCGATGAGTTTCAGCAAAACAATTTTAAAGACCAGGTGAGGGAGGGGTATTCCAGGGTATGTGATTAGCTTGTGCACAATTATCTGATTGGTTGATGGTGAGATAACAGGGTGATGTCACAGGGGTAAACATTATCCATCCTTTGGCAGCAGTAGGTCTGGGGCTGCAAGCTCATGATCAGCAGGTAGTCAATTTCTTCTTCTAGGTGGAGGCTTTAGCATCTGTAAAACAAGTAATGTGCATCGGATACTATTACCTGGGTACTTCTCTTTTGTGCTTGTATGCTTAGTCCTGTCTGATTCTTTGCAACCCCATGGATTGTAGCCAACCAGACTTCTCCGTCCATGGGATTTTCTAGACGAGAATACTGGAGTGGGTTGCCATTTCCTTCCCCAGGGAGTCTTTCCGACCCAGGGATTGAATTTGGGTCTCCTGTGTTTCTTGCATTGCAGGCAGATTCTTTACCACTGAGCCATAGGGGAAGCTTTACTTCTTTTTAAAAAATTATTTATTTATATATTTGGCCACCCTGGGGCTTAGTTGTGGCATGTGGGATCTAGTTCCCTGACTAGGGATCAAACCCAGGGACTCCTGCATTGGGAGCATGGAGCCTTTGCCACTGGACCATCAGGGAAGTCCCTCCCTAGGTACTTCTGAGAGGAGCCACAGCAGAGGATGCGGGGTCTGTCCCAGAAAGACGGCATAGGGCCCTGCTCTGGTATAAAGCCGTGTGTCTCCTTGCCCTCCACCCAGTGGCATAAGGAGATCCATGCCAGTGGTTTCCTCCCCACTGCCCTGAGGTTCACCCGGTGATGGCCAGTGGCCCAGAGCAGTGCCTCCTGGCCCCACAGACACCACCAGCAGTGGATTGAGTGGGACTCCCAGCAGCACAGGAAGAGTGAAGACCTATGTGACTCAGTGAGGACCCAGGACACTAAAAGGTCTTGAACTGAAGCCCCCCAAAGTAGGGGGACCTACACCTCAACTAAACAGATGACTGTTGCTAAAACCGAAGATTTTATTAGGATCAAGTATCCTAACATAATATCCAAAATGTCTTGGATATAATACAAAATCACTGGTGCTACCAAGAACCAGGAAAACTACTGGATGAGAAAAGACAGAGAACAGAGGCCAATACTTAGACGAATCAGATGTTGGACTTACCTGGCATGGATTTTAAAGCAGGTGCCAGATACCAGGGGGTGGATCCAGCTTCACTGGGGGTGGGTCCAGTTTGAATGGGGTGGATCCAGCTTCTTTAGGGTGGGCCCATATTCACCCCTGGAGAAGGAAATGGCAACCCACTCCAGTATTCTTGCCTAGAGAATCCTGTGGGCAGAGGAGCCTGGTGGGCTGCTGTCCATAGGGTTGCACAGAGTCTGACATGACTGAAGTGACTTAGCATGCATGCATGCATTGGAGAAGGATATGGCAACCCACTCCAGTATTCTTGCCTGGAGAATCCCAGGGACAGAGGAGCCTGGTGGGCTGCTGTCTATGCGGTCGCACAGAGTCAAACACGACTGAAGTGACTTAGCAACAGCAGCAGTCATATATCAATGTCAGTGCTTTAAAATCAATGTCAGAAAGGCCTCAGTAATCAATTATAAGTCATGGGTTTGTAAAACATTAATACTTAGAATCAAGAGACCAGGGTGTCATCTGCTCCCTGTGTGATCGTGGGGATGATTTTCAACCTTCCTGAGCTTCGATTTCTCTGTCTGCAAGATGGAAGTAGTATATTTTATCTGGCAGTGAGATGAATCATACAACAACAAGCTGGTGACACTTTTGGTGCCTGCTCAACAACCATATCCCTTCTACACTATTCTCAGGGAGAGAAGAGATGCTCCTGGCTGAGTATATGCAGCTTTCCAGCCTCCCTTGCAGCTAGGATGGACCACAAGGCACACTTCTGGATGACAGAGACGTGGGAGTTCCTGGAGACAGCGTCCCTTCCAGAACAAAGCGGGAAAACCTCACTGGGGTAAACCCTGTGCGTATAGTGCTTTCCCTTTCTTTCCACCTGGAACTTGGATGTGAGGTCTGGAGCTGCAGCAGGTATCTGGCAACCAGGAGGAGAGAGGTAAGAGTAGAAAGCCTCCCTGCCAAGGCTCCTGGGGTGGAAAGATGAGCCTGGAGCCCTGAGGGCATGGCTGATGCTCCTGGCAGGCAGTCACCTCTGAACTCCTTGTTATGGGGAAAAAACAAACACCCACTCTTGAGGCCACCATACACTGGGTTTTCTGAGATTGTAGCAGAATGTGCTGCTGATTTAAGGAAGAAGGTGAGGAAGGGAGTGTTAGTGACTGTTCAGAGCCAGGAACTATTCTGAAGGTGAGACAGTCAGTCACCTTTAATCCTCACAGCTACCCTGGGAGGTCAGGCCAGTTCTGTCCCCATTTCAGGGTGTGTGAGTGCCTGACAAAGATACAGAGTAAGTAGAACGAGGGGCAGGATTGCATATGCCCCACCCTCCTTGTGTGGCTCAGTGAACTTTAGTGGTTAGTATTTCTTTGTCTTTGTTGTGTTTGTGTGAGACACACTGACCTTCCTCCTGCTTGGCCTTGCTTTCTGCCTCCTTCCTGCATCCTAACCTTCAGCCAGGGGGGTTCCACACGGGGCACAACCTCCTGTTCTAAAGGAGGCTGCTGGGCCGAGGTGGTCAACCCTCTAAGGTCTGCTGAGGATGGCCCCGGCTCCTGCCTGTGTGAGTCCTGCTTTCCCACCTTCAACACTGGGACACCTTCCTGCGCTCAGAGAGCATGAGGAGGCTCTGGGAAAGTGCTGGCAGCTGGAGGGGGCACCCACACATTTGGAGGGGGGGTGCCCATGCAGCGGGATTCCCACAGTGGGAATGTGGTCCTGTCTCACCCTCACTAGCCAGGCTCCCTCCTTCCCATCCTACGTCCCCCCCAAGTCCACCCACGCCTCCATCTGGGCCTGGCTGGGGCCTCAGAGGCATTCCGTTTGTGGCCAAAGAGATTAATTTAAATGCATAATTAAAGACAGGGACTTGGCTTCTGCTGGAAGGTGGGCCCTGCACAAGCATGCAGGCGCCCTGCCCACCCTCGCACGTCTGTCCCCTGGGGGGCTTCCCACGGGACCCCCTCTGTCCCAGCCCAGCAGGGGCCAGTTGGCAGCAGGGAAGCCCCGAGCTCTCCAGGGCCTCCTGCGACCCTGGGGGCCACCCCCTCCAGTGTACTCACCCCTCCTTGGGACATGGAGCCCCCGCCTCCCTCCCGCCCTTTGACTAGGGGACCCTCATCAAAACCTTACCGTTATGGGGCATCAGCGGTGAGTAGGGCCTTCCAGCCTAGAACATGGGGTGTATCAGCCCCTCCCCACAGTGTGATTCGGAATAAAGCCAGCCCAGGCCAGAGAGAGGTCCTGGCAATTCGGTAACAGCTCCCCCCCATCCCCAGCCAAGGGGTTTTATCTACAGCCATTACTTGAATGTATTTTATTGTTTTGCTTTCAGTATTGAGTTTAAGAGAAGTCTCATCTCTTGGTGCGCCTGCCCTGCTTGGTGGGGGCCCAGGCCCCAGGGCCTGGGCTCCTGGGGAAGTCCGCTCCCTGCAGGCTCTCATTCAGGACTGCGGGGGCCCACACAGGCATCACTTTGCCCCCCACCCTCCCCGCCCCGTGCTCCCGGTCCAGCTGAGGGAGCCCTGAGTCCTCCCAGGCTGGGAGAGGGTGGGGCAGCGCCAGAGCCGGGATTTCCCTCCACCCACACATCCGGGGCTGAGATCCCTGGCCTGGTGCCCATCATGGCCCCTGGACCTCAGGACCAGCAGAGGCCCCCAGGGACCCACCCACGGCGCCTGGGGCTCTCCAGCCAGGCTGCCCTCACTCTCTACCCACAACTGGCAGCTCCTGCTAGGAAGTTGTTCCCGGCAACTCCTTTCTGGCTGGAACCACCCAAGGAGCCCGGGTCCCTGCCCACCCCAACGGGGCAGACCCGAGTGGGCACCGCTTCCGGCCACCGCTGCGGGGCAGGGGGCAGCAGGTGGGTGGGCCTGAAGGCTGGGTGAGAGAAGGGGCCAGAGTTATTCTAACTCTTGGGAGGCAGACGGGTGGGACCTCGGCCGACCATGTCCCAGGAAACAGTGGGAACCCGTCCGCGACTGTTGGCGGCTCAGTTGTGTCACGGGTTCTGTGGTTCCTGGCGCAGGGCCGGCCGCTGAGGCTGTGGGAACATGTGTCCTGGGTTCCAGGGCGCTGAGTCAGGGCTCTGCAGAGATGCCAGAAGCCTCCTTCATGTGATCTGCACCCAGCACCCACTACCCAAGGAGCTTCCCCGGAGGGTGGGGTCTTTCTGGTTGTCACTGCTGACAACCAGATCTCTGAGGCAGGCGGCTCTGGGACCACCGCTCCCTCACCCCGGGGTTTGCTCCCACTGCTCTGTCTTACAACCGCTCTCCTCCCCGCCAGGCTGTGCACCCCACAGGTGAGCCTGAGCGCCTGCTCCCTGCAGCCAGGGTCTGGGCAGGAAACAGCCAGAAGGGTTGCTGCCCATGGGCCCCGGGCAGAGGAGTGGGCAGAGCTGAGGGAGCTAGCACAGGAGGCTGACTTTGCTCTGGAGCTGGTCACAGTGGAGGTCACCGCAGAGGTCATAGTGGAGGCCACAGAGGAGGTCACAGTGGAGGCCATGGGGGAGGCCACGGGGGAGGTCATGGAGGTCATAGCAGAGGCCATGGAGGAGGCCACAGCAGAGGTCATAGTGGAGGCCACGGAGGAGGTCACAGCAGAGGCCATGGGGGAGGCCACGGGGACGTCACAGTGGAGGCCACAGAGGAGGCCATGGAGGTCATAGCGGAGGCCATGGAGGAGGCCACAGCAGAGGCCACAGCAGAGGCCGTTGCCATGTTGGGTTTTAAGGGGCAGATGAGGGTGTGTTTTCAGGCCCGTGGAATGTGGAGCTGTAAGAGGCCGTGTCACCAGCGCTGTGGGGGTGGCACACCCAGAGCCGCTGCAGACAGGGAGGGGACAAGGAGCGTGTTCTCCAGGCCTGGCTGGCACCCCTCACTGGCTGAGTCCGCTGGGAAGCCAGAAGCAGACAGGGGTGCAGTTGGGCTGGCCACAGAGGTCGGGGCCTGGGACCCAGAACGGGGTGGGGAGCCTCTGGAGGGGCAAACAGCTCCCCCCGACCGACCGTGGGCTGGCCCCGCATGTCCCTGAGTCCCCAGCAGCCCTTTCTGCCCAGGCTTCTGGGTCCCTCAGAAGCGGCAGCTGGTGGTGTGAGAGGCTGCTGACCCCTCCCAAGTCTGCTGGTCCTCTGGGGCGATGTGAGAGGAGACTCCAGGGAGGACAAAGCCTCCCCACCCCTGTCTCCCGCATCCCAGCTGATTTCATTCCCAGATGCAGGCCGGCCGCCCACAATGATGTCTGCAGAGCTGGCACTCAGCACACAGCTGGGCCAGTGAGTACGTGAGTGCTGAGTCCCACTGCGCATTCGCAAAGAAAGACCACCCCTTGGGAGCGGGGGAGGTGACCTCGGTCTCTGCAGGGGGCTGGGCTGCAGCGCCGCTGTCCCCAGGGCCCTGTGAACGGGGCGCTGCCCTGGGCCTCTGTGCCTGGGTCCAGCTGACAGTCTCCTGCTCCCACTGCCTGTCAAGTGGTGACCACACGATGTAAGAGTGGCTCCCAGACATGGAGCCCTGGGGCCACGTGCAGCCCTGTGCTGGGTCACTTAGACAAGGTCACTCAGTCCCCAGGGTGCTCCTGTGGGGTAAACAGTGCTGTGAACAGCCATGCTTTACCGATCAGGAGGCGGGGCTGAGTGTCAGTGGAATGACTCTCCAAAGGTCGCTGGAAGTGGGTGGGGCTGCTTCCCACTCAGGTCTGAGCTCCTCCACCAGGAAGGCCCCTTGGGCCACCAGTGCCCCTGTGCTGGTACCGGGGAGATTGACAGCTGAGGCCAGACTCCACTGACCCCCAGTCTGGTGACTGCTGGCTGGGCCCTAGAGTGGAGATCAGGCCTCAGCACGTGTCTCTCCAACCTCTCCATCACCTTTCCCTTCCAGACCCTTCTTTGACTCCTCACCACAGACCTGCCCTAGGCCCCCCACACCCTAGCCTGGAGGGCACCCCATGCCTAGTTGTGTCTGACTAAGCCAAGAGAGAGCCTAATACTGGGACTAAGACAGAGGGATGTGGAGGTTTTGTCCTCCTTGGAGGGTCCTCTCACGTCACCTGCCTGGGGAGGGGGCCCTGGCAGCTCAGTCCTGTCCGACTCTTTGCGACCCATGGACTGTAGCCCACCAGGCTCTTCTGTCCATGGGGATTCTCCAGGCAAGAATACTGGAGTGGGTTGCCATGCCCTCCTCCAGGAGATCTTCCCAACCCAGGGATCGAACCCAGGTCTCCCACATTGCAGAAAAATTCTTTACCGTCTGAGGTATCAGGAAAGCCCGGATGGTACCCTCTAAAGAGCCCCAGAGCTGTTCTCCTAATGAAAAAGAAAGTGAAAGTGCTAACAGCTTAGTCATGTCTGACTCTTTGTGACCCCGTGGACTGTAGCCCGCCAGGCTCCTCTGTCCATGGAATTCTCCAGGCAATGATACTGGAGTGTGTAGCCATTCCCTTCTCCTGGGGATCTTCCTGACCCAGGGATCGAACCTGGGCCTCCTGCATTGCAAGCGGATTCTTGGCCGTCTGAGCCACCCTCATCCTGCCCAGTAAGTGCCCACCTCTCTGCAGAGGGAGCTTCTAGGACGGGCATCCCCCCTGCCCACTTGCCAGGTTTCCCCTGGCCTCTCTCCCATGGCTGCCTTGGCCTTGGAGTGTAACAGGCTACCCGCCCTCCAGAAGCTCAGGACGGCGTGCAGTGGCCACTGACCCAGAGGTCTGTACCTTCTGGAAGTTCATCCTGGGATCTAGGAAAGAACCCTTCAGGCCAGCCCGGGTGGGACTCCCTGGTCCACAGGCTGCTTCCCGCTGTCCTCTGATGCCCTCTCCTGGCCAGGGTGGGTTACTGCAGCCAGCCCTGCCCACCCCGGGGACCCAGAATCCCCAGGCCCTGGTGTCAGCCCCACAACAGCCCTCTCTCCTCCTGCCCTGACCTGGAGCCCATCACGAGGAGCTTTTGGGGGGCTGTCAGGCTGCCCCATCTGACCGCCATGAGTGACTGAGGCACCTCTATAATCACAGACTTCTCCAGGGCAGACCTAGCAGCTTTAATGTTTCTATTCTGCTCAATGGCTTGCCACGTCTGGAGGTGTCTGGTTTCAACTCAGTGGTCTTTGGAGTCCTAGCACATCTATGCTTGATTTCACAGGCAGGACAACTTCAGACGTCTGGAGGGTAAAGCCTGCAATGGTCCTGCCAAAATGTCCCTTGCATGAAGCCCAGAATGGATGTCTGCCGGCCGGGAAGTCCTCCAGCCCGGGGAGCGTCCCAGATCTGGCGGCCGGAGCCCACTGGGCACTTCTGTGTGTCCCTGCACACAATGAGTCCGGACTCTGATGAAGCAGCTGGGCAGTTCCGGCCCCAGGGGTTGCACCCCACCCTCTCCACTCGCAGACAAGGTGCTTGGGAGCTGAGCCGGGCTGGCTGGATGAGACGAGCTTACCCTCTTTATGGTTCTTCTCCTTGGACCTTGTGAGTGTTGATCGAAGTGAAGGGCTCCCTGTTGCTGGCCCTTCTAGAGTGTCCCATCACTGTCCCACTGGACCGAGGTAAAGAGACATCACTAGTATGAACACCTTCTTCCTCTCTCCCTCCCTCCCTTCCTGTTTACTACCTATGAGTCTGCTTGGGCTGTAAGAAAACACGGCAGACTGGGTGGCTTAAACCATAGCGATGAACTTTCTCCCACTTTTGGAGGCTACAAGTCCAAGATCAAGCTTCCCACCACTTTGGTTTCTGAGGAGAACTTTCATCTTGGCTTGCTGATGGCTGCCTCCTCGCTGTGTTGTGTCCTCACGCGGCCTTTCCTCTGCGTGTCTGTGTGGACAGAGAGGGAGAGAGATTTGTCCTCGCTCCTCCCACTGTTATAAGGACACCCGTCCTATCGGATCAGGACCCCTCCCTTATGACCTCAGTAAACTTTCTCCGCCCCCTTACGAGCCCTGTCTCCAAATATAGTCACGTGGGGCTTAGGGCTCAACATATGAGCTTTGAAGGGATGCGAACATTCAGTCTACAGCATCATTCATTTTGGTAAGATGAGAATAAAACAGAGCACTCAAATAATTTACCCCTTCTGGAAGCCTCTAGGTAAAATTGCCAAGGTTGCACTTACTGTTGGCTGAGACGGAAAGCTTCGTCATGTGAGAGTGGAATATTAGGGAGTATCTGGTGTGAAAGTATCGAAAGAAAAGAAAGTGAAGCTGCTCAGTCGTGTAGCCTACAAGGCTCCTCTGTCCGTGGGATTTTCCAGGCAAGGGTACTAGAGCAGGTTGCCATTGCCTTCTCCAGGGGATTTTCCCGACCCAGGGATCGAACCCGGGTCTCCCGCATTGCAGACAGGAGCTTTACTGTCTGAGTCACCAAGGAAGCCACCATTTTGTCAGTACAAATACAGATTAAGGGCAACCAGCACAAAGCAACCCTGGGCCCTGCTCTCAGCTTGTGTCCCCCACAAGCAGACACTGAACATATCTGATGCAGCCCAGATGTTAGGGTCACTATAGCGCTATGGTAATTAAGACTGTTCTGTATTGGCAAAGGGATAGACGCATAGATCAATGGCTCAAAATGGAAGACAAGAGAGGACTTCCCTGGTGGCCCAGTGGTTAAGACCCCCTTCCAATGTAGGTGGTGCAGGCTCAATCTTTGTTTGGGAAGCGAAGGTCCCACATGCCTCAAAACCCAAAAAACAAAACACAAAACAGAAGCAATAGTGTAACAAATTCAGTAAAGACTCAAAAAGTGGTCCACGTTAAAAAATCTAAAAAAGGAGAACCAGAAACAGATCCACGCAAACATGCTCGATTAATAAAGTTTTTCCCTTTTTAAAAAAATCATTAAGGCATAATTGATTTACACTGTGGGGTTAGTTTCAGGTGTACAGTGTAATGATTCAGTTATACATGTACGTACATAAATATTCTTTTTCATATTCTTTCCCCGTAGAGGTTATTATACTGTAGGCCCTTGTTAGTTGTCCGCTTTATATACGGCAGTTGATATGGTGAAGCCCAAGCTCCTCAGTTACCCCTCCCGCTCATGTTTCCACTTTGGTCACCATGAATTTGTTTCTGAAATCTGAAGTCTGTTTTGAAAACAGAAAATTTCAAGTCTGTTTTTGAAATTTATGAATTTCTGCTTCATAAATCAGTTCCTTTATATCATTGTTTAAAAAGTAGATTCCACATATGAGTGATATCATATGGTGTTTGTCTTTTCCTTGTCTGACACTTCATTTAGTATGATCGTCTCTAGGTCCATCCACGTTGATGCAGATGGCAATATTTCATTCCTTTTCATGGCCAAGTACTATTCCATTGTATACATGTGCCACATTTTTATTCATTCCTTTTTGATAGACAGTTAGGTCGCTTCTATATCTTCAACTGATATTTGACAAAGATGCAAGAACACCAATCCAGGAAGGAAAGCCTTTTCAACAAATGGTCTTGGAGCAAGTGGACATCCGTGGGCAAAGAAATGAGCCTTAACCCAAGTCTGGCACATTTTACAAAGAGCCAATTACACCTGGATCACAGACTTAACTTTAAAGTATAAAACCAATAAACTTTTAATGAAAAAAAAGAAAGTATTTTAGACCAAGGGTTAGATAAAGTGTTAGTTGTTTGACTTCACAACAAAAGCACTGTCTGTAACAGGAAGAAAAAAAAGGATAAGCCAGAATGTACCAAAACTGTAACTCTTGCTCTGTGAAAACCTCTGTTAAGAGGATGGAAGGAAAAGCTGCATGCCGGGAGAACGTATTTGCAAACCACACAGTCAACAAAGGATTAGTATCTGGGGTATATAAAGCAGTCAACAGTGAAAAATCCCCCAAACAAGCCAATTGGAAAACAGGCAAAAGTAATGAACAGACATATCACCAAAGAGAGAACACAGATGGAGAAAATGCGTGAAGATGTTCACAGTCATTGGCGGAGGTGGTTTAGTCCCTAAGGCTCGTCTGACTCTGCAACCCCACGGACTGCAGTCTGCCAGGCTCCTCTGTCCACAGGATTCTCCAGGCAAGAATAATGGAGGGGGTTGCCATTTCTTTCTCCAGGGGATCTTCCCGACCCAGGAATCAAACCTGGGTCTCCTGCATCGCAGGCAGATTCTTAACCGACTGAGCTATGAGGGCGTATCATTAGTTTTTAGGCAGATGTAAAGGAAATCCACAGTGGCATATCATTACTATGAGTGGCTGAGAGGAAAAAGTGGTAGTAACACCAAATGGAGAACCTAGATCATTTATACTTACTGCTAGAAATGTAGGGTGCGATGGTCCCTTTGGAAAAGAGTGTGGTAGGTCCTGTAAAATTAAACATGCCCTTACCATATGGCCTTGCAAGTGAATGACTGGGCATTGGTTCCAGAAATTCGAAAATGTTTGCTTACACAAAAACCTGTATACAAATGTTCATAGAAGCTTTATCCGTATCAGCACTAAACTGGGAACAATTCAGTGTCCTTGGGTGTGTGAAAGGTTAAACGACTTTAAACTGTGGTACAGCTGTATGATGAAACACTCCTCAGCACAAAAGGGACAGACTACTGGTATTTGCCCCCACTTGACTGATCTGAAGGGAATTCTGCTGTACGAAAAGAGTCAGTGTCCAAAGGTTACACACAGAGTGATAGCGTTTAAGTAGCCTTTTTGACATGACAAGTTTATGGAGGGGGAGGACAGATTGCCAGGTTTTAGGGAGAGAGGAGAGAGGAATGTGACTGTGGCTGTGAAAGGCATCCTTGTGAAGGAGCCGGCCTGTATCTTCACTATGATGGAGGTTCCAGGATTCAGGACATGTGGGAAGACTGCTTGGCACTAAACACACACACACACACACACACACACACACACACACACACATACATGTATATCCACACAAGAGCATGAAGCTGGCAAAGTCTGAATAAGGCTGATGAATTGTATCAAGGTCAATTTCTTGGTTGTGACACTGTATTATCGTTATGCAAAATGCTGCCGTTGATAGAAACTCTCTCTGTGTTACTTCTTACAACTACATGTGAACCCACAGTGATCTCAAAGTAAAAAGTTAAAGGAAGCGAATGAGTTAAAAGAGATATGAGAACTTGTTTGCAAAGTTCACAGCGTAATTGCTCACAGTTGGAAAGCATGCAACTATCTGTCAACAGGTAAGGGGGTAAGTCAAACAGGGTCCTTGGCACCGTGGAATGCTAATGACCCCGCAATGAGAGTGGCACCCTGATGGTAACAGAGCAGCCTGAGTGGGTCTCGCAGACCCGCTGGGTGAGAGAAGCCAGACGCAAGAGGACCTGGGGCATTCACACAAACAAGCTCAAGAATTTAACTTAGGTAGGGAGTTGTCTGGAGCTGAGGGTGGCGCTGAGGACGAAGGGGCACGAGGGGTCCTTGTGGGTGATGGAAATGTTCTCTGACCTCATTGAAGTGGTGGCTCCATGGTTAACATTTTTCAAAACTCATGAAACAGGTACTTAATGTACACAGGTGTACACATTCATCAGGAATCATGAGCCATTCATCTGTTGATGGACATATATATATACCCATGTATGTAAAACTGAATCACTATACCTAGAAACTAACTTGACATTGTAGATCAACTAAGCTTCAATAAAAGTAAATAAAAAAGTACATATTCACTGAACTTCAGTTACTGCTGTCCTTTCATGTAAAATATATAGTTGAAAATGAGGATTTTCTTTTGCTTCTGGGTAAAGTCGCTAGAAATGTTTCTCTTGTACCGTCTAATTACATATTAATAGAAAGAAAAAATCATTGAAATATCCATTTGGGATGAGTGCATTTGGGCATAAATTATATATGTCTGAGTACCACCTGCCTCGCCTGCGCCCTCGCCTCCTTCCTCCCCAGGCATCGTCCACAGCATGTATCTTAAGTATCTTGCACTCCATCTCTGGCATGGCCAGTGTCTCCCAAAGACTGCAAGTCACACACTTGCCAACCTCTTATTTCAGCCAGAATCCAACCAAGACCATGGGATCCTTGCTGGTTATTGCAGAGAGAGGGCACAGTGTTTCCACAAATGGCAGAAAAAAGGTGAGAAGCAGAATACAGGATAATAAGGCAATCAAGACATAACCAAGAGGAGAAGCCGCTCTCTCCTTTAGGCCCAGGGGGATGACAGGAGGAGGAGGAGGAGATTTGGGGCCATCTGGTGGACACTGGTGTCCTTTCAGGCAGGGCAGGTAGGAGCTGGGCTCCCGGATGGATGGATGGGCAGTCCTTTGTGGTCAGGTTGGCAGCCAGTAAAATGGAGAGGGAGGGAGAGAAAGAGAGAGAGGGAGAGAGGGAAAGTACCCTGGCTTCTCTCCTGCCTGTCTCCCCCACCAGTGTTTTCCTTTGTCTAAGCCCATCTAGAAACTAGAAGACAATTTGTTGCTGTTTAGTTGCTAAGTCGTGTCTACTCTTTGCGATCCCATGGACTGCAGCACTCCAGGCTCCTCTGCCCCTCACTGTCTCCCAGAGTTTTCTCAAACTCACGTCCATTGAGTCGGTGATGCCATCCAGCCATGTCATCCTCTGCCACCCCCTTCTCCTCCTGCCCTGTCTTTTCCAGCATCAGGGTCTTTTCCAATGAGTCAGCTTTTTGCATCAAGTGGGCAAAGTATTGGAGCTTCAGCTTCAGCATCAGTCCTTCTAATGAATATTCAAGGATGATTTCCTTTAGGATGGACTGATTTGATCTTGCAGTCCAGGGGACTCTCGAGTCTTCCCCGGCATCACAGTCTGAAAGCATCAGTTCTCTGGCGCTCATCCTTCTTCATGGTCCAACTCTCATGTCTGTACATGACTGCTGGAAAAACCATAGCCTTGACTATATGGACTTTTGTCAGCAAAGTGTTGTCTCTGCTTTTTTAATACACTGTCTAGGTTTGTCACAGCAGAGTGAAAAAGCTGGTGTGAAACTCAACATTCAAAAAACTAAGATCATGGCATCTGGTCCCATCAGTTCATGGCAAAAAGATGGGGAAAAAGTGGAAGTAGTGACAGATTTTCTTTTCTTGGGCTCCAAAATCACTGTGAGGGGTGGTGACTGCAGCCGTGAAATTAAAAGACGACAACAGGGCCTGGGAATTGTATTTCCCTTCAATACAGAGGAGAGGAAGGAAACATGAGGAAATGAGTCTGAAAGGAAACAGGCAGCTGACCAGGTCACCTTTCACAGCCTCATTCATTCTAACTTACTTGAAGCTGTATCATGAGTTCATGTAGACGGGCGGATGGGGGGCTGGATATATGGACTGACATGTGAAAAAGCAAATAAGTGATATACTGACGGTAGAATCAGAGTGGAGAGTAATGGATATTTGCTGAGAGGGGTTTTCAACACTGCTGCATGTTCAAACATTCTCTTAATAAAATATGGTAAAGGAAATGCTCTCTTTAAGTAAAATTTCCATCTTTCAGTGGGGATAGGCAGGTATGCTTCTGGCATGACCGTCTCTCCCTAGAACATGGTTACACGGTTTTTCCTTTCTCTTTGCAGAGAAGACTGTGAGAGGTGATTTATCCCCCCTAGTTGGCTGCACTCGGGTCTCTCTCCCATCTTGGTGGGCTGGAGGTGCTGCCCTGTGAGCAGCGTTGTGTCTGTGATCTGCTCTGCGTTTGTGGTTCACCCATTGTTTTACAACTTTTGAGCTAGCTAGTCACGTTGACAAATCTGAAAAATTATCATAAAGTTCTAGAATGCCCAACTCTTCTTTGCAAGCAGAAGGTCTGGCCACACTGGGCCTGTGTTTCTCCGCAACACTGGGATGGAGTTGAGACGGTGGGATGGGGCCCCCGCCAGTTTGCCCCAGTCCCCACCACTCTGTGCTGCCTCACACCTGGCCCTCTTTTCTCAGAGTTCCTGTCTCAGCCCTGAAAACAGCTGTATTTAGGACCCTGGGTTCATCAGGACACATGTGTGTATAATGAGCTTGCTACAGCCATCCCTCAAGGCCATATTCCTTCAGCTCTGTGAATCCTGGAAGCCCTTTGGTGACTTGTATCCACAAGCTGCCTCTATTTGTTTACTCTTTGAAATGGATTCTTTTAAAGTCCTATTTTTCACATTCCCTAAATAGTGATCACATAAAAACAAGAGTCTGGTATCTCAGTAGTTTTTTCTAACACAAAACAAAACACATGAGTGAGTGTTCAGTCACTCAGTCATGTCCGACTCCCTGTGACCCCACGGACCGTAGCCCACCAGGCTCCTCTGTCCATGGGATTCTCCAGGCAAGAAGGCTGGAGTGGGCTGCCATCTCCTCCTCCAGGGAAATAAAGCACACTTGGGCCTGAAGCCTCAGAGGTCACCTCTCACACCCTATTGGCACACCACCCCCCACCAGGAGCACCCATCTGACGGTGCCGAGGCAGGTTGCCCAGAAGACCTCATTCACTTGGTTCTCCTTCTCCCCAGCAGCACCTTTCCTAAGTTGCACCTTAGCTGTCCCAGACCATTTGTCTTCCTGCGAGCCTGGTCTGCCTCTCACCTGAATCTGAAACTCAAAGTGCATAGAACAGCCTCTGAAGTCCTCTCACCAAGCGCTGCCCACTTCTTGCCTTTCCTGATCCTGACTCTTCGGTGCCTCCTTGGATTTCAGCACATCCCTCATTTGCTTAAGTTCACTCAAGTTCATCTGGAAGATCCATGACCAGTTCACACCGTAAGTTCTTCCTCGGGGATGGGGATGTGGTGAGCAGTAGGGTCACCGTGCAGAGAGGGATGGGTTCGCTCTGCAGCCCTGAGGCTTGGCCCTGTCATTGACTGGGAACAGTTTCCCCTCGGCATTAACCTGGTAACTCGTAGAGATCATCCTGTTATCCCTCCGGAGTTGGAAACAGGCTTAACAACATTGTTGGCTGAAAAGAAGATGCACAAACTAAAGGCTGAGAATTATGTTTTATTTGGCAGACTTGCTGAGGATTTAAGCCTGGGATACAGCCTCTCAGATCATTCTAAGGGACCACTCTGAAGAGGTGAGGGAGGAGCCAGGATATATAGGAATTTTTGCAACCAAAACCAAGTGTCAGAACATCAAAATATTACTGCTCATTAGAGAAAAACCCAGTATCTCAGGTTAACGGGCTTCCCAGGTAGCTCAGGTGGTAGAGTCTGCCCGCAATGCAAAAGACCTGGGTTTGATCCCTGGGTTCGGAAGATCCCCTGGAGAAGGGAATGGCAACTCACTCCAGTATTCTTGCCTGGAGAATTTCATGGAGAGAGAAGCTAGATGGACTACAGTTCATGGGGTTGCAAAGAATCAGACGTGACTGAGTGACTAACACATACATAAAGGATTTTGTGCTTTTCTAGGTGTGGGATGCTTTTGAACTGTGGTGTTGGATAAGACTCTTGAGAGTCCCTTGGACTGCAAGGAGATCAAACCAGTCCATCCTAAAGGAGATCAGTCCTGGATGTTCATTGGAAGGACTGATGTTGAAGCTGAAACTCCAATATTTTGGCCACCTCATGCGAAGAGTTGACTCATTGGAAAAGACCCTAATGCTGGGAAGGATTGGGGGCAGGAGGAGAAGGGGACGACAGAGGATGAGATGGTTGGATGGCATCACCAACTCGATGGACATGGGTTTGGGTAGACTCCGGGAGTTGGTGATGGACAGGGAGGCCTGGCGTGCTGTGATTCATGGGGTCGCAAAGAGTCGGACAAGACTGAGCGACTGAATTGAACTGAACTGAACTGAGGTGTGGGAAGATGCTGGAGTCTGGGCTCATTGAAGTCATTTCTTTGATATGCACCTTACCTATCTAGGGCTACCTCCTGCTTTCTCATCCTGAATGCCCCAGGGCACAGTCTGGGATGGCTGCAGTGGCTGATGGCTTGATGACTGCAGCGTCCTTTGTTTCCTGTTGTGACAGGTGGCATTTTTCATCCACAGCATCCACGGCCAGAATACTGCCCACGTTTACTGAGTGCTTAGCGTGCACGAGCCTGCACACACAGCAACTAATCCAACAGTCACACGGGTACTGCAAGAGAGCTACCACTACTCTGGCCATTTTACAGACGAGGAAAGTGACGTCCAGAGACATTAAGTGCATGACTAAGGCCCCACAGCTGGTAAGTGATGGAGTCAGCCCTTGGATCCAGGTTTTCTGGACACTAGGTCCACACTCTGGATGACTTGCTGTTCACAGGCATTGATGCTGATTCATTTCCTGTTCTTCTGGTGAGTCAATCCCAGTCCCTTCCATCTTCACTTTATAGGTCAAGTGGTTTTGTTGCTCTTGGAAACCTCTCCAGTTTCTCCACCTTTGTGCTCACATGGCACCCTGAATTGGGCACAGTGTTGTGAAAAGGCTACACAGATCAACTTGCCCCACGTGACCAGTTTTCCTCCCGCAGTGACGCTGTGTGTCCTCCTGAACTAGGTGGGAACCAGCAGGGTCCTCCCGGAAGCCTCCACCCTTGAGAGGAATTAATTCCTCTCCATCCCAGCCAGCAACACAGAAAGCTCTGAAAGAAGACTGGAGGTTGGTGTCCTGACATTACTCAGCTCTTGTCGTCCGTGGCTGAGTAATGCCCACCGAGCCTCCGAGCCGGGGGTCTGAGCATGGTGTGGTCTCCACACCCAGCCAGGAGCAAGCAGGCAGCTGGGGCCACACTGTCCTCTAGCTGAGGCTGTCCCCACAGCAGAGAGTGAGGTCTCTGTTCACCCATGCGGGGCACCTTCCTTTAAAGAGATAGATGATGCGGCAGAGGTGGAACAGCCATCCCTTTGTGCACATTTCTAAGCCTCCCTGTGGTCAAGAGGGGGAGGTGTCATAGGATTAGTTCTGGCCAGTGGGAAGTGCTGGGTCACTTTCGAGCAGAGTTTGTTAAAAGTCACTGTACTTCCTCCAGCCCCCTCTCTCTATTCCTCCACTGCGAGGCCCTTGGAGAGCGCGCATTGCAAATGACATTAGCAGCTAGATGCAGACAATCCACCCCCCCCGCCCCCCCCCCCCCCCCCCCCGCCGAGGGCTGCGGCTTGAGGGAATGTGGTCCTCAGTCTCAGAAGACGGCTCCGATGAACCACACTTCCTAGTCTTCACACCTGTTTCAGTCTTTTCCAGCTGCTATAACACAAGACCACAGGCTGGGTGGCTTATAAACCACAGACGCTTACTTCTTCCAGTTCTAGAGGCTTGGAAGTCCAAGATCAAGGGGCTGACAGGTTTGGTATCTGGTGAGAGCTTCCTGGTTCGTAGATGGCTGTCTTTTTCCAGTGTCCTCTCATGTGGAGGGCATAGGGGAGCTCACGGGGCCTCTGTTATAAGGGCACTAATCCCATTCTTGAGGACTCTGCCCTCATGACCCAGCTGCACCTCAGCTCTCAAATCTCGTATCTCCTGACATCATCTCCATGGGGATGAGACATTCAGTGCATGGATCATCCTTGTGGAAAGCTGAATCTGGGCTGGTCCTTTGAGTCTCGTGAGCCAATAGAAGGTTCCAGAAGTGGTACTGGGCCAGTTATGGAGCCAAGTTCTTGGAAGGCCTGGCAGTGGATGCTTTCCCACTTGGGGAGCCCTAAGATGCCACCGAAGAAGTCCCGCTGCCCTGCCAAACTTACCAAGTGTGGAGGAAGAGGCCCTGGAGCTACGAGGAGGGAAAAGATGCTCAGCTTCCTCAGTGCCCCAGCTCAGATGGGTGTTCTGACCATTTCTTCTAAGAGCCAAACCTCTGAGTGAGCCATGCTGGACGTTCCTGCCCAGTCTGGGCCCAAGACGACTGCCTCCCCAGCCAGCATCCCATGGAGCAGAAGAACCTCCCAGCTGAACTTGTCCACCCAGCAGAATCATGAGTGAAAAGAGAGTGGTTGTTTTGAGGCACTGAATCTTGGGATGGTCTGTGCACGCAATAGATACCCCACGATATAGAGAGGAGCCTCGGTGGTACCGTTACTGGTGGGGGTGTCTGTTGCAGCAGCTGGTGTTTGTTTCTTTGATGTAACAGCTGACAGCACAACAGACCAGCCAGGAGACAGCAGGGGCTGCATGGTGGAGTGGGTGTAAAGACTGAGAGGCTGTGTGGAAGCAGTCCTCACGACCTGATCGGCTAGATGAGAAGAATAAGGGAAGTGGAGAAGCTCTGAGAGCCCAAGCCTGCAAATGCAAGGGCAGAACGGTCCTCAGAGGGAGCTGGAGACCTGGAAGGAGGGGAGACCTGCTTGGGGAAGGAAACAAGAAAAAGAAGGCATTCTGGTTCGGGATTTAAGGTGCCGATGGGATCACAGTAAAAAAATAGCCATCAGGCATAGGGAAATTTATTTACTGCACAGATAAGAGACTAAGGGGCTTCCCTGGTGGCTCAGATGGTAAAGAATCTGCCTGCATTGCAGGAGACCTGAGTTTGATCCCTGGGTTGGGAAGGTCCCCTGGAGAAAGGAATGGCAACCCACTCCAGTATTCTAGACTGGAGAATTCCATGGACAGAGGAGCCTTGTGGTCTATAGTCTATGGGGTTGGAAAGAGTTGGACATGGCTGAGCAATTAACCCCTAAGAGACTAAGGCTGGAAATGATGGAGAAAAGAGATGACTCCATAGGAGAAGGATGCCTGTGGGGAGTAGAGAGAAAGGGAGGATGAGGCTGAGGGAGAACCAAGGAAACACCGCTATGGACATGGCACTTGAGGGACTAACATCAAGGGAAAAGGCTAAGGAAGAGCTGGTGCAGAGATAATCCCTCACAGCCTGCAGTAGGAAAGTTCCAGTGACTGAGTGGAGTCAGCATATCAAAGCCTGTGACAGTGCTGAGGGGCAGAGGACCCTGAGGGCAGGGCACCAGACTCAAGCCAGAGACAATGGGGAATGAGAAGAAGGCAGGACATATTTGATCTTCATATGTTTATTCATTCATCTGTTCATCCCTCTGTCTGTCCATCTATTCAGGCATCCGCCCATTCAGCCACTTATCCATCCACTCATCCCTTCACCTACCTACTCATCCACCCACCGTCCACATTCATCTGTCCATATCCATCCACCCATCCATACATTTATTATCCACCCACCCACCCATGCATTCACCTACTCATCCATCCACCCATATCCATCCACTCATCTCTTCAACTACCTACTCATCCATCCGCATTCATTCATTCACATTCATCCATCCAGTCCTTGTTAGAGCTTACCATGGGCCATGCAGGGAAATTAGAGTAAAACAGATGTGGTCCTGCCCATTGTTGGAAACACTCAGTGAACCCCCTTAAACACTGAGATGCTTAGAACTGATGATCAAGGTCTCTCCTACACACAAAAGGTAACAGTAAAATAACAGCCACCGTTTGTCTTGTTTGGGGCCAAGTCCAGTATCTTGTACTCTACATATGCTTTTTCCGCCACTTAATCCTCCCAACAATGACAACATAAGGCAGGAGCTGTTCAGAGATGAGTTGACCGAGGCTGAAGGGGTAACGGGCTCTGCCAGAGCTTGCAGGGTGTTCTGGGATTCAGGCATGAAGCTGATGGCCACTCACCAGGTCTCACTGCTCCCACTCAGGCTCCTGGGAGCTTGCCACCCATCACTCAGCCCACTCCACCTCCACCCTCCACCAGGAGAGAGTTCAGTTTAGTTGCTCAGTTGTGTCCGGCTCTTTGCGACCCTATGGACTGCAGAATGCCAGGCTTCCCTTTCCATCACCAACTCCCGGAACTTCCTCAAACTCATGTCCATTGAGTCAGTGATGCCATCCAACCATCTCATCCTCTGTCATCCCCTTCTCTTGCCTCCAACCTTTCCCAGCATCAGGGTCTTTTCCAATGAGTCAGCTCTTCGCCTCAGGTGGCCAAAGTATTGGAGCTTCAGCTTCAGCATGAGTCCTTCCAATGAATATTCAGAACTGATTTCTTTCAGGATTGACCAGGAGAGAGGGCCTTTCTTAACCTGCTCTGGCCTCAGAATTTATCTATTCAAAGAAACAATGCTAGAGTTGATGTTGAGGGAAACGGAAAGGTGAAGATGATAACGTATTTTCACACGCTATCAGAGGAAGACACAGCTATGGGTTAACTTCAGGACCAATGAACACAGTGTCTTTGGGAAAATACATCTCAAACTCCAAAGGACTGACCTAGAAATGCAGCCCTGGAGCTTGGCCTGTGTATATAAATCAGGGACCGTCTGTAACTGTAACATTTGTCTAATTTGAACACGGACCCGCTGGGCTTCCCTTTCCTCACTCTGGTTCCTTCTCTGACTTCTTTTCTTTACGCTATGCTAAGACCCTGGGCTTCCTGTTCTAGTTAATCAGCATGAACCCCACGGGCCCTCAGCAGACAGAGCAGGCGGTGTTTTGTAAATACCCCCTGGAGATTCGTTTCATTGCTATGGAAAACGTAGCTCTGTTTTCCTAGGTGACGGCTGTGTTTACGCAGGGACTCCGAGTGGGCTCCGGGCCTGGCCAGATGGTGCTGGATGCACTTGGTGTAACGTGAGGAGCCACGTGACTCCTGGCAGGAGCCAGGTCCGGGTGGACGTGTGGCCGCAGATCTGCCCATGCCGAGCTGTCCGCTCAGAACACGCGGTTCTGCCCCTTGGACGCCTAAGGTGGTGCTGAAGGCGGGTAACCTTGCTGTAGCTGTGGTTTGGCCCTTCCAGCTAAGTGTGAGTCAGGCCTATTTTTAGCTGTGCCACTCACCCAGGTGCACCAGGCTTCACGCTGGGGGCTTCCTGCCTCAGCATCTCGATTTCCTTTGTCAAACGGCTAGGCGAGCTGGGGACACGGCATTTTCCAGCCGATAATTCTACATGTGTGACTCTCAGCAAGGCCGGCAGTGAAGGGAAAGAACATTAGCCATTTGGGGAGCTGATGACATTATGACCTTGGCTGAAGGATTCTATAGGCTCTGCCAGCCCGTGGGCAGGAGCAGGGATGGTGAATGACCAGGCCCTGTACGGTCCACCTATTCTACCTGTGTCAGGCATGACTAGCTGATCAGGATGCTGTACCCCTGTGCCTGGACGTGTCAGAATGGCTATTATAACTGTGATATAGCTCAGTCGTGTCTGACTCTGTGACCCCATGAACCGTAGCCCACCAGGCTCCTCTGTACATGGAACTTTCCAGGCAAGAACACTGGAGTGGATTGCCCTTTCTTACTCCGGAGGATCTTCCCGACCCAGGGATTGAAACTGAGTCTCCCACACTGCAAATAGATTCTTTACCCTCTGAGCCACCAGTGTGTTAGCTGCTCAGGCATGTCTGACTCTCTGAGACCCCAAGACTGTAGCCCACCAGGCTCCTCTGTCCATGGGGATTCTCTAGGCAAGAATACTGGAGTGGGTTTGCCATGCCCTTCTCCAAATATTCAGGGTTGGTTTCCTTTTAGGATTGACTGGTTTGATCTCCTTGATGTCCAGGAAACACAGTTTGAAAGCTCTGATGGAGGGCTAATTAGGATTTCTCTTGTCCCAGCCAGCAGAGCTGGACCAGCAGAGGGTCCCCTCCTCTTGGCTGCAGGGCGTGACCAAGAAGAGCCAGTTCAAGCCTTCCTTGGGAGTGAAATGCGGGCCCTGGGAGACAGGAGACCCTTGGTCCTCATGGCAGGATGCTGTAGCCTGGTGTTGCTGGTGATAGCTGTGCCAAGCAGGGCTGAATGGCAGAGAGAGCCAGCCAGACAGACAGAAGAGAGAGAGATGGGGAGAGCAGCCTGATGACCTCGAGTTGGGATCCAGTTGTCACCAAAATGCTGCCTTTCTTAAATGGTGAGGGGAGTCATTCTGTTCATTGGAACAGGCAGGGGCTTCTGTGACCGGCAACGGGACCCCCTACTCACTCAGGACAGGGACATTCAGGAGTGACCGTGTGCTGACTAGACGGGCACTGGGTTGGGTCTGTGGCCATGGGGGGATCTCTGAGCAGCTGCCACCAGACCGAACCCTCGTTGGGCGTAAGGATGGGGCAGGTCCTCAGTTAGGCAGATTCGCCATGTGCAACAGGGAGTCTTTGCAGCTGTCTGCGGGGTCCTCCCTCCCAGCCCAGTGCCCCCTGGGGCCAGTGTCTGCGAGCCCCACCCTGGACTCCCCTTGCCCCTCCACAGCTCCGGCCCCCCAGCCTCAGGACCGCTGGTCTGGGATTCTTTCTCAGTGCTCGAGGAATGGATTCCTGCTGCTGACTTCACAGGAAGCCTCTGCCGGGGGCATGCTTGCAGCTCCCTGGTAAAGCCTGGAATTCTCACACTTTTCCCCAATTAGCTCGCTCGGGAGGATGGGGACAAGCAGCCTGTTTTCCAAGGCTCTGGGGCTGGTGAGACCTTTCTGAAGCCTTGTCATTAGTCACCCTTTAACTGCGTGTAAAGTTTGCTACTACACAATCAAGGAAAGAGTGAAAGCAGGAGGAGAAGGGGGCAACAGAGGATGAGATGGTTGGATGGCATCACCGACTTAATGGACATGAGTTTGAGTAAACTCCAGGAGTTGATGATGGACAGGGAGGCCTGGCGTGCTGCAGTCCATGGGGTTGCAGAGAGTCGGACACGACTGAGTGATAAGCACACACACACACAATAACAAAAGCGGCAGGCTGGGTTGAAGTCACATAAGCAGATCCTGCTTGAATTCAAAATTAACCTTTCCCACTTACATTGGGCTTCTCTGATGGTTCAGACCAATAAAGAATCTGCCTGCAATGCAGGGACTCAGGTTTGATCCCTGAGTCAGGAAGATCCCCTGGAGGAGAACATGGCAACCCACTCCAGTATTCTTGCCAGGAAAATCCCATGGACAGAGGAGCCTGGTGGGCTACAGTCCATGCGGTAGCAAAGAGTCAGACATGACTGAGTCTGACTTTCCTTTCCAGTTACACCTGGCACATAGTAGGTGCTCACTAAACAGGGGCTGAGCAGAGCCCCGCAGTGCCCCGCCCTCTCTCCAGGTGGGGCTGGTTTTCCTTTGCGACCGTAATTTGAAACAATTTGAGAAGGCTCAGCAGTGCAGCAAGGGGTCCTTAGGGCAGTGGATCTTCCCAGGTGACACCAGGGGACCCCGGAGTTGTAAAGGGGAAGATGGGGCACATCCCCACCCAGCAGGCTGGTGGATGAATGGAACAGGGGTTGGGGTGGCGCTGCGTACTCAGCCTGCACAGAGATGGGTCCCAGCTGCCTCTCAGCTGCGGGGAAGGGACGAGGAGATGGCTCAGCGGCGGGAGGGTCCTGGGTCAACAGAGCAGGAGAGGGGGTCACTCAGGTCCAGGGACTGGTGCTTTGAGGGGCTCTTTGGGGACCTAATAGTGTGGCTCTGGGGAGGGGTAACGAGCCCAGCTAGTTGACTCAGAGCTCACGGGGGGAGCCCACGCCTGGTGCCCAGTATGAGGACATCAAGGATTCTTCCTTCCCCACCCCGTGTGCCTATGCCATCAGACTAGCAGGGGGGCCTGTGTGGTGAAGGGGTGACGACCCCAGGGCGCGCTTGTCCAGGCAGAGCTTTGGCTGAGTCCCTCTGGGCTTACCGAGGGCTTGCATGTGTCTCTGCAGCGGCCACTGGGCTGGATGGTGGGATGCTGCAAAGGGCTACTGTGGGCCTAGGGGGACCTGGCCTTTCCTGTACCGCCATGCTGACCAAGGTGCACCATCCCACTGGGCAGCACAGAGCTGAGCTTCCACATTGCACATGCAACACTCTCAGCAGCTCTGTGAGCCAATCACAACACCCAAGCCTGGAGAAAAATCCACCAGCTGGTTTTGTTGCAGGGAGGAAGCCAATTCTGACTCCATGTTGGAACTGTTTCTTTGACTTGCTTTTTGTTGCTTTTACAATTATAACCATACAGAATGGTTTGCCTCAGAGAATCCTGCCCCTCTGCCTGACTGTTAAACTAAAGTGCCTTTGTTCAGAATCTGGTCCACCTGTAGATGGCAGGAGGAAAGAAATGAACACATCCCCTGCCTGAGGCTAGCCATTCTGGGAGACGTTTGCAAGATTCCTAGCCTTTTTACTTAGCTTCCTCTGATCTATAAAAGAACCTGGCCTGCCATCTTCTTGGTCAGCCGGCTTTCTGAAAAATGTCACTTCCTTGCCTCAACACCTCATCTCTTGGCGGGGCACTGTGGGGCTCTGCTCAGCCCCTGTTTAGTGAGCACCTACTATGTGCCAGGTGTAACTGGAAAGGGCCTGTTGTGTGGTGAGCAGAGTGAGCCTGGACTTGGTAACAGTTCTTGACAAAAGTGCCAAAGCAGCCCAGAGGAGGATGGACTCTCTCAACACGTGGCCGTGGAGCAGATGGATGTCAGAGAACGAACGGGACAAGTCCTCAGACCTCAAACAAGATTTAGCTCAAGGTAGGCTGTGATCACTCTTCCCTGGTGGCTTAGTGGGGAGGCCTGACCGAAGCCTGCCGGGCGGGCTTCCCAGCTGGCGCTGGTGGCAAAGAACCCGCCTGCCAATGCAGAAGATGTAGGAGATGCAGGTTCAGTCCCTGGGTGGGGAAGATTCCTCTGGAGGAGGGCATGACAGCCCCCTCCAGTATCCTTGCCTGGAGAATCCGTGGACTGAGGAGCCTGGCAGACTATGGCCCATAGGGTTACAAAGAGTTAGACATGACTGAAGCGACCTAGCACGCATGTCAATGTCAGGGACAAAAGTTCAATCCTCTGTCCAGGAAGATTCCTCCAGCTGTGGAGCAGCTAAGCCCATAAACCTCAGCTATTGAACCTGTGCTCGACAGGGAGCCGTAACTACTGAAACCCAAGTGCCCCAGGGCTCACGCTCCGCACCGAGAGGGCCTGCACAGCACAGCGAGGGAGGGCCCCTGCTCGCTACAACTAGAGAAAAGGCTGCCGCAACAGAGTCTCAGCACAGCCAAAAATAAAGAGCTAAGAATGAAAAGATAGGCTACAATCTTACACGTGAAAACATAGAACCACGACGCTGTTTGAAAACCCAGAGGAGGAGCTCTTTGGAACACCTCAGACTAGGTGGCAAGTTGTTAGACTTGGCATCAGAAAGTATGATTCAGAAAAAAAAATTGGTAACTTGGACCCTATCAAAATTAAAACCTTCGGCTCTGTGCAAGACCCTGTTAGGATGAAAAGACCAACTACGGAGAGGGAGAAAGCATTTGCAGAGGTCAGACCTGACCCAGGACTAGCGTCAGGACTGGGGGAGAACTCTGCCTGGAGAAGGTCAGCAGAGGGAAAGCCCCAGAGATGGATCCTTGGGCCCTGCTCTGTCCACAGAACTGTCTTCTGTCTGGCCTGGGAGCCACAGTCACAGGGACCTCCTGGCCCATAGGTCTGAGGGTGGATTCCTGGCCCAGGGTCTTGACCTGAGACCGGAGCCCGCGGGCCCAGGGGCCCTCGGATGGGAGCTGAGCGAGGTGCTCTGTGGTACTAGGACAGTGCGAGCTGGAAGCTGGGGGACCCTGGCTTTACATTGGGCGGGGTGGGGGGCAGCCTCGAGGAGAGGCAAGGGCTCGGCCTTGACCCACCAGGGCAGCCGCGTGAGCCTGTCGGAGCAGAGGCGAGCTGGTGGGTGGCCTTCTGCTCTGTCCCGCTGGTCCTGCTGCTATCATCGCTGTGCAGTCAAAGTGGACAGAGGTCTGGCTTAGGAAGGGGAGGGGTCTGATGGGTGCTGGGGAGACTTAGTCCTGCTTTGCCGCAGCTCAGCAGTCTCTGATGTCAGTCTCATCACCACCCGCTCAGCGACGGGGAACAGGGCTCCCCGGCCGGTCAGCCCTTGGCTGTCCTGAAGCACCTCCTTGCGCCTTTCGGTGGTCAAGCTTATGCTTTCCCCAACGCTGTGATGCCAGCTTCAAGGAACATTTTTAGCAGAGAAGTATTAACTATTCATGTGGTATGAGAATAGCCTGAGTTTCTTTCTCTCTGGGACTTAGAAAGTCACAACTTGGTGGTGCCCTGGAGCCCAGGACTCAGATGGTGACCGTGCCTCCTCCTGCGCCTGGTCCAGGAAGGTCCTGCCCCCTGACTGTGGCCCAGTCCTGGCCGTTGCCCTTCCTGGCAGCCAGTGTGATCCCCCAGGGCGGAGCTGGGCCCCGTGCTTTCTCTGCCATGAGTCTTGAGGCTTCTCCCCTCACTCAGAGTCACGGCTGGGCCTCCAAGGGCCTCAGGGGGTGTGGTCCTTCCTGCCCCCACCTTCTGGAACTTTCCATGTCATTACTACAGGCAGTCCCTGGACCCTCACAGTCCTCACGTCCATCTGGCTCCCTCCTGGATGGAACTTGCCCGAGGGTGGGAGTCCCAGGCTGGCCTCGTCCTCTGGGAGGGGTTACAGAGCAGCGCCTAACTCCAGGGAGGGCCTGGACTCAGGGATCGCGTGGGTGAGGACCTGGCGAGCACACCCAGGGCCAAACTTGGGACAAGACACGCCATTTCTGTCACAAGGGGAGCCCACCTGACGGCCTCGGAAGGAGACGGGCGGCCTGGGCCCCTGGCAGGAGCTCAGAGAACCATCTGGGGTCGTAACCGGCGATCTTTCAGGTCAGCCAGGACTGGTGTCATTCCGGAGAGAGCGGTGCAGCCAAGGAACGGAGGGGATAGCAGCCGCGCCGACCGACTCGAAGCCTCCTCGGGGCTGCGCCTCCTCCCGAGGTGACTTCCAGGAACACGAGCCTCCGTCCTGCCGGGCTCCTCTCCCAGGGGACGGACGTCTCAGCACAGCCCACGCCAAACAGGAAACACTTGGGTTTCCTGAGAACGTTTCTTAAAGTCTTTGGCCAAAGAGCTAAACTGGAGGATCTTGACGTGGATGTTGGAAACCGGGGGTGAGACGTCCCCGGGGACTTCACGGCGGGGGGGTGGCCGCAGGCACACACGGTGTTTCTCCGGGATCACGTGGGTCACGTATAACACGTTCCTTAGCTGAGAACTGAGCTGCGGGATGCAACCAGCATGCAAGGGCTCTCCTGGAGGCAGAGACGACAGACAGAGATGGAGAGACAGAGGACGTGAGGGAGGGGCACGGGGAGAGAAGAGACGGAGGCTTCGAGAGGTGCTGCCCAGGGCAGGTCAAGACCAAGACCCCACCCTTCTCTCCAGCCCAGAAGCTGGGGACTCTGAGGGTCCCACGATCAGACTGGCCCCCATCCCACCAGGACAGGAAGACAACAAGGATCAGTTGAAGAAATACAGCTTCCCACTTGAAAATGGGCCTCAGACATTTGTTATTCCAATTTTTTTTTTTTTTAAGTACAGAGATAATTCTCCCCATCTTGGCATTCTGAGGGGAATTTTGTTTTCCCTCTCTTCTGAGGGTTCTTTTCCAAGCCTGGTAAATGTCTGCTCAGATGAGGGATAAGAAGGACCACATGACTGAGGAAACTTCCCGACTCAGGGGTGGGGCTTGGCAGGCTCTTCCTCCTCCAGCCTCATCTGGGCCAGGCCTGGCCCAGCCTCCCTGCCTTGGGCCCAGCCAGGGTCTGGGGGGCAGGGTGGGGGCTCAGGGAGGCTGCTGCAGCCCCGTCAACCTGAGCCTCTCCGCTGTGCCCGCCCTCTGGCTTACGATGGGGCATGATCATCACAGCCCTGTGTCTGGGTCTCCGCTGTGACTCTCATGTCCTGGGGAAACTGGGGGTCTCTGGTCCTCTGCACCCTGAGCACGGTGCACCCCTCTCAAGCAGCCCCTCCCAACATGCTAAGCCGCTTCAGTCGTGTCTGACTCGCTGTGGTCCCATGGACTGCAGCCCACCAGGCTCCTCTGTCTGTGGGATTTTCCAGGCAAGAATACTGGTGTGGGGTTGCCATTTCCTCCTCCAGGGGATCGTCGCGGCTCAGGGATCGAACCTGCGTCTCCTGGGCCTCTTGTGTTGGCAGGTGGGTTCTTTACCGCTGAGCCACCTGGGAAGCCCAGCCCCTCCCAAGGGCAGGCCTAAAATAAAACACTGTACTGAAACGGCGTGCTCGCCAGCCCAAGAGAAGCCCCTGCCCACATCCAGACTTGGCAGGGGATGGGAGGGCCATAAGGTCTTGAGTCCCTTGTCCTGCCCCTCCCTGAGGAGAGGACAGTCTGAAGGTCACAGTCATGTGGTCCGTGTCCCCCTGAAGTACTGGGACGAGTGTGACCAGGAGCAGCTGGGGACCGTCCCTCCTGAGAGCAGCCTGCCAGCTCATCCCGAGGGACCTGCCCCGTCCAGCAGCAGGAGTTGCCCCACTCAGCTTTGTCACCAGCTCGGGCAGATGGCCAGGGGACAGTGCGGTTCAGTTGTGCAGCCCAAACCAGACAACCGGTGACCGCGAGGTGGGGGAGAGTCACCTCTTGAGATGCCGGGGTGCAGGGGAGGACCACTGCCTGGCTCCCCGCTGGGATGCTGTCTGCTGGTGGGGGTGGGGCAGGGAACTTAAATGCATTTTGTTCTACTCTGTGTCCTCGGGGCCGAGAATAGTTCAAGACTCATGGGATGGACATGCAAACAATGTCCCAGCACCTCCCCTTCAAAGCTAGTCTAGACTAACAGCAAGGTGTGGATTAAAAGGTGGGTTAGAGGAAGATCCCTTGGAGCTTCCAGGCTCGGGCTGGAGTCTGGCACTGCCTCCCATGGGTCACTGGTCCCAGGCCTTCTGCTTGACCTTTTTTGGGCCTCAGTGTCCCTGTTGGGAGACTGTGGGAACAACAGCCGATGGTACTAATGTTGTTGGAAGGCGTGGATGGAGGGGCCGCGGGGAAGCAGCCACCAGGCCCGGTAAACATGGTGATTTGTTGTTCACCAGGGAAGCGGTGACTCAGACGGTAAAGGATCCGCCTGCCATGTGGGAGACTTGCATTCGATCCCTGGTTGGGAAGAAGATCCCCTGGAGGAGGGCATGGCCACCCTCTCCAGTACGCTTGCCTGAGGAATCCCCCATGGACGGGGGAGCCTGGCGGGCTACAGTCCGTGGGGTTGCGAAGAGTTGGATGTGCTGAGCGACTGAGCGACTGAGCACAGGGAAGCGGGAGCTGGGCTGGGTCTCGTCAGGTCTCCTTGTCCGGTCAGTCACCCAGGACTGCTGGCGGTTCTTGGGGGAAAAGACGGTGAATGCGCCGAGCTGATGGAGCTGGGACACGGTCTCCCAGGAACCACCGGGAGGTGCAGGCAGTGCCCACCTGAAGCCAGAGGAAGGAGCAGAGGTGCAGGGGTGCCTGGAGGAGGTGGGGCGTCAGGGGAATCAGGCTGCTCTGCCAGGGATCCCGTTTTCAAATTACCAGCCACCTCAGCGTCATCAGGAAGAGCAAACTCCACATTGGATTTGTCCTTTTACTTAACCTTTCTATTCTGCTGCTTTGGCTTGAGTTGAAAATGTTGCCTAGAGCCCGTTTTAATGGCTAAGTCAAAGGTGTCTCTTGGTGGATGTCACATTGCACTTGAAAATATGTGGGTTATTTTCAAGTTTCTTTTGATATTGAATTCTGACTAACATAATTCAACAGTGATAAGAGAACAGACTCTGAAAAATTTGCACCTTGTTTTATGTCCCTGGATATGTCCCACTGTCTCCTGGTTTATAGTCTACGGGAACTTGAATAGAATTTGTACCCTGCTCTTGTGTGAAAATTGTATTGATCTTAATTATGTTGAATTGGTTCATAGTGCCTTTCAGATCTACTGTATCCTTCTATTTTTCCGTCTACACATTCTATTAATTTTTGAGAGTTTGAAACTCTAAAAATCTTAATTTATCTGCTTAAAAAAATAGTTGTAATATATAGTAGAACCATATGTAACTTTGTTCTGTATTTTCCAAGTCTCCTGTAAATGTGTTATCATACTTTCATAATTTAGAAATTAAAAAATTGAAAGTTTAATTTTTTGAAACAAAAAAATTTTAAGTTCTGAGGAGTTCCGATCTTTTGAGTGCTAGCTGCCTGTTTCCTTTGTTTTGTAACTACCTTAAACACTGTATTTTCCTTTACCGCACAGACGCACACACGAGGATGTTGCCTATCGCCTGAAATATACAGGAGAGCCCGATCTCAAGGCTCTGACCTCTAAGAGTATAACACTCTTCCGTTCGCATAAAAATAATAGAAAGTTGTGGAACAGAGAATGACAGTTGTCCTGTTGGAGGTTTACAGGAACATTGTGATCTGACCTACCATAGCCTTCCCTCACCTGGCCTTTAAAAATACTCTGCTGAAACCTTCACGGAGTTCGGAGTTTGGGGCATGAGCCACCATTCTCCTTGCCTGGCTCTGCACTAAACCTTTTTCTGCTCCAGACTCCAACATTCCAGGATTATTTGGCCTCTCCGTGCATCAGGTCCACAAACTTGCGGTTGGTAACACAAATAATCGAAGTCATACTTCCAAGCATAATCAACTGTCTGCTCAGTAATATGAATTTTTCCCAGATTGTTTGCATTTCCAGGACTCCATGTCCCCTCTGGAATAATTAATATAACGAAGTGTCATGAAAACGTCTGTGAACGTTGATAGAATGAGTAACACACACATCTGGATTTTTTTTTTCTTAGTTGAAAACATAAAACCTATTGGCAAAATCCATAAAATATAACACTGTCGAAAATTAAGCACTTCCAGGGGCTGTTTCTGATTATAGCGATTTCAGGTTTTTCTAATTATTCTGCCCCAAACGTTTATCTTTGTCTTTTGCTCTGGTGTGAAGACGCTCTGTTTATAAAACGTTATAAGGTAAGATGGCTTTATGTGTGGTCCATCACTCCTTGGTAAGTGAGGCCATTAACATGTATTGATATTAAGCTTTTTATGTATATGAATTCTATATCATTAGCGTAACATTAGCCTGCTTGGCTTGACATAAAATCTCTTTTTCCTCCTCCCTGATGAAGGAATGTTTTTATTTGGAAAGCCTAACAGAGGCATGAAAACAAAACCACATGCAGTTTTGTGTATCACAAACTCTCTGCTGAAAGGAACAAAGTTGAGAACATCCCTGGCGCTAGGGGTTATGAAGGCTATACGCATCACGAGTGCAGAGGGGCATTTGTTTTTTGAACAAATAAATGACTTTTTGTACTCTCAATCAAGAAAAAACCCTGAATATTTACTTACACTAATCTGATGAGTTAATCCTCCACAGCTTCAAGGTCCCCATTTGAATACAATAATTTGTCAAGCCTAGAGCTCCCTCCACACACTCTTTTGTTCCACAAATATTTGAATACCTACTAAGTGTGTGTGTTGGGGCTTCCCTGGTGGCTCAGAAGTGAAGAATTTGCTTGCTGACACAGGTTGGATCCCTGGGTTGGGAAGATCCTTTGGAGAAGGAAGTGGCAACCCACTCCAGTATTCTTGCCTGGAGAATCCTGTGGACAGAGGAGCCTGGCGGGCTATAGTCCATGGGGTCACAAAGAGTCAGACAAAACTTAGCAGCTAAACAACAGTCACAGTGTGTGTGTTTGGAGGTATACACAACAGAGGAAGTCCCTGCAGTGGGTGGGAGAGCTGATATTCTGGTGGAGGAGAAAGAAGAGCAGAGAAGCTAATTGCATTGTTACTGAGTCCAGACAACAGGCTAATAATTTGGGGAATGAGTTGGGCAAGGAGTAATGACTTTATTAGGAAATCCAGCAGATTGAGAAGATGGCAGTCTAGTGTCTCAAAGAACCATCTTACCCCAGTCAGAACTCAGGCTTCCTTTATACTAAAAAGAGAAGGCAATGTGTGTGTGTGTGTGTGTGTGTGTGTGTGTGTGTGTGTGTGTTTGTGGCAGGGGGTGGGGGGGGGAGAGTGGTGGTGATTCAGTTCAATTCAGTCACTCAGTTGTGTCCAACTCTTTGCGACCCCAAGAACCGCAGCATGCCAGGCCTCCCTGTCCATCACCAACTCCCTGAGTCCACCCAAACCCATGTCCATCGAGTCGGTGATGCCATCCAGCCATCTCATCCTCTGTCATCCCTTTCTCCTCCTGCCCCCAATCTTTCCCGGCATCAGGGTCTTTTCCATTGAGTCAGCTCTTCACATCAGGTGGCCAAAGTATTGGAGTTTCAGCTTCAACATCAGTCCTTCCAATGATCACCCAGACCTGGTCTCCTTTAGGGTGGACTGGTTGGATCTCCTTGCAATCCAAGGGATTCTCAAGAGTCTTCTCCAACACCACAGTTCAAAAGCATCAATTCTTCGGCACTCAGCTTTCTGTATAGTCCAACTCTCACATCTATGCATGACCACTGGAAAAACCATAGCCTTGACTACACGGACCTTTGTTGGCAAAGTAATGTCTCTGCTTTTTAATATGCTGTCTAGGTTGGTCATAACCTTCCTTCCAAGGAGTAAGCGTCTTTTAATTTCATGGCTGCAGTCACCATCTGCAGTGATTTTGGAGCCCAGAAAAATAAAGTCAGCCACTATTGCCACTGTTTTCCCATCTATCTGCCATGAAGTGATGGGACCGGATGCCATGATCTTAGTTTTCTGAATGTTGAGCTTTAAGCCAACTTTTTCACTCTCCTCTTTCTCTTTCATCAAGAGGCTCTTTAGTTCCTCTTCACTTTCTGCCGTAAGGGTGTTAACATCTGCATATCTGAGGTTATTGATATTTCTCCTGGCAATCTTGATTCCAGCTTGTGCTTCCTCCAGCCCAGCAGTGGTGATTGGTGGCTGCAAACTTCCTGGAGCAGAAATCCTTCCTTTGCAGCTGCCCACATAGGTCAGCTTGCAGATGCTCCTGTAAACCTCCAAGAAGACAGATGTTCTTCTCTATTCTGCAGCTTTCTATCTCCATAAGAATGGAAGAGCCTTACACTCTTAAAGGCCAGAGCCTTGAGAACAGGCTGTCCTGTGTATTTCAGGCTATAGTAACATCCTTTTACAAAAGAGCCGGCATGATTACTCGCAGGCAACAGAGCACAGGGTTAAAGCAAAAGGAACAGATGCAACAGAGTCAGGTTTGTTCTTCCTTATCGCAGCATCAGGAAGACACTTTCTGACAGTGGTAACTTCTGCTGGCAATTGGGATGGGGGCTCCCTCCTATGGGGGGGTCTCACTCACTAAGGTCACACCAGGGGCTACTCCCAGGCAGCGACCGAGCACAGGGAGTCCTGACCCAGGCCCCTTCCTGCAGCTGAGGGGCACTCTGCAGTGGAGACTTTGGCTCTCAGACTTCTCCATGGCCTGGTTGAAACTTTCCTGAAGCTGTGGTGGACTCGGAGACTCTTGGATCCTCTTCTCCTTTTGCAGGTGTCAGAGCAGCATCCCGCCTGCGGGCTGGGCCCTCCTCCCACCGCCCCTCCCCCCATCCTCTTGCACAGGGTCCCCCCATGACTCCTGCATGTCCAATCTCTTCTTGGCCTCAGCTTCTTAATAGGACTGAACCCATGGAGCCTGTTGGAATAAAATATGAATATTGAAAACATGTGTTGTGGCAGGAACATAAAGACGACCCTTGGCTGGAAACATCTGACCCCATCCATGTCCAAGGTAGTTCAAGGCTGCTTGTGTGTTGCATCTCATTGTCAGGCTGACACTGTGACAGAATTTCTTTCCCTCCTTCCCTCCATCCTTCCTTTCTCTCCCCACCCCCCTTTTCCCACAGAGAACAGGGTCCTGACCACGCTTGCCTCCCTGTGATTCCTATTGTGCTTTCTCAGAGGGTCTCCAGGCTCTGCCCACCCCCTGAACAGCTTTGTTCCTTTTCGGTGGCCTCTGCACATTGTAACAACCCAGCTGGAAAGGAACATGTGTGGAAATCTTAGGTGGAGAATCAAAACTGGGTGTTGTTCAGGATATGCAAAAAATGCAGAGTGTTTCCTCTGCGAGGCACTTGATCCACGTGGTGGTCCGTCCTGCAGCAGTGTTGAGGCCCTGGCTGGGGAAAGTGCTGGAAGACCCACCCAGGATCTGGCCACCTTGCCCCCTGACCTTAGCTGTGGGTCACCCCACGCTTCCCTGGGGATGACACCAATGCCCCAAACCTCCTGGGGGGCTGCTGTGTCCAATGCTGGGTAACGGAGCTGAGAAGTCCTCCCCACCTCGGGGTCCACAGCTACTCCCACCAACAGCACAGACTTTTCTCGGAGAAGAAAGGGAAGCCCTGGCAGCAGGTGCTGGCTTGTGATGTGATGGGTCTGTGGGAGGATGAACCCGATGATCCACAGCCGATCTGGCAGGGGTGCTAGGAAACACTTCCCTCCTGAATGCGCTCATTACGGATCTGATGGTGCTCCCCAAATGGTGGCTGAAGTCTCATTTCTTGTAATGTAATGAATTCTATGCTGTATAACTGTGCATATAATTAAATGCAAATTTCAGAATTTAGAAAAGTGTCAGGGTGAAACCCTTTCAAGGCTGGCATAAAAAGTCTGAGGCATTGAACTTTTAATGTGTGTGAATCTTACCTCTGCCCAGACTGACCGTGGGCCCTGTGGCGGGAGGGTCATGTAGGAAGGAAGACAGTGCCAAGGGTGGGTGTCTCTGACCCCTTTGGTCTGTTCCCCCAGGCTCTGCGTCCAAGTGGGTCTTGAGGCCTCTCCTGGACACTGACCCCTCCTCCAGTGGCACAGCCCTCTCTTCTGGATGCTGGTCACTTTTGTCTTCACTGCACGCCTCTGGCTAGAGATCTGTAGGAGTGAAGACAGTTCTGCTGTGTCTGGCATCCCCGAGGTGCCCCAGCCAAGCTACTTTTTGGGGACATGTGCGATGATGCTGGCTTTTGTGCCTACACGTGGTCAGTGGATGGCCAGCTGCTGAGCCACGGGAGGTGGTGACCTGGTTGGTGGCAAACCCCGAGGTGGGGGTGGTCTAGAGGAACCTGCAAGGACAGGGTGTCCAGGAGACCCCCGGGTGGCCCTGCAGAGGGGTCAGGCTGAGCCACTGCTGCAGGGGGTTTCGTGGAGATGGGACTTCTTCGCTGAGCAGTTCGGAGAGACACGTAGCAACTGTCGGTGCTGCAGAGTCTCTTTGGAAGGGACTGTGTGTGGAATTGAATGCATGACCTCCCTCCCCGCCAGTCTCTGCAGCCGACCTTCCCTCTCCCTGAATGAGCCTATGTCCTCACTGGGCAAGGGGGCCCCCGGGACCCCTTCCAAGGGCAGCTCCCTTTATTGATTTCCTGCCGCTGCTGTGACAAGTCATCATGAACTTGGTGGCTCCAAACAATAGAAACTGATTTCCTTGCAGTTCTAGAGGCAAGAATCCACCTGCAATGCAGGAGACCTGGGTTTGATCCCTGGGTTGGGAAGATCCCCTGGAGGAGGGAATGGCAACCCACTCCAGTATTCTTGCCTGGAGAATCCCATGAACAGAAGAGCCTGGTGGGTTACAGTCCATGGGGTTGCTAAGAGTTGGACACGACTGAGCGAGCGACTTCCACTTTCAAGACTGGCTTTCACAGACCGAAATCCAGAGATTGGCAGGGCTGCGCTCCTTCCAGAGGCTCTAGGCGGGGAGATGTCCTCATTTCTTACAGCTTCAGGTGATGCTTTGTTTGTGGTCACGTCACCTGTCCTCTGCACCGTTCTCTCCTCCTCTGCCTCTCTCTCTTCAGTCTCTTGTAAGTGCACTGCTCATGGCATTTAGGGCCCATGCAGGAAATCCAGGATGTTATCCTTGTGAAACCCTTAATTACATCTGCAAAAAATATCTTTTCCCAAAGAAGGTCAAATTCTGAGGTCCCCAGGGGTTAGGACAGATCTTCTGGGGGAGCTGCCAGTCAATGTGGGCTTCTCTGGTGGCTCAGCAGTAAAGAATCCTCCTGCCAGTCAGGAGACGTAGGAGAATGTGGGTTTGCTGCCTGGGTCAGGAAGATCCCCTGAAGGAGGAAATGACAACCCACTCGACTATTGCTGCCTGGAGAATCCCACAGACATAAGAGCCTGGTGGGCTACAGTCCATGGGGTTGCTAAGAGTTGGACATGACTGAGCAACTGAACACACACACACACACACACACCCCATTCAACACAGTACATACCCAAAACTTCCAACACACCCCTTTTTCCAGGCTTAATCCCTGTAAGACTCAGAGGAAGACAAGGGACACAGCTACGTGTTGGATCTCCAGGGGGCCTCTCTGCCCTGTGACACCAAACGGTGTGAAGGAGAGAGGTCTTTTAACTTCTATTTGTTTAGGGGATATTTACATTCTGTGTGGCACAGAGCAGGTAGAGGGGCAGACCAGCTCCTCCCGGATGTACAGTTCCAGCTCCCTTTGGGTGATGCTGGTGCCTGACTCCTTCTCCAGGCTCGCAGACCCCGTCAAGGCTAGACCTTAACATTGGCCTTGTTCCCTCCTGGACTGGGCTTCCTCTGGGGTCGACCAGTTGTTTGGCCACCAACCAATGCCTTGATATCCCATGGGTCACTCCTTCAACACCCAGACCCCAGTAAGGAAGCATGGGTTCACTGCTGTTCACAGGTGGGCATTTCAAGAGCAGAGCCTTCCTCCAGAGAAGGGGTTCCATTCATTTCAGCTCAGTTCAGTCTCCCAGTCGTGTCTGAATCTTTGTGACCCCATGGACCACAGCACGCCAGGCTTCCCTGTCCATCACCAACTCCAGGAGCTTGCTCAAACTCATGTCCATTGAGTCGGTGATAGCATCCAACCATCTCATCCTCTGAGAAGGGGCTAGCATGATAATTTTAGGCTGGGTAGTATGTCAGAAAGAGTCTTTTTAAGGAGGTAAATACTCCTCAAATTATAGTAATAAAATCGTACATGAACATTTAAAAAGAATGGTAGAAATAAAAGAGCAGAAACAGGATAAAGAAAAGGAGTGGGTGAGAGTGGACCAGAAACACTGCATTATTCCTCAGAAGTGCTGACGCTTTCTGTTTGGGACCTGTTGCTTAGTGAAATTCCACAACTGGGGCGTCATTCCTACTGGATTCAGGCTTGTTCAGAAACCTCATGAGACCAACGGCTTCTACTGTTTTAATATATGGGTCAGTGGAAAACGGTTGGAAATCTGGTAGCTGGTTAAAATTTCACTGGCCAGGCCCTGTTTGAATAGACACATTTATACTTGAGTTGATGCTCAAATAAATTACACTGAGAAGTGGTAGAAGGTTTGTCAGAAACAATTTTGGAGGGTGGAGGAGTGGAGGACTCAGAGACATGGAGCTTGGAGGGTGGGCCACTGGGAGACCAGCGGCCCCGCCTTCCCGCTCCCCAGACCGGACTCAGATCTCAGGACCCAGCGGCCCCGCCCTCCGCCCCCACCAGACCGGACTCAGATCTCAGGACCCCAGCTCCCTTCTGTGACAGAGGTCATGACCTAAGCCCCGCAGTGTGGGTTTTGTTTCAAAGGAAACTTGCCTCAAGCTTTAAAAATCCAGATGGACACAGGATGAGATCTCCAGCTTGTCCTGAAGAGCCAGAAGTCCTGGCCACTAGGGCTGGCATGCTTGCAGGGCAGAGGCTCCTTTGGCCCCCTGGTTCCCATCTCACCTTAACCACACAGGACTGTAGAAACGGGTGTGAGAGAGCATTTTGGAGAAGGGCAGTGCCAGAGGGGGGGCCGGCATCTAGGAACCCCAGGCTGGTCTCTGGGAGGTTTGTGCATGGAGGTAGATATTCATATGGGCACACAAGCATACACACACACACACACCTGTATATGTGTTCATGTTTGTGTGTGTGTGTGTGTGTGTGTGTGTGTGTTTATCTATCACTGATCTATCTATCTATCCATCTATCCCGCAGGTGTAACTGATATACCTGGAGCCAGCCTGGGAGCCTGGGCTCTGGCGTGTGGCCCCACTGGGGAAGCAGAGCAGAGACTGATATCCTTAACCCGCTGGTGGGCCAGATGGAACCTCTGGGGAAGGGAGGACAGGGCCAGTCCCCAGCAGCTGGGCCTTGGCCTGAAATCCTTCAGGGCTCTGGAGAGCCATGGATTCCTTGATCAGCACCTCCAGAGGGGAAACAGTCCAGTAAAGGTTCTGCAGAACCGGCTTCTGAGAAACTATGCACTGTGTTTAATTAAACAGTAAGTTGATTAATATAATATATTTAAAGATATTCGACCGTATAGTATAAATAGGTTATATATTTATATTGTATTGTGTGTTATTATGTATAATAGATAGCAAAATATAATCACTGATCATTTATATTCTGACTCTTTCCCAAAAGATATTGAGATTCCTTACCGTGCACTGCTGCTGCTGCTGCTAAGTCGCTTCAGTCGCGTCCGACTCTGTGCGACCCCATAGACAGCAGCCAACCAGGCTCCTCTGTTCCTGGGATTCTCCAGGCAAGAATACTGGAGTGGATTGCCATTTCCTTCTCCAATGCATGAAAGTGAATACCCTTTTGTAGAAAGTATATAAAATAAAAGAAAAGGCCAGATGAAGAAAGGGTTATAAGATAAAGATTGGAAGGGGGAAATTTCTTTTTAAAATTAGTTATACAAGGAACTGACCATGTAGCTTCTGAGACAAATTTCTTGAAGTGTCAGTCTGTAGCAAAGGGTCTTAGTGATGCCTTTTTGTAGCTGGGCGCTGAAGATGCTAAGAACATGGTAAAGAAGGCTTTTGGTGGGGCCAGGCTGAAGGAGTCCAGGAAGGTGGCTTCTGCCCCTTGGATGTGAGGTGATGGTGGGCTTGCAGACTGGAGAGGGAACCACAGGTTCCGTCACTCCTCAGAGAAAGTGAAACTGGAAGTGTTATTTGTTCAGTCCCGTCTGACTCTTTGCAACCCCCTGGACTGTAGCCCTCCAGGCTCCTCTGTCCATGGGATTCTCCAGGCAAGAACACTGGTGTAGGTAGCCACGCCCTTCTCCAAGGGTTGAACCTGGGTCTCCTGCATTGCAGGCGGATTCTTTATCATCTGAGTCACCAAGGAAGCCCACCCCTCAGAGGGCACCTCTGAAATATCTGATCTCAGGTGGCTTGCAAAATCAGAGAGGGAATAGCTTATTAAAACACTGTAATTCATTTTATCAGTTGGGATACTGAAAGTGATTTTTAAAGACTTGTATACATTTCATCGCATTTTGCCATAACTCACAGCAGAGTTAACGGAATAACATACGTTAAGGTTTCACCGCTGACCTTGTTCGGTTTGGATCCCATAACTCTTTGCCTCAATGGACATGAGTTTGAGCAAACTCTGGGAAATAGTGAAGGACAGGGGAGACTGGTGTGATGCATCCCTGGAGTCGCAGAGAGTCAGAGAGTCAGACACGACTTAGCAACTGAACAACGACAACAACATACCTCTTTCTGATGCATTTTGGCAAAACAATTTATAGAAAAAGTGTTCTCTTCCTAGCGGAATTGACAAGAGGATGGATCATTTCATAAAGGAAGGGCTGTGAGCTTTTCAGGAGGAGAGCTCTCCATACCACGGGGACTGTAATGAGGAGGAGGTCCTCAATCAGCAGAATAGCTGACGCCGAGAGTGATTCTCGAAGTTCAAAAGTTCTTTCTTCTGCTGGCACATCCGGCTCCTCTCTGACCAAGGGCGAGGGCAGCCCCAGGCAGGGGCGCAGAAGGGCTCTGCCTGGATGAAGGCCTCTCACCTCCTCTCTTCCTCCCTCTTTTTTCCCCTCCCTTCTCTAAGGCTGCTGCGGTATTTTTATTTAAATATCACCATTAGAGGCACAAAGCATTTCATTATGCAGATCAATTCTAATCACTTTAGACAAGTCTAACCTAAAGCAGAAATGTGTAGCAAGAATAACCCAATTTATAGATTCATTTTTGGGGGTCTTTTCCTGTGTTTTACTATATATTAAGTTCTGCCAGGGCTGGAGCCATGTCATCAACTCCTAGCGTATGCTGTCAGATAGGAAATGCCTGGCAAATCTTTAAGGATTAGCAATACATCGTTCAGATGCACCCGCCTGAAATTCCTGCTTTCTGGGATTCCTTCTGTGGATGAGCTCAGTGGCTCTGGTGTCTCCTCACTCCTTCTGAGGGTCTGGGGAGGGGGACACCCCCACCTTGGGATAGGACTCCAGCCTTCTTGGGAGGGAAGCAGCGCCCACTTTGGTCCAGCAGATACAGCCTATCAGGGTCCTAACAGGATGAGGGAGGGTGGTGAGGGAAGCATCTAGAAAACAGTCTGAGGTCATTGGAAAAGACCCCAATGCTGGGAAAGACTGAGGGCAGGAGGGGAAGAGGGCTACAGAGGAAGAGAGGGTTAGATGGCATCATTGACACAATGGGCATGAGTTTGAGCAAGCTCCAGGAGGCAGTGGAGGACAGGGTGACCTGACATGTGGCAGTCCATGGGGTTGCAAAGAGTCAGACTGGACACCAACAAGAACCGAGGTCTTTGGGGTCATTGTTAGGTTCTAGTGGCCTGATGGAGACGACTGTTCAAGCTTGGTCTCCCTGCAGGGCTTCATTCATTACTTCCTGGGTGATGTGGGGACAGAAGATGTGAGGACAGACAGACAGGAGGCTGGGAGCACCCACAAGGGCCATGAGAGTCTTCAAGTGCAGCTGTTGCATAGACCAGTACTCGAGAAAGCAAGCACCACACTCAGAGAATTGGAGAACTCAGGTTTATTATGCCAGCAGGCCCAGAGGAGTTAACACTCCAAGCTCTGAGCCCCGAACAAGCGGTTACAGAGTTGTTATACACGGACAGGCATGATTAAGTGGGTTTGTGGGTTTGCAGGGGCTGGGCGATTGCAAAGTGCAGGACAAGGGTGAGTGAGATAAACTTCAGTTCCTGGTATTGGGAGTCCCCACTTTCTGAGACCTACGTGATCCAGGAGCAAGGAGCAAGCTGAGTTACAGAGGCAGAAGGAGCAGGAGGTTATGTAAAAATTTAACTTTTCCTCTTCACAGCCAGGACAACAGCACGGCTGTCCTGGGTGCCGTGAGTCACTCACCCCAGGTCCAGCTCATCCCAAGACCTGCCCCTCCCTCACATTCCTGCCTCGCAGGAACGCTCATAGTTCTGAGCACCCACCACGCAGCTCCAGGTCTCCCCATCTGCTGTCACTGTCCCTTTCCCTGGGATGCCTTCTCCTCGCTGCCTCCACACTCAGAAAACTCCTATACATCCTTCCAGATGAGGTTTGGGCATCTTCTCCAGGAAAGCTTTCATGACCCTGGCACCTGGGGTGCTCAAGGATGCAGGTCCCAGAAATGACTGAAGCAGTGGTGGCAAGTGGCATTGATGGGGAGCCAGGCTTTGTAAATAAGTTTCCAGATGATTCTGAGACGCAGCCAGGCTTATAATCACTGCTCTGTTCCAAGTATTGAAAGTGAAACTCACTCTTGTATCCGACTCTTTGTGATCCCATGGACTACAACCCAACAGGTTGCTCTGTCTTTGGAATTTTCCAGGCAAGAATACTGGAGTGTGTTGCCCTGCCCTTCTCCAGGGGATCTTCTAGACTCAGAGGTCGAGCCTGGATCTTGTGCATTGCAGGAGGGTTCTTTACCATCTGCGCCACCTGGGAAGCCCAGTTGCCCTCAAAGGCCATGCTATTTATGTACTTTTTTGGGGGGTAAGCTTCATCAGTTCTTCAAACTTTCTTCCTGGAAATGAGCTTTCAACCTCAGATGCTGGATAATACACAGCCAAATGAAAATGCCAGGCATGAAAAATTGGTACCTGGCTGGTTTTACTGTGATATTCTCGAGGAAGTGAATGGATGGGTGTCAGGTGCCTGCCTCGTGGCTCAGAGCAGGCTGCTACACGATGCAGAGTGGACAATGGACACCACAAGGGTTTTCTACAGGCAGGAAGTATTCCGCCCTTGGGCATGTTAATGTACACACACAGTCTGCATGACTTCCCTGTGGGCAAGTATTCCCCAGCCCTACCTTACAGAGGAGGGCCTGAGACTTGGGAAGAGCAGGACCTGGCTCTAGATGACCTGGTCCAGCTGGGATTTGGTGCAGACATTCTGGAACACAGCTGGCTCAGGTCTGACTCCTGGAAGCAGAGACTGAGATGGATTCTCCTACAAGTGACTGACAGAAGGGTGTCCCCGGGGACAAGTGTGGGTCTGGAGGATGGAAGCAGGGGATGGGGAGAAAGGGTAGCTTCAGCGGGTCAGCGATGTGGCACCGCAGCTCTGGAATCTGTCCTGCACCGTTTGCACCCCTGCCTTGGTCAGTCTTGGGCTTTGGGCCTCACTCAGGAGCAGGGATGGTGGGGGCACAACTTCCTGACATTTCTGGAAAGGTGGCTCCCATTAGTCAAGGACAATCCTGCAGAGAAGGCTGCAGGGCAATGGGAACCTTTCTCAGCCACACCTGCAACTGTTCAGGGCTGGGCTCCCTTGAAATGACAAGGGGTCCCAGGGGCTGGACTGGGAGCCTCAGGTGTGGCTGTAAGGGCCTTGCCCCTAAACAGAGTGCAGAAGTGTCACCCACCCCCCCAGGTCCAAGCCTGGTCAGTGCAGTTCTTGAGAGCGGCGTGCTTCTGGGGTTTTCCCTGGGCTCACGCATCTCTTTACTGCTACCAGGGGGACACCCTTCCCTGGAGGGAATAAGGAGGTGACAAAGGGATTTCCTGAGGTTGTTCAAGCCCTTCCTCTGTGCTGAGGATCACTTGGTCTGTGTTTTGTGTCTGTAGCCCTTGGCAGGTCCTGGCATGGGCAAGCCCTTGGGAACAGTTTGCTTGTATGAGTGAATGAATGAATGACTAGATGAGTGAGTGAATGAATGAGTGAATGAGCCAGTAATGAGTGAATGAATGAATGAGTGAGTGAATAATAAGTGAATAAATTAGTGAGTGAAGGAATAAGTGAATGAATGATAACTAGTGAGTAAATGAGTGTGTGAATGAGTGAATGACTGAATGACTAGAGAGAGTGAATGATAAGTGAATGAATGAGTGAGTGAATAGTGAATGCATGAATGAGTGAGTTAATGAATGAATGAGTGAGTGAATGAATGAGTGAGAGAATGAATGAATGAGTGAATGAATGAGTGAGTGAGTGATAAGTGAGTGAATGAATGAATGAGTGAGTGAATAAGTGAATGAGTGAGTGAATGAATGAATGAGTGAGTGAGTGGATGAGTGAATGAAGAAATGATACCTCCAGCCTCATTGCTATCAAGTTCCAGCCAGGAGGCTGCGGGGGAGACCAGGTCTTGCTTTCCGCCCCTTCTCAGTCTCCGGGCAGGACTGCAGCCCACTCGCCGCCCCCCGCCCGCCGCCCCCCCACACTCTCTCAGAACTTGGCCGGCAGATTTCACGTGTGTCTGTGTCTTTCCAAGTGTTCCCGGTGCTCCCTCAGGATGCGTGGCTGCTGGAGGGTGAGGAGTGATGGGGAGCCCTGGCATGCCCGGGGCTCAGGGCTGGAGGGGTGAGGCGAGGCGAGGGCGGGGCGGAGACCCGCGGGCTCTGTCATGGTTACCATTTACAGCGGCCAGGCTGCAGCAGCCGGTGGAAAAAGGACTTCACCGCTGCCTGTAAACCGTGAATCAGGGCCCGCCCTTGCTAGTGGCTTCCTCGGTGAGTATCCCATTCATTCTGCCTCTGCAGGGAGGGCTGAGGGGCACCGAGAAGGGTGTGCCCCTGCCAGCTCCTACGGCCGGCTGCCGGGCAGTCTGCTCCGCTCGAGATGCCTCATCGAGCCCAGCCCGCCGGGTCCCTCCCGGTCCGTGGCTGCGGCGGGCGGGCCGGAGGGGAGCTGGCCCTCCTTTGCTGGCCTCCACCCTTACTCACTGCCCCGTCATCTTCCGCTGTCCGCACCCACCTGCCATCGCCTCCCGGTGCTGGGCGGGGGCAGGGAGCCCATCCTCCTCCGTGCGGTCCTCCCATCTCCACCCACCCTCCCCTCAAAGGGCGCCTGGCTTTCCCCTCTCTCAGCGCTGTCAGCAGCGTGCTGGGTGTGGAGGGGGGACCACCTGGGTCCAGGGCACAGAAGTGACCCCCCGGCAGCCCCGGGTCCGAAATGGCAAAGCTTCTTACTTGTTAGACCTGCTAGAACGTCCCGCAGCCTTTGGAGCGCTTTCATTTAACTGCTCTCAACCACGCTCCACGGCAACCCCGTCGGACCAGGAAGATGGGAGAACTATTTCCATTTTACCAGAGGGAAAATTGCAGCTGGGATGGAGGAACTGGTTTAAGGTCCCACAGCCAGTCAGTGCAGAGCTGTGCCCACACTGCAAGCCCCCTGGTCAGGCCAGAGGAGGTGCCCTCACCCCGCGCCCTGCCCCTGCTTGTTGATGGCACCATGTGTTACTCTGTTCTGCTCTAGCCTCCCCTGCCTCCCCCCCAGCCCCCAGCTCTAGGCGACCACGAATATTCTTGTTTCTGTTCATTTTCCTATTCGGACAACACCTATAAATGGACTTAAACAGTATGTGGTCTTTTGTGATTGGCTTCTTTCCCTTAGTGTAATAGTTTCAGGGTTAGTACAGACTGTAGCGTGTCTCAGTCCTCCATTCTTTTTTAGTGCTGAATAATATTCCAGTGTATCAATATGACACATTTTATCCATCCATGAGTAGGTGGACAGTTGTGTTTTTTCCACTCTTTCCTGAACTGATATTCTGAATAATGCTACCTGTAACATTTTGTGCGAGTTGTGTGTGTGTGTGTGTGTGTATGTTTTTCCTTCTCTGGTATATACTTAGGGGTGGGATTGCTGGCTTCTATGGTAACTCTATGTTTAGCCTTTTAAGGAACTGCCAGGCTGTTTGCCCAAGTGTTCACCTAATTGGTGGGCTTTCGCACTCCCACCAGTAGGGCATGAGGGTCCCACTTTCCTCACATTCTCACCAGGACTTACCATCTAAGCTGTCCTAGCGAATGTGAACTGGTATCTTGTTGTGGTTTTGATTGGTATTCCCTGAAGGCTCTGATGTTGGGTGTCTTTTTATATACTTATTGGCCATTTGTATATCTTCTTTGGAGAAATGCCTGTGCAGATGCTTTACTTTTGAAAATACTGGATTGTCTTTTTGTTATTGAATTGTAAGAGCTCATTATATATCCCAGGTACAAATTCCTTATCAGACAAATGATTTGCAAATATTTTCTCCCATTCGGTCTTTTGACTTTCCTGAAGATAGCTGTTGAAGCACAATAATTTAAAAATTTGATGAATTCATTTTATCTATTTTTTTCTTTGATTCCTTGTTATTTTGGTTATATCTAAGGAACCACTACCTAATCCGAAGTCATGAAGATTTATCCCTAGTTTTTTTTCGGAGTTTTTTTTTTAAATAATTTTAGCTTTTAGATTCATTTTGAGTTAATTTTTATATATGATGTGTATGGTGTATATAGGGATCAAACTTAATTCTTTTGAATGTGGATATTCGGTTGTCCTAATGTCAATGGTTGAAAAGACTATTCTTTCCCCTTGGACTTATTTTGGTGCCTTCGTTGAAAATCAACTGAAAGAGAATGGAAGGTTGATTTTTGGACCCCATTCTATCCCACTCATCTATATGTCTATCCTTATGCAAGTCGTACCATCTTGATTACTGTTGCTTTGTATCAACAGTAAGTTTTAAAGTCGGAAAGAGTGAATCCTCCAGCTTTATTCTTCCCTTTCAAGCTGGTTTTGGCTATTCTGGGTCCCTTGAAAATTTCTATGAATTTTAGAATTAGCTTCTCAATTTCTACAAAGAAGTCAGCTGAAATTCAGATAAGGATTGCACTAGATTGATTTGGAGAGCGGTGCCACCTCAGTATATTGACTCTTTCAATCCTTGAATGCAAGATGTCTTTCCATTTATTTAACTCTTCCTTAATGTTTTCAATAATGTATTGAAGTTTTCAGCGTATAACTTTTATATTCCCTTTGTTAATTTTTTTCTGGGTAATTTACTCTTTTTGATGGTGCTGTTGATTGTTTAGGGTTTTCTGCTTAGACGGTCATGTTATCTGTGAACAATGACAGTTTTGGTTCTTCCATCTCAACCTGTGTATACTTTATTTCCTTTTCTTGTCTTATTAGACTTCCAGTGAGATGTTATTAGGAATGCTGAGAGAAGACATCCTGATTTTAGGGGCAATTTGTTCAGCTTTTCACCGTTAATTAGATAGCAATAATCTTTCTTTCAGTTCAGTTCAGTTCAGTAGCTCAGTTGTGTCTGACTCTTTGCAACCCCTTGAATCGCAGCACACCAGGCCTCCCTGTCCATCACCAACTCCCAGAGTCTACCCAAACCCATGTCCATCGAATTAGTGATGCCATCCAACCATCTCATCCTCTGTCGTCCCCTTCTCCTCCTGCCCCCAGTCCTTCCCAGCATTAGGGTCTTTTCCAATGAGTCAGCTCTTCGCATCAGGTGGCCAAAGTGTTGAAGTTTCAGCTTCAACATCAGTCCTTCCAATGAACACCCAGGACCGATCTCCTTTAGGATGGATTGGTTGGATCTCCTTGCAGTCCAAGGGACTCTCAAGAGTCTTCTCCAACACCACAGTTCAAAAGCATCAATTCTGCAGCACTCAGCTTTCTTCACCGTCCAACTCTCACATCCATACATGACCACTGGAAAAACCATAGCCTTGACTAGACAGACCTTTGTTGGCAAAGTAATGTCTCTGCTTTTAAATATGCTGTCTAGGTTGGTCATAACCTTCCTTCCAAGGAGTAAGCGTCTTTTGATTTCATGACTGCAATCACCATCAGCAGTGATTTTGGAGCCCCCCAAAATAAAGTCTGATACTGTTTCCACTGTTGCCCCATCTACCTGCCGTGAAGTGACTGGACCGGATGCCATGATCTTAGTTTTCTGAACGTTGAGCTTTAAGCCAACTTTTTCACTCTCCTCTTTCACTTTCATCAAGAGGCTCTTTAGTTCTTCTTCACTTTCTGCCATAAGGGTGGTGTCATTTGCCAAGTTTTTTCTTCATGAATGGGTGCTGGATTTTACTGAATACTTTTTCTTCATTGGTTGATATGATCATATGATTTTTCTTCTTCAGCCTATGGATTTTCAAATGTTGAACAGATTGTATTCCTGAAATAAATCTCACTTGATTATAGTGTATAATTCTTTCTATAAATTGTTAGAGTCAATTTGCTAATGTTTTATTGGTGACTTTTGCATGTATATTCATGAGAGATATCGTTCTCCAGTTTCCCTTTCTTGTAATGTCTATCTGGTTTTGGTAATAGGGTCAGGCTGGCTTAATGGAATTAGTTCTGAAGTGTTCTCTCTGCCTCTATTTTCTGGAAGAGACTGTGGAGAATGGGTATCATTTTCCCTTAAATAGTTGGTGGAATTGATCAGTAAAGCCATCTGGAACTGTTGTTCTCCTTTCTTTTTTTGTGAATTTGTCAGCTATTGACTCTATTTCCTTATTAGATATAGGCTTATTTGGATGATCTGCTTCTCCTTGTGTAAACTTTTGTTCTTCGTTTTTCAAGGTTGGTCCATTTCATCCAAGTTATCGGATTTGTGGACAGTGGGAAAGAAGCTGTTCAAAGTACTCTTTCATTGTTCTTTTAATGTTAATGGGATCAGTACTGATAACATCTCGTTCATTTCTGAGAGTATTCTCCTTTTTTCCCCTGATTTCCAGCTTCTAACTGGCTAGAAGTTTATTAATTTAATTTATCCTTTTAAAGAAACAGGTCTTTGTTTTGACTTACTCTATTATTTTCCTGTTTTCAATTTCCTCAAATTCTGCTCTAATTTTTATTCTTTCTTTTCAACTTAAGAAGAGAATAAAATTGCTTTTCTCTCTGTAGTTTTTTAAGGTGGAAATTTAGATACTGATTCTAGTTAGATCTTTCTTCTTTTGTAATATACGCATTTAATGATACAAATCCTCCTCTAAGCATTGCTTTTCACCACACTGCACAGCTTTTGAACAGTTATGCTTTCATTCTCATTTAATTTAAAATGTTTTAATTTCCTTTGATTTCTTTGACCCACGTGTTATCTCTAAATATTTGGAGATTTTCCAGCTATTTTTCTGTTACTGATTTAGAGTTTAATTTTATACTCTACTTGGTATGATTTCTATCCCTTTAAATTTGCTGAGGTGTTTTTATGGCCCACAGCGTTGTCTATCTTTGTGAATATTCCAAGTGAATACAGACATTGAGAAAAATGTCTAGTCTGCTGTTTTTTGATAGAGTATGTTGCAAATGTCAATTAGATCACGATTATTGATAGTGACGTTCAGGTTACCTATATCTTTACCTATTCGCTTGATTTATTAATTACTGAGAGAGGGCAATAGACGTCTCCTAGTAGGAGATTTGTCTATTCCTTCCTGCGGTTCCATCAGGCTTTTCCTAATGTGTTTTGATGCACTGTTGTTGGGTGCATACATGTTAAGGGTTGTTAACTCTTCCTGGAGAAATGACTCCTTTATCATTATGTAATGCCCCTCTTTATTCCTGATAATTTTACCTGCTCTAAAGTCTGCTTTGCCTGAAAATTAATATAGCTACTCCAACTTTCCTTTGATAAATGTTAGCATGGTGTGTCTTTCTCCTATTACAGTCAATTTATCTCAGTCTTTAAATTTAAACTGGGGTTCTTATAGAAAATATGCAGTTGGATCTTTTAAAAGATACCCTCTGACAATCTCTGTCTTTACTTGGCACATTAAGACTATTACCATTTTAAGTGACTGCTAACGTAGCTGGATTAATATCTCCCATGTTTGTAACTGTTTCCTACTTATTGCACTTGGTCTTTATTTCTCTTCTCCCCCACCCCACCCTTTTTATGCCTTCTCTGGTTTTCACTGAGAATTTTATAAGATTTAATTTACTTTCTTCCCTTGGGATATCATTATACATGTAAAAAAATACTTAATGGTTTTCTAGAGTTCACTATACACATTTACAAATAATCTGAGTCCACTTTCCAGCAACACTCTACCGTTTCACAGACAGTGCCGATGTCTTGTAACAGGGTACTCCCAATTTCTCTCCTCCATCCCTTATAACACTGCTGTTATTTAATTTACAGCCATAAGCTACAACCACCTAATATGTTGTTTTTATTATCACTTTGGACAGTTAACTATTGTATCAATTAAGAATGAGAAAAATTGTTTTGTGTGGCTTATACATTTATTCTTTCTCTGATGATCTTCCTTTCTTTATGAATATATATGTTTTTGATATCCCCTGCCTTCTTAAACCCAAGGGATAATCACTGGCTGGTACTAGAAGAACAGTTAAGAAAGCCTGGTACATTACCATACGTAAAACAGACAGTTAATGGGAAGTTGCTGTGTAACCCAGGGAACTCAGTCTGGTGCTCCGGGATGACTTAGAGGGGTGGGATGGGTGGGATGGGAGGGAGGGGACATACGTGTGCTTATGGCTGATTCATGCTGTTGTACAGCAGAAGCCAACACAACACTGTAACAATTATCCTCCAATTAAAAAAAAAACAAACAAACAGGTACCACGGGGACAGAGGAATGGGGCGAGGAGCCAGAGTTGATAGAGCAGAGCTTATGAGCTTCAGTGGGGCCATGGGGACAAGCGTTGCCTTGTTGGGTGCTTTTGTCCTGGGACATGGGTGAATTAAGGGTACTGACAACCCCCAGAGTCAAGTGGAGCTAATCAGCAGTCTACGCTAAAAGGTCTTGCCAAGTTTGGGACAAACTCACAGTTACTTTGGGCTAATGGAAGAAAAGAATTTTGCCCCAACCCTGTACTTATTCCACTTTTAATTTTTGTACATTAACCTTGGGCTACCTATACATTCATTGTCTTGAATAATTGTGACCCCAAGTAATTTTTCTTAAAAGCTGTTTCAAAACTTCAAACGCCTTAATTTTGGGTATGAACCTAGGGCTAGAAAGCTAGAAAGGAAGGGCAAAGGAAATTCTTCTTTCTCTATGAGGGTTGCGACTCAGAGACACTTAGGTATTGTGGATGACTCGAGGGAAAAACCAGGGTTGAGTTATTTTGTGGAAGAAAAATCTCATCACAGTGTATCTTCTGACAAAGATTTAAACAGGGAAAAGCTGTCTCCATTTGGAGGCTAAAGACAGGCAGAATAGAGAAAAACTCAGTGTTCTTTTCAGGAAGCTTGTGGTGAAGGGTGGGAGAGTGTAGCAGCCCACAGGGAGAACTGCAGAAAAACCAGAAGGTCCTCAAGAGGGACCCTGCGACTTGCAGGGCTGGGAACCGAGAGGCTGAGTCCCGGATCCAGCTCTGCAGCCAGGTCTTCCCGTGGCCTGACAAGTCTTTTCCTGCCTCGGTTTCCTCATCAGTAAAATAAAGAATTTGTATTAGATGCTCTTTCAGGAGATCTTCCATTCTCAACTCCCCTAGTTCTATGGACTGACACATTTTACAAAAGAATTTATCTCCTTAGGCTTGGCTGTGCTGGGTCTTCGTTGCTGTGGGGCTTTTCTCTTGCTGCGCTGAGGCGGCCGCTCAGGCTTCTCACTGCAGTGGCTCCTCTGTTTGCAGAGCACGGGCTCCAGGGGTTCCGTAGTTGCAGGACGTGGGCTCAGGAGTTATGGGGCCTGGGCTTTAGCTGCTCCGTAGCTTGTGGGGCCTTCCCAGACCAGGGACCAAACCTGTGTCTCCTGCATTGGCAGGCAGATTGTTTACTGCTGAGCCACCAGGGAAGCCTTTGGATTGACCCATTTTGACATGAGGTGAGGTTTTCCTTTTTCTGTTGAACAGACGCTTGGGATTAGACCAAAGAGCAAATTGAAAGGAAGCATTTGTCTCCTTCGCTGACCGACAACATCCAATCAAATTGTGAGAAGTGGTTTTACTTGGCAGTGCATTTGTTTGCATGATAAGAATTGAGGAAGCTTGATTTTCTGCCAGCTCCATTGCAGAACTAATCTCAGCAGACATCGAGATGTTTTAAGAAGGGGAAGAAGTAAGGGGTTTTAAGAAAAAGTTATGAACAGAGGAAGAAGCAGAATGAGGGGCTGGGTCGTGGGATTCTGCTGAGCCTGTCTGACCCCCATGCATCTTTAGAACTAAACTCTGAGTCCAGGTGATGTCTTTCTTCATCTCCCTCCTTGGAAGAATGTGCAGGGACCAACTGCTTGGGTTCAAATTTCTGCCCTGCCATTGATTAAGAAGGGTGATCTTGGACAAATGTCTTAATGGTTCCAAGCTTCAGTTTTCTCATCTATAGATGACAATTATGACAGTAACATCTTATGGGGTCTTGGTGAGGTTAGGGAGGCAGAGCATGTGATGCCCTTGGCATTGGGTCTGCTTGATGCTGGTCATTATCACCCAAGGGTGCAGACCTCCCTGCAATTCACTCAGACCCTACGGCAGATGAGGTTTCCCGACTTTGGGCTCCACTGTTCAGAGCTTGGGCCTCCCGACAGAAACCCAAGAGCTAAGCATATGGTGATGATCCCGGCCAAGGACATAAAATTGGACATATTTAAGGCAAAGAGAAAGCACAGACTATCTTCCACCATCTCTGCAGTACATAATGGTTGCAATCAGACTGCTGTGCTAGTCTGTCAGTCAGCTCTGCTGTGATAACAAACAGTCCCTAAATCTCACGACTTCCAACACTGAATGTTTATCTTTTCATCATGTTGCATAAAGTGGCTATGGGTTGGCTCTAGCAGTTCTAGTCCCTGCGTCCTCTAGCTTGGAGAAGCAGCCCTTGTCTTGGATACGCTGGTTTTGTAGCAGATGGAGATAGAGTTACAGGACTGCAGAAATTGTGAGGCATGTCTTCCATATCATGTTCTCACACACTACACTGCCCTGAGCAAGTCACTTGGTCTAGCTTGATAGTGGGATGAGAATTAGAATCTGCACAACCTTTCCTTTCTCCAGGGATCATGCCAACCCAGGGAGCGAACCCAGGTCTCTCCTGTTGCAGGTGGATTCTTTACCAGCTGAGCCACCAGGGAAGCCCAAGCACAAAGCTGGATGCTGTAAATCAATAACCACTGGAGGGAATGCATGATCTTCTGGGGAAGAGGATGGATATTAGGGGAACAATAATATACTCCACCACACCCAGCATACTTTCCTCTTTTTCTTGTAAACAAGGAAAAAGCAGAGAGTACTGGGAATTTCGGATAGACTTCGCATGGTGGAGCAGGTTATTCATTAGGTGGAATCCTTACATTAACGCAATGTCTACTGCTTGCTAAGTGTTTGCTGAATTAAAGAATGACACAATACAGAAGTAGCTGAGATGATCGTGTGTCACATTCTTTAACAGCCGTTTTACATGTGTTGTTTCAAATATTTTGAAACGCAGAAGCTACGGTGAATTTCACTGACAGAATGAGGTACGTTTGGGGAACAGCTTTAAAAATTATCTTTTGACCTTCTTTTCTAAGCAGGAAAAATTCCTTGGAACACAGAAATGGCAGTTCATCTAGAATTAATGGAAACCAGATATTTATAGCAATGTTTAGAAGAATTCGGAACCCTTCTCTAAATAAGCCTTTTGTCTTAGAAGAAAGATTAAAAGCACTTTTTGAAGGCAAAATGGTATGGCACAGCTAAAACATCTCAGTCCATGTAAATATCAGACATGACTTGTAAACAGCACTGTTCTTTTTGGCTCGCACCCATGCTCCATATGCAGTGTGCCACGCCACGCCATAAACATCCCCTTCGGATCACCAAGGAGGAGGTTTGCTATTGGTTTGTGAAGAGATTGGACTCTGCTTGACAAAACAGAATCTGTTTTAATCATGACAGAGACTCAGTTGTAGAAAAATAGATGAGAGAAAAGCTTTAGATGAAAGTTCCCCTTGCTTCTGCTTCCTATAGTGCAAATTCTTAATGCTGAGACATCAAGACACAGTGAAATGTCCTTTGGTTAAGTTCAGGTTAATACAATGACCTGCTAAGGCTGTGTTGAAGGGTGTTGAGATTTGGATTTTAAGAAAGCATGTCAGCACTTCTTTTTTTCAATGATGCAAGTGTGTATATAAATTTCTGCCTCAAAATTTTTAACTTTGAGCCAAAAAATCCACTTCTCCAAATCAAAAGTAGTGCTTTGGGACACGTAAACTTGATGCTGTTGTTAGGAACCCCTCTCAGAGTTTTCTATCCTCTAATCATCAGAAATTTTGGAAACCAAATATTAAGCCCACAGCTAAGCTATTTGATTTTCCTCCTGATTTTGCTTTTTTTTTTTTTAAAGGGACAATTAAACTAAACCCAGAAACTCTCTGTCCTACCCTGCTTGAAATCATCTGAACTCTTGTTTCCTTTCTTCAGATATTTGTCTCCATCTACGTGAAATATTTGTACTGTTACTCTCAGCTTCTTCAGCCACAAATATCTTCTGACTTCCTTCTCTGAAAATGAGCACTCTGCTTTCTTCTCTCCACCATTTCCCTCTTCCTATTGATGACTTCATTGTGTGTTTTGCTTAAACAGTTCTTCCGTGTTTACATTTTTAGGAGAATTACTATGACCTCTTCTTTGCTATGCAAGTCTCTACCTATGCATATTTCTTCCCCAAGCTTCTTTCCATAGTCATCAAGCACAGCATGAATCTGTTATCCGTTTCCTAAGATCCTGAGAACCTCCCTTTTGGACGCCAATCCTCTCTTGTTCTGGTCCTGGCTTATTGATTGCCAGGCTGGCTGCACGAGTGGTTGTTTCATATCATCTACCTGCTTCCCAAGTGGCACTAGTGGTAAAGAACCTGTCTGCAATGCAGGAGACAAGAGACACGAGATTGACCCCTGGGTCAGGAAGATCCCCTGGAGGAAGGCATGGCAACCCACTCCAGTATTTTTGCCTGGGAAATCCCGTGGACAGAAGAGCCTGATGGGCTATGGTCCATGGGGTCACAAAGAGTCGGACACGACTGAGCGACTAAGCACTCATACCTGGAAATGCCCTTTTCCTGTTTCTTCTGTTAGATTCCTGTCTCTCAGAGCCCTTGTTTTCCACTTTCTGGTTTTCCTTCTCATTTTGATGGAGCACATCCTTTAGTAGTCTCCTGAGAAAAGGTACTAGAAAATTATTTTCTGAAATCTTGCCCAACGGTGTCCTTACTCTGCCCTTTGTTACAGTTCAGCCGCTCGGTCTGACTCTTTGCGACCTCATGGACTGTAGCACGCCAGGCTTCCCCTTCCTTCACTGTCTCCCAGAGTTAGTTCAAACTCTTGTCCATTGAGTCGATGATGCCATCCGGCCAGCTCATCCTCTGTGGCCCCTTTGATTAATAGGTTGTTGGATGTGGCATTTTAGGATGGAAATATTTACTTTTAACAGACTTTTGAAGGCATGGCTCCATGGTCTCCTTGTGTCCAGTACTACTTTTGAGAACATCTAATAGGTCTTCTGGTTCTTAACTCTTTGTGTAAATCCTCAGTCCATTTTCTCCCTTTCTGATTTTCTGTGAGTTTTTATGATCTTCTCCTTGTTTGCAGCGCTTTGTGAGATGTGGCAGGGATGCGCTTTGGCGGGGGTCCCTCTTCATTCTTTGTTTCACTTATTGTCCAGAAACTCAGACCCTCCAATTCTGCGATTTATTTTCATATTATTTATTTGCTAATTTCATTCCTGTTGTTTTCTGTTCTTTCATTCTCTACTTCTGTTTCTCAGATTTTGGACCTCCTGGGTGAGCCTGTAATTTGTCTTTCCTGTTTTATTTTTTCTCTTTCTTTAATTTTTGTCATACTGGCTGAGGGATTTTCTCTAGTTAATTGTCCAAACATTTCTATCAAATATTTTGTTTTCCTAAAGTGTTTTTTTTTTTTTGCATATTACCACGGTCAAGCTAATTAACACATCCATGACCTCACACAGTCCCTTTTTGTGTGTGTGTATATGTTGAGGACACTTAAGATCTGTTCTCTCAGCAAATTTCAAGTGTCCAATACAGTTTTATTAACTATTATCACCAGGTTGTACATTAGAGTCCCCAGAACATATTTAACTTATAACTGAATTCGTGCCGACGTCTCCCCATTTCTCCCAACACTCAGTCTCTGGGCTTTCTTAGAATCCACATATGAGTTAAATTTTACTACTGATAAATGCTTTTTTATCCAGTAAGTATTCTCATTTAAGAAGTAGCATCTTCTTCTTGTTTCATGGTTGCACTCTCTCTCCGTGAACTGCTATGAATATTCATCCTTACTCTGTAGAAGAGTTTTCCCTGCTTCCTACATTGTTTCTCTTTCCTGTAAGTTTAATTTAGTTCATCTGTGTTCAGGATGGGGCTTGCTGAATAATGCTTTCCACAGTGGGGTGAAGCTCTGCCTATTTTTCTGCAGGGCCTGCTATGTATCCTCATCTTCTCAGCTTTTTCTCTTTGTCCAGTGAGTTTCTTTGTGGAGGAAATTTCTGGTTTTCTGTTGGGAGACTGTAATGGGTTGAACTGTCTTTTCCAAAAATGGTTTGTCCAAGTCCTAACCCCCTGAGCTTCAGAGGTGACCTTATTAGGAAACAGGGCTCAGTTCAGTTCAGTCCCTCAGTTGTGTCCGACTCTTTGCGACCCAATGGACTGCAGCACGCCAGGCTTCCCTGTCCATCACCAACTCCTGGAGCTTGCTCAAACTCATGTCCATCGAGTCATAGATGTCATTCAACCATCTCATCCTCTGTCGTCTCCTTCTCCTGCCTTCAATTTTTCCCAGCATCAGGGTCTTTTCTAATGAGTCAGCTCTTCCCATCAGATGGCCAAAGTATTGGAGCTTCAGCTTCAGCATTGGTCCTTCTAAAGAATATTCAGGACTCATTACCTTTAGGGTTGACTTGTTGGATCTCCTTGCAGTCCAAGGGACTCTAAAGAGTCTTCTCCAACACCATAGTCCAAAAGCATCAATTCTTTGGTGCTCAGCTTTGACCTCATCAGGAAACAGGGCTGTTGCAGACGTAATTGGTGAAGATGAGGTCACAGCAGAGTAGGGTTACACTGATCTGGTCTGACGAGTGTCCTTGTAAGGAAGACAGAGGCACGCGGGGAGAAGCCTTGTGACGCAGAGACAGAGGTTGGGTGAGGGGTGCCTGGGGCACCATCAGCTGAAGGAAGAAAGGGGGTCCCTCTCCTAGGGGTTTCAGAGGGTGCGTGGCCCTGCTGACACCTGGGTTTTGCACTTTCAGCCTCTAGAACTGAGAGACAAGACCTCTCTGTTGTTTTAAGCCTCCTGTTGTGGCACTCTGTCACAGAAGTTCCAGGAAAGTATTCCAGAGGGCATGTGCCAACTGCTGCTTGCTGTGGGTGCCGAGGGTGCAGGAAAAGGGCACGATGGGACAGTGAGCCAGAGTGGGGGGCAGGAGGGGGGCTGAAGGGGTAGGGGACAGGGAGAGGACCCATCCTCTACAAAGAGGCTTCAGGGGGCAGGTTTTCCTTCACCCTGCCTCCTTCCAGGCTGGTTGAGGGTCTCAGGCTGCATGCGTGCTCAGCTGCTCAGTCTTGCCTGATCTTTGCGGCCCCATGGACTGTAGCCTACCAGGCTCCTCTGTCCAGGGGATTCTCCAGACAAGATTACTGAAGTGGGGTAGCCACTCCCTTCTCCAGGGGATCTTCCCGAACCCGGGAAATGAACCCAGGTCTCCTGCACTGGCAGGTGGATTCTTTACTACTGCACCACCTGGGAAGCCCAGCTGAGGGTCTGGCCCTTGCCCTGTGCTGTGTCCGCCAGTCTCTGGGCCTGGAGCTCATTGCTCTGGGAATGAACCTCTGGGTTCCTCTGGGGGTGAGGAAGGCCTGACCCTCAAGGGGCAGGGCTGTGGAGCCTGTGTCCTTGTCACTCAGACTCCCAGTGCATCCTCGTGCTTTCAGCCGCAGCTCACCCTTGAAAAGCAGCTGGAACCTCCCGGTCCTGAAAGACCTGCCTCTGCACACCGGTGTCCAGCTCTCAAGGCCCGCAGCCGGGGGTCATGGCTTCCAGAGATCCCTGAGCCCTCCCGGAAGGAGGCGAGGGTGCCCTCTCCTGGCCTCCCCAAGAACTTGGGCCAGGCTCCCTGTAGGTCCCGCCTGGACTGGAGGGAGGCCTTTCTGTCTGATGCATCGTCCCCACACAGCACTTTTCCACACGAAAGTCCTCAGTGCATGTTTGCTGGATAAATGAAGAGATGGAGACGACACTGAAGCTAAAATGAGAAGACATTTGACTTTATGCCTAAGGCTAAGATTGTTAAAAAAACCAATCCACCCATTCTTTACGGATGGAAATTTATATCTCAAAGCTTAAAAAAAAAAGAAAAAGTCAAAATTGGGACTCTGGGTAGTCTGATAATTATAAAACCAAACATCCATCTCTTTGCTGGAATTTTTGAATTCCAATCAACTGCAAAAATTTCTTGGCCACTCTCACAGTTGGGTTTGCCATCCTTAAAATGAATCGGCAGAGCATGGTTTATAGCTCACAAAATTCTAAGAAGAATGCTATAATTTTAACTGGGCTATTTACACAGATTTTCCTAGAGCCAGCTCAGTGCTGGCAGGTTACCTCTGTTCCATGCATCTTCTCATTCCCCCAAACGGAGGGGGCTCACATGTTCCCCCAAAGTCATTTAAGCAAGATAAATAGGAAATTCCTCTCGTTAGGCAATTCTTTGCAAGAGCATGTGTTGTCACGAGGTGTTTCCTGAACCCTTACAGTTGAAGACTCGCCTCAGGAAGCAAAGCCCTCCCCCATGTCTTGCTGGGTGGATGCTTTGGAAAGATCGCTGAAAGTCTAATTTCCATGGCAGGCTTTTGAGTCCATGTGACACTCTGTGACAACGCCTTCCTGTCTGTTTGATTAGAAAAAACGGCTCTAAGAAAAGTCAAAGAATTAATGGGATAGGATCTGAAAAATATATACGTAAATTTATTCGATATATAACTGAACTGCTTTGCAGTAAACCTGAAACTCACACAACATTTAAATCGAGGATAATTTAAAAGAGAAATCAAGGAAAATCAAGACAGGGTCCATCTTTATCAGGGCAGAAGTGATCATGGAATTGCCGAGGTCATTATTGCAAGGGCCTGACTGATCTGCTAGCCTCAGACTTAAATTAGCAGGTTGCTGTATGAAGAGTTTTTATTAATGGATCAGGCAAGACTACTTTGATTGCCAATCTTGAGACCTAAATTCAAATTAGCGTTAAAGATGAGTAAGCTTTGGCTCACGAGATCAAAGGGAGAGTGGAGGTGGGGAGGATGAGACCAGCCCTGGGACAGGCCCGGGCTCTGGACATCGGGAACCAGGCAGCTGACGGTCTTCTTTCTGCTCCTCTCCCAGCAGCTTCCTGCTCTCGCAGCTTTCCTCCCCACGGCGGCAAACACGGCCGGTCCCGGCATCCGGAGACGGCCGGCTCCAGGCCCGACCTGGAAACCCGGGGAAGGGCTGCGCGGACCCCTGCGTCCTGCACCGTCCCTGGACTGACCAGCGGAGGCGGGTGGACGGTTCTGCTGGAAGATGGCGCCTCCCTTTGCAGCGCATGATGCAAGTAGGAAGGGCGTTTCCCAGAAGAAGGCCAGTGCCCTTCTAGACAGATGACAAGGTGGATGGATGTCTTTCCACTATCTGTGTATGTTTTCCTGTGTAGCTTGCTATGTTTTATATTTTTGATTTTATTTTTATATAATTCTTATGAAAGTATAGTTGATTTACAATACTGTGCTAGTTTCAGGAGTACAGCAAAGTGAATCACTTATACATACACATATACTCTTCGATTCTTTTCCCACAGAGATCATTACAGAGTAAAGAGTAGAGTCCCCTGTGCTGTACAGTAGGCCCTTATCACTGATCTCTTTTATCTATGCACATGTGTGTGAGTGCTCAGTCGCTTCAGTCCTGTCTGGCTCTTTGTGACCCCATGGACTGCGGCCCGCCAGGCTCCTCTGCCCGTGGGATTCTCCAGGCAAGAATCCTGGAGTGGGTTGCCACGCCCTCCTCCAGGGGATCTTCCAGTCCCAGGGATTGAACCCGGCTCTCCTGCTTTGCAGGCGGATTCTTGACCGCTAAGCCACCAGGGTGTAGCTGTGTGTATATGTCAGTCCCAATATTCCAGTTTATCCATTCCCCCTTATCCCCTGGTAACCATAAGTTTGTTTTTCACATCTGTGGCTCTACTGTTTTATAAATAATTTCATTTGCACTTTTTTTTTTTAAGATTCCACACAGAAGCAATATCCTATGATATTTGTCTTTCTGTGTCTGACTTACTTGACTCAGTGTGACTATCCCTGGGTTCATCCATGTTGCTGCCATGGTGTTATTTTGTTCTTTTTTAATAGATAAATAATGTTCCATTGTATATATACCCCACATCTTTAGGTAACTTGCTGTGCTTTAGTAATTGAAGGTGAGATGTCATTTAGCTTTAGACTCAAAAATTGCTTCTACTCCATTATTTGAACAGCAGACTGAATCAGCGGGGAGGACTGTACCAATACGCACATGCCAAGTGCACCCACGGGGAGCTGGGTGAAGGGGCAGCGGGCCCACCGGCTATTTGTAACGTTGTTCCAGAGCCTGGGCTTGGGTGGGGCTGACTGGTGGTGAAGAGTCTGCGTTTGCAGCCTGGTGCAAGGGAGGAGGAAGTAGAGGCTGGAAACCAGGCTGAGGCAAGTGTGGTTGCCAGCCCCAAGTGCCTGGCATTGACGCTGGACCGTGCTGGACATCCCAGGCATGGCTGCACTTGGTCCGCAGAGCAGAAAACGGAGCCTCACCGCCCAAGACCCACGGTTCGTTAGTGGCAGGGAAGGACTAGGGCCTCGTTCCTAGCCGGGCATCCCACTTGCCACTAGGCTGCTCATGGAGACTGAAAACTGGCACAGCGATGGAACGAGGACGCCCATCCACCCTCCAGCTGCGGGGTCAGAGGAGACCTCAAAGCCTCCTCCTTGGTTGGACTCACAGTCCTTCTTCTCCTGAAATAGTCAAGTTGCCTCCTCAGTTTTTACTTCAAGCCGACTTTGAAATCTCGCATCTCCCATCTTCCATGGGATGAAACTCCAACCTCACAACAAGCAAATCTATGAACACAATTGCACAGGCAGATTCTTGCTGTGGGCTCTGAATGCGGGAACTCTGAAGGCAAGCAGAGAACCCTCCAGAGTCTCTCTTCCTCTCCCTACCCCGGACTCCGGCTCTTCTAGGGATTTGATTTTTATCTTAAAGGCAGAAATGCCGGTTGACTTTCTTCCCTGCTCAGTGTTTCCTACGCATCAGCAAGTGCTGGATTGAATGCACAGGTTTGTCTGCACAAACCAGACGAATGAAGGTCCCCTCCAGGCTCCTGTGATGGGACAGACTCCTCGACTGTGTGCCCTGACCTGAGACCCTGCCCCTCCCCACTCTCATCCAGGGAAGACGGGACTGTTTGCTCCTTTGGTGAATGCCCCTGCTGGTGACAATGTGTTTTTCCTTTTGTTTTAGGATTATTACGATCTTTTAAGGTCAGGACATAACTATGCAGAATTGAGATCCTTCCTTTCCCACAATGCTGTCGTCCCCGTGTCTGCCAGTCATTTGCCAAATCGATGGATTCTTGCTGAGACGAGCTCTTTGGTCTTGAGCAGTGTCCCGGGGCTGAAGAGTCGAGGTGCTGGCTGGTGCTGGTCCAGAGCAGGTCTTTCCAGTGTGGAGGCCAGTGAGGTACCCCTTGACTTGTAAAGAGACCCTGAGCTCAGAGGGCGAGGCCCTGGAGCACACATCTCTGAACTGGAGGCTGTGGTCACCACGGTGGGGGCTTCTGGCTCCCTTCCACTCTGTTAGTGCTACCAGTGCCTGTTATGGGATGCTGGTTGCCATGGCAACAGGGGCTAGACGTGGTAGTAGAGGACTGATACGAGGGGATTATTGAGGACACCAAATGGGAAAGGGCTTAACTCACATGCACTTACAGAAGCTCATTCCTGTGAGCTGGTTGTGAATCATTCGACCCCTTGCTCCCAAGGCGTCTGTCAGGATCATTTCTTAAGATTCTCACGAGCTCCCTGGGGCTCCATGTCAACTGTAATGCCAGTTACAGTTTCAGGGTCATGCGAGTTGTGATATGTACATTCTCCTCCCCCTCAGGATGGACTTAAATGAAAAGGAAGAGACGGCACTGGAGGAGAACGCATTTCACATTTCTGCTAAAAAGGAAATCGAAATCCATTTAAGTGTAGACTTCCACATGTATGGCTGAGACAGAGCAATCCGTTGGAAAAGCCTGTGTCCCTGTGGGCCGACTGTGTGTGTTCACTAGTGTAGTGAAGTCTCCAAAGGGCAGAGAGACTTTATCAGGAAGAAGTGCCAAGCGAGAAGTGCAAGACAAACAACAGAGCCCGCGTTCAAGGGAAGAGACTCACAGGCTGGGAGGCCCCTGGACACAGAAAAAGCTGTGCGTCACTGAGCCAGAGACTGCATACATATTACACCTTCAGTCCCATTTGGGCATAGCGCTATTTCCGTTTCGTTCGATCATATAAAATATACAAGCACAGGCTGCTGGAACTGAAAGAAGCTTCAGAGCTGATGTAATACGTCTGTACCAGTTGGGGTTTCAGGCAGGAAACAGAAACCCCTCTCCTTACTGTGAGCAGAAAGGAATCCATCACGGGAAATGATCCGGAGGGGTCAGCGGTGTGAGCTGGGGGCGGGGCCTCCGGGAGTAATTCCCAGGGCCGCCCCGTGTCACCTTCTGGTCCATTCTGGGATGTGGGAAAGCAGGGTGCCGCACTGCGGAGCCTGACTTTAGGGTCACAGCCTCGATCCAGGGGTAAGGGAAGGAAGGCGGGGCAGGGCAGTCCTCAGCCTGCCCCTCGCGAAGCTGGACTTTGGGGTCTGGCTGCTGCTGCTGCCTTCACGGTGTGTGGGTGTGTGCCCCCAGGGGTGTCTGACTCTGTGACCCCAAGGACTGCATACAGCCCTCCAGGCTCCTCTGGCCCTGGGACTTTCCCAGCAGGAATACTGGAGTGGGTTGCCATTCCCTTCTCCAGGGGATCTTTCTGACCCCGCGATCGAACCTGGGTCTCCTGCATTGCAGGGAGAATCTTTACCACTGAGCCACCAGGGAAGCCTATGCCTTCACAACCTCCCTGTAACTCGCCCTCGGCACCCAGGAAGCTGGAGTCTCCCTTAGACCCACCACACCCATCCCAATGCCTCCCCTGCTTCCAGCAGCTGGAGATAATCCTCCAAGGAGGGAGCTGTGGTTAGGGAGGCTGTCCTGGCCTCGGAAGGGGTCTCGGAGGGACTCCCCTGGGGCCCCATTCTTTACTGGCCGCCAGGGAAAAGACCAGCCTAAGTAGCGGGGAAATCACCAGGCTCCTTGCTACCCCCGCACCCGGAGCTCTAGCTACAGCGGAGCCTGGGAAATGGGGGTTGCAAGTTCCTAACTTGTGCAGAAGAAGGAGGGAGGAGGTAGCAGTGCTGGTTCAACACAGCATTTACAGGGAGACCGGACTGTGAGATCTGGTGACCGGGGGAGCGGCTGGGCCCAGACCCGGGACCGTCGATGTTGCGGTCGGTGCTGCCTTCTGGGATGGTTTCGTCTTGGAACCGGGTGGCAGGAGGAACTGGTCATTTCACCAAGAATCCCAGATCCCAGTGATTCAGTGAGAAAACCATAGGAGCCACAGTGCTCTCTGGTGAGTGCCTGGGAGGATGTGGGAGGTTTTCCACCAAAGGCTGCCAGCTTCCAGAAGTTTCTGCGACCACAGGCTCTGTTGGCGAGGGTCTAGATTGTCAATGATTAGCTACAGTTAAATATTATGGAGACCTGTTTCTGATTAAGCAGGGGTTTTAGTTTCTTTAATGCTTGCTCTAAATAATGCATTGCCATTGCCGTTTAAATAATGTTGATAGTCATTCCTAATAGCAAGGAATGTATATTCTCTGTGATTTTGAAAAGAAATAGCTGTATTGGTATTTGAAAAAAGGAACCACTGAATAGGGACACAGAGGCCACACTTGTTCTGTTAACCTCTCTGAGAGGTGCTGCTTGGGACAGAAAGTTGTCAGCAAAACGGTCCTGTATTTGCAGCCTGTGATGTGCCTTGCAGAAGTGGTTCCTGCAGACCCAGCCAATGAAGTGGCAGCACATGTCCTGGTCCATGGGTCCGAGTCCATGCCAGCCCCTCGAAGCGGGGACGCTGGTGGGACATGTGCTCTCCTGTGTGGGAACCCTGTCTGCCCACACGTCACGCGGGCCGTGTCGCTCCTGCTCGGAGCCCCCGTTCATTTCTTCTTTCCCTGCAGGAGACGGGCAGGGAAGCACCTCAGTCCAGGTCTTGGTCCCCATCCTGACATTCTTCCAGCTGAGGCCTTGGGGTGTAGAGAAGGGGTGAGCCTTCCGGTGGGTGAGTAAGGGGGCCCCTGAGCTACAGGCGGACAGCGGGCACCGTCTCTCCTGTACCATCTTCCCTTCCTCCCTAAATGCAGGACGTTGTCTGGAAAGGAGTTAATGATACCTTTACTCCCCAGACTTGCTCTGGAAGGATCTCCAAGTGAAAAGTATCCTTCAGATGTCTTGCTCACTCTCTTTTTTAAAAACTTTTTTATTGAGGTATGATTTAAATGTGTTAGTTTCAGATGTACAGTAAAATGAATCTGATACACACACACACACACACACACACACAGCCACTCTTGTTTTTAAAGAAAACAGTTCTTTTTTAAAAGATTATTTTATTTTTAATTGGAGTATAATCACTTTACAATATTGTGTTGGTTTCTGCCATGCACTAACATGAATCAGCCTTAGGTATACATATATTCCGCCCCTCTTGATGCTGCCTCTCCGTCCCGCCCCTCTAGGTCCTCACAGAGCACTGGGTTTGAGCTCCCCGAGTCATAGAGCAGATTCCCTTTGACTGTCTATTTTACACATGGTAACATGTCTGTTTCAATGCTAGTCTCTCAAATATCCCACCCTCTCCCTCCCCCACCGTGTCCAAAGGTCTGTTCTTCATGTCTGTGTCTCCTTTGCTGCCCTGCAAGTATGATCATTAGTGACATCTTTCTAGATTCCTTACATATGAATTAATACACATTATTTGCTTTTCTCTTCCTGATTTACTTCACTCTGTGTAAAAGGCTGTAGGTTTATCCGTCTCATTAGAACTGACTCAAATGTGTTCCTTTTTATAGTCAAGTAATGTTCCATCGTGTATATGTACCACAGCTTCTTAATGCACTCATCTGTGGATGGACATCTAGGCTGCTTCCGTGTCCTGGCTGTTGTGAATGGTGCTGCGATGAACACTGGGGTACATGCGTCCTTTTCAGTTCTGCTTTTCTCAAGCTTTATGCCCAGTAGTGGGCTTGCTGCGTCGTATGGTAGTTTTATTCTTAGTTTTTTTTTAAAGGAATCTCCATACTGTTCTCCAGAGTTACTGTATCAGTTTGCATTCCCACCAACAGTGCAAGAGGGTTCCCGTCACTCTTTTTCTTAGATTCTTTTCCCATATAGATCATAACAGAGTCTTGGGGAGAGTTCCCTATTGTATACAGTGGGTCCTTATCTCCATTTTGTATATAATCATGTGTATATGTCAGTCCCAGTCTCCCTATCTGTTGCCTTCATCCCCACTCCCTGGTAACAATAAGTTTGTTTCTGTGGATGTCTCTTGATACTTCACCTAAACTGACTTTTCAGTGGGGTCACGTGACGGGTGAGCAGCGAGAAGTTTAGGGTGTTCACGGCCGGAATTCTGATCTGAGCTCAGCTACAAAGCCAGGTTCTTCCCATCTGTCAAATGGGGCCACAATCTCACTTAAGGAAACATGACCTATATCTATTTAAAAGGTGGGGATGCTCTTGATGCAAGAGATAATGCCTATCAAAGCACTGTGAACTGTACCAGCTTTGCAGAAACACAAGTCCTTTCTCAAGGGTCTTCCTGTAAATCTGAGCATGATAACCCTTCTTGTTCCCCTTGTGTGTGTCCTGGAGTTGGGACCATTAGCTTCACAATTGGAATCATTATATACAGAATGACCAAAAAAAAAAAAGATGTAGCCTTTTTTTCTTGCCTTTTCACTGGCAAACAGAGCTTTGGTTCGCCGAACGCCAAGGCGATTTTAATGGCTGGTTTTTTAATATCTGAAAGGGGAGGTTATTAGGAGAAGTCTCAATTCAGAAACTTCAAGAAGAAGTGGGAGGGTGTGGTGAGGGTGGACGGGGGAGACTGCATTTCCTGTTTTCCTTTCAGATGGTGTTGGGAAACACTGCTGGAAAACCATGGAGACCCACGAAAAAATTCCAGAATTCATTCTCCTTGCGGCCGCCGGGAGCCCAGCCCCAAAGGTGATGAGTAGAAGGGGTGGATTCCTTTTTTTTTAAGAGTTGGGGTTTGCAGGCGTCCAGCTCCGGGCTCGTGGGGTGAAGACAGCCTTCCGAGGTGACATCAGCTTGTGGTCCAGGCCAGAAGCAACAGAGCAGGAGTCTGGTTTTCATTTACGGAGTAGGGGCAGGCCCGCTGGGGAGGGGGAGAGGAGGGGGCGGAGGAGGGAGGAGGAGGAGCTGGAGGGAGCCTTGACTGTATCCCTGGACCCCGTCCAGTTTGGAGCTCAGTCCTCCACCAAAGGCCGCTCAGTTCTCCCGCGCGCCAGCCTCCTGCGAAGACCACGAGAGCAGCTTTCTGCCCGCCTGGGGTTCCCTCTCCCCGCCCGGGGTCCCCCCTCTCCTGCAGAAGGGAAAGGAGACGCAGCCCGTGGGGGAAAACCATGCGTCAGAACCGCACATAATTGGATATCGAAGCCCAGGGACGCAGGCTTCTCCAGGTTTGCTCAGGGTAAGTGCCCCTTCGCCCCCGTTCCCCCAGTTTAGGGTTTTGTAGCCAGAGGGAAGGGCTTCAAACCCCGCTGACCGCGTCTCGATGGCTCTCAGGTTCGCTCCCTGAGAGTCGCTTTTCTGTAGGAGCTGTGGTCTCTGGAAGCTCTGGCCGATTTTTTCTTTCTCCGTGCGTGCCACCTGGGTCTTCCCTGGCGGGGCTGAGGTCTGGGGCTGCCCTGAGTCCTGCAGTGCGGTCTGTCCCGTCCATCCTTCTCTGCTTTTTGGGCTCACGGTTTATTTTATTTGACGTCGCCTCCTCCTTCGAAAGCTCAGCTGGAATCTGAGAATCGGCTTGGTTTGCAGAAGTGCCTTTGCAGGGACCCCAGAGCCACTTTGGGGAGACTTTCTGAGGTGGCTGGAGGTGGGGTGGGCTGCTTGAGCACCTCTGTCGCCCGCTGGGGGATGGGGTGACTTTGCTGTCCAGGCAAGGGGCAGGTGGAGGCTTCCTCAGCTCTCACCATCAGGGCTCCATCTTTTCAGGAATCTGAAGTTACTGCTGGTGCCTTGGGCCCCTTGGGGTTGTCTAAAGGAGCTGCCAGGGTCAGAGCAGGAGAAGGAATTTGGTGTTTGGGCAGCAGGCCCGGTGGATAAGGCAGGGCCCCTGGGGCCGCGGGCCAGCCCGTGCTGCCCAGATGTATGGGGCACGCCAAGCCCGGAGGCCCAGGGCCTGTCCCCGGCCGGGAGGGTGGGGCCCCGGTCCTCTCGCCCAGGATGCAGCGTGTTCCCGGATGGTCACCAGTCTGCTCTGGGGACCTGTGTCAGGGGCTACTGTGTGCGGTGGGCTCCCAGGGAGGGCCCAGTGTCCTGGGGGCTGTAAACAGAAATGGGCATTTCACAGCCAGCCTGAGGAGCGAGTTGAAGGGCTGGTCTGGACCCCAAGAACAAACTGCTCTACATGCAGGGGAGTGTCCTCCACCCGGTGGGGACTCGGAGGGGCTGGTCCCTGCCAGCCACTTCTTTTGCTGAACACAGCTAACTCTGCACGAGAACCACTGGGTCCCACAGCTGCAAGGGCGCTCGGACCCCGAAGGGAGAGACAGTTCTCACTCGGGGATCCCCCATTCCTGTAACTTCAAAAAACTGAACAGAAATGGCTTTAAAATCAGGAATTTCTTTTTGGTTCCTAAGCAAAATGTTATTGAAAACCAGCTGGTTGTTGGATGGTATTGGAACTCCTGAGCTCTTAAGCTGGGCTAAAGAGAAAAGAAGTTCTTGGTCGGGAGCGCTGAGGTGTGGCTTCCTGGCTTTAAAGATGTTCCCGGGCTCTGAGATGCTCAGTTACTTGCAGAGGCCGTGGCACCAGTAGGTGGCTCAGAGGGCGGTCCAGTCTTTACCATTTCAGGAAGGCAGATGGCCCAACCACGGAGGTCCCCGAACTAATTTGAAACATGCTGTTTGATTCTGTTCTTCCAGAAGATACTGTCCTCTTGTCATAGTCTACGAGAAGTGATGGGGGAATCGGTGTATGCTCCCCAGGGTTCTCCCGGCTAACAGGGAAAGGAGTGCCAGATGAGAGAGCTGGTCCCCAGAACAGACCTGGGCTTTGTAACCAGAGCAGCTGAGCAGGCATCCCGCATTCAGGCCACCTCTGCGGACGGGGCCCAGAGGGATGGGACCTGCGTTCTGCTTCATTCCTGCTTGGGCTTTGCTGAGGGTGAAGGCAGAGGGATGGGAAGGTGAGGGGTGTTTGTAGGAATTCAGGATCTAGGAATGAGCATGTGGCCTCGAGCTCTTCTTTGCTGAGGCAAGGGGTTTTCATTACCATAAGGTGTATTTTTTTTTTTTTTCTTTCTCCACTCACAGCATTGAGAAAATCATTAAGAAGACCCTGGGTGGAGAGGAGGCTTGGGGAAGAGTCCCGTAGCAGGGTGCTGAGGGTGGCTCTTCTTTTTCCAGTGGGGAAATGGAGGGTGTGGCCACCCCCACCTTCCTGGGAGGTGGCCGGGGAAGCCTCTAGAATGTTAGCCCTTGGCCCCCCTGCTCTTCCAGCACTTGGGAGGGTGTGTGCCCCACCCCACCTTGCTTGTGACCCTTGGGGGGTGGGGTATATGGTGAACATCCGAACTGGGGCTCTTAAGGATGCCTTTGATGTCAGATAAGCATCTTTCTGAAAAGGAATTGTTCTTATTTCTGAACCTCCCTTCATTTCCAAAGTGCTGAGGATTCACTGCTGCTGTTTCGCCCTGGAGGCTTCATCTATGCTCTCGCTCAGCTGGTTAAAGTGGTCTTTGTCATTATCCAGTTTTATGTGAAATTCCACATTTAGGATTTAAAATCCACTGGGAGGTCATGAATTCGCAGGAGGCTGCCTTGACCACATTCTAATCACTTTAGGCAAATGGTTTCACTTGAAAAGTAGTCCTTGTTAGTTTCCTTTTTGGAAGAACCCAGGGATTTGTTATCTCTTGGAGAAGAATCTTGGGCGGGTTCCCATCTGAAGGGGACTTTCTGTCCCAGGCAGCCTTTCCACCAAAACGTACAGGAGCGAACTTCTCACGGTGTCTTTGCTGCGGACAGCAGGCTGTAAAACCCACACCGCTGCTATGTAAATAGCGGAAGACCCGGGGAGCGACCTGGCATTTTAAAAAATCCCATTAGCAGCTCTCACTAAGCAAAGGAACACTCAAAAATGATGCAGGTTTTCAAGCAGGGAAGCTTAAAAAAGTTCCTGCTTCTTCAGACAGTCTTGGGCTGTCTTCATCCACTTTTCTAGATACGGATTCTCTCTTTCCAAACATCTGGGAGATGATCCTACCCTTTCAAGAAAAAAAACACTGTTTGTCCCCTCTGAACCATGGGTGATGAGCGTCTCAAATTCAAGGAGCACCTGCAGCACCCCGATTTACAAACAGGAGTTCTTTTGGGGAATTCACTAATTTTTGAAAATATAATTTTAATACCTTCTGGCCTCATCGGTCTGTTTCGGGAAGGATATGAAAAAGGGAATTAGTGTCTTCCTCCTGTGATAGCTTTAACTGAACATGCATTCTGTCTTCTGTCCTCTAGAGGGCGACGCATCCCGCTGGGCCCTGCCCGTGCAGGGAGTCTGGGGGTCGCAGGGAATCGGTTGAGTTACGTCTCAGCAGAGCTTGTTGCATCACTCGGGACCCACCTAGAGACTGTTTCAATACCTAGTTTTTTAAAAATGAGACTAATATCTGAAATAAATGTATGGTTAGGATTTTACTATTTCCGTTTGAGGTGAATGGCTGCTTGTGGTGAAGCAGGCTGCATTCTAAAGTACCTTCGTGCAAGGGCGGTAACCAAGGAAGAACTTTTAGAGGAAACATGTTACTGGTATCTTCTGAGAAAGAAAGTTTAAATTAACACGACGGTGCTTCAGAACCAAGTCTGCCGTATCCGGGTAGGATTTTTGAATTTTAGAAATGGAAAGGATGTTAAGATGGAACTAACCCAGAAACTCCCAAACTTCGGCCCGTGTGTCTCATATTCCTTTAAACTTAATAAACCCCATTGTGCTCCAGGGCGTGGAACTTTGGAGTGGGAGGAGGGGACAAAAATGACTAAGACTCCGGCCCTGCCCTCGCCTTAGGGCAAATTATTGACTTGCCAGGCTATTGACTTCCGTTTGGCTACTTGAAATATCCCCAAATTACTACCTTGGTGGATGTTCTGCCCACACCCTTGACACCTCAGATGAAGAAATGGAACGCAGAGGAGTGAATTGCTTGTCTGAGGTCCCAAGAGTGTTAGTCGCTCAGTTGTGTCCGACTCTTTGCCACCCCGTGGATTGTAGCCCGCCAGGCTCCTCTGTCCATGGGATTCTCCAGGCCAGAATACTGGAGTGGGTTGCCATTCACTTCTCTAGGGCATCTTCCCGATCTGGGTCCCAAAGCAGAATCAGCATTTCCTGGACATGCCAGTGTTGGGGACTAGGAATATAAAGAGAGAACATATCGTCAGGAATACATTTTGGAGGATCATGAGAGGAAAGGTGCTTTTTTGGCCATCGACCAATCTTTTATAGAGTATCATATTTTATTTAGCAGAGAGGTAATTGTTGTTTCAAAAAAAAAAATCTGGAAAGAAAAAAAAAGCAGAAAAATAGGACAAATATGAAAAGTTCTGCCAAGCCCTCTCTCGAAGGCTGTTAGTCCTTGGTTGGGGCCTGGCTGTGTTTCACCTACTGTGAGCCTGCTGTTCTCCTGAATTTTAAGATGTTTCGTGCAGTACAGAGAAACATCTGCAAGGTAGGTGTGGCTAGGGAAAGGTACGAAAGGAAGTGCTTCTGTCCAGTACCCCTGGTTTGGCCCATACCTTCGGTTTTCATGGACCCAGGGCATCGAGAATTGGCCACTGGAAGGGAGAGCTTGTGAACTGATTTAATTTCAAATGCAGAACTGAACAGCAGCTGGAGATGACTCAGGTCTCAAGAGAAGCCATTCCAGGAAACGGGTTTTCTCTTCTGCAATCCTCATCAGTTGATTCAGCAGCCCAGAGCCAGCTCGGCTAAGCCCACAGACACCCCCTAACCAGCACTTTTACTTGGTGGGCTCTCTGTTTCTCGTGGGGGCAGAAGGAAACCCACCAGCGGTCAGAGCCTAGGGCAACAGATGAAAAAGCGGCCACAGGACCGCTGCTGGTTCGAGCATCGGGCAGTCAGCCTCATTCTACACATAAAGCTGGGGAGGCTGGGAGAGATGAACTGACCTTTACTGACTGAGACGGGAACACAGCAGATTTTTTCCAGGCTATTATATTAAATCCACGGTGGCATTTTACCAGCTACTTCAATTTAATTAAAAAAAAAAACTATTTAAAATAAATCATCTAGACTTGAACGTGAATCAAACTAGAAAACAAAACAAAAATGGTTAAGTTTCCCTGACCATCTGAGGACATTTTAGCTGCTTTGTTTGAACAGTTCTACAATGGAACCTCATGGTCTGGAGAGGCCAGTGGCCCCTAGTCCCTGGCCAGGGCAGGCAGGGAGGACAGTACCGGCCTCTGCCCTGGAGCCGACAGCACTGTGTGTCACGGGGCAGGAATGGAACGGGACGCTCGTGCAATTCCTTTTGAAGCATCTTCTAAGGCATTCTCTTCTCTTATGTTAAATCTGAACTAATCTCTGCCTAATGCTTATCACTAGCAGGAAAAACCAAGGAAACGTGGTGTCTGGCTGCCTCACATTTAAAAGGGTAGAAAGTTTTTTACGGGTGCATCGTGGTATCTAGTTTTTCCGACTACAGCAAATGTGGAAATTTCTGCGTCGTGTTTATTATCTTGGACCCTAGGAATATGTCTTTAAATAAATTCCCAAATACCTGGGTGGTTAATCTGGAGGTTCTTCAAGGTGCCTTTATGGGGAGAAGGAAGGTAGCCCAAGACGGTGCTGGGCAGAGCCTCACGGGAGCTCGTTCTGGGAGGAGGTTACCCGTGAGGGCGCAGGCAGACCTCCCCTTTCCGGATTGCTCTGTTCCAATGTATGAGCTGCTGAACAGACTTTTTTATTTTTTTAACAGATAGACACTTAAAAATTGAAGTATACTGTTGATGTACAATGTTGTGTTAGTTTCAGGTATACAGCAAAGTGATTCAGTTATACATACATGCTCTTTTTCAGATTCTTTTCAAAATATTGAATACAGTTCCCTGTGCGTGCACGCTCGGGGCGCTCAGTCATGTCCAACTCTTAGAGTGACCTGGTGGACTGTAGTCCACCTGTCTCCACTGTCCATGGGATTTTCCAGGCAATAATACCGGAGGAGGTTGCCATTTCCTACTAAGATAGTTCCCTGTGCTATGCAGTAAATCTTTTTTGTTTACCTATTTTATGTGTAAGTGGTGTGCATCTGTTCATCTTAGAACTCCTAATTTTATGCTTTTCCCCCTTGGTAACCATAAGTTTGTTTTCTATGTCTGTGAGACTGTTTCTGTTTTGTAAATAAGTTCATTGGTATCATTTTTTAAGATTCCACATATAAGTGATATCATATGTTATTCGTCTTTCTCTGCCTGCCTTACTTCACTTAATATGACAATCTTCAGGTCCATGCATGTTGCTGCAGATGACACGATTTCATTCTTTTTTATGACTGAGTAATATTCCATTGGGCATATATAACCACATCTTTATCCATTTATCTGTCGATGGACACTAAAAGTCTACAAATAGTAAATGCCGGAGAGAGTGTGGAGAAAGGGGAGCCCTCCTACACTGCTGGGAATATAAATAGGTGTGGCCACTATGGAGAACAGCATGGAGTTTCCTTAAAAAACTAAAAAGAGCACTACCATATGATCCAGCAATTCCATTCCCGGTGTACATCGGAAAAGACAAAGCCTCTAAATTGAAAAGATACATGTGCCCCAGTGTTCACAGCAGCACTATTTACAGTGGCTAAGACATGAACAGCATTGTTTTACATGACATCACCAGGAAGACCCAGAGACCTTGAGTCTGGTGCTCGCTGTCTGACGGGGACACCGGTAAGTGGCAGTGAGCCCAGGCTGACACACAAGATGAGAAGAGTTAAGTTTTGCCATCACAAGACACACCTTCAGAGCCTGGGTCAAGTAGGTGATTGCTTGCAGATGTGTTTGCGTGGCTGATATTTTCTTCTGTAGCACAATGTCATGGAATAGAAATGCGAGGTTCAAGTTGTAAAATAAATGATAAAAAAGAAGCTTCTGATGCATTTCTTTGGAGGGGCCTTCTCACAGTTGTTCCAAGTTGTTTGCTTTTGAAGATTCCCCCAAAGCTCTTTCAGGTAGCAATAATATGTCAAATTCCACTGTCCTCCCTCCCGAACTGGAGGATCTAATAAATCCTCTTTTAGCTTCTTCTCTGAGACAAGAATGGGGACTCTTTCTCCCAAGATTCAGAGAAGAAAGAGAAGAAGGACAAGAAAAAGAGAGAGAGAACTAGGGTGCTGCAAGCTGGAGACCCCTGGGGTTTACTGAAATGTGACTTTTCATCTGACAGCAGATGGCAGGGCTCTCTGGCTGTGGCCTTCCAATATTCCTGCAGCTCGCACACACGCTGGGACAGTCAGGGGTTAACAGAGTGCTAGAACTGGATAGGAGGACCAGCCTGGTTTTAAAAAGCAGTGCTTGGAGAGGACTAAATAAATGACTTCAAAATGGGAGCTCTGGATGCATTGAAGTCTTTGTTGGAAAATGATTTCCTTGTGTGCATGTGTGTGTCTCTTTCTTTAAAAAAGATTTCCAGACATGGAAAATGAAAAAGCTTTTGAGTAGACTTAATGAAAATTAATTTCATGAAATTGCAAAGTAGCTTGGGAATGTCACTGGACTCTGACTGAATGCAATTTTGAGTTGAAGGGCCATGGAGAGTAATCTTCATAACGAGAGGTATCTTTTTAAGTTTCAAGTGGACAGCTATGAAAAGGAAAAAGGCAACTCAAATTCTTTTTAAAACGAGACCAGTAAAAAAAAAAAGACTTACTAATGCTCAATAGATAAGAACTGAATGAAGTCCTATGATTGGATCTATTGCCTTTAGGACATAGAATCTATGACACAAAGCTGCATAACACCCCATCCAACCCAAGGGTCTCAGGCAGCCAATTCTGACATTTTTCATATTTGAAAGAACAGCAGCAGACAAATGAATTCTGTTGATACAGAATCTGTGGTTTTTCACCACCAAAGAAATTAGGTCTGTTCCCATCCCCCAAAGAAAAGACGTGGGGAGTTTCCTTGAGACGGGGGCCAAGTCTGGCACAGCCTCTCAGTGTTTCCTGGGTTTCTGCCTTTGGGCTTTGGAAACGCAAACCTTCCTTAGGATTCTGGTTCAATCTTGTTGTTGTTTAAGTGGCAGTGGACAAAACACTTAGTCTCACCTGGGTTCAGTTTCCCAGCTAGAAAACGAAGGAAAACACAGCCATCGGGCTGTGGGAGGAGTGCATGGGATCTCGCCTCTGAGACAGGGGCTTAGCAAATATGACTTGTGCCCTCTTGTCTCTGTCGCCTGGGGTTGGGAGGGAGAGGTAAGGAAGGACAATGAAGGGCAGGGAGTGGCTGCCTTGTTCCTCCTTATTAAAATGGACAAGCTGGGTGATCATTTGGGGAGATGATGTTTGACATCTTTTAATAATCTAAATGAAAAAAAAAATCTCCAAGATTGGTTGCCAAGAACTTCAGTTTTAAAAAGTGGGATGCCAAGACATGATACACAATAGGAGAGATTTAATTGCAAACTAAAACATGAACAAATATTCAACAGCTGGGCTAGGCATGCTTGAGCCACATGACTGGCTCCTAAGCACTGCAGCAGGACAAATGTGGGAGAGCTGAAGGCATTCTTCCCACCTGGGAATTCAGCTCAACCCAACATGTGAGTTCATTAATCATCGTGGAGCCTGGAATCCTTGTCATCCAGCAGACATATCCTCTGTCCTTTGCTGTCAGGGTTGGAAGAACATCTCCCCTCTGCCCTCCTCTGCCCTCTCCTCTCCTCCGCCTCTTTTCTCCCCCTCTCTTTCCCTTTCTTCAACATCTGGGTAGATTTTAGGGAAGGCAACTGCACCACACTGTATATAGTTTTCATTTCTTTGTGTCCCATTGAGAAGCACTTCATTTCAAGTCAATGTGTGGCAAAACCACACACTATTGTAAAGTAAAAAAACAGATAAATAAATAAATTTAAACAAATAGAAGTCTCCTCTACTGGAGATTAAGATCTCCGAAATAAAAATCTTTACATGTATTTTTCAATCAGTGCAGGAGATGTGGATTCAATCCCGGGGAAGATTCCCTGGGGAAGAAAATGGCAACCCACTCCAGTGTTCTTGCTGAGATAATCCCATGGACAGAGGAGTCTGGCAGGCTACATAGAGTCCAAGGGGTCGCAGAGCGTTGGACATGACTTAGCAACTAAAAAACAACAAATCAGACTGGACAATTATTTCAGAATTTGTCAATAGAGACCCCACCCAGTGTTTAAGATATGAGAGAATACATGGGTTCCATGAAGTTGGATCTGATCCTGCTGTAAGATATAGGTCCATGGAATTCCCCAGGCCAGAATACCAGAATGGGTGGCCTTTCCCTTCTCCAGGGGACCTTCCCAACCCAGGGATCAAACCCAGGTCTCCTGTATTGCAGATGGATTCTTTACCAGCTGAGCCACAAGGGAAGCCCAAGATATAGGTAGGGATGGTAAAAACAAACAAAACCAGCAAAAACTACTCAATGCCCAATTCACCCATGCTCTCTGTCAAGGTTGTCTGCAGAGACACCTGAAGCTGGTCCCATCCCACACTCAGCAGTGACTGAACAGGTCTTGTCTCATATCCTATTTTTTCTTCATGGATTACACTGTCCAGTGGTTTGCAATGAGGTCCTATACTATTTTCATGCCCTCATTTCAAAACAAAAATACTACTTAAAATCCTGCATCTTGAACTGTACCTCCTGGAAGAGTTACATCAGATCTTTTTCTTGAAGCAGTGGTGCTTAAACTTCTGGGGGGAAGTTAGGAGAGATGTGGCTAGAATCACAGGTGAACGCGGACCCTGTCCCCAGAGACCCCCATATATACAGGTATGATGTTGTACACATTTGCGGGAGCTTGACAAATCCTTTGAAATCTGTGCATCCATATTTAAAAAAAGATTCTTGACCTATTGGAATATTACAAGTTGTCTTGGAAAGGACAGGCTATATTTCTAGAAAGAATCTAGTAAAATGTAAGTAATGTAACTGGAAAATTTTCCCATAAAATAGTTTCTAGTAGGATGATATTGCTGGTAAAGAAACCCAATGTTCAATTTTAATGGAAAGAATCAGGAATAGCATATGTATGATGTACTTTTACATTGTTCTAAAGTATATGTCCTCAACTGAGAAAACTTACAAAGACAACAAATATCATGTGTGCTTTTTTTTTTGCCTAAAGACAAACTCAGGAATAGGCCTAGCAGAGTTTGGGAAAGAAAAGTATGGCTGGATGGAAAGTTCAGGAAGATTCCCAGGGTAGAGCATGGGCTTGTGGGATTTCTAGAGAACACTGGGGCAGTGCTGGGGCAGTGGCTTGGTGGGTCATCCACAGTGAAGAAAACAGACCAACCAGCCAGGCATGGGTTTCTACACTGCCTGTGGGGCTGCCCTGAGCATCGAGCAGGACTTGATTATGACTTGGGGACCCTGTGGAACAAAAGCTCTGGATGCTGGGGAAATCCCTTCCTATATCCTACAGATCCCTGTCTAACACGTGTCAGCTATTTCAAGCCAAGAAGACTGGGCCGTGTTTCTGGAATGTTACCTTTATCCCCATTGGCTCTCACTTCATTGTGGAAAGAAATATGTTCTCTTGATGACTGGCCTTTTGATCATCTTCAGAGCAACCTTTTCTTCTCACTGTTGATACATTTCTAAAAAAAAAGGTTGTATTGATGGGAGGTTTTGTCTTAGCCGCTGGGGTTGTGTCTTCAAGCTCCTAGAATCTGAACCACAGGGTAAATTTGTCTTATCACAGGTGATACTTTGGTCGACTTTCCTGGGACATCCAAAGCAACTGCGGGACTTGGAATCCATTCTCTTGTTTACGGTTTGGCAGGCTGGACTGCTGGACTGGCCTGGGGCCCACACTCTGCTCTTGCTGTTCCTCACAGCTGGCCCCCAGCTCTTCCCTCTGGGCCTGACCTCAGACAGGGAAAACCACGAGGCTGAGCCCACCTCCTCCACACCCTTGGGGGACAGCCTCAGCAGGGGGCTCTCTGCTGTCCTTGGCCCTCTGTGCTGTGTTGCTGCGAGGTCCATCTAGGCAGCAGTACCCTGCCGAGGCCACGTCTCTAGCCAGACAGACTTTCCTCTGCTGTCATTCGTTCTGCTTCTCTAGATGGCGAAGATGAGAACCTGAGACCATCCTTAACATTGTCTCCATCAACAGTAAGGGGCAATGGGATTCCTGAATTATGTAAACAATGGACAACCACGAATAGAACCACCCGGTCCATGGCGTGTCCATGGCAAGAGGAAAGTCAAGTTAGGAAGATCAAGCAGGTGCAAAAGCCTAGGCCTTAGGCGGAGTGGATTTCATAGCTCTGATGACACTATTAACAGTTGGGACAGAAATAACTTTTGTTCCAGGTCTCACTGTTTATATCTGATTCTTTTTCACTTTCCTGAGATTCAAGTCTTCTTCCCCTAACCTTATCATTTTGCTGACAAACACTTCTTTTTTTCTTCCTTTCCAATTGTTCTCTAGTGCCAAGGAAATGTTATGTTATTTAATTATAGGGGCACATACATATGCTTTAAGAGATGTGTAGTTGTATCGTTTTCTTATTTTAGAGAAAACTTAGTTCTTAAGATCAGTGGTGGTGCTTTGGTCGCTAAGTTGTGTCTTGTGATCCTGTGGACTGTAGCCCACCAGATTCCTCTGTCCATGAGATTTCCCAGCTAAGAATACTGGAGTGAGTTGCCATTTCCTTCTCCAGGGGATCCTCTCAATCCAGGCATCGAACTCGCATCTCCTGCATTGGCAGTGCACTCTTTATCACTGAACCCTCAGGGAAGCCCATCCTAAAGACTATTACGTCTCAAAAAGGAGATGCCACATTTTTACCATTCCTGTTAAATTGATAGCTACATTATAGGTGTACAGTTCCATTCAGTCACTCAGTCCTGTCCGACTCTTTGGACCCCATGGACTGCAGCACGCCAGGCTTCCCTGTCCATCACCAAGTCTTGGAGCATACTCAAACTCACGTCCATCGAGTCGGTGATGCCGTCCAACCATCTCACCCTTTGTTGTCCCCTTCTCCTCCCACCTTCAATCTTTTCCAGCATCAGGGTCTTTTCAAATGAGTTAGTTCTTCACATCAGGTGGCCAAAGTATTGGAGTCTCAGTTTCAGCATCAGTCCTTCCAATGAATAGTCAGGACTGATTTCCTTTGGGATGAACTGGTTGGATCTCCTTGCATTCCAAGGGACTCTCAAGAGTCTTCTCCAACACCACAGTTCAAAAGCATCTATTCTTCAGTGCTCAGCTTTCTTTATAGCCCAACTCTCACATCCATACATGACTACTGGAAAAACCATAGCTTTGACTAGATGGACCTTTGTTGGCAGAGTAATGTCTTTGCTTTTTAATATGTTGTCTAGCTTTGTCATAGCTTCTCTTCCAAGGAGCAAGCATCTTTTAATTTCATGGCTGCAGTCACCATCTGCAGTGATTTTGGAGCCCCCAAAAATAAAGTCTCTCACTGCTTCCATTATTTCCCCATCTATTTGCCATGAAGTGATGGGACCGGATGCCATGCTCTTAGTTTCCTGAATCCCGAGTTTAAAGCCAGCTTTTTCACTCTCCTCTTTCACTTTCATCAAGAGCCTGTTTAGTTCTTCTTTGCTTTCTGCCATAAGGGTGGTGTCTTCTGCATATCTGAGGTTATTGATATTTCTCCCGACAATCTTGATTCGAGCTTGTGCTTCCTCCAGCCCAGCGTTTCTCATGATGTACTCTGCATATAAGTTAAATAAACAGGGTGACAATAGACAGCCTTGACGTACTCCTTGCCCGATTTGGAACCAGTCTGTTGTTCCATGTCCAGTTCTGTTGCTTCTTGACCTGCATACAGATTTCTCAGGAGACAGGTAAGGTAGTCTGGTATTCCCATCTCTTTAAGAATTTTCCAAAGTTTGTTGTGATCCACACAGTCAAAGGCTTTGGCATAGTCGATAAAACAGATATAGATGTTTTCCTGGAATCTCTTGCTTTTTTGATGATCCAACAGATGTTGGCAATTTGATCTCTGGCTCCTCTGCCTTTTCTAAATCCAGCTTGAACATCTGGAAGTTCATGGTTCACGTACTGTTGAAGCCTGGCTTGGAGAATTTTGAGTATTACTTTGCTAGCATGTGGGATGAGTGCAATTGTGTGACAGTTTGAACAGTCTTTGGCATTGCCTTTCTTTGGGATTGGAGTGAAAACTGACCTTTTCCAGTCCTGTGGCCACTGCTGAGTTTTCCAAATTTGCTGGCATATTGAATGCAGCACTTTCACAGCATCCCCTTTTAGGATTTGAAATAGTTCAACTGGAATTCCATCACCTCTGCTAGCTTTGTTCGTAGTGATACTTCCTAAGGCCCACTTGACTTCACATTCCAGGATGTCTGGCTCTAGGTGAGTGATCACCCCATCGTGGTTATCTGGGTCATGAAATCTTTTTTGTACAGTCCTTCTGTGTATTCTTGCCACCTCTTCCTAAAATCTTCTGCTTCTGTTAGGTCCATACCATTTCTGTCCTTTATCGAGCCCATCTTTGCATGAAATGTTCCCTTGGTATCTCTAATTTTCTTGAAGAGATCTCTCGTCTTTCCCATACTATTGTTTTCCTCTATTTCTTTGCATTGATCACCGAGGAAGGCTTTCTTATCTCTCCTTGCTATTCTTTGGAACTCTGCATTCAGATGGGAATATCTTTCCTTTTCTCCTTTGCTTTTCGCTTCTCTTCTTTTCTCAAGCTATTTGTAAGGTCTCTTCAGACAACCATTTTGCCTTTTTGCATTTCTTTTCTTGGGGATTGTCTTGATTCCTGTCTCCTGTACAATGTCACGAACCTCTGTCCATAGTTCATCAGGCACTCTATCAGATCTAGTCCCTTAAATCTGTTTGTCACTTCCACTGTATAATCATAAGGGATTTGATTTAGGTCACACCTGAATGGTCTAGTGGTTTTCCCTACTTTATTCAATTTAAGTCTGAATTTGGCAATAAGGAGTTCACGATCTGAGCCACAGTCTGCTCCCGGTCTTGTTTTTGCTGACTGTATAGAGCTTCTCCATCCGTCTTCACCTGCAAAGAATATAATCAGTCTGATTTCAATATTGGCCATCTGGTGATGTCCACATGTAGAGTCCTCTCTTGTGTTGTTGGAAGGGGGTGTTTGCTATGACCAGTGTGTTCTCCTGGCAGAACTCTGTTAGGTGTACAGAGTTACCCATATTTTTTAAAAACCACAGGTAACTTCTGTTTTTTAGAAATTGTAGTAAAATATTCATGACGTGAATTTTGCAATCTTAATTCTTTTTAAGGGAACAGTATAGTAGTATAATTCATATGCATCTTGTTTACAACTGATCTCTAGAACTTTTTCATCTTGCCAAACTGGAACTCTTTACCCATTGGAGACTAATTCCCCATTCCCTTCTCACACCCTCTAGTAATCACCATTCTATTCTCTGTTTCTAATAGCTTGACTATTTCAGGTACCCCATGTCAGTGGACTCTCTTGGTGAGTGACTCATTTCACTCAGCATAATGTCTGCAATATTCATTCATGTTGCAGCGTGTGACAAAACTTCTTCCCTTTATTTAAGGCTGAATAATATTCCTTTATATGTACATGCCACATTTTCTCTATCCATTCATCTATTGATGGGCATTTGTGTTATTTCCACCCCTTGACTAGGTGGCACAGTGGTAAAGAATCCACCTGTCAGTGCAGGAGATACAAGAGACATAGGTTTGATTCCTGGGTTGGGAAGATCCCCTGGAGGAGGAAATGGCAACCCATTTCCAGTATTGTTGCCTGGGAAATTCCATGGACAAAGGAGCCTGGCGGGCTATAGACCAGGGGATCTCAAAGAGTCAAACACGACTGAGTACGCACGCATGGTTGCTTCCGTCTGCTGGCTGTTGTAAATACTGCTGCGTTAAACTTGGGTGTGCATGTATCTTTTCAAAATCTTGTTTTCGGTTATCTTGGATACATACCCAGAAGTAGGGCTGATGGGTTATGTGGTAACTGAACTTTCAAGTTTTTGAGGAACCTCCATATAATTTTCTATAGTGGCTGCAACATTTTGCATTCACACTAATGGTGCCTAAGAGTTCCAGTATTTCTACATTCTCATCAACACTTGTTCACTGTCTTTTTGACGGTGGCCATCTCAGTGGGTGTGAGATAATATCTCACTGTGGTTTTGATTTTCATTTCTCTGATGCTGAGTATTTCTTCATATTCTTACCGGCCATTTGTGTGACTTCTTTGGAGAAATGTCTATTCAAGTCCTTTATTTTTAAATCAGATTTTGTTGTTATCATTACAAAGTTGTGGGTGCTCTTTATATATTCCTGATATGAACCCCTTATCAGATACATGGTTTGCAAACGTTTTCTCCCATTCTGTAGGTTGCCTGTTCACTCTGTTGACCGTCTCCTTTGCTGTGTGAAAGTTTTAAAGTTTGATATAGCACCATTTGGTCTTCCCTCATTTGGGCTTTCCTGGTGGCTCAGCGGTAAAGAGTCACCTGCAATGTAGGAGATGTGGGTTTGATCCCTGGGTCGGAAAGATCCCCCGAGAAGGAAATGGCCACCCACTCCAGTACTCTTGCCTGGGAAATCCCGTGGACAGAGGAGCCTGGTGGGCTGCAGTCCAGGGGTTACAAAGAGCCAGACACGACTTGGTGACTAAACAGCAACAACACAGAACCATCTGTCCTTGATCCTGTCGCCTGTGCTTGCGGAATCACACAGAGAAAATCAGCACCAAATCCAGTGGTGTGAAGACTTTCCTCCTGTATTTTCTTCTAAAAGTTTACTAGTTTCAGGTCTTACATTTAGATTTTCAATCCATTTTGACTTAGTGCTTTGTAAGTGGCGTATTTTTTGCCTGTGGATATACAGTTTTCCCAGTGTCATTTGTTGAAGAGACTATCCTGTCCCCACTGTGTAGTACTGGCACCTTTATAGAAGTTTATTTGACCATATACTTGAGGGTTTATTTCTGGGATCTTTATTTTATTCCAGTGGTTGATATGTCTGTCTTTATTCCAATCCCATACTGCTTTGATACTGTAGTTTGTAATATCATTTGAAATCAGGAACTGTGAGGTCTCCAGCTCTAGTTTTTCCTTTCTCAAGATTGCTATGACTCTTCTGGGTCCTTTCAAATTCCATATAAATTTTAGGATATCTTTTCTATTTCTCCAAAAAATGCCACAGAGAGAGAAGTTTTCGATTTTGATTCATACTGATGATGATTACCTTTTCATACTGTAATTCTCAAGGCCACCTTCTAAATCTTCAAATCCTAAGAATGAACTATAAATCTCCCCAGATTGAATATACTTCTATTTCTTAAACCAAATGGGATTTTGCACTTGACTGTAGTCTATACTACATAATTTTCAATATCAAATAGTATTTCTTGAAACTAATCACAATAAACAATAATCAATAATTGAGATGCTATGGTAAGAGGCTGACCCTGACCCCCATGGTGAGAATTTCCTCCTCTTTGATGAACAGCACGTTTTTTAAAACAATGGTTGAGAATATGAGGATTAGTCCCCCGTGTGTTTCTTTTGGTCATTTTTGTCTAACTTTTTATTTTGTGTTGGAGTGTCACCGACTGACAATGCTGAGATGGTTTCAAGTAGACAGCCGGGGAACTTAGCCATGCACGTGCTTGGGCATGTTTGGATCTTTAATCCACTTTAAGTTAGTTCTTTGTAAGTGGTGTGAGGTAAGGGTCCAGCTTCCTTTTTTTGTTGTTGCACGTGGGTACACAGTTTCCCCAGCATCATTTGTTGAAGAGACTGTCCTAGGCTCCCCCCACCCCAGGCTGCTGCACGGCATTGAGCAGGGTTCCCGGTGCTGTGCAGGGGGTCCTTATTGGTTATTCATTTTGAGCATAGCCACGTGCACCTGTCCATCCCCAGCTCCTTTATAGGAGTTTTTGGTTTGGTTGGTTTTTGGTTGCAGTTTGAATATATCTACTTGAAAGAATGGGAAAAAAATAACCAATAATTTTTATTGGCACACCCCTCCTCTCTAATGCCGCCACCCAAGCCTCTGACCAGGGAACCCCTGACAAGCCTGGGTAGGGGTTGGAAGACTCATTGACTCACACGCACAGATGCAGCAAGGGCCAGCTCCAGAATCTGTGGGCTCGGTGCAAAGTGAGCAAGAAGGGCCTTTGCCCTGAAGTTATTAAGACGTTTAAGCAACAAGCAACCATTATACCAAGCATGGGGTCCTGTGAGACTGCACAGGTCAGATATCCATGACCTAAGAAAGAGTTGGGGGAAACCAGAGCCTTGGATCAAGGGGAAGGGAGAAGAGGTGATGTCTTGCAAGGGGACCTAAATGGAGAAGACCTAGGCCAGTTCTTTGGAGGGTCGTAAGGAAAAGCTTAGACCCTCGAGCTGAGCTCATTTGAGATTGGACGGTGATGAAGCTGACTGGAAGGTGTGTGCTTCAAAGTGGGTGGGGGTGCTGTCAGGTGTGGGGTGGGAAGAAGGTGGTGTCTGCTTGAAGGGAAAAGGGAGAGTGGCACAAGCTAGAGTGCCCATCCAGACATGACCCTCGCTGGCTGGATGTCAAGTTTGCAGGGAGACCACGCTACGAGGCTGTCAGCCCTCAGGACTGGCTTCAGTCTTGCTAATTCAGTATCTCTGGACATGCTCCACTCTGTGACTGGAGCTGGGAACACAGCAGGTTTTTGTTGGAGCAAAAGTGGTAAATAGTAATGGAGAATAAAGGCAAGATTCGAAATGGTCCCAGCTGCTGTGGTTGTGTTTTTGTGCACGCTGGGATTCTAACAAAGCCCATTCTCTCCATGAACTGGAGCTTCCCGGTGGGATTCCTGTAGACGTGATCGACAGGCTGGGCATCACCAATCTGCCCATTGTGCCTCTGGGTGCCCTTCCCCCCCACCCTTTGTCAGTCTGCCATATGTTTCGTGATGGGCTATTGTTGCCTTAACTTGAGAGGAAAAAGAAGGTTGAACTGCACAGTCTTTTAGCTATGGCCAAAGTCCTAAAGTCACTAGATTCAGAGACTCCGTGTCTATATTTAGCTGAAACTATTTTTCATCCAAGGGATAAATCCTTGATTCACTCGTTAGGAACTGGAGAGTCAAAACCTGATGGTTCTCGTCTGCCCTATTTTCTCTTGTAGGTTCTCACTTGGTGCTTAGACACAATCAAAATGAGGAAACATCGGCATTTGCCCTTAGTGGCCATTGTTTGCCTCTTTTTCTCAGGCTTCTCCTTTACTCGTGGTCAACAGCAGCCAGGTAAGATCCAGAACCACCTATTCATTTTATTAAGAGGGACAGTGTTCTCTGTTTTAGATCTTAGACATCACGAGCTGGAGAGAGAGTTTAGATAGACTTTGAAGAGAGAGCCAAGACATTGATTACAGGGTTTCATTTATTTTAGACTTTCTCAGCTCCTCTTTATCCAGTGAGAGAGACATTTTTTTTAAACTGAAACTTGGGTTTGATATCTTGGCGGTGGGTTGCAAGTGGTTTGTTTTTACATTGGGTGTGAGCAGAAAGTTTGTATCGAAAATATTTTACCATTGGAAGAGCTTTTCCACATTTCTGGCACTGGTTAGTGTCTCAGCACATAAATCCCAGAGAAAACAATGGTTAAGAGTAAAAATTATATTCCCTGAAAAAAAAAAGACAAATACAAAAATAAATACCAGTCTTTCTCTCTTACTCTGGACGCAAAGAGACATTTTTTATTTAGAATCATCAAATCTTTAAAAAATCAGTTTCCTGAAACTGCGTAAAAATTGATCCTACCTAATCTTATTAAAAACTTGCAGAGTTTTGGAAAAATGAGAAATGGTATCTGTATTATGAGCTTGGAAGATTTGACTTGGGTCCCTCTCCTTGTCTTCATGGGGTTCTTCCTCCAGATCTGGTAGTTTTTACAGGGAGGTGAGGACCACCCCAATGCCAGGGGACCATGGGTTGGGGCCTCAGGTCAGCCCCAGGTAAGTAGAGTCCAGGAGTCTGCTGTGCCCAGCCAGCCTGGCTCAGGACAGCAGGGTACTCCCCAGCCACTCACAGCCTGGAACCTGGAGCCTCCTGCTCCTACTTTTGAGAGAGACCTGCATTCATCTTTGAAAGGGGTGAATACTGTTCAACATCTCAGAGGGCTTAGATGGCTCTGAAAATGTCGTATCGAGTTAGGGTATCTTTATTCCTGCTAGAGAGTCTCAAAAAACAAAGGAACAAACAAGCCTTTGCCCTTTGCTACACTTATACATGTCTGCTTCACCTAAGATGTATTCATGACATTTATTTTTCTTGCAAATTACCCAAAGCATGGGAGACTAGTTCAGGTAAAAACAGTAGTTATGTTTCAGTATTCCATTTTGCCAAGGCCCCAGACTGAAGAATGAACTTCTAAGGTGATGCTTGGTTATCTGCAGTAGGATATCCTTCCTGTCGGATCAGGTGGGTCTTGGGGTTCAAACTGCCACAAAGAATCATCTAGAGGTGAAGGACACCCCAGGGAATGTTTGTCCCCATTCTGGAACCTGCTACTGGTTCATGTATGGCAGTCATCGTATATGGAACTTGGGCCAATGACTGGGCACCAGCAGCTGTTGAGTCCATGTGTCCAGGTCCCTGTGTCTCAGGTAAGTCAGTGTCCCACCTGCCTCACACGTGAGGCATAAATTATTTAGTCACAGCACCGTAGAGACTGAGTGAGTTGGGGAAGGCTTTGTATTGATGGGAGGTCATTTCTTGAACAGGAGAAACATCTAAACCAATGTCTTCTTTTAAAGATGTCAAAAATGGTGCCGCTGCCGATATAATATTTCTAGTGGATTCCTCTTGGAGCATTGGCAAGGAACATTTCCAACTTGTTCGAGAGTTTCTATATGATGTTATAGAATCTTTAGCGGTGGGAGACAATGATTTCCGTTTTGCTCTGGTCCAGTTCAACGGCAACCCACATACCGAGTTCCTGTTCAATACGTATCGTTCTAAACAAGAAGTCCTCTCCCACGTTTCCAACATGTCTTATATTGGGGGCAGCAATCAGACTGGAAAAGGATTAGCGTACGTAATGCAGAACCACCTCACTGAGGCTGCCGGAAGCCGGGCCAGGGACGGAGTCCCTCAGGTTATCGTAGTGTTAACCCATGGACACTCGGAGGACGGCCTTGCTCTGCCCTCAGCGGAACTTAAGTCTGCTGATGTTAACGTGTTTGCGAATTGGAGTTGAGGATGCAGATGAAGGAGCCTTAAAAGAAATAGCAAGTGAACCGCTCAATATGCATGTTTTCAACCTAGAGAATTTTACCTCACTTCATGACATAGTAGGAAACTTAGTGGCCTGTGTGCATTCATCCATGACTCCAGAAAGGGCTGGAGGCACAGAGACCCCTAAAGACATCACAGGTAATGGCAACATCACCAACCTGCTGCCTGCCTCGCTCTTCTTCTGGAGATAAGCTTGGCAACCGCTGGCATTAAGGCAATCCTCTGGCTAAAAGGAGGTGGGGTGGATTAGGGAAGAGATGCCTGTTCACAGGCCTAAAAACAAAGGTTTGAATATTCTCTGTAGTCCCCTTCCAAAATAGAGCATTCACTCCCTCCAAGAGGAGTTATACCTTTCAAACAATTAATATTCCAACTCCAAAAAAACCCCACATCCTGATATATGACCCCACAAGCAGTGCTTCTTGGGCAAAAAGCCTCAGCATGGCTGGACAGGACTTTGACAAAAGTCGCTCCATTTGTTCCTGGGAAAGAGTCTGTTTCCTTTAAAGAAATCTCAGGGTCTGAAAAAGCTCAAGTGAGAGGGGAAGAGGGCATCCACTTTTGGGTCCAGTGAAGCAACACACAGAGCTCCTCTCTTTGACACGACAGAATTTATTTCAAAGACTTGATGGACTCACAATTGTGAGAAGCCTTAGAGATTTGTTGTTCAGTTGCTCATTTGTGTCTGACTCTTTACGACCCCATGAACTGCAGCAAGCCAGGCTTTCCTGTCCTTCATCATCTCCCAGAGTTTGCTCAAACTCATGTCCATTGAGTTGGTGATGCCATCCAACCATCTCATCCTCTGTCATACCCTTTGCCTCCTGCCCTCAATCTTTCCCAGCATCAGGGTCTTTTCCAGTGAGTAGGCTCTTGGAAGCCTTAGATGATCCAGTCCCAGTCTATCTTGTAGGACTTGAGTCCAGGAGCTGAAGTCCCTTATGTCTTGGCTCTGGATGGGGTTTTCTCACTTCTCCTCCACACTGTCACCATTGTTGTACCCAGAGATGCTTCTGATTCCAGTGGTCCTCATCAGTGTCACTCTGCGGGTCCTGATGATGCAAGGACTTTACATGGATATGTGTTCATGTTCAGTGACATGCGGACAACTGATTGTCTGGCAAGTTACTTAACCAGTTACCCCCATCAGCTTTCTTGCCAGTGCTAAGCGACTCATAGGGAAGGAATGCCACAGGTAAATTTCACATGTGTTGCACCACTGCGATTTTGACCAATACCCAGAGCTAGGTTTCCTCATCAGCAACAGGCAGGGTGGAGGGAATTCTAGGAGAATGGGCAGAAAGTTAGGGTGGAACCAAGGGCCTCTTACTGAGACGAGCTCCAGAAGGGGAGGTGTGTGTCCCCCAGGATGAAGGGAAAGGAGAAGAAAGAGGTCAGAAGGGAAAGGAGAAGAAAGGGGTCATGTAGCTAAGATATTGAAATGGAAAGGGAAGAATCTGGGAGAGTTCAACTTGAGCTGCTGCTGCTGCTGCTGCTGCTAAGTCACTTTAGTCGTGTCCGACTCTGTGCGACCCCATAGACGGCAGCCCACCAGGCTCCCCCATCTCTGGGATTCTCCAGGCAAGAACACTGGAGCGGGTTGCCATTTCCTTCTCCAATGCATGAAAGTGAAAAGTGAAAGGGAAGTCACTCAGTCGTGTCCGACTCCTAGTGACCCCATGGACTGCAGCCTACCAGGCTCCTCCATCCATGGGATTTTCCAGGCAAGAATACTGGAGTGGGGTGCCAGTGCCTTCTCCGTCAGCTTCAGCTAGCATCAGTCATTTCAATAAGAGATGACAAAGCGGGAGACGCAGTGGTGTTTGGGAGTGTAGAATAAGCTGAGTTAATTTTGTTCCAGAAGTTGTGCATAAGATGGTTTCCCCAGTGGTTACCTGTGATGTCAGCTTTGATAGGGGTGGAAGAACTCACGGCGCTACCAGTGGGTCTACTTCTAAGAGAGTAGTGAGGGACAGCCTAGATAATTTGTATTAAACCTGAAGATCATTCCCTACTTCAAATGATGTGTCTCACCTCTGCGTTGTGACACCAGTGTCAATTCTGCCAGATTATAGGAAATGAAGGTGGGACTCCAGGAGCACCCCAAACCAAACACTGCAGGTTACAAGGAGATTACAAGATGGCAAGTCTAATGACCTTCTGCATCTCTACAATGTTCTCACCATCAGTAATTCACTAATCATTGCACTTCTGAATATAACTCATCCATGTCAAAATCAATGAAGAGGATTAGGAGAGAAATGGAACATCTCTTTATTGATGTTTTGGCCAATTCAGGGAAATGGGTGGATGAGTTTGCCTTTATGTTTAACCATTATATCAATGGATAAACAATTAGATTACCACACTAATGCAAAATAAGCCTATCAACATAGTCTCTTTCCACACAGACGACAAAACCTTTGTTTTTATGCCAAGAAAGCATCTCTGTCTTCTAGTGCCCAAGCCACTAGCAGCTCCAGGGTGGAATATTAATCCATTTATATTGTCTTTTCTAATTAACTTCACTCTGCAGTTTCTCTTGTATCACGTTCCACTGCGTGTTCCACAGCAGAAGAAAAAATTCCTTTCTTAAAGTTTTTGGAAAAGGTAGTCAGGAAGCTATTATGGAGATAGCTAATAAGTTAGGGCCATTTCTTTCCATTTTCTATCCAGTAGGTAACTTTCCCCCACAAATATGCATATGATCATCACTGTTCTTCATGAACTCTCTCAAGCAATCCCTAAAAGTTGTGTTTTTAAAAATCCCTTTTATAAATGTACATAAGATACAAAAGCTTTATTATAACAAAAGCTAAAAAGATGACCTACATTCAGTGAGGACGAGTTTTCTTTTCTTTACAAAACAAAGATTTAGGAAACTAGCAAAACCTATCTGTGATTTTGTTTGCATGGGAAATACAGATATGGTCTTTTGTATTTTTCTTGAAAAAAGGAGCACCCCACTAGGTAGAAAAGGCATTGTGCCCACACCAGAGTGCTCAGGAAAAGTGTTTCCAACAATGTTGAAATCGCCTTCAATTTTCCATGGATGTTTTGAAACTTTTCCATAGAAAATGCCACTGAGGGTGTGATACTAATACATGAGCCATGAAAGCAGAAAACCAGACAGTTTCATATGTTAAATTTTAGAAAGATCTGAGTCCTCTTAGAGTTAATATTGGTCCCTCGTGTGCCCTGCTGTACACAAGAACCCGTGAACGCGTGTCTGTTTGAGGCTTCAGCTCTCCTGGATAACAGCATGCCCTTGTGTGTTCCATCATTGTGTGCATAAGAGAACAACGTTGTTTTTTCAGTGATGACAAATTATCCAACATTTTTCTATGACCTGCTGCTGTTCAGCTTTTTAGAAGACAACGCTCAAGGGTTTTCCCTCAGTGTTTATTTATTCTATTGTGAACTGCAATCAAAAAGGAGTAATAAATTAATAAGGAATGAGTCATCCTGTGATTTTTAGGGGTCATTTTTCTTTTATTGATCCTAGGCTCAGAGTTAGCCCTTCCTGAAAAGGTCTTAGTTTGGTGAGTAAGGGGTAAATCTTCCTTTGTCCCTCAGGGTCATTGGCTTAGGTCTGGGCAGTGTTGAGGAATTTTGTGGTATGGTTTGCGGAGCCTGGAACTCCTGGGACAAAGTGAGCCATCGCTATAGCCTGCAGTGTAATTCACACTGCTGGAGCCACATCCTCCCAAAGGTCCCTTGGGAACCTTGTGGTTCGAACAAAGAGTAAAATGCTCTGGAATTCTTAGCAAAGGCTAAGTTAATATCTTATACGCTCTAACAAGATATTTCCACACTAGTATCTTTCCCTATGCAAGGAATTCCTCTGCAAAATTGTTGTTAGGGGTTTCATGCCTGTAAGCAGAGAAAAAGCCCAATTCTGATTCCAGTAATCCTAATTCCAGCCATTCCTGGTTCAGTTTACCCAAACAGAAAGCTTGAACAAGAACATCACTGTGGTAAACGCTTTAATTTCATGAGACAAGATTGCATTCTGTTTCCATAAGGAAATAAAAGGAATTTTGCTAGTACCAGGAAGAGTTAATTTTACATATAAAATGTTCATTGTCATTACAAATATCAGAATGAATGAGTTTACATATAATACAATTATACTCCAAATATAGCTTCCTAAAATCCAGACTATAAGTACTGTCTATGCTTATATAAAATCTCTCCCTATTCCTAACACACACTTAAGTTCTTAAAAACCACTTGCTACAATAATTTTGCTTTTCCTATGGTTTAAATCAGGCTGATTTAAACGTTCTAGCCAAGGCTTTGAAATATTCCACCCAGGTTGGTAGTCTATTGATTGCAATTCCTTGCCCAGTGCTTCTGCGAAAACCCCATTCTCAGTAACAGAATGGACGTTTCATGTTTGCCATTGTGAGGAGAAAAGAGGTCTTGGTCAGCCTTTTTATGTCCATTTGTCCAAGCCCAGAGCTAATTCTGATTCTGGGTCGCCTAGATACCCATGATCCTGTCAGGCACCTGGTCTAGGATGTCATAAAAATAAGGTTGGATAATTATGTCATGACTGGTTTCATATCACTCTGCTTAACATCGTTCTGCATTTTGTGACTGAATATAGAGGCAAAGGCAAAAGTAAATGAAGACAACATTCATCCCAACCCCAGGCCTGCATTTGAGTTTTACACAATGAAAACATCATTTAAGAAACGAAAATTAACCCAAAATGTATCCAGTATTTTTCAATAAAAACTGGGGATGTAGTTTGAGTTCTTTTCACATTTCCAAAGTGGAAGGTTCATAGCAAGAAAAGACAAGCATAAACAATGGTTGCTCGAGGAATCAAGTGTTTAACATACTGGGACAATGAGTCACCAAAGCCTAAATCCGAGATTCTGTTTTGTGCTGTGGATTTGGACAAAGAAAATTCTTCTGATCACTTGAGGATTATAACAGCAATGTCCCCAAATCTGAAATCATCTTTAGACCTTTGTTAATGTAGTCCTTTATTTCCTCCTGTAGGTCAGGTAAGACACGGTTCTGTGCATCTATGGTTCCCTCCAAATTCAGTAGAAATTTTACCCAAGTCTTCTCCCAGAAGAGTAAACATGATCTTTTGAAATTTAACTACAAAGATGGTGCATAGGGAAATTTTCTATTAAATGAATGCCCCTACTGAACACCATCATTTCTGTTAAGAAGTTGCCTCTTGTCCATTCAGAATGCAGAACTAAAAGAGAATTTCACGTTCCTTAATCAACATCTGTTTTGTTTGTCCATATTTCGTGTTTCTTAAGAAACATGTCAGAACACCGAACGATGCATGTGATCACTTGTTCTAATGCTTTCACGTTTTTTGCATTTCTCTCTTTTAAAGCACAAGACTCTGCTGACATTATTTTCCTTATTGATGGATCAAACAACACCGGAAGTGTCAATTTCGCAGTCATTCTCGACTTCCTTGTAAATCTCCTTGAGAGACTGTCAATTGGAACTCAGCAGATCCGAGTGGGGGTGGTGCAGTATAGCGATGAGCCCAGAACTATGTTCTCCTTGAACAGCTACTCCACCAAGGCTCAGGTTCTGGATGCAGTGAAGGCCCTGGGGTTCATTGGTGGAGAGCTGGCCAACGTTGGCCTTGCCCTGGATTTTGTGGTGGAGAATCACTTCACTCGGGCGGGGGGCAGCCGAGTGGAGGAAGGGGTTCCCCAGGTGCTGGTCATCATAAGTGCTGGGCCTTCTAGTGATGAGATCCGAGATGGGGTCGTAGCACTGAAGCAGGCTAGCGTTTTCTCGTTTGGCCTTGGAGCCCAGGCCGCCTCCAAGGCAGAGCTTCAGCACATAGCTACCAATGACAACCTGGTGTTTACTGTCCCGGAATTCCGTAGCCTTGGGGACGTCCAGGAACAATTACTGCCGTACATTGTTGGCGTGGCCCAAAGGCACATTGTCTTGCAACCGCCAACCATTGTCACCCAAGGTACGTATGCTTTTCTCACCATCTGTGTGGTAGTGGGTGTTCTGTATGTGGTTCTGTAGGAGTCAGGCGGGTGCCTTGCAGAATGATTCACCTCGGGAGAACCTGTAAGTACCCATGGTCCAGTCGTTCCTAAATGAGCTAGTTCTTGGATGTGGTGTCTGGGATGGTTGCGATGTTCCAAAAAAACCCCTGAAGATCTGTGAGTGCGTGGAAAGCTCTTGGTGGAGCACGAGTTGTCAAGAAAGTGTGCTTTCATGGCTAATTCAACAAATCTGTTACTTGGAGGTTATTCAACACCATCATTCATTCATTCATTCATTTCAGTCGCTCAGTCGTGTCCAACTCTTTGCGACCCCATGGCAACATCATTATACCATCTACTTATCATGGGCTTCCCAGGTAGCTCAGTGGTAAAGAACCCACCTGCCAGTGCAGGAGACAGAGGAAAGACAGGTTCCCTCCCTGGGTGGGAAAGATCCCCGGGAGGAGGAAATGACAACTCTCTCCAGTAGTCTTGTTCCTTTAAATGAAACAAGAATTCCGCGGAGAATTCCATGGATAGAGGAGCCTGGTGGGCTACAGTACACGAGGTTGCAAAGTGTAAGATACGACTGAGCGACTGAGCACTCACACTCAGGTGTGATCTACTCTACTGCAGTCGTCTGAAAAATGGATCTCCGTGGATCACTGCAGTTATGAGAAAATTACTGCAGGATAACAGGGTTGAGTTCTGAAAGTCAGCCTGTTAGACTCGACTGGCTTCTGAGAACTGTCTCCCCACAGTCACTGTTGTGATGGGGTAGCAGGAGTGGCACTTCTGGAAGTAAGAAATAAGAAAGCTCTCACTTGGGGGTATTTGTGGAAACTTTTTTTCCCCTCCTTGGAAGAGGAATTCTGTTGATGGAGAGATTCTACACTCAGATGGCGAGCCTTTGGCAAAAGTGTCCGATTGGAGTCATGTAAAGAAACATAAAACTTGTCAAATCATGTAACAAAATACATTTCACAAATGTGGTACGGGGGAGGTATATTTCAAAATTTAAGTAAGAACCAGTGGCTCTTGATGCAGTGGCAGGTAAAAGTCTGACGGACTCAGGTGCACCAACTCCCACCACTGGTAACCTCACCTGTCTGTCAGAGACTGTATTGCCAGTGGTATTAGGCATATTGTTGGGTGGGGTAAATTAAGATTTGGTGCAAAATTACTTCCTGAAAAATCTTTTGATGTTTCTAGACACCCGTCTGATTGAAATACAATATCTTAAGGTTTTTCCCTGGGCTGGCACGCTTTTGGAAACAAATGAACAACTTCCATAGGTTTTGTAAATACTCAGGAAGTGCCATTGCAGTAGACTGGACCTTTGGTACTGGGTCTTACGTTACCCAGCTATGTGATCCTGGGAAGGCCACACAGCCTCTCTGGGTTCTAGTTTTTTGAACTGATGACAAAGAATGAAAGGATATTTCCATTCCAGGAGAAGTTTCAGGTTCGTTCTTACCCATGGCAATCCAGGCCCTCATGTCAGCTTTCCCTAGCTAACTCTCACTCCTCACTTACAAAACCATCTTTAATCTCTGCGATTCATTTGTAAATGTTCTACAAATATTCTTGGCTATCAGGTATGTGCTGGACACCATGCCAAGCATTGGTGACCCCAGTGCTGGTGAACCAGATTGATGTGGCCACTGGTTCGTTACAGTGAAACGGCGAGACAGATCACAAAAGATGAAGAAGCTACCCCAGAGGATGACAGAGGAGGACATTAAAGGGGGCTGTCTTGGAAAGAAGGAGGGAAGAGCTGTAGGAGAGTGGCCAGGGAAGACTGATGAGAGAAACTGTAGGACAGAAGCAGAAGAGAAGCAGAGGGAATAAGGCGCCAGGGGAGGTGGTCCGTCCTGCAACCTGCGGGAGCCTGGCCTCACCCAGAACTGTGGCGAGGAGGTGGGCTGGAGCTCCCTGTTGCCTGAGAGCCTGGAGGAACCTTTGGTTTAGGGGGTGAGCATCACTAGCTTGGCTGAGTCCTCCAGGGGCTTCTGTTTTCTCAGTGAAGCTCAGGGTATAGGAGCATCTGCTTTACTGGAGGTTGGGGTCCCTGAGTCACTGAAAAGAGTTGCCCAAGAGTAGCCTTGAGTCACCCTAGGTGGTTGCAGAGGAAGACAGCACCAAGGGCGGGCCATGGGGACTGGACATTTGAGGAGACTTTGCTTAGGAGCAAGAGAGAGATGACCACTTCCGGTCCTGGCTTGTGAGGGTGGAAGGGGACTCGACGTCCTGTGGGATGTCAGTCAACAGGGGGGTGAGGGCTAAAGCCGACTGGTTACAGGACCTTGAGGGTCACCTCGGCAAGGGGGTTGCTCACCAGCCCCAGCAGAACTATGTGAAAGAGGGGAGACAGAGCTGTTGGGGCCGAGACTCTCACAGCAGGAAAGGAAGTCCCTTCCTGGAGCAGGGGGGAGGGGAGGAGATGGGATGAGTCAGCCCGGTTCATGTTTATACGTCTTAGTGAGGACAGGAAGCTCTGCATTTATGGTTTTCAGTACCTGACCTACAGTATAGACGGAGCACGTGTGACAGTGTGTGTTCAGGCGTGCTCAGTGTCCACGTGTGTCTAGAAGGCACACACGTGGCTACCTGCACAGCTGTAATATGGCTTTTATGTACCTATGGAGAGAGGGAGAAGAAGGAGGCAGGGGATGTGGCTTCACGTGTCTGCAGCCTCCACGGAGAGTTGGAGGACTCGGGATACACTGTTCACACCACAACTTAATGCCAAAGCAGTGGTGCTCACGTGCTTGTCCCTGGATGCCTTGTGTGTATGGTGCCTTACGTGTTTCTCTTAAAGAAGAGACTTTGGACCAATAATGTCAATGTAGTCAAACATTAAGTAAACTAAGATGTTGCACACCATCCCTCTGACTGCATGGAGCAATGAGACCTCCTCACATTCAGAGAATCATTCAGTAAGTTGCAGACACGCCTGCCTCTGCTTGCACCATTTACCATCTTACAAGTCTCAGGAGCCTTCTCTGGTTTCTGGATTGGGTGCTGAGGTCTGAGACGAGCCTCGGTTCCCCAGATTCAGGCAAGCTGCCTGACAGTTGATACAACAGGTGGACACAAGTTCATAGTCACTTTGAGGCAGTGATCTGGTTGAAGCATTTTTGCTTTGTGATTTGTCTTTGTGATTTATCATAACCTTAACACATAATGTGGGAACTTCACAACACAGGTCTCTTAAATAAAAATACTTCTGGGCCACTTGCTAGTTTTGACATTTATTTCCTTTTTATATGTTTATGATGTCAAATAATTAGTGTTTTTCTCCTTGCCTGCAAACATCAAGGCATGGACCGGAGAAATGAAGGAAATAGGGTGTTGGTGCTCTTTCGAGTTTTGTACTTGGCGAGAGGTGTTTATGAAATCGAGGTTGTGAAACACAAGGTCCTCTGAGCAGACACGGATCACTTCTTTAATTACTTGAGCCATGGCTTCATTCTCACCTCTAAAACCCCAGCTATGGATTTATGGCAGAAAAGAGCTTTCTGACTTTTTTTAGTGACAACACAGTAAATAAGTGATGAATAAAACTACACTGATTTTTGAACAACTGTTTTGTAAAGCGTACTAAGAGAAGGTAGGGGGGTTGGGGAGCCCCAGCTGCCAGCAGTAGGGAAGGACACGGCTGTTACTAATGTGTGAGTTAGGATAAATCCCTCAGGGGCTCCCACGGACTTGACGTTGGCAAGAGCAAAGGAGCTCCCCTTGGGTGGAATTAGCTATGTAGAGGGTCATATTGAACGTGATGGGTCAGGCCATTCTACTTACTTTGTCACGTTGCTACCTACAGTCATTGAAGTCAACAAGAGGGACATAGTTTTCCTGGTGGATGGCTCTTCCAAACTGGGACTGACCAACTTCAATGCAATCCGCGACTTCATTGCCAAGGTCATCCAGAGGCTGGAGATCAGACAGGATCTTATCCAGGTGGCAGTGGCTCAGTATGCAGACACAGTGAGGCCAGAGTTTTATTTCAATACCTACCCCAGCAAGAGGGAGGCCATAAACGCCGTGCGGAAAATGAAGCCCTTGGATGGCTCGGCCTTGTACACGGGCTCCGCTCTGGATTTTGTTCGGAACAACATGTTCACGGAGGCGGCCGGCTACCGGGCTGCTGAGGGGGTCCCTAAGCTTCTGGTGCTGGTTACAGGCGGTAAGTCCCTAGATGCGGTCAGCCAGCCCGCCCAGGAGCTGAAGAGGAGCGGCATCCTGGCCTTCGCCGTCGGGAACAAGGTGGCTGACCAGGCTGAACTGGAAGAGATCGCTTTCGATTCCTCCCTGGTGTTCACTGCCACCGAGTTCCGAACCGCCCCTTTGCAGGGCGTGCTGCCCGGCTTGCTCGGGCCTCTCAGGACCCTCACTGGAACCACTGAAGGTACGAGGCGGGGGAGCCAGACACGCCATCCGGGGGAGACACACATATGATAGAGCGGTCTGCAGGGTGGGGGTGGGGAGTCAGACACATGATACGGCTGTCTCCAGGCAGAGCCTTTGGGGAATAAGCAAATTTATTTTGTGTTAGACTAAGATCAGACTCTTGAATGATGGAAACTGTAGCAACCAACTAGATCCACTTTGAGTTTCATCATACCCTGACTTGACAAAGACATGACTTAAAATGCCATGTGATATAACTGTGTGTCATAAACTGTCATAAAGAATATGTCACTTAAACTGCAGGACCAGGGGCCACCTGTCTTTGGCCAGAGCTTTTGGCCGAGACGCTCACTTCTCAGTCCTGACCCCTCATGAGGTCCCAGTGTTCTGTCCGCACTGGTGACTCCAGTCCAGCTCCCTCCTCCCAACCACCAAGTAGCCTGGCTCCTCCCTTCCCAAGCAGATGGTCCACTTCTAAATGGCCGGAAGCTGACCAGTGTAGAGCATTTGCCCTTTCCTCTCTTTAAGGAATTCCTTCAATGGGCAAGCACTGTAAGGGGGTGAGTGTGCAGAAAAAAAGCAAGTGGTTCTCCAAACCCCTCCCTTATTATGGCTGTCAGTGAGCAGGTATTTTTAAAGACATGATAGCGATCTATGAGCTTACAAATTGAATCAGTGCTTACGAATTGAATTCACCGTCCTTAATGAAGATGGATATCACGGAAACAAGCTTCCCCGCCTCACAACCTTTACCACTGGAAGAATGTTCGATGCATGACCCATGGTGCATGAATGCATGCTCACTCATCAAGCACTCTGGTCTTTCAAAAGCCTCTCTCCCTCTCTCTCTCTCATTTCCTTAAAACTTCTAATCCACGCTTTCATAGCTGAAGTTCAATTTGACGCAACAAATGGGCTAAAAATAGTTGTTAGGTTCCAATTTTAGTGAAACATCAGGGAAAAGATGGGAAAGAATTTTTTTTTTTTCCAGTGGCTTGTGTTGGGGAAAACACTCTGATTTGAGAAATACTTCTGATTCTTCGGGCTTCCCTGATAGCTCAGTTGGTAAAGTCTACCTGCAATGCAGGAGACCCCAGTTCGATTCCTGGGTCAGGAATATATGCTGGAGAAGGGACAGGCTACCCACTCCAGTATTCTTGGGCTTCCTTAGTAGCTCAGCTGGTGAAGAATCTGCCTGCAATGTGGGAGACCTGGGTTTGATCCCTGGGTTGGGAAGATCCCCCGGAGAAGGGAAATGCTACCCACTCTAGTGTCCTGGCCAGGAGAATTCCATGGACTGTATGATCTATGGGGTTACAAAGAGTCGGACATGACTGAGCAACTTTCACTTTTATTCTTCATGAGGGCAACCGCGGCCAAGCATAGCAAAGAGTTTCTTTGCATTTTAATGTGTTTCAGTCACCCTGTGATCTCACTCAGGAGGAATCCTCACGGGCACTTGCTGGATTATTGCCTGGCAAGGCCATGACTCCTCGTAGAGGAGTCTCAGTAGAGAATGAAAAATGGACCTTCCTAGGAATGTTTCAACATGAGAGCAACCTAATTTTATTGATTTTTAAAAAAATTTTTTTTAGCCTTAGGGAACTCATGTTCTCAGGTTAAAGTGGGCTAACACTTCTAATCTGTCTGTAAGTGAAAATCTCTGTGTAGAGGGAATCCCTGGGGGACCCAGTCTCACCCAGGTAAACCTGTCTCTGTCTGTGGCTATAAACTGACTGATGCTGAAAGACACAGCACCTTTGTAGCTTTCATTTCCATAGAAGGAATGCTCCGTTTCAAGGATTCTGATCACTATGGTTGGTTGCAAACATTCTAGCTTTGGCACTGTATCACTCTGTGACCCAGTTGGGTTTCGTAACCTCAGCTATCAGTATACCTCACAATCACCAGCCCCCACTGGAGGAAAATATGCAGGCTTCTGCCATATTTTACAAGACGGACGTGCTTGGCCTCACTGGTGTTCTCTGTACTCTACGTGTTGGCATGTGTGCCCATTTGCGGGTACACATGAGGAAGCCCTCTGGGGTTGTGTGTGTCTCACTGTGTTTTCTGTGCTCCACTGCAGTTCACGTAAACAAAAGGGATATCATCTTTCTTTTGGATGGATCGTCCAACGTTGGAAAGACCAATTTCCCTTATGTGCGGGACTTTGTCATGAACCTAGTTAACAGCCTTGATGTTGGAAGTGACCACATTCGGGTCGGTCTAGTGCAATTTAGTGACACTCCAGTGACGGAGTTCTCCCTAAACACCTACTCGACCAAGTCAGAGTTGCTAGCTCACCTGAGGCAGATGCAGCTCCAGGGGGGGTCGGTCCTGAACACGGGCGCGGCCCTGAGCTATGTGCATGCCAACCACTTCACCGAAGCTGGCGGCAGCAGAATCCAGGACCACGTGCCGCAGCTGCTACTCCTGCTCACGGCCGGGCAGTCTGAGGACTCCTATTTGCAAGCCGCCAACGCCCTGGCGCGTGCGGGCATCCTGACCTTTTGTGTGGGCACTAGCCAGGCCGATAGGGCGGAGCTTGAGCAGATTGCTTTTAACCCGGGCCTGGTGTATCTCATGGATGATTTCAGCTCCCTGCCAGCTTTGCCTCAACAGCTGATTCAGCCCCTAACCACTTATGTTAGCGGAGGTGTGGAGGAGGTGCCTCTCGCCCAGCCAGGTAAAGCTCTGCAACTGCTCGGGGCTCCCTCTCCCCTCCTCCCCAGACACCTCTTTGGTGGGCAGGTGGCTTGGGCTGAATTCCAGAGGCTGGTGACGAGCTGTGCAGATATGATGGGGTCCCTTGTGTTGATGGATTTTTGAAGGGAGGCTCAAGACACTGTACCAGCAAGTTTAGGTCCTCTTTCTAAAGGGTGTTTGTCCTTGAAAACCCAGCTTATGTCCTACCCAGGTTATCCCACCCTGGATTCAGAAGCTTTACTTATTTATTGATTGATTTTTGCCCCAATGCCTCTGAAGATTCTGGCGTGCAAATCCGGATGGAAATGGGAGAGAAACAGAGAGACAGAGAGCTGGACCCCCTTTCATGCATGAGTATACACATTGGGAGCATTTAAAAGTGGAATTGATTTCCTTGATAGGATGTTTTTATGTTCCAAATTTGCTGTATCTAGAAAAATATTTGTCATAAGCCCAACGAAGGCTGTGTCTTTTTGTGATGGTAAAATGGTGTCCAAAGGCAGTCTAGGTGATGATGATTATCATGGCATATTTGTAAGATGATGAGTTATGGACCCTTACTTCCACCAGTTGCTGACATCACGCAGATGGGTAGCTAGACGGAGCCCACTGAAGCCTAATCAAAATAGTTCTAAGAGTGGTTTGAACAGAAAATAATGTTCACGTGACACATTGTAGCCCCCAGTTGGCTGCTGCTGTGTTTTCTATAGTCTGACCACAGCAGACTGGAAGTCACTGACAGAGATCCTTACCCACTGAGTGGTAATAGACACTATCTTGGGTTCTAACCCATAACCTCAAATTTATTGGAAAGAGAATCCAAATAGAGCATCGATGACACCTGATTTTGTGTCAGTTATACTTGGGTGGATGACCCATAGCAGCCTTTGTCACTAGAGACAGATCAATTTTTAAGCAGAAGGATGATAAGGACCACGTTTTCAGAAGTTGGTAACAATTTGAAAACACTGTCTGTTCTCCTAGAATGATTGGCACCTGATGCTGGAACAGACCCCCCCCAGGCTTTCCTTTGGCTTTCAGCTTTGAGGAAGCAGGGCGCTAGATGGAGCAGACGAGTCTAGTTGTCCTATCCCTGTGCCCAGATGCACTGCTTTGAAAGGGGGCATTTGAATGACAGCTGGTGTGGGTTTTCTTTTCCCTTGCTGGTACAGTGATCATCAGGTGAATTGCGTGAACTCCCATGACTGAAAGCTGGTGGTGCTGGGCTGAGGTCGGTTTGGTGCCTATTGTGTTTTGTCCCTCACTGTGCCCCACGACCCACTTTCATTGCAGAGAGCAAGCGAGACATCCTGTTCCTTTTTGATGGCTCAGCCAACCTCATGGGCCAGTTCACTGCTGCCCGCGACTTTCTCTACAAGGTCATTGACGAGCTGGACGTGAAACCTGATGGGACTCGGATCGCGGTGGCTCAGTACAGCGACGATGTCAAGGTGGAGTCCCGTTTTGACCAGCACCAGAATAAGCCTGAGATCCTGAATCTCGTGAAGAGGATGAAGCTCAAGACCGGCAAAGCCCTCAACCTGGGCTACGCCCTGGACTACGCACAGAGGTACATCTTTGTGAAGTCCGCTGGCAGCCGGATCGAGGATGGAGTGCTTCAGTTCCTGGTGCTGCTGGTGGCGGGAAAGTCATCGGACCGCGTGGATAGGCCGGCACTCAACCTGAAACAGAGCGGGGTGGTGCCCTTCATCCTCCAGGCGAAGAACGCGGACCCTGCTGAGTTGGAGCTGATCGTACCGTCCCCAGCCTTTATTCTGGCTGCAGAGTCCCTTCCTAAGATTGGAGACCTGCAACCGCAGATCGTGAACCTCTTAAAATCGGTGCAAAATGGGGTGCCGGCACCAGGTAAGGCACAAGACATCTGGTTGCTTCTGCAGGCCAGCTCTCTCAAGCATGAGCTGACGCTAGGCTGCTGGCTCCAGGTCCTCAGATAGAAGCCCTCCTTGGTTTCCAAGAAAAATAGGTGATTTCTGCAGCTCTTCTTTGTTCAGTCCCTAAGTCATGTTCAACTCTTTGTGACCCCCTGGGACTGCAGCACGCCGAGCTTCTCTGTCCTTTGCTATCTCCTGGTATTTGCTCAGATTTGTGTCAGTGAAGGGTCATTCATTGGGTCAGCGATGCTATCCAACCATCTCATCCTCTGTCACCCCCTTCTCCTTCTGCCTTCAATCTTTCCCAGAACCAAGGTCTTTACCAATCAGTCATCTTTCACATCAGGTGGCCAAAGTATTGGAGCTTCAGCTTCAGCATCAGTCCTTCCAATGGATGTTCAGGGTTGATTTCCTTTAGCATTGACTGGTTTGATCTCCTTGCAATGGAATATGACTTTTCTTTCCCAAGTTGGCTCTCTAACTTCTTTCTAGGGCAAAACAGAAGAATCAGGGTGATGACTTTTAAGGACAGTAGACTGTTTCATTATAAAGATTTAGACATATCAATGATGAAAAATAATTATTTTTCTAAAACCAATACTTTTATTGTATGTATAAGAAAAGACATATAACATGGTTCCATTAGAACTAAAAGAGTCTTCATCTTCGCATATTTCCCCAATATCTTACTTTAAGTGGATGTCACTGTGTTATAATTCATTCTCTGTTTTCATTAAAAATACAAAACACGAATCAAGGCAGGTGCATTCCCATTATAAATGCCGTATTAAAGTTTCTGAGTACCAGTCTTTGTCACTATGACTTCATGTTTAACCACTTTCCAGTGGGTGATAAAAATGAGGTAAGAGAGTAATTAATTTCACATATAATCCCTTTGATTGAAAATGAAGAACCTAGAGCCTCTCTACATTGACGATTGGGCACATTTACTGTTGGTTTTGGGTTGTTAACTGGACATTTGGGTTACATTTCCCCCCATTGACCCGCTGTGACTTGCAGCAACTCATTTGAAACCTCTCATCTATAAGGTGCTGATGGCTATGCAGACTCCGCCAACCCATGTCTCTCTCCTTGCCCTCAACATTTCTTCTTGAGTATAGCTTTGAATGTTAACGATACTGTTCAAACATCCAAAAATTCTAAAGTGATTTTTTGTTATTTCTATTATTAATAATTTCCTATTGCTGCTTTAACAAATTATGATGATTTTTGTTGTTGTTGTTCAGTTGCTCAGTCATGTCTGACTCTTTGTGACCCCATGAACTGCAGCACGCCAGGCTTCCCTGTCCATCACCAACTCCCGGAGTTTACTCAAACTCATGTCCATCGAGTCGGTGATGCCATCCAACCATCTCATCCTCTGTCGTCCCCTTCTCCTCCTGCCCTCAGTCTTTCCCAGCATCAGGGTCTTTTCTAATGAATTGGCTCTTCGCATCAAGTGGCCAAAGTATTGGAGCTTCAGCTTCAGCATCAGTCCTTCCAATGAATATTGAGTTGATTTCCTTTAGAATTTATAGCCACTAAATTTGACTTAAATGACAAATTCAATGGCTCTAAACAGAATGATTTTACTATCTTAAGTTTTACAGGTCAGAAATCCAAAGCCCGTTTTACTGGGCTAAAATCAAGATGTCAACCTTCCTCCTGGAGGTCCCGGCTGATAACCCTTTTTCTGGGATCTAGAGGCCACCTGCATTCTATGGCCCATGGCCTCTTCCCCTCCAACTGCAGAGCCAGCAGAGTAGCATCCTCTCTTGTCTCTGACCTCTGCTTCTTTCCTTACATCTTCTCTCTCTGACTCTAATCCTCTTCTCTGCCTTTTAGAGGACACGTGATTGATTATAGTGGATCCACCTGTATAATCCAGTGCACATCCACATGCCCCTGATCCTCAATTTAACCACCCCTGGACATTTTCTTCCATACAAATGCCAGGGATTCAGAGCTGGATATCTTTGGGGTCCGTTACTCAGCGCAGCACGGTTGGTATGAAATTGTCCCTTTCCTGCCTTGAGTCACAGAGGCGGTGTTCCTTGTAGTTTCAGTTGAAAAGGATGTGGTGTTTCTGATTGACGGCTCCGAGGGTGTCAGGAGCGGCTTCCCACTGCTGAAGGAGTTCGTCCAGAGAGTGGTGGAGAGCCTGGACGTGGGGCCAGACCAAGTGCGCGTGGCCGTGGTGCAGTACAGCGACCGGACCAGGCCCGAGTTCTACCTGAACTCCTACATGGACCAGCAGAGCGTGGTCGGAGCCATCCGCGGGCTGACCCTGCTGGGTGGGCCTTCCCCCAACACAGGGGCTGCCCTGGAGTTCGTCCTGAGGAACATCCTGGTGGGCTCCGCCGGGAGCCGCATAGCAGAAGGCGTCCCCCAGCTCCTGATTGTCCTCACGGCCGACAGGTCTGGGGATGACGTGAGGGGGCCCTCCGTGGTCCTGAGGAGGGGAGGGGCCGTGCCCATTGGCATTGGCATTGGGAATGCCGACATCACTGAGATGCAGACCATCTCCTTCATCCCGGACTTCGCCGTGGCCATCCCCACCTTCCGGCAGCTGGGGACCATCCAACAGGTCATCGCAGAGAGAGTGACCCAGCTCAGCCGTGAGGAGCTGAGCAAGCTGCAGGCATCAGTCATCCCCATTACGACTCCGGGTAAGGAGCCAATTCTCTGGCACTTTCTTCCTTAAAATATCTGGGGCTGTTGGGACTGTGGGTTGCAAAGTCTCTCCGCTTTGTTGCCTCAGCCATGAGGAGTGAACACTAGGGTTACATGAAGAATTAGGAGCCGCATGGCCTCAGTGGCCAGAAACGACTTGGGGAGAGGTTGAGAGCCATGTTTTTAGCCAAATTTAAGTCTCAAAAGAGAAGTGGGCTTGGTTTACAGGTCAGACCCTTAACTCTGCATGAAGCCTTCTGTGCTGATAGCTGAAGAGAGGGGCCATCTAGTTGATAAAGCTCCCGTTCGATGCCAGGTCCACTTTACCCTTCTGGGTTCAGCTGGCAGCCTTCGATGGTCAGGGAGGGTGTTCGTCCCAGATGCTTCTGTCAAGCTTGGGTACAGTCTCTGAAATATTGGTATTCTTAGAGCCCAAGTGTGAAGATGGCGTTTGAATTTTCTTGGCGCAGAGAAGCGATTGTCTGAACTGGCAGGAAGGCTGCCTGGCGCTTGTGACCTAGTCTCACTCTACTTCCTGTTCTGCTTCCCCAGGCTTGATACAGAAGAAAGGGGGCTCAGAGAGGCCCACCCCTCCAAGAATGCCCACGGAGGACCCGCGCTCCCTGGGCCCTCGGGTGGGGAGGGCACGGTGGAGAACAGGCACACGCAGCGTCACCCTTGCATGGTTAACATGCTCCGGAACAGCGTCTGCATCCAGATATGGGGAGGCTGGCAGGGGCGGGAAGAGTGAAAGAAACTGAGAGAAAAGTAGATATAGGAAACCATTCGGGCGGGTGAGAGGGAGGCAGTGACCCCTCACTGGTGTCCACGCAGAACAGAGCACTCCCGTGTGAGCCTTCCCTGGAATGTTCTACAGGGCTCATCATCCAGTAAATTTGGGGAAACTGTGGGGTAAATGCAGTGAGGGTTTTGTTGGTTTTTCCCTAGTTGATGTGTTTTGTATGTCCCCCATGCAATAGGGGAAGCACATTTCCAAAACTTGTTTGGCTGAGGGAATCTCTCTCTCTCTCTCTCTCTTTTTTTACTTTATATTGAAATATCATTGATTTACAATGTTGTGTTCATTTCAGACGTACTGCAGAGTGATTCAGTGATACATATACGTATATCTATTTTTTTAAAATCCTTTTCCCATTTAGGTTATCACAGCCTATTGAGTAGAGTTCTGTGTACTATACAGTAGGTCCTTGTTGGTTACCTTTTTAAATATAGTGGTGTGTATGTGTCAATCCCAAACTCGGACTTAATCCCCCACTCCACCCACCACCTTTTTTATGTTGCAATTTGAGGCACTGGCGCTCCCAAGAAGACACTTTGGAAATGCTGGTATTGTGTGTGACAGCTCCTTTAAACACAAGCATATGTTTCTACAGGAGTGTGACTCCCGGTCCCTTTGCTTTCCCTCTCTTCAGGATGACTGTTTTCTACCTTTTTCTCATCCTGCTTCATCTACACCTCTCCCTCTTCAGTTTACTCTGAGCTGGTGATCTTGATTTCCATTTCACTGAGAAAGTATAAGTAAAATCAAACAAGAACATCTCTGCTTCCCCTGACAGTCTGCCTCCTCCCTATTCAAGAGTGCCTCCTGCAACTCTCCTGTCTCCTGCATCACTGATTCTCCGATGTACTGGATGGCTCCTTTCATGATATGTACGCGGTGCCTTTCCTTCTCTTGTAAAATCTCCCTGGATGCCCTGCTCTCCTCTCCAGGAAGGTCCTGGTCTCCTTTTTTTTTTTAATTTTTAAAAATTTATTTACTTCTTTTAATTGGGGGCTAATTACTTTACAATATTGTAGTGGTTTTTGCCATGCAGTGACATGAATCAGCCACGGGTGTACATCCTGAACCCCCCTCCCCATCCCATCCCTTTGCTTGTCCCAGTGCACCGGCTTTGAGTGCCCTGTTTCATGCATTGAACTTGGACTGGTGATCTATTTCACATAGGGTAATATACATATTTCAGTGCTATTCTCTCAAATCATCCCACCCCGGTCTCCTTTATAAGCAACATCTTCACTGCCTATAGTTCTCTCTGAACTCACCCTAACCTGTTGTTCGCTCTCCCTGCTGCATAGATAATATGCTGGGCAAAGTCCCTCCATCTGGCAAATCCTAGCATCAGTGTCGGGCGCTGTCCCGCTTGACCCGTGAGTGTCATCTGTCAGAGTTTTGACCCCTCCCCCCCGAAATGCTCCCTCCGTCTAGACTTGGCTCCTGTGTGTCTAGGTTCTTCCTCCTGCAGAGTCATTCTTCCTTGTCCTTTGCTGGTTATTCCTTGTCCTTTGCTTGTCCTTTGCTTGGCTCCTGTGTGTCTAGGTTCTTCCTCCTGAAGAGTCACTCTTCCTTATTCTTTGCTGGTTATTCCTCTTCTCTCTGACCTGTCATCACTGAATTCCCCAGGACTCTCTCCTGGGACTGGTATTTTTAACTTGAATAGTCTGAATTAGGATACCTTGCTTGCCAGGTGGCAATTCTGTGACAAGCTGGGAGGTGGTTCATTGACACGAAGGCTCTGGTGCCAGTGGAGTTGAAGCCCTATGATAACATTTGATTCACAGTGGTCAGCGGCAAGAGGGACGTGGTCTTTCTCATCGACGGGTCCCAGAGTGCTGGCCCCGAGTTCCAGTACATCCGAACCCTCATCGAGAGGCTGGTCGACTACCTCGATGTGGGCTTTGACACGACCCGGGTGGCGGTCATCCAGTTCAGTGATGACCCCAGGGTGGAGTTCCTGTTGAATGTCCACTCCAGCAAGGACGAGGTGCAGAATGCGGTGAGGCAGCTGCGGCCCAAAGGCGGGAGGCAGGTCAACATCGGGGGCGCCCTGGAGTACGTGGCAAGGAACATCTTCAAGAGGCCCCTGGGGAGCCGGATTGAGGAGGGCGTCCCTCAGTTCCTGGTCCTCATTTCCTCCGGAAAGTCCGACGATGAGGTGGACGACTCGGCCGTAGAGCTCAAGCAGTTTGGCGTGGCGCCACTCGCAATCGCCAGGAACGTGGACCGGGAAGAGCTGGTGAAGATCTCGCTGAGCCCCGAGTATGTGTTCTCGGTGAGCACCTTCCGAGAGCTCCCCAGCCTGGAGCAGAAACTGCTGACACCCATCACCACCCTGACCGCCGAGCAGGTACAGCAGCTCCTGGCCAGCACGCGCTACCCGACCTCCAGGTGAGACTGGGTGTTTTGCTATTGCTCTTTTGTTGTATCTTCTCAAAAAAATATGTATATTAAAAAATGGGCTCAAAGGCCATGGTGCTCACAAGTAAACCTAAGATAACAGACACCTGTGATGGAACCAGTTGGGAACTTGTTGCAGGGAAGAAGGTGAACCACAGCCATCAGAAAGGGCTGACAACAGGATTTGAATTTGCCATAGATGGTTTTGTGGAAGGCTTGAGGAAATGGGACTTTGCCCTGGATTGGATGTTGTTGAGAAGGGGGAGTAATTCTTTGCCTGGGTATCTCACTAACTCTCATGCCTAAAGCTGTGATGGGTAGAGAAACAGTGGTCACGCCTGTGACCCAAGATGAAGGGGGTATTTGGTTATTTCTGTCTTCCTTTGGTTGATGTTCAGACACGATAAGAGCATGCTTTCCCTGGCATTGATGTTCTGTGAAGGCTTCTGTGTTCTCCTGGAGAATCCAAAGCCCGGCTGTGTGTGCTGGGCCAGCTTTTCCGTTTTCAACAAAAATGGTTCCGTCCCATGACTTGCTCAGCTTTTACTGTGTGGTGTTTCCACTAGAAGTGGGTCAGTGTTTTATAAGGCAAAAGGTTGAATTTGTTGAGAGGCAAGATATGAGCTATTTAATAAATGGCATCCAGGAAATATCTAGAAATCTAATTAATAGGAAGGTATGGTTTATCTTTCCTGAAAAGTGAAAGTGTTAGTGGCTCAGTTGTGTGACCCCATGAACTGTAGCCCACCAGGCTCCTCTATCCATGGAATTCTCCAGGAAAGAATACTAGAGTGGGTTGCCATTTCCTTTTTCAGGGCGTCTTCCCAACCCAGGGATCAAACCTGATCTCCTTGGGTCTTCTTTACTATCTGAACTACCAGGGTTCCTTATCTTTCCTAGGACTTTTGATTAATTGTATAGTGAAAAAACTGACTCATGCAAAGAAGATAGGGGAGTAATAGTGAAAATTAAAATTTGTTTAAATGCTAGAGATATGTGAGGAAAAAGAAATACTGTGAATCAAAGACCCTGGGAGGGTGTTGGGATTCTCCTGGCCACTAGCTAAGTGGTGGCCTTTGTCCTCAGCTGTCTCTCTTTTCTTGTGTAATAATAAGAGATGTTGGTCTGGGTGATCTCAGTCCTTGCTGGTAGTAACAGGTCATGATTCATAGATTATGGTCATCCAGGATTTGTTTCTAAGCGCTGTTGATTTTGAAAGAAGTTGTAACCCAGACTGCAAAGCCACAATTAAACTCAGAAAGGGAAAGTTTTGGAGAAATTACACTATTTCAAGAAGCAGAAATTGTTTTGATGCAAAAGGCCAAGTGTGTAATGATTGATTAGAAAACCTGAGAGACAAACACATGCACAGCGGCTGGTAGTTTTCATGTTAATTAGCATGACGGTGCGATGGAGTGTGAAGTTCAGAAATGAAACCAGATGCGTGCCAGTCCTGTGCTGAGTTTTCCTTTTCCTTCTCACCCGCAGCCGTGGAGAGCGATGCTGCGGACATCGTCTTCCTCATCGACAGCTCTGATGGCGTGAAGTCGGATGGCATCGCACACATCCGGGACTTTGTTATCAGGATTGTGCGGCGACTCAACGTCGGTCCCAACAAAGTTAGAATTGGGGTCCTGCAGTTCAGCAATGACGTCTTCCCAGAATTTCAACTAAAGACCTATAAATCCCAGGCCAGCGTGCTGGATGCCATACGTCGCCTGAGGTTCAAAGGGGGGTCTCCTCTCAACACTGGCAAGGCTCTGGAATTCGTGGCAAGGAATTACTTTGTCAAGTCTGCTGGGAGCCGGATAGAAGATGGGGTGCCCCAACACCTGGTTCTGTTTCTGGGTGGAAAATCCCAGGATGATATTTCCAGGTATTCCCAGGTGATCAAGTCTGCGGGAATTGCAAGCTTAGGGGTTGGAGACCGAAACACTGACAGAACAGAACTGCAGGCCATCACCAGCGATCCCAGGCTCGTCTTCACGGTGCGGGAGTTCAGAGACCTCCCCAACTTGGAAGAAAGGATCGTGAATTCCTTCGGGTCCTCCGGGGTCACCCCTGCACCTCCGGGAGTGGACACGCCCTCTCCCTCAAGGCCAGGTATGTGCTGTGGGCCCTGGGGCTACAAAGTGGTTATATTTTATTTTTATTTAGTTTTAATTGAAGGATAATTGCTGTATAATATTGTGCTGGGTTTTGCCATACATCAACATGAATCAGCCATAGGTATACATATGGCCCCTCCTTCTTGAGCCTCCCTCCCACCTCCCACCCCGTCCCGCCCCTTTGGGGTGTCACAGAGCACCGATTTGAGCTCCCTAAGTCAAACAGCAAATTCCCACTGGCTATCCATTTTACATATGGTGATGTATACATTTCCATGCTACTCTCTCCATTTATCCCATCCTCTTCTTCCCCTCCCCCCCGCCCCGTGCCCATAAGTCTGTTCTCTATGTCTCTGTCTCCACTGCTGCCCTGCAAATAGGTTCATCAGTACCATCTTTCTAGATTCCACTTATATGCATTAGTAAACTATATTTATTTTTCACTTTTTGGCTTACTTCACTCTATATAATAGGCTGTAGTTTCATCCATCTCATTAGAACTGGCTCAAATGCATTCCTTTTTATGGCTGCATAATATTCCAGTGTATATACATACCACAGCTTCTTTATCCATTCATCTGTCAATGAACATCTAGGTTGCTTCCATGTCCTAGCTATTGTAAATAGTGCTGTGATGAACATTGGGGTTACATGTGTCCTTTTCAACTATGTTTTTCTCAGGGTATATGCCCAATAGTGGGATTACTCGGTTGTATGGTAGTTTTATTCCTAGTGTTGTAAGGAATCTCCATACTCTTCTCCATAGTGGGTGCATTAATTTACATTTCCACCAACCATGCAAGAGGATTCCTTTTTCTCCACACCGTCTCTAACATTTATTGTTTGTAGACTTTTTGATGATGGCCATGCTGAGGGAACACCAACTATTTTTTAATTGAAAAAAAGCAATCAGCATTCATTTTAATGATTTTGTTCTCTCAGATTTGTGGCTGTGATACTGTTAGAAATTAAATTCTTTTCAGTTGCTAAGTCAAGCTTGAATCTTTGTGATCCCATGGACTGTAACCCACCAGGGTTCTCTGTCCATGGGATTTCCCAGGCATGAATACTGGAGAGTGTTGCCATTTTCTTCTCCAGGGGATCCCAACCCAGGGATCGAACTCAAGTCTCCTGCATTGGCAAGTATATTATTTACCACTGAGCCACCTGGGAAGCCCCTAGAAATTAAATACAAGAAGAATAATTCAGTTGAAATTGTAGGAGGAATAGAAGGAACCATTTCAGAAAGCAAAAGGTCATTGTTTCTTCCATGAGTTTCCATGAGGCCAGTTGTAGCCCTATTGAGATGTTCTGTAATAGTGCATCGAGGGTTAGCCACAGACTCATTGGCTCTCAGAATAAATTGGCACCATTGAAGTTGTTTAATCCATGCCCCTCCAAACATGATTGAAAGGCAGCCTCTGTCCCAGGTGGGACAGAGGCAACGCACCTTCCTGGGGGAATTGAGAGCTGTCCACCTATAGCTTTGACCTCATGCTCCTGGATCTGACCTTGGGTGCCACCAAGAGCAAGTTGAGCTCCTCCACCAACGCATGTCTTCCTCAGCTCCTCCACAGGTGACAGCCATGCAGACATCTGGAGCCAACGGTTAGGGTTGCTTCTCCATGGGGGATCTGCATTCCACTGAGCTCTTTCATGTCCTCCTGTGCTGGTAGTGGGACACCCCACACTGCCCTGGATCTCCCTTCTCTCAACTCTATTTTTGACTCCTTGGTTAGAACTGGGAAATTCTCTCCAACAAAGCATTTGGCATGCTGTCCAGCAGTCCTCCAAAGGTGCATGCAGTCTGCTTCCTGTTTTCCAGTCTTTCTCCAGCCTTCCCTAGCCTTACCTCTAGCACACCTCCCCACTCTTGCCAGACACAATCACTTGCTTTTGACCAGGAGGACAGTGTTCAGTGGCATTTCCTAAAACCCTTGATACCATGGACTGACAAATCCACGGCATAACCCCATTTTGTATGGAGTGACTGGGGATCTACTGAGTTCTCACATCTCCTTTCCTTTCATCTAGATGACTTATCATTTATCTTCTTGTTTTGGGCATGATGGTTTGAGGGCTGTGAATCTGGCAACTCTAGAGTCGTGGACTAGAGCCAAGGTGTTCACTGTGAGTGAATGACAGGAAGCCTTATTGTGATCATTTTCTGCTTGGTGATTTTGTTCTGGGTATGGAAACTGAGTTTCCCCTTTTCTCATTGTCATCCTCGTTAGAGAAGAAGAAAGCTGATATCGTGTTCCTGCTGGACGGTTCCATCAATTTCCAGAGAGACAGTTTCCAGGAAGTGCTCCGTTTTGTGTCAGAAATTGTGGACACGGTTTATGAAGGGGGCGACTCCATCCAGGTGGGGCTGGTCCAATACAACTCTGACCCCACCGATGAGTTCTTCCTGAAGGACTTCCCCACCAAACAGCAGATTATTGACGCCATAAACAAGGTGGTCTACAAAGGGGGGAGGCACGCAAACACCAAGGTGGGCCTGGAGCACTTGCGGCTGAACCACTTCGTGCCCGAGGCGGGCAGCCGCCTGGACCAGAGGGTCCCACAGATCGCCTTTGTGATCACGGGGGGCAAGTCAGTGGAGGACGCTCAGGAGGCGAGCATGGCACTCACACAGAGAGGTGTCAAGGTGTTCGCAGTGGGCGTAAGGAACATCGACTCGGAGGAGGTTGGGAAGATAGCGTCCAACAGCGCCACGGCCTTCCGGGTGGGGAACGTCCAGGAGCTGTCGGAACTAAGCGAGCAGGTTTTGGAAACTCTGCACGACGCGATGCATGAGACCTTATGTCCAGGCGTGACTGACGTTTCCAAAGGTAACGGCCTTTATGTGCATATATTCAATCCTGTCCTTTAGATGCCGGCAAGTTATCTGGTTGCCCAGATGCCCAGCGCTGGCCTCGGGTCTCCTGCAGCATCTGCTGGGACTGACTTACATCCACATGGTTGGGTCCTGGTTGTCACCTGCCTCTGTGGGTGTGTTTCCCGGATAGGAGTGGACATCTGTCTTTTCTTGCTCTTACCGGATTTACCCCTCCTCTCTCAGTTCAGTTCAGTTGCTCAGTCGTGTCTGACTCTTTGCGACCCCACGAACCACAGCACACCAGGCCTCCCTGTCCATCACCAACCCCGAGTCCACCCAAACCCATGTCCATTGAGACGGTGATGCTGTCCAACCATCTCATCCTCTGTCGTCTCCTTCTCCTCCTGCCCTCAATCTTTCCCAGCATCAGGGTCTTTTCCAGTGAGTCAGCTCTTCATAGTTCAGACTGATTGATGTCTGTTTCAATTTGTAGGTTCCTTAGATTATTTGAGATCAGAGTGTTTGAATTCTCAAGTGTGTTTAATCTAAAGCAGACACTTGGGATGCATCTAGACACTGGCTGTATTCTGTGCTAGAGCTGATTAAGTCACCAAAGCCAACATACTAAGATGCCAACAGTTTTGGTCCCTAAGAGTCAGCATGGATTTTCCCAGTGGGATAGGCAGATCCAGTCGCTTCTCAGAGCTCATCACAGAAGCTCCCATCTTGCCCTTGAGCGAGTGTGGTGTCCTGGTCCTCGTCCCTAGCTGTGCCTGCACATTGAAAGTGTCTCAGCATCTTGACTTTGAGCTCATGGCCTGCTTCTCCCTTTATAGCCTGTAACTTGGATGTGATTCTGGGCTTCGATGGTTCAGGAGATCAGAATGTCTTTGTGGCTCAGAAGGGCCTCGAGTCCAAGGTGGATGCCATCCTGAGGAGAATCAGTCAGATGCAGAAAATCAGCTGCAGCGGCAGCCAGCTGCCCACAGTACGGGTGTCCGTGGCGGGCCTCACGCCCTCGGGCCCCGTCGAGGCGTTTGACTTCGCTGAGTACCAGCCAGAGCTGTTTGAGAAGTTCCAGAACATGCGTGCCCAGCACCCCTATGTCCTCACTGCGGACACGCTGAAGCTCTACCAGAACAAGTTCCGGCAGGCCTCGGCGGACAACGTGAAGGTAAGGGCGGCCGCCTCGTTTCTACTTCCTGTGTCATCTCTGGGTTTTACTGGGCAAGGGTCATACCCTGATGCCCCGAAGCACCCTACCCCCCAAACTGTTCTTCTGTGGATGTTCCTCATGTTTGGCGGGGTTGGTGGTGCCTATGTATAAGAGTCCTTTATCATCAGCTGAGCTGAAATGAAATATCTCTGTTTTACTAAAGTTCTTAAAAAAGAAAACTTGAAAATCAGTAATTAAGCTTGAATGAGTTGAATTTGTGACTAATGCATGTTTAATCATAGTCCTGCCCTTTAAATACGTTATGTTTTCTATTTGTATATAATTTTATCTCTCCTATGTTTGGACACACACACACACACACACACACACACACACACACACCCAGTTCTCCAGGGCTGCCATAACATAGTTTCGCAGGTGGGGTGGCTTGAACAACAGAAATTTGTTCTCTCGCAGTCCCGGAGGCTGGAGGTCCGTGATCAGAGGGGAGGCAGGGTTGTCTCTCAGGGGGTCTCTTGCTGGGCTTGGGGACGGCATTGTCTCTTCTGTCTCTGTGTGGTTCCCCCTCTGCGCCTGTGTCCCATCGCCTCTTCTTAGAAGGACACCAGTCATGTTGGGTGAGAGCCCGCTCTGATGACCTCATTAACTTCATTGCCTCTTTGAAAGCCCCATTGCCAAATACAGTCACACTCTGCAGCACTGAGGGTTAGGACCTCAAAATGGGAATTTCAGGGAGACACAGTCTAGCACGTGACACCCATGCACACGCCTTCCCCCACATGCATGTGTGAAGCTACATCCCCTAAAGAAGAGAATGAGATAACATTTTTATTTCCATTGTTGCTTGTGCTTTTTAATAAATCAAGCCCTGCAACATACCCATTTATTTTATACCCCATTTATTGCACAGTATCAAGGAACTATGAATAGGGGATAAGTGTTTTTCAACCTCGGCCTCCCGCTTCCTCCACCATGAGGTGAAGGATTTGAACTGGCTAGTCTTCCTTGCAAGGGTCTGTGATGTTTCTTTTTAATTTCAGCTGGGTTTTCGCCCATCTTTTATCTTCAGGTGGTCATTCATTTTACGGACGGAGTGGATGGGGATCTGGCTGATTTACAAAGAGCGTCAGAGGAACTCCGACAAGAAGGTGGGTTCTGGGGCTTTCTAAATGGGAGGCAGGTCCACTGCTGGGCTGGAGAGAAATCAGTTTGCTAACAGACCCTCTGGGGCAGTGGCTTGTCCTGGGGGACACCTCTTGGTCCTCTTTCACCTGCCTGGGGCCATGGGATGAGCCAGCAAGTACCCCTCAGTTACATAGACCAAGTCCTGACACAGGCTCCGTGGTGTCCTAGGCTCATTCATGTGGTACAACATTTAGAAAGCTTGAGGCTTCTGCAAAAGAACATGAAGTTTTGATTCATTTGGCTGTATCATATAAATTAGGAATTACTTTTCTAGCCAAAGTATCTACTGTATTTTTGGTTTGCAGTTATCACAGCTCAAACATACTATAATGTTAAGCAAAAGTTAAGTCGCTCAGTCGTGTCTGACTCGGCGACCCCATGGACGGTAGACTACCAGGCTCCTCTGTCCGTGGGATTTTCCAGGCAAGAGTACTGGAGTGGGCTGCCATTTCCTTCTCTAGGGAATCTTTCTAACCCAGGGATCGAACTGGGTCTCCTGCAATGCAGACAGACGCTTTACTGTCTGAGCCATCAGGGAAGCCATGTTAAGCAAAGTTAACACAGAATAATGAAAGCGTATTTCCCAAATTTAATGTGACTGGTTTGCAGTGATACCTGTTACCAGATGTACCATTTGATCATTTGCTTTGGAATTTGATAGCACTGATGATCGAAAAAGTAAGTGTCAACATTAGAGGTTTAAGAAGAATTTATGGAAGCATGACTTAGCTTAGGAATGTTCAGTTTATTAGCTTGCTTTTCCAGAGCAACGGGGAAGAAGTTCCTGTCACCTGATTTTGGAGGGGTGGGATTTCAGTTCATCCCACAGCACATCTGTGTTAGGCAGGACCAGAACTTGAGAATTTATGTATGTCATAAATAACAGCGTCATTTCCTATGGTTACATCCATCAGTGTACTTTTTGATATCTTAGAAGCAATTGCTCAGAGGAGTCCAGAGTTCTAGTATTTCAGCTCTGCAGAACAGCTAATAGTGTGATTACATGTGTTTCAGTTAAGGGTCAATTTTTATTTGTTTCATTATTTTTAATTGGAGGATAATTGTTTTACAGTGTTGTATAGGTTTCTGCCGTACAACAACCCAAGATCAGTCATAGTTATACATATATTCCCTCCCTCTTGAAGCTCCCTTTCCCTCCCCATCCACTCCTTTAGGTCATCACAGAGCGCCAGGTGGGGCTCCCTGTGTTACACAGCAGCTTCCCACTAGTTATTAATGTCTGTTTTACACATGATAGTGTATGTATACCAGAGCTACTTTCTCAATTCGTCACACCCTCTCCTTCCCTTGCTGTGTTTGTAAGTCCATTCTCTGTGTCTGTATGCCTCCATTCCTTCCTGCAAATAGGTTCATCAGGGCCGTTTTTCTAGATTCCACATATGTGTGTTAACATATGATATCTGTTTACTCTTTGTGACTTACTTCACTCTGTGTAACAGGCTCTAAGTTCATCCACCTTACTACAAAGCCAAATTTTTATACTGAAGTTTTCTTTAAAAAATAGAGGCGGGAGGAAAGCGCTGTGTTTCTTGAACACCCAGGTGCGCAGTCTTAAGTGGGCCTGTCCCCGCAGGTGTCCGAGCGCTGATCTTGGTGGGCCTTGAACGCGTCGCCAACTTGGAGCAGCTGATGCAGCTGGAGTTCGGGCGAGGGTTCACGTACAACCGGCCCCTGAGGCTGAACTTGCTGGACCTAGACTACGAACTAGCCGAGCAGCTTGTGAGTGTATCTGTATACATGTTGGTCTAGATACCACAAGTTGGGGCATCTCAGGATAATACAGCCCATTATCACCAGGCAAATGGAGGAGAGACTCCTGGGTGGGCACTTGAACTCATCTGATTCACTAGGGACCTGCTTTGTTGCCATCACACGAGTCCTGGGAAGGGAGCTCTCTGAGGACTGGAAAGACGGCCACCTGGGAAACGGGTGTCTCAGCAGCTGTCACCTTACAGTGTTCTCTGCTCCTTTAACGAGACTTTTTTCCCTTTATAAGATGGCTGAGAAGACACGACATTGAGATTGACCCTCTCCAAGCAGAAAACAGGGAAAACAAGAGTAGGCAGGAAAAGAAGGACCGTCTCTGGGTGGAAAAGGGCTTCTATTGCCTTCTCTTCTAGTTTCCTCTGTTGCAAACGAGGACAGACCATGAGGCTTCCTAATCCCCCTGAGTTCAGCCTCTCAGCTGGTGGATTTAACTCCTGGGTTCGGGGTGAGGCTGGGGGCTTTGGGATGTGGGCCTGAGTGTTTAACTCAGAGACTCCTTGGCAGAGGCAGCAGTGAACTGCAGGATTCACTGATTCTGCCCATTCCTTCCATCCTGCCTTCTTACTAGGACTGGGGTTAGGATTTTTTTTTTAGTGGATGGAGGTTAACAGACAAATCTGGGACATGGGAGAGCGTGAAAATTCTAGGAAATTCACTGCAAGCAAATGCACTGACCCTCATGAGTTCAGCAGGTGGAAATGTATCTTGGGTGTGCGCTTTCCCACATGAGGCCGGGGGCTGGGCTGGGAGATCATGTCCAGGGTTTCTGATGATGTTGGAGGCCTTGGTGACCAGAGGTGGGATGCTTGTGGCTCAGGCAGGGACCCCAACCCATGGCCACTCCCACGCCTTCCCTCTAGGCAGGTACCCTATTCTGTGACTCTGCCCAGGGCTCGAGGAAAGACATATGGTCTGCTCTAAAACCTCCTTCCATCCTGGCCGTCTGCAAGTGTTTCTTAGGCTTTGCTTTTTACAGCTTAAAAATATCTATGTTATGCTTAGCAACTGAAGCTTGAATATCTATGCTGGAAACTTTAGAAGTAAGGCCCAGCCTTAGGTGACTTTATGAATAGGATGTATTATCTTTGGTGGCTCTTCAGACTCTGTGACATCCCATAGCCTGCTGACGGCTAAGTCTTCGAGGAAATGCCACGGGGAGTGATGTCGTCTCTTGCTGTGAATGCCACATTCCTCAGACGGCACACTTATGCTTTTTTCCTAGGCACTTACTGAGGGTTGAACTTTGCTTTTTGTCTTGGTAGGACAATATCGCCGAGAAAGCCTGCTGTGGGATTCCTTGCAAATGCTCTGGACAAAGAGGAGACCGAGGGCCCATAGGCAGCATCGGGCCAAAGGTAGGTGGTTTTACCCCCTTTTTCACCTGAGACTGGATTCAGAGCTGGCACTGCTCTGGCTGAGAGATTGCTCCGCTGTCACGGTGGGGAGATGGAGAGGAAGGAGCAGGAATAGCTGTGCTGTAGGACAGGGGGTCTGAGGGGCAGACCCTCCCCATGTCTGCTCCCGCCTCGCTGTCCATCGGGTCAGTTCTGCGTTGTTTATTTTACAAACCCATGTTGAGACCAGTAACATCATTGACTGGCAGCCTCACCACGATGGGCAGCAGCGATTCTTTGCATTTGCTTCTGAGTTACGGAAAACACACAGTATTTCTTGGTAGATGAAGAGCCTTAAAGATCCTGATAGAATAATTGCACTGAAATAATGTGTGGAAAGCTGTCACGTTCAAGGGACACCTAACACGTGGCTCTACTGTGTGAAGGAGGATCAGGGAGATGCTTAGGTAGAAAACAAAGAAAACCACAGCTCTTGACTAAGGAGCTGATGACTTTGTTCTAGGGCATTCCTGGAGAAGATGGCTACCGAGGTTATCCTGGTGATGAAGGTGGACCTGTAAGTCAACCTTGCTTTATTCCTTAAGTCTTTATTTCCTCCTTGCTCCTTACATGTTGGGACTAGTGGGGTGCAGGGGAAACCTTGGCAGGATTTTAGGGGTGACACCCTTTGAAAGGAGTCTCCCCTAGGGCAGTTGGGTTATCAGGAGCCAAGGGGTCCAGTGCGGGTGGGTGGCATCTGCAGCAGGGTCTTTCGGAAGCAGAGCCTGACCCGGAAGTGACTTGAGAGGTTTTGAGACTCGACAAGGCCCAGCCTTGGGATGGAGATAGAGAGCTCCTGGTTGGGGTAGAGAGGTCCTGGAGTGGGGATAGAGAGCTCCTGGTGGGGGTAGAGAGGTCCTAGGGTGGGGATAGAGAGCTCCTGGTGGGGATAGAGCCCCAGTGGGAGGACTGGAAGGTCCTCCCAGGAAGGACAAAGGTCTGGAAGGATTGGAAGCCACGGAGGCCCCATCAGCAGAGCTGGGTGTCAGTGCTGGGCCTGGACCTCACTGGAGAGCTGAAACTATGGACCACACTGGGGAGCAGCCAGCCTGAGGGTCCTGCACGGGGCCCAGTCCTCACCAGACCCAGTGCCCCAAGGCCGGCTTGCCCTCTACCCACAAGGAGGTGCCCTCTCTGCTGCTGACTGTCCCAGTCCATCTCCCTCCGCGGCAGGGACCTGCAGGCTCCAGGCCCAGTGTGGGAGGCTGGAGGCCCGCCTGGCACATCACTCATCAGCCCCACTAGTGCAGGCTCTCCTCAGGGATGCCCGCTCGGGGGGCACACACGACAAGAAGTTCCAACCTGCAGAACCCCTTTGTGTCTCCCCACAGGGTGAGCGCGGTCCTCCTGGTGTGAACGGCACTCAAGGTTTCCAGGGCTGCCCCGGGCAGAGAGGAGTCAAGGTAGAGTGTGGGTGACCCTCAGTGTGGGGAGGGGGCCCCTGCATCCCGCACGTGTGCAGAAGGAGACAGCCCCTCCCAGTGCCTGCCAGGGGGGAAGGATGCCCCCCTGGCTTCTCCGCTCAGCACTGGGCGGCCGGTGGCCTCACACAGAGGTGGCCCCGGGCCTGGCAGGCTCAGGAGCACAGGCCACGTTGGGAAGGGACCTAGAGGTTGGAGAAACAAGTTACCTATGGCAATGTGAAGCAGCCAGCATGTACTGACCAGCACAGAGAGAACCTGGGCTGGGCAGAGAGAGGACCGGTGCCCAGAGTCTTTAGAGCCCTGGACCTGGGGGGGAGTGAGAGAAATGGGGGTCCGAAATTGGGAGAGGACTCCTGTACTGGAAGTTTCTGCATGTGAAATACTTGGATGAAGGGCAGATGAATCTTCTCCTCCATTTGCTAGAGTTTGGGAGCCAATGTCAAGGGACCAGCCCCCACACTGCAGTGCTACGAAGGGGCCTCCTTGGAGCCTCTGCCCCTTGCCTGCAGTCCCCCGCTCCCGGGGGGCCAACAACAGCCACGTGCTCAGGTCCAGGCAGGTTAGCGTTATGATCCCCTTGTGATGGAGAGAAAGCTATCCAAACAGATGAATCTCTAACACTGAACTTTTAGACCCCGCCCTTCAAGTTGGGGATGGGGAGGGGGCAGCCCTTAGCCTACTCTGGCCTACCCTCTCCAGCCTCCAGGAAGGAGGTCACATTCCTTCTTCCCTTCCCTTCCAGGGCTCTCGTGGATTCCCAGGAGAGAAGGTACTTCAGCTCAGTTTTCTTTGTATATTTAAAACTTTCCCAGTATTCTGCCAGATTTTGCACTCACTCATGCGTCTTGTCCCCTGACAGGGTGAATTAGGAGAAATTGGACTGGACGGTCTTGATGGTGAAGATGTAAGTGAGTTTCCTCTCTTAAGCTCAAACTGCGCTTGGGCTTGAAGATGCCGGTGACTAACCCATCAGTCTACGGTAGACATTGCGCCAGGAGTGACATTTTATTGTTGTCTTTGGCAGGGCGACAAAGGACTGCCCGGTACTTCTGGAGAGAAAGGGAGTCCAGGAAGAAGGGTAAGCATGTGTCTATAGTGTGGCTGTCCTGGTAAAGCGACAGACATTTCACTCAGCGATGATTTCTTTCACTTGTGTATAAGACGGCTTCCTCTGGGCAGCCTTCCCTGACCTCCTCTTGGGGTACGTTCTTGGCATCTCCTAGGTCCCCTGTCAGTCATGATGTATTTACGTTGTCTTTTCTTGTTTGGAGAGTATGTCCCATGGGGCAGGACCTGAGTGTGTTTTGTTAAAATAAATCCGCAGAGCCTGGTACAGCGTGGGTCCCCGTAAGTGCTTGTGGGTTACCCGAAATGCTTGGAGGTAATTTTACCTCCGTGGCAAATGAGTAAACGGTAACACTGTTCAGTTTAAGATTTGTGATGGGAAGAGTGCAATTTTGAGGGTGAGATGAAAATGTGAGACTAATTCTCAGGCTCTGCTTGTGGTTTTTATTTAGGGTGACAAAGGACCCAAAGGAGACAAAGGAGAGAGGGGTGATGTCGGGATCAGAGGCGACCCGGTAAGGGGAACTAACTCTTCATCACTGATACAAGACTTGAGTCTAGGGAAAGGGGGTGTGGGGAGAAGTGAATTGAAAGGAAGGATTTCACTGTTGAAACTGCTTTAAAGCATGCTGGCGAAATACGTGGTTTGTCCTTTTCTTAGAATTTTGGGGTAGCTGAAGGTGTCTCTGCTCTCTAACTGCAAGATAATTCTTTGCAAAGCCTCTCCTATTAAGACCCAAGAAGCTTCTCTAAAGTGTGGTCTCGGGAGGCTTTGAGTTTGGGTTAGAGAAAGAGAAGAATTTACAGCTTTTCCTGTTTTATGGGGCTATAAAACCTGTCAGCAAGTGACCACCACCAGGCCAGCCTCTTGGGGTCCAGACAGGATGAGGCAAGCGTGAGCCTGGCCACTGCCCTCCCCAGGAGAAGGAACAAGGAGGAAGATCCATCACCCCCCACCCCGAGTTTGGGGCTCAGAGCGATTGCTGACCCCACGGCAAGCTCTGTCCAGTGGGATGGGCATGACGCGAGCGGGATGCGGCTGCAGTGACTGGGTTGCAGACCATCACTGCTGTTTTCCTGGTCCCTGGCCCCCGCAGCAGTGGCTTTCTGTATGTGTATATGTGCATATAGAGTGCATGTGTGACTTTTTCCCCGCCTGTGCTCCTTTCAGGGCAATTCAGGACAGGACAGCCAGCAGAGAGGAGCCAAAGGAGAGACCGGAGACATCGGCCCCGTGGTACAGTGCTTTGTGCACCTAGACCCTCCCTGTGCTGCGGGCCCAGGAGACTCGCCTCACGCTGGGTCATCGCCAGCCCTGGGGGTCGTGGATGGGGGCCTTATGGCTGTGGGTGCACAAGGTCGAGGTCGGGAGCAGAGAGCCCCAGAAGCCAGCGTGCGTGCTTGAGAAGGGGTCTCCCAGGGGAACCTTGGGAGGGGCTTCTTCTGGGCAGAGTTTGTGCCTAGATGTTTCCAGAAAGTGCGCATCAAGCCAAAGCCTCGTGGGGGGCAGAGGGCACCCATGTCTGAGGCACCCCTGGTGTGGGCGACCGGCCCGCTCTGTATGCACCCCTGTCTCCCAGCGTCTTGGGGAGAATTTGAGGTACACATTCTTCTTTGCGGAGAATCTTACATCAGTTTTCTTTCCCACGCCAGGGTCTCCCTGGGAGAGATGGGGTGCCTGGAGGGCCTGGAGAACCCGGGAAAAGCGTGAGTGTCTCTCGGGGCTTGGGGGAGCTTTGCAGTATTTACCTAACTCTGCCAGACTTCCTACTCAGAGCTACTGAGCAACGTTTTATTTCGGGAATTAAGGGATTTTGGAAACCACCTGTTGCTGCTTCCACATACCCTTTGTCATTAGCATCTGCTCTCGACCCACTGCCAGTCTGCTTCCCTCCCCTTCCAAAACAGACCAAAGTGTTAAGTCAGTCAGTTGTGTCCGTCTTTTTGTGACCCCATAGACTGTAGCCTGCCAGGCCCCCCTGTCCATGGGATTCTCCAGGCAAGAGAGAATCGCCCACTGGAGTGGGTTGCCATGCCCTTCTCCAAAACAGACCAAACAGACACTTTAAAAAGTACTATCTTTGCTGCTTTCAAATATTCAGCCAGGCTTTATCCGACTGAATAATTAAAAAATCCAAACAGAAGTACGGAAAGAGTGAGGGGATTAGGGGCAGAGAGGCAGACGGGGTGTATATTTATTTTGCTTGATAATTGTTTGTTGTTCTTCCGCTGCTGTAAGTCAAGCAGTGAAACCAGAGCCAGTTTTCCAGTGAAATGCTTCTCACAGTTGCTTTTCCAAGACATTTCAGAAATGCCTGTCGCAGACTGCTCGCTGCCTTGTCTTTGTCTTGTTGAAGAATTGCTGAGGTCAAAGGGGGATGGATGATCGTTGGGAAGCCATTTGAATGCTTCCAGGGCCCAGAGGGTACATGGAGCTCGGACCCCTAGCTGGGAGAAGATGGTCCAGGAGCTTGTGAACCCTTGGTCAGGTCAGGGTGCTGGCGGGTGCCCGAGACAGGTCTTTGCTCAGCACCTCGCTGCGGGGAGGGTTGAGACCGGGACCCCGTCAGCTGTGTCCCCGGGACAGTCACACTGTGGATCTGCAGCTGGGTCTCCCGAGGGTGTGTGCTGACGGCGGCTTTTAAAAGAGATGACAAGATTTGACTCTTACCCGTAAGCCGATGGTGCGCTGTGGGCGTCACCTTACTTGTAACACTCAGAAGAAAACTTGCATTTTGAAAACTGCTCTCTTCCAAGTCCCGAGTGTAATTTTGGAGTGATGTTGCTGATCTGTACCATGGAGAGCGACGAGGAGACACTCCGCGGCCGCGCTGTATGGCTTTGTGAACAGAGCCAAAACGTGTCTGCGTGATGAGCGTGGGATTCAGTTGCATTTCTAAGCGTGGGTAGAAACTCGGGGTTTGAGTTCCGTGTGGTCACGTTGGGACCTCTGCTAGGAGCTCGCCGAGTCAGGCTCACGCCGAGATGAGAGGTGTCCTCCCCTGGGCCGCCTCCTGACCCTCGTGGCCCGAGCACAGGTGACCTCTGGTCACCCTGTGGGATGACTCTGTGAGGGGTGAGAAGATTGCTGCCCTGTGGAGGCATGGCCTGGCTGCCCCTCTCCACCTGTCCACGCTTCATCCCTAGAAGGAGGCCTGGGTCTTCATTAGAGAAGCTGCCATTGCAGGGAGTCATGGCAGAGCGGTGGCCCCGGAAGATCCCTGGGCTGGCCCAGGGGGCGGTGGATGTGGTTCTTGGGTTGAGGAAGCAGATGGGCCATGCATGTCACAGGCTGGCTGATGACAGGCTCCGGAATGCCACCTCCTAACCTCGCAAAGAGGTATCCAGGATGGGTGCCCACCCCGAACCTTTTCCACAAAAGAGGAAGGAATCATGAGGTGGGACTTACTGGAGTACTCACAAGTGCACCCACGTTTATTTGAACTAAGGTTCGCTTCTGGAGCATATCGGGGAAGATGCTGCCAAGTCTTGAGCCCAAACTGAGACAGCCGGGCTTTTAGGTCGACGCACAGGCAGTCCGGACACTTTACTTAACCGAGTGTATGTTATAGTTGGCCGGGGCAGTGTGGAGAGTCTGGGGCTTCCTTCGGTTATAACTGCTGTCTTACCTCTCCCTCCAGTGAGGAAAATGCAAGAAAAATAGCCAGGTCAGCATTCCTGTTTTCTTGAAACTGGCTGGGCCCCTGTAGCCCGAGGATGCCTTGTTTTGCTCGGCAGGTCTGAAGTCATTCTCAGATCTTCCATTTGGATGATTGATGGGGGCAGCGTGGGAGCACAGCTCTCCCTCGGGGAGGGCGGGAGGACAGGGGTCGCCTCGTGAGAGTTTCCCGCAGGCCGGTAGGCACAGCGTCTGGCTCCCAGCGGGAGTGGTGAAGGTGCCCAGCCTCCTACAGCCTCCCTGCCTCCCCTTCACAGTTTGTGTGCTTTCTCCCCAGGGTGGCTTTGGCCGAAGGGGACCAGCAGGTGCTAAGGTAAAGTCTCTCAGTCACTGTCTCCTTGATGTCATCACGACACAACTCACGGGGGGCTCCCCGGGGCTGGCACCCCCGTCTCACCCAGAAATTAGGAAGGACTCTCTCTTTCACCATCAAGGCTTGTGGCTCCAACAGCAGCTTTCCTACCATCTCCTTGAATTTAGCCTTTTCTGCAAAGGCTTGGGAAAATCTTGATGACACAGTGAGAATGATTATCAAGATGAAAGTGGCCGTGGGGTCAGGGGTAGGGGAGAAGGGACGGGGAAGAGGCAGGAGGCCGTGTCCTGGGCATCTCCTGCCAGGGACATGCCGGCTTACTGGTCTCGGCGGCTCTGCCTCTCAGCTGTCTCTGCGAGACAGGTGTGGGCCGAAATAGCTTCATGTCATGAAGTCATCTTGAGGAAAAGGTGAGATGAGGGGGCAATCGATTCTAAGGGTGCCAAGTGGAAACTGGCTCCATGTGTCCAGTGTCTCTCCCTGGAGCTGTGGTGTCACTTCTGACCCCCGGAACAGCTGGGACAGTTCCCCGCACCCTCCTCCAGATGTGACCAGAGCACAGATGGCTGACCTCTCCCTGCTTCTCTCCTCTCAAAGGGCAACCAGGGTGGCCCCGGCCAGCAGGGCTCTGTGGGAGAGCAGGGGACCAGAGGCGCACAGGTCAGTACCCCGGCGTGCCTGCCTGTCTTGTGATACGTTCCCTGATGTCTTGTTGTTGTTGTTTGGTAGCTAAGCCGTGTCCGACTCTTTGCGACCCCATGGACTGTGGCCCCCCAGGCTCCTCTGTCCGTGGGATTCTCCAGGCGAGGATACTGCAGTGCATTGCCACTGCCTCCTCCAGGGAAATTTTCCCCACCCAGAGATCAAACTTGCATCTCCTGCATTGGCAGGCAGATTCTTTACCACTGAGCCACGTCTTACCATCTATTTTTTCTAAATTGAGGTGACAGTCAGTTATACAAAATTGAACACAAAATTTAATCTTTTGAAGGGGCACTGAGAGTGTTCCCAGCATTGCCCAAGCAGCATCTCTATCTGGTTTCAAAACATGGCTATTGTCCCTCAGAGAGACACTGCCCGTTAAGCAGTCAGGCCGCTCCCCCCAGCTCCTGGCAACCACTAATTTCCTTTCTGTCTTGGTGGATTGGCATCTTCTGAACCTTTTATATGAATGGAAGCATTTACCAGGTGGCCTTTTGTATCTGGCGTCCTTCACTTAACGTCACGTGTTGGAGGTTGATCCACACTGTAGCCTGCACCAGGGTGCCGTTCCTTCCCATGCAGAGTAACATCCCGTTGTGTGGATCCTGTGGTGGTCGTGCCGGGTCACCTCCACGCAGCACTTACGTGGGCGTCTTACTTTTTCAGGGTCCGCCTGGTCCCACCGGTCCTCCAGGCCTGATTGGTGAACAGGGCATTCCTGGACCTCGGGTAAGTCCGTCTTGACCCTCTTTCGCTGAATGTCTAGCATGGATAGTCCGTGTTTCTGGGATGGTGGGACAGTAGACAGACCCCTCAGCCTGACACTTTAGCAACACAGACCTCAGTTCTCACGGTAACTGGCTCGTCTGCCCTGAGGAAGTTAGAGACCGTTTTTCTTGGTGCTCCATGGGCTAAGTCTCAGTGGACATAGGCCGGGTGGGTGGTGAGCAAAGGAAGGACGGGTCTCACTGCAGAAGTCTTAGGGTGGATCTCAGGGAGTCAGATGAATCTGCTCAAGTGCTCAGATGACATTGTACTGCTTCATATCTGGCCCCTGGAAACTGTTTCTGTGGTTCTATATTTTGTGTAAGGAAATTCCCCCACCCTTAAATTTGACGTGGAAGATGGTCCACGCCACCCCTGCAAACATCAGCATCTGTCTCAGCTGTTAGCGATGATGAGCAGAAGCGAGCTGGTGTGGCCGAGAAGGGCCCAGGTGCCCTCACACTCCTCACTTTGGTGTCCCTGGGGTCTGCTGTGATGCTGAGGGAGCCATCCTACTGTTACAGAAAACAGTCATGACTAATAAACTGGCAAAGAACTGACCCAAGCCTAGATAAATGCACAGTGCTTTACAGGGGCAGCAGGAACTCCGTGAGAACCGCTGTTTGCTTGGGAAGTCTTTCCTCAATTTGAAATCTGATAGATACCTATTTTTAAAGCGTATGTGTTTTTTTCCTAACGTGTATTTAAGCTCTGATTAGTCAAGACTTTTTTGATGGTGCAGGGGTGAGGTGAAACTCTTCAAATAGCCAGCAGTACAAACAGCCGTCACCACCTGGATTTGCTGGGCCCGGCGGGGTCATCTCTGGGCTCTGTGGGCTGCCCTGCATCTTAAGAGCTGTGTCCCTTTGTTGACCTATTCTCTCACTCGATGTTTGAGTGTGTACAGATTTCCACACCTGTAAAATGAGCTGCTTGTGGGGAGGTGTGGAAAGTGAGAGGAGTGAGTGGCACACACATCTGTGTGTTCGTCCCTCGTCGGTAACTCAGGAGGTGAACGTTAATTCCTGGGATGTGTGCACACGTGTGAAAAGAGGTCACGCTCATATTTTAGGTTGGCACAAGCCCTCTCCATGCACGTTTGCATGGGGCCTCCAGGACTAGAAGTGGCAGAGGGCTGCAGGTTCTGACCTCCACGCAGGGTCAGGGTGGGGGCTGCAGGAGGCAGGATTTGGACCCTTTGGCTTTGGAGGGTAGGGTGTCTCATTGCCTCTCTCCCCTCCTCCTGCTCTAGGGAAGCGGGGGAACTGCAGGTGTTCCTGGAGAACGCGGCAGAACCGGGCCCCTGGGAAGAAAGGTTTGTCTGGACAAGGGTAACGCATGTTTCTGGAGGCCAGGCCCCCCACCCCCAGACACCACGTCACAGCTCCCTCGTCTGTCAGTCTGTCCAGCTGCTTGGTGTGCACATCCTTCTCCTCCCCTCTGGTCTCTTACACCCGGCCTCCCCTGCTGACAGTGGCTGGGCGGGGGATCACCGTCCCCGCCTTGAGGGTCTGAATGGGCTGTGAGTGGTGGATTGGTTGTGTATTGGTGTAGCTAGGACACAAGCCACTCCTGGCCTGCCGCATCTTTCCGAGCCCGGGCTCGTGAGGACGGTTCAGGCAGCCCAGGGCACATCGGCAGCCCCCAGGACTGCCTCTGGATGCACCGAGTGTTCCTCCAGATGGGCCAGCAGCCTCGCTGGCCACATGCAGCTGGTCCTGGGGCCCCAGAGCCTGGCGGCTTTGGGTAACAGCAGCTTGCTGGATGCAGGCTGACGGTCCGCAAGCCCCGGGAAGAACTGCTGTCCTTCGTCCGAGATGCAGCATTTCTCAGGGAGAGCAGTGAGTTCAGGCGACTCAGCCTCACCTCTCTGCCCTGGGTGGGGCCTCAGGGTTTCACTGCTGACTCCACGCTGCCCTGTTTCCTGTGCCTTCCTCTGTCTCCTCCCTGGCAGCCTGTCCCCTTGCTGTGATGATGGAAAGAACAAGCATATAAGCCTGCCTGGATTCTCTTCCAGGGGTTCACGCATGAGCCCTGCAATGTAAAAACTCACTAACATCAAAATCTGAAAGGTGAAGTTAGCAGCTTGCGGTAGCCTACCAGTGACACCACCCAGAGCAAGCGCAGGTCCTGAAACCACAGTTTGAGTTGTCCCAGACCTGGCATTTCAGCCTCGTTTCTCATGTCTAGGGTGAGCCAGGAGATCCAGGACCTAAGGGGAGCATCGGGAACCGGGGTCCTCGTGGGGAGACGGTAAGATCGCCTTGTGCACGGAGCCCCGGCTGCTGCTGACTCTGCTGAGATGCTCAGGGAGCAGGGAGCTGGGTCTTGGGCTGGGCTGGGCTGGGCTTTGTCATTGTTGCTTGGGTTGGTTCCACACAGAGACAGCTTGATAGCTGTTGCTTATGTTACTGGGGATGTGATTGAAAATAGTGAAACTTGGTGCTTATGAGTTTCGAAATACTTCTTATTTCATTAGAGGAGTAGTGAATAAAGGCAGTTTTTCTAGATTTTTTTTTTTCTGAGGAGTGAATGTGGTGGTGTATTGACCCTCGAACCACCTTCATTTCAGGTCTTGCAAATGCTTTTCAAGTCCGACTAGATGGAGCTTTTCTGTAATGAAACAAATGTCTTTGGTTTAAAATGGAGTGAGCTTTGGTGAGATCTCAGTTCAGATTGAAACAGTTTGTTTTGAATGAGATATGAAAGTGAAAGTGTTAGTTGCTCACTCGCGTCCGACTCTTCGCGATTCCATGGACTGTAGCCTGCCAGGCTCCTCTAGCCATAGAACTATCCAGGCAAGAAGACTGTAGTGGGTTGCCATTTCCTTCTCCAGGGGATCGAACCCAGGTCTTCTGCATTGGCAGCCAGGTTCTTTACCAGCTGAGCCACCAGGGAAGGAATGAGATATTCCAGAATGAAAATTCTTACTTTGAGAATTCATTTAAAAAATATTTAAAAATCCTCTAACTTCTCACTTACAATGATGCTGTAACATACATTTCTATCTAGGAAAAAAAATATCTCCAGTACGTTGGGAAGTTTCCTAAGATGAGTTATGACACCTGAATACTATATACATGGGCTAGGTTGATCTGACCCGTGATCCCAAAGCTTGAAAATACTTTTCTTGTGTTTGTAATTTCTCTATAGTGAGTGGCAGTTTAAAAATCCATTGCTGTTACTTAGTCTTAGAAGCAGAAGGGGAAAAAAGTCAAACTTTAAAATCTACTCAAACCATTGGAAGAAATCTCTTCCTGATTCTGTTTCTGTTAATTGGGGCAACAACGCTTTAGCTGTTTAAAACTGTAAATTAACTAAGGAGCATGTTCTGTGTGTATTTTAGAGATATTACTGTATATTTCATGTACATCTTCTGATGCTTTTGAAATAATGAAGTATCCAGTTTGGAGAGACCCCCCAGGAGAGAGTGATAGGGACAAATTTCTGAGTACAGGGAAATGGGTTTTGGGAAGAAAAGAAATCTAGAGGCATGACCTGGAAGGAAGGTGAGGGGCACCCAGGAGAGGGGAGCAGGGGCTGAGCCAAGAAGACTCAGGAAGGTATAGTTTGAGTCCCATGTTCTTTCTCTGAAGTAGAATCAAAGACTCTTGGGGCTTCCCTGGTGGCTCAGTGGTAAAGAATTTGCTTGCCAATGCAGGAGATTCCTGGGTTGGGAAGATCCCCTGGGAAGAAAATGGTATACTTTCCTGGGAAATCCCATGGACGGAGAAGCCTGGTGGGCTACAATCTATGGGGTCGAAAAAGAGTCAGACAAGCCTTAGCAACTAAACCAACAACAAAGACTCATAGACCCTTAGGTCAGGGCAACCTTCAGGAGTGCTATCAAATCTAAGATTTTCTGGCTCCGTGACTCTGGTTCTACATCCAAACAGCATCGTTGCCAATAGCTTGTAGCAGTTTTTTACATTGTAGTCCACGAAGCTCACCCGCCAATAGACATGGTCTAGTTTGCACTGAAGGATGGGTGGGTATAGGAACTTTTCCCTGAACTGTACCTTATCTGATGCACTGCTCAGGGCTTTAGACAAAAAGGTCATAGAGTGCCTGACATGGGCTCCTGCAGTAAAGCTGTCTTTCTACTGTTTCAGGGAGATGATGGGCGAGATGGAGTTGGCAGTGAAGGACGCGGAGGCAAGAAAGTATGTGTCTGCCATGGAGTCTTGAACTTCTGACATGTTGTAGTTTTAAAGATTTATCTCGCAAAATTTAATTGTAATATGGTGAACTTTTTCTCTTGGTGACTTTTCTGCTTGAGAATAATTTGTGTTAGATGACTTTAAGTTGGGACCCAAATGTTGAGTCATTTATTTATCTTTTATAGGGAGAAAGAGGATTCCCTGGATACCCAGGTCCAAAGGTAAGCATTCCCCTAGTGGGTAAACATCTTCATTGTTTTGAATGAGTCTGATGGGACCATGGCTGAAGGTCGCCATACCTTGGGTCTAGTTGTGGGTCAGACACTAACAGAGTGACCCTGGGAAAGACCCAACTTCTTGAAGACCCTCCCTCATCAGTCAGATGAAGATGACAATATGCACTTGAGGTGGTGCTTGTGAGGATTAAATGAAATGACACTGCAATCAAATATAAACCTTAAGATGCTATAATCTATATAATGCTGTCATTAATGTGAATTCTAAGTTCAATAAGCTTAGACTAAATCTGCACTGGTAACTCAGTGGAAAAGTCCATCAAAGTCCAGCCAAACCCATTTGGCTGCCCTGGGAAATGTGGTTCAGAGGTCCCCAGGGACCTTTAGCTGGACTTGCCACTCCAGAGCTTAATGTGCTGCTTCCTGGCTGTCTTCCCAGGGCAATCCTGGTGAGCCAGGGACAGACGGACCCCCGGGACCCAAAGGCATCCGAGGCCGAAGGGTAAGTTTGCCTGCCCCTTGGTTGAAGGTGGAGAACCGGAACCCTCGTGGTAGCAGGCCTGGACACTGAAGACTCCATTGCTTCTTTCAAAGTTACCCTTCTTCACTTGTAACCCGACTGGAGATTGTAGGGGTGGGAGTAGAGGAATCCTAACCCTAGACTGACATCCTCCTGACCCCCTGCAGTTGTGTCAGTGCTGTCTTTGTTTGGTTCTGCTCCCCTTGCAGGGAGGCCTGGAGGGCCCCCTCCTCTGATACATCTTGAGGTCACTAGTCCACAGTCCACTCCATGCATGGCACCAGGGGACTCAAGTCTCGGAATGAGTGACATTGAAAGTCTGTGTGGACACAGTCGGTCATGCCCACTGGATGTTGCAGACAGGATTTCATGAGATGCACGAAGTGCTTACCAGGGTTCCAGGCTAGGCTGAGCAAGGCTGAGACCATGTAGTCCCCGTCTCCCCATTGTGATAAGACTCCTCTTTCTTAAGCTACTTTTTGTTGTGTATTTTTCTCCCTAGTAGATGTTTACTCATCCTCTTAAGATTGCACTGAGTCTTGAGTTAGCAATTTGTGACCTAGAAACAGGTAAAGGCTTCTAACAGGTATTTTTAGCTTAAAATACAGTTAAATTTGTCACAATTATCCTGTTAATTTGCTCAGTGAGGACATTCAAACCAGATCATTTACTGCTCTTGATGGAGTTTGAAAACATTGGATTGGTTCTCTACAATCGAAGAGTGAGCTAATGATTTGTCAGTTACTGATTTCTTACGCATCCATGGTGGTCTTATTAAAGGTTCTCAGGCCAGCATCTTCTCCCCTTGACCTGCCAGAGAACAGAGTTTGGGGAGATGCACTCTGTTTTGTTAGGGCCCCTTGTCCCTACACTGAAGGTCTCTTGAAAGGAGAGATTCCTCTTGGTGATGGGGGACGTTGGACAAGATCACATCTACCATCCCGTCCAACTGTAGGAACTGAGAATTCTCCATTTTCTGTCACAACTGAGCCATGTTTATTCTGCTTCCAGGGAAACTCAGGACCTCCAGGGATACCTGGACAGAAGGGAGACCCCGGTTACCCAGGGCCATCTGTAAGTACCTACCCATCCCCAGTCAAGCTGCCTGAGGGCTGGGAGCCTTACACATGGGCCTTGAAAACTTTCCACTATCTCTTTTCCTTATGAACGAGTTGTCTGCCTGTTTGTTGTTTATTTGCTGTTTAACCAGTTCCCTTTTGATATCACAATGAAGAAAAGACTTTTTGAATTTTAGAGTACCAAGACAATGGTAAAGCAAGTTTCATGCGAAATTCTGTAATCCAGGGTGTATTGCAAGTTGCCTTTAAAATTTCCTAGTGTAGGTTTTGAGGTTTGTGTAGAGGGCAAAGAAAAGTAAACGCATCTGAATACTGCTGGATTGCATCTTGAGGAGGGCATTTAGTATAGATCTCAGTTTGGGGGAGACTCCCTTTGGGCTATAAAATCCCCAAGGGATTCATATTGAAACCCCACTAGTGACCTGCCACCTGGAACCATGAGGGTGCCTTTCTCCAGCCCTTACACATCCTTCATTACAAATGTCTTTGTTTCCTTGCTTGAGCTTCTCCCTGTACTGTCTCCTAACATTGAAATTGATGAGGTTCAAAGAAGAGTGGGGAAGATAAGGCAGGAAGGAAGATAGTTCCTGGAAGGACATGTTAAAAGGTTGGGCTGGTTGAACCCAGGAGAAGAAGGCAGAGTCAGGGGTTTAACTGAGGGGAGCCTTTAACGGGTGATGGTCAGTCCAGTGACGGGGAGGCGAGCAGGCGCAGCTGGACGGAAAGATGCTGGCTAGCCCGCCAGAGGACGGCCTGACCCTCGGCAGCCACACGCTGGGAGGAGATGTCGAGGGCAGCCGTGGGTGTATCCTGGGGGTGGAATCCAGCCAGGATGCTCGGACCTGGAGCCTCAAGGTAGCTCTGCTGACTCCCGGGTGTCCCTCCTGCGACCAGACATAGGAAGCCTAGGGGTGGAGTGGGGGGAAAGGCAGATCTTTTCTCCTGGGAGAAGTGGCGTTTAGACTCAAGCTCAAATGTGTGGTTTACGCTAATTTATGGTGAGCATCCTGGTTTCCAGGGTGTGGGGCTGTTAACCTCAATCGGAGATACTTCCGTCTCTCTTTTGCTCCTGGAGCAGTTAAGTCAAATTTAGAGGGAGAGCCTGTGAACGATCAAGGCCAGCCAGGGACCACCTCACTTCCTCTGTCATATGTCTGTGGGCCCCGGACTCTGCCTCTGTGGGACGCTCCACACCTGCACGTGTGCGGGGTCTCAGCTGCCCATCCTTGTTTTGCAGGGTTACAAAGGCAGCAGAGGCGACTCAATGGACGTAAGTTGCTTGCCTGCTGCATGAGCCCTTGCCCTGTGAGCCTCCTGTCCGCCCTCTTACATCTTCTCTCCTTTCCTTTTTCAGCAATGTGCGCTGGTCCAGAGCATCAAAGATAAATGCCGTAAGTACGCTATTTTCTGCCGTCTGCACCGCGCTTTTATTCTTGCGTGTGGACTCTGTGCCTGGTGGACGTGGCTTTCACGCTCCTCTGTTCTTTTCCAGCTTGCTGTTACGGTAAGTTGTTTCGATGACTGGACTTCCTTCTGAGGGAAGCAGAGACCCCTTGTCCGGTAAGTAGTGTGTCTGTGAACCGCCCCCACTTCCCGCAGGGCCCCTGGAGTGCCCCGTCTTCCCGACGGAGCTGGCCTTCGCCTTGGACACCTCCGAGGGGGTCACCCCGGACACGTTCAGCCGGATGAGGGAAGTGGTCCTCAAGATTCTGGATGACCTGACCATCGCCGAGAGCAACTGCCCGCGGGGCGCCCGCGTGGCCGTGGTCACCTACAACAACGAGGTCACCACGGAGATCCGCTTTGCCGACTCCAAGAAGAAGTCCATCCTCCTGGACAAGATCAAGAACCTGCAGGTGTCGCTGACCTCCAAGCAGCAGAGCCTGGAAACTGCCATGTCCTTTGTGGCCAGAAACACATTTAAGCGAGTGCGGAGTGGGTTCCTGATGAGGAAGGTGGCGGTGTTCTTCAGCAATAAGCCCACGAGGGCATCCCCGCAGCTCCGGGAGGCTGTGCTCAAGCTCTCAGATGCCGGGATCACACCCTTGTTCCTCACAAGCCAGGAGGACCGGCAGCTGATCAACGCCCTCCAGGTCTGTGTTCCGGGCATCTTGGGCTCTGAGAAGGCACTCGGGCATATCCGTGCCCAAATCTGGGACTGGTTTGCACCCCACAGCTTCTCAAAGCGTCTAGATAAGGCTGGTATCCCTGCTGGGATTTCTAGAACAGTCTAATGGCTCTGCGCTAGCGGGACATCCAAGTGCCTGTGACTTATTCCCACTGGGTCGCTCCTCGAATCTTGGAAGAGATGCTCCCAGGCTGACCCTGGGAGCTCTCCCTCCGCTAGGGAGGTTCTCCAGACATCAGCGAGCCAGCCCCCAGACTGCATCCCTGTTCAGGCATTTCTCAGCCAGGCTGCCATCTAACAATTAAACAAATCATTTAAACAAAGTACAAGGAAGCCTTAGCTTCTGCCTGTGAAGCAGCTAAGTACTCTCTTGTCATTTGCTTAAATGATTTGTATAATTATTATAATGGTACATATATAAAATAATTGATTAATGAATCAATTAACCCTTGCTCAATGCCGATTCTGGTTGTGCTGTCCAGGATGGGTGGGTGATGGTCAAGAAGGGAAACAGCGGGACCAGGATCTTGGCTCTAGTTTTCGTTCAGTCACCTTCTGGCTTCAAGTCACTGAAAGTAACATGGCCCTCCCCCTTACCACTCTGTGGCTCAGGTTTCTCAGCTGCAACAGATGCAGAGGGGTGAGCTGCTCTCTAACAACTTTCCTTCCAAACCAAGTATTCATTCTATGGTTTTATCACTGCCACGTCAGCCAGGGAGAGTTGGGTCACTGGTGCCATCTCTCAGGGTTTGTTCTGCCAAACTTCAGGCCAGTTTGGGCACCAAGTACTGGGTTTGGGTCTCTGCCTTGGGTTTACGAGCTGTATGTTCCTATAGGGTCTCATGTATGTACATCTCCCCCTTATGAGGGCCAAGTGATCCAGAACCTTGCATGTTCCTTTTTATCCGTCTATTTACTGGCTTCCCTGGGTCTTTGCTGCTGTGCACGGGCTTCTCATTGCAGTGGCTTCTTTTGCTCCGAGGCACAGGCTCTAGGTGAACAGGCTCAGTATTTGAGGCACACAGGTTTAGTTGCCCTGAGGCATGTGGGATCTTCCTGGATCAGGGATTGAACCTGAGTACCCCTGCCTTGGCAGGTGGGTTCTTAACCATTGGACCACCAGGGGAAGTCCCGCCATGAATGTTTCTCAAAAGCACAGTTTCAGGCAGCTCAAAAAGTCAATTACTCATTCATTCAATTATTCACAAAATAAATCAATACTGATGGTGTGTCAGAGGCTGTGATGGGCAGGACTTTTTGAATCTTCTGGAAGTGATCGCTTGTTTTGTTATTAAATCTCTTTCTGGACCTGGGCACATGAAAGAGGGATGGAGCCAACAATGGCTAGTTGCTATTATTGTTGCTAGAAATAACAGTTAACATTGAGGTCCCCGCTGTTTGCCGGAGGCTATACCAGCCACTTTCACTTCATTACCTAATTTAATCCTCCAAATAGCTTCATGAGAATCTACCATTAATCCCAGATTGCAGCAGAGGAAACTGAATTGCAGAGAAGTTAAATAACTTTGCTTCAGGTCCAGCAGAGAGTACAGGAGAGGGGTTTGAACTCGAGCTCATCTCATTGGAAGAAAACCTATGCTTTTCTATTATAATCAGTGCCTTCCTTCCTAACTCCACTTCCTAAGAAAGAGAAGTTATTAGGGGGTTATTTAATTGATGTGACTCTAATGTTTTCTTCAGCTGTATTCTCAAATGGTAACGTATTGTATATTCCTCCTGAACATTTCTTTTTGTTTAAACCAGATCAATAACACAGCGGTGGGTCATGCCCTTGTCCTACCCGCTGGTGGAGACCTCACAGACTTCTTGAAGAATGTCCTGACTTGTCACGTCTGCTTGGGTAAGGTGCTTCTCCAAGAGGAAAGCCTGTCCAGCTGCAACTGCAAAACACACCATCCACAGGGGGCAATGAGTGAATAATCACCATCTGTACAAAAAGGCTGAGTTAAATGAAGATTCAGATGGGCCTGTATTTATCAGTGTAAATGCTGCATATGTAGTTTCCGTGCTTGAAGCTGACTCCCCCAAAACAGAGCCTCTTTCTGTTAGGAGAGCGTTGGCTTCCATAGGTCATAAAGGAGCAAGTGGGCTCTGCTTATGTTTTGACCTTGGAGTCCAGAATTTAATAATCTGGCTTTGTGGTTTTTCTGAAAAACACTCTTCAAGGAGTGGCAAAGAAGTAAGATATTTTTCCTTCCTTCCCCCCCGCCTTTTTTCTCTTTCATTTGCCAAAAGTGTTAGCTGCTCAGTCGTGTCTGACTCTTTGAGATCCCATGGACTATAGCCTGCCAAGCTCCTCTGTCCATGGGATTCTCCAGGCAAGAATATTGGAGTGGGTTGCTATGCCCTCCTCCAGGGGATCTTCCTGACCCAGGGTTCGAACCCAAAGCCATATTAAAAAGGATTTTAGCTTACTGATTAGTTTCCCCTGGTAAGTGTTAGGTGATGAAAAACTGAAATCTGGCCCCGATAATGTCAGCAAGGTATACATAGGTTTCTACACTATGTGACAATTTTAATGACTCCAGACCCTCTGAAGACTGATGTGTAGTTTCTCACTGTGAGAGTGACAGAATAAACAGGCTGCCGCTCTTTTTTGCAGACATCTGTGACATTGACCCATCCTGTGGATTCGGCAGCTGGAGGCCTTCCTTCAGGGACCGGAGGGCAGCGGGCAGCGATGTGGACATCGACATGGCTTTCATCTTAGATAGCTCCGAGTCCACCACCCCGTTCCAGTTCAATGAGATGAGGAAGTACGTCGAGTACCTGGTCCGACAGCTGGACGTGAGCCCGGACCCCAAGGCCTCCCAGCACTTCGCCCGCGTGGCAGTGGTGCAGCACGCGCCCTACGAGGCGGCGGACAATGCCAGTGTGCCGCCTGTGAAGGTGGAGTTCTCCCTGACCGACTACGGCTCCAAGGAGAAGCTGCTGGCCTTCCTCGGCAGCAGGATGACCCAGCTGCAGGGGACCAGGGCCTTGGGCCGCGCCATCGACTACACCATTGAGAACATCTTCGAAAGTGCGCCCAACCCCCGGGACCTGAAGATCGTGGTGCTGATGCTGACGGGCGAGGTGCAGAAGCAGCAGCTGGAGGAGGCTCAGAGAGCCATCCTGCAGGCCAAGTGCAAAGGCTACTTCTTCGTGATCCTGGGCATTGGTAGGAAGGTGAACGTCAAGGAGCTGTACAGCTCTGCCAGCGAGCCCAACGACGTCTTCTTCAAGCTGGTGGACAAGTCGACCGAGCTCAACGAGGAGCCCCTAATGCGCTTCGGGAGGCTGCTGCCGTCCTTCGTCAGCAGTGAGTCCTGTGTGCCCTCAGCTCCAGGGACGGGACCGTGGGTTTGGGAATGACAGCTAGTGTGCCCCGTCGACCTGTCCATTCACTCAGCCAGTGTCCATTGGCATCTCCCATGTCCAAGACACACTGGTAGGAGCCGGGGTTGCAGTGGACACAGATAGGAATCCTGCCTTCACTCACTTGTTTGTTCAACCAGACTTGACCAGGCTCCTCCCAGCCATGGACTGTGCTCCTGGGGCTTAATGGTTGAGGCAGGCAAAGGGGTCAAGTGCACATTTATTAAGCATGACACTAAGTATGTTGGTACATCACATTGAAGTGTGTCCTGAGGGGGACCAGGGAAGCTTCTAGAAGGAGCAGAGTTGATCTGATCTTACCCCCCAACCCCACACTTGGCTGCTTCCGAGCCCTTGCTGTTGCAGCTCTCCCTCCTTGAAATGCTCTCCACCCTGCTTCAGCAGCCAATCCACGTTCATCTTCAAAGATGCCCCCCATGTGCCCCTTCTCACCGGGATGCTCCCCACTCCCAAAGCTTGGGCATCATTCATCTGCGTGCTGTACTTGGCACATCTGTTACGTGGCCTCTTGTCATTCATTTCTGGATCTGTGGTCCCCGTAGACTGCACGTCCCGGAGGAGGTGTATCATTCACCACTGCCTTGTCCAGAGTCAGCAGGAAAGTGTCTTACAGACAAGGGAGCTTTATAAAGTATACACTGCACCACCACTCCCCCCAAAATCTTAGGGGAAAAAATGTAAAGCAAAGCCAGGCCAGCAAGTTCACGCAGTGGTCACTGTGCCTGTCTTCAGAAGGTTAAACACAGAAGCTTCGTTAAATAGCATTGAGAAAATGTCAACAGTAATGTCGACAGTGCAAATGTTGATTCTAATTTGATGTTCAAGAGCTTGGAGCTCGCTTAGCTATGCACTTGATTTCTCTTCTATTGCTGTCTTCCTGCACGCTGAGTAAATGTTACTTTTAACCTACTCACCCAAATATTGCCAAATAGAAGATACTGATTTAAGATGCTTTATGGACTAAGGACCGTCATGCTTCATGTTTCATATCACTGGAGTTAGATCATCTGGAAGAATGAATTGATTCAACAAATATTTATGGACTACCTACTGTGTGATCCATTTAACTCCTTAGCAGAGTAATTTTAATTTATGTGTGGTTCACATGCACTTTAATGTTTTTTTCCTGTTTTTCTCTAGGTAAAGATGCTTTCTACCTGTCCCCAGATATCAGGAAACAGTGTGATTGGTTCCAAGCAGACCAACCAGCAAAGAATCTCGTGCAGTTTGGTTACAAGCAAATGTGAGTGATTATAATAAGTGTCTCAGAAGCTAAAGTGCTAGCGGGCATGCACAGGTCCATTAGCCAACAGATAACTTTATGGGGTGAGGATGTTGAAATCCAGAAAATGTGACTTCCCAAAGGTCATGTGGAGCATTTCAGGAGAAGAATCTGTTGTCTCCATTAGTTTTTGCTGTGTAACAAACTACCTGAAACTTAGTGGCTGACAATAACAACTATTTAATTTGCAATTCTGTGGGCTGGTGGGTTTCGTCTGGGCTCAGCTGGGCAGTTCTTCTAGCCTCTAAGGGGCTCATTTACATGCTTGTGATCAGCTGCTGGTCGGCTGTGGACTGAGGGTCTAGGGTGGTCTAACGTGGGTGACTCGTCTCTGCTCTATGTGACAAGCCTGGGTTTGTGCCCAAGGAGACTGGGCAGGGTTCCAAGAGAGAAGATGAAAGTGGACAAGGCCCCCTGAGGTCCAGGCTGGACCTGGCACACTGTTACCTGTGCTCCATTCTACTGGCCAAAGCCTGTCCAAAGCCAGCCTTGCTAGATTCAAGAGTAGGGAGCTGGACCTGTTGGGTAGACCTGTCACATCACATTGTTAAGAGCATGGGTACAGAGAAAGGTGGGCCATTGGGCCATATGTCCAAACAATCTAACTGATGTGCAGTGATTTCCTATAGAAGGGTTAGACACATGAAGCGAAAAATGGACTCCAGTCTTCTTAAAAGGATTAATGCTGTACTAGCATAGGTGATAGTGGTGACCAAAGGAGGTGACATGTATGATCTCCTGGAAAGAGCCATGTGAGGTCTGGGGGGTGGGTAGGGCTGCGGTGCTCATGGTGATGCTGACCGCTCGGCAGATGCTCTGTGGTCTTATGTCCAGCGCCATCGTTGATGCCAAATCCAGGAGCAGAGAGGAGGGCAGTGTGGCCAATGTGACAGGGGGGCTGCAAAAGGGGGACATGGTGACAGGAACTAGGGCCAAGCACTGTGTCAATTCATGCCCTCCAAGAGAGGATAGAGTGTCACACTTTGGGGAAAAGGGAGGTTTTGACTGTTGAGTCCAAACGAGATGCAGATTCGAAATAGCCTTGCAAAGTGACTTCCTGGCTTCTCCTGGCTGACCCTCAGGTGACCTCTTCCTACCACCCTTACGTACTTCTCTCTGCACCTCTTAACTCCTTCAGCTCTTGCCTTTGTCCCCAGAGGGAGCACTTTATGTCAGCCTCAGTTCAGTTCAGTCATGTCTGACTCTTTGCAACCCCATGGACTGCAGCACGCCAGGCCTCCCTGTCCATCACCAACTTCCAGATCTTGCTCAAATTCATGTCCATCGAGTCGGTGATGCCATCCAAACATCTCATCCTCTGTCATCCCCTTGTCCTCCTGCCTTCAATCTTTCCCAGCATCAGGGTCTTTTCTAATGAGTCAGATCTTCGCATCAGGTGGCCAAAGTATTGGAGTTTCAGCTTCAGCATCAGTCCTTCCAATGAATATTCAGGACTGATTTCCCTTAGGATGGACTGGTTGGATCTCCGTGCAGTCCAAGGGACTCTCAAGAGTCTTCTCCAACCCCACAGTTCAAAAGCATCAATTCTCCGTCGCTCAGTCTTCTTTATGGTCCAACTCTCACATCTATACATGACTTATTGGAAAAAAACATAGCTTTGACTAGATGGACCTTTGTCAGCAAAGTAATGTCTCTGCTTTTTAACATGCTGACTAGGTTTGTCATAGCTTTTCTTCCAAGGAGAAAGTGTCTGCAGTGATTTTGAAGCCCCCCAAAATAAAGTCTGTCACTGTTTCCATTGTTTCCCTATCTATTTGCCATGAAGTGATGGGACCAGATGCCACGATCTTGGTTTTCTGAATGTTGAGTTTTAAACCAACTTTTTCCCTCTCCTCTTTCACTTTCATCAAGAGGCTCTTTCGTTCCTCTTCATTTTCTGCCTTAAGGGTAAAAGCGTGGTAAGCCTGGTAAGTTGAAAATCATTCCTAATCCAACAGTGACCCTCCTCTGGTGCTGTGATGTTCATCCTGCTTGATCTAGGTCCACAGGTTTTATTTTTCTAGCCTTTTAATATGATCTGTCTAATTTCCCTAAAATATCCCATCACGTTGGCTCAACTTTATCTTTAGGAAAACAGAATGAACAAAGCAACCTAGTGTTTGAAGTTTTATGATATTAACTTGAACAAAATATACTGTGTATGCCATATAGCATGACACTTCTATAACAATAATGATCATCTCAGCATAAGAAATGAACAAAATTGGGTCTGTGCTGTCGTGTCTGCTGGTTATGTCGTTATTCTTTTTAAGGATTCAGAATAAATTAATAAATTGTGAGAGAAACAACCACACACACAGAAATTAGTACAAACAAAAATACACAATGAATACTGGGACTGAACTTATACGTCGACTTTGTAGTTTCCCAGCTCAACACAGCGTCTTGTTGAGGGGATACCTTCTTATAATGAGAGGAGCTGTTAAGGGATCTCAGTTTTTGGTGTGTGTTTTTCAGTTGGTCAGTTCTTATGATTAGCTCGTTGTTGTTCAGTTGCTGAGGCGTGCCCGCCTCTTTCTGACCCTGTGGATTGTAACATGCCAGGCTTCTCTGTGCCCCACTATCTCCCGGCATTTAGAGTATTATTTAGATATTATTTTATTTTTATTATTCATTATTGACAAGTATTATTATAATGACAATATTTATTTTTGTTTCCTTACCCTCTCCCTGGTTTTATTTTATAAATTGAAAATAAGATGACAAGTATATTTATAGTACAATTGAGGTTTCACTTTTAATAATTCTGTTTTTTATAAGCTGTTCAATGTCTTTTCTGTGGCACAGATCCTAAAAGGACAAATTTAGTATATGTAATATCTATCAACTACTGCATGTGTTTTGCTGAGCGAGCAAATTTTACATAGCACGTGGAATTATGTCTTTGTCTGTTTTAAATGGCAGGAGAAAATATGTATGAGTCAAAATAACATTTAATATATTTTAACAGAAATGTTCCGAATAATGTTACTTCAAGCCCTACATCCAGACTGGTGACTGCAACAAAGCCAGTGACCACCACCAAACCAATAACAGTGGTGAACCTGCCAGCCTCAAAGCCAGCTGCCATGAGACCTGTGGCTGGGAGATCCGTGGCCACCAAGACCGAGGCCACCAAGACTGAGGTCACCAAGCCCGTGGCCACCAAGATCGACAGTGCCAATTCCATGGCCACCAAGACCGAGGCCACCAAGACTGAAGTCGCCAAAACTGTGGCCACCAACACTGAAGTCGCCAAACCTGTGGCCACCAAGACCGACAGTGCCAATTCCATGGTCACCAAGACCGAGGCTACCAAGACTGAAGCTGCCAAACCTGTGGTCACCAAGGCTGAGGCTGCAAAACCCATGGCCACCAAGACTGAAGTCACTAAGACTGAGGCTGTAAAGCCCATGGCCAACAAGACTGAGGCCACCAAACCTGTGGCTGCAAAGACAGCCACAGCCAGACCTGCAGCGGCCGTGAAGCCTGCAGCAGCAAAACCTGCCCCTGCCAGACCCCCGGCTGCTGCCAGATCCATGGCCACGAGGTCCGAGGCCCCCAGGCCCCAGGCAGCCAAACTGGCTGCCAACAGGCCCGCCACTGCTAAGCCCGTGGGTAAGAAAGCCGCCAGCTTGCGCTGTTCTCATTTATTGTGTCCAGGGTTTGTCCCCAGAGCCTGTTACAAAGCAAAGCAGACCCAGTCCTTGATCTGGGATCTGACATCTAGATGAAGAATCTTGAAAGGTGCTGATATGAGCATGGAATTACCAGAACATCGCTTATTTTCTATATTCGAAATCAATCTTTCTCTCCCCTGCCCCACACCCTGGAGACTGATGAGTTCCATGCAAAGAGGAAGTGAAATAAAGCCCACTGCCTCTGCTGCCTGTTCTTCCACTCCCCACCCTAACCCCACGCCTGCATCAGGTGAGCCCGGCAGTGACCCATTCTCTCTGGGATTTAGCATGTGGCCGTCCCCCACCCCGGCTGGAGGTGCAGTTGTCTTAGGCTAAAGGGATAAGTTCTAAGCCGATGTAGAGTTTTAGACCTCATTGAGGGAGTAAGAGAAGGATAAAGCCTGTTGTCAGCTCTTAGGAGGTGAAAAAAATGTTTCTAGGCTTTAGTTCTGGAGCCAGACCTCCCTCCCTTAGAATATGACCCCCAAAGATCTGGATGGAGCTTTGCAGTTAACAAGCTTTGTCCCCGTTGTGAAGCATGTACCCACTGAAAGGAAGCCCAGGCTTTGTGCTGTGGCTACCTTGGGGCGTTTCGTTTAGCAAAGAGGAAAGTTAGAGCCAGATGATCAGTCTGTCCCCACAGGCTGGACTGCATGCTAGTACCACCCCAGGGAAGAGTACATTCAGCCTGGATTAGATTATCAGGGGCAGGTGGGCTTCACAGGACTCAGACTGTGTTGTTTCATTTTTCCCTCAAAGAAGACACTTAGAAGTTCCTTTGGAGTCACAAACCGAGTTGAAAAGTGAAGGCAGGATGTATGTGCTCCTGAAAAAGTGGACACTGTCTTCATTTTATGAACAGAGAGAGAGCAGGGATTCCTTAAAAGAATTTCAGATCATACCCTGAAGTTCCATGATGTTTATTTAATAGACTGTAAATTATGGGGCTTATTCTGTCTTGAAGATTTCAGATTAAGCACGCTGGACCGTGCATTTTCAAAGTATCTTCTTAATTAGATTTTCAACAGGGGGGAAAAAAAAAGGTAGTTTTATGCCTGGTGGATGAAAGATGAGATTTTTGATTACTGTGAATTTCACATTTCACATATGCTGGTAGTTACATCGTCAGTATTTTAAGGAGCTTAAATGAGAAATTATTCCTCTGCCTCCCCTAAGCTTCAGATCAACTGTCTACTGGTACATCTCTTTCAGATTTCATCTCTGGCCTATGTGTTACAGTCATCTAGGGTTTTACTTTTTATCAATTAATTTTAAAAGATTTTTTTGATCAAGATCATTTTAAAAACAGTGTATTTATTTAATTTTGTCTGTGCTAGGTCTTCGCTGATGCCAGGGCTATTTTCTAGTTGCAGGGAGCAGGGTCTCCCCTTGAGTTATGGTGCGTGGTTTCTTACTGTGGTGGCTTCTCTTGTTTCAGGGCGTGGGCTCCAGGTTCACGGCCTTCAGCAGTTGTGATGCACCGGTGTAGTAGCCCCTAGGCATGTGGGATCTTCCTGGACCAGGGATTGAACCCGCGTCTCTTGCACTGACAGGCGGACTCTTATCCACTGCGCTACCAGGGAAGGTCCTAGGCTTGTATATTGTGTCTCACGCTCTCTACACTGTTCTGTTCTGCAGTGAAGGTGCCTCGTGAGGTCCACGTGTCCGAGGTCACAGAGAACAGTGCCAGGCTGCACTGGGAGAGGCCCGAGCCCCCCAGCCCTTACTTATACAACCTCACTGTCACCTCGGCCCATGATCAGGCCGTGGTTCAGAAGCAGATCCTCACTGTCACAGACCGCGTCATCGGGGGCCTGCTCCCTGGGCAGACTTACCACGTCACGGTGACCTGCTCCTTGAGGTCTCAGGTCAGAGCCATCTACCAAGGCAGCTTCAGCACGAGTAAGTGCACGGTCGCCTTTAAGGATGGTCGGTACTCCTCTCTGCACAGGATATCAAACGGGGCGGTAAAGGGAGCAATTCTGATTCATGGACCTTGTCCTGTAAAACAGCAACAAGGTTACAGTGAGATCCCACACGTCCTGGTTGCACCCAACTTGATAAATTAACGAAACAGAAACCAGGGTTCCTTGTGAACTGTTACCCTGCCTTTGGGGTCCTGGGCTACTTGATGGAGGAAACCTGATCTGTGTGGCCCGAGTGTGGCCCCTTCCCAGGGAGGAAGAAATATGCCTGTGGGACCTGGCTGGCTCTCAGCCAGCTGCCGTGTCTGAGCGTCATGTTTAGTGAATGTGTTTAGTGAACGGAAAACACCCTGAGTCACGCTCCCTAGGGAGTACCAGGGAGCCCTTGGAGTCGCACCATTCCAGAGGCACAGGACGTCCTCAGCCCTGCAGAAAGGGCACCAGCGTGTCCCTCCCCTGGGCCCATGGGGCCCTGCTCTGCCCTCTGCTGTGTGGGCCCGTGGGCCCTGTGCTGCCCTGAGGTTTGCCCGTGCATGCTTTCCCGGTCTCTGTTCAGTACTCATGCCCCACCCACCAAGTCCTCCTGGACTCCACCCTCACCCCGACCCTTCTCCACCCCTGCTGCTCCTGGGATGTGGAGGGGGAGACCCCCACTCTTTTCTCCTGGGCCAGTGTCATTCACATCAAGGAACTACAGTTGAGGACAGGCAATTCTCATCCATTACCATGCAATGCAGGCAGATGCGAGTCCAAAGACCATTCAGCCCCAGGGCTCTATTTCCTAGGATGGAAACAGCAGAGGTTATGTGGAAACTGTAAGGATGTGTTCCAAGTTCAGAGCTTTTCTCTGTTTGCTTGTTGAGATGAATTGGGCATGCAGACAACAGACAGGAGTCATGTGTAAAGACTTCTTGGGTCTCTGTGTTCCAGTGGCCCACCCTTACCTAAGACGTGATCCAGAAAAGCAAGCCTGTCTCAGGCTCTAAGGGTTCCTAACCCCTTCATTTTCCAAGTGACTTACTAGGGGTGAATCTTTTTGTTTTTCAGAGAAAATTCAGCCTCCACCTCCACAAACAGAGCGATCAGCTTCTAGTGCAACCATCAATCTAGTGGTGAGCGCAGACCGGCTGGCTGGGAGTAAACCAGGTGAGCTGTTGAAAGTATTAGGTGCGCTGCAGCACCAAGACAATGTTCTTGGGACCCTGCTGGCAGGCGCAGTGGTTAAGACTCCGTGCTTCCACAGCAGGGGGCGTGGGTTTGATCCCTGGTTGCGCAGCTAAGATCCCATGTGCTGTGTGGCGAGGCCAAACATTAAAAACAAAAGCAGAGCTAAAACCAGAACTCCATGGCCCATTCACACTTGAAAGGACAAAGTCCAATAAATAATACTATTAAGAAAAAAAGAAAGAATTCTTCCAAACAGTTTAATCTGCCGGGGTTCTAATTCTCAGACCAGGAGTGACTTGTATGGAGAATGTTCCAAAGTGGCCCTGTGTGGTCCATCCTGGCCTTAACTTCCATATTCCAAGTTCCAAGTGGTGACTTACCTTGCCTGTCCCGAGGTTCTTAGAAAAAACTGACCGCGGGCGGCCTTGGGGGACTGTAGCCAGGAATTCAGGAGCCCCTTAGTCATTTCCCCGGTGCCTCATCTTGGGACTGGAGTTTATTTGTGGTCTGTGATGCAGCAAGGTATAAGGTTTCATCCACTCAGTGATTTAGTTTAATAAGAAACTACTCAGAAGAACACGAGACAGCTCAGTTTGGAATCCATGAAATACGGGGCTTTGGAAGTGAAACGCAGGATCAATGCTCTGGTCCCAGTTTCCTCAGCACATACCCTGGCTTAATCTAGCCTGCCCTTCTCTTGGGCCTGAGCCGAGTGTGTGCACGTTCTACGTGAAATCTGTGACAAGTTAGATGTGTTTCTGGAAGTGACAGCTGTTTCTTGTTTTTGTTCCTGGGCAGTGGAACTCTGGGCGACCCATAGCCTCTCATCCAGGGGAACGTGAGCTGTGATTGTTCATCTGTGGGAAACCAGTTATTGAAATGGCCAATATGCTTTGCTTAAGAGTATTCTGCCAAAGATATTGGTATTAATTCCACAGTCAAAATTCCATGGGATTTAGATATCTTATTGGTTTATAGACCCCAAAGCAAAGGGTTTGCACTAATTATGGGGACAGTTTGTTAGTTTTGAAATTAATCTGTTGGCTCCAGAGGATGAGATAGTTAGATAGCATCACTGACTCATGGATATGAATCTGAGCAAACTCTGGGAGATGGTGAATGACAGGGAAGCCTGGCGAGTTGAAGTCCATGGGGTGGCAAAGAGTTGGGCAGGATTTAGCCACTGAACAGCACAACCTATTGGCCCCAGTCAGGAGGAGGAAGGTGTATTTCTTTACAAAGTTTGTTTCTGTTATGGATTAGGGTGAAAGGCATTCTTGGGTGCTGAGCTGCTTTCGTAGATCCTAGATGTAAAAGCAGCTGTGCTTTCTGTCTGTCCTGTATCATCAGAAGCAGTGGCACACTTATTTTTTGAGCTGCCAGTGAGGATTGCCCATTTCACTCTTTCCATTGTAAATTTTAAAATGATCCTTGTTTCTCCATCTCATCCTATTTGCAGAGTCTTCATCCTAGCTCACCTGCGTTTAAATGAAACTGGGTGACTTCCTCCTCCACACCTCCATGTCTTTGGGCCTGCTTGGAAATACAGGTCTTGATTCTTTCAGTTGATTCTAGAGGAGTCTTGTCTGTTACTAGAATAGTATCTTATTCCACTGATGGACTTTCCCCTGTCCATGTATACATGTGTATATCTACATCTGTATTTTCACATTTGTCTATCATCTCTTAATTCAACCATAACCCATAATGACCTTTGGCATAAGGAGTTATTAGAGAGAAGATAATGAAGTCAATACAGGAATTACGAAACTATTACATACATAGATGTTTAATAAGGGTCAACAAACCAACTACTTATGACGCTGCAAAACGTTTCAAAATACTTTATATTTGGAAACAAGTTTAGGAATTGGTCTGTGATAGAGGTTGTTATTCAGCTGCTAGGTCGTGTCCGACTCTTTGCAGCTGCATGAACAGAAGCACGCCAGGCTCCTCTGTCTCCACTGTCCCTCGGAGCTTGCTCAAGCGTGTCCATTGAGTCAGCGATGCCATCCAACCATCTCATCCTCTGTCACCCCCTTCTCCTCTTGCCCTCAATCTCTCCCCGTATCAGATAGCTATGTGATCTTCAGGCTCCTTTGGCATTTCCAAGAAATTCTTTCCTGATATAAATTTATGGGAATAATTCAGAAATTCGTGTTTCATTGGGTAATTAAGTTTCAACTTCTTAAGAGTTGTGTTAAAAAACTTTATAAAAATTTTCAATGTTATGACTTTTAACTTAGACTAAAAAAATGGCAGTAAGGATGTGGCATGATGGTTTGAGATGTAGAAGAAAATTGAAGCCTCAATGCCTCTGATTTTTTTTTCTTTTTTTGTTGTTGAAGAATAGTTGGATTACAATTTACAATGTTGTGTTAGCTTCTGATGTATGGCAAAGTGACTCGGATATACATATATATTCTTTTTCACATGGGTTATTATATGATATTGAATATAGTTCCCTGTGCTAAATAGCAGGATCTTATTTATCTATTTTATATATAGTAGTTTGTATCTGCTAATCTCAAACTCCTGACCTACCTCTCCTCCCCTGCCTCCTTTCCCCTTCGACATCCATAGGGTTTATAGGCTTCTTTTCTAAGCCTGTAAGTCTGTTTCTGTTTCATAAGTTCATTTGTGTCATATTTTAGATTCCACATATAAATGGTATCATATGGTGTTTCCATTTCTCTGACTTAATTCACTTAGTAAGATCATCTCTAGGTCCATCCATGCTGCTGCAGATGGCTTCCTTTCACACTGTTTTTTGTGGCTGAGTCATGTTACATTGTACGTATATGTACCTCATCTTCTTTATCCATTTCTCTGTTGATGGACACTTAGGCTGCTTCCATGTCCTGGCTGTTGTAAATAGTGCTGCAGTGAACATTGGGGTGCTTATATCTTCTCAAATTAGAGTTTTTTCAATCCCTTTGATTTCTGCTCATAATCAAGGGACCATGGATCTGCTTTTGTCTCTGCTCTGGGGGTTCTCTGCAGCCCTAGCCCACCCAACATGGTGCTTGAGTTCAGAGAAACCATAACAGACCCACTAGGATCTCACCAAAGGTAGGGGTCAGGACTGATGACGTTCTGACTTCAGAGTCCCTGAGATCTGTGCATATTGTTGCCACTCGTTGGTAACTTCACCCCTCATAGAGTGTGGGGAATGCGAAACTTCTAGCAAATTCGATGCTTCACTGAGAGAAAATAATTAGGAATAAATTGCACAGGGAGATTTGGGGATGTGTTTGGTCTTCTTATGTGTGGTCCAGAAGGGATAAGAATATATAAACAGTGTTGAGTTAATATAAACAACACAGTCTTCAAACAGGCGTCTTGCTGGGCTGTCTTGTTTAAGACCGAGTCACAGATTCAGAAGTAGGAAGGTGTTCTCAATCCGCACCTTCAACGCTTAGGTCTCCTCTCTTCATGTGACAGAAAGAAAAGAGATGTTAAAATCGGGCCTTGTGTGTCGTTCAAGGTGATGAGTGGTAGTTAGATTTCTATGAATCCAAAACCTTTCTCCTTCCTCTGACCTGTACAGAACCCTCAGCCCCAGGACCTGAATGCTGTTTCACGTGTGTGTGTGTGCACATGTATGTGTATTTCCCCCCAGTGATTCAAGTCAGTCTGAAAGTATAAATTACTTGCTCTTCTTAACAAGCTTCTGCATAACTGGTCTCTAGCCCACAATTAACGAAACAGTGCTGTGCCTGGAGAAATCACTTAGTAAACATTTGTTCGTGAACATAGGAGTTACACGCGCGCGCGCACACACACACACACACACACACACACACACCCTGTCTTGAAAGCTCTTCTTGAATTGATTTAATTGGATATTTACTTTAGAATGTATAAATTCAAAATGAGTAAACAGATCAGGAGATGGAAGCTTGCTTTACTCCCTCCCAATGCTTCTCTTCCCCCTCTCCCATATAATTAAGGCGTTTTAGAAATCTTTCTGGGGGTAAAACATTTTAACAATATTCATGTTTTGGCAGAAAGGAAAAAGGAGTAACAACAAATCATTGTTTATAAGTAACTTTGCAAGTACAGTAACTGTATTCTTCCTCTGTAGTTGTATGTATATTTCACACCTAAATATCAATTGCCACAATATGCATTCTTTCTGCAAACCTGTATTTTCTAGACAATTCAGGCAAATATCAGTTTTAAAGCTAGCATTTATATGTGTACGTGAATACAGTTTGATTCTTTTTGGTTTTTGCAACACCAGTTCATTAGAAACATGGTTTGTGCTTGCAGAGATGTGGCCCTTTCTTGTATAGTAAATGCTAGACCCTTTTGTGTGTGTGTGTGCCTTTTTCCCCTCATGAATGAGAGATTTACTAGGTTTTGATTCTGTCTTTGGGAAATGAGTTTTGTCCTAGTTGACCACTCTGGGTTTTGGGAACACGGTGACTAGTGTTTGAATCTGTGCAGGAACCTGTGGCCCCAAATCCTGTGAAATGAAGTCTCTGATCCATGGCATCCAGTGAGGGAAAGAAGACTGGACAGAACTAATATCTGAGCTTTCGTTGGCGTTTGTTAATGTTTGCCCCTTTGGAAATTCACATTTAATAGATACTTCTTTACCAGAAGTGTGACACGGGCCCAGAATGTGAGGACACCCTAGCGAAAGGATTCTTTGTCTCCCCTGACGAGGCCTGGCCCTGTTTTGCGTGGAGTGTGAGGTGTGGCATCAGCGCGAGATGAAGTGTGAGTAAGGCATCAGTTTGAGACGAAGGTTGACTACAGCAGCAGACCGACAGCATCATTACTAACGTTGAGGAGTCCAGGCTTTGCAGTACTGCACGATTCCATCCTATTGCATTTTGTTTAAGACGTGTTTATTTATTTATTATTGGCTGCGCTGGGTCTTCGTTGCTATATGTGGGCTTTCTCTAGTTGTGGCACACGGGGGTCTGTTCTTCTTGCGATGTGTAGGCTGCTCATTGTGGTGGCTTCTCTTTCTGCGGAGCACGGCTCTAGGTGTGTGGCCTTCAGGAGTTGTGGTGCACGGATTTAGTTGCTCCGTGGTATGTGCAACTTTCATCGACAGGGGATTGAATCCAGGTCCTCTTGATTGGCAGGCAGATTCTTAACCACTGGACCACCGGGGAAGCCCCATGATTCCATTTTAAATGGGTAATACTTTTTTTTTCTCAACAAAATATAACAAGCCCTGTGAGAAGAAAAAAATCCCCGCCTGATTTTTGCTTTTCTCAGCATCTAAAAAAAAACACACCCACTTTTCTGGGATGCATTTGCTGCCTGAAAATGGCATTTAGTAGCAATTAAATGAATCTTTCAGTGATTATCACAGTCTTAAAAAAAGCGTAGACTATGCTCGGCATTGTTTGTGGCATGCTTTGTTCCTGCTGGTTTTGAGGACAGCGTCCTCAGACCTTTGTTTAGGTTTCTGTCACCGTCTCTCTCCCCCTCCTCTTATTTTTGGCTGAAGAAGCCTTGGAGAGATATTTTATATGCATGTGGTTAGTAAAGCAAAGACTCTGAAGGTTTTAAACAGCAACAAATAAAAAGACCTCAGAAAATTTGCTTTTTATAGTAGTAGAGAATGAATCCTAAATTATTGACCTAGCTATGTATGAAGAGATGTTTTAGTGCGGAAGGGAGTCAGATAACTAACAAAATGTGTCGAATTCATTTTAGTTACTCTGGAAATTAGCAGTCTGTGGAAATGACCATATTTTGTCTGAGCAGGCATTCCTGGGTCAGTTACACAGCTCAGAAGGAAATAAGTTCACTAATGTTTTGCTGACTTTATTGATTCTAAGATGCACAAATTTTCCCATTGTGGTACTTCTGAAATTGAAATGTGACTTGAAGTTGATGACGTGTTGTGTCTTATTGGCAGCATTTTTTCTTACTTAGTGGAATATAAAACAATAGTGAGTCTTAAAATTAAGGTATCTTAGATTTGACGAAATCCAGTATTTGTGTGTTCCACCGGGAATATATCACATTGGCTGCCATGAAATGATGTGATGTAGAAAATATATCACTTTATGTTGATAATAATTTAAAGAACTATCTTAACCTCACAAGTTGAGGTACATTAAATAGCTACTAATATTTTCTCTCCTTGGTTGAAGAGACATAGCCATCTTCAAGGCTGTGTGTTTATTACTGCATGAGAATGTAGCTAAGTCAGCTACCATGTTTGAATCATGAGGGGTCCCCAAGGGCATTTGGCATTTTTTTTATTATGAAGCATAAAAGTCTTATGGAATGAAACTCAATTGGTCAAGACCTGAAACTACATTTAACATGCAGCTACAACTACATTTAAAATAAAGTCAAAAATGCAAAAAATATTTTCTTGGTAATTCTCAGTCAATCAATACTCAAAATATAGACATGGAAAAGTTTTATTCATTCCAGCCAATTGTATCTGCTTCAGAGGTTTGGAAGCACTTTATGTCATGTCAACAATGTCTGGTCCAAAGGCAATTAAACCTTCTTGTTTTGAAGCCATTAAACTAATAAGGAACATAATTGCACATGTTTATATCTGCACCATAAACACTTTCTACTCCTCTTAGCCCCTACAATTTTGCTTAATAAAGTACTTAAATACTGATAACTTGCTGGCTTGAAAAATGTCAAAGATGATGCCTTTAAAAATGCTACCTTTAGACACTGTAGAAATCTCAACTGATAAAAGACAAGATTTTTCAATTTAACATGTTTTCAGTTTCAGATACCTTTTTCTAGTAATAAAACAATAGATATTCATTGTGAAGAATTCAGAATGTACAGAAAAATGTTAGAACATGAAACCTCCCATTTTGATGCTTGAGAACCTACTGTATAGCTCAGAACCTATTAAGGAACTCCACTCAGTGCTCTGTGGTGACCTAAATGGGAAGGACATTCAAAAAAGAGGAGATATATGTAAATCTGTGGCTTCCCTGGTGGCTCAGATGGTAAGGGATCTGCCTGCAATGCAGGAGACCTGGGTTCGATCCCTGCATTGGGAAGATCCCCTGGAGAAGGGAAAGGCTACCCACTCCAGTATTCTGGCCTGGAGAATTCCATGGACTGTATAGTCCATAGGGTTGCAAAGAGTTGGACATGACTGAGCAACTTTCACTTTCATACTTTTCCGGGTTTGATCTCTGGGTGGGAAAGATCTCCTAGAGAAGGAAATGGCTACCCACTCCAGTATACTTGCCCGGAAATCCCATGGACAGAGAACCCTGGCAGGCTACAGTCCATGGAGTTGTGAGTCAGACACAAAAATATATATACTAGAGCTGATTCACTTTGCTGTACAGTAGAAACTAGCGCAACATTGCAAAGTAACTATACTCCAATAAAATTTAATTAAAAAAAATAGAGAATCCCAGGGTTTTGTCTTTGAATACTGCTGAGGCCCACGTTAATTTATTTCTCTTGGTTCTTTAAGTGTCTGCGTGTCCAGAGTGGTCGTGTCCTGATAGTCCATTAGTAAACCTTACAGGTCTTGGCAGGAACTCCTGCTGCAATAAAGGATGTAGAATGGCAGAGCTGTGGTTTAGTGCTGGAGAGCGAAGGTGAAGATCTGGGCCTCTGAAAAGTCTGCAGAGATGCTGTAATTGTGGGGCCACTGTCCTCCTGTGGGGGTGACAGCCCCCCCCCCCAAAGTCACCAGGCAGCGTCTTAGACCAATTCTGAGCTTAAATCCGATGCCTGTAAGTCTGGTCCATTAAGGCTGACCCAAGCTTTGGTTTTCTACCTGGAGACCCCTGTCTTTTCTTTAACTTCTTGGTACCAAGCAGCACTGCAGAAGCTCACCACCCCTGCCACCCCTGCAGCTGGGGAGAAGGCCCCTGGAGATGTCAGCCTGGTGTGTGTGTGGAGAGGGGAGCAGTGATTCACACGTGTTAGTTACATAAACAAGTCGTGTTGTCCACTCCAGGGGCTTTTGTTTTATGTTTTTCAAATCTGCAGAAAACAGTCGATATTACTATTAATGCATCTCTCTCCCAGCCCGATCTAGAGTTTGCCAAAAAAACCCTGTAAACAGAAGTTTTACTGTGTGTGAACTGTAAGCTTTTCTCTCCAGGCATGGTGGAAAATGTAGCTTTCGCTCTGCAGCTGGGCTATATCAGAAGCATGCATTTAAAATGCATTCAAAACATAAAAGACTTCCTTAACTGGCAAAAGAACGCTTCTTTGTCTTCAAAATAGCTTTACTAGGTGACATTTTCGCTGTCGTGAGTTTTACATCAGTGTTAGCACTTCTTTTGGCTTGTTAACTTTGGCTGGTCACAAAGTTAGTAGCTACACACACGCTTGTATGCATATACGCACATACTCATAAAGGATTTTCTTTTCCCACTTTGACTTTTGTTTTTCATCAACTTGGCTTGTAGTGAAATGGAGACTCTTGTTTTTGAACAATGTTCTGACAGAATTTAATTGCTATTTTGCCAAGGAGTAGAAAACTCCAAAGTTTTAAAATTTAGGTTGCTTCTCTGGGGGCTGAGCGTTGAAAGAACCGTAGGCTATCTGACTCAGTGATTGGAAAGGGGAAAACAAGTTCATTTCATCTGAAATCATCCAATAATAGCTGCCAACATTTGAGATTCCAAGTGCAGTCTATGAAGCCCTTTTATTGATAGGACTGTATTTATTGCTCTCAGAGCTGTAGGTGATTATTATATCCCCCTGACAGTAAGAAGGTCGAGGCTCTGGAAGGTTAAGGAATTTTTCCTTCTGGAAATGCTTCTGCTTTCTTTTTCTGACAGCACTGGGATTAGACCGTCAGCTCTTCGTGCGAGGAGCAGAGTCACTTACACACTCACATTAATCCTCTTTCCCCATCTTGTTCCTCAAGATATATGTAAGTTGCCAAAGGACGGTGGAACCTGCAGAGAGTTTGTGTTAAAGTGGTACTATGATTCCGTAACTGAAAACTGCGCCAGATTCTGGTATGGAGGCTGCGGTGGAAATGAAAACAGATTTAATTCGCAGGATGAATGTGAAAAGGTTTGCCCTCCTGGTAAGTGATTCTGATCGTGGTTTTTGTCGATAAAGGATCCAGGCCAAGCATTCATCTTTTAAAGATATTTAATGATAATGATGCTGATAGATGTGAAAAAGAAGGTAAATTGGATTTTCAGATGAGGAAGTTGTACAAATAAAATGCATGGTATTCATTTTCTGAGTTATTATTATTTCCTAAAAGCATGCTTGTAATTTTACCAAAGAGGAAACATATGGCTAACCACTCCTCACCCTTTAGAAATATTCCTAAGCTTCTGGGACTTTCTTGGCAGTCCTGTGGTTAAGACTCCACGCTTCCACTGCAGAGGCTATGGATTCAACTCCTGGTTGGGGAACTAAGATCCGACATGCCACATGGTGTGGCTGAAAAAAAAAGAAATATTACTAGGTTTCTGTTATTCATAAATATTGTAACAGAAATGATTATTGGAAAATAATGTAATGAAAAATGAATAATAACCTCTATATAGTCTATGTGCTAAGTCGCTTCAGTCATGCCTGACTCTGTGTGACACTATGGACAGTAGCCCTCCAGGCTCCTCTGTCCATGGGATTCTCCAGGCAAGAATACTGGAGTGGGTTGCCATGCCCTCTTCCAGGGGATCTTCGTGACCCAGGGATTGAACCCATGTCTCTTATATCTCCTGTATTGACAGGTAGGTTCTTTACCACTAGCACCACCTGGAAGCCTCTATATATATAGTCTGCTGCTGCTGCTGCTGCTGCTGCTGCTGCTAAGTCGCTTCAGTCGTGTCCGACTCTGTGCGACCCCATAGACGGCAGCCCACCAGGCTCTGCCATCCCTAGGATTCTCCAGGCAAGAATACTGGAGTGGGTTGCCATTTCCTTCTCCAGTGCATGAAAGGGAAAAGTGAAAGTGAAGTCGCTCAGTTTAGTGACCCCATGGACTGCAGCCTACCAGGCTCCTCCGTCCATGGGATTTTCCAGGCAAGAGTACTGGAGTGGGGCCATTGCCTTCTCCACTATATAGTCTATTCACGTTTAAATAGTCTTGCTTCCTCTAATTAATAAAGTTGGCAGCAAGGCCATCTGATAGCTCTATCACGTTAGGCAACTTGATTGATAATAAAGTCACAACAGCTACACAGAGAGTCTGGGGCCAGTGCCAAACAGGAGTGTTGGATTTGCTTAACGGCCAGGCGGGTAATGCCAGGAGATAGAGAGAAAGGGCTCAGAGGACACAGAGAACCCCAAAGTCCAGGCCAGGAAACTCCAGAGGAGCCGTTGAAGGAAACGAGCTGTAGGGTGAGACTGATGGTGAAAGCCAGAGGCCGTGGACCATTTTCACGAGAAACATGGTATTCTTTCGGGTCAATAATGTGACTTTCCCCCCCTCTTCTGCCCTTCCATCCTCACCCCCTCCCCACCCCTCCATCCATACCCAGTGCCCGTCAAGCAGCCCGGGGTTATCGCCGCGATGGGGACCTAGGCGTGGCCGACACATACCTCTTGAAGAAGAAGGAGTCAGCCGTCGCTGGTCATCTTTGTAGAAGCTCTGGGTGTAGATCCCCTCGCACTGTACCGTTCATGCTTTGATTTACACCCGAACTTGGGAGGAAGCCTCTGCCACGTAACCTATCAATATGGTGCTACATGTGTCTGTGGACCTGACCCTCTTCGTCTCCGGGCAATTCCATCGCACACTTTGAACGTTGTGTAACCGTTACCCACTGCTGGTGTTTATGTGAACGTTCCTATAGACTCAACTTCCCTCTGGAGTTTCACGTTATGCCTCTTTCAGGCAAGTGTAAGATCTAGAAGATAACCCCTGACTTCACAGCTCCCCTGTATACTTCTGCTTGGTTCGTTTCCTCGCCTCTTTATTAAGCATGACTTTAGATGGAAAGCCTGTGTATGGAGAAGAAACAAGAATCCAACTTTTTCATTCTCACCCACCCCCCCACTCCCCGCCAATCTCCTGAAATAGATTTCGAGCTGATTTTCTTTTTCTAAAGCTTCTAACAAACTAGTTAGAAGGAAGCAAAATCCCTTAATCTTGGTGCACTGTTGTGGGACCAATGCCTTGATTAAAGAATGAAACAAAAGCCACGATAGAGAAGATTTGTTGGCATTCCTCTAATGTTGTGTGTGTGTTAAAGAAAATTTTTTTTGTGCAGGGGGTGTTTAATTTTAATTTTAAAAATTTTAGGAAATTTATACAAAGAAACTTTTTAATAAAGTATATTGAAAGTGTGGGTTTGGCGTTCTTGGTTGTGTTGATTCTGTAGCATCTGTCGTCAGAATCGCCCCTAGGCCGGGGGAGTTGGGCCCTATCCAGGTGCACAGTCTTGCATACCAGCCTGTGACGTCCAGTGAAGGGCAGAGATGCTCTCTATCAGACAGTGCATGGGAGACCCGGTGGGGCCAGCCCACTTGCCCTCCAGCGCTCCATGACCGGGTGGATCATGGTCTTTGCTTAGGGTTCCTGGAGTCTCCCTGGTCTTAAGAACCAGACTGGCCTTCATGCTCCCCTCTGACTTGTAGTTGTGTCCCAGAGACGTGGTCTCCTCCACTCCCTCTCTAAGATAGCTGCTTCCTGGGGGCTCTGCTTCCATCCACAGTGGCTGAGAAGTGGGAGGTCGCTGGCCTAGGACTCCCCATCCCCTTTCTGGAGTCTCAGACAAACCATAAAGTATCTCTTTCCTTTAAAGACCCCCTTTCTGTTTTCTCCAGAAATAACAGAAGAAACAAAGAACACATATTTAGGTGTTACCTCTATTCCACTTAGGAAGGAAAGTGAATTCCTATGATGAATCACAAGGGCACTGACCAGGGCTTTTGGTGGAGCTCTCGGGACCTTGGGTGAGGACAGAATTGCTTTATGGAAGATGGGGGATGGTTTGTCATTGATAGAGGTGCTGATAGAGTCTGTTGATAGAGGTGAGAGAGGAGGAGTCAGAGCTTGTGAAGAGCCATGGAGATGGATGGAGAGAGACTGGGTGGTCACAAAGACCACTCACTCCTTGTGATTTCCACCCAGATCTTTAGGTTCCATTTCTAAATTCACAAACACACTCAAAGCGAGCACATTTGCATAGCACCTGGAGGAAGAACTGAGCTTTGTCCCTGAGTACATGTGACAGAGCAGGTAGGCAAAGTCAGGGATGGAGGGAAGGACCGTATGGACAGAGGAGACCCCTGCTGGAATCTGCAGGAATTCAAGGGAGGACTTGGCACTTCACAATCCATGACGCTGGGGATTTGAGTTTACCTGCAACTTGCTGGGATGGAGAGAGCCCAGTTGACCTTCAAGGCAGCTTTGGGGGGAGCGGTGATTGCAAAACTTTGAGGACTCCCAAGAGGCTCTCATGGTTGGGGGTCCCTGGACCACCCCTGCCCTCTAGGACACACTGCCTGCCTCTCCATCTTTGAAGGGCCCTCCTTTTAGCCCAAGGCCAAACGAAATGGAAGGACCAAGAGCCCCGTGATGGCCATGATATCCAGAGGGACGTTCTCCTAGGGTGAAAACTGTGGGTTCTGTGCCTTTCTCAGCCAGCCAGCCCAGAGCCCTCCAGCCCCAGAGGATCACCCCCCTCCATAAAAACTGGTCTGCCTGCCTCCCCTCCAGTGTATAGTCAAGCCAAGTTCATTACATCCCAATGGAGCAAAGAAACATTTATAGTGGGGGTCAGGAAAGGGGCCCTCACCGGAGTAGTGGACTGGACAATCGGTGTGCATTTCCTGGGACTGCCATAACCAAGTACCACAAACCAGGCGGCTTCAAACAACAGAAATTCATCCTCTCACAGTTACGGAGGCTGCAAGTCCAAAATCAAGGTGTCAACAGGGCCATGCTGCCTCGGAAACCCATAGCACAATCCTTCCTTGCTTTTTCCTACTTTCTGGTGACTCCTTGGCTTGTAGGCATGTGAGTCCCATCTCTGCCTCTGTCCTCACATGACCATCTTCTTATAAAGATGCCAGTTAAGCGGGACTAGCATGTGTGTCTGCCAAGTCGCTTCACTTGTGTCTGACTCTTTGCCGCCCTCTGGACTGTAGCCTGATGGGATCCTCTGTCCGTGGGATTTTCCAGGCAAGAATACTAGAGTTGGTTGCCTTTTCTTCTGAGATCTTCCTGGCCCAGGAACTGAAGCTGGGTCTCTTACGTCTCCTGCATTGGCAGGGGAGTTTTTACCACTAGCGCCACCTGGCAAGTCCACATGAGACCAGGGTGTATAGCCTCATCTCACCTAACTATATCTGCAATGGCCCTATTTCCAGATAAGGTCAGATCCTGAGGTCCTGGGGGTTAGGGCCTCAGTGTATCTTTTTTTGTTGTGTGGAAAGAAAGAAAGTGAAGTCGCTCAGTCGTGTCCGACTCTTTGCGACCCCATGGAATGTAACCCACCAGGCTCCTCCATCCATGGAATTTTCTAGGGAAAAATACTGGAGTGGGTTGCCATTTCCTTCTCCAGGGGATCTTCTCGACCCAGAGATAGAACCCGGGTCTCCCACATGGAGGGCAGACACTTTACCTTCTGGTGGGTGGCAGGGGACACAATTTAAGCCATTCACAGTTTTAGGGGCTCCAATTCTAGCTCCCACCTCTGCTATGTAGAGGCCCTGCCAACAGGAGGGCAGCAGCTGCAGTGAAGAGTGAGTTCTGCCCATTTCTTACCAGCCCTGGCTACTGAGACAGTGGCTGCGGGATCCTCAGGCCGGTCCTTGTTCATTTCACACCCGCATCCCGGATGCTGCTCAGATCCTTTCCCCTGTGGTCCAGCGCCAGCTGTACGCCCTGCCCAGATGACTGGAGAAGCCCTGGGCTCATCCCCGCCCCACTTCCTCTTTATTCTCCACGCTGGAGGGGTTTTCTGGGCTGGAGCTCCGTCCTGGGCCCCGGAGGTGAACTTGGAGCTGACTCCCTGTTGGTCTCCATTGTTCTCTCTCACCATTCCCCCCTGCCCTGGTCTCCCTTCTGCCGCAGGGTCCCCTGCTGACTCTCTCTTGGAGTGCAGGTCGTTGGTTCTCTGGAGGAAGCTGGGGGGCCCTCTCCTGGGCAGTCTGGCTTCTCTGAACCTCCTTTTCCTCCCCCACAACCCCTCCTGGGGCTCACCTTCCCCACAGACCCTCAGCGCTAGTGTCTTTGTGCAGGAATGCAATCTCCTGATAAGCAGCGGCAGCCAGTCAGCTCGGGTCCAGCCAGCTTCTCAGGTCACTTAATCCACAAGAGATTTGCATGACCTTGCCACGTTGACTGCCACACCCCTCCTTTCACTCAGCCAGGGGTCAGGGTCCTAGGGGCCCAGAGGTCAGGCCCATGGTCACTTGAGAGCTGGCTTCTGGCCCCTGACTTGGTGGTGGTGGGAAGGAATGATCAGACCCTGGTTTCCAGTCTTGAGTGTTTCTCTTAGGGCTTTTGGATGGGAGCTGGTCCCCATCAGCAGGGATAAGGGCTGGTCCCTGTGGACAGGTGGACGTCCCTTCCTGATGCCACTGAAGTGGGTCCCTTCCTTTCCCCCCAGGAGGTGAGGGAAGAACACAGTGTCTTCGTAAGCACGTCGTTGCCCCCGAAAGGCGCCCGAGCCCTCCCCGGGCCCTCGTCTGCGTCACCAGTGACTGGGGCTGCCCTGCAGTCACTCTGGGCGGGGTCCTCAGCCATCAACTCTGGGAAATAGGGTCCCCCGGGCACCTGACATCAGCCTTTTGCAGGAACCTGAGCAGTGGGGCGCTCTGAGCCCCAGACCCCCAGTGCAGACTGAACACTGCTCCCCCCACCCCCCTCAATGTCCTGGGAGTGAGCCTCGGCACCCCAAGGCGCCCCATGAGTGTGTGTGTGAGCCTGCCTCAGCACGTGTTAGTGGCAGGCTCCTTGAGGGGATGGGAGAAGGCTTGTCACATGTCCATGGTTTGACTTCACACGCACGCTCTTGAACAAGCTGCCTCAACCCCAAATTTCCCCTCCCCCAGCCGCCACCGCAAGTCTCCCTGTCCCTTCCCTCCTCCAGCCGCTTAAATCCCCGCCACCCTCGCAGCAGGGTTCAGATCTTCCCCTTGGTGGGAACGCTTAGACCGAGAAAACCTGAGAGACGGCGGAATGGTGGACCTCTTGTTTCCTGCACGGTACACAGGGGCTCCGTTCACGCATCGCATTAGAAATAATCAACTTTACATATGGTAAAATGCATCCCCTTCTGTGTGTGGCTTGAAGAGTTCTGACAAACGAATACACACAGGTAACCCTCACCATGCGCATGACGGTCATCATTCCCATAATCCCATACGGCAGTCTGTACGTGTACATGAATAGCATTTGACGTGTTCCTGACTTTTCTCCCAATAAATCTACAAGCAGAGATTTATCCCAAGGAAACAGTCAGCGACGCACAAAAATTTATGTTCGGGGATACGGCATTATGTGCGATGACAGAGATGTATTAGAGATCATCAAAATGGCCGACAAGAAAAGGATGCTGAACCAACAGAAGAAAAACACAGCTGTTAAATATGTCACAATGCAGGCAAATGGTCCTTGCAATTAATCAATTGATGTATATGATACAATGTTAAAAAAGATACAAATCTGTATATTTAGTATGACACTTTCATATCTATGTGTACATGCACGCATGCATACTTCTCTTTGGCGAGAAAAAAAATACAATAAAATTCAAGCAGCAGTTATTTCTGGTGTGGTGATTTAAATGTTCTTTAAATGTTTCTACACTTAAGTTTTTTCTAAAATAAATATGTATTACTCTCATCAAACAGTTGTTTTAAAATTGAATTATATACGAATGACACTATTTGAAAATTTTAATTGCTTTATAACCTGTGTTGTGTGGATGTACTTAATGGCCCATCATTCATTCATTCATTTACTCCTTTGTTCCGTAAGTGTTTACTGAACATGTATCATGTGCTAGACCGGGTCTAGGCACTAGAAATGCAGTTCTGTTGGAACTGACCTAGTTGGGGGAACCAGAAAACATAAATGCAGCTATAGAATGTGAGAAGGTGGGGGAGAGAGGAAGAGAAAAACAGCCATGGCCGCCTTTCCAATTCCCGTGGTGCCATAGCATGTAGGGATGCCCAGAGAGAGGAAACGTGGTCTTTGGGAGAGCTTAAACGAGGCCGCACACGTCACTGCAGCCACACCTCACACCCACACCAGGGGCGCTCAGATGTGCAGAGTCAAGCCCGGCTGGAGGGAGGGCCGCCGTCCTGGGGACCCCATTCGGCTGCCGGGTGTGTGCCCAACTCAGCTGCGGCACTTTCCCTTCCCAGCGTCCAGACCTAACCTTGAAGGTGCATTTTACCCCAACATTAGTTATAAAAAGTAGAAGACTCACGAATGGGTTCAGTTATCCCAGATTTTCAGTCTCACATGAAGATCCCATTTTCACATAATTCTGTCTTGTTAATGGAGACAGTTAATTACACTAATTCATATGACAGCTGAGCACATTGTATGTGTTCCTCTGGGCTTTTAGGGTGAAGTAGAGAACAAACCGGACAGGATCCCTGACCATGCGGGGCTTATGTCTTCCTGGTGGGAGACACACAGAATGCAAGGACAAAGATGACGAAGTATCAGTTCCATTCAGTTGCTCAGTTGTGTCCGACTCTGCGACCCCATGGACTGCAGCATGCCAGGACTCCCTGTCCATCACCAACTCCCGGAGCTTGCTCAAACCCATGTCCATTGAGTCGGTGATGCCATCCAGCCATCTCATCCTCTGTCTTCCCCTTCTCCTCCCTCCCTCAATCTTTTCCAGCATCAGGGTCTTTTCAAATGAGTCAGCTCTTCGCATCAGGTGGCCAAAGTATTGGAGTTTCAGCTTCAACATCAGTCCTTCCAATGAACACCCAGGACTGATCTCCTCTAGGATGGACTGGTTGGATCTCCTTGCAGTCCAAGGGACTCTCAAGAGTCTTCTCCAACACCACAGTTCACAAGCATCAATTCTTCGGCGCTCAGCTTTCTTTATGAAGAAGTATATGCAGAATCTAAAAAAATGATACAAAAGAACTTATCTACAAAACAGACATAGAGTCACATATGTAGAAAAAAATCTGGTTACCAGAGGGTGAAGGGGGGAGGCTAGGCTGGGAGATTGGCATTGACATATACACATGAATGTATATAAAATTGGTAATTAATAAGGGTCTACTGTATGGCACAGGGAACTCTACTCAATGGGAAAAGAATCTAAAAAAGTGGATATGTGTGTATGTGTAACTGATTCACTTTGCTGTACAGCAGAAACCAATGCAACATTTTAAATCAACTATATTCCAATGAATATTTTTTTAAAAAGAAGCAAAAGATGGACTTGTGTTTCAGGAGGTGAGCAGGCTGTGGGGCAGGAGGCAGGTGGTGCTGGGCTGGGGTGGCCACCATGTTTCAGTCCTGGGAACACTATGGGCCTCGTTGAGAAGGACATGGAAAAACACCTGAAGATGGTGAAGGAGGCAGCCAAGGGGGAAACTGAGGAGAGAGTTTGGGGCAGACAGGGTCCTGAGAGCAAAGGGTGTTCATCAGATGGAGGAGAATGCCATGAGCTTGGCTGTGTTGCATGAGAGGAAGGAGACTGGGGGACCCTTGGGAGCCCAGATCACCTGACTAGTGACATGGAGCCATTGTTTAGCAGCTCCATCCAGGTCCTTGACCTCTCCAGGATCCACTGGTTGCCGCATATAGACGAGACGTGAGAGCAACGAGGAGGTGACACCAGTGATGGGGCAGCGACATTGGTGAGGCTGTGGCAGAAGTTCACGTGAGAGGTGGTGGTGACAAGGACCAGAGCAACAGCAGAGAGAATGAAGGGGGGGCTCCGGGGACACTGTGGTCTAAAACATGCAAAAGCTGGTAGTAACGTGGAGCTATAACCAGCCCCCCTGTTAGATCATCCGTCCTAACTTTGATTCAGCAAAGTGTGGTCCCAGCTGCAGGACTTCTGCCCGGAGACACCTGTGGACCTCTTTCTGAAAACCGTTGTTTGCCAGACTGGACTCCACATCCTCACCCCCGAGCTGTGGCATGCCCCTGATTCGAGCGTCCACCTAATGCTTTCTGGGGGAGCTGCAGACAACCTCCAGCCTGGCTGTGTGGATGGAGGTGGCTTGCCAGGAAAGAGCACCTGTTTAGAACTTTGTGAGCAACAGCTAAACTTCCACTAGGGTAATGCGCTGAGGTATGGGGCTGTTCTAGAAGACAGTATAGTCTTAGTGAACAGCATTCCTTTCTGTGCAGTAGAGCCGTGTGCCAGGCTTCACACACGTTATCTCAGGCCATGCCGTCTGGTAGTGGTCACTATACTAGCTGTCCCGATGATGAAACAGAAGGTCAGCATGGCCCAGGTCACCCAGCTACGACCTAACAGAGGCTGCATCCGAGAAAAGTCTTTGTGACCCAGAAGCTCTCCCCGAGTTCCCAAAGACGTGCTGGTTCCCAGGGGACCTTCACTCTCGTTCTCCAGGGGCTCTTTGGCAGGACGTTGGTCCAAGTTCTGGCTCCACATCTTCTTCCAGCACAAACTTTGCCCTTCTCGGCGCACTTTACAAGACCTTCTGTAACACTCGGTGGAAAGAAATTCTCTCTATCCTTCCCTTTTCCTTTAACAACAGTTTTCCCATCATTCTTTTCCATTATCCAGAGCTGCTCTGGCTCAAGAAGGACTCAGAGAAGCTGGACATTCCGGGCTTGTGCCTGGTTCTCTGGGGCCGGGTCGTCGGGACATCTGCTTGGACGGCACTATTAGCACTTTTCCATCATTTCATAAACTTGACTGCATTGGCGAATAAAGTGCCTCCCTCACCACCTTTAGAACTGTCTATGTAGTTAAAAAAAAAATCACAAAGAGTTTGAATGGGTGCCAGTCTTTCTGTAGGAAGCCAAGATCCCAAACCTTCAAGATCAATTTGAAATTCTCCCCTATAGCGATTCAGTTTCAGGGAATGGTTCAGATTTTGCTGCCAAATTTCCCTTGCTGTCAGATTTCCAGCTGGACCTGGCTGTCTGTCAGGAGCCAGGTTCTCTGAGTCCAGCCATCTGGGCGTGGCTTCCGGAGAAGATGGGCGCTGCTGATGGTGCTGAGCCCCGGGGCCCTGGCCCAGGGGTGTCCAGGGGTCCAGGCCTGCTCTAGATTTAGCTCAGGCCTGTGGTCTTTGATGCTGCCTGTGCCTTCTGCCTCCCCCTGGAGCTGAGACGCTGTCCTTCACACCACCAGATTCCAAGGGTGTCTTCCTGTTTGTTTGCAATCCCAGCTTCAGATTTGGACCATCCTTCAGAGATCCTGCAGCCCAGCCTGGAACCAGTTCAGAGATCCTGTTCCATACTGTTCCTGACTCTGCAACCCAAAGGGTGGGCATGAAATTGCCCAAGAGTGAAACACTAGAGAAAGAGCATTTAAAAATCCAGTCATGACAGCCCAAAGACACTTGGTAGCTGGTGATGGGAAACAAAGAAAGAAGGAAGGGCCTCTGTGCATAAGGGAGACACCTTGAGTAAGACTCAACCTGGAAAATAGACAGCATTTTCCTGCCTGAAGTCAGAGGTGTCTGCAAAAACCTTCAGGCCACTGGTACACAAAGTCATCTAGTGGAAAGGATTTGAGTAGCTGCAGGGCGAACCAGCCAAGCATGTTTGAATTCCAGAGGAATTCTAAAGTTCCAGCGTCCACACGGATTTTCCAGATGTTAGAAACAGAAATAATGGGACAAGGCTGAAAAGTTGGGAAACCTCTATATACGTGAGAAAAACAAACCAAAACTCTGTTTTTAAAGATTCAAATTAGAGAAGCTGAGCTGGATGGCAGTTCTGGCTTAAGGACTTGCCAGGTCATTTGTGGAACAGTCCTGGCGTGGGTTCTTCTAAAAGCAGACCCTAAGTTTTGGCTGCAAGTCGCTTGTATGGGAAGGTAGGTGAGAAACGCGGATGGGGGCCTTGAGAAGCAAGACAGAAAAGTCAAACATAAATGTGTCAATCCGAGCAGGTCACTGGTGTGGTTGCAGTGGGGGTGGATGGTGGAGCTGGAGCCCGCCGGGGCCCGGGCAGGAGGTGGGGAGAAGGTGATGGAGAAGGGGAGCTGGTGCTTATCTCCTGGCACCGCTCCCTTTTCGTGGGGCTACTGTGGGGTGGGGAGGGGGGTTGTTAAGGCCCAGCTGATCCAGGCTGCCTGCCCACACTGTTAGAAACAGAGTTCTCAGCCTGAGAGACTGGGAGTCGTGGAAGCAGAGAGTTGTCAACATGCCTGCAGACACCGTGTTGCCGCCTGTGCGTGCAGAGGTGGGCTGTGGAGTGTGGCCCAAACAACACAGCTACCTGCCCATTTGGACAAGAATCCACAGGAACGAAGGTGCAGACATAAAACCCAGCTGATGAGAGAGCGTTGTCCGGAGTGGACAAAGACAGACACTGCATACCTGGTTACTCCAATGGGGAGAGAGGAGGAGATTCACTGACTGAGCAGATAATCTGAGCTCCTACCATAAGCCCACTGTATGCCCAGCAGACAGGGACTGGCAACCTGCTTTGGTAAAGAACCAGCCTGTGTCCAGCAGTCTTCGGCTCCAGGTAGAGGCGTGGTGCCCGTGACCTGCCTGTGGTGTGAATCTGGGCTGTGTCTCTGGTTGTGTAGCTCCCTGGGTCCTGTCCATTTTTGGAACCAAACCTGGTTTTACAGTCTTCCCTTCATGTTTATCAGCTACTCAGCATCCTCCCAAGAAAATAATTTTCTGCAGGTGTTAGCCAGTGAAGTTTCTATTGCCACTTAGAACCTAGGCTGGTACACATTCCACCATTCAATCACATGTTTCACAAATGTTTGTTGAGCACCTAACGGGCCAGGTGTTGTACAAGGCATTGGGATATGGGGTGAAAAATACACACACCCCATTTGCATGGATCTGACGTGGCAGGGGGGTGGGAAGAGCTCACAGTGAGTGAGGATGCACCCGCAGGCGGAGGACGCCTGATGAGCTTTTGGGTGGTCAAGGCACGTCTTTCCGAGGAATTGATTTGTAAGTTAAAACCCCAAAGGCAAGGGGGAGCCACGCATGGAGAGACCTGAAGGAGGAGGAATCCAGGTTGGGAGGAGAGCTGAGTCAAGGGCTCTGCTGAGTCTGTCGTGTTGGAGAAAGAGAGACATGGCTAGTGGGGCTGGAGCACACAGGGGTGGGGGTGGTTAGGAAGTGCAGCCCTGGAGAAGACAGAGGACATGGAGGAAAGAGGGTGTGTTTGGACGTCTTTGAATCAATAAATCAATAAGCAGAGTCAAAAAGACTTGCTTACGAATCAGACATAGTGCTAAGGAAAGGGAGTTAAATGGCTGATACCTTTTACTGAGATGAGAAACCAATGAGGGATGCATGGTGTTCTTGGTGTGCCATTTGCTGCTTTTTTACAAGTGAGTGGTGAAATCAAGGATTCCCTCATGTGCTTTGTCAAGTGGGATGCCTGTTGAATTTTCAAGTGAGCAATATCAGGAGGGCAACGGAACTTCAGGGCAGTGTCTGGGACCAGGGGCATGGATCAGGCACTTTGGGGAATATATGATGCAAAGAAAGTCACAGATTTTTAAGACACTCTAGACACATCAGAGTAAAACTACCAAAAGTCAAAGGATAAGACATAACCTTAAAAGTAGCCAAGTGAAATGGTGCAGGCTTCCTGGATGGCTCAGCAGTAAAGAATCTGCCTACAACGCAGGAGACACAGGAGAACAGGTTTGATCCCTGAGTCAGGAAAATCAGCTAGCTGCTTCCCAGCAGACACCCCTGGAACTCTGAAGTTTAGAATGGGCTCAGGTGGCTTTTCCTGGGGGTACTTCCCAGGTGGTAAAGAAACTGCCTGCCAATGCAGGAGATGCTGGAGATGCAGATCTGATTTCTGGGTCAAGAAGATCCCCAGGAGGAGGACATGGCAACCGACTCCAGTATTCTTGTTTGAAAAATCCCATGGACAGAGGAGCCTGGGGGGTACAGTGTACGGGGTCGCAAGAGAGTTGGATATGACTGAGCGACTAAGCACATGATGCTTTAAGTCACAAGTCCAGATGAGATAGCCCAGTTTGTGAGTGTAGACAGAGGAGGGAAAGCAGCTTAGAATAGACTTCTCAGCACACTTAGAGGTTAGGGGTTGAGCAAAGGAGACGGACCCAGCCAAACAGTCTGAGAAGGAGCAGCTGGAGCAGTTAGAAGACAACCAGGAGAGAAGGATACCTTGGAGAGAATGGAAAGAAACTCTTTCAAGAAAAGAGCGTGTTCGGCTGTGTTGAGTGCTGCTGAGATGAGGGCAGGGAGGTCTCGAGAAGGTTTGCACAGATGCTGACCTATTCATTAGGTGCCCTCCGCCACCAGGAACGGAAACCCTGTCTCACACTGGCTTTGCCTGTAAAAATTTTTCATCCCCACCTCACAGGAAATCCAGAGCATGGGCTGCGGGGTCGCTTGGTTAGATGTTGATTGATATCGTCAAGGACCAGGTGCTTTCATCGCTCTGTGTTATTTTCAGTGTGGGCTCTACATTTGTGCTGGTATCAAGATGGTCCCATTTGGACATGGCAATATTTAAAGGAACAGGAGGCCTGTCTCTTTCTGTGGCTCTCTCAAGAGAGAAGGTGTGTTTCCTAGCAGCTTCCCAGCAGACACCCCTGAAACTCTGATGTTTAGAATGGGCTCAGGTGGCCTTTCCTGGGGGGTATTTCCCAGGTGGTAAAAAATCTGCCTGCCAATGCAGGAGATGCTGGAGATGCAGATCTGATTTCTGGGTCAAGAAGATCCCCTAGAGGAGGAAATGGCAATTCACTCCAGTATTCTTGCCTGGAGAATCCCATGGACAGAGGAGCCTGGCAGGCTACAGTCCATGGGGTCGCAGAGTCGGACAGGACTTAGCGATTGAGCATGCACGACCTTTCCTCATCTGAACACTGGCATGATAACTCTTAGACAAATGAACCCACCTCCATCTGGGCCCAGGGTGAGAAGGTCAGTGGGATTGTGGTCAGGGAGCTGGGGGCTGACTGTATCCAGTGCTGTATGTACATAGGTTTGTGTATGTGTGTGTCCGTGACACAGTGACACAGGCCATGTAATAAACGGTGTGTCCTTCCACCAGGGGTGTAAGCTTTATTCTTGTAAATCAACTCTTGATATTTTTTCAAAGGAAAAAACCAAACAGCAGAAGCAGAACTTGATAGTTTTTGTTAAAGAGAGCACTTGAACCAATGTGGCTAACTGACATTTCCTGTCTATTGTGGTCGCTCACCGTGGTCCCTCACTGCGGTCCAGGAAAAGCCAAGATGTAAATTCAACTGCATTAGCAAGGCACCTGCTCTGCATCTCTCAACCTGATGACAGTGGCCCTTGCCTGACACTCCCGCCCATGCCTAATTCCCCACCTTCTCCATTTTTCTGGTTTCCTCCACTCATCCCAGGGCCAGCCCTAATGCTTGTAACCCATGGCAGTGCTTGGAAAATAGCAAGTGAAAAAAGATTTTGAAAATTTGTCCACCTTTGGGTTTTTTTTTGCACTTGCATGGGCAAAAGAGAGATTCAATGTTCGAATGCTTGGCGCTTGTTTACATATAATAGTGTGTCGAATTTCCCACCCTGGTGATAAGACAGGCTACTGGTGATAAGACACAACTTAGGAATAATACAAATAAGGATTAACCATTTCCACAAGCAAAAACCTGTGCATGCTTTCTACCATTTAGAGTAAAGGTGTCAGATTAGAATACATTCTAATTCTGTTCCATTCTGTCCTACTCTGTTCATTTTATTCTGTTACAATATATTCAGAAAACTGTTTCCTTCTGTGGGATCACCCTGGGAAAGGTTGGAGTGAGTCTGGGTCTGTTTAGCATCAAACTTGAACCAAATGGCCAAACAGCTTTGGTTTGTAAAGTAAATGTCTGAAGGGAATTTATGTGAGTGGTTCTCTAGTCTTGCCACAAATGAATCACACCGGGATAGCCTTTCCTCCGATGACCAGAATGTAACGTACATCAGCTCAAATCCTTGCCTTTATTGGAGCTTCAAAATAAAAGCCCGTTTTCACTGAAAGGATGCTCACACGCAGGCTCTTGTCAGTTTCCTTGTCCCTCAAGAGCCCGCTAGAGAAATTTGCCGGCTGCTTGGGGTCTGTGCTCCGGTCCCTGTAGCCGTTGGATTGGACATTCTCCTGCCTTTTAAGGAAACGCGCAGCCGCTGGGAGCGGTCCTGTCTGCACACCCGGATCCCATTCCCTGTCGTTTTCGCAGTAGAGCCTCGCCAGCATGGCAGAGAGGAGGCTAAAAATAGCAGTCAGAGTGCAGCAGCCTTCCCCACCACGGCCGCTCTCCTCTGCTGTGAAAATAGAGGAACCGTCTGCTGGGTCTCGCTGGGACTCCGTGCTTCCCTTGTTTGGCAGAAGTTGCTGGGCCAACCCCACCACAAATTAATTTTACTTTCAGAGAGGAGCTCCACCAGCCCAGGGCTTTCAGGCCAGGCCCTCTGGTGATCGCCCTGACAGCCAGGCTCACGCTTTCCTACCCTTCAGAGTGGACAGAATGGGACGGTGCAGAGGACAGGTGTTAGGACACAGAGCAGCCTCCCTGATGCATCAGAGACTCGCCCCCAGTCTCAGCTCCCGAGTCTGTTTGGAGCTCATGCAGTATGTGGGGTGGGTTGGCCTCTCGGACCCAAATCTCTCAAGGGCCTGGAAGGTTTCCTAGATGAGCAAGGCTGGGGAAGAGACTGCTAAGGGCTTGTGGCACAGAGTGGGGAGACGCCCATTGTATGGGCATTTAGGTTTAGTCAATGTCCCCCAGGCACACCTGGCCCCCGGGCTACCAGTTTGCAGTCTCCGGTTTAGAGGTGCTGTGTGCAAATTACTGTTGCTGTGCCTGGTCTCTGACGATGCAGAACTCTGAGCTGCGGCCTGGAAGTAAAACCCAGCTTGACCTCAGAATCACTGGATGTGACCCCAAAACAGAAGACTGGAGCAAATGACAAGGTCTGCAGGTCTGATGGTAAACACGTGCCTGACTGAGAGTTGCCAGGGTTGTCTGAAGATCCATTATGTCCAGCAAGGCTGTTCCCATGAAGAGTAAACAGGATCTGTGATACAATGCAGGAGGTGTCCTGAATGTGCTGGGCACCCAGAGTCATGAGGAAAGAGGAGGCTGACCTTTCATGTGAGCCAAACGCTCAAGATGTTATCATAAATGAAGTGCCTGGAGGAAGAAGCTTCTGGAAGAGAAGCTCAGACCAACTCCTTCTCACTCCAGCCTCGGGGATTTGGCCCTTTCGGAGCACCATTGTATCTGGTAATGACACAATCTGACAATGTTAACAACAGTCATGCTGGCGTGCCTGGGTGTGTTTGAGCCTGACAACTCTTTTGATGTGCGGTACCGGACCCTGCGGGCCGGGGGTTGCGTGTGCCCTACCCAGATGGGCTCTGTGTTAACAGCCGGGGAAACGGTGGAGTTGTCCTCTGTCTGCTCAAGCAGGGGAGACAGACACGCACACAACAATCGCAGGGCAGATGAACTTACCTACAAAACAGCAATAGAATCACAGATGTAGAAATCAAACTTACGGTTACCGGGGCAGGGAAGTGAAGGGGAGGGATAAATTGGGAGATTGGGATTGCCATATACACACTACTATATATAAATGAGATAACTAATAAGGACCTACTGTATAGTTCTACTCTACTCAACACTCTGTAATGGCTATATCGGAAAAGAATCTAAAAACAAGGGGATATATGTATGAGCTTCCCTGGTGGCTCAGTGATAAAGAACCTGTCTGCAATGCAGGAAACCGGGTTCAATCTCTGGGTTGGGAAGATCCTCTGGAGAAGGGAATGGCAATCCACTCCAGCATTCTTGCCTGAAAAGTCCCGTGGACAGAGGAGCCTGGCGAGCTACAGTCCATGAAGTCATAAAAGAGTAAGATACAACTTAGCAACTAAACAACCACAGGTACAACTGATTCACTTTGCTCTACACCTGAAACTAACACAATGTTGCAAATCAACTGTACCCCAATAAAATTTGTTTTAAAAATTGCAGTGTGATACAGCAAGAGCTTTGATAGAGGGATGCCCAAGGCAGAGACACGACTGCCAACTGAGCCTGAGAAAGCCCATAGGGATGAAAAAAATGAAAAATCTTGGCCCTGCCTCTTAAATAGCATTTAGAGGCCAATGTACAGACAAGAAAACACAAGATATTTGTTCCAGTGGAGGTGAGAATGAGGGGTGTCCCTGAGCACAATGGCTTGGTGGTTTTGGAGAGAAGCAAGTGTTCAGGAGACATGAATTTTGTTACTGTTGGACCTGCCTGAGATGGTAGAGATGAGGCTGGAATGAAAGCCAGCCCACAGGTCTTCAAGGGCCTTGTTTGTCATGCAAAAAGGTTGTGATTAATACCTTGAAGTCAGAGGGACATTGACTAAAAAATATCAGCAGGTGAAGGACACAATTGCATCTCAGCACAGCTGGACAATCTCCTCCCACTTTCGTCATTATGAACTGTTGGGTTTATGTCAAGGGGAACAGGGAGGTTGGAAAGGAGCCTATTAGCAGCTCTTATGTTATAGGCAGGGCAGTGAAGGCTCAGAGAAGTTTTGAGCCACATAGCTGCTGGTGAACAAATTGGCATTTGAATTCAGCATGGCCTGAACATCTGTCTTGACTTCTTTGTCTGTTTTCCTTTTGGCCTATTTATTGTTCTGTTTGAAAGTTTACTTAGTAAAAGATTTTCACAAATATTGTACAATTTTTTGTTCTTGCCATTTTCCTTTTGTTTACAAGACTTTACATTTTTCTGAACTCATATCTGCTTCCTGGTGGCTCAGACGGTAAAGAATCGAACTGCAATGCAGGTGACCTGGGTTGGGAAGATCCCCTGGAGAAGGAAATGGCAATCCACTCCAGTGGTCTTGCCTGGGGAATCCCATGGACAGAGGAGCCTGGTGGGCTACAGTCCATGCAGTTGCAACAAGTCGGACATGACTGAGAACTCATATCTAATTTTTTTCCCCTTATAAACTTTTTCTCCACTATCAGCCTTGCAAATGCGATCTCTATCTCCAGGTTAAAAAACAGCATGGGAGACGCAGCTTGACCATCTGCCCGGGCCCTGGGCCCCTTCTCTGACAACTGTCCTGTATCCTGACCCCCAACCCGACAGTGTCAGAGTCAGGTCTTACTCAAGGAACCACAGCTAAGGGCGAAATCTCCAGGTCAGCTGTTAATCAACAGAAGTGAGCTTTGACAGTCCCTAGGCAGTCAGGAGACTTGGGTTACATCCCTGAGTTGGGAAGATCCCCTGGAGAAGGGAACAGCTTCCCACTCCACTATTCCGGCCTGGAGAATCCCATGGACTGTATAGCCCATGGGGTCATAAAGAGTCCTACGTGACTTTCATTTTTGGGGGGCTTCCCTTGTGGCTCAGCTGGTAAAGAATCTGCCTGCAATGCAAGAGACCTGGGTTTGATGCCTGGGTTGGGAAGATCCCCTGGAGAAGCAAAAGGCTACCCACTCCAGTATTCTGGCCTAGAGAATTCCATGGACTGTATAGTCCACGGGGTTGCAAAGAGTTGGACACGACTGAGCAACTTTCACTGACTCACTCACTCAGGCAGTCAGGGTCTTAAGCGTGGCTGGCCCGGGGATGCCAGGCTGTGGCACAGACATCATGGGTACCACCTGCTGAAACTGAGAGGTGGCTCAACGAGGCTCTGTAGCTGGGGAAACCTCAGCGATCGTGAACGGAGGCCTCAGGTTTCTCAGCATCTCAGGTCATCCTTGGGTGCAAGAAGCAAGTGGCTGACCCCAGCTCTAAGTGGCCTGTAAGGAATAAAGAGAGGCCTCTGCAAATGGGCGCACAGCAGCGGTACCACTACAGCATCACGTGGCACCAGGTCCCGGCCTCACCCCCTTCTGGCTGGATGCCCAGGCCAGGTGCCCATCTCGCTCTTTCCTTCAGGCCGGGCATAGGAGAAGTGGCCATTGGCACCTTGTTCATCTTCTGCTTCTCGATTCTGACCCCCAGAGTTTGGGTTTCTTTTCCTTCTGGTAGGGTATGGAAGAGTGCCTTATTTGGTTGAAACATGCAGGGTGAGGAGTATTAACTTAGGCTGCTTGTAAGTTTCACAAGCCGCCCAGAAGCCCTTCTGCAGAAGCTCTGGACTGGCTGGTATATGAGAGTGATTTATCCTTCATTACAGCCCACAATCACCTCCCACACACTCTCTGCATCATCTAATTAAGATTCTTCATCCTCCGCTTCTTCCCTGCTTTCCAAACCTTCCCCCTGAGCCTTCTGAATCACCACTACCGTCAGCAAACTCCCCTTACATCATCAATAAATTTTTCAGAGTGATTTTTTTCCCCTCCTATTTGCTTGCTTGAAAACTAGCTTTCCGCCCAGGGGATGCTGTCTGCTTCTGTCCTTTGAAGGGTTTTGCTCTGAATCCCATCAGTGCCGTGCCAGAGGGTGGCTGCTCCATCTTGCTTCCATCATCACCTCCTAGAGCCGTTACTGCGCCACACCCCCACCCCAGCCCCGTGAAAACCCCTGCCTCCCATTGCTTTGCTGTCATCTGCCCACCTCCTTACTGCTGTCTTCATTGCTGTCTCCTCCATCACAAGAAGTGTGACCATTCTCAGAGATGGCAGAGTTGGTCCCCAAAACATGTATCAATAAATAACCTTTCTGCACCCAAATCTCCATCTCAGATGCTGGTTTGTTGCCCCTAACCTGTGGCGGTAAGCATACACCCAGTGGCTGGGTACCACTACAGACCTGGTGAGTGGTGTCTGAACTTCTCAGTGAAACGCTCTATCTGTAATATACTGTCTTCTATGAGCCCTAAACTTTTGAATAGTTAGTTGGTTAGTATTAGTTGCTCAGTCGTGTCTGACTCTTTGTGACCCCATGGATTGTAGCCCGCCAGGATTACTGTCTGACACCATGGGATTTCCCAGGCAAGAACACTAGAGTGGGTAGCCAGTCCTTTCTCCAGGGGATATTCCCGACTCAAGGACTGAACCCTGATCTCCTGTATTGCAGGCAGATTCTTTACCATCTGAACCACCAAAAAAGGGCATTAATTCATGTTTGGTTGTGGACCCAAGGCAAAGTCATACCATGCAGATGGGAAAAGGTCAAAACTGAAGGTCATTGGGCAAAGAAAACAGACATTCGGGTCTTAGAAATTTTTGTGGATAACTTTTGTTCCTAAATATTTCATGAGTCTTCAGGAGCCAGGGTCTGGATTACTTCGTGTGTCCCTCATGACCCACAGGACCTCTTACTCAATGCATCTGCCTAGAATGGAGAATGAATGTGTGGATGTTGGCCGCTTGGCAGTGCAGGCTGTTAGGACATCTCTTGGGACACACGTGGCCATGTGCCAATGTCCTACTGCGGGCAAAATGGCTTCAGCCACTAAGGCGTCCAGCTCTCAAACCCTTGCTTGAATAAGGCAGGGAGCCACATATTTGTTTGGATGCCAATTCGAGGACCTTGCCTGTCTCCCCTCTAAACAGAGGCAGGGTTCCATGCAGACCATTTGAAGGGTGCTTTCATCTTTGTCAAGTGAAGCATTGGCGTTCAAACTGCCATCTTATTTCAATGCTGTCTTTCTGCCCTGTTCAACTTTATCCCCTAATCATTCGTCTTTCTATCAGTTTTTACTTTCTTCCTCTGGAATCATTTAAACCTTTGTGTCACCGTTGAATCCTCTCTAATAGCTTCTCGGGTGTTCAGGATCTCAGTTTCTGCGGCTTCATTTTTCCTTTTTGAATGTGAAAACTTCTTAGGTTGTTTACTCATGCTTTTCGTTTCTTCCAAAATTAAACTTTGTGAACTTCAGGCCTTGGACCTTCTAAATTTATTTTTACTGCTACTCGTTTATTTTCTTTGAAGGCTTTTGAGTTTGTCATAAGACAGACACAGGGAACCAGCAACCAGCATAGGAGGACCAGCTGTGATTCGACAGTCGGTCTTCCCCAAACTGTCCGTGGACATGAGGGAGTTGTGAGGAGCCAGGATGAGTCCCCCAGTGGATGGAATCACCTCAGAGTTCCCGTGAAGTTTGGAGCCGTCCACGTGCTCTTGGCAACGTAAAGACTCTCCTTTGGAAAGAGCCCTGTCATGGGGGTGAGTGCAGGGTGACAATGCCACCCAGGTTCCCAATCATGAACCAGATGATGCCCGGCCCGCCGGCCAGGTGTGCTCACCCAGCTGTGCTCAGTGCCACTCCATCTTTTGGTGGAAGATCCAGGTCAGCGTGAGAGGGTCTGCAGGCCCCAGCACCCGGCCTGAGCAAGTAACTCGCGTTCTGTCACGGTGCCACCACCTCTTCAGCCCGCGCCGGTAACAGTCCACGGAGAAGACAAATGGAACAGGATGCACAGATGTTTCTGCAAGAAGGTCAGTGCCACATGACAGTGGACAGATGCTGAGTTAAGCCCTTACTCAGGGTCTTTAACAGAGAAGGGAAAACTCCCCAAAGGCAGGGCTCTGAGCCTTTATCTCACCCACCTTGCACGAAGTCATCCTAACGGGGAGAGAGGTAACCACCAGCAGCTGTGCGTTAGGCACCACCTTCTCACATTTACTCCTTTTGTGGTAACCAGCCGGGAGAAATGGCGAGAGATGAGGCTCTACACTGGCTCATGGACCATGGTACGAGAGTCAGGGACTCAAAATGAGCAACACTGAAACCAGATCCATTGGCTTGTGATGTCAAGCGGTTGGCCTATAGGCTATGTCAAATTCTCTTAGCCAGTGACTAATAGATGGTGCTCTTTCTTCTGAAGTTAATATACATGACTCTAAGAATAGTCATGGGAAAAGGGATATGCAATTTTCCACAAGTGTCCCTGATGATCTGACTGCATTTTTGTGTGTGTGTTACCATGACTCTGGAATATTCTTGGTTAGAGAGGTCAGTACCGTAGGAAGAACTAAGATTTCCAGTCTTATAACAATGATGCATCCAGTGAGTAGGAAATAATGCTGCTCCTTGGCCATTCAGTGTTCCTCATGCCTACTGGATTAATGCAGAAAAAGGGTTATAGTGCCTACGCGCCCCTGCACAGCAGAGTACCCTGTGGCCTTAAACCATGCTCCTCTTCACCCAGTTTGCAGCAAACAGTTTTTTATCTTTGAGGCTCCGGATCCACCCCAGTCTTGGCTGGGGTCTTGACTCCTGTCTGACTTCTGCTACCTCTGGGAATGCTGGGTCTTGAATCCTTCGCTCTAGTCCCTGTCTTGAGACGACCTGAATCGGGTATACAGAAACTCCAGATCCTCCTGATTCATATGTGGACCAACCTGATGGCTGTTTCTCAGTATCCTCATCCACTTGGGTTCACCTGAATGGTTGTTCCCACTTGAACACAAGCCATGGGGGTCTTGGCTTCCTCCAGCCATGTCCCATCCTCCCTAATTCAAAGCCTGTTTGACTCAGACCCTCATCTTAAGCATGTCTTGTACCCAAGTTTCCTTGACCATAACCAGAAAGGGAAGTATCAGTGTTGTGAGCTCAGGGAGGCAGTTCCAGAATGTTGATGAAAATCATCAAGAAATAATCTATAATGAGAATAGAACAGCATTTTATTTGAGACAAGCCGAGGACTGTAGTCTAGAAGCCAGCCTCTCTGATCAATCTGAGGAACTTCTCTAGAGAAGCAGGGCTTTTGGCACAGTTATATATCTTGTCAGAACAAGGAACGTCAAACAAGACATAGAAACAACCTAGATGTCCATCAACAGGGGAATGGGTAAAGAAGATGTGAGATATATGTATATATGTACACACACAATAGAATATTACTCAGCCATAAGAAAAGAATGAAATAATGTCATCTGCAGCAACATGGACTGACCTAGAGATTACCATACCAAGTGAGGCAAGTCAGACAGAGAAAGACAAATACCATATGATAACACTTATATGTGGAGCCCAAAATATGACACAAATGAACTGATATACAAAACAGAAACAGACTCACAGACTTAGGGAACAGGCCTGTGGTTGCCAAGGTGGGGAGGTGCAGGGGAGGGATCGATTGGGAGTTTGGGATTAGCAGATGCAAACTATTTTATATAAAACAGATAAACAGCAAGGTCCTACTGTATAGCACAGAGACCATATTCAATGTCCTGTGATAAACTAGAATGGAAAAGAACATGAAAATAAAGGGAAAAAAAAAACTAAACAAGTTGTGTATGTGTTTCTTTAAGGTTTCAAAACAAGACCAGATTAGCATGTACACGGTGACTCAGCACATACATGAACCATGTACACCGCCTTGGCACCTGGGAAGGAACTCTTGGCATTGAAGGAGGACCAGCATCAGTGTCCCATGATGGGAGGCATTTATTCTTTTACTTCTGATCAATGTGCCCCTTTTTTAAAAAAATAATAAATAAGATGCACAGTGTATGTTTGATAGGCTCCTTTGGTCGGCATAAAATTCAAGTCATCTCATGTATAAGTCAGAATGACTTCCTTAGACCTCGATATGTAAACATATCGAGCATCCTGTGTATCTTTTCTCAGATAAATGGGAAGAAAGTGGCAGGAGGTGAACGAAGAACATGGAGGCAGCTTGTTTTCCTGGAAAGAGTCTGCAGTCAGACAAAAAAAGGCACACACTGTGGAGGGGAACAGATTGGACTTGAGTCTCCGCTTGGGCCCAGAGCATCCGTGTAGGCAGAGGAAGCATCCTAACCACTCTCGGTTTCGGTTTTCTCGTCTGCAAAAGTGGTTCACTGAGCTAATGTCTGTGGAAGATTCCTAACGTATGTGCACAGTTCAATACGTATTTTCTGTTTTAAATCTTTAGTATTAACTATTCTACTACAGGGCTTCCATGATAGCTCCATTGGTAAAGAATCTGCCTGCAATGCAGGAGACCCTAGTTCGATCCTTGGGTTGGGAAGATACCCTGGAGAAGGGAAAGGCTACCCACTCCAGTTTTCTGGCCTAGAGAATTCCAAGGGCTCTATAGTCCATGGGGTCACAAAGAGTCAAACACCACTGAGCGACATTCACTTTCATTCTGCTACAGAACACTCTTTGCTTTATTATCCAAATCGTATTATACATACTATTGTCGTTTGGTTTCTAAGTCGTGTCTGACTATTTGCAACCCCACGGACTGCAGTACGTCAAGCTTCCCTATCCTTCACTATCTCCTGGAGTTTGCTCAAACTCATGTCCATTGAGCCCGTGATGCTATCCAACCATCTCATCTTCTGTGGCCCCTCATACACACTACTATATATAAAACGGGGCCTCCCAGGTAGCACTGTGGTAAAGAATGTGCCTGCTAATGCAGGAGATGCAAGAGACATGGGTTCAACTCCTGGGTCAGGAAAGATCCCCTGGAGAAGGGAATGGCAACCCACTGCAGTATTCTTGCCTGTTAATTCCATGGACAGAGGAGAGAGATACAGTTCATAGGATTGCAGAGAGTCGAACACAACTGAGGCGACTTTGAATGCATGCGTATGCAGCACAGGGAACTTTACTTAATACTCTGTAAAGGCCCATATGGATAAAGAATCTTAAAAAGAGTGCATGCATGCGTGCTCAGTTGTGTCCAACTCTGTGCGACCCCCTGGACTGTAGCCTGACAGACCTCTCTGTCCATGGAATTTTCTAGGCAGCAATACTGGAGTGTGTTGCCATTTCCTACTCCAGGGGATCTTCTTGACCTAGGGACTGAAGCTGCATCCCTGTGTCCCCTGCATTGGCAGCCAAATTCTTTACCACTGAACCCCTTGGGAAGCCTGTAAAACTGATTCACTGTGCTCTACACCCAAAACTAACACAATAGTGTAAATCAACTATGCTCCAATAAAAAAAGTTTAAAAACTAAACACGGTGTTGTAAATATCACCATGAAAACTCCATTTGCATTTCTGTTGTTTTGCATCTCAGTTACGAGTGAACGGTCTTACCACCCACCACTTTCAAAAGACTTCTTACCTTTGGGCTTTTGTTATCGCAAAGGCAGACAAGTTCGGTTTATTCGGAAGTGCTCATACGATATATAAGGTTCTATTTTCACCCAAAGTGGGTTTGCTGAGGATTGTGGTATACTGACTGAAAGCTCTGGCATCATAATGAATGTTAAGTTTGAGATCAAAGGCAAAGTTCAGTCATCCATGGCAGCTAGTCTTGTGTGAATTGGCCATGATTCATCTCAAGGCAAACATTTGCTGCCCTGTTAGTCATGGAAAATCCTGTGGTCTAGCCTGCCTTTGGAGTGGGCAATGTCATATGCATTATTTCACTTAACCCTCACAACAGTTCTGTAAAGGAGATACAGAGGTGGAGAAGGTGAACGAACTTTACAGAGGAGGAAATTAAGTTCTGAGACTTGGAGTGGGGCCGGGTCAAGGTCACACACTTGAGTGAGGAGGGCTGGCCTTTTGTCTGTTGCATTTGTTTCCTCACACTTCACACACTTCCTGGTTGCTGCTCTGTGTGTTTGAATGAGAGCTGGAGAAAAACACACCCTCATCCCCACTGTTGGTCATCTCTCTGGGTGTCGTATGGCACCAGCTAGCAGGTGTGGGCTTCCCAAGTGGTGTGCGTGGTAAAGAACTGCCTGCCAATGCAAGAGATGTAAGAGACATGGGTTTGATTCCTGGGTCAGGAGGATCCCCTGGAGGAGGGCATGGCAATCCGCTGCAGTATTCTTGCCTAGAGAATCCCATGGACAGAGGAGCCTGGCGGGCTACAGTTCATGGGGTCATAAAGAGTCAGACATCACTGAAGCGACATAGCACGCACAGGTAGCAGGTGTGACCACATGTGCCTGAAAGGTATCCTTTCAGTGTGGTTGGTCAATGCATCTCTTTGGACAAGTCATCCCAAAGATGCCACACTAAAAATGAAACACTTTCATATGAAACTTGTTCTATTAAAACAAAGCAGGATTGTCTTTCTCTTGGTATTAGTACTATTAAAGTTTTCAACTAAATGAATTGTTCTTTTTTAAGTTGAAGTATAAAGAATTCCCCGGCAATGCAGGAGACCTGGTTCAATCCGTGGGTTGGGAAGATCCCCTGGAGGAGAGCATGGCAACCCACTCCGGTATTCTTGCCTGGAGAATCCCCATGGACAGAGGAGTCTGGCAGACTATGGGGTTGCAAAGAGTTGGACACAAATGAGAGATTAAGTACACATGGTTAATCTACAACGTTGTGTTAGTTTCAAGTGTACAGCAAAGTGATTCAGTTACACATATAGTATTTTATACATATATATATATATATTCTTTTTGAAGATTCTTTTCCACCCAGGTTATTGCAGAATATTGAGCATAGTTCCCTGTGCTATACAGTAGATCCTTGCTTGTCTAGTCTATACGCAGTAGTTCTTGTTTCAGTAAGTTCCTTAAAATAACACCTGTGCCCTGCTGTGCTCAGTTGCTCGATTGTGTTCCACTATTTGCGGCCCCGTGGACTGGAGCTTGCCAGGTTCCTCTGTCTACGGAGTCTCCCAGGCAATAATACTGGAGTGTGTTGCCATTCCCTACTCTAGGTGATATTCCTGACCCAGGGATCGAACTCGCGCCTCTTGTGTCTCCTGCATAGTCAGGTGGATTCTTTAACACCGTGCCACCAGGAAAGCCCCCAAATGCACCTACTATGTTTGAATAGTTTGGAAGTTAAGAATGATTCATATATTTTATTTTTAATTATATGAATTGCTCTTCAATTCCAAACTGTCCGTAAATAGAAGGTGCACTTTTAAGGAACCTCTTGCTGCTACAACTCCCCCGAGGTTTGTACCCATATGTAGGCATTCCTGAGCTGCTTGAAGAGATCTAGGTAGGGCCATGAAAGGTGTTCTTGGATGATGTCAAGATCACCCTGGGGTTCCCTGGTAGCTCAGCAGGTAATGAATCTGCCTGCCATTCAGGAGACTGCCTGCAATGCAGGAGACGCAGATTTGATACCTGGGTCAGGAAGATCCTCTGGAGGAGGAAATGGCAAGCCACTCCAGTATTCTTGCCTGGGAAATCCTTGGATAGAGAAGCCTGGAGGGCTATAGTCCATAGGGTCACAGAGTTGGATACAACTTAGCGACTAAACCACCATCCCCAAGATCACATTAAATGTACAGTGCTGCAGCTTTCAAAGCATAAGTTCATCATCTCAGCTAAACTGATACTCACCGTAGCCCTGGGAGACAGGCAGGGCAGAGCCTGTGCTCATTTCATTGGAACATGGACATGTCCAAAGGCATCAGAGGGATACGTAGCTCCATGACCCTGTTCTTTGATTCTGTCACTTACACGGTGTTAAAGAAGATATTTGCCATTTTATGTAGGTTGACTTGTTTGAAAACATTCCTACACTGCCTTCCGTTCACTGGAAGATCTGGGGAAAGTAACTACTAGCGGTATAGCTGCCACTACCCAGCTCTCAATTCTTTCTTTCACCAGAGTTTAGCTGGGAATTGTGGTCAGCACAATGAATCACCTCTTCCTCGTCAAGGCATTTGACCAGCTTTTTAAGATCTCCTCGTGGACAGGCTGGAGAAATACGAGGTTGAGCCTGGGATGCTGAGGCAAATTTCTAGCTGGCTAGCGGTGTCCAAAGGGATTGTTGACTCGGTCACCCAAAGGGTTTTGGTCTTTACGTTGTGGAGCTCTCTCCGATTCTAGACTGTTCAGCACTGTTATCAGGGCCATGAACAGAAACACAGAGCTCACTATTTTCGCATTTAGAGAGAGCATGAAGGGCTTCCCTGATAGCTCAGTTGGTAAAGAATCTGTCTGCAATGCACTGGGACGGAGACTGATGAGAAGTTGATTGAAGGGAGCTGAGTCTATAAAGATCCACTTTTTTAAAGGTTTGTTTATTTTTTAATTAAAGGATAATTGCTTTACAGAATTTTGTTGGTTTCTGCCAAATATCAACATGAATCAGCCATAGTGTAAAAATCCACTTGCTGCTGCTGCTGCTAAGTCGCTTCAGTCGCGTCCGTCTCTGTGTGACCCCATAGCCAGCAGCTCACCGGGCTCCCCCGGCCCTGGGATTCTCCAGGCAAGAACACTGGAGTGGGTTGCCATTTCTTCCTCCAATGCATGAAAGTGAAAAGTGAAAGTGAAGTCGCTCAGTCATGTCTGACTCCTACCGACCCCATGGACTGCAGCCTACCAGGCTCCTCCATCCATGGAATTTTCACTTAGATAGGCATAAACGTGAATACTTCTGTTTGGATCTGCTCACCCAAATCCCAGAAATGAACTACCTCTCAATATAGGGTAAAGAAATAATAGTTTAATAGTAGGGACTTCCCAGGTGGTGCTAGTGGCAAAGAACCTGCCTGCCAGTGCAGGAGACGTTGGAGACACTGATTAGATTCCTGGGTCAGGAAGATCCCTTGGAGGAGGGCATGGCAACCCACTCCAGCATTCTTGCCTGGAAAATCCCATGGAGAGAGGAACTATGTGGGCTATGGCCCATGGGGTCACAAAGAGTCAGACATGACTGAGGTGACTTCACAGGCACGCAATCAAATATGAGTAAACACTGTTAAATATCCACTGAAAAGCTTGTTTAATTTCACATGAGTTTATGGAAATATGGTGTCTAGGTGGAGGTCTGGTGAGACCACACCGAAGGAACTGCTGCTCCAGAAGAAGCCCGTCGGGAAACGTGTGTGTAGGAGAGGATGCTCACGGTGTGGAGGCGGCGCCAGTCCCTGACTGTGAGGACGCTTGAAGGAAGCAGAGGTCTTCCAGGAGGCAAAGGGAAGATGGGGGGGACAGGTCATTGGTTATTTCCTGCACATGTGAGACGCTCTTCTGTAGAAGACTTCCTTTCAGTCCTAAGATTTCAAACCAGGTGTGTAGATGGTATAAGATGAAGTGGCCTGCATAAGGCTGGGTTCCAGTTTTTCCAGACTCTGCAAACACTTGGAAGGGAAGAGTACAGATGGGAGTTTGACCAGGGCTTTGATACTCCCTGGGAGAACTTTACTCAGGAAATGCTTCCCGGCGGAGATGAAAGTCACACTGAGCTTTGAAGAATGAAGAGGTTTGGGATGCAGGCTTGAAGTGTCCCAAGAAGTCATTCCAGAGGCAAAACGAGCAGCAGGGTCGTCAGATGAGAGGCTGGAGAATGTGACAATTGTGACTGTGAGTTCTGTTATCTGCAAACTCTGCTACTTGTTAGCTCTGCAACCTTGATTCAGATAGAAGGGTGGACCCCCAAAGGTAGCCACGTCCCCATGCCTGGAACCTGTGATTATATTACATGGCAGAGGGGAGTTGAGTTTGCAGATGGGACTAAGTTTGCTAAACAGCAGACAGGAAGATTATTTTGGATTATCCATCCATGCTTAGTCGCTCAGTCATGTCTGACGCTATGTGACCCCATGGATAGTAAGTAGCCCACCAGGCTCCTCTGTCCATGGAATTTTCCAGGCAAGAATACTGGAGTGAGTTGCCATTTCCTTCTCCAGGGAATATTCCAGACTCAGGGGTCAAACCTGTGTCTCCCGCATCTCTTGCATTGGCAGGCAGATTCTTTACCACTGAGCCATCTGGGAAGTTCTTTGGATTATCCAGATGGGCCCAGTTTAATCACAAGAGTACTGAAAAGTGGAAGAGGCAGGGCAAAGATCAGAATCAGAGAGTGAGGCATGAAAATGGAAACAAGATCAGAGAGATCCTGGGTGGCCGCCTTTGACGGTGGAGGAAGAGGCCCTGAGCCAAGAAATGCTGTGCTGTGCTTAGTCCTCAGTCGTGTCCAACACTTTTTGATCCCAAGGACTGTAGCCCCCCAGGCTCCTCTGTCCATGAGATCCTCCAGGAAAGAATACTGGAGTGGGTTGCCATGCCCCTCTTCAGGGGATCTTCCCCACCCAGGGGTTGAATCCAGGTCTCCCACATTGTAGGTGGATTCTTTACCAACTGAGCCACCAGGGAAGCCCCAAGAAATGCTAGCAGCCTCTAAAGAAGGAGAGGGCAAGGAAAAGGACTCTCTCCACAAGCCCCCAGGAAGGAACCCAGTCCTGTTCACACCTTGATTTTCACCCAATAAGACTTCTGGCTTCAAAAACTGTGCAATAAAAAATTTTGTATTGATTTAAGTTACTGCTGCTGTATATTTGTTATAACAGCAGCAGAAAGCTAGAACACTTGGGTTAGTTTGATAGCTCAGAGCCAGTTTTTTAATATATAAACTAGGATATTAGTAATATCTACTTCCTAGAGTTCTTGCAAGTAAAGTAACCAGTACCCTACTTGACATGTTGCGTGTTTTCAGTAAAAAGTCACCATCATTGTTAGGAAAGACTGCTTTATGGTGATATCATTTAGCTGTCACAAGACCCTATAACCAATCCATTTCTTCCTCATCACCTTGCAGGAACTCCTGACACAACCCTCACTTCCCCAGCACTGGAAAACATCACTCCTCTGCTACCCAGCTCTCTCATTTCAATTTCTAGGGAAAGACGAGTTGGCCTAGCTGTCCAGTTTGGGTCAAGGACCTACTTATCCAATCCTGATAAGGTTGACTATATGGATAACAGGAAAGAAGTTTCTAGAAAAGTGGGGCTTAGTAAATTCTCCAATCTAGAGTCCACTGCTTGGCTGCCCTTGAGCGCACACGTACACACACACACAGTCATTGTATCCAGAGCTGCCACTACTCTCTGAGTATAGAATCGCTGGTTAAAACTATTTCTCCCTTGCGTGGTAGATCCTAAATGTGTGCACATCTGATGTGAACTGAAGGAGACAGAATAAGAGGGACATTGGGAAGCACTATCCATTGGTCAATTGGATGTTTCAACACATGTCTGTTTGTTGGCATGTTGCCATGGATGTGGACTGAACAAAATGGATTTTCTGATGTGTGTGTGTGTGTGTGTGTGTGTGTGTGTACCTTCTCTTCAGTATAATCCATTTCCTGGGTACATTGAAGATCAAGAAAGATGTGGGTGAGTCCTGAATGATGGAAAAATCTCAAGACTCTCTAAAGCTGGAGAGTCTTAGTGACCTACCTGCTTAAAATATTGCTAGGGTTCCTTTCTCTTCTATTTTTGAGATGTACATTTGTAAATCTTTAATGCCAGACATTTTGATAATCATGATTTTTATTCAACAGGCCCACTAAAGGAAACTGTGACTTTAGCACTTTAGAGTTTCCTTAGTTCTGAGGTTAATGATCTGCAGGAAGTACACATGGGGAAATAAACAGGAGCGTGAGTCTTGGGGAATTTTTTCTCAAATATGCCCTGAACTGTAGCTCGAGCCTTCTCAGATTACCTTTAAGTCAAGTTTGCTTATGATTACATTTTCCCTTCATTTAAAATGAATTTATTGAGTGTCTAATATGTTCTAGGCATTGCCCTAGGCATTGTGAATGTAATTGTGAGCAAAACAAAGTTGCTGGTTTCATGTAGCTTAAAGTTTAGTGGAAGAACATTCCATAGCGGTTGTAAGCTGTTCAGCAAAACCCAGTCTCCTCTTTGGTGGACACACACTAAAACTCTACATCCCAAGTCCCATAAAGTTATGTATGGACTTATGGCCAAGTCCTTTCCAGTCAAGAATTAGAGCAGAACTCAGTGCCCTTTGCCTTAATTCTCATGTTCATTTTCTTACTTAGATTCTTCTGAAATTATTGTGACCATAGGAAAAACATCTAATTGACTCGGTCTATTTTTAGGTAAAAATATTTTGATGTCCATTTTTTTCTCTTATGGGATGTGTGTTAAGAGAAATCTATGCAACAGTGCTTCTATGAAAAATATAAAAGTGGGACTAGCTTTGTAAACTTTAGTTCTATGGAGAAGAATTAGAAGAGTTCTTTGAAGTTTACTGTGAACTCAGACAGTAAAGCACTGAAATATACAAGTACGTAAGAAAGGTGGCACAGTGGTAAAGAATCCGCCTGGCTGGCAATGCAGGGGACGCAAGAGAGGCAGGTTCAATCTCTGAGTTGGAAAGATCCTCTGGAGAAGGAAATGGCAAGCCACTCCAGTTTTCTTGCCTGGAAAGTCCATGGACAGAGGATCCTGGTGGGCTACAGTCCATGGGGTCATGAAGCATTGGTCATGACTGAGTATGCACACAGGCACATGAAGGAATGGGATAATGTTTAAAGAGATTGAAAACAGCTACAATGGTTTCATTACTTGGCTTCTCCCGTGCTCCAGTTTGCTCATCTGTGAAATGGGGATACTTTTAAAGATGAAGAAACTAACAGGCAGTTGAATTAGGTGCCTAGATTCTGGTGCCAGTCTGTCTGGAGTCTCTTCACAGGACTCACTTGACGGGTGGGCAACATATGTCTCCGTCTCAGTTTCCTCATCTGCAAAATAGGGTTGATAGTCCCTGTTCTGTAGGATTGTTAGGAGAATTAAATGAGTTAACATTCCAAGCACCACCTGGCACATAGCTGTGATCATGAGCTAACTCCTGACAATTTTAGTCAAAATATCAAATATCCTATTTTCTTAAGAAAATATACACAGACCTCCAATTTTTCACTACTTTATACAATGAAATCTCAGGTTTTACCAACCTCAAATTTTGCTACAATTTGTTTCAATGTCTCATCACAGGAATTTCCCTTTTGTCTACCTTTTGAAAATAAAAATTGAGGAACTTGTCAACTTGGGATATGGCAGCCGTCTGGAAACGATGGGGAAGGGAAGCAGTTCTTCTAAAAAAGGAGATACGCTGAGTAAACAGTCCCCAAAGCAGTCCTGAGTGCGTGCCAGATGAGTAATGATTTATGAACAGGAAATCTGGGTCGGCGGGGCTTCAATTAAACAGTGTGAGGAGATGGAAACCAGATGTCTACCCTTTGTGGCAGAGGAGGCCCGCAGAGTGAGGCAGCGGGAGCAGCGGGAAGAGGCCCGTGGAGGCGGGAGGACGGGGAGGAGGGCAGGGAGCACATGTGGCCGGTTGGGGGGCCGCCGCGAGGAAGAGGGTGCAGGGAGGGGCCGCCAGGCAGGCCCTGATGGACTCGGACGTCCTCCAAAGTCAACTCGTAAAGTGTGTCACGGGCCAGAAAGCTCGGCGCTTGTTTAGGATATACATTTTGTTTCAAGCCACATTCCCATGGAAACCTGGACACCAGCTGAAACCGCTCAGACGCTTTTGTTAACAGAGAGCATGTGTGTGTGAGTGTGTGTAAATGCGATGTATTTCGGAAGATACTTCAATGAAATACCTCTCTTCTTCCAGTTATATCTCTGAAAGAGCCCGGTTTCCTGAAAACCTAAAAGCAACATTGACTTTTAATGTGAGCAAGAGAAGAAAGTTTAAGTGCGTGTTCTTCCTGATGTCAAACTGTCTTGATACAAAGAGAACAAGAGATTAGGAGAAGGGTCTGCAAACTATAGCTTGTGCTCTATTTGAACCCACAGACTTTCCATACAGCCCCCAGGTTAAGGGTCTAAAAAAAAAGAGTGGTGAGCAAAACAGAGGAATATGAAACAGGATTGTGTGCAGCCCACGCAGCACAAAATATTTGCCATCTGGTCATGGACAGAAAAGTTTGCTAACCCTGATGTGAAACACAGCGCCTTTGCAAGTGAGACTGGCATATAAGAGAAGAGGTCAGCCTGATAATTGCTACAAACAAACGATCTGAGCCCTGTGTTTGTAGCCCCACGCAGCACTGGTTGAGTTCAAGTTCACATGTTCGCTTCACGCGAACCCCCTGGACCCTGTCCTCAGAAATGGGCAAAGCTAACAAGCAGCGCACACAGGCGGAAAGGCAGGCCTGGAAAGGGTCTCTGGCTGCTTCTCGGGGAGAGCACATGATGTTTCTGGGTCTGCGCAGAGCTGTGCAGCCGCCAAGTTCAGAGCTGGCACTCACCTTCAAGCCTCAGGACGGAGCATGAGCAGTGAGGGAAAATCACAGAAAAATGTGCCTCGGACTTCGGAGAGACCCGGAGAAATAAGGCAAAGAGAGGCAGTTACCCGATTATACCTTTGCTTTGATGTTAACGAAGGTGGCTCTGATAAAGTAATTATGAAAAATAGCAATGCAATAAACAAACAGTAATAATAGTTTGGCTAGTCGCAGCTACAATTTATTGAGTGTTTATAATGTGCCAGACATTGTGCTAAGCCCTTCCCTGGAATTATATTTAATCCTCATAATAACTTTCTGAAGATGAAGAAACAGACTCACAGGTAAAGGAACATTTCTGAAGTCAAGACTGTTAGGAGGCAGAGCCGTGGACTGAGAACAGAGTCTTCACCGCTGCCATTAAGGCTGTTTCTTGTTTTTGAGCCATGCAGCAGGCAGGATCTCCGACCAGGGATTGAACCTCTGCCCCCTGCATCGGAAGCTCAGAGTCTTAACCGGTGGACCCCCAGGGAAGTCTGTTGTTGCTTCTCTAACGTAGCAAGGCTCAGGGTAAAGAGTCTGAATATAAATAGGCAGGGTCTAATGGAACTGAAACATAAATTTTTATTATCCGTATCTTATTTCCCTTTTCTTTTAAAAGCCACGATAATAAAACCCTAATCACTGAGGTGTCACAAAACTTCCTTCTAGGTTTTATTTCCCATGGAGTCTGAAATGTGCTGCGTCGGGGCACCCTCAGCACTCGGGATGGGAAGACCTCTCCTTCCAGGATACTCTGATTCTTGTTTCTGTTTTCCTTGTGGAAAGTCTGTTCTTTTGTGCCCAGGTCAGCTGTTGTTGTTGTTTAAGTCGCTAAGTTGTGTTCAACTCCTTTGCCATCCCATGAACTATAGCCGGCCAGGGTCCTCTGCCCATGGGATTTCCCAGGCAAGAATACTGGAGCGGGTTCCCATTTCCTCCTCCAGGGGATCTTCCTGACCCAGGGATGGAACCCGTATCTCCTTCACTGGCAGGTAGATTCCTTACCACTGAGCCACCAGGGAAGCCCCCAGGTCAGCTGACTATATAGTGTATCTTGACTTGACCCTACTTGGGAAAGAAATTTAGTTATCAACATAGGCATTTTCTCCTGTAGCCCTTTCAGAATGCTCCCTTATCAAATCAGTGTGCAAAAGCCCACCTGTGCTTCCCCTGCATGGGGGAGTCACTCTGCTCGAGGAGGGGTGAAGTGGGTCACTTGGTCAGAGCCAGGCATCAGCTTGGCACACAGAGCTTGGCTCAAACAGGGAGGACGGCGGTCGGCGGTGACAGGCAAGACCGGTCTGTCTCTCATTCTCCGGTGCTCACCCTGCATGCTCTTTAACCAGAAGCCTCTCACAGATTCTCATGTTTGTTCTCGTGCTGATAATGTGTCTGATGCCTACAGGCCTTCTTCTTTATTTTCACCTGTGGTCCCCGTTACCCCTTGGAGACATTTCCCTAGTAAATCTCCTGCACACCCAGTTCCACCTTCTTAGAGGAGAGAGATGAACACAGAGGTCAGCTCCGATAAGTAGAGCCCGTGACCCAGGGGAACAGGAACAGTTCAGGCCTGGGTGCTCCAGGCAGAGAAACAGCAGGTCCCATCAGCAGGGATGATGCTCAAAGATCTCCCAAAGGACTGGGAGGCCTACACACCTATTCAAATGGCCCAGATCCAGAACTGACAGCCCCAAATGCCATCGAGGATGTGGGGCAACAGTAATCCTCCTTCACTGTGGATGGGAGGCAAAATGATACAGCTACTTTGAAAGACAAGTTAACATTTCTTTCAACACTAAGCATACTTTTACCAAGTGTGTGTGTTAGTCTCTCAGTCATGCCCGACTCTTTGCGACTCCATAGACTGTAGCCCGCCAGGCTCCTCTGTCCATGGAATTCTCCAGGCAAGGAGTGGGTTGCCATTCCCTTCTCCAGAGGATTTCCCCCACCCATGGATGGAACCTGGGTCTCCCGCATTGCAGGCAGATTCTCTACCATCCGAGCCACCAGGGAAACCCCACCTGTTGTCACACAGTAGTCCAAACCCATTGAATCTAAAACACTAAGAGTGAATCCTCATGTAAACTATAGACTCTGAATGCTGATGGTGCATCAGTGTAGGTACACCAGTTGTGTCAGGGAGTGGTGTTAATAGTGGGAGAGGCTGTGCCCCACTGGAGGCAGGGGATATATGAGAGATCTCTGTACCTTTCTCTCAATTTTGCTGCAAACCTAAGACTGCTCTAAGAAATAAAGTCCATTTCCACCAGTCCTCCATCTAGAATGTTTGCAGCTGACTCAGTGGGAGAGAGTTGAGAAAAGGGCAAGATCATTCGCCATCCTAAGGATTTTGGTCTCATTCTGAAACAGTGGTAACCCACTCAGTGATTCTATGGAGGGGCCGATTTTCATTTTTAAAACTCTTTACAGATGTGATGATTAGAATAATTTGATAGGAGGACAGAGGGAGGCATGGAACCCACTGAGGAAACTATAACAGAAGTTTCATGCAGAGATGGTGATGGATATGGGAGAGATGGAATGTGCAACACGGGAGATACATAAAGATTGGAATATTGAGGAAATTCAAAGGAATCTTCGGATTTCAGGCTTCAGCAGGAGACTTATGATGGCCTCATCCACCCACATGGTCCCGCAGGATAGAAGCAGGTGTTTGGGGGGAAGTTGAGGGGGTTTGAGCGTGCTGACTTGGGGTGCCATGTAGGAATCTCAGTCGACCTGTCAGGAAGACAGTGGGATGCTTGTGGTTCTGGGGCTCAGGAATCAGTGTAGGAAAGAGTTGGCGGTTTTAGGATATTTGGTCCATAGATGGTGTTTGATGTCATGGCGTGGATGGGATTGCAAAGACAGAGAGTTTAGCATGAAGAGGCGTGGACTGCGGACGCACTGAGTGACTTTGGCATTAGGGTTGGTAGGAGGCAGCGGGAGAGGGAGGTCGCCAGGGGCAGGGAAAACCATGCAGGGAGTGAGGCGTCATGAGAGTGCAGGTGGGGACCCCGAGTAACTACCTTGGGGGGGCACAAGAAATCTTTAAGGGTCTTTAAGGAGGTGAGGGAGCCCCCTCAGCACAGACGCATGATTTAAGCAGAGGCAATAGCACGTATGAAGCAGAGCTGGGAATGGTCATGTAGGAAACTGCAAAACAGAAATGATGATGGGAGAGCATGGTGCTGGAGGAGGAAACTGGAGCTGAGGCTGAAGGAGTGATGGAGGGACGATCCTAAAGGGATCTCTGTCCATTTGAGAAAGCGTGGGCTCTGTTCTGAATTCTGCTTTATTGGGATATTTCAAGCAGGGAATCTGCTTGATCCAATTCGCATTTTGTCAGGCTCAAGACCCTGATGCTGGGAAAGGTTGCAGGCAGGAGGAGAAGGGGATGACAGAGGACAAGATAGTTGGAGGGCATCATGGACTCAATGGACATGAGTTTGAGCAAGCTCTGGGAGATAATCAAGGACAGGGAAGCCTGGTGTGCTGCAGTCTATGGGGTAACAAAGAGTTGGACACAACTGTTCAACTGAACAACAATAACAATCCTGGCACATGGTCCTCTGGCTTTGATATGGGAGGGATTGAGACCCAAGGGCAAAAGGAGGGTTGTGCTGGAATCCAGGTTGGAAGTGAAGGGGGATGGGGAGTGAGGAGTGGGGGTGGCGGGGCAGGGGAGGGACTCCAGAGATTTGTAGCAAACAGCCTAGGTAGGGATCATAGTTAGATATCTAACACCTTACCAAGTTCAAATTTTAAAATTTCCATCACTTTAGCATTATTCTTAGAGAAGAAGGTCTTTAATTAAAACTTATCAGTGACCGTCCAGATATAAATCGTGGAAGTGTCATTCCTTTCAGGATGTTGAATGAAATTACAAGTTGTTGCCGCTCCAGCTTCTTTGGGAACCACCGTCCATCTGTCCTCATTTCATGCATCTCATACACCAGGCACATCTGCACTTATTAAATGTTTTTCCTCAGCCTCTGGGTACAATGCTATCTGTCTCAATACCATTAAAAGTCGGTTGTCACTGAATACAAACACACTGGTGATTTACAAGTTTACTAAAAATTCTGCCTCCGAAGAAGCCACCAGTCAGAACAGCTAAAGCACAAGCCATCAATGCTTCCAAACCAGTCATCCTAATGCAGCCCAATTCCATTTAAAAAATGTAACAGTCCAGTGTGATTACACCAGAAGTACACAATATGGCCTTAACGAAGCTGTGATGACTCACCATGTAATTTTCTAAGGCAGCTAGTGGTAAAGAATCCACCAGCTCATGCAGGAGACAGGGGGCTTGATCCCTGGGTCAGGAAGATCCCCTGGAGCTGGAAATGGAACTCCACTCCAGTGTTCCTGCCTGGCGAATCCCCGTGGACAGGGGACCGTCCATGGGACCACAAAGAGTCAGACACGACTGAGCGGCTGAGCACGAGTGTGGTCACACACCAGGATTTGTTGCTAAGAATTCTGGGACATTTCCTTATATACCAATGTGTGTTATCAGATCGCTACAATCCTTAATGCTTCCTTCTCTCCTTTCTTTCTGCCTCTCTCCCTTCCACAAATATTTGAACATCTCATGTCCCAAAACTAAGGACATACCAGTGAACACGCAGAAAGCCCTGCCCTCATGGAATTTGTATTTTATTGATATTATGGGAAACCATTCAATGTGATCATTAAATTTAGGTTTGTTTTTTTTTTTTTTCTCTTGTGATGGACCCTGAAGACCTGCATTGAAATCCTCACTCTGGTCACTTTCTGTATGATTTAAATCACTCCACATCTCTGAGCTTTAATTTACAAAATTCTTGGGAGGATGAACTGCCTTTCACAAAGTATGCCCTGCCCCACACGTTAATATATGATTATCCCTGTAGAGGTAATTGAAACTGCAGATCTAGCAAGCTTTTGGCATTTAAATGGTGGTTGGATTTGTAAATCCTTTAATCTATATCCCCGTGTGTGGGCTCCTTTGTGTTTGAGATGAGATAGGAGAGATTTCCAAATTAAGGTCAAAGAACTTGGAACACATTTTCTGGGATCTTCCCCAAACCAGCCTGTCTTTGAGAAATCCTACCGTGGATAAGTGGCTGAGTTTCTGCCTGGACTGTGGTCACGGGGGCCTCCAGTTCTATTCAATTTACTCCCTGGGGCAAGCGCCAAAGACTCAGCCACAGCCTTACCATCACCGCCTACGCTCTCAGCGAGTCAGATCCTTCTGGAAGCAACCCAACATTACATTTTACACTGAATATTTGTTAACAAAAGGAAATTTAAGTAACTCCAAAGCTAAGGCAGGGTCCCTTTCACATGCACCTTAAGGACATCTTTTTTTGTTGTTGTTGTTTGGGTCTAGTTGTTTCAAAGTTGCAGTAATTTCATCATGATTTTGACTGTACAATATCAGAAGCTGTAGACACGTTTATCTAGGTCTCTGAATTTGCCTGCTGAGGAATCTCTTTTGTCCCAGACTTTTCTAGTCTTCATAATTAACTTGACTCATCTCTGTTTCATGGTTTTTTTTTTTTGATGTGGACCCTTTTTTAAAATCATTATTGAATTTGTTAAAATATTGCTTCTGTTCTGGTTTTTTTGGCCATGAGGCATGTGGAATCTTAGCTCCTTGAGCAGAGATTGAACCCAGGCCTGCTGCATTGAGCACAAAATCCTAACCACTGGACCGCCAGGGAGGTCACTGACCCGTCTCTGGGATGTCCCTCCTTCTGGCTGCTTTCTCCCCTGGCACTCCGGGTCCTGCCTCCAAGACAATGAGAGCCTCTGGGCTTTGCCACCAGGATGACAGACATTAGGGTTTGTTGCTTTAAAAGGTTCTTAATTCACGTTATGGTCTAGTTGCATGTAGACAAAACAATCAGTGGTCATTCCGTGAGCATTCTGATTTTCCCTTTAAAGATAATTATTATTTTTATGAAGATAGTAATACCCTGAATTATTTCAACCAATTAAAATATCAATCCTATTCATTGTTATCTATTTGGAAGAAAAAGAAGCACAAACAACACTGGCATCAGGAGCTTCATATAACAAATGCTTGTCGCGCACCTCCTGAGGATGAGACACGGGGCTGGTTACTAAGGATTCTGCCGGGAAGGAGGCAGCCACTGCTGCTGTCGCTGTAGACCTTGTCTCAGTGGGGAAATGGATTAGAAATGAGACATATTTACTAATGGGCCAATATCCTTCCTGTTCAACTCCAATTTTTCACCCTTGACCCAGCATCCCTCAGCTAAGGGGGCTGGGAGTTGCCTCCTAGATGGTGTTATTAGAGAATGGATGTGAGCAAGCACTTTAGACACTTCTTAACATAGGTTGAAACAAAAATGTATTTGATTATCCCCCAAATTCAGTCAACTAGAAACCCATTTAACCAGTTTAATTGAGGTGTTACACATACTTTAGAAAGGGTTAAATATACCTTTTAGAGAGCTTCCAGGTTTGCAAAGACTCTCACCAGTATCTTTCCTTTGTGCCTTTGATAAACTGGTGAGGTTATCACCAGATGTTATGGGTCTTATTTTACAGTCGCGTAGAAACATTCCAAAGTGTTAGCTGCTCAGTCATGTCTGACTCTTTGTGACCCCATGGACTGTAGCCCGTCAGGCTCCTCTGTTGGTGGACTTCTCCAGGCAAGAATACTGGAGTGGGTTGCCATTTCCTTCCAGGGGATCTTCAAAACCTAGGGATCGAACCCGGGTCTCCTGCATTGCAGGCAGATCCTTTACCATCTGAGCCACCAGGGAAGCTCTAGCTTTGAGTATTTACTGTGTGTAGGACAGAGAAGCCTGTGGGCTACAGTGCGTGGATCGCAGAGTCAGACATGACTGAAGCAACTTGGCACAGACACACAAATGGCTCTCTTCTATCTGCTCTGGAGGCTTAAAAATGAAACTGAGATGAAAAATTATTGAGTGACCTTCAGACAGAGAAGAAGAAATATTGTATGACATCCCTTTTATATGGAATCTAAAAAGAAATAGTACACACGAACTTATTTACAAAACAGAAAGTGATGGTTGCTGGGAGAAGGAAGGGGGGAGAGATAGGGAGTTTGGGATGGACATGTACACACAGCTATACTTAAAATGGATAAGCAACAGGGACCTACTGCAGGGCACGGGGAACTCCATTCCATGTTATGTGCACCCTGGACGGGAGGGGAGTTTGGGGGAGAATGGATACATGTGTATGTATGGCTGAGTCCCTTTGCTGTCCACCTAAAACTATCACAACATTATCTATCAGCTATACCCCAATACAAAACAAAAAGGTTGTTTTTTAAAAAGAAAGAGAAAAAAAGTAAATTGGGAAAACAGTTCTTGAATGACCTAGATTTCGTTGCTGAAGTAAGTCTCAGGCAGTGTAAGTGCACAGATGTAGATGGTCCAGAGGGAGTCTCTCCCAGCGAGGGCCTGTCGGTGTGACCTCACCCAGAGGCTGCAGGTCAGCTGGCTTCTTGGGGCCAATTTTTCATCTCAAGCCACGGTGTGAGTGACCACAGGAATTTCTGCAAGATACAGATGGTGGCTGACTCTCATGATTTGCACTGGGTGCTCCTGAAGATGTTTCTTTTCTGGATGATTCAGTGGGAGAATTCACTCTGATGTGGGCTGGAGGCCAGTGGTCCCTGGTGCTTTCATTTTACTGGAACTTCCCAACAGATCAACCCCCACACAGACAGCACTAGCTGTCAGATTTCCTCTAATTTCAAACCTGTTCGGAATTTTTTTTTTTTTAACTTAAGTACCTACAGGAATTCATATCCATCCCCTTTAAATTCCAGCTAGGTAGTCTGGGCTCACTCTTCTGGCGTCCTGCTCTGTGCAGTGAGGGGATGAGAGTGGAGCACAAAAGCCTTTGTTAAGCCTCTGACTTTCTCGAGTGCTGAATCGCTAGATTCCTGCCGTGTCACGAGCCGAGACGGGAAAGGCCGTGTGAGACGCAGACAAGATCTCACTCTGGAATCATCCAGTGAGTGAGGACAGCAGAAAACTCAGTGACAAGAATCACTTTCTGCTTTGAATTCAATGTATGGTGAAGCTTCTGGCTCAGAACCACAGAATGTGTGAACAGCCAACCCCATACAGACGCAACCCACTCCAGAATTCTTGCCTGTCGAATCCCATGAACAAAGGAGCCCGGCGGACTACAGTCCATGGGGTCACAGAGAGACAGACACGACTGAGTGACTGAGCACTCCTGCAGACTCCAGACCTGACATCTGAGATAGAGGCCATCCTGGTGCCTTGCCACCATCCACCGCCATATCGATGTCCCCTGCTCCTCACCTGTAGATCTTTGCACCTCTTTCCATCTCTCCCCTCTCACCTGATAGCGGTGCCCTGCTCCCATTAGACAGAGAGCTGTCCACCCTCTCCTCTCTCCCTTCTAAGGACTTTGATCCTACAAATATCTCTCTCTTCTGTGTCATTGGAGAAGGAAATGGCAACCCACTCCAGTACTCTTGCCTAGACAATTCCATGGATGGAGAAGCCTGGTGGGCTATAGTCCACGGGGTCGCAAAGAGTTGGACACAACTGCAGTGACTTATTGTACATGCATGTCCTAAAACAAACAGCAGCATCATCAATTAAAAAAAAACATTCCACAAACCTGTGCAGCCACCTCACTTCTCCGCTCTGCCCTGGTGAAGCCTCACTTCTGTTGACTGTAACAGGGCCACTCTAACCAGGCTTCTGCACCCACTGCTTTTGCCTTTCTCCCCAGATTACCGATGCCCTCTGGGTTGCCAAGTTCCATGGCTTGGACTCTGCTGTCATCTTACCTAAACCGCTGGGGCTTTTAGTACCCTGGACCTCCTTGAAAGCCTTTCTTCCCTCAGCTGTCATGACTCTGCTGTCTCCTGGCTTTCCTCCCATTCACTGTGGGTCCTGCCTAATCTGGTCTGAGTCTGTGTCTCTGGTTTCCTCTCTTTCACCCCTTAATGTCTCCCGCTCCCCCGCCCCCTCTCCATCACACACACAGATGGTGCATACCATAGCTATGGTCTTGGGAGGGGTGATGGTGAAGCTGGAACCAGCCTCTAGATCTGAGAGTCAGTAAGAGGTAACATTACAGGGTCTCTGCCTCCAACCTAAAGTCAACAAGGTGCAGACTTTGCAGGTGGTCCAGTGGTTAAGAATCCGCCTGCCAGTGCAGGGCACATGGGTTTGACACCTGGTCTAGGAAGATTCCACATGCCTTGGAGCAACTAAGCCCACGTGTTGCAACTACTGAAGCCTGCATGCCTAGAGTCTGTGCTCTGCAATAAGGGGGGCCACTGCAATGGGAGCCCGCGCACCACAAGCAGAGTGTTGCCCCTGCTCGCTGCAATTAGAGAAAGCCCACACGCAGCAACAAAGATCCAGCAAAGCCATAAATAACTAAAATTCACAAAAATGAATAAGTAAACAAGGCCTTAGCAGGGACAGCAGGATTCCCGTGTGGAAATACAGGTCACAAATATAGTTTAGGTGATGAATTAAATGCTCAATCAATATTTAAATACACTGCAAAACAATTCTAAAGCAAAGTCACTAGGTTATATTGACAGTGATCGCAGGGTAGGCAATCTTCTTTCTTTAAAATCGTTCTCTCCAAGGTGAGTCATAAAATGGATCCTGGGTCAGCACTCGGCTGATCAGCGGGTGGGGCTCCTCTGGGCAGCAAGAGGTACTGGCTTCACTTGGAAACCAGGGTTAACTTGACTAAAACCAGGCCAGGCAGCCTGTGATGGTGCAGCTGTGATGGAGTTCTGGGAGATTAATGTCCAGGAAGGGATTTTACAGATCAGATCATGGCTCAGAAAGCTTGGTAGTCAAGTAGCGAGAGCTGTCAAAACAAAACAAAGAGATCAAAAGTCTAGGGCAAGACTTTGGAATTTGGTTCACCCAACAGCCTTGGCAAGAAGTGACTCCATTTGACCAAGAATGATGAATTTGTCAAATCTGTATAAATATCATGTGATCACCTGTGCTATGTGCTAAGTCACTCAGTTGTGTCTGATTCTTTGCGACCCCATGGACCGTGGCCCGCCAGTCTCCTCTGTCTATGGGATTCTCCAGGCAAGAATACCAAAGTGGGCTGCCATGTCCTCCTCCAGGGGATCTTCCTGGCCCAGGGATTGAGCCCGTGTCTCTTACACCTCCAGCACTGGCAAACAGGTTCTTTAGCACTAGCGCCACTGGATCACCTATAACAACAAAACTCTTCTGCTTCTTACTAGGAGGTGATTTCTTGAATATGACACCCAAAGCAAAAGCAACAAAAGCAAAAACAAACAAATGGGACGTCACCAGTTCTAGCACTGGATGGAGGACAGAATATCCTTTCTATTTACTGTATACCTCTTACTAAATATGTTGTTGTTTGGTTGCTAAGTCGTGTCCGACTCTTTGCAGGCCCATGGACTGCACTATGCCAGGCTTCCCTGTTCTTCACAATCTCCAGGAATTTGCTCAGACTCATGTCCATTGAGCTGGTGATGCTATCTCTTACTCTGTGACCCTCTTCCCTTTTGCCTTCAATCTTTCCTAGCATCAGGGTCTTTTCCAATGAGTTGTCTCTTTGCATCAGGTGACCAAAGTATTGGAGCTTCAGTGTCAGTCCTTCCAGTGAATATTCAGGGTTGATTTCCTTTAAGATTGACTGGTTTGATCTCTTTGCTGTCCAAGGGACTCTCAAGAGTCTTCTCCAACACCACAATTCAAAGGCATCAATTCTTCGGTGCTCACCCTTCTTTATGGTCCAACTCTCACATCCGTAGATGACAACTACAAAGCTACTACGTAGCTTTGACTAGAAGGACATTTGTTGGCAAAGTGATGTCTCTGCTTTTTAATATGCTGTCTAGGTTTGTCATAGCTTTTCCTCCAAGGAGGAAACGTCTTTTAATTTCATGGCTGCAGTCACCATCTGCAGTAATTTGGGAGCCCAAGAAAGTAAAATCTCTCACTGCTTTAACTTTTTCCCCTTCTATTTGCCATGAAGTGATAGGACCAGATGCCTTGATCTTAGTTTTCTAAATGTTGAATTTTAAGCCAGCTTTTTCTCTCTGCTCTTTCACCTTCATCAAGAGGCTCTTTAGTTCCTCTTCACTTTCTGCCATTAGAATGATATCATCTGCATATCTGAGGTTGTTGAAATTTCTCCCGGAAATCTTGATTACAGCTTGTGATTCATCCAAGTGATATATCTGCTAAAAATGTAGAGAGGGGATATTCCAGATTTAATCCAGTGTCAAGACTGATAGAGGAGAGATGGACACCACCAGTCAATTATTAAAATGATTAACATGAATGAATAGCAAACACAGAGCAGCCATGTGGCAGGTTTCCGGTCACTTTATTGTGTTTAGTAGTTGGAGGAAATGAAGGGCTGGGTCAAAGGGCACATCGTCAAATATCTATTTAACTTACGGAATCTTTGAAAATATTTTCGTCTTCTAATGGAAGTTCCTGGGGTGGGGGGAGGCAATTATTCCATGTGTTTGCTTCATTTAAGTCCAAGGATCTATAATCACAAACTAATCACCCTATGGAGTCAACATTCCAGCTCCCAGAAGCAGAGCCGTGGAAGTTCTGAACAATGTTGAAATCTTGCGATTTTGCTCTGTGACTTAGAGCTGCGGGTCTGCATCCAGTCCTGTCTTCTAAACATGTCCAGCTTCCTTTCCTCAAGTCTTGAGTTTGGGTCCAAAGCCTCACCATTGAGGTAACTGTCATTACCCCTGTGGGTGGAGGCTCAAGCCAGAGTTTCTGCCCTCTGCAGAAATAGGTCACAGGTCTGTTCATATTTAAGTTTCCAAGGTGAGAGAACAAACGTGTAGGAGTTTCTATATACTGAATCTGATCCTGCGTTCTCTGTGAAAATAGAAAATGTAATGGATAGATAACCAAGAGATCTAAATGGATGATGGATGGATGGATTGGTGGATTGGGTAGATGGATAGATGGGTGGATGAATGGATGACCGATAGAGGGTGAGAGGGATGGACAGGCAGACAGATGAATGAATGGATGGATAGATGGGCAGACAGATGGTAGAGAGATGGATAGATACACAACTTAGGATGAACTGGGAGAAAAGCCCACCTTCACCCTTTCATTAAGGTAACAATTTTTGTTGACTTTTCTCCCCAGGGATCCCTTGATTCATGTTCTCAATCGAGTCTCCCTCTCTGGCTGCTGGAAAGAGCAGAAGCACATTTAATCTCATCTGTATCAAGTGTAAGGTCCTCACAGGCAGCTTCTTGGGTGCTGGCTTCACTCCTGGATCATGGTTTTTGTCTTTATCATCATTATTGTTCCTCCCAGAACATTATTATTACTTTTTCCCTCTCATACTCAGTTGTTGTTATAATCTAACCTAGTGTTTATTTTTACAAACTGCATTTTTTTTTTAAAGGGAAAGGAGTTGGGAGGAGAGGCCAGGAGTGCTGGACTGTGGCAGGAAGGGAGATAGATGGTCCAGGGAGGGAGGGAAGGAGCTGCAGGGAGACCACAACCACCACAGGCAGGGCTTCCCCTGGGTCCCTGCCCCTTCCCTAGACCCCTTCTGTCCTCTCCAAGGCCTTGTCCTTTTCTGAGAACCCCTTGCTTCTTCTTTGGGGCTCCTTTGCAACGGGAAGCAGAGGCTCACAGAGGATGGCGAGCTGCCCAGGGTCACACGGCCTAGAAAGTAGCTGAGTCTGACTCCTGACGGGGCTGCTGACCAGAAAGGTCACAGTCACACTTGCCTCGCCCTCGTCCCTCCCTAGACGCTGGGGTCATCTCAGGACTGCTGCTCTGACGGCGAGCCCGCCCTCAGTGTCCCCTCCCCCCCAGGGTATGGCTTGTCCCCAGGCACCCCCGCTGGCCGTCCCTGGTCCTTCCAGGCCCCTCTCCTGCTGCTGCACCCCTGATCACCCTCCTCCCCTCTGCGAACACTCTTCCTGCTTCAGCCTCAGTGCGAGGACTGCCTTCTTTGAGAACCTTCCCTGCGCTGGGGTGGGAGCCTCCAGTCCCCCCAGTAAGTGGGTGGCACTGGGAGTTTGAAACTTGGGATCGGGAATCTGCATGACTGGGTGTCAGAGCCGCCTCTCCTGGGCTCGGCCCAAGTCAGCGTGAAGGTTTCGGACGCTCTGCAGGAGACAGGCTCACCCCCAGGGGAATGCAGAGTGGGGGCCCAGGGAGGCTGTGAAGCTGGGTTTGAAGGTCAGGAGACCCTCCACTGTCACCAGCCCGAGTCATGTTTGCAGGGAGACAGGGTACAGAAGACTTCGATTGCCCTGAACCTGAGTGGACTTTGTTACAAGGGGATGGCGTGGTAGGCAGTGTGAGGGCCTCAGGCCCTGAACGGCCTACAGAGTTCAAAACCAATGACCACTCTCCAACCAGCTCTGCAAGAATCCTCCAGTACTGAGAGGGCAGATTCTGTCGCCAGGTCCAACCTTGTCAATGTCAGCATCACTGTCACTGGAGGGGCCGCACACAAGCCTCACTGGCCTCCCCAGCTCTCTAGCAAATATGAGAGTCGTTTCTAGTTTAACAGAGCTCACCTACTAATGTGCTTGGGCCACAAGCTGCTAAACAAAGACTTTTAATGGCAATCAAAGTCCAGTCTCCCCTATATCCACCCTGTCTGTACTGGGGTAGTTCAGCAAGCTAGGGTAATTGTCACCACTGGCTTCCCACCTGCGGCCACCTGTGCTCTCTGTTCAGATAAACCCAGGGCTTGCCAACATGTCCCCCGGGAATAAAGGGAGTGTCGGGTGACTCTGTAGAGATGTAAGAGACCTGGGCTTGATTTCTGCGTCAGGAAGATCCCCTGGAGAAGGCAACGGCAACCCACTCTGGTATTTTTGCCTGGAGGATCCCATGGACAGAGAAACCTGGTGGGCTACAGTCCATGGGGCCACAAAGGGTTGGACATGGCTGAGCACACACACAGCTGAGCTCTGTTAAACTGGAAACGACTCTCATATTTGCTAGAGAGCTGGGGAGGCCAGTGAGGCTTGTGTGCGGCCCCTCCAGTGACAGTGATGCTGACATTGACAAGGTTGGACCTGGCGACAGAATCTGCCCTCTCAGTACTGGAGGATTCTTGCAGAGCTGGTTGGAGAGTGGTCATTGGTTTTGAACTCTGCGAAGCAAAGTACTTGAAAAAAATCTTAATCCCACTGAGAATAACCATGTCAAGGTACTGAAGACAAAATGTACAGCAGCCTCCTTGCAGGAGAGTCAGTGGATCGGGTGCCAGTCTGCGAGTCAGGGCCTGGCCGGGGATGCCTGTGGTTTCATCCACAAGGAGGACTCAACAGGCGCTTCCCTGCCCTGGCTCTGGAAAACTCAGGCTTAGAAGAGGCCTGCCCTGGTTCTTGCAGGGAGTTGATCACACAGTCTCCCATTTGCAGGGCTGCGCTATCCCTGGACACAGACAGAGGGGGTCTCGAGTCCCTGTTAGCCAGCTTGCTGGGGGCGGGGAGCAAGAGTGTTCCCTCCTCTCCTGGCCTGGATCCTGGCCTCTGGGGACTCTGCCAATGGGCATCAGGCATTGCAGCACCAAGCCTTTCCCAGCTGGCAGCAAAACGCCCAATATGGAAAAAGAATCCAAACTCCAATTTCAAGTTTTGCATCCAGGCTTTTCCAAATAAAAGGGCAAGGAAAAGCCCCAGGGAGCTCAGAAGCCCCCTTTGCCTGTGTTCACAGGGAGACGTGCTGATACTCCCTCAGTCCTTTCAAACAGAAGCCCTTGCTGTGTTTCCTCTGTGGCTGCATTTATATATTCATTCATTAGGATTTTTTTTCACTTAGTTGTGATTCTTTCCTTAGTCAGTTTAGTCACTGAGTCGTGTTGGACTCTTTGTGACTCCATGGACTGCAGCAGGGCAGGCTTCCCTGTCCCTCACCAGCTCCCGGAACTTGCTCAAACTCATGTCCATCGCATCAGTGATGCCATCCAACTATCTCATCCTCTGTTGTCCCCTTCTCCTGCCTTCAATCTTTCCCAGCATCAGCGTCTTTTCCAATGAGTCGGTTGTTCGCATCAGGTGACCAGAGTATTGGAGCTTCAGCTTAAGCACCAGTCCTTCCAATGAATATTCAGGACTGACTTCCTTTAGGATGGACTGGTTGGATCTCCTTGCAGTCCAAGGGACTCTCAAGAGTCTTCTCCAACTCCACAGTTCAAAAGCATCAATTCTTTGGAGCTCAGATTCTTTCTTAGCCACGTGAATAAAACTACAGGTCAAAGTACCTAGCCACTTAACAGCTTTCACCTGCCCTCTCTACCTACCCGTGCAGGAGTGGTTGCATAGGAGAGAACACAGGATGGACAGGGTTCCTACAAAGAAAGTCTTTGATGCCAACCAACATTTGAGGATTAGGAGCTGATTGTCCAGTCAGTTGGTCATCTGGATCTTCGTGACTCTTACAGCCTTCCTTTTGTACACTTCTTATTTAGCTATTTTACAGCATTTTTTCACAGCTTGTTAGCATATCTCTCACCAGAGTAAGAAGGGAGAAAAAAGAAGGAAAATGTCAATTAATACATTTTCCTTTACTTGCACGTCATGTTACTGAAAGACTAGACAGAAGCAGAGTTAGATGTTAACCAGTTAGAAAAAAGCTTAAGATACTATGAAGGTTTCTACTACATATTCTAATATTCCTCGCCTTTTGTTGTTTAGTTGCATAGCCATGTCTAACTCTTTTGCCACCCCACGGGCTGTAGCCCACCAGGCTCCTCTGTCCACCGGATTTCCCAGTCCAGAATATTGGAGTGTGTTGCCATTTCCTACTCCAGAGGATCTTCCCGACTCAGGGATCGAACCCGTGTCTCTTGCATTGGCAGGTGGATTCTTTACCACTGAGCCACCTGGGAAGCCCATTCCTCTCCTTATGAAGGCTTAAAAGATGGATTGATTGATTATTTGCGGTTGTATGAAACGGACACTATTAACAATTTGGTAACTTTTTAAAGGTTAATTTTTATTGGAGTATAGTTGCTTTACAATGTTGAGTTAGTGTGTAGGGTGCAGCAAAGTGGATCAGGGATACGCACACATACATCCCCTCCCTCTTGGGCTTCTTCCCCATTAAGGCCACCACAGAGCAGAGCAGAGCTCCCTGCTCTACAGGGGGTTCCCATTGGTTCCTTATTTTACACACAGTATCAGTAGTGTGTATGATCAATCCTAATCTCCCAATCCATCCCACCCTCTTTCCCCTCTTGGTCTCCATATATCTGTTCTCTATGCCTGTACCTCCATTTCTGCTTTGCAAATAGGGTCACCTATACTATTTTTCTAGATTCCACATATATGTGTTAATGCACAATACTTGTTTTTCTCTTTCTGACTCAATAGACTTAAACACTTTGGCAGCTTTAAATGGACACCAATCATTTCCAGCCCAGCAATGTCACTCCCAGGTATTTATTCTATAGATGTTGCCCGACACATGTTTTAAATATGTATACAAGGCTATTCAATGCAACTTTCCTGTAATAACAAAGGATTGATATTGATGGAATAAATATTTCTGACTAAATAACATTTATTTATTGGGGGAACAGAGTCCATCCATAAAGGACTTATTAAGTGAAAACGTACCTAATCGCACAGGAATTGCACCCACTGAACTGGTGGTCCATTTCTTCCTTGACTTGTGTGAAACGGCTGAGCGCTGGGGCAGGCGCCCTGCTCAGGGTGTCTGCTTCATTGTTTGAGTTAAACGGCCTTGGAGCAGAGAGAAGCGGGGTTGGGACCGAAGTCTGAGGGGCGGGGGGCTCCTGGCGCTGGTCCCTGGGATGCAGGTGGGCTGCAGAACATCTCTGAGCCTCAGCCTTACACCCGGTCGATAATGCACATTTCAGAAGATTTTCCTAAGAATGAAGGAAGATGTACATACAATGCCGTGAGCAGGTGCTCAGGAAATGATTCTGCCTCCTCCTCTTCACCATGCGAAGGATCTGCAAACCCATGCCCCACACATGAAGCCTGGCACTTGCCGTCTGCCTCTTCAAGGATTAAGTCACTGGCCACCGTGGTCCCTGACCTTCAACACCCCCTGAAAGGAGTTCAAGGAGATCAAGAAGGAGGCCGTCTGTGCTCTGGGAAAAACTGGCAGAACACGTCTTCGGAAAAACTGACAGAACACGTCTTCAGATAATTAGATATTTTCTCACAAGGAGAAGATTTTATGAACCCAATTTCTTACATCTTCTCATATCTTGAAAGGCACTAAAATCACTAACAGTGACGTCTGCTCCTCGTGATGAACCACAAGCGTCTGCCAAAATGTGTGCTTGACTGCGTGCACCCTCTTCACTAAAATGATGGATGGTACTGCCTCCTGCCCCCTTTGGACAGCTCCTCGGAGCTATCTGAGGTGCTGTCTCCCAGGGTCTAGTCCTCATTTGGCCCGAAATAAAACTTAACTCACAACTGTCATCTTGTGCTTTTTTCCCCCAGTCGACACACAACTCTCATCTTGTGCTTCTCCCCCCACCCACCGAGTAGACAAAAGGCTTTAACTCCTCTGTCCCCCCAGTGATGCTGTGCAGCCGGGTCCCTTCACTGTCCCCTTTTCCAGAGAAGGTGGGGGGCCTCCCCAGGACCCCACGGCCAGGAAGGGCTGAACAGGGATTTGAACTGGGGCTGTGTGGGTCCAGATTCCAAGCTCTTTGCTTCTTTGGGAGCTTGTGTAGGTGAGGAGCCCTGGTGAGCTGTGAGGTTGTCCCCTGCCACCTGCTGAAGGGACAGGAGGAGGGACACAGGGGCCAAAAGAGGACAGAAGGCAGACCTGCCAGAGGGGAAGGCAGAGCTGAGCCTCCGGGTGCCTGGGGCAGAGGGGCCCCAGGGGCGGAGGAGATGGGGCGGGGCGATGAGAAAGGAGAGCCCCAGATGGAATGTGCCCTGGAGGAGGAGGCCTGCTCTCCACAGACCCTGAGTCTGAAGCTGCACCAGTGTCAGAACTCAAGCCGTTCCAAGAGCTGACTTTGATATGTAAGAGATGAGGTCTGGAAACTTCCAGGAGAGGCAAACGGCTGGCCCAACATGGCAGCTTCAGCGTTATTTTCCTTGGCATACCATACTTTGAAGAGGGTCCAAACTCATCATCACCCACTGGTGACAGTTCCAAAGAGGGCACCAAGTATAGAAGTGACATTGAACCTGGGCACGCCAACTGTTCTGTGAAAGAGCTGTTTCCATAGATACAGACTCTTTACCAGAGAAACGGCATGAGGTCAGTTGGGACAGAAATAAAGCTGTCTTATTTGTTCCAGAATAAAGTAACTTTTAGGTGTTTCAGTCAACGGGAGAATTAAAGACTCTCTGTTTTTATGTCCAAATAGTTCTCGTGCATCTGAACGATCTTCCCAAAGCAGGTTGTCAATCATTTTATTGCAGAGGAAATATAAGAGTCGAATATTTAAGAAAAATGAGGTCCGTGGTTTGTAGGTTGAAATATAATATTTGTTTGATGAAAAGGAAATCTATGAATATATGCACAGAAGAAATTTTCCCCCATGATTATGCAAATACCATCTGGGTCCTGTCCCAGGCAATTTTATTGCTTTATCAGGAAGCGAAGGCAAAAACTATTTTTAACAATGTTTTTTTATAAAAGCAATAAATATTCATTGAGGAACATGGACAATGAAGAACATAAAAGAGAAAATAAAAGCCCCCAATTTCATACAACCTTTCCCTGACTCCACGTATTTTTCTCTCATTCCCTGTTATTCCTCATTCTGTGTTTCTTAAAAACATGTCATAGTGCATATGAGTTTTTACATGTAATGTAAAATATTTTATATGTAACAGGGAACAGTGTATATAATCTTGCTTTTCTCTTGAGATTTTACTCTAGATGTTGGTATCATGCCTACTCTTTATTCTGTGTTTTAAAAAATATGTGACAAGTATAGAACTGCAAACACAATCAAATAACATTATATTACAAGCGTCTATAAATTTGTGTCTTTCTTCAAACAGCGTTAGGGGCTTCCCTGGTGGTTCACGTGGTATTTTCCCATGTCGTTAAATTTGCCACAGCTTACCACCTAGCCGTGACCATCATTAATGTTCGGTGTAAGATCTTCACATTGGAACCTCCCTGTCAATCCAGTGGTTAAGACTTCACCTTTCAGTGCAGAGGGTGTGGGTCTGAGCCCTGGTTGGGAAGCTAAGACGCCACATACCTTGTGGCCAAACAAAACACAACAGAACGTGAAGCAGAAGCACTACTGTAAAAAATTCAATAAAGACTTTAAAAACGGTCCACATCAAAAAAAAAAATCTTCTAATGTTTGTCCATAGATGCATATTTATGTGAATGGATCGATTTTTAACCTAAAGGGGAAGTGTTTCCTGGAGCCATCACACTTTCCCACAACATGATTCACGCAATGGTTACATGGGATCCCATTACTTGGCTTTTCAATTGTTTATTCTCAGGCGTGCAGATTGCTTCCAATTGTCATTATTACAAAAGCGAGTCGGTTAGCGACTTCACCTACTGCCTCTTAGTAGAATTGCCCAAAGGCTTTCAAGTGGCCAGAGGCTCTGTGACTAGATTGCTCTCTGAAAACCTCAAACCGAGTTGCGTTTCTTCAGGAGCAGTCATAGGCCTACCTTTCTATATCTTTGCCAACAAGGAGCTGTTCATCTTCTTTTTTCACTTAGAATTTTAGGAGTAATTATCTTAATTATTTTAACTTCATTCTTTGATAAAGTTCAAACATTTCACGTTTATTTATTGGTTCCTTACATTGCTGTTCAGTCACGAAGTCGTATCCGTCTCTGCGACCGCATGGACTGCAGCACACGAAGTCTCCCGATCCCTCACTGTCGGCCAGAATTTGCCCGTATATTATTCCTTTGTAATTCCTTAATCGCTTGTTTTGCCTTCTTTTCAGTTGGCATAGATTCGTCTTTTTCTTAATGATTTCTAAATGACTGTGATACATTATGGCTTCCCTCATAGCTCAGTTGGTAAAGAATCCACCTGCAATGCAGGAGACCCCAGTTCAATTCCTGGGCCAGGAATATTCCCTGGAGAAGGGATAGGCTACCCACTCCAGTATTCTTGTGTTTCCCTTGTGGCTCAGCTGGTAAAGAATCCTGCTGCACTGCAGGAGATCTAGGTTCAATCCCTGGGTTGGGAAGATCCCCTGGAGAAGGGAAAGGCTACCCACTCCAGTATTCTGGCCTGGAGAATTCCATGGACTGTATAGCCCATGGGATCGCAAAGAGTTGGACATGACTGAGTGACTTTCACTATAGCTTCACACTATAGCTTGATACGTTGGGACTCTCAAACCATTGCCATTTAGTTTGGAACAATTTCCACCCATCTGTCTTTAAACTTGAGTGTGGAGTTTTCAGATATACACAGTGTTCTCATTTTATGCACTCGATTATTCTCTTGACGGTGTTTGCCCGAGGTTTGAGGTCTTTGGCGCCCTCAGATACTATAAAGACAACATTTTCTTCTGTAGTGATTTATCTTTTTATTTTCATGCATTTCATTTTGTTAGTCCATTCAACTTAATTTATTTTAAGACAGATGGCAAAGCAAGGGCATCATATGTAGGTTAAGTGCAAAATGAGAAAATTTTTTGGCAAATAGTCAGTTTTCCTGGTAGTAGCCTTTACCTGTCAGTTTTAAGTATCGCATCCCTCTCAGTTGCATTTGTCTGGGAAACTAATTCACGCCAGAGTCCTGGAGCCAGTGTGAACTGGGAGGGGCTGGAGACGTGCTTTCTGGGCACATGGAACCATGCAGACCTCTCTCCTCTGAGAGGGTGCAGGAGGGGAAGGGAGGGTTGAGTCAGGGATCAATGTTCACTTCTGACAAGATGCGTGGCTTCGGGCGAGTCGGCTCTCTTTTCTCAGGTCCAGTCTCCTTGTCTACAAAGGTGAGCCCAGGCCGTGAAGACACCTAGGTCCTTCTTGTCTCTAAGGACCCAGCGGCCCTGCAGGGAGGGTGGGGCTCAGGGGTGTGCGTGCCAGGCCCCAGGGAGCTGGTGGGGCCTCTGCTCTGTGAGTCAGCGCTGGGAGCGGATGCCAAAACCAGTAGCTGCAATAGCTGATGTGGAAGTCTCTGCGAGACTTCACGGATGGAGGGCGGGTCCCGGGGGAGAAAGAGCCGGTGGCTTCTAGAGTCCTGCTCAGGCCCACTTGAACGTGTGCCAGGTTCTTGCAGAAATGATGTGCAAAGTCACTGCTGGCTGTACAGTGGGATGGGTGAGGGCTTTAGCCTTGGTGTGGTGCCAGGAAGGTGTTTTCAACTCAAAAGGTTGCAATTTACCCAGAAAAATTCTCATCCTCAATAGCAAACTTGGACTCAAGACTCAGCTTCCTCACAATTCAGCAATCTGTCTCACACTTTGGCTTTTGTTCTCTGCTGGGGCATAAAGGTTGTTGCCCAAATCTGGGCTTCAGTTCCTACACTGTAACAACATTTCTTTGGGCAACTCACGTCGAATGATATGGCCCATTTTCCTTGGCTCAGCCTGAATGACAGCCGTCAAGCTGCAGAGCTGCACCCAGAGATCCAGGAAAGGTTTTCTGGTTTCAAGCTTTCTGAGGGTGACCCAGCACCATTCCGTTTCCTGCTTCATTTGTAGGGCAGTGTGCAGGAAAATTAGAAATAAGAATTGTGAAGTGCCATTCCATTTAGCATAGATAACCAAAGAATGCTTGAAGATCCCAAAGGATAACTTTGGAATACCAGATTTCCACCATTCTGTTGGTAGAGGTCCTGTTCTGCCAAGATTATATCCGTGTTCAGAAGCAATGCCAAGGGCAAGGGCTTGTTGTTGACAATTTAGTTCTGAAAAAAAATCAGAATTTTGGTTCCAAATCCAGAGGGTAATAAATTTCGAATAAACAATCAAATAAAAGATTATTTTTCTTTTTCTATTTGTGCTTTTTTATTCCATTTAGACTTTAAAATAAAATTGTTACTATCTGGTTGCACTGTGGTCCAGTAAAGTTTTAATTTGTTCTTTGTAGTGACTTTCTTCATCCACGGGCCCCCTTTATTTAGTTATGTTCCTGCCTGGCATCTGAGGTCGTGACCCCTGGCAAAGGGTTCCTGGAGCCAGAAGCCCTGAGAGGCTCCCTGTCCATGAGGCAGGAGGGAAATAGTGGGGCTTTGGGAAGTAGTGGCGAGAGGAATGAGTGTGAAGCAACAGGTGAACTTGGGACACAACAGAACGTCCCCAGAGTGGTTGGGGGGCCTGGGAAGAGGTATGGGTGAGCAGGAGCATCCTGACTAGTGACAAGTATCCCTGAGCGATGCCTGCCAGCACCTGATGGCAAGACCCTGCGTGCTGGGTGTTCACAGCCTTTCCAGGTCTTTCCTCCTGGCGTTTGGAAGCACATGAGAGATTTGTCTTTCTCTCTCTCACTCCATTTATTCATTCACTCAGTTATTTACTTACATCATTATAGTCTCATGACTTTCATATTGTACTTTCAATTAGAATCCCATAGAACTTTATCTCATTCAAATTGTTTGGCTTTGGCTATTGGGACTATTGGGCTACAGTGGACTCCTGTGTCCCTTTGCAACACATTTACTGCCCATTTGCAAGTTTTTCCCTTTGTAAGTTTTTGAACATTTTATTTTCAGTGCTACAAGATGATTCAGGCTTATTTTGTATATTTTCCACTACAGCCCTAGAATCATCCATTTCTCCAAGGAGCCCTGGTTCCTTTTACCAAAGTAGCCTTTTATCAAAGTATTAGAAACCAAGATCTGGGCACAAGATGTATACATTACACTTTTAAACTATTGCTTTAAATTTATTTCTAATATTCTTTACTAGATGTCATAATTCTTTTAAACAGGTTGACTTTATTACATTTTTCACTATTATAAACTATGGGCTTCCCTGGTGGCTCAGCTGGTAAAGAATCCGCCAGCGGTGTGGGAGACCTGGGTTCGATTCCTGGGTTGGGCAGATCCCCTGGAGAAGGGAACGGCTACCCACTTCATTATTCTGGGCTGGAGAATTCCATGGAGTGTATGGTTCATGGAGTCGCAAAGAGTCAGACACGACTGAGCGACCTTCACTTTCATTCACTTTCTTTAAACTATGCCCACTGAATCCTGTAAGCAGGTATAGTGGAATTTCAGAAGAATCTAGTTGCACCCTGTATTTTGCCATAATGACCTCTAAAATAAGTTGACTTGTCACCTTTAGTTGTAGAAATGGATGTGTGTGCAAATGAGTATCAGATCCTCTTGGCCGTGGACCAGTTCCCCTGCTCCTCCTGTTCACTCTGTCCCAACCAGAACCACTCATCCCAGGACAGGTGACAGGGGAAGTTGTACCTGCAGGCTGCTGACCTTGCTCTGGTCTGCAGCCCCCATGAGATACCTCCCTGCCTTTGACTGTATGAATATATTCACATTCTCCCAGTGGGGACCGAGTCAATCATCAGCTATCTCTGAGATCTCTAGGTGGACACAGCTTCAAAGGATCCTTGCAGAGTAGGAGTAGATGCCCAATATGGTTCATTTGTAAAACATCAAGAATTCAGTTTAACCTCATAAGACAGGCTGAGGGTGGGTGTTAGAATCTAACTTCATCAGCAAGTTTCCACTACGGTCTTAGGTTTCCATCTTACACAGCATCTTTTTTTTTTTTTTTAATCCTCTGTTGCCCTCGCTGGGTGGTCTCCCCAAGCTTGGTTTGTAAGGAGCTGTTGGTTCCTTCCTCTTGCTGTTTGCTCTTAAATCCCACAGGGCACAAAGCCATAAATTCTTTTTTTAATATGTTGCTGACATATTTAGTCAAGGGCACATTACTTAAAAGGCTTGGGATGGCCACACGGAATAGGGACAGAATCATCTCAGGCTGTTTTCTTTGTCTCTGGTTTGCCTATAAGGCATGGAGATATGGAAGACACTATCTACACATGTTGGATTCTACAAGTTTTGAGGAAAAACTGTGAAATTCTCTTTGCTTATACTCAGGCTGTATACCAGAATATTCTCTCTCTCTCTCTCTTTTTTTTTTTTTTTTTGCTTTCTTTTCAGTTTTTTTTTAATTGGAGGACAATTGCTTTACAATATTAATTTGTGCCATACAACAAAGTGGGCTTCCCAACTGGCTCAGTGATAAAGAATCCAGACAATGCAGGAAACTTGGATTTGATCCCTGGGTTGGGAAGATACCCAGAAGGAGGAAATGGCAACCCACTCCAATATTTTTGCCTGGGCAATCCCATGGACAGAGGAGACCGATGGACTACAGCCCGTAGGGTCACAAAGAGCCAGACAAGCTGAGTGAGCACACACTTGCAACAAAGTGAATCAGCTATATGTTTACATGTATCTCCTTCCTCTTGGACCCCTCTCCCCACCCCATCCTACTCCTCTGGGTCAACACAGAGCACTGCACTGAGCCCCCTGTGTTATACAATAGCTCATATTAGCTCTCTATTTTACACATGGTGATGCACATATGTCAGTCCTAATCTCCCAGTTCATCCCTCTCTTCCCTTCCCCTGCCTATATCCACAGGTTGTTGTTGTTCAGTCGCTCAGGTGTGTCCGACTATGACCATAGGCTTCTGCAGCACACCAGGCTTCCCTGTCCTTCACTATTTCCCACAGTTTGCTCAAACTCATGTCCATTGAGTCAGTGATGCCATCTAACCATCTCATCCTCTGTCACCCAAGCCTCCTAGTGCCCTCAATCTTTTCCAGCATTAGGGTCTTTTCCAGTGAGTTGACTCTTCACATCAGGTGGCCAAAGTATTGAATCTACAGCTTCAGTGTCAGTTATTCCAATAAATATTCAGGGTCGATTTCCCTTAGGATTGACTGGTTTGATATCCTTGCAGTTCAAGGGACTCTCAAGGGTCCTCTCCAGCACCACAATTCAAAAGCATCAGTTCTTTGGTGCTCAGCCTTTTTTATGGTGCAACTCTCACATCTGTACATGACTATTGGAAAAATTATAGCTTTGACTATATGGACTTTCATCCGCAAAGTGATGTCTCTGCTTTTAAATATGCTGTCTAGGTTTGTCATAGCTTTTCTTCCAAGAAGCAAGCATCTTTTAATTTCATGGCCACAGTCTCTGTCCACAGTGATTTTGGAGCCCAAGAAAATAAAGTCTATCACTGTTTCCATTTTTTCCCCATCTATTTGCCATGAAATGATGGGACCGGATGCCATGATCTTTGTTTTCTGAATGTTGAGTTTGAAGCCAGCCTTTTCACTCTCCTCTTCCAAGTATCAACATGTCTATTCTCTAAGTCCACATCTCTATTCCCGCCCTGCAAATAAGATCATCTGTACCATTTTTCTAGATTCCGTACATATGCATTAGCATACAATATTTGTTTTTCTCTTTCTGACTTAATTTACTCTGCATGACAGACTCTAGGTCCATCCACATCATTACAAATGACCCAATTTCATCCCTTTTTAAAAGTAATAAATTCTTTAACACATTTTACTTCACCTTGCATTCACTTTTAAATGTTTTATTTCAAGTTGTCCTGAGAGGTCCAACCTTGCAGAGCTCTGCATGGAGAATTCCGTGTAAAGCATGGTGCAAACAATGCAAAGGATGTGGAGTCAGAAAACCAACGAAACCAACCAAGCAAGCACCCAACCAACAGATTAAAGGTTAGTCATCTCTGATGGGCTTGAGGTTATAACTTTACAGCTCTGCCATTCCTAGGAAGTGATTCAGTCTCTCAGAGGTGAGAGTGCTCAGAGTCATGTATGAAGACATCCTACATCTAGAAAACAGCAAGGACTTTTTCTCCCTGCCTTCCTGCTTCCTCTCCTCCTCCATCCCTTGTGGACCCTCTCCTCCTTCATCTCTCAAAGGGAATAGAATGAAACACACTTCTCTCTAGACTTTGGAGATGAGGCCCACCCAGGGTTTGTGATGGCTGTGAAAGCCTGGCCCACTTCCGTTTTACCCAATCCTTTGCTAATAAGATCACTCCCACCAAAGACAACTCTAAGACATTGCTGTGAAAGCCTTTGCTGAATCATACAAAATTGCTTCCAGAAGTCTGTTAAGCCATGTATCAAAATCTGAACCCATTTTCCCCTTTCTTATTTTATTTCTCCAAGTTGTGACATAAATTATGCTTACAGAAACAAGAAGTTCATCTTAGAGCCTTTAGTATATTCTGAAAAATATGGAGGTTAACACTAACCTGCCAGGTGGGATTACATTGATAGGATAATAAATGCAATACCATGCACAAAACCTGGCACAGATGTGCTTTAAACTTTTCAAAATAGTCACGAGTGCTTTGAGTTAAAAAATGCAAGGTTGAAAATTTGAACATTGAGTAAACAGTACTCTGAATTTCAAACATTCTTTTTTCTTTGTTAGTATGTATTTTTAAAATTTTTTAATTGGAAAAAAATTGCTTTACAATGTTGTGTCAGTTTCTGCCATCCAACACCACAAATCAGTTGAACTATATATATATATATATGTCCCCTCCCTCTCGAGCCACCCTCCCTCCCCCCACCCCATCCCTCTAGGTCATCACAGGGCGCCAGGCTGGGGTTCCCTGTGTTATATGGCAACTTCCCTCAAGTTAGCTGTTTTACACATGATAGTGTGTATATTGGAGAAGGCAATGGCACCCCACTCCAGTACTCTTGCCTGGAAAATCCCATGGACGGAGGAGCCTGGTGGGCTGCAGTCCATGGAGTCGCGAAGAGTCGGACACGACTGAGTGACTTCACTTTCACTTTTCACATTCATGCATTGGAGAAGGAAATGGCAGCCCACTCCAGTGTTCTTGCCTGGAGAATCCCATGGACGGAGGAGCCTGGTGGGCTGCCGTCTATGGGGTCGCACAGAGTCAGACACGACTGAAGCGACTTAGCAGCAGCAGTGTGTATATACGTCAGTGCTACTTTCTCAATTTGTCCCACCTTCTCCTTACCCCCGCTATGTCCACAAGTTTGTTCTCTGTCTGCGTCTTCATTCTTCCCTGCAAATAGGTTCATCAGTGCCATTTTTCTAGATTCCATTATGGACAACAGTATAGAGATTCCTTAAAAAATTAGAAATAAATCTACCATTTGATCCAACAACTCCACTACTGGGCATATACCCTCAGAAAACCACAGTTCTAAAAGACACATGTTCCCCAATGTTCATAACAGCCCTGTTTACAATAGCCAGGACATGGAAGCAACCTAGATGCCCAATGACAGATGAATGGATAAAGAAGTTGTGGTACATATATACAATGGAGTATTGTGTGTTTAGTCACTTTAGCCATGTTTGACTCTTTGTGACCCCATGGACTGTAGCCCACCAGGCTCCTCTGTCCATGGGATTCTCCAGGAATGCTGGCATGGGTTGCCATCTTCTACTCTGGGGATCTTCCCAATCCAGGGCTTGAACCCGATTCTTTCATATCTCCTGCATTGGCAGACAGGTTCTTTACCACTAGCACCACCTGGGAAGCCCAGTGGAATATTGCTCAGCCATGAACGGAACAGATTTATGTCAGTTGTAGTGAGGTAGATGAATTTAGAGCCTGTTGAACGAGTGAAGTAAGTCAGAAAGAAAAACAAATATTGTACATTAATGCATATATATGTGTGTATATATACATATACATGGAAGTTAGAAAATGAACTTGAAACATTCTTAATTGATTTATATATTTGGTTCCCATGTATCTTTTGTTCCTCTTGTATTCCTAAGATAGCTTCATAAAATGTTATTCAAAGGCAGGACTCTGTCTTACAGGATTTGCTGTATGCTCAGGCTCAGAGACTGCTAGAATTCATGCTTGCACCCTGCTGGCTTGGAGGTCCTAGACTGCTAGGTAAGAACACTTCTGTCCATGAAATTGTTCCACTAAATAGAACATGAAATGGTTCCACTACACTGGACAGAGAGATTTCCACATGGCCACTGGGAGACCCTCATGGCCTGCGATTCTCAGTCAGAAAAGGAGTTAGTCTGCTGGCTGGAGTTATTGATTCTGATTATCAGGGCAAAATGGGTCACATAAGACCATGGCTACATGGACTGAGCCTGGAACCCAGGGGATTCTCTAAGCGCCTCCCTATACTTCCATGTAAGAACCAACTCACAGTTAAGTTTAATGGAAAGCTAGAGAGACCAAAGGCAAGGCAGGATCAACAAGGACATGGACACTTTGGGCGTGAAGACTTTGGCTCCTCTTCCAGGTAGGAAACCCAGAGTGGCCAAATCCTGGCTGCCAGCAATAGTGGAAGAAGCGGCCACAGACACCAGTGTGGCTTCATGACAAGCAACCCAGGAGATCAAGAGGTTTTACATATTTTCTGTTTGCTCATTACAAATAAGTATTTTTTCTATATATTAACTATTCTTCACTCTCCTCCCCATTTTTATTTTATGCACAAGGTGATGGAAATTAATTTTATAATTTATGCAAAAATCCTCAGTGGGACAGTGACTGAATTGGAGGAATAATTAATACAGCTGATAATTGATACAACGATTATTGGGACTATGACTCCTCATTCTTGGGAAAGGATGAGCATTTCTTCACCTCCAAGGGGCATGGCTGGGTCTTGTTAGGAAGAAGATAGAGTGGTTTTGTGGTTTCTCAGGGGTTTTGGGGGCTTCCCCAGTGGCTCCAATAGTAAAGAATCTACCTGCAATGCAGGAGACCTGGAATTGATACCTGGCTTGGGAAGATCCCCTGGAGAAGGAAATGGCACCCCACTCCAGGATTCTTGCCCAGAGAATCCCATGCACAGAGGAGCCTGGTGGGCTACAGTCCATGGGGTCACAAAGAGTCGGACACGACTGAGAGACTAACGCTTTCACTTTCAGGAGTTTGTGCAGAGCCTGGGTGTGAAGGTGCAGGAGCTAGAGACGTGAGCTGTCAGCTCTAAGTTCACCCTCACTGCCAGACCTGCAGAAAGAAAGACAGACCCTTTATGAATTTTCCCTTGTCAGCTGGCAAGTCCTGGTCAGCGGAGAGCCCTGGAGAGACATCGCCAGAGGAAGAGACTTTCCTCCCTGGATCCAGGCTGTTCCCCGGCTCCTACTGTGGATGTAGCCTCTCCAGCGTCCCAGGTCTCACAGCCTAGGGGACGTTCCCACGTGAGCCAACTGCAGTGTGGACAGATGATACAGCTTCGTGGGTGCCTGGCGGCCAGCGTGTGGCTTAAAGCAAGGCACCTCCCTCAACACCCTGGCTCATGAACAGTTTCCCTGGCTCGCCAGAGAACACTTTCCAGCAGGTTCTAGAGGGCTGGGTCCCAGCAAGTTCTGCTGATGACACTGCAGCATCTTCTCTGCTGGCTGCTGAGGTTGCCTTGTGAGTGCTCTGTCCTAAAGACCTGGCAGGGAGTGAGGGGCAGGGGGAGCCCCTCGAATATTCTGTCTCAGCCCAGGGGGGTGGCTGCGCCTTCCAGCTGCTACCCCGTATCCTCTAGACAGCTCTTCTCTTCTTCCCAGTCAGTCCTTTGTGACTCTGATCCCCCTTTTAGCTCAATTTTTATAATAAACTTTCCCTGTCTACATTACTGTGTGGTTTCTGTCTCCTGGTTGGACTCTAACTGACACAAGACTATAATCTTTGGAGGGTAAGAAAGACAAGTTTGAAAACGTAAAAACCAACTTGGCATAGAATAAACCACACACTGCTCCCACTCTTGCAATATGAAACATCTTCTTCATCAGCTGCGCGTTTGGTTCCTGTGTGTCTTTGTTCTGCTCCTTTCACTGAAATAGCTCCATAAATATCATTTGAAGGCAGTTTTCGAGCTTCCTCTTCTCCAGCGTCGACCAGCTTAATGCATCAAATACCTCCCTTTCAGGAAAGTGTTGCTAACCGAGTCCCTAGAGCTCTCGCCAGCCTAAGCTTGGTCAAGCTGGAAACCATCTGGCTCTCCAGACAGCTTAAACTGGGGATGTGAAAGATGGAATTTTACCAAATTGAATGCGTGCATGATGGTAAAGTCCTTGTGTCTCATTGCCTGACCTCAAACTGCAATCTTAAATGAAAGAAAAAAAAAAACAACCTCCAGAACTTCAAAGGAAAATTGCTTTTTAATTTCTCGGAGGAATGGCAGCTAAGAGCAAAGCCCTTGCAGCTGTACCGGATATAGATTTAGGAAATTATTTCAACTCGTGATATTAGACCTCTTCAGCTGAAGCAATCAGAACCAGCCACGGCCTGGCAGTCCCCCTCCAGGGCAGCCAAACTGGGCATAGCTGTCTCATTCTGATTGCTGGGAGTTGTTTTTCTCTCAGGAAGGCTGGCTTGACTTTCCCCTATCTGCTAAATAAAATATGATCTGGATCACTTTTTTTTTTTAACGTTTAAAGGGAGCGGCGTTTCTTATTGAATTCATATGCTTGAATTGCCCCCAAGCCCTCTCCCCTTAGGCACCTTTCACATCTGCTCGTGTGAATCAGAAGCCAGAAAACATGTATGTGTTTGCCCCATGTCTGTTCACGAAGCCTTGCAGATGGAACACGGGTGACTAGGGAATGAACCGAAATGAAAGGAGATGGGGTCTTCGCAGGGGAGGGCCATAAAGCACCCCCGTGTGCCTTTCTGGAGTGTTGTTGCTCTTCCAAATGAATCTGGGAATTTTTCTGGGAAGAATAGGGTGTGGCGTACAAGGGGGAAAAAGTGAGTCTCCCCCCCGCGGGTAACTCACCATGTCATACTCGTCTGCTGCCTCCCCACTCTGGGCCGCGTCCACACTGGCAACCAAAAGGGTCGGGATTCCTTCGAGTTCAGGAATGTTATTACCTGAAGTTTCCTTCTAAATTCCTCGGAAAGAACCGCACCCTGGAAAAAGAACTGTGGCAGCAGCAAGCCCCGGATTCCCCTGCCAAGAGGCTGAGTAGCTGTGTGATGTGGGAAAGACCACGTCCACCTACTCGGACCATAAGGGTGAAGATGACCAAGTTTATCAGAGGGTGGTCCACAGGAAGTTCCACAAGATGGTCTTTATAAAAGGGGGTGGTGGGGGAGTTACGCTCAAGGCTTTGAAAGTTAAATTGGCAGAAGGCTCCAAGCAGGACAGGATCAGAGGAGGAGGGAAACCAGCCCTGAGATGTGAGTCCAGCGTGGGCTCCAGTGGGCGAGAGTGGGGGAGGAAGGGCTCTGTGATTCCCACATGGTGAAGCATGGTTCAGGCGGGATTTGGAGCATTTTGCCGGGAATCCTGCTGGGCCTCATTGCTCAGACCCTAAGTGGACATCTCAGGAGTGTACCAACCTTGTCAGGAGATGGGGAGGCCCCAGTCCTTGGGGAGCCCCTCAAAATCCCATCAGACCCTCCCGTTTTCCAAAGAAGAGACGGGTTACATAACAAGGTGGTTGGGAAGGCTTATCCCCAATTCCCAGCCACGTTGAGAGACTGCCCCTCCCCCAACCCTCCCCCAACCCCCCCCCCCCCCGATATTCCCGTCTCCATCTGTTCTGCCTCTGGTCACAGCTCTCCGCCAGCTCTGAGCTGTACACTCTGGTGAACGGGAAACGCCAGGGAGACCGGGAGACCTGTGGGCCTGTGGGTGTGGTTGGTTCATATCAACAAGGCTTTCTTTTCCCCCCATTTTAAAATAACGTGATTTTTTTAAGCTTTTTATTTTATACTGGAGTAGACTTCACTGTCACTTTTCACTTTCATGCATTGGAGAAGGAACTGGCAGCCCACTCCAGTGTTCTTGCCTGGAGAATCCCAGGGACGGAGGAGCCTGGTGGGCTGTCGTCTATGGGTCGCACAGAGTCGGACACCACTGAAGCGACTTAGCAGCAGCAGCAGCAGCAGAGTTCATGAACAAGGTTGTGTTAGATTCAGGTGTACAGCAAAGTGATTTGGTTACACATATACATTTGTCTATTCTTTTTCACGTTCTTTTCCTGCTTAGGTTGTTACCTAATATTGAGCCGTGTTTCCTGTGTTATACAGTAGGTCCTTGTTGGTTATCCGTGTTAAATACAGCAGTCTGTGCATGTCCAACTCAAACTCCCTCCTCAAAGCTTTCTTGAGCATCTACCACGGGGCAGACTCTGTACCTGTGCCTCGTGCTTGCTGGCTGTATGATCAACAGTGATCCACTTTTCTTCTTGAATCTTAGCTTTATCTTTTATAAAATGGTAGGTGATATTCTAACTTCCTTTATAGTGTTGGAAATACTAAATGAAGCTATGCATATGGGGCTGAATGAAGGACTTTATAACGTATAATACTACTTGAACATTCATCTATCAATTTCACCACTGTTTAGCAAGCATTTGTTTTAGACCTATTACTATCGACACACTAGACACACAGCAGTGAAAAAGGAGGACACAGCACCCACCCCTAAATCCTTACATTTGAGTGACATGTCGCAAAGAAAAATATGCAAGTTCCATGAATGATTGCGTGACTTCAAATGGTTTTGTAGAGGCAAGAATTTAAAACTGATTCTAGCGTTAAAATTCAGAATACTGGGTTTCTTGAACCCTCAGTCTGCATTTTTGATGATATGGGCTCCACGCTTGATAAAGAGATTATCATGACTAACCTCAATCATTAAGGGTGGAGCTGGTAATTTTTTAGATAGGAAGGCTTTTTGAACTTGGTAGTGCACACACTGCTCCGTGATATTTTATCACACAAGAACCTTTTTAATGTTTGAACATTTAGAAACACAGACCAACCATTTCAGTTTGACTTGGACTCAAACTAAATGTGAGGTTTTTATCTTATACTATCTGGCTGGGGCTCCCAGTGCATGGAATAGCTTTGGATGTGAAAGGAAAAGGCATCACTACACAGTCAACAAGAGACTTGACAGCCAAGATACCAAAGGGACTCGTCAGCATCCTGTCAATGTTAGTGCCCAGTCTCTCCCACTCCTGTCTGAGAGTGTCCAGGTCTCTGGCAATGTTCAGGACTGCAGGGTAATTTAATACATGGGTTCAATTAAAACAAGGAGACTCAAGAATGCAATTGGGTTGAAATTTCTTTGGAAGAATAAAACCGACAAGTCCTGTTTGGTGTTTGTGTCTCATAACTAAGAGCTAGTCTCTGACTTTAGTGATTCTGGGGAATATTTTTGTAAAAATGACATGGCAACTCCCACTTGAACACATAATATTTATATGTTATTAGTCATTAACCAACACATGGCATTTGGGTTAAAAAGAGTAATGAATGTAATGGTGAATACCTTGGAAACAAACAAACATCCTTTAAAAAATAAACCTAAATAGGGGTAACAGAATAAATTCAGTACACTTCTTTAGAAGCAGAGTATTTGACATTTGGCTAATAACAATCAATGAGTTATTCAAAGTACTGTTTAAGATGACATATTTCTAAGATTATCTTTCATCTGATTCCATCTATTTTTGGTGTGGATTTCCAGTGTAGTGAGCTTGAGAGTGATTTACTTTTTTCTAGTGCTTTATGCTCAGTGAAAGTTTCAGTAATGCCTGTGGTTTTCACTTCCTAGAAGAAACACCCATGTAGATGCTTTTTCTTAAACGATTTTGTCATCCCAATTTGTAATTGGGGAAAGTAGAGGAATTTACATCATTATCCATCATTTTATTGAATAAGTTTTAGTTTACTCAAACTTTAAATAATGATTTAGATGAACAGTATCATCCATGATGAAACCGGTCCAGGAAATGGGGGTGAGAATGAGTTTAGCTAGCCTTTGTGGATTGCTTGCCGTTGCTGTTTAATCGCTAAGTCGTGTCTGACTCTTTTGTGACCTCATGAGCTGTAGCCCACCAGACTCCTCTGTCCATGAGATTTCCCAGACAAGAATACTGGAGTGGGTTGCCATTTCCTTCTCCAGGGGATCTGCCTGACCCGGGGTTCAAACCTGCATGCTCCTGCTTGGCAGGCGGATTCTTTACCACTGAGCCACTGGGAAGCCCATGTGGCTTGCTTAACAGCAACAAACTTGTTATGTACACTCTCATGAAATTGTCACAACAACCCCTGTCACAGACTGCCAGTCTCTCAGTTTACCGTGCCTTTAGCATCTCAGTAGATTTCCCCAGTGTTCCTAGAACAAAAGAAATACCCAACTGTTTCTGTAGTTAGGTCTAAACAACCCAAGAGTCCCAGTATTGTGATAGATGCCTATCAAGGTAGTGAATCAGGAGTTCACGCTGTATCTGACAGCCGTGATTCCTTGCAGACTGAATGTGGCCCTTGGTGCCTTGGTGAGTTTGCTGCGGTATCCTGGGGTATCTTGGCATGTAATTTGAGAACCATAGCCTCATGAGGGTAAGTCCTAATAATACCTCAGTTTTACTGATGGGAAAACTGCATTTGAGGGAGGTTAGGTACTGAGACTTTTTATACAGTTCATGGGGTTCTCAAGGCTATTATACTGGAGTGGTTTGCTGGGAAGCCTGGCATGCTACAGTCCATGGGGTCACGAAGAGTCGGACGCAACGAGGTGACTGAACAAGAGCGACAACAGAGTCCTTAGCCAGGATGACACAACTGGGAAGAAGGTGTCAAACCTCGGACAGTTGATTTCAGAACCCACACTTGTGCTGGGCACCCCTGTGCCCATCTCCCAACTTCTCACTATGGGGAGAACTCCAGGCTTCCAAAGCCCAAATGGCAAAAGAAAGAAGAGCGTTCGGGATGAATATCCAGAGCTTCTGAGGCAAAAGGACGGTCTGGAGCCAACTCATTCATTTACCTTTTTTCCATTCATTAGTTCACCTCAGTTATTTGAAAAGCATTTGTGGCTGGTCTCTGAGCTGCAGGCCACGGAGCTCCCGGTCACATGGCAGAGAAAGATGACAGAGCCGTGAGAATTGGTGCCAGACTGGGGGCAGGGGGGGCAGGCAGGGTTATGAGCAGCCAGGGTGGAACTCAGTGTTCAGAGCATCGCCAGGAGAGAACAGAGTGGCTTCTGGAAACTGGTGCAGCCCTGCCAGGCTGTCTTCACATTTTATTACTGAACAACCTGTGCCCGACTCAGTCCTGTCATCTGACCTTTATTAGATGTCATAGCTACACATACCTGCAGTGCAAATGTGCCCCATAAGCAGTTTCTAAAATGAATAAGCTTCCTCTTGTTCGATGGTAGTGAAATTCACACTTGGCTCCAGATGAAATTTGAAAACTGCGTTTTGGTGTCTTAGCAAATTTGCCCATGTGTTTTTCCTTTTGAAAACGAGTAAGTCATGAATGACTCCACCCTTTGATCAAATAATGCATGACTTTCCCTTATTGCCAGCTCATTTTTTTCCTCCAAGGAGGCCGTATTTCACAAAGGCAGCAATGTGAGAAGCATTTCTTGAGCACCCGTGTGTAAGGGGCGTCAGAGAGGTCACTTTTCCACCCAGGGCTCAGGCTAGTAGGGGAAAGAGCCATGAAGACCTACAAGTACATGGTCCATGATACAGGTTGGGGGTGGGGGGCTTGAGTGGAGTCTTTAGAAATAAACAGAGCGAGAAGTGGAAGAGGGCGGGCTCCAGCCAGAGGGAAGATGACTGGGAACCTGGGAACCTGGGGGAGGCAGGTGAGGGAGCAGTTAGAGAGGATGGAAGCAGGCAGGGACCTGATTGATTATCAGGAGGTCACTTGTCTTGCTGGGAGACTGGCATTTTCTTGGAGCCTCTAAAGGATTTCAAGCAGATAAGAGTGATAACCTTGGTAATCTGGCCCATGGAAGGAGCCACAGATGTGCAAAGCCAGATCTTAGTATATATCATAACATTTAAAATACATGTTTACAGCCTCTGCTATTCTCTACCATCATTCAAAGAAGATTGGTGGACACCATGATTGCCAGGCACTGTGTCATGGGCCACCAAGGGTGACTCCTGGTCAGGAGGACTCAAGGGCCACTAACAATAATCCGAAAAGTCCTGTTTTCCTCCCTGTATGGTGGTTTCCCCTTCTGCCTCATTTCAAAGGAGAATACAAAAAGAAAAGTAAACCACCGCAGGTTACTGGTGACTTCTATGAAAATCCCTTATGATTTTTGCCCCAACTGAAAAGAACTTCTATTTACTTCAGTTGATGGCGACGTGTCCCCGAGTCACCGTCTCAGGAAGACTGATGGCCCTGTTCTTTGCTTTATAAAACCCTGTCTGCTGTACGTCTTCTGAAATATTTCACAGGGCATAAGAACATTTTTTTTTCTTTCTCCTAAGACAGGAACAAAGTACTTTCTTCACGTTGCCAAGTTCATGCAGAATCTGACACAGGGCTTCTCTGTCTATTTGCCTTGACTGTTTTTCACATTAAATACGCATTTAAGTTTCCTCTATTTTTTTCATGGCTTAATAACTATTTTCTTTTTAACACCAAATAATGCTTTTTGGTATGCTGTACCAATACATGCACCCTTTCTTGTATCAGAACTCCCTTCCATGCAGACTACCATGCTATCTACGAATAAAGATATTTTTATTTCTTCCTTTCCAACTGAATGCCCTTTTTAGTTTTCCTTGTTTTATTGCACTGGCTAGGTCCTCTAGTATGATGTTGAATATCTAGAACCCTTGCTAATGGCCACATGGGGTCATATGAGGAAGACTTGAAGAAAATTTATAGTATATATTTGTGGTGGTGATAGAGAGTCTAGCCATGACTTCAGTATAATATCCAGTTATAAGATAAGTAAATTCCAGAGATGTCATGCACGGCACGATGGCTATAAGTAACATCGTCATATGAAACATAAGAAAGTTGCTAAGAGAGACTGACAAAGGATTAATCTCTAAAATACATAAGCAGCTCATGCAGCTCAATACCAGAAAAACAAACAAACAATCAAAAAGTGGGCAGAGGACCTAAACAGTTATTTCTCCAAAGAAGATACACAGATGGCTAACAAACACATGAAGAGATGCTCAACATCACTCATTATTAGAGAAATGCAAATCAAAACCACAATGAGGTATCACCTCACACCAGTCAGAATGGCCATCATCAAAAAAATGTACAAACAATAAATGCTGGAGAAAAGGGAGAAAGGGGAATATTCTTGCCCTGTTGGTCGGAATACAAATTTATATAGTCACTATGGAGAATGGTATGGAGGTTCCTTAAACAGCTAGGAATAAAACTACCATATGACTCAACAATCCCACTACTGGGCATGTATCTAGGCATATACACAGAGGAAACCATAATTGGAAAAAACACTTGTACCCCAATGTTCATCACAGCACTCTTTACAATAGCTGTGACATGGAAGTAACCTAGATGGTCATCAACAGATGAATGGATGGATAAAGAAGCTGTGGTATGAATATAGAGTAGGATATTACTCAGCCATAAAAATAAATGCATTTGAGTTAGTTCTAATGAGGTAGACTGACGTAGAGCCTATTATACAGAGTGAAGTAAGTCAGAGAAAAACAAGTATTGTATATTAATGTATATTTATATGTGTTGGGAGCTGTTCTGGAACTACTGCCGGATGACAAAGTCACGGCACCACTCAAGAAGAAACTGCAAAGCAGTTTCTCTCCAGGACCGGAACCTTCACTACTTTCTGTTTCTATGCTTTTGTTGTGGCTAACTCTGTTTCATTCTTTGACGGCTGGAGTTGTAGGGGCTTCCATGATGAGGTCACAAGAGTTCAGGGAAAAGAAAAATGATCCCTTGCCCCAGAGAAACATTCCAAAAATGATTAAACCTACTGAGGCTCCTGGCTTGTGGGTCCTTAACGCTCAGCCAGGGAATAAGGCCATATTCATTTGGAAAACAAGCCCTAAGCCTCTTGTGACCTGGCCTCATGAGGAGATTGTTATTGATGACTGGAAAACTTGGGTCACGTATCAGGGAAAATTACAGAAACTAAGCCAATTACCTTTTCTCATAAAGATGGGGACTCTAGAGATATTTGTGCACCTTAGAATCTAAGCATAAACAGAAAGAAATATGTGAATTGTATTGTAAATGGTTTCAAGGTAAACTGCAAAAACTTGTCCCTGCCAGAATAGTCTTGTGGTATGTGGGTAGTTGGTAAACAAACCACCACTGACAATGGCTGTACTATGAGAAACTCTTGACCTTAGATGCTGCTATAGTGCTTATTCGCTGAAGCAAGATGCTGTATTCGCTGAAGTAGCAGGCTGTACAGAATAAGTAGATGGAATAATATGATTCAGACTATGTTTTAGTAGAATAAAAATAGGTTTTGGGGTAAACATGTAATCAAAATGTGACAAAAGACTAGAAAAAAACTTTTAACACATCTTAGAATCAGGGGATGTTGATCTGAATGGAAAAATATTTTAAGAGTCATTACATAGAAAAACATGTGCTATATAAGTAGAGACTAAAAGCCATAAAGATTATGGTCCTTGGACCATCAAAAAACTCTGTGTCTTTCTTTCCTCTCGCCAACGCCGTTCATCCCTTGGGTACTCCTGGACCAGCTGGAGCAGGACTCCGGCATATATGGAGTCTAGAAAGATGGTACTGATGAACCTATTTGCAGGGCAGCAAAGGAGATGCAAACATAAAGAGCAGACTTGTGGACACGGTGGGGTAAGGAGAGGGTGGGACGAACGGAGAAAGTAACATTGAAATGCATACATCACCGTATGTAAAATAAACAGCTGGTGGGAATTTGTGTATGATGCGGGGAGCTCAAACCTGGCGCTCTGTGACAATCTAGGGGGTAGGATGGGGTGGGAGGTGGGAGGGAGGTTCAAGAGGGAGAGAATGTGTGTATACCTATGGCTGATTCATGTTGATGTATGGCAGAAGCCAACACAGCATTGTAAAGCAATTATCCTATAATTAAAAATAAATAAATTAAAAAAGAAAGTTATTAAGAGAGCAGATTCTGGCTTCAGTCATTCTATCCCTGCAGGATATATGTCTTTATATCACTGCACTGACCTCGCAGCCCCCTGTGATCTTGGGCTTGGAGGCTGCCATTTGGCCTCAGTCAGGCTGGACATTAAATCCTGAATCGTTATACAAGTGTTCCTGTCTTGGCATGTTCAATATGATGCAGTTATATTTTATCCTGCTTGGTCTGATACCCTTAAAACCTGTGTTTCTCAGGTTGCTGCCTATACAGGTAATTTTTGATACATCATCTTTTGGTGCATCTCTCCTCCATTTCCTGAAGACCTTGGGATTATCCTTTGGGTCATGATGGATCTGAGCTGTAGGACTTGAGGCGATGAGTGGTATTGAGGATGGTCCTGAGAGGCACAGTTACTCAGATGACTGCTCCAAGTGTTGGTTTTAAACAAGGCAAGGGTACATGCTTGGTCCTGGAGAAAGGTCTAATTTTTCTGCAAGGGCAACTCAAGAGGATTTGGAGGTTCAAGGTTTCCAGATTATCCTGTTTATTCAATAGTCCCATCTCATGTCTCAAGATGCCCTCGCCCCCTTATTCCAAATAAGTGTGTTTTTCTTAACATAAGCATCCTGTCAAAGTTGCATTGGGAGGAGCAATATAAGGGTGGGGGAGTGGGAAGGACAAGCTATTGGGTGTAAGATGAGCTCCAGGATGTATATACATGGGGAATATATCTAATATTTTGTAATAACTGTAATGGAGTGTAGCCTTTACAAATTGAATTTTTAAGAGTTGCGTTATCAACTTAGTTGGAATTCTGTAACTCACATAGGCAAATTTTGTGACTGAATTTCTGTAGCTTTGCCTACACAGCCCACACGGAGATGTTCAAGGTCACCAGGCACCCTGGTGGAGCCACTTCCCCGGGTATATACTTGTCTCAGTGGCACATATAAACAAGTATTTCTTTTAAGTCTACAGGAGAATATTTCTCCTTCTCTGTGTATGCGTGAGCTGAGTTAAAGCCCTGAGTACATCATTTTCTATTTGAAAGATATCTAGCACAGTAAGAAGCAACTATAAACCCCATCTTTGAAAGCTGCAAGTATCTGGAGGATGCAGGGTTTCTTAGAAGATTTAGAAATACATCTTCTGGCCCTTTAAAGAGTTGGTGCTGTGCTGTGCTTGGTCACTCAGTCAACTCCATGGACTGCAGCCCACCAGGCTCCTCTGTCCATGGGGATTCTCCAGGCAAGAATACTGATGTGGGTTGTCATGCCCTCTTCCAGGGGATCTTCCTAACCCAGGGATTGAACCCAGGTCTTCCGCATTGCAGGCTGATTCTTTACCACCAGAGCCACCAGGGAAGCCCAAGAATACTGGAGTAGGTAGCCTATCCCTTCTCCAGGGAGCTTCCCAACCCAGGAATTGAACCAAGGTCTCCTGCATTGCTGGTGATGATCTACCAGCTCCAGCTGATCTACCAAGGAGTCGGTAATCCATGGCTTGTGCCCAGTTATCATAGGTATCAGGGTGGCCACTTAAATGGAAAGAGAGCCTTGTCATTCCATGAGCATTATTGTCAAGGTAAAATGAACAAATTTAGCTGGTAAAGAAACAATGCGACCTTGTTAGATTCAGATAGTTTATACCTTACAAAGACAGAAAAAAAAAAGCATGCCACCTCCCCATGCCCCTTGTCCCACAGGATGATACCAAAACAGCAGAGAGCAGGTGACAACATATGAGTCATTGGACCCTGTTGCTGAGAGACCTGTTTCACGCTGTATCCAGGCAGTTACCCTGACTGTAAGCTGTGCCCTAAAGGAGGTTGTTGGGGATGGAGTGTGGGCAGGGGAGAAGGGAGCCTCATACCTCCTCTGAACACAGCAGGTGATGAGAAACTGCCCCATGAGTGGGGAAGAGCCTGGTAATAGCTCCTCACAAAGCTCCTGTGCTCTCATATTCTGGTAGAATCATGGGAGTTCTGCTAAGGTCCATGTTAACCATGATAGAGCTTTGCCCATACAGTCCACATGGAGATGTGCAAGGTCACCAGGCGTTTACTTGTTCCATCCGTTCCTGCTGAAAGTAAAAAGATCATTTGATTTCCCGGCAAGGAACTCCCTCCAGGGACTCCTAGTTGACTGATTCAGAAGCTCTGAGTACAGCTTGTTCATCTAGCACTAGCCGTGCCAGGAGGCCAGCGGGGGAGTCAGGAGGGATTATTGACTCTTGCTGTCATCAGGGGCCAGGGCTGCTGATAAGGATCTCTGGAGCCTCAGCGTGGGCTGAAACATCTTCCAGTGCTTTCAGGCCAGCAATGTAAGTAAAAGATAATGACAGCAATCCTGACCTGTAGGAGGCAAGGGAGCCTCGACTCACACCCTTTTGGGGGAGATCTGGGTCATCTGACCAGGCAGTCAACCTAGATCAGCCAAAGCAAGTGGTAGCCAAAGGCAAGTGACATCTGGATAGGGTGGTGAAGGTAGGAGGTGAAGGATGGGGAAGGTAGGAGATGATGGATGGGGAGGTAGGAGGTGAAGGATGGGGAAGGTAGGAGATGATGGATGGGGAGGTAGGAGGTGAAGGATGGGGAAGGTAGGAGATGATGGATGGGGAGGTAGGAGGTGAAGGATGGGGAAGGTAGGAGGTGATAAATGGTGTTGAGGGCTCTGGGTCAATGGAAGCAGTGGGGCTGTACTTTGTTCCACTAACTGTGGATGCTAAATCTTGAAGACTCAGTTCTGGTTGGACTGAATGTGAAGGGGAGGAGAGGAAGCAAAGAGTGCAAGGAGTTTATAAACAGATAGCTCTGGGTTCCTTCCACATCGTTTGGCCCACCTAGATCCCAGCTGTGACTGGTGGGAAGTTCTGGGCAGGCTCCCGTCATGTTTTGCAGACAGCTCTGACCACAAGCGTGAGCCCATACCCTTCACGCTCTGCCTCGGGCTCCTCCAGTGTTGTGAGTGTGGCTGGTGCCCACGTGGCACACGTGTAAGACCTGCTTGGAAGGGTGAGTGTAGTCGTGCCTCCGAGGGCACCTGAGGCGGCAGAGAACTGATAAATACGCATTGTCCATTTTGATCCCGGAGGCGGGGGCAGTGTTTGGACAATTCTAAGAGGCATTCTGTGTGCTGAGGTCCTGGTAGGATTGAGCACCAGCTGCCACAAAAGTGACCCTTATGATGCACTTTACCTGGACTTCAGTTTTCTTCCTTCATTCACACTTTCTGATCACTTATATTCTCCGAGATCTCAGCTCATATAGCATTTTTGTGCTTAAATCGTCGGGTCCAACTCTGATTTCAGGGCAGTGCGTTGGAGAGGAAGCCGGGCTGGGTGCTGTCTTTCCCAGAGGTGGGCCAGCCACGCGGGGTGGTCAGGTAGGACATGCGCAGTGAGGCGGCTGAGCTTGGGATGTGGGTGGACACTGTGAGAGGCCACTCGGGACCCTTGCTCACTCTCATCCCGCGTGCCCGCCAGGGGCATGAGTGCACACCCCTCCCAACCTCTCTCCTGAGCTCCGGAAATGCAGCAAAACATCCATCCAGGCACATTCACAGCCAGATTGAAAGTGTCCTCTTCCAAAGTCATGCCTCCCCAGGAGCCCCTGGGGCTGCTGCGGTCAAGTGCTGCTGTTTTTTCAGCCACATGATGTTGGCGGTCCTTGATGACTCCTCTCCCTCTGCCCCAGCTGGTGATGAGTTCTACTTCTTAAAGGTCCCTGCAACTCACCCCACTTGCCCGTGTGCCAGTCCAGACCCTCCTCATCTTTCTTGGTGTTTAACGATTATTTCAGAACCAGCGTGTCTGCTTAGGGCACCTACCCCGTCCCCAACTTGTCATAATCACTCTATCATAAAAATCGTTTTTTCCTTAATCATCGCATCCGTCCATTCCACAAATATTTATTGATTTCCCATCTTCCAGCAGGAATAAAAGAGACCGAATCTAAACTCCTTGGCTTGGTTTCCCGGAATGTTCACAAGCAGACTCAGACTGGTTTCTCTGGAATCATTTCAGAACTTCACATTGTCCATCACGGCTACATGTGACAACTGGGCCTTCTCAGCCCATTCTTCAATTCAGATCGTTAGCCCAGAGTGAGAGAAGGAAGATATTTTCTGAACCAGTGCTATTCTTGTTGTTGTTCAGTTGCTAAGTCTTGTCCGACTCTTTGCGACACCATAGACTGCAGCACGCCAGGCTTCCTGTCCTTCATATCTCCCGGAGTTTGCTTGGACTCATGTCCATTGAGTTGGTGATGCCACCCAATCAGCTCATCTATTCTCAGATGAAACAAAAGCCTTCAGTGGCAGCCAAACTTGATAGCCATGGGGAAAACAAGTAACCCTGGCTAGGATGGAGGGTATCGACGTAAAAGATGGCTGTGGAGGGAAAGCTGAGTGAGATGCCCCATGGCTTTCTAGAACAGTATGTCTGATGGCAGCACCCTGGCAGACAAGGAGGCTTCCTCCCCTCCCTGAGGAAGGCGGTGGCTCTGGGCTGTCAAAACCCTCAGGCAAGGCATCAGTGTGGAATACCCACATCTCAATTTTCACTCAATCTGTTCACTGCTGTAGGATCTGGACCCTGGACCATCCCGCAGTTGGCCCAGCCTCTAGTTCCAGCATCTTGTTTGTCTCCCAGGGTCCAGACTCTGGCCACACTGAGTCCTGACTGTACTCTTCATATGGATGAGGCTTTGGATATTTTTTCATGTTCCCCAAGTATCTGACCACACAGCCTTCTCACTCTTTTTGCTCCAGAGTTTCCCAGCTTACGGGATGAGAATCTGGATGAACCTACCCTACAATGGGGCCAGAAAAGACAGGCTTGGGGTCAAGTAGGAAATGAGTGGGGTCACTGGTGAGAGGAGGAGCATCTTCCCTGCTGAGACAGCATGTGCAGAGGAAAAGCTATAGGCTGAGGTGGGGATGGGGGCGTTGGCTGGTGGACAGGAGCAGCCAGGAGGAGACAGCACCAGGACATGAGTCAAGTTGGGAAGAGTCACGACTAGAGGAGGCTCAAGAGCAGATCCCATGGCCAAGGTCAGAGCTGGAAGACACGTGGTCTTGGACAGGACAGTTTATAATACCTGATTGTCAAATGATCTAGGTGTTATCCATGAGACTGCAGCATTACTGGAGCAGGCAGAGCAGCCATTGAGGGGCCAGAAAGCCTGAGTCTTGTGGTGATCTTGTTAGTAATGAACCAAGTAACTTCCCTCTTCCAGACGCTAGGTCCTCTGGGGCCCTGGGGTCAGCAGCTATTGCTTGATCATCTACTTTGGGGCTTGCCTTTGGGGCACCACTTCTTCCACATAGAACTCCATTCATCCCATTGTACCCACCCAGCTGAGAAGGTCAGTGACCTCCTGCCGTCTGGATGTTAGGAACTCCCTGATTCCCCTTCTAAGTCTGCTTTTCCAGCTTTTTTCCATTTATGGAGCCACCCCATATTGGTCTAATAAATTTCTTTTTGCATGGGGTAGAGTCCATTTCTGTTGCTTGTAGTCAAAGAATCCAAAATGATGCAGGCCCTTTCACCTTGGATCCTCCTTGGCTTTAAGCATCAGTGTGTCATGTGTTTGAAGTGGGGAACCATGCCTCAGAGAGGCTCTTCACCTGGGAGATGCTTCTGGAGGTGGAAGCTTGACTCTGGGGAACTCTTCTTCGCGTGGGTCCCATTCCAAACCTCACCCAGGTGTCTGCTGCTGCTAGTTCACTCCTGCTTTGGGGACTTTGGGGGGAACTCTGTAGTCTTTAGAGCAGTGGTTTCAAGGCTCTGATTCCAGTGGTAGAACCTCCAGAGTTATCTGGGAAAAGTCACTGAGGGACTGATTAAATCTCCATACCTCTCTGCCACCTAATCAAAACTGCCCCTGCTTTATATGCTTCCTATGTTTTCTGTAAAATATTTATTTGAAATACTGCATTTCTTTGTTTCCCAGTTGGCTCAGTGGTAAAAGAATCTGCCTTCCAATGCAGAAGATGCAGGAGACTTGGGTTTGATCCCTGGGCTGGGAAGATCCCTTGGAGGAGAAAATGGCAACCCACTCCTGTAGTCTTGCTGGCGAATCCCATGGATAGAGGCGCCTGGTGGGCTACAGTCCACGGGGTCTCAAAGAGTCAGACACGACTGAGCAACTGAACACACACACACATTTCTTTACTAAAAACAAAGACTAAAGGTCACTGCTTTTATGGACTCAACTCTTGAGAGTTTTCCAAGATGGAAACTCACTGAAAATCTGGTCCTACTTTGTCCTGATCGCTGGCTCTCCCAGCAGATGACTCTCCTTTGCAAAAATGCACATAGGCATGGAAGCTATTTTCCAAAGAATCCAAGCTAAAAGTTCAGTTGAACTGACTCTGTACCACCATGGTGTTTAAGTATGACTCAACTAACGGATAAAGTTAATGGAGTAAAAAAACATACAAGACTATTGCCAAGGGTGCCAGTGAAAAAGAATCCCTTCTGGAAGGACATTCAGAGCAAGCTTGGGACCTATCCCCAAGGCTGCTGAGTGCTGGGTGTGACCCCGGACAGCTCAGTTGAGTCGACTGCTCTCTCTCCCACCAATGGCAGCAACACAGCGGGCTGCCCTAATCACCGTGGCTGTAGCAGAAAGGCACTAAAGTGGGCAGCGTTCTGGAACAGCCAAGGTGAGGTTTGGGCAGAGATGGATGGTGAACAGGCACTTGAGGCATGCTGAGGCTAAGATGACAGAGCGTCTCTGTGCCTAATTGGAGGAAGGGAGGTGGGTGGGGAGCCTGATCTGGAGTTGCTGATGCAGATGATGGGCGAGATAAGAACAGGTGAGCCGTTTAGGGCCAACAGAAGAAATGAGTGAAAGGTAACAGTAAACCAAAGTTTTCAAGAGTGGACAGCTAAGGATACTGACGTCGGCAAGTGTGGAGAGGGCTTCCTAAACGGTATCTGCAGACACTACAAATAATAGACATCATGTTTCTATTGGTTCCAGACTCTGTATTTGGTTGTCACCTTACATCAATTATCTTATTCTTGAAAAAAAAAATAACAACTACCAGACACACAAGATATAGATGGTGTTAGTCCTATTTACTGATTTATTCATTTTAAAAAGGACCTGGAAACATTCAGTGACTTGCCCAAGGTAACCTTGCTAGTATTGGAAGATGGAGTTTGATTTGTGATCTCTCTGATCAAAAAATCTAATGTTTTTACCTATGTGAAGGTGAACATTTTAGAATTATATAATACATAAATGGACTGTCTTGATATACTCTCAAATTAATGAAAACTCCTACTCATCTAAAAGGAAATTATAAATATAAAAAAAATACTAGGCAAACAAGTGGACTTGTCACACAAATTGTAGATAGGATATGTAGAATCTTTTGAAAAATTTTATTCTTCTTATAATTGAAAACTGACAGTTAAAGTCGCTCAGTCATGTCTAACTCTTTCTGACCCCATGGACTATACAGTCCATGGAATTCTCCAGGCCAGAATACTGCCATGGATAGCCTTTCCCTTCTTCAGGGGATCTTCCCAACCCAGAGATTGAACCCAGGTCTCCCGCACTGCAGGCAGATTCCTTAGTAGCTGAGCCACAAGGGAAGCCCAAGACTACTGGAGTGGGTAGCCTTATGTTCTTATAGCAGCTTGAGTGGACTGAGATAAGTATCCTGAACCTCTGAGTTGTACAGGTGTTGGCATCCAGCAGGTTTTTGTGTATTCCCTGCGCCAGCTTTATCAGAAGCCATTGGAGGCAGTCAACAGATGTGTAGGGCAGGCGTGGGGCAAAGCACTGCCTGGCTGGACTTGGATGAAGCCAACCAGAGCCTACGCACTGTGCACACAGAGTGATTGCCACTGTGGTGCCTCGAGCAGGGGAGAGTTGCCTACATCCTGTCTGAGAGTCCCTTTGGGGCTCTCATATCTAACCATGCTGTGCATGATATCTGGTTGCAATTCTAAAAATGTTGCCTGGCTGATGACTAGAACAAGAGGAGATCCAGTGGGATCTGTAAAAGTATGGTAACAGTGTGGTGGCCAGACCCAACCACTGAAGATTTGAACAAGAGTGTTAATGAAACAATGCCCTGTCCCCGAAACTGCATATCAGTCAGCCACGATGGATACTCATCCTCCTTTTCCATCACTCAGTCTGTATTTTCCTCCTCCTACAGAAGTACTTCTTTGGTAGCCTCCCTGGTACCTCAGTTGGTAAAGAATCTGCCTGCAGCACAGGAGACCCTGGTTTGATCCCTGGGTCGGGAAGATCCCCTAGAGAAGGAAACGGCAAATCACTCCAGTATTCTTGCCTGGAAAATCCCATGGACAGAGGAGTCTGGAGGGCTACAGTCCATGGTTTCGCAAGAGATGGACATGACTCAGTGACTAAACCACCGCCGCCGCCACCACCACAGAAGCACTCTGTGGCTCTGGGCTGCTTGCCTGGTGCGGGGGAATTAGACCTGCATTCCTTTAGCAGACTTGCTCTTGTCCGGTGATAATGGTGGCGATTTCCTCTCACAGTTAACTCCAGGGAATTCTGGAAGCATCTGAGCATCGCTCCTCGGTTCCAGACACATCCTTCCCTGCCTCCACTGTGTAGGACAATGATTCTCAAAGTGTGGTTTGCAGACTTATGGGGGGTTCCCCCAAACCCTTTCAGGGTTCTGTAAGGTCAAATCTATTTTCCAGATAACACTAGGAAAGTATCCTGTGTTAGGAGGTTATAATTAACCCATGTAGATACTATGCCCTGGAAGAGGGGGGAGCAGGGCTCCCTGCTCCTTAAGTGTGGGCTGCACAAAGTGATATCCTTCCATAGAGAACAGTGTGGAAAGGGAGAATGAGAGTTACTGGACCATAGAAAAATCTGAGAAAGACAACTTCACCCCAGTGATCAAGGCCAACATCAATAGAGGTAAGTCACGTTGATAGTATACACCCTTGATAAGACATGATGAGAATGGCATTTTATCTATGTAGTCTTCCTCGCCCAAAACCCATGAACTCACTCTAATCAAGAGAAAACATCAGATCCATCCCAATTAAGGGACAAAATATCTGAACAAAATATCTGATATTTTGTTCCACAAAATATCTGATCAAAACTGCAGAACTGTTGAAATCATCAAAACCAAGGAAAGTGAGGAACTGATACAGTCAAGCCTGCAGGAGCATGGGAGCTAAACGTAATGAGGTGTGTCGGGTGAGATTCTGAAACAGGAACAAAATGTAAGCGAGAACTAGGAAAATCTGCATACAGACTGGACTTCAGATGATAATAAAGTCTCAGCATTGGTTCTTTGGACACAAATGTACCTCACTAACACAAGATGCAAATAACAAGAGAAAAAGGGTGTGAAGTTCTTAAGAACATGTTGTACTGTTTCTGCAGTGTTCCTGCAAATCTAAAAGTATTCTAAAATAAAAATCTTACTTTAAGAAACTCACAAAACATTTCTTTCTTTTTCCACTGCGCTGTCATTTCCCTTGGTGTGTGAAAGCAATGTTGCCAACGTCTTGGCAGGAATCCCGGTGATGACATCACCCTATCGGTGGACCTTGTGTTTTCCATTGCCACAGTAGTGCACACGACCGGTTTTATTAAATCTTGACCTTTGAGTGCTTTTCCTTGGAATATTCTGAGCAGCAAAATGAGAAGGACACACAAAGCTCCTCAGTGTGACAAAACACAAAGGTGAGTTGCATTGAAGAAGAGCTCATGTGGTTGAGTTGTGACTTTAACAAATCTCTCTCTCTCTCTCTTTTTTTTCATGGAACACCATTTTTACTTGAAAGAATAACTGACAAATTGCCGCTATTCAGATGTAGGCATTTGGCAAACATTTGCTCAAAAAAGAGTGAAGTGAGCTTGTCACTTCGAGGAAAAAAAGTTGACAGTCTTTGTGGCCAATGATAAAACTTAAACAAAAAATTAGAATTTTATATGATGGTCATAACTCAAATGGTACCCTGAAGCCCTGAATCTTTGTTGATTGGCACATTGACTTGTAGAAATTATTTTGAAGTTCTTAATTTTCCATGGCTTTCTAACAAATATTGCATTGGCAAAAAGTTAGTAGCATCTTAAGGAAAAACCCAGACTAAACATTTGGCCAACCCAATAAGTATAGCATAATTAATATCTGAATGCATTTTTAAAACTACAATTTACCAATGCAATGTTTTCTCTTCCTACTGTCCAAGTTTGGGTGTCTTCATCTGGGTTTGCTAGGGCTTCCTTGGTGGCTCAGAAGGTAAAGAATCTGTCTGCAATGCGGGAGACTCAGTTTCAGTCCCTGGGTTGGGAAGATCCCCTGGAGCAGGGAATGGCTACCCACTCCAGTATTCTTGCCTGGAGAATTCTATGGACAGGGGAACCTGGTGGGCTATGATCCATGGGGTTGCAAAAAGCCAGACATGAATTAATGACTAACACTTTCTTTCACTTCCCCTGCATGTGGTGAGTGCTGATAGTAATTCCGTGGTAGAGTACAGTGGAGGGACAGTAGTGTTCCAATAGCCCTGGGGATGAGAGTAGTGTCCATGTTCTTATCCATCCAAAGGGAGTTTTATTGGCTACCTGGGAAACTGTCAACGGACCCAGCAATTTGGAGAAAGATGAGGGATTTCCTAAGCAAAGCCTGAGTTGGGGGTCTGTGAAGTGATTTACTGAGGGGTCACTTTCATCAGACATGGAGTGAGTATATCAGGGCAAGGTGGGAAGCTACTGAGCGAGGAGGACATGGCCTTGGCTGGAGCCTAGCCTCTGCGTGATCCCAAGGGGAGTGCTGGAGTGTGAATCTCATCACAGAGTTGGTCACATCTGGGGCAAGGGTTTGGCCTTTTGTACTACTCAGGGATTGGCACCTGACTGCCTTGTATGTGGATGCAAACTTCTGGGCCAGAAAACTCATTGTCCCAAGGGTGCTTCTCTGGGAAAGGACATCTCAGTCCTCAGCAGCCAACACTCACAGTAGCTGGAGACCAACACGCCAGCCCAGACCTGAGGCCAGTGTTCAGTGGGTGTCCACTGCAAGGTTTCAGCTACCCCTGTTTGTTCGGAATCAAGGTCTACAGTCTCAGGTGCCAGAAAGGCCCAGGATGATACCAGATCAATATGCACATTCTTCCCAGAAGGATTCCCTTCCTGTTGAGGCTCTGACAGCAACTCAAGAATGAGCCGGATCTTGGAGTTTTGACATGAGGGCAGAGCTTGGGACCTCAAGCTCCTTTTGACCCTCACCACTCCGAAGACATCTTGGAAAAGCGCAAGTACAGATGTGTGAACACCTGTGTATCCACACACAGGGCATGCAGATGTACATGTGAACAGTGTGTAGAACACAGAAAGAGATGGCTTTTAAGTCAATTTGCAAAACATTCACGGGAATGTATGTTCTGTGCGTTCTCTTGTGTTCTGGCTGATGAAATGTGATTGTGCATCTCACAGCAGAACACAGTTACTGGTTTTTATATTGTTGCATACTTTGGACCTACAAGAAAAGACCACTAAAGCTAACAGCAGAACTGGAGGATAAATGGAACCGAAGAGGATAAACCCCCTAAATGAACTCCCTAGATATAAGGTAATCTTGATGGAGGACGTTTTAGGTGGGAGCCGTGAGAAAGGCAAGGGATTTTTCTGCTTGGTTATCTGAACCTAGGAAAGCATTCCTGCAGAGTGTGCTGGTGGTATCAGCTGGAGTTTGAGCACAGAGACCCAGCCTCTGGTTTGTTTGCTTTCTGATAGGTAAGCTGAGAACAGACTCCACACATCTGGACCACACACACCTGGGCAACTGAAGCTGGAGCTGTCCTCACCCCGCCTCTCACTTTGCTCAGTTGTAGAGAAGCCAAGGAAACAACTGGAAACAGTGGCTCCAGGAGCAATTTGTTCTTCAGATCAAAACCTTCCTCCCTGAAGGGGTTTCAGGCATTTCCGTTTTGAGAACCACAATATCGAAACATTGTTGTTTTGGTGAAACCTCCCTGACCATAAGTGAACTTTGCCTGGAGGTTTATTTTATGCCAGAATTTTATTGTCTAGAGAATACTTCATGTAGAATGTTTAATCAATATTTGGGGAAGCCAATCAGTTTTTCATGGGACAAAAATGCTGTGATGGTAATATTCTGTCTTTGTTGCCTATTGTTTTTCTCTACCTAATAAGATAAAAAATATTTTCTCCATGAGCGAAATGGTCATTTCCCCAAGCACATTATAAACAGGAAGTCCACCATCTGTGGCTGCTTCTCTCCCTTCGGTCAGCAAACCACCTGCATCCTCAAGTTAGCAGACCACGTTCACCATCGTCCTGTCACACAAGCAGAGGCAGTTTGGCTTTTGGTGCATTTGTTTTGTTAGGAGATGACAGCAAGGCCCCTAAGACACCAGTTTCAATATGAAAAAGATCTGTATCTCGTAAAAGAAGCAATATAAATTTGACCAGATACCAACCCTCTAACTGAATAAAAACAGGAAAATTAATCTCTGTAGTGAACATTGACAAGCCCATGGCAAGCATGTCACATGGGTTAACTCAGTTAATCGTTACAAAACCCCTATGAGTTAGGCACTCCTGTTATTGAAGTGAAAGTGTGAAAGTGTTAGTCGCTCAGTCGTGTCTGGACTCTTTGCAACACCATGGACTGTAGCCCACCAGGCTCCTCTGTCCATGGAATCCTCCAGGCAAGAATACTGGAGTGGGTACCCTTTCCCTTCTCCAGGGGATCTTGTCCACCCAGGGATAGAACCTGGGTCTCGTGCATTGCAGGCAGATTCTTGACAGTCTGAGCCACCAAGGAAGCCAAGTTATTATCATTTTCAAAATGAAGAATTGAAGCAAACATGAGTCACTCACGTGGGAAGAGGCAGAGCTGGGATTTGAACTCACTCAGGCTGAGTTCAAGGCTCACATCCCTTCTCAAGGCCTGGGCACTGATCCTTACGGGAGAAGGCAGTGCCTGGATTCTCCAGCCAGGTGGACCTTCTCTCATGGAACCCAGCACAGAGCCTGGGAATGAGAACAGAGTTATACTCTTCCTTTCTGCAGACATGGTGGAGGTCTGGCCATCACCCACAGGATGAGTGATCCTTTCTGAGCAGAAGTTGGGTGTTCAGGTGGTAAAGGGTGGGTCCCTCAAAGTCTGGTTGAGAGGAAGTGTAGCTTAAGGAGAAGAACACTGGGTTGGGGGTCAGGGGATGAATGAGGGCCCTCACCCAAGCTCCACCGTACATCAGCTGTGTGTCCTGAGGCAAAGCACCTACCTTCTCTGGTCTTCATTTTCTTTACCTGCAAAAAGAGAGGTCTGCAGGACGAAAGCAGGTGTAGATATAGGTGGAGACAATCTAACGCACTGAGCTCATCTAAAGGGCATGATAAAGTTGGCTTCATTATCAACTTGGGAAGGAAAGATTGCACAATATATAGTCCTGGGCAACTGATAAGCTACTTGGAAATGAACTGTATTAGGCTCATACCTTATAGTCACAGTAGACTCTAAATGTATTAAAGAGCTACATGTAAATTTTTTTTCCTTTAAGAAACAATATGAATTACAAGCAAATGTTTGATTCACAGAAACAAAAGAAAAAGTCACCAAAGAAAAGATTTATAGTAATGTAAATTTAAAACTTTAACCCAATAGAAACTTGGGGGAAATATTTAGCAGAAAGGGTTGAGGCCTCTTGCCAATCCTGTAAGTTCTTATGAAACTGATACTGGTCTTCACCTATTTTACTAAATTTTATTTGCAGTTTTTTGATAGAGCGTGGGGCTAAAACTTTCCAAGTGTCTGTTCTTCTTTCAGGCGTTTGCTCATGGCTTCATCTATTATATTTTATTGGATTGCTCATCTTTTTCTGTTTGAAAAAAATTCTCTATACATTAAATAAACCATTTTCTATTCTATGCTACAAAATTTTTTCTTTAATATATTATTGGTGTTTAGAAGTGTTGAAGTGGAGGTTCCTTAAAGATGCTCTTTTTTTTTTTGCTAAAAAACACAGTTCTATATACTTGAATCTATTTCTTTTCCTTTATAATTGTTGATTGTCAAATCACATGATCTCAATATTATTAATGATTTCACTCAGAATAACTCCCCATTCTCTCATGATTTTATATTTTGCTTTTAAATATTTTATTCATCTGGAACATATTTTAATATTGAGCATGGGCCAAAGATCCAGCTTATTATTTTTCTTAACAAATGTACCAAAATTTTTTATTGAATAATTCATTTTCCTACTGATTTTGAAATGACACTATTATTATAAATTACATTCTAACACACTTATTTCTATTTCTTGGCTCTCCTTCTAGTCCATTGATCTGCCTGTCTATCCCAGGGTCAGTTCCACATTTTCTCAGTTCAGGTCAGTTCAGTTGCTCAGTCATGTCTGACTCTTAGGGATCCCTTTGACTGCAGAATGCCAGGCTTACCCTGTCCATCACCAACTCCTGGAGCTTGCTGAGATTCATGTCCACTGAGTCAATAATGCCATCCAACCATCTAATCCTCTGTCATCCCCTTTTCCTCCTGCCTTCAATCTTTCCCAGCATCAGGGTCTTTTCCAGTGAGTCAGTTCCTTGCATCAGGTGGCCAAATTTTTGGAGCTTCAGCTTCAGCATCAATCCCTCCAATGACTATTTAGGACTGATTTCCATTGGGGTTGACTGGTTGGATCTCCTTGAAGTCCAAGGGACTCTCAAGAGTCTTCTCCAATACCACAGGTCAAGAGAATCAATTCTTCAGCACTCAGCTTTCTTTATAGTCCAACTCTCACATCCATACATGACTACTGGAAAAACCATAGCTTTGATTAGATGAATCTTTGTCGGCAAAGTGATGTCTCTGTTTTTAATATGCTGTCTAGGTTTGTCATACCTTTTCTTCCAAGGAACAAGTGTCTTTTAATTTCATGGCTGCAGTCACCATCTGCAGTGATTTTAGAGCCCAAGAAAATAAAGTCTGTCACTGTTTCTATTGCTTCCCCATCTATTCGCCATGAAGTGATGGGACCATATGCCATGATCTTCATTTTTTGAATGTTGAGGTTTAAGCCAGCTGTTTCACTCTTCCCTTTCACTTTCATCAAGATGTTCTTTAGTTCTTCCTCACTTTCTTCCATAAGGGTGGTGTCATCTCCATACCTGAGGTTATGGATATTTCTCCCGACAATCTTGATTCCAGCTTGTGCTTCATCCAGCCTGGCATTTCATATGGTGTACTCTGCATAGAAGTTAAATAAGCAGGTGACAATACACAGCACTGATGCACTTCTTTCCCAATTTTGAGTCAGTCCATTGTTCCATGTCAGATTCTAACTGTTGCTTCTTTACCTGCATATAGATATCTCGGGAAGCAGGTAGGGTGGTCTGGTATTCCCATCTCTTTAAGAATTTTCCACAGTTTGTTGTGATACACACAGTCAAAGGCTTTGGCGTAGTCAGTAAAGCAGAAAGAGATATTTTTCTGAAATTCTTTTGCTTTTTCTATGATCCAATGGATGCTGGCAATTTGATCTCTGATTCCCCTGCCTTTTCTAAATCTAGCTTGAACATCTGAAAGTTCACGTACTGTTGAAGCCTGGCTTGGAGAATTTTGAGCATTACTTTGCTAGGGTGCAAGATGAGTGCAATTGTGTGGTAGTTTGAGCATTCTTTGGCATTGCCTTTCTTTGGGATTGGAATGAAAGCTGACCTTTTCCGGTCCTGTGGCCACTGCTGAGTTTTCCAGATTTGCTGGCATATTGAGTGCAGCACTTTCACAACATCATCTTTTAGGGTTTGAAGTAGCTCAGCTGGAATTTTATCACCTCTGCTATATTTTATGTTGTCACTTTATAATGCATTTCAGTGTCTGACAGAGTAAGTCTGATTCCTCTCCTTCTTCCCTTCCCTATAATTTTCTGATATTCCCATGTTTGTTCCCCTTGTCATGCTAATATTCCAAATTCCTATTTTTTTTCCTAAACTCCTTCAAATTTATGGATTTATTTTGATATCATTCATACTTACATTTTTCTCTATAAAACATGGCATGCATCTTATTTTTTACTTTTCTTTTGAAAATTAAAACAGCACATGCACACAAAAGGTCAAATGCCATTACAATATTTATAGGGGAAACAACAGTCTCTTTTTGTATGAACATTTACATGTGTACTCATCAACAGTATTCATCCTACCATATCTATCTTCTTACTGTAGTAGGTGAGGAAAGAAGCATCCTAATAGATGCAGAGAAAACATTTAATAAAATTAAACATCTATCCATAATTTTAGAAAAAATTCATAAAATTAGGAACAATGGCGATTTTCTCAATCTAATAAAGAGCATCTTAAAAATCCACAGTTCAGCTAGGTTGACCATGAAAAAAACGGGGGGAGGGAAGACTCCAATATACTAAAATCAATACTGAAATGGGAAACATTTCCACAGACCTTGCAGAAATTACATACATATATACATATATAGTTTAACCTCATCACATGAATAAATTCCTGGGAAGACACAAACTACTGAAACTGAATCAAGAAGAAATAGAAAATCTGAACAGACTTATACCAAGGAAAAGGATTGAATTATTAATCCAAAATTTTCTCACAAAGAAAATTCCAAAACTAGATGACTTCACTGGTCAATTCTATAAAACGTTTAAAGAATTAACATCCATCTTTCACAAAATCTTCAAAAAAAAAAAAGAAAAAAATATAATGGATCATTTTTCAGCTCATTCCGTAAGACCATCATTACTAAAACCAAAGACGTTACAAGAAAACTACAGACCAATATCTTTTATGCATATAGATATGAAAATTCTCAAAAAGTATTAGCAACTCAAATCCAGCAGCATACAAAAAGGACTATACGCTATGACCAAGTGGGATCTAGTCCAAGAATAATGTTTCCAATTGAGTCACCTTTATACCTTCTATTTCTTTTCTGAGACTTTCTATATCTTTTTATTTTTTTCGCATACATTTGAGGTTGCTCCTTGAAGCATTTTACTGATGGCTGCTTTAGAGTCTGTGCCAGATAATCCTAATCTTTGTCGTCTTGGTGTTGTTATGTATTTCTATTTAGTTTGAGATCTTCTTTGATTCTCTGTGAGGTGGTTTTTTAAAAACAGAAATCAGAACATTTTGGGTACTGACCAAAGTCTGCTCCATTCTGCAGAGTAAGTTGAGGAGATGGGGGTGGCCTGCAAGCCCCTTAACAGCCAGGAGGAGGCGAAGTACAGGTTTACCTCCAGGCTTTGCTTTTGTGTCTTGGAGCCACAGCTGTGTCCATGTGCCTGTGCCTGTATGCATGTGTGTGTGTGGTGGTTGTCTGGGGGCAGAGTGGCTATTGTCTGAAAGTGTTCTGTTTTGCTAGGCTGCTCCATTTCTTTGGCTTTGGGGGAGGGCTTTATTTGGCTACCCTCATTAGAGTTTCTGGATTGCCATATCAACATCCATCTGGATATGTGAGACATAAAGAAAACCCAGAGAGTCCACTGCTCTGTGACCCACCTCTGGTCCCAATTTCCCTAACCAGTCTGCCTTCCTCTTTCTGTCTTTCAGAATCTCCTGTGTTCATTTATATATAACATCCAGGGGCTTTAGTTGGACTTAGAGGCCTAGAGAGAAGAACATCTACACCATCTTCCTGAGTAAAGTCTTCTGTAATTTTGAGTGTTGTATTTGATTCCATTTTGTTTCCTCTTGAAATTTATCATTTATCCTTTAAAAATGTTTCAATGATTGCCTTGGGGTTTACAGTATATATTTCTAAATATTCTATAGACATTTAAAAATAACTCTGTACCAGCTCAGGTGTCATGCAGGAACCTTAAGACAATTCCTCCTCCTGCAGCTGTCCTTTATTTCTCTTATCCATAAGTTATAAAATTCCAGTGCATGGTAACTATTATTGCCTGAAGCAATTTTCAGTTAAGAATAAGAGAGGTGAAGATTTTATTTTACATTCATTTTTTCCTTCTCTGACACTCTTCCTTTCTTTATGTGGTTCCAAGTTTCTCACAAAGGTTAAACATTTGTTGCAGGGCAGGTCTGCTGGGTGTTAATGCCCTTGGTTTTTGTTTGTCTGAGAAGGTCTTTATTTCTTCTTCACCGTTGAAGAATACTTTTGCTGGGTATAGAATTCTAGGTTGGTATTTTTCTTTCTTTCAACACTTTCAAGATTTCCCAAGAATAGCCTTCCAGACAGCCCAGAGTAGACTGACTGAGTCACAGATTGCACATCTTTGACCTTGACCTGCATTGCATGTATAAAGTTTCTTATTTCTGCCAACAGTATACATGAATCTGCCAACATCACCAAAACTTTTTTAGAGTTATTAATTTTGCCATCTGGTAGGGTGAAATTATATCTCATTGACTTAATTAGCATTTCATTTAATTATCAGGGAGTTTGGGAATATTTTCATGTACCTACTGACCATGGAGATTTCTTTTTCTCATGAGTTACCTGTGGAGCTCTGTAGGTTATTTTTGGATCATTGTAGGTTTCTCACCTTTTCCTTATGGATTTGAAAGACAACATTACACATTTTTCCAATCAATTCTCTGTCATTAATTCTGCATTGTGAGTATCTTTTTCCAGTTTGTAACTTGCCTTTTCACTTGGCTTTGGGATCTGCTGTTGCACAATGTTTTTCATTTTCATGAAGTCTGATTTATTATTTTTCCTTAACGGTTTGTGCTTTACTCCTCACTTAAATTACTTTCTCTGTAATGTATTCAGTACAATGTTTACCATCACTGATTTTATCAGCTTTCTTTGAAGTAATTTCTCTGGGGTAATTTTTATTTTGCTGAATATTGAGCCTAATGCTTAATTCATTTTAAAACTTGCTTTACTTTTAGCAAATTTTGTTTAGGCAGATTTTTTAAATTTTCCGTGTGGCAAGGGTTTCTGTTTCTGTTTTTTTCCTTAGGGTATTACATGAATTTTCTTGCATTACAGTCAGAGAATCTGATACGTATTTTCATGTCTTTCTTTAAACCTCAGTCTAAAGCAAAGGATCTGAGCGTTTCTTGCCACTCATATGGAAGAAGATTCAAAGGAATGACCAGCACATGTGTTCATGATTACACTGAGAGAGAATGGGCATCACCAGGCCCTAGGGAGAGAAATAAACAACTTAGAGATTCTGCCGTGTGGTGTAAAAATATTCTCAAATATATATTTCACCTCTTAATTCACGGTGACCCTGCCTGCTCCTAAACTCATTGTCTGGAGTTTAAGAGATCAGGTTAGCAAGCAGCCCCTTAGTAACCCCCACCTTGTACCTATTTTTTGTACTACCAGCCTAAGACAATCCAGAGCGATCTAGCTTAGCACCAAGAAGACCTTCATGGGAGAAAACAGGACTTTAATTGACTGTAATGTCGATTCCAATCAGCCGGAAATCCACTCCCAGTTCCACCCCTAGCTGATGAGTCGGTCAGCCTTGCTTATAAGAGGGTCGTGCAGTGAGCGCCACCACGTGTACAAATCCTCCCTCCCCACTGAGAAATGAATGCCCTCAAATGATATGCCCCCTCCCCATACTCTCAAAGAAGTTAAGAAGATCCCTACCCAAATCACCCCTCCCTGACTTTTTTTTCCTAATGAGTCCCAGGCAGATGGCAGAACCACAGCAAACTGAGGAGTATGTGGTCCTACTGCCGGTCCTCAGACAGAAGATGCCAAGAAGACCACATGGGGGAAAGAAGGGGTGCAGATGGCGTAGACCGGCCTGGAGGCATTCTTTGTGCTAATGCTGTCTCTAGGATACCGTATTTTCCCGAGATCCCAAACCCCACAGAGTGATGTATATCCTGTTTCTTAATACATAGTTACTGCAAATTAATGACGATAAGCAGCTGCTTTCTATGCCTGCCAAGTATTCCATTCCCATTAATTCTCTTCTATTCTGAAAAGTGGTTGATTCATCCAAGGAAGACATCCAAATGTTAGATATTAGAACTTGGTGTTTCAAAACACTTACATCTAAGTCTCCCCTGGTTCCTTTTGCGTTTTAACTCTGTCATAACACAGCCCTCGACAACTAACAGATCCCATCGAACTGCAATCAATAACAAAGCTTTCTGATGACATCTATGCTTTTGAAAGTAGACAAGAGGAAGAAGTTGCCGCGTCCCTTAGAACAGAATATTGGCAAATATTTCTCTGCAATATCTTGCCCTTACTCCAAACGCAACACTTTTTCACTTACTCCTCCTACACACACACACACAGACACACACACACACAGGTATGCATGCACTCACAGACACACACACACGCACACACATATGTTCTCCCAGCATTCCAGATATGTCTGGATCCAGACTCATCCCCTCAACACTGGGTCTAAATCCTCTGTCTTCAGTCTTGCTAAGGAAACCAAAATCATGTATTAAGTCCTTGACTGACATGTGGCATCATATTGTTGAGGACTGGGTTCTAATTATCTTGCAAAAATCCTTAAATGTAATATATCCTATCTGTGTGCCTCACTGAAGTCCAACACACTTTCTCCAGTGGGTTCATTCAGCATAATCACTTATTTCTCCAAGGCTGAACATCCGATGAAACAGTTAATGATGTAAAGGGGATATTGCTTGAAAAAATATCTGACATTAAACACGTACATCCCGCAGGCTCACAGGAAGCTAATTTTTTCATATATCACAAGGAATTTGCGCTGTTTACTCAGGAAATAATGGGACTATCCTGATTCAGCCAGCTTTCCACACTCATGGAAATTGAACCTGGATCTTAAAGATAGAGGCAAGTTCCCTCAGAAGCATTAGAGCAGGACACAGCTGCTATTTGTGGCCTAAGTGGAATGCTTGTTTGCTCTTTCTCCCAGCAAGAATACTGGAGGAGGGTGCCATTTCCTACTCCAGGGGATCTTTCCGACGCAGGGACTGAACTGAGGTCTCTTAGGTCTCCTGCAATGGCAGGTAGATTCTTTATCACTGAGCCCCCCGGGGAGCCTATTAAATGGGATGAGGTGAGTGTAAATAATTTTATTACTAGAGAAAAAGGGATGTCTAGCTAGAGACGCTGAGGTTTGGAGCCTTCATGTACAATTCTGTTTCAAGGAAGCAGAACCAGACAAAATGAATACATAGTACAGGCAAGATGTGAAATGTTTACAGAAAACAGTATTTACCCAAGAGAAAGAAAAGCAAGGAGAGTGACTACAGGTCGGACTGTATTCAGCCCGCTCTTTTATATTTCATTTATATTATGGGTAGAGTCTTTCTCCTTTCATTTTTAAGATTGCCCCTGATGAAACATGGGAAAGCTATTGGGTTTTTTTTCTTAATTGATACGTTCATTTCAGTTCAGTCACTCAGTTATGTCCGACTCTTCGCAACCCCATGGACCGCAGCACGCCATGCCTCCCGGTCCACCACCAACTCCCGGAGTTTACTTAAACTCATGTCCACTGAGTCGGTGATGCCATCCAACCATCTCATCCTCTGTCGTCTCCTTTTCCTCCTGCCTTCGATCTTTCCCAGCATCAGGGTCTTTTCAAATGAGTCAGTTCTTCGCATCAGGTGGCCAAAGTATTGGAGTTTCAGCTTCATTCCTAAAGGACTGATTTCCTTTAGGACGGACTGGTTGGATCTCCTTGCAGTCCAAGGGACTCTTAAGAGTCTTCTCCAACACCACAGTTCAAAAGGATCAATTCTTCGGTGCTCAGCTTTCTTTATGGTCCACCTCTCACACTGATGACTTACTGAAGCTATTTGTTGATTCTAATTCATTTTTAGCTCTTATTTTAATTTCTAGGACTCCCATAACCGTATCTATAAACTGTGAAGCTGTTTACACTCTATTCTAATATTTACATCTTCTGTTCACTTACTTTTTTAATGTGACTAGAACACCCAATATGATATTGATTGATTAGTGATAAGAAGTGGCAGTTTTGACTCTCTCTTCTAAGCCCACCGACAGCTATGGACAGTTCTCTGCATCCTGACAGCTTTCTACTTCAAGCACAGGCGCCTTGCTTTTCTTCTGGAGGCTTCCTCCAGGGCTCTGAGAGTTTACTTGCCTGTGTGTAGAACTAGCTCTGAAAAGTGTCAGGGGAACTGGCTACTGGGGACAGTCGTGAACAGATGGGGATGGGAGTGGGTGAAAAATGCCTTCTCCTCCTCAATCTCAGCTGGAATAATTCTGAGGAGGCTGCTTTACATGCATGTATTTACCTCTTCTGTGATCTTTAAGCATTTTATTTCTTTTTCTGGCTTTTTTGCAACGCCTGAGAATGTCAACACAATTCTCAGCTGCCGTGCTGGAAACGAGCGTTTTTACCTAAGGTCTCTCTGGTTTGTTACTCCTTCACCGAAGGTTTGCTAAACCCACTTTTTTGGGATCCATCCTTGCTTAGCCTCCACTTCCAGGAAGAATTGTGAAGACCTCTGCCCCCTGAGCATAGTGGATTTAATTTCTTTTTCTACAGTGATTTTTATCCATGTGTCTTTCCCTACCTGGTGTGACCTTTTTCAGAGTAAGAGGAGACTGATGTGTTAGAAAGACAACAAACTGATGTAGATTCAAAATCCTCCTTTAGTTCTTATTTCTTATGTAGACTATTCAGTGTAGCTGAACTTCACAAGTGTCTTTTATAAAACAAGGATAATAACACATGGCTTGAAGAACAGTTTAAAATCTCACCATCAAGGAAGTAGAGGGTTGGGGGGTGATTCCATAGGGCACAAAAGCCTAAGGTTTGCCATGGGAAGGGATGCTGGCCGAAGCCACTGCTCTGGCATAATGCCTGTGCTTTCATACCCAAGCTGAGAACATGAGAGGGAACAACAACAAAACCCCCAATTCTCATTACCTCTCTGTTCCTTGATCAGCCCCCCTCAGCACACCAACCTGCTCCTCTTCCTCAATGAAGCCAGGCTCATTGCTGCCTCAGGGCCTTTGCACAGGCTGTTCCTTCTGCCCAGAGGGCTCTTCCTTCTCTATATTTGCAGGACAAGCTTCCTCACATCCTCCAGGCCCTTTCTTAAGACAATTTAACCCCCTCCTCCTGGAGACATAAAAGGTCTCCATTTCTGACTACATTTTTCCTCCTTAATATTTTCCACTAATGATTTAATTAGAAGTAATTTAATGACTATTTTATTCTTTATCTGTCTCTACCCCCCCAGAAAGAGGGAGCCAGGATTTCTGTATTATTCAAAGCTGTAACTCCAGAACCAAGAGTGGTGCCTGACACATAGCCAGCACTCATTAATGTTTGTTGAATGAATGAATTCTGCTTTGGGGCCCAGCCTCGGGCAAAGCCTGGACCTGAGAGAGGGTCACACGGGTGGCAGTGGATGGTTGACCTCGGCTGTCAGTTCAGTGCCGTCTGCTCACAGCGACTGTGCTTCTGTGAAGGTGGAATAATACACTCAACATACTGGCTCGACATAAGATGTTATGGAAAAGCCTGAACGAAACTTTTGGCCAACCCAATATTTTTCCACTGAGCCTTGGGGCACAAGATTGAAGCCTCTTTGGGCTGAATTTTGGATACATTGGGGTGGGAAGTGTGTACTACATTTGCAGTGGGAAGGACGATGATCTGAGCAGTTCACTGGAGACATTAAGGACGAAGACCATGTCGGTATCTTGAGAAGGGCGGGGGCTGGCTGCACTAGTTCCATTCCGCAAGCCGGGTGGATGTGTCTCACTGCTCACCGCAGTGCAGGCACGCGGAGCGATGTCCTCATGAAGAGTGACTGACTGAGAAGCTTCAGTGTGCAACTCATGGCATTGTTTGCCTGTGGATGACCATAGCCTTGCATTTCCTTTATTTCTCAGCGATGTTAAGTCGCTTCAGTCGCGCCCAACTCTGTGCAACCCCATGAACTGTAGCCTGCCAGGCTCCTCTGTCCATGGGATTCTCCAGGCAAGAATACTGGAGTGGGTTGCCATGCCCTTCTCCAAGGGATCTTCCCGACCCAGGGTTCGAGCTGGCATGTCCTATGTCTAACCTGCATTGGCAGGCGGGTTCTTTACCACTAGCACAACCTGGGAAACCCCTATTTCTCAGCATTTGGATCTGATCCCACTGACACGTTACAGATTTTACTCGGCACATGATTCAAATTACCTGCAACTTATGTGCCCACAGAGCAAGATTCATTGCTTGGAGATTCCTTGATTCATTCTCACAGTTGGCCCAGAAGCAGTGTCAACATTTCCTAGCATGAAAGGCATAATTCTCTTTCCTTACCCTGGTCTTGGGCTTCCATGGTGGCTCAATGATGAAGAATCTGCCTGCAATGCAGGAGACACAGGAGACATGAATCCAATCCCTGGGTCAGAAAGATCCTCTGAAGGAGGGCATGGCAACCCATTCTAGTATTCTTGCATGGAGAATCCCCACGGACAGAGGAGCCTGGGAGGCCACAGTCCATGGGGTCGCAAAGAGTCGGACACGACTGAAGTGACTTATCATGCACTCACGCATGCAACTTGGTCTTAGGAGTCAGTCATTCTCTCAGAGACTCTTCCATCCCTCGTCCCTGCTCCTCCATGCCCAATCCATGACTGTCTACCTTTTTCTTATATTCTAACCCCGGCCCCCCCTCTGAATTCATCATTCTCTTGCTTCTTCTAAGAGAAGACAGACTGTGTTCAATGATTTAGTCTGAGCCAGGGAGAAGAGGGACAGGAGTGGTGGTGAGGATTGTTTACCCGTCTTTGGAAGGAGTCATCCTCATATCCAGCAAGCCTTTTCCTGGGGTGCACTTTCAGAAGAGTGCCCTCCAAGGTCATCCCCATCACCGCGAGGTGTTAATTTCCATGAGGCAGACTGAGAAATTCCTGCATACAGCACCATCTTTGGTGCCAGGTGTTCTAGCGTCTGCAGCTTGTTTCTAGGAATCAGGGCCGCACCATGTCGTTCACACAGTGCCCTGTCCCGCCTGGGCGGTGTGAGGATTGCTCACACTGATTCATCAGCTGCTCACATGGGGGGATCTGTGGGAGGCTCAGAGAGCAATTAAGAAGGCAGATGAGGGCCTTGGCCAAGGGGAGACGGGGACATGAGAGGGGCCAGGCCTGGGGCCAGCCTACGGTCCCGAGAGCCAGCAGTCAGAAGACTCTGCTCTCTTCCACCCCTCTTTGCCAGCTCTGCCATGGGGCCGCCAGAATAACAAAGACAAACCATCTCCAGGTTGTACACTAAGATTTTTCCAGTCCCATAGAGGGAAAATAAAATCAAAAGCCATAGATGACATTAGGTTTGGAGCCTGTGTGTACCCACTAATCGAAGCCATGTGCATGCGCAGCACGATTACAATTGGAAAAAAGAAAAGAAAAAAACCCAGCCTCCGATTTGTTCACAAAGATTCACGCATGGCCACGGACATGGTGATGCGGCTCCTGCTGAGGTGACTGAGAGTATGCGGTGGAGAGGCCCAGCTGTGAGCATATACACATTTTATTGATCTCATCAGCATAAGGGCTTCCCTCAAAGGTCAGCCGGTAAAGAATTTGCCTGCAATGGGGGTTCGATTCCTGGGTCAGGAAGATCCCCCGGAGAAGGAAATGGCAACTCACTCCAGTCTTTTTGCCTGGAGAATCCCATGGACAGAGGAGCCTGGCGGGCTGCAGGGTCGCAAGAGTCATACACAACTTAGAGACTAAACCACCACCACCATCAGCCTATGTTTGTAATTCTCAGAGATCATTACCTCTTTCTTTTGGAGGAAGTGGGGGCTACTAGGAGAACTGCCTGTGATTTTTCTCTGACTTGGTCTTGTCTCTATCCTAGCAAAGGGCAAAATCAAAGACCTCTAGAGCAGAGTTTTTAGATTTTTTTTAAAGGTGGAAACAACCAAACATTCTACTGGATCATATACTGTGTCAGGAAGCAAAGTAAGGCTTCCTGTTCAGGTTGCTGTGAACTCCCTGTTGACCGTCTCTGCACTCAGGGACATTCCAGGATGCTATGACCGCCCTCCTTGGGTGGTCCATGGTATTCACAGGCCACATGTCACACCATGCAAAGGGGTTCTTTCCAGATTACAGACTTTATTTTGCAAGCACTCCTGGAAAGAACTCTACTACAATCTCAATAACGAAAGTCTATAATCTCCTTGAACCCACTCACAGATGAAGTAAGGATTGTCTGTGCGGTGAGGAAGAGCTAGCCTTATGTCTGGTGCCGGGGGAGTGCTGCATGATGTGGGTATTTAGTTAGATGCCACTGAATTCTGTTAAAGATGAGACATACTCCTGTAATACCATGAAAATCCAAAATGCACTATGAGCCCTTGAATCCAATGTCCCTCAGCAGACCCCGTTGTCCAATTCTCTCCCCTTCCCACCTCCTCTTTTCTCTCATTTAGGAAACACATTTTTTTCAAGTTCTCCTGGAGCGTCTCATTATATGAGTTTGTATGGTCCCTTGCACATTAGGAATTTAAATTGTTAGAATGTGTTAGTGGTAGAATCTGTTAGTGGTAGAATATATGTTGATTGCATGTCATTGGATGAATGAAACTCTCTCTCCTGTTCTCCTCCAAAAAAAAAAAAAGAGTCTGAAAAAGAGATAATTTAATGCTTATAAAATGCAATTTGACAGGCAATTTTCAAGAATTTTCACGTCAGTTTCATCTGGACTTGAGCGTGGGCAGCTCTAGTCGCAGGAGGGGCACTGGGCCTGGGCGCGCCGTGATGGTAGCCTGCTGCCCAGTCCTGCTGGGCAGTGACGCTCCGTTCAGTGACCTCACTCCCAGGCCTGAGGTCCCACAGCTCACAGGAAGCCATCATCCATTTTTCTATTGAACTATAGACACGCTTTCCTAGGAGTATGCATATAGGTAGTTCAGCGGTAAAGAACCCGCCTGCCATTGTAGGAGACACAAGAGACGTGGGTTCAATCCCTGGGTCGAGAAGATCCCCTGGAGGAGGAAATGGCAACCCACTCCAGTATTCCTGCCTGGAGAATCCCATGGACAGAGGAGCCTGGTGGGCTCTAGGTCATGGGGCCCCAAAGAGTAGGACGTGACTGAACAACTGAACACACAAAATATTTTATTAATATAAAAATGGGGCAGATTTTACATGCTGTTTTGTGATCCTTTTAATTAAAATGAATATAATAAATCAAACACCTCTCCACGTGAAAAGTGTGCCTCAGGTCCATCGTGTCCAAAGGCCACCCCCAATTCCACTGTGTGACTGCTTTGTTCATTTATTTAGGCTCAGATGAATTTGCAGACAGTTTACAAAGATGAAGGCTCGGGGCCTCTCTCTCCGTGGATCTTCCAGAGCCCTGTTCTAAATTCTGTATTCCTAATTTTATCCTGCTTTTCTTAAATCAGGCTTCTTGACATGCAGCAGGTTCACGAACTACAAAAGTGTTTTTAGGGCGATGTTGTATCTGTTTTTCTGCACCCTTACTTCCTTTTCATCCTTTATCTTTTTTTGCTCACCTACCTTCAGGAGGAAGCACCTGGCAATCTTGACAGGTCATCACGGGATCACTTCGAGAACCCATCTGTTATACACTGTGCTAAGTTATTTCAGTCGTGTCCAGCTCTCTGTGACCTCATGGACTGTAGCCCGCCAGGCTCCTCTGTCCATGGGATTCTCCAGGCAAGAATACTGGAGTGGGTTGCCATTTCCTTCTCCAATTTCCTTCTCTATTATGCACTGAGTCCCCCCAAATTCCTATGTTGAAACCCTAACCCCACGGAGATGGTGTTGGGAGGTAAGGCCTTGGGGTGATTAGGTCATGAGGGTGGAGCCCTCCTTAATGGAATTTGTGATCTTAGAAAAGAGACCACGAGGAGACCCCCGTTCCTTCTACCCTGTGAGGAAACAGCAAAAGTTCAGCCGAACCAGGAAGAGGACCCTCACCAGACACTGAATCTGCCTGCACCTCAATCTTGGGCTTCCAGCCTTCACAACTGTGAGAGATAGATGTTTGCTCTTTAACCCATCTCCCCACTCCAGTATTGGCTGTAGAATCCCATGGACAGAGGGGCCTGGTAGGCTACAGTCCATGGGGTCGCAAAGAGTCAGACACAACTGAAGTGACTTAGTGTGCACACACGCACACCACTCGGCTGATGGTGTTTTTGTTACAGCAGCTGAAACAGACTAAGACCCCATCTTTAGTCAAATACTCTTTAAGCGTAAGGCAACAACCGGTGCCTAGAGGCGGAGAGGCCGGGACCCATGGCTCTTGACCCTGACTCCTTGAGGGTCATCGGGTTGCTTGCAAAAATCTCATTTCAGACTCCCCTGGTGGTCCAGGGGTTATGAATCCACCTGTCAATGCAGGGGACACAGTTCCATCCCTGGCGGGGGATGATCCCACATACTGCAGGGTAAAGAAGCCAGCCCGCCACAACTGCTGAGCCTGCCCTCCAGCCCCTGTGCTTGCCAACAAGAGAAGCCATGCAATGAGACACCCCCGCTGTGCCGTGAAGAGTAGCCCCCACGACTACAGAAAGCCCCCACACAGCAACAAAGACCCAGCAGAGCCAAAAATAAATAAACGCATATTTTAAAAATTTATAACTAAATGAAAAAATCTCATCCCCCAAACCCCCCAGATTATTCCAAAGGGGAACCAAGGTGGAGAACCGTCTCTAATTGGAGACTCCTCTAGTGGCAGGGGAGATGATGTTCAAACCCAGGCCATGAGGCTCTATCCCAGGATCAGAGGGGAGAAGGCACAAAAGTCGGGGACTCAGCTCTGAATAATTCCCTTCTAAGTCTTCCCAAAGTCTTTGAGGAATAGATAAAGAAAAGGTGGTACATATATATAATGGAATATTACTCAGTCATTAAAAAGAAAAATGCCATTTGCAGCAACATGGATGGACCTAGAGATTGTCATACTGAGTGAAGTAAGCCAGACAGAAAAGGAGAAATATCATGTGACATCCTTTATATGTGGAATCTAAAAATAAATGATACAAATGAACTTGGAAAACAGAATCAGATTCACAGATTTAGAGAATGAACTCGTGTTTGCCAGAGGGAAGGGTGGGGGGAAGGGATAGTTGTTTGGAATGGACATGTACGCACGGCTATATTTCAAATGGGTAACCAACAAGGACTTACTGTATAGCACATGGAACTCTGCTTAATGTTATGCTGCAGCCTGGATGGGAGGGGAGTTTGGGGGAGAATGGACACATGCATACGTAGGGCTGAGTCCCTTCACTATTCCTCTGAAACTATCACAACATTGTTAATGGGCTATACGCCAATACAAAATAAAAAGTTTTAAGAAAAGAAAAAGGAAACTGAGGGTACAGCTTTGTGTCTGGGAAGAAGAAGAACAAAGCCTTTTTTTTTTTTAGATGTTCATGTGCACGGAGCACAGTCTCCCATGTGCTGTAGTAAAGCTTAGGATTTTGCTAGGTGTTCTCACTGCTTCTTAACAAAGACAACAACCATATTCTGGGCTTTGGAGCTGCAGAGTCTAGCCAAACTCAGAAAGCTCCGCCAATTCAAATAGACTTCCCTTTAAAATAGCATGAAGCATTCTCCCTCTCCACCCAGATTTATGGGTTTCCAGGCCTTTGGTACAACCAAGTATCAACACAGCTTCTGATCCGTTTCAATCCCCCAACGGGTTTGAGGCTGCCTGTTTGGCTGCCACTCTCAATCTTGCTGAGAGGACAGTGATGAAGGCTTCAGGCTGGGCAGAGTCCACAGGGCGAGTCCCTTCCTTCTGCCACTCTGTCGTAATTGCCTGTAAGAACACTAATTTGCGCTGGCCGAAGATCTGTACTCTAGAAATCAGATATGTTACTCAACACTTTGATTTATTTTGATTTATCTTAGGATCATTAAAAATTAAGTGAGAGAGAAAGAAGCACAATAAGTAGAATTCTTCTTGAAGGAATGAAAATCCTCTAGGTATGCCTTTGGTTTTTAGAACAGAAAGCAGGACTGGATTTTCAGTCTCTGGAGACCATCTGTGGGTCTCAGCTACACAGCTGAGCAGGGGACCACAGGCGAGCAGAGAGGAAAAGCTTGACTTACAAGGGTCTCAATGCTGCTCTCCCGGATAGATGGGAGCAGACGGGCCAACCATGGAAGAACAGGCTTCTTTTCCCTCAAAGCTCCATCAGAATTGAAAGCACATGCGATAATGACCACTTTTCAGCACTGCGGTTTGGTGATTTTTCCAGTGGGGGAGCTAGTTCATGGTGGAGTCTGTGAGCAATGAATTAGGAGTTAGGAACCAGGAAGAGATGGAGTTTCCTTGTGCTTAGTCACTCAGTTGTGTCGGACTTTGCGACCACATGGACTGTAGCCTTCCAGGCCCCTCTATCCATGAGACTTGCCAGGCAAGGATACTGCAGCAGGTTGCCATTTCCTTCTCCAGGGGATCTTCCCAACCTAGGGATTGAACCTACATCTCCTGTGTCCCCTGCATGGCAGGCAGGTTCTTTACCTGCTGAACCATCAGAGCCAGAGCTGAAGTTTGACAGCAAACGTTTTGGTCATGTTCATGCAAAATTTCAGGGACCATCAGAGTGAGACTTTTCAGAAGAATTTTCCATTGCCTTCAGAGGCAACATCAGATTCTTGCTGAAGAAAAAAAGAGAGCTGGTCTGATGATGCCAGGAGGTGATGAGGGGGTGGTTTTCGGGGGCCTTTCTTTCATCATGTAAATTCAGGCAATTTCCTACGGGCAGCTCGAGACAGCTGCTGTTCCCAAATCACAGAGGATTGTCAGTTTCACAGAACTTTCTCTGCAGTTCTGTGGCCTCTCCCACGCCCTCATTGCTATGCACAAACTCCTTCCTTGTGGAATATTTCATTTCCTGTAAAGTGGCTGAGCCAGCAGAACTACAGGCCCAGATGTTACCCAGCACACTCGAGAGGGGACCCGAGTTCACAACACCTGTGTGCGTGCTCCGGGTGAGCTCCCCCGCCCCAGCCCAGGGAGATGCATGTTCACGGTGTCCACGTGGCCTCAGTGTGGCTGGAGACCGACCGCAGCCGGTGCCTCCCGAGGTGCCCTCCTGACACGGAGCCTCCTCCTGGGAGGAGCCACAGCGTTCCCGCTTCCTCCAATCTTCTGTCCCTCCAGGGCCTTTTATGTGTCTTGTATCAAGTGTATCGCCCTCGTGATGAGAAGCCCTCCCTCCAGAAGCGTCTGAGCAAGGAAGTGATTCCACATGGCATCCTCCTCGCAGACCAGAGCCTGCAAACGGTTCCAGAGCCCAGACTGTGGCGACAGTGACTGTAAGAGCAAAGGAAGGAGCTTTTTGAAACATGTATATTACCATATGCAAAATCAGATAGCCAGTGGAAATTCACTGTGTGATGCAGGGAGCTCAAGTTGGTGCTCGGTGATAACCTAGAGGGGTGGGATGGGGTGGGAGATGGGAGGGAGGCTCAAGAGGGAGGGAAGGTATGTATACCTATAGCTGATTCATGTTGATGTATGGCAGAAGTCAATACAACATTGTAAAGGAATTACCCTCCAATTAAAAATAAATTAATTAAAGGAAAAAAAAGCAACGAAACAGATCCAACAGGCCTGCTGAATTGCCCAAATACCCAGGAGATTGCTCCAAACTTTCCAGCTGTGGTCAGTTCCTCCTCACCGACTGAACGCAGGCTGACCTGCCCTAGGGATAAAGCAAGACCCTGCCTGGTCCTCCTGGGTCACGGCGGCACCAGGCTCAGAGTTATACATCGAGAGCAGCTGTTGGAGTGGAGTGGTCTGTGGCCTGTCCAAACCCTTCTCTCCCTGGCCTTGGGTGCTTGAGGGGTGGGGGTGGGGCATTAGAAACTGAAATTTGCAGCTCAATGCAAAGGCCAAAGGTGAAGGTACTGAGGTTCGCTGGAAAGCAGCTCACTTTCTAATCCTCGGGACCTGTGCATGTTAGTGTGTGTGGGTGTGTGCTCTGTGCTCAGTCGTGACTGACTCTTTGCAACTGTCTGGACTGTAGCCCTCCAGACTCCTCTGTCCATGGGATTTCCCAGGAAGAACACTGGAGTGGGTTGCCATTACCTTCTCCAGGGGATCTTCCTGACCCAGGAAGAAACCCGGGTCTCCTGCAGCTCCTTGCATTGCAGGCTGATTCTTTACCCACTGAGTAATCATTGGGGGAAGCCTGAATGTTAGTTTTTGCGAAAAAAGGGGGAGATTCTCTGCAGGTGTGCCTAAAGTAAGGCTCTCAAGTTGGAGCGATTATCCTGGGTTCTGTGGGTGGACCCTAACTGCAATCACGTGCATCTTTCTGTGAGGGGGTGGAGGGAGATTTGACACACAGAAGGGAAGGCAGCGGATCACAGAGCCAGAGTTTGGAGTCAGAAGCCAAGGACTGTGGCAGCCACCAAAATCTGGAGGGTGTGAGGGATGGGTTCCCCCTGAGTCCCCAGAGGAAGTGGGGTCTGCTTAGACACTGTGATCTCAGCCCAGTGATACTGGCTTTGAACATCTGGCCTCCAGAACTGAAAGAGAATAAAAGAGTTGTTTTAAGCCACCAAGTGTGTGGGCATTTGTCATAGCAGCTACAGGACACCACTAACTCGGGGAGCAGAGGAGACAGGCCCGAGGGTGGGGTCTTAGAGATGACTTGCATTTAAGCGGGTGGTGGTGAGGGCGTAGAAAAAGAAGTCGGCATCAAAAGCTAGGGGTCGGGACAATAGACCGCAGCCAGGAGTCACACTGAGATCTCCCTCCCCATGGGGCCCAGCCCAGATAAGGCATCTCCACTGTGAGAGTCTCCTCCTGACATGCCCAGGAACCTAGTGACATGGGCGCTGGGACCATGAGGCTCTATCTCAACCCAGATGTGTGTATCTGGTGAGGGACTCATCCTCTCCCGCTAAGGAAGGTTGATAACTGATAGCTCTCGAAAGTCCTTATTATCAGCTAACATGTTTTTAGTGGTCTGTGTGCTCAGTCATGTCCGACTCTGTGCGACCCCATGGACTGCAGCCCTCCAGGCTCCTCTGACCATGGAATTCTCCAGGCAAGAACACTGGAGTGGGTTGCCATTTTCTTTTCCAGGGGATCTTCCTGACCGAGGGATCAAACCCGTGTCTCTTGAGTCTCCTGCATTGGCAGGCGGATTCTTTACCACTAGTGCCACCTGGGAAGCCCATTATTAGCTCGGTGAATGGCTAAATGCATTCAGGGAGAGCTGCCTCATTCTCAGCTGTGTGGGGCCACAATGAGTGAGTCGTGTGAACGGCCTGATCTTTAGGAGCCGGAGTGATGGCTGGGAAGCGGCCTTTGGTAGAGGAATCGCTGTTCCACCTCACCTGCAACCCAGAAAAATTCTACCCATTCTTCCATGTGCCTTCTGCCTTGGAGGTGGGAACTGGAGACCTGAAGGGACCCTGAAAAGACCTCGGGGGTCCTCTTCCTTCCTGACGGAGGCAGGCCATCACACGTGCCTTGGGTGGATGCTGTCTGCAGGAGGAAGTGGGTTAGGGCCCACGTTTTCTTTGTAGCTCTTGGGCTTCATGCCACAGGATGCAGTTTACCATGCTCATCCATGGCACAGTGAGGAGGGACGGATGTGAGGGGTGAGACCCCACTGAGAATTTCAGGCAACCCATGGAAAAGGCATTGCTGGTCTTCAGATATCTCAGAAGTGGGCAGGTTCCTGGGCTGTGGATGGGGCTGCTGGCCATCACGTCTGAGGCCAGTGAGCTAAGAGCATCACTCCAATCCCAGAGGTTCGTGGGAGGTTGGTGGAAGGTTGCTTTTCCTTGCCTCAAGGCAGTGACATCTGAGTCTGTTGTCTCTTAACCCTCTCCCTTGTCTGGAGCTCAGGCCCCTCATCTTTGTTTCTTTGTTCCCTCGAGCTGAGTTTCCTGGGAGCCTTCAGCAAAGGAGCTGAGAAAACGTCTGATTCCCAGAGTTAACGGAATAATCCATAATGTCCCCAGACTACTCAGCTCTTAATTCAAATGCCAACAGTATAAATACTTCCATTCCCTGAGTAGAGAATCTTCAAAAGCAAAAATAGTCCTTCCTTAGGTCAGCAGTCCTTGGCTTGTGGTTGCAACCCCCAGGGGAAAGATCTACTCACTGGCAGAGTAGGTGAAAAATTAGGAACAAATGTCTTGGCGTGATGGCTGTCTGAGCTCTGCAGGGGCAGAGGCATCCATGGGATTCAGAGTTTGAGTCACTCCTGGGGCCGTGACAACTGCTGAACCATGTGTCCAAGAGGCATCGTATGGGGTGACTCAACCTCAGGGCCTCCCACGCCTCGGGTGTCCCATTTGCCCGCTGTTTCCTGGCCATGGGGGCACCCACGCACCAAAGGATGGAGCCTGGAGGGGACCACGAAATTAGGTTTCCCACAGCTCAGAGAGAGTGCCCAGGGTTTCAGAATGAGTCAGAGCAGGGCAAGCTGGGTGAGGGTTTTCAGATGACTTTTTCTTTTATTCCAAGGAACTTGAATGCTTAAAAGCTGTGAGTTCAGGCTTGGCCAAAGAACCCAGAGAAGCAAGAAATGGAAAAGATGTGACTGCCTTTAAAAGTTAATCTTGCTCTCCTAAATCAAGGAATCCTTGAATATAACAGCTTGGAGAGGCCTGTGAGGAGAGGCGGATCATAAAACTTCCTAGACACTTGAACAATGACCACTGAAGCTGCAGGAAGAGCAGTGCTCCCCCTGAAACAGGCTGGGCCGGTCCTCCTAGCATCTCCACATCCCACCACCTCCAGGACAGTGAATGTTTTCCAGGGGGACGGAGACCTGGAGCCCAGCCCGCCGGTCGCGCCAAGCCTCCCTATAGATGCTCGGATTGCTCCTTGGGCCCTGGGGCAGTCAGCTCAGTTCTCTGGAGTTCCCCCTTTGAGTCCTACCCCCAAATGTGTGGAAAAGAGGAAAAGGAAAGCGACTAAGTAAGAGGAAGTCTCATCCAGCCCCTGCTTCTCCCCCATTTCCTCTTGTGTCTCATGTCACCTTCATGTGGAAGAGACGTTTTCCAGTGCTGGGCTGGGCAGAACCTGGTGCTCGCTGGTGAGACAAGCTGGGCAGCTGGCAACACAAAAGTGGTGAAGGAGTCCGAGGGGATCTGGGTGAGGCAGGCAGAGCGCAGACGGCAGAGTCATTATGGGCTCGGTGCAAAGAGCCATCACCTGTGCTGTGGGTCTGGAGGGGAAGGGATAGACGGAGGCTGGTGTTGGCCACCTGCTCTCTGCGGCTCTCGCTCAAACCCGGGCTCCCATGCAGCAGTATATAGTTGATGGATGTTCCTCTGCTTTTCTCTGCATCTTCAGAGACTTAAGACACAGGCTACAGGAGCTCTGACAACTCTCCTATGTCTCCAAATATTAATATTTGTCGAGTATCTGTTATTACCTGTCAGCTATGGTGCTAGACATTGAGCAAACAGCATTAAAAAAAGATCAAAAATAAACAATAAGAAACAAACAAAAATCTCCCCAGAATCCTGCCATTATAGACCTGATATCATAGTCAGAAAAGATCAATTTAAAAAAATCAACATAATGAAGAAGTCAATATCACCCCTGTCTCTTTGTCGTGTAAAGGGTCACACAGCTCTTGAAACCCTCCTTAAGTCATTTGTAGGTAGAACAAGTTGTCATTGAATGAGGTCCCTTCCGCCCCCTGCATTTGATGCTTTAGGGCTTGTTCCTTGCCTGAATCCAGCTCATGTTGGGGAAGGACATGGTTGCGCCTCTTACAAGCCTAACCAAGAGGGAGAGCCGCAGTCACTGTGCAGCTCCTTGTTGCATCTGGTTGGTCTGCCTGGCCCCGGACTCACCAATGAAGCAGGTGGATTTTAGGGGGAGTTGGCAGACATTTAGATTCGAGGCACAGTTCCTGTTAGAAACTATTATTATGGCGTTGCTACCACCCAATGCCCCAGTTCATCCAGGGGAGAGCTGATGGGTGTGAGGACCACAGACATAGCCATAGCAACAGAGAGAAGTGAAGACAGATGAGGTTTTGGAGACCAACGTATAGGATGCCTTAATGCATTTGTTGTCAAGGATGGAGGGAAAAGAAGACTCAAGAAAAATTTCTTGGATGGATATTTGGCTTGAGCAATTGCAAATTATCAATATATGAATAACAACGTAAGTGGTGTCAGAAGTTGTTAGAGAAAAATGCTAAAATGCCAATGTTTAGTTTTGATCATCAATTTTTGCCGAATCACTGATGATTCGGCCTAGCTGCTACTGATGCTGGCATCCTGCGGGGAAAAATACATTATAGGGTATCAATTTTCCCCCTGAAGTTGAAGCAGTCAAGGTTAATTAAAATATATATATCTCTATGATAATTATAGCTAAATCATGAGAAATTCTTTTAAAAGAAAACACGAAGGAAAAAGTCACCCCCAGCCTTCCGTTATTGTTGTTTAACTTCTTTGCCCATAAACTCCCCTTCTCTAAACATAAAAGGTTTTAGTTTAATTTTAAGCAAAAAGAAAGTTGACTGAACCTCACCCCCACCCACCCCTCACTAGACAAGCTAGTAAAAGAGTCTCAGATTGGAAACAGAAAGGGCACAGATGAACAGGGTGAAGTTCAGGATGAGTGATACAGGGATGTTCTGAGCTTGAAGTCCTTCCTAAGCATCAAAAACTAGCCCTCACCCCCGCCCCCTGCTGCCGGCAGAGCTTGCTGAAAGGGTCAGCATCACTCCTACTGACTCCTTGAACCAATGAGGAGGAAATAGCTTGGGGGGACATCTGGGAGGAGGCAGTCTAGAGCTAGGGAAAATGCATGGCATTTGGAGCCAGACACACCTACGTTCAGTCCTGACCCCCATTATGTCCTAATGAAGTCTTTGGGAAAGTAATTTCTCTGAGTCTGGTCTGAAAAATGCAGATTCGGTGACAGATCGCCCAGGCTTTTCTGCCTACTTGGCATTGTGTAAGAGACGCACTCGGCACAGTGCCTCCCTGTGTGGAAAGCCAATAAACACGCAGAGCCCAGGTCAGTCTCTTCAGAGGACTGTGACCTAATGGTAGAATTCAGGGACTTTAGAGCACACAGGGGATTTTTAAATTTCTTTTTTGGATGGGAAAACCTCCTTTTTTAAATTCATAGGCTTCTTAAAAAAATTTATACATAGTATTTACCAATGGAATACAGAAAAGTAAAATTAAAGAGCATCTGTTTTACTACCATGATTCAAGTGCTTTATGTTAAAAAATGTTAAAAAGTTGAGTTCAGTCACTCAATCATATCCGACTCTTTGCAACCCCATGAACTACAGCACGCCAGGCCTCCCTGTCCATCACCAACTCCCGGAGCTTGCTCAAACTCATGTCTATCAAGTCGGTGATGCCATCCAACCATCTCATCCTCTGTCATCCCTTCTCTTCCCACCTTCAATCTTTCCCATCATCAGGGTCTTTTCCAATGAGTCAGCTCTTTGCATCAGGTGGCCAAAGGATTGGAGTTTCAGCTTCAGCATCAGTCCTTCCAATGATTATTCAGGACTAATCTCCTTTAGGATGGATTGGCTGAAACTCCTTGCAGTCCAAGGGACTCTCAAGAGTCTTCTCCAACACCACAGTTCAAAAGTATCAATTCTTCAGTGCTCAGCTTTCTTTATAGTCCAACTCTCCCATCCATACATGACCACTGGAAAAACCATAGCTTTGACAAAAGAGAACTTTGTCGACAAGGTAAAGTCTCTGCTTTTTAATATGCTGTGTAAGTTGGTCATAGCTTTTCTTCCAAGGAGCAAGCATCTTTTAATTTCATGGCTGCAGTCGCCATCTGCAGTGATTTTGGACCCCCCAAAACTAAAGTCTTTCACTGTTTCCATTGTTTCCCCATCTATTTGCCATGAAGTGATGGGACTGGATGCCATGATCTTAGTTTTCTGAATGTTGAGTTTTAAGCCAGCTTTTTCACTCTCCTCTTTCACTTTCATCAAGAGCCTCTTTACTTCTTCTTCGCTTTCTGCCATAAGGGTGGTGTCATCTGCATATCTGAGGTGATTGATATTTTCCCCAGCAACCTTGATTCCAGCTTGTGATTCATACAGCCTGGCATTTCGTATGATGTAGTCTGCATATAAGTTAAATAAGCAGGGTGACAATATACAGCCTTGATGTACGCCTTTCCCAATTTTGAACAAGTCCGTTGTTTCATGTCCGATTCTAACTGCTGTTTCTTGACCTGTATACAGATTTCTCAGGAGACAGGTAAGATGGTCTGGTATTCCCATCTCTTCAAGAATTTTCCAGTTTGTTGTGATCCACACAGTCAAAGGTTTTGGTGTAGTCAATAAAGCAGACGTAGATGTTTTCCCAGAACTTTCTTCCTTTTTTGATGATCCAACGGATGTTGGCAATTTGATATCTGGTTCCTCTGCCTTTTCTAAATCCAGCTTGAACATCTGTTGAAGCCTGACTTGGAGAATTTTGAGTATTACTTTGTTAGCATATGAGATGAGTGCAACTGTGTGGAAGTTTGAACATTCTTTGGCATTTTCTTCCTTTGGGATTGGAATGAAAACTGACCTTTTCCGGTCTTGTGGCCACTGCTGAATTTTCCAAATTTGCTGGCATATTGAGTGCGGCACTTTAACATCATCATGTTAAGAAGTTTGCTTGCAATAATAAATTCTTATTCTTGAAGTGATAAAGAGGATGGAAATCTGACAAACCCTCCAAAAACAACAAAAATCTCACGTCAAATTTTAAGACTATCACATAGTTTCTGCTGATTCAGGACTTTACAATGTTGGAAGCAGATATTTCAGCCAAGTTTAAATACAGGGAGAACTATATATTGAAACATTTTGGGTTCACAGATAAATACATGAATTAGCATGGGTGTAATTTTTTTAACTGGATAAAAATTATGAGCAATCTGTGTAGAACATCATCTGGAAACCCAAATCTGGGGGTACTTACTTGTCAATAAATCCTTCTCCTGAATAAGCTGCTTTGTTATGTGCGTTTGTCTTTGCACTTTCTAGAAGCTTCAGTAGCCAGCAGTGGGGACTCTTCCCCAAATTTATCCTGACTTTCCACCTCCACACTGTTTGCTCTATATGATATAATTAAAAGAGCATTGGGTTTGGAGAATATGAATACTTGAAATCAAACTTCTCTCTGACTTTGATTCACTACACAACCTTTCTTTATCGCTAACTATTGCCACAATAATTCTGCATAACGAACACTCCCAAATGCAATAGATTTTTCTCAGTATGTACCAACATGCTCTTGAACTCACATGCTGATGTGACAGAGCTGGTCAGCCCTGGCCTTGGTGGGCAACTGTGCTTCAGGCTCTGGTCTACTGGGTTTGGCTGCTGACTTTGAGATAAACTTGATCTGCTGCCAGGTTTTGTTCAGGGTCAAGGCTAAAAAGGCAGTGCCCCCCCCCAAGGAGAATTCTTTTAATAGCAGACCTCAGAGTGTACGAGGCAAGTCAAGCTGCCCAAGCACATCTAAGGCTTGTGCTCATACATACCTGCTCATGTTCCTTGTGTCCTGAGAAACCTGTATGCAGATCAAGAAGCAACGGTTAGAACTGGACATGGGAAAATGGACTGGTTCAAAATTGGGAAAGGAGTATGACAGGGCTATATATTGTCTCCCTGCTTATTTAACTTATATACAAAGTACATAGTGTAAAATAATGGGCTGGATGAATCAAAAGCTGGAATCAAGATAGTTGGGAGAAATATCAACAACCTCAGATATGCATATAATACCAGTCTAATGGAAGAAAGTGAAAAACTAAAGAGCATCTTGATGAAGGTGAAAGAGGAGAGTGAAAAAGCTGGCTTAAAACTAAGATCATGGCATCTGGTCCCATCACTTCACGGCAAATAGAAGGGGGAAAAGTGGAACTAGTGATAAGTAACAGATTTTATTTTCTTTAATTCCAAAACCACTGTGGATGGTGAGTACAGCCATGGAATTAAAAGACCCTTGCTCCTTGGAAGAAAAGCTATGACAAACCTAGACAATATATTGGGCTTCCCGGGTGGCTCAGTGGATAAAGAATCTGCCCGCAATACAGGAGCTGCAGGAGACGCAGGTTCAATCCCTGAAACAGGGAAGATCCCCTGGAGGAAGGCATGGAAACCCACTCTAGCATTCCTGCTGGAGAATCCCATGGACAGAGGAACCCAGCAGGGTACAGTGTGTAGTGTCACAAAGTCGGACATGACTGAAGTGACTGAGCACAGACAATATATTAAAAACCAGAGACATCACTTTGGTGACAAAGATCCATATAGTCAAAGCTATAGTCTTTCCAGTAGTTGTGTATGGATGTGAGAGTTGGATCCTATAGAAAATTGAGCACTGAAGAATTGATGTTTTCATATTGTGGTGCTGGAGAAGACTCTTAAGAGTCCCTTGGACAGCAAAGAGGTCAAACCAGTGAATCCTAAAGGAAATCAATCCTGAATTGGAAGGACTGATGCTGAAGCTAAAACTCCAATACTTTGGCCACCTGATGAGAAGAGCTGATTTATTGGTAAAGATCATGATGCTGGGAAAGATTATGGGCAGGAGGAGGAGGGGTGACAGAGGATGAGATGGTTAGATGATATCCCTCACTCAGTGGACATGAATGTGAGCAAACTCCAAGAGATTATGAAGAACAGGGAAGACTGGTGTGCTGCAGCCCATGACCCCAAAGAGTCAGACACAACTTAGCGGCTGAACAACAGCGTGTTCCTTTGGACAGAGTGTGTCCCAGTGTGATGGAGCTGCTTGGGAGGGAAGGTGTGTGACTATTTGTGGACAACTGTCCAAACTATCAGGCCGTCCAAAGCCATCTGTAAAACCAGAAGTAATGTTCCCCACCTCTGGGCTGTTATGTGAGTGTGTGTTTGGCAGACACAAGTGTCCGTTCCCTGGATGAAGGCAGCTTTGTCCTGGTCCAGTTGTCCAAACACACAAATGTCAGATACACAGCTTTAATTGCGTAAGTCCCCGGGCCCCCTCAGAGGCGGGCACCCACAGCAAGGCTAAGGGGCACTCCTCCAGCTGAGCCCATCCGCCTGACGCCAGTGACCACAGCTTGCCCTACGAGAGCTTTCACTTGGTTTTTATGCCCCCCCACCCCACCAGCCAGCCTGACCCTCACTTGGCAGAGGGGCGTAATAACTAAAGCTGGTTTTTGTCTTTTTCTTCCTAGAAACTGTAGAGACCAAGACAGATAGCCGCTTCCTTTTATCTCTTTCTTCTCCTAAACTCACTCCAAGTAAAAATGTGATAATCTGATGCGAGTTTGGCAGCAAAAGAGGATTCTTGGAGAATTTATGTCACCATCTTGATAACAGAACTTTCCACAGTGATTCCCTTAGAACACGTCTGTTTAACTCAGAGGGATTTGGGAATAGAGCCGCTTTTCAAAAGGATCAGCTTGTGGTCAGCAACTTTAGCCTTTGGGACATGTGGAATCTTGTTTGTGAGGATGGTTTCTTTGTTTATGGGACAACACCCGGTTGTAGAATGGCTCGTAATCCAAGGGTGAAGTATCTCTCTGACAGCTTTGTGGTCCATGGCAGTTATATGTTCAAAGATAGACTCTGCTTCTGTTGCATCAGAGCTCATAACTTACATTCATCTTGACATGGGGGCTTTGAAATCTTTTGTTTGAGGCTTAGGTTGGACCACAGTTGTGGGTGCATGCTCAGTCATGTCCAACTCATTGCAGCCCCATGCACTGTAGCCCACCAGGCTCCTCTGTCCAATGGATTTTCCAGGCAAGAATACAGGAGTGGGTTGCCATTTCCTCCTCCAGGGGATCTTCCTGACTCAGGGATTGAACTTCTATCTCCTTCATCGACAGGCAGATTCTTTAACACCAAGCCACCTGGGAAGCCCAGACCACGGTTGGGAGAAGCCTAAAATAAAGGAAAGATGTACTCTGTGAGTGCACTCTAGCAAAGAAGATGCTAATATATTGGAACCCAGAGAGCTGAGTAGACTCGATCCACTGAGGCGTGAAAGTTAAGATCCCATACTGTCACATGTCACAAGGGCTTTGTTCCTGGAAGACTCAAACCCTGTCTCTACTGGTTAACACCAGTGTAACAGTCTCAGACATGCCACTTAATTGCTTCATACCTCAGCTTCCTCCTCTCTAATGCATACAGTCAGACCTCACTCCCACTAGATGGTGTGGAGATTTGAGATAATATAGGAAATCAGTCAACACAAGGCGCTGTCACGAGAGACTGTGAAGCACAGGTATTCAAGTCCCGTTTGCTAGTGTCGCCCACCTGGATGGGGTCATGGACCCACCTCTCACCAGCTGTGTGGCCTTGGGGATGTGGCTTCATCTGTCTGAGCCTCAGGGTCTGAGTCTGTAGAATGATGACGGTGGATGACCCACCATATAGATGCTGTGAAGGTCAGATGAGGTGACGAGGTGTGTCAGGTGTCCTGCACAGAGTCGTGGTGAATCCCACGACATCAAGTGTTGCAGAAAGAGGTAGGGCACAACTGGCTTGTCACGGCCAAGGCAGAAGGCAGTTTGACTCAGGTGGGCCCACGTGCCTCTAGAAAGGCCTCTCCAGGTCACACTGGTCAGCTTTGTCCTCTACACACACCCCAACTCGCTCCCAAGCAGTCTTGAGGTACTGCTCAGGGCTGCGTGGCTTTGGAGACCAGCTGGAGCGTGGTGTTGTAAGGACATCCACACAAAGCAGCCCTGAGCTCAGAGACAGCTTGGGAGGCTGTCAGAAACTGGGGGAACACCTTTGAGATTCTCTATAATTGGATGGCATCATCGACTCAACAGACATGAGTTTGAGCAAACTCTGGGAGATAGTGAAGGACAGGGAAGCCTGGTGTGCTGCAGTCCATGGGGTGCAAAGGGTCGGACATGACTGAGTGACTGAACGGTTCTCCTTGAACGAGGCAGGGCAGAATAACTACTTTTCCGTTGAGACAGAGCCTGGCTGCATCTCACCAAGCCTTGATGTCTTGTTTTGGAAAAGGATCCCAAATCGTTTGTTTCTCCACTTTTCCTGAAGAAAGATCATTGTCTCTTCCCTCTGTTTATTTACTTTCGCCAGGATTTATCTTGAGGCAAAACTGAGCCACATGCCAGCTGCTTTGTCTTCACACTGGAGGTTTCAATGCTGGGGAATCATGAGACTGCTGAGAAATGCCAGACTCCATGTGGGGGAGAGAGGGCTAGCGGGGGACCCCATAAAGCCTCAGGCTGGAGCCTGGGAAGCCTACATGATGGGCTATAGAGGGGGCCTGGAGGTTTATACTGAGTCCTGACATGCTTTCCATGGGATATACTCCCGGGGTGACCCTGGCTCGGCTATACTTGGGTTGCAGCCGGCAGATTCATTCATTCTATTAATATTTTCTAAACATCTACTAGGCATCAGGCAAGATCCCCTCATCCTTGCCACAAAGTCTGGGGGAGAGGAACATGAACCAAGTAATCTGAGATGTAACAAAGCAAGCAGTGCCTGGAAGAAAAATACAGAGTCATGAGTGACTCTACCAGGGGCCTGATTTATCCCAAAGAGTCGGAGAGCATTCTCCTGAGAAAGTGAAGGTAGCTGAACCCCGATACATTCACGTCCCTGGAGAAGGAAATGTCACCCCACTCCAGGATTCTTGCCTGGAGAATTCCATGGATCGAGGAGCCTGGTGGGCTAGAGCCCATGGGGCCACAAAGAGTTGGACACAACTGAGTGACTAACACACACACACACATTCATGTATTGGTTCAAGGTGTGAGATTAGGCCCCTGGAAACAGACCCACAGAGGTTTTACTGGGGAGCGCTCCCAGGAGAATTCCATAAGGATGTGGAACAGGCAGGGGTGGACATGGGGAGAAGCTGGCTTATACCATGGCTGCAAATAAGACACCAATGAAACCAAGAGGTGACTCTACAGTAGAATCGGAGAAGGCAGTGGCACCCCACTCCAGTACTCTTGCCTGGAAAATCCCATGAACGGAGGAGCCTGGTAGGCTGCAGTCCATGGGGTTGTGAAGAGTCGGCCACGGCTGAGTGACTTCACTTTCAATTTTTACTTTCCTGCATTGGAGAAGGAAATGGCAACCCACTCCAGTGTTCTTGCCTGGAGAATCCCAGGGACTGGGGAGCCTGGTGGGCTGCCGTCTATGGAGTTTCACAGAGTCAGACATGACTGAACTGACTTAGCAGCAGCAGCAGCAGCTGCAGTAGAATGGTCCTTTAGAGTCATCTCAGCCGAGGTGAGAGAAGTGGGTCTCTGTGTCTCCAGGTCATCCTGTCACTAGCTGTGGGATACTTTTGGGACCAGGGGAGCCCTGAGTCAGGAGATCCTTGGGGCTGAGGGCGATTCCCAGTAAGGGATGCAGCCATGAGTCACCAACAGCCCGTTGGGATTGGGGATGATGCATCCTCTAGAAGAGGGAAGCACCAGGGAGCCATCACAGCAACACATCCTCATTGAAAGCCCACTGGGAGTAGGTTCTTCTAAGTGTCCTAAGTCAGTTTGGACAATAGGAACACTCTCTGCCCTCACGCCGATGGTTCTACACCTTACCCTATCCACTCCTCTCCCCTGAGATCTATGCCCAACTGCCTAGTGATAGTCCTCTGGGATGGAACATGCCCACACACAGAGCAAACATGTGCACAAAGCCTGGGTCCTCCCCTCCCCTCCCTCCACACCCGCTCTCCCCACAGCCTTTCCCATCTCAGCTGGGCAAAACTTATCCTTCCAGTCCACCACGCCAGAAAGCACCCATCTCCCACGAACCAGTTCTACCCTCCTCTCAAATCTAGAATGTGAGCTCATCTCCATCTCCATGGCCACCGCTTTAACCCAAGCCTCCACTAACCTTAGCTCCCACCTGGATCATCACAATAACCTTCTCTCTGCCTTCCTCATGTCTGCCCTTGTCCCCCAGGTCTGTCCTCAACCAACCAAGTACTGTGATCCTATTAAAACATATGTCAGTCTATGCCCTTGTGTGACTCACCACCCTGTGAGCCTGGCTCATTCAGGACATAGTCCATGCCTCACAGTGGTCTCCATGACTGTCCTGCCACCAGCTTTATTTAGTTACTTTATTCGTTGTCCATCCTTCCAATTAATTAGCACTCATTGGGCCATAGAGAAAGCAAAGGAGTTTCAGAAAACATCTACTTCTGCCTCATTGACTATGCTAAAGCCTTTGACTGTGTGGATCACAACAAACTGTGGAAAATTCTTAAAGAGATAGGAATACCAGATCAACTTAACTGTCTCCTGAGAAACCTGTGTGCAGGTCAAGAAGCAACAGTTAGAACTGGACATGGAACAAGGGACTTGTTGAAAATTGGGGAAGGAGCACATCAAGGTTGTATATTGTCACCGTGTTTATTTAATTTATATACAGAGTACATCATGCAAAATGCCTGGCTGGATGAATCACAAGCTGGAATCAAGATTGCCAGGAGAATATCAACATTCTCAGATGTACAGATGATACTACTCTAATGGCAGAAAATGAAGGGGAACTGAAGAGCCTCTTGATGAAGGTGAAAGAAGAGAGTGAGTGAAAAAGCTGGCTTAAAACTCAACATTCAAAAAATGCAGGTCATGGCATCCAATCCCATCACTTCATAGCAAATATTAATAGGAGGGGAAAAAGTGGAAGCAGTGACAGATTTTATTTTCTTGGGCTCCAAAACCACTGTAGATGGTGACTGCAGCCATGAAATTAAAAGAAACTTGCTCCTTGGAAGGAAAGCTGTGACAAACCTAGATAGTGTATTAAAAAGCAGAGACATCACTTTGCTGATAAAGGTCCGTATAATCACAATCATGAATGGATGTGAGAGTTGGACCATAAAGAAGGCTGAATGCCAAAGAATTGATGATTTCAAACTGTGGTGTTTGAGAAGACTTTTGAGAGTCCTTTGGACAGCAAGATCAAACCAGTCCATCCTAAAGGAAATCAATCCTGAATGTCACTGGAAGGACTGATGCTGAAGTTGAGGCTCCAATACATTGGCCACCTGATGCGAACAGCTGACTCATTGGAAAAGACCCTGATGCTGGGAAAAGCTGAGGGCAGGAGGAGAAGGGGGTGGCAGAGGATAAGGTGGTTAGATAGTATCGTGGACTCAATGGATATAAATTTGAGCAAACTCCAGGAGACAGAGGAGCCTGGCATTCCACAATCCATTGCATCACAAAGAGTTGGACATGACTTAGTGACTGAACAGCAGCAAACCAATCAAAAGATAAGCTCCACCGAGGGGAGAGTTTTTATTTATTTTTAATGATCTTATTTCTATTGTATTTCTAGTACCTAAGACATGAGCTAGTACACAGTAGGTTCTCAATAGATGTTCGGTACATAAAAGGAGTAACTTGATTGCCTAAATCTCCTCCCTAAGCCTCTCCTTGAGAACATAAAGCTACTTGAAATGGAGTTCAGTATTTCACATCAGCTAACAGGCTGTGATTATGTCAGCCCCCCTGACACTGGAACCTACCTGTTTTCAGGTGGGCCTCCTCCCCATCAAGGACTCAAGCTCTGTACAAGGCATATATCCGTCTGAATCTTGCATGCAGTGATTGACATGAGAAGATTTAGGCTGCCTTGTCACTTTGGAACTGTTTCTTTGAATTGACCCCAGACTGAATGTGGACCAAGTGGAGCCCAGATTATGTTTGTGGTAAATCACCAGCAGAACTTAAAGATACCTTCTGTACCTTGTTCCCACTCAGCTGTATAGAAGGAAGATGAGAAAGGAAGATATGATGGCCAAGTCTGGATCTGATCATTGCAGAGTGAAGCTCAAGGAAGGTGGAGGCATGAAAAAGAAGACGCATCCTGGGGACGAACTTCTCCTCTGCAGCTATTCCAGGGACTGATCGGAGTCATGGGGAAGATCAAAGATCCTTGCAAGGAAGAGCACGCAGTCCTGCAAGTGGGACGGGAGGCCCAGCCCGCGGAGGTGATGGAGTCATGGTGAGGACCCAGCCTGTCGCAGAGATTGAGGCCAGATGCTCTGCCTTCCCCCTGAATTTTACACGGCCAGAAAGACAGATTCCGTCTCCAAGGCATAACACATCCCATGAATTTTTAGTTACGAGCGTTCTGCAAAATAGACCATTTCCTCTCGTTAAATAAACTTGGGAGCTGTGAGCTGAATGTTTCTGAAAAAGCTTGATTCACAAGCCAAGCTATATGTCTAAGAATGGATATTCATGGGGTCTAGCCAGTTTGACTTTCCAAGAAATCCTCTGGGCTGGGTTCACAGAAGCTTCTTTCTCCCTCTCGTCAAGAGCAGAAGTCAGTAATTAGATGAATGCCTTCCCTGAGCACAAATACGTACCTCTAAACCTTTTAATTTCTGGAATTCTGTCATCACTACAAATTTTATTCTCAAAACACATAAAATGACTTTTTCCAACTTGTCTGACATCTTGCAAAAACGGAATAAGATTAGCTACAGAGAGGCCAGACCCAAGGCACTCAGAGCTACAGGGAGCTGCTGTCTTGGCCTTGGTGGAGGGCATGGAGGAAAGCGAGTTGGAGATGTTTGCACAGTGGGGCCCTGGGGCTCAGATTGGAAGGTACTGCTGGGCATGGGTCTGCCTCTTTCACCAACCTTCCACACTGGAATATTCTCTCTGGTGCCCAGGAAGAAGTGCTATCATCCTGGCCTCCATAGCCAGGGCAGCACTGGGCTTCTTCCCAGCTGACCCTCCAGTTAAGTGATGAGATCCCCGCCCCCTCCAGATAGGCAAGTCACGTTTTCCATGGGACCAGCATCTTGGGCATTTCCACAACTGGAGACCAAGATCTGGGAGCTTTCTGTTCCGATCTTGAGAAAGGTGAAACTTAGGATTCTGTATCTGGCAGAAGAAGCCCCAGGTGAACCCCGAGAAGGCGCAGGACAGGCTGAGGACACAAAACCTCCAGAACACCCCACAAAGGTGGTTTCAGACAGACAGCTAGGGAGGGGGTTCATCCCTCCCACCTCACTGGGAGAGCTGGAGGAGCTGCCCGAGGCCTAAATGAGCGGGAATAAAACTCAGTTTACAACCCCAAGGGCAGTTTTCACTGGACACCTTTTGGAGAACCAAAGAATGTTTCTCATCACCTTTTTCCCAGACAGACTGTTCATCCACTGGACTCCAGGATTCAACAAGGGGAGAAATCCCTGCACTCTCCCAGCCTCGAGGGGGCAGTTACAGCAGACTCCACAATAGGATCCCCCTCCCTGCACATTTGGGATCTAAATTCCCTATGTGATGAAAACCTCATTCCTGAAGCTCATCATTTATAGACAGCAGGCAACAGGGTCTTTTGCATCTCCACACCCTCTGAGGCGAGCTGGTCCTTCAAAGTGCAATTTGGCTTCTCTAAAAAGGCGAGATTGTGAAGACCCAGACAGTGCGGCTTGCCTAGAATAATACGGTGAATCACAGCGGAAACGAGAGAGAAAACACAATCTCCAGGCTTGCAGCCCGTGAGACCATTTTCTTTTTCTTGTTAAACACAAACACACACACACACACACACACATTAAAACTAATCCACACGATACTCTAAAATCTTACTTTACTGACAAGTCAGACACAGACAAATATATGATACCACTTACATGGGGAATCTAAACAACTGATACAAATGAACTTATTTATAAAAACAGAAATGACTCAGACATAGAGAACAAACTGACGGCTACCAAAGAGGAAGAGTGGGAAGGGGTAAGTTGGGAACTGGGGATTAACACATATACACTGCTATATATAACATTTCCCCTGGAGGAGGAAATGGCAACCCACTCAAGTATTCCTGCCTGGGAAATCCAATGGACAGAGGAGTCTGGTGGACTATAGTGCATGGGGTCCCAAAGAGTTGGACACGACTGAGTGACTGACAAGCATGCATATAACATAAGACCTACTGTGCAGAACAGGGAACTATATTAAATATATTGTAATAACCTATCAGGGAAAGGAATCTGAAAAAGTATATATATATATATGAATCACTTTGCTGTACATCTGAAACATTGTAAATCAATGTTTACATTGAAATGAAATCACACTGAAAAATCTACTTCGATTTTTAAAAAAAGAAAAGAAAACTTGCTTCACTGAGAATATTGCTCTATTTAAAAACATGAAGGGCTGTCTCTAGTTCAGAACTTGCTTATTTTAATGTATTTATATAAGTAAAATTAGCCCATTTTGTAAAGAGATTTTGTACATTTAAAGACTGATTAATTTTTTAATTTATCCACATGGAAATTATCAGCTACCTTTTATACACAAGCCATCATGGGCATAAATGAATATAATCCCTTTCCCGAATTGTTAACATTAACCTTCTACAAGGTGCTCATTCATATACATTAACCACGAATGGAAATGAGAACACATATCAATGAAAATAGACACGAAGGGAGAAAATTAACCATCAGAAGAATTGTAAATCATGAGAAAGTTTTGGTCCATGCATATAAACTGAAATTCATAAGAGGTTTTGACCTTAGAAACTTTTTTACCCTGAGGATACTTTGAATAGAAACATTGTATCAGAGTTGCATAAGCACTGCAGAATTTTCTATGAAATAGTTATTTTCTGAGTTGAATTGTACTAGATCCAATATAATTGTTTGTTCAACTTTCTACCATCAAAATTAAATATTTTCACTTGTTTCCATTTTCATTTTACTGTAATAATTCACCATCATGGTCATTTCTCTTCATTTATTTGGAAAAGTTTGTAGTGAAGATCAATATCCAATTCCTCAATTAGCGAAATTTGAACAGTCATTGCTTCTGCCATTATCAGTTTTTCTTTGGGGATCTTTATTCACTATTTCTACCCAGTCCAATTTTCCTGTCCGATGTTGAACATCAGAATTTAGGCAGGAACATTTACTTCTTGCAAAAATTTAGTCAATCCAAGCTCTATCTCTGTGTATCTTTAGTTATTATCAGTTTAATTTTGTGGTCTTTTTCCTACAAAGATTATTGACTGTAAATTGGATAAAAAAAAAAACTTCTGTGATTTTGAAAGACTGACATTTTGAGAAAGTCTTTTGCAAGAGGGTGGAGGAGAGTAAAGAGAGGAAGATGGAAAAATATAGAAGGCGGGGGACGGGCCGGAGAAAACAAGAGCTGCAGAGTTAGACTGGACAGGAAGGCTGCAAGATGCAGGTACAAGTCTTTCGGTTACCGAGGGGAAGGGTGGTGGGGAAGAGAGTTAGGGAGTCTGGGATGGACATGTAGACTCCGCTATATTGAATATAGATAACCAATGGGACCTCCCGTACAACACAGGGAAACTCTGATCAACATTCTGCGACAACCTAATCGGGCAAAGGACTTGACAAAGAATACAAACACGAATGTGTATAACTGAATCACTCTGCTGTACGCTTGAAACGAACACATTGTAAATCACCTACACTCCAACGTAAAATAAAAGTTTAAAAATATCTTTAGGGTAGAAAGAAGAACAGATGGGGTAGAAAGAATGCTTTCGTCTCCACTTTGAGCCGCTCCATGCTTTGAGAAGCACATTCTTTGCTTCCTTTCTTTGATAACATGGTCTCTTTGTTCTCCACTTATCTTTATAGAACCGCCTTCTCCCTTCCTTGCCGGCCTATCTTTCTCTGCAGAAGTGTTTCATGTCAACATTCCTGAAGGCTTGGTTCTGGTTTCTCTCCTAAACCAAACGTTCAGTTCACCATCAGTGAGCTCGTTCGCATCCATGGCTACATAAGCCGTTGATTTTCCTTATAAAGATTCAAGTCAGCCTAATTTCCTTCATCTCCGTCAGCACCACCCTGGCCCGCCGTATCAGTCATCTCCCATCTGAGCTTGAATCAGAGGGGCCTGAACACCAGCCTGCTTCTGCTTGTGTTCCCCACTCTCCCCTTCCTCATTCTTTCTCCGCCAGGGAGCAAAGTGATCTTTTCAGAAGTCCCCCTTGGAAGCCTCAGCTGAATATATATTGGGAAGAAATATTTTAATAAACAATGGACAAAATAGTCAAAACTGGAAAAAAAAATTGAGGTGCAAGAACTCAACAAATCCAAGCATAAGAGACATGAAAAGAGCTCCACACAATATTTCATGGTCACATTGCTCAAAACCAGTGATTAAAAATGCTTGAATTATGTCAGCCATAATCTTATCTTTTCATCACTCTCCCAGGATCCCGATTAATATTTACCCAACATAAACAATGCGTTGGCCCCAATATTATTTATAATCGCATTTTAAGTACCTAACAATATATCTTGGGAAAACAGGAAGGTAAGTGTCCTTTTTAAGCCTCTAACAATGTGCTCTGTGGGCAGTGAGGGTTAACTGAGAGCAGCAACAGTGAAAACTAGGAGAGAGACAGGCACTCTCTCTGGTGCTTGGTTATGCCTCCCAACATGGGAAACAGCAGATCAACACCTTCAGTCCTCATTTCTTACTAGTTCAAGAGCGTGTGCATGCTCAGTTATGTCTGAATCTTTGCAACTCCCATGGACTATAGCCCACGAGGCTCTTCCATCCATAGAATTTTCCAGCAAGAATACTGGAAGAATACTGCCGTTTCCTCCTCCAGGGGATCTTCCTGGCCTAAGGAATGCACCCTTGTCTCCAGCATCTCTTGCACTGGCAGGCAGATTCTTTACAGCTGAGCCACCGGAGAAGCGCAGTAGTCCAAGATGATGCACTGAGAGGATGTGAGTTTCATAGACTGTGTGATTTGTGGTTGCATGTCTTAAGTATCAGGTGACATAAAGAGCTGCCCGAAAGAAAGGATGGGTGGGAGGTGGTGGTCCAATAGCCGGACTTCTTGCCCTCGAAGGTGAGTTGGGTGCAGTTTCCCAGACGCTAACCTCAAGTGCCCACAGTGGAAGCTTATTCATTAACATTTGTTTGCTCTCTTCTTTACCCAGTGCTCAGCACATCCTGAAGTCCCCACCTGCTCTTTCTAGCCCTTTCTCACCCTGATGGACTTACCCTGCTCGGTAGACAGGTTTGAAGGACTTTGCTAGGGCAGACATTCTTAGGCAGATTGTTCTGGATAACCAGCCTACGTGGTGCCATGGTTATTGCACAGAGGGGACATGATGTGGGCTCTGGACTCAGAACCTGTTCCTTCTGAACCCCAAATCTACCAGTTTGCCTCTACATGTTTGTTCCCTCAAGTCCTGGCTCCAGATTATGACCCAGAAACTGGCAAGGAGGCTTTTTAACATCACCCAAACTTTACTTCTACTGTAAACTTACAACTGAAAAGGAGAACTTATTAACCAACCAAAGAACGCTGCCACATTTCTTCTTGACTCCACCTCCATCTAAGCTAGACCAGGGGCTGAGGGGTGTTCCCCAAGTGGACAAAGAACGTTTTCCTACCAGCAGGCAAAGCTGGTACCCAGGCCCCCACCCTGGACCAGCATCAGTGGTTTTCTTGTGTAAGCAGCACTGAGGTTTGGGCTTTTTCTCCCATGGGAGAAAGCATAATAAAAATCTATTAACTCCAGAAATGATTGTAGATTTTTTTTTACTTTTTTTGGCCTGAGGAGTAATCTAGCTGTTGCTGTCCTGACCTGCCCTTGAGAAAGATGCAAACCTTCTGTGTGACACAAAAGCTGTGGTTTTCTCCCAGAGCTCACCCACGCCTTCCTTAGATCGGCCAAGTCTTTCCCTTTAATGTCATAGAGGACTTTGCAGTGAGTCATGGTGATCTGAACTGTCGATCTCTTACTATATTTGGGGACCTTCCTCTCCATGTGTCCCTGGAAGACTCCTGGGGACCCTGAACTCAGGCAGAGATGCTCAGACTGCTCTAGATCTCCCAGCAGAATGCCCTCCTGCACTGACATCAAGCATCTAACAGTGGAGCCCAGAATCTGTCGGCAACAACCAGAAAGGAAAGACTTTTTCCTCATGCCTTGCATTTTCTAGTATCCCTTGGCAAACAACCACATAGTAGCATTTAGTCAAAGCACTGTTTAGTCCTTATTAATTGATTGCAAATCCCAGCATCACAGGAGCATCAACAAAATGTGCCTTTTCTCTTTCAACTGAAAGATTCACCTTCACAAGGGCTACTCATTACAGGAGTCTAAGAAACTATTTTCAGGGCTCTGTAAACATTCTAGGAGGCTTTTTTAAATGAATATTTTGATTTTATGATTTTACTTGATTGGAAAAAACTATGGTTGAGGAGGTGTGACCAAGACAGTGGAGGCCAAAACAGTGGAGTAGGAAGAGCAAGGTAATGGAGTAGGTGAGCTCACCGCCTCCTATGAACACACCAAAATTACAACTATTTGTGGGGTAACTATCTATGCAAACAGCCTGAAGACTAGCAGAAGAGTTTCCACAACTAGTGATAAAAAAAGAATCATAGTGAGACGAGTAGGAGGGGAAAAGACAGGTACAGTCAAGACCCACCCTGCCAGGTAGATGACCGCAGACGGGAAGATAATTACAATTGCAAAGGTTCTCCCCAGAGGACAAGGGGTCAACCCCAGCATGGGGCTTCCTAGCAAAGGGGTCCTGCACTGGCAAGGTGAGCCTTCAAAACATCTGGCTTTGAAGGCCAGCAGAGTTTGAGCCCAAGAGACCTGGAGAGCTATAGGAAGCAGAGGCTTCACTCTGCAGGAAATAGAGACTCTGTACTTAAAGGGCATGCACAAAATCTCACAGGCTCCAGCCCCAGCACAGAAGCAGAAGTTTGAAAGGAGCCTGAGAGTCAGATCTACTTTCTGACCTTGGAGAGTCTCCCAGAGAGGCAGGAAGCAACTTGGACTCCTGGGCAGAGATGCTGGCAGTGACCATTTCAGGGAGCTTGTTCTCCAATGAGGATGCCACTGCTGGCAAACTCCATCTAGCCTATGAGCACCATGAGCTTACCTATCCATCAGTGGGCTGGCACCAGTCCCGGTACCCCCTGGGTCATGCAGCCAGGCACATGGGGACAAAGCCCTGCCCACCAGCAGGCTGGCATCAGCCCTGAGCACCCCTAGGCTGTACAACCAGCCATGCAGGGACCTGTCTTCACCCACCAGTGGACCAGGAGCCACCATATGGAGCAGGGCCTGGCAGCCAACCTGGCCAGGGGCCAGCCTAGTGTATCAGAACACTCAACAAGGCACCCCTAGAGGGTATATAGCTCTGCTGACCAGAAGGAGGTGTGCTGCTGGGCCCCATAGGATGTGTCCTACATAAGGCCACTTCTCCAAGATTGGGAGACATAGCAACCTACCTAACATGTAGCAATAAATGAAGAGAATTAGGCAAAGAAGGGGACACAGGGATATGCTCCAATGAAGGAACAAGACAAAACCTTAGAAAAAGGTCTAAGCAAGGTGGAGATAGGCGATCTACTTGATTAGGGGTTCAAGGTAATAATCAAAAGGATGCTCAATGAAACTGGAAAAAGAATGGGTGAACACAGCAAAAATTTCAACAGAGTTATAAAATATAGAAAAGAACAAAACAGAGCTGGAGAATGAAATAATTGAAATAAAACATATGTCAGAAGCAATCAGTAGAAGATTAGTGATGCAGAGGGACAGATCAATGAGTTGGAAGACAGAGTAAGGGAATCACCCACGTTGAACAGAAAAAAAGAATTAAAAAAAAATGAGGAGAGTTTCAGAGACCTTTGGACGATGTCAAACACAACACTGTTCCCAGCAGAGGGGCCCCAGAAGGAGGAGAGAGAGAATAAGGCAGAGAACTTATTTAAAGAAATAATAGTAAAAACTTTCCTAACCCAGGGAAGGAAACACACACCCAATTCCAGGAAGCAGAGCCCCAGACCAGATGAACCCGAAGAGGCCCAGCTCAAGACACACTGTAACTGAAGTGACGAACATTAAAGAGAGCAGCTAGAGAACAACGGGTAGCTAAGTATGCAAGAGCTCTCATAAGACTATCAGCTGACTTTCCAGCAGAAACCGCAGAGCCGAAGGGAACAGCACGACAAATCAGACGGTGTGGCCCCGGCACAAAAACAAACACTAGATCAATGATACCAGACAGAGGGCTCGAAAATGAGTATATACTTACACGGTCAATCAATCTATGACAAAGAAGGCAAGGGTATGCAAAGCGGAAAGACAGTCTCGTCAATAAATGGTGCTGGGAAAACTGGACAACTACACACAAAGGAATCCAAGTGGACTACTTTCTGACAACACATACAAATGAACTCAAACTGTATTAAAAGCCTAAATGTAAGACCTGAAACCATGAAACTCCTAGAAGAAAACATAGGCAGTGCACTCTTCTCCCTCCATCTAAGCAATACTTTTGTTTTGATCAATCTCCCCAGACAATGGAAACTAAACCAAAACTATGTCATAAATATCATATAATATCACTTACATGTGGACTCTAGACAAAATGGTACAGATTAATTTATTTGCAAAGGAGGGATAGAGACACGTATACAGAGAAAGAATGTATGGATATATAAGGATACAAAGGAAGAAAGGCGCGTGGGATGAACTGAGACTGGGATTGACATGTATACACTGTGATGCATAAAATAGACAATGAGTGAGGACTCGTTGCACAGCACAGGGACTCTGCCTAGCGCTCTGTGGTGACATAAACGGGAAGGAACTCAAACAAGGGGACGTATGTATACGCGCACAGCTGACTCACTGTGCCGTTCAGCGGAAACTAACACAACACTGTAAAGCGACTGTGCTCTAGAAAAATTAAAAGCAAAAAAGAACCCCAAATAAACAAATGGCAGCACATCAAACTAACGAGCTTTTGCACAGTGAAACTATCAACAAAATGAAAAGGCAGCCTACTGAATAAGAGAAGATATTTTCAAATGATATATCTGATAAGAAATTGATATCCAAGATACACAAAGAACTCAACTCAACATCAAAACACAAAACAACCAACTAAAAAATGGGCAAAGGATCTGAATAGATATTTTTCCAAAGAAGACATGCAGATGGCCAACAGACACATGAAAAGATGCTCAACATCATTAGTCATCAGGGAAATGAAAATCCAAAACACAATGAGATACCACCTCACACCTATCAAAATGGCTATTACCATAAAGACAACAAGTAACAGATGTTGATGAGAATGTGGAGGAACAGGAACCCTCATGCACTCCTCATGGGTTTGTACATTGATGCACCCACTGTGGAAAACAGTATAGAGTTTCCTCAGAAAAAGAAAAAGAGAACTCGTGTGATTCAGCAAGTTCACTTCTGAGTATTTACTGGAAACTGTTGTTGGCTGTTCAGTTGCTAAGCCATGTCCAGCTCTGCAACCCCATGGACTGCAGCATGCCAGGCTTCTCTGCCCTTCACTCTCTCATGGAGTTTCCTTAGATTCATGTCCATTGAGTCAGAGATGCTATGTAACCATCACATTCTCTGCCACCCCCTTCTCCTCCTACCCTCAGTCATTCCCATCATCAGGGTCTTTTCCAATGAGTCAGATTTTTGCTTTGGGTGGCCAAAGTATTGGAGCTTCAGCTTCAGCATCCTTCCAATGAATATTTAAGATTGATTTCTTTTAGGATTAACCAATTTGATCTCCTTGCAGGAAAAACACACACACACAAATTTGAGTTATAATGGCTATTTCTGTTATTTACAATAGCTAGTATACGGAGGCTCTGGTTTTCCCAGTGGTCACGTATGGATGTGAGAGTTGGACTATAAAGAAAGCTGAGCACCGAAGAATTGATGCTTTTGAACTGTAGTGTTGGAAAAGACTCTTGAGAGTCCCTTGGACTGCAAGGAGATCAAACCAGTCCATCCTAAAGGAGACCAGGCCTGGGTGTTCATTGGAAGGACTGATGTTGAAGCTGAAACTCCAATACTTTGGCCACATGATGCGAAGAGCTGACTCATTGGAAAAGACCCTGATGTTGGGAAAGATTGAGGGCAGAAGGAGAAGGGGATGGCAGAGGATGAGATGGTTGGATGGCATCACTGACTCAATGGACATGGGTTTGGGTGGATTCAGGGAGTTGGTGATGGAGGCGTGCTGTGTGGTTCATGGGGTCGCAAAGAGTTGGACACGACTGAGAGACTGAACTGAACTGAACTGAGTATATGGAAGGAACCTAAGTTTTTATCAACAGATGAATGTATAAAAAAGATGTGGTGTGTATATACAACGAATATTTATATATATAATGGAATATTATTCAGCCACAAAAAACGAAATCTTGCCATTTGCAGCAACATGGATGGAGCTAGAGGGTATTATGCTAAATGAAAAAAGTCAGGAAAAGGCAAATAGCGCATGATCTCACTTATATGTGGACTCTAAACACCAAAACAAGCAAAATGAATAGGGAGGGTTGGGTGGGCAAGAAATAGGTGAAGGGGATTAAGAGGTAGAAACCTCCAGTTATATACTGAACAAGTCACAGGGTTGTAACATAGAGCATAAGGAATATGGTAAATAATATTGTAGTAATTTTGTATGGGGACAGATGGTTCGTAGACTTGTGGTGACCATTTCATCATGTAATGTGTGTAAATATCAAGTCACTATGTAGTACACCTGAATCTGACATAATGGTATATCAACTATATTTTAATAAAAAAATACATGTTCACAGAGTTTTGCAGCACCCTTTCCCATTAAGAAGTAGAGTCTATATCTCTCCTTTAATCTAAGCTTTGTCGTGCAGTCTGTTTTAGCTAATGAGTCACAGTCAAATATGACATAGGCAGAAGCTTGAAAAGTGCTTGTCCACATGGTTTATCTTGTCTTGCTGCCTTTGGAACCCAGAAGCCATGTGAAGAAGGCAGGGCTGATCAGCTAGATGCTGGACATGTGTGGCTCACATGTCACTCCCCAAGTTCTACTCATGTTCTGAAGCTTCCAGCTCATGAGTGAGTCAACCAATAAACTTTCCATGTATGTGTGTGTGTGTGTATGACTCTTTGTGGCCCTATGGTCTGTAGCCCACCAGGCTCCTCTGTCCATGGAATTCTCCAGGCAAGAACACTGGAGTGGGTAGCCATTCCCTTCTCCAGGGGATCTTCTCACCTAGGGATCAAACCCGGGTATCCTGTGTTGCAGGCAGATTCTTTACCATCTGAGCCACAATGGAAGCCCCAAACTTTCCATTCCTGGGCTTTATTTCTTGAACTCAAGCTGCAGAATCAGGCAGGATATTAGTCACATTTCTGTTGGGGATGTATACACAGATGGGCAGCGTTGAAAGCCTCCATGTCTTGTACCACCCGCTTACACAGGCGGTCATGTGAAATGAGCTCTGACCCCCGAATCCTGCCATTCCCTCCTCCACCCCAGTGACTCCTGCTAGTGATCCACATGGGGATCTGAGTCAGGTGGACTACAGCTCTGGTCATCATTAGTGTGAGCAAGTGCCTGGCGACCTTCTTCCTTTCGCTCAAGGACACAGGACTTCTTCAGTTGACATTGAGGAGGCGGATGCAGCGTGGGTGAGGAGGCCCCCAGCAGAGCTTCTTGAACCACACTTCATGCCCCTGAGTCTGTAGATCAGGCCTGAAGTCCGCTTGACAACAGGTAGGCAGCACAGAGCTGAGGACCCTGATATAAGCTGGCGTGCTAGACTCACAAAGCAGGAAGCCTTTGAGAGTCCAGACAAAGAGCAGTATGATGGGAGACTGATCCACAACCTACCGAGTCCTCTGTTGTAACCAAAATACCATGGATGAGACAACTTAACAAAGATACGTTTTTTTTTTTTTTCTCATGGTCCTGGAGGCTGGGAAGTCCAAGATCAAGGTGCAGGCCAATTTGCTTCCTGGCGAGAATCTTCTTCCTGCTTTGCAGATGGACACCTTGCAGACCTGTGTGTCCTCACGAGGCAGAAGGGAAGCAAGCTCTGGCAGCTTCCTTTGTATAAGGACACTAATCCCATCATGGGGGCTCCACCCTCATGAGCTCATTACCTCGCAAAGATCCCATCCCTAAATGCCACCGTATGGAGATTAGGGCTTCAACATATAAATTTTGGGGGGACACAAACATGCGGTCAGTGACACTGTCATACTGTGGACGTGGCCAAAGAGAACCCAGTTCTGACCAGGTTTTGACCGCTCTCCTTTCGGAGGGGAGTGAGAGAGGAGACAGCAGAATAACGGGGAAATCTTCACTCTCCCCAACCCTGGCCCTTCCTATGAGGGCAGAGAGCCAGAACTTACCAGCCCCGTGAACAAGGTGACAATGTGGAGCGAGGGAAATAGTTAGCTTCCCTGACACCCCCAGATTCCCCTGGGTCTCCTCTCTTGACACCCAGTGGGCTTAACGCCAGTGATCCAGAGGCCACCGGCTATGTCCCCGAGCCTGGGGGTGAGACCCAGCATCACGTCACTCTTGTCCTGCTCCCACCTGGCTCCCAATTCTGCCGCTGCCCTCAGAGCCTCCTGAAACAATTCAAACAGATGGTAATGAATGCTCTGTCCAAATTACATCCCACGCCGAGAATTTACCCCCTTGCTGTGTTTGCCATGTCATTCAGCATCTGTAAGGTCGTTCTGGGTATTGGACCTCTGTGCTCAATTGCTGTGATCTGTTATGAAATGTCTTCACCTCCTGACAGGAAGCTATCAGCGCTTCACATCATTAGTTAGCAAGGTGGTACGGTGATTTTTCCTATAAATCAGTTGATATCTGTTGAGAGAGTGTGCTTGAGTAAATAAACATGAAGTAATTGTTTTAGGTATGGAATGGATAACTTTTGGAGCTAAAGGCAGAGGAGCAACAAACCAGAGGGGCAAGTTTCCAGGAAGCAGTCACTGAGCTGAAAAGATGCTGTGTGTGTGTGTGTGTGTGTGTGTGTGTGTGTGTGTGTGTGTGTGTGTGTGTGGACGAGCGCATGCGTGTGTGTTTGGTCATGTCTGATTCTATGCAATCTCATGGACTGTAGTCCCCTGGGCTCTTCTGCCCATGGAATTTTCCAGGCAAGAATACTGGCGTGGGTTGCTATTTCCTTCTCCAGGGGATCGTCCCAACCCAGAGATCGAACCCATGTTTCCTGTGTCTCCTGCATTGGCGGGCAGATTCTTTACCACTAGCACAACCTGGGAAGCTAAACAGATGCGACTTTCTCAGTTTCTGAGATGCCTACACAACCAGCCACAAAACCAGTAACATTTTGCTCAGAGATAGATCTAAAGTTTCCATTAAGAAAGTTCCTTTATCAAATGGCACCAAGTGGTGCTACAGCCTCGCTGGTGTGTGCTAGTGAGGGTGGTGCTTTATGACTCCAAGTCTGTGATGTTCAGAGCATCTTTGGCTCTTGGCTGACGTGTAGGAGGGGGAAGTCTGGGGAGACAGTCTGTCCTGTCCTTGCTGTGTGAGCCTGAATTGTGGTCTGGAAAGAAAGCATGGGAACAGGCTGAGAGGATTGTCTGTACTGGTCTGCAGCAAGGGAGGAACTGCTTTATTGAGGCATTAATTTACCCTGAATGGCCAACTCACGCGATCCTGAAATTGTCCTGCTCTCAGTTCAATGTTGGAAGAAATAGTGAAAGTTGGAAACAATCAGATTCCAGCCACTGAGTTTATAGGATCGGGATGCTGTGTGGAGGAATGGCCAGAGGGTTCAGGAATCTGCTTTCTCACCCTAGTGTCTTGCAAAGAGAAAGTTCATTTTTCAAAGTGAGAGATCTTTAAAACCTCATTTTCGTTACCCCAATAGTGTCAGCTCAAATCATTCTATGATTCTGAGTGGTTTGAGCAAATGGTATGTTTCAGGAATAATTACATGCCTTGAATAGCTAGAATCTTAACACCATACTGGTCTTCCCAGGTGGCTCAGTGGTAAAGAATCCACCTGACAATGTAGGAGACGTGTGTTCGATTCCTGTGTCAAAAAGATACCCTGGAGGAGGAAATGGCAACCCACTCCAGCATTCTTGCCTGGAATACCCCACGGACAGAGGAGCCTGGCAGGTCACAAAGAGGCGGACACGACTTAGTGACTGAGCATGCATGAAACACCATGGGGCTATACTTTTAAACTGAAGTACAGTTGACTCCTTGGAAGGAAGGTTATGACCAACCCAGACAGCATATTAAAAAGCAGAGACGTTACTTTGCCAACAAAGGTCCGTCTAGTCAACGCTGTGGTTTTTCCAGTGGTCATGTATGGATGTCAGAGTTGGACAGTAAGAAAGCTGAGCATCGAAGAATTGATGCTTTTGAACTGTGGTATTGGAGAAGACTCTTGAGAGTCCCTTGGACTGCAAGGAGATCCAACCAGTCCATCCTGAAGGAGATCAGTCCTGAACATTCATTGGAAGGACAGACACTGAAGATGAAACTCCAATACTTTGGCCACCTGATTCGAAGAACTAACTCCTTGGAAAAGACCCTGAAGCTGGGAAAGATTGAAGGTGGGAGAAGAAGGGGACGACATAGGATGAGATGGCTGGATGGCATCACAGACTCAATGGATATGAGTTTGGGTAAACTCTGGGAGTTGGTGATGGACAGGGAGGCCTGGTGTGCTGCAGTCCATGGGGTTGCTGAGTTGGACACGACTGAGCTACTAAACTGAACTGATAGTTGATTTACAATGTTGTGTTAATTTCAGGTGTGCAGCGAGTGATTCAGAGAGTTAGATATATATTGAGTTGGTCAAAAATTAATTCGGAGAAGGAAATTGCATATATAATTTCAAATTCTTCTCCCATATAGATTATTACAAAATATTGAATAGAGCCCTGTGCTATACAGTGATTCCTTTTTGGTTATCTATTTTATATAGAGTAGTTTGTATTTGTTAATCCCAAAGATTAGACCTAAGAGGTTACCATACTGAGTGAAGTAAGCCAGACAGAGAAACACAAACATTATAAGATATATATGAAATCTAGCAAAAAAAAAATGAACTTATTTATGAAACAGAAAGAGGCCCACAGACATAGGAAACAAGTTATGGCTCCCAAAGGGGAAAGTGGGGAAGGGTGAATTAGGAGCTTAAGGCTGTCTTTTTAAAGATAAGGTGCCCCGGTTTGTACAAAGAAAGCCACCGTGGGCAGACAACCGAAATGCCAACAGCCGGACTCTCCTCTGTGCTTCCTTTTCTTCACAGGGCAGAGAGTGAGGACAATGAGGAGTCATTCCACATCAAATCCACATCCAGACGTTGCCACGAAACTGCAAAAGCACTTTCCAGAACAGAATATATCCACTGCGTGGATCTAAAGTTACTACAAAAGCGATACATGTTCTTCAGGAACTTTTAAAATTGACTATAAAGTAAAAATGAAATTCCTCCCCCAACACCCTCTTCCTCCTGAGACAGTCATTCCTGATAGTTTCAAATGTTCCATTCAAGCTTTGCTTCAACGCATGTGCAACTATATACATACATAAACTCGCAGGCACATATAGACTGAAAAACCAGATGTCAGATGAAGAAATTTATCTTTCAAGATTCAAATAAAATTGTCTGGGGCTTCATTCCACATGTGGTGGGAAATCCACGTTCCTCCCAACCAGTCTGTGAATTTGGTAAGGAAATAGGATATCGTTTTATTTTCCTAGTCCTGTTTGTTTTTTTAAGCTTAGTTTTCATCTAGTTAGTTCAGAAAATGACTACTTTGTTATCCCAAACATATCAGTGTTTTCCCTTAATCCTCAGGTGCCAAAGCTGAGTTAATTAGAATCTTTAGTTCATGGATCATTGTCATCAGTGGTCCATACTAAGCCCCAACCTGCCTGTCTGTCCGTCTTTCTGTTTATCGATCCATCCAACCATTTATCCATTTATCCAATCTTCATTATCCATCTATATACCTCTCTCTCCATTCATCCATTACTTTTACTTATTAAGCATTTCTCCTGTTCCCCTTTCCTGTTAGTCAAATCATTATGTTGTATTTTTCTAACATGCATCTCTTTTTCTTGTTATGGCTGTTGTCCAGTAGCTAAGTCATATCTGACTTTTTGCAACCCCATGAACTGCAGCACGCCAGGCTTCCCTGTCTTCCACTGTCTCCCAGAGTTTGCATAAATTCATATCTATTCAGTCGATGATGCCATCCATCCATCTAATCCTCTGTCTCTTCCTTCTCCTGCCTTTAATATTTCCCAGCATCAGGGTCTTTTCCAATGCATCAGCTCTTCACATCAGGTGGCCAAAGTATTGGAGCATCATGCCTTCCAATGAATATTCAGGTTTGATTTCCTTTAGGATTCACTGGTTTGGTCTCCTGGCTGTCCAAGGGACTCTCAAGAGTCTTCTCCAGTACCACAATTCACAAGTACCAATTCTTTGGTGCTCAGCCTTCTTTGTGATCCAACTCTCACATCCTACATGGCTGCTGGAAAGAACATAGCTTTGACAATATGGACTTTTGTTGACAAAGTGATGTGGCTCTCATGATGTGAGAAACCACCCTGCGGAGTTGTGTTAAAGGCTGACTGCCATGAAGGTTAACAGAGGTCTGAATCCAGTGGGAAGGGAGTCACTGGAGTGTCTGGCTGGCCATCACTTTAGTAGAGTGGCACACAAGGGTTCTGAGTACACAAGGATGGGTAAGGAAGGCTTCCGGAAGTGAGGTAGACAGGCTGATGCATGCCCCCCACATCTCCTACCCTGCAACTGTACACGAGTATTGGGGCCAGGAGAGAACACGTTCCTAGTAAATGTACAGCCACACTCACAGCAAAGCGGGGAACCTCAGATGCCCCAAATGGAAAGAGAAGTCAAAGCCAAGAGGACCCTCTCCCACTGGTCCAGGGCAATTCTGGACCCTGTTTGAGTTTTCATGCTCACATCAGGCATGGGACAGGACTCAGGATGAATTTGAACTAGGGAGATAGAACCAAGATGCCTTCAGAAAGTTCTTTGTGTGAGGAGAGGACTAAAACTCTCCATTCACCAGAAAGACAACAGGAAAGCCGCTTCTTCAGTTGGAGAAGAGCTGTCCCTATGAGAAATGATCTCAAGTCAGAACCTCACATGCAACTGATAAGAAATGGAGGGGCCTGCATAGTATGGGAATCTGGAGTCTAGACATGAATGGAAGAATGGGTCTGGGGCTGGAGAAGGCTCTGGAGAGTCCCTTGGGCTGCAAGGAGATCAAATCAGTCAATCCCAGAGGAAATCAACCCAGAATATTCATTGCAAGGGCTGATGCTGAAGCTGAAGCTCCAATAATTTGGCCACCTGATGCAAAGAGCCGACTCATTGGAAAAGATCCCAATGCTGGGAAAGAGTGAGGGCAGGAGGAAAAGGGGGCGACAGAGGATGAGATGGTTAGACAGCATCATGGACTCCGTGGGCATGAATTTGAGCAAACTCCAGGAAATAGTGGAGGACAGAGGAGTCTGGCATGCTATAGTCCTTGGGGTCTCAAAGAGTCGGACACAATTTAGGGACTGAACAACAGCAGCAATGTGTCTGGAGTCCAGAGTATCCTCTAAGACCCTAAAGCAAATAATGATTGGTATCAGAGGTACACTTCCCAGCTCAGGGTTTGGGGGACCTCCTTCATGTCAGGAAACCACATCCCCTGAATTGAGCTCACAGTAAAAGATGCAGGTGATGTAGGGAAATTAAGCTCTGTAAGGAAAGATCAGCACATGCAATGAATGGAAGTATTCTTAAATGCTTTAAATTTTAAAAATATAGGACACCCTGTTAAAGACGACCCAAAAAGAGGCATCTTTAAAATGATTACAGAAATAAAAGAAGACATGGAAATTACGAAGGAGAGGCTGGTAGCTTTTTTAAAAAAAGAACAAAATAAGCCTACTGGAGTTGAAAATATAGTCATTTTGAGGGAAAACTCAAAGGGAAGATTCAGCAGTAGAGTAGACACAGATGATGAAAAATAGCAAATCAAAACACAAGGAAAACCAGAATTTAGCAAGAGATGAATGCGACAGAGGGTGCGGAAGCATACAAGTTTAAAAGGAATGAAGATCAGAATGAGAGTCATCACAGACAGACAGACAGACAGAGAAGGAGGAAAGGGATATGAAAAGGCAGAAAAGGGAAAGAAAACCTCAGTCCATAGCCTAGCAGTTAGGAAAGGGATGAACAAAACTATGGTAAATAAAAATCATGAAGTAAGATCATAGAATTAAATGTGACAGGTATCCATCCCTAAACATGGATCAAATTCACTTTTCAAAGAGACTCATACCCTATGATGACTTTTAACATTAAAACACAGCAGAAGAAAAGAAACATATGGGTCAGTTTCACTTTTAGCAGTTTTATGGGGAAGTTTTATCAGGTTTGAAGAGAACACATTATCCTCGTGTTCCAAACTGTTCCAGAGATTAGAAAAGGTAGAAACCAGGAGCAGTGAGTTAGTGGCTCAGGGAAATACAAACATGCCAATGGAACAGAACCAAGATCTAAGAAAGATACCCACGCATATACATACAGGAACTTGAGTTGCAATCATGGTGATATTTACAGAACAATAAGAAAGGAATAGGTCACCTAGAAAGTGGAGCAGTGACAATTGGCTATTTGATTGGATTAAAGACTTAAATGTGACAAATGCAACCTAAAAATTTTAAAAGAGACTATAAGAAAACATCATAACTTCAGGGTAAAGGAGCAAATCTTAAAGAAAAAAGCAGAAAGAAAGAAAGGAAGGAAGGAGGAAAGAATGAAAGAAAGATAGATTGTGGTGATTTTGTCCCTAAGTCGTGTCCAACTTTTGCCAGCCCATGGATTGTAGCCCATCAGATTCCTCTGTCCAAGTGATTTCCCAGGCAAGAATACTGGATTGGGTTGCCTTGCCCTTCTCTGGGGGATCTTTCTGACCCAGAGATCAAACCCACCTCTCCTGTATTGCAGACAGATTCTTCACTTGCTGAGCCACATGAGCAGCCTAAGATAGATAGATAGATAGATAGACAGAGATAGAAAGATCGGTTCAATTCAGTCACTCAGTTGTGTCCGACTCTTTGCAACCCCATGGACTTCAGCAAGCCAGGCCTCCCTGTCCATCACCAATTCCCGGAGGATACTCAGACTCATGTCCATTGAGTCGGTGATGCCATCCAACCATCTCATCCTCTGTCGTCCCCTTCTCCTCCTGCCTTCAATCTTTCCCAGCATCAGGGTCTTTTCCAATGGGTCGGCTCTTCCATCAGGTGGCCAAAGTATTGGCCTTTCAGCTTCGGCACCAGTCCTTCCAAGGAATATTCAGGACTGATCTCCTTTAGGATGGACTGGTTAGAGAGTGAAGAAGGCAAAGCAAACCACTTCAGTATTCTTGCCTTGAGAATCTCACAAACAGTGTGAAAAGGCAAAAAGATATGATGCCGAGAGTATACCCAAATGGCTAATAAACTTTTGAAAAGATGTTCAGTCTCACTAGTAATTAGGGGAAATTCGAACGAATGTTAATTAAAACAAGATGACATACTGCTTCCTATCTCTCCAAGTGCCCGAAATTTAAGAGCAGGTACTACAAAATAAAACTATCAAGCCAGAATAACTTTGTAAAAATTTACAACTAGTTTCCAAACGTGGTTAGACTCACAAATACTGTCTTTGGTGCCAGGCATAACCTGGCTAACATTGAACGGTAGTCAGGCAGCCTCGGTTTCCCCCAGTCCCCACTTAACACACTCCCCTAACTTGCCCTTGGGCCTCCCTGAAGCTCTAGGCCTGTTTGCTCTCTCCAGATGGTGATGAGTGACCCTCCCGATTACATGGCCGCCTGTCCGTGGGCCTCCGGTGACTTCATTCAAAAGAGTGTCCACAGTGGGTATTTCAGGCCCTGGGGCAATCCAGTGAAGGAGACGTTTGGAGGGCAGGTGACCCTTTGAGAAAATCTCCTTCAGTTGTGCGCCTGATCCGAGAGCTGTCCCCGAGACGCGGCCCGGCCCCTCTTCCTCTGGAGACTGTCACAGACGTCACAGAGCTTCCCCAGCCTCCCCTGCCAGCCCTCATCGCTTGGTACGACCCTCCGGGGGCTCCCGCCCAGAGTTCCCTTCCCAGAGCCTTGCCACCACAGGGCGATGGAAGTCCTTCAGCTTTTTAGTCTAAACTGTCTGCTTCGCTGCTCTTGTTCTGCCAAATCCCCACTTCCTGCTGGACACAGATTCCTCTCCTTTCCCCCCGGAGTCTTTGGGGAGACAGAGTTCACCATTCACACAAGTTCAAGAGGTTCCAGGGGGAAACGATGTGAAATGTCGTAGTTAAATCTTTGGGGAGAAGTCGGGGCTTGCATTTCCTGACTCCTGCATGTGATGTTGGCCCAATAATTATCCTTTATCTGATCCAAGTTTCTGTACTAAATTAACGGGACAGCTTTTAATTACAAAGGCGTAGTTCTAGGGTATGACTTTTTCCATTTTCCTTAGAACCTAGGGGTGGCCCACCATAGGGGTGTGGGAAAATCTAGAAAAGAAGTGGCTTTGATTAGCATCTCTATCCGGAGCTTCCCTGGGGAGCCCAAGCCCTTCCTCCCAAACTTCTCTCTTTACCTGACACACGACTCTGCTTAATCCTCATTTTTAGTGTTTATAAAAGTTTTTTTAACTAACCTTTTTTTATATGGAGTACAGTTGCTTCATGATGCTCTGTCAGCTTCTGCTGTGCAGCAAAGTGAGTCAGCTATTGTTTCTGGATTTCTTTCCCACTTAGGTCATTGAAGTAGAGTTCCCTGTGCTATACAGTAGGTTCTTATAAACCTGGAAAAAACCATGATTCCAAAAGACACATGTACCCCAGTGTTCAGTTCAGTTCAGTCACTCGGTCATGTCTGGCTCTTCGCGACCCCAAGGACTGCTGCACGCCAGGCCTCCCGGTCCATCTTGATTTCAGCTTGTGCTTCATCCAGCCTGGCATTTCACATGATCTACTCCGCCTAGAAGTTAAATAAGCAGGGTGACAATATACAGCCTTGACATGCTCCTTTCCCAATTTGGAACCAGTCTGTTGTTCCATGTCCAGTTCTAACTGTTACTTCTTGACCTGCATACAGGTTTCTCAGGAGGCAGATAAGGTGGTCTGATATTCCCATCTCTTGAAGAATGTTCACCACAATGTCCACTGCAGCACTATTTACAAAAGCCGGACATAGACGCAACCTAAATATCCATCAATAGAGGAATGGATAAAGAAGATATAAAAGAGTTTTATGGAAGAAAATATGTAAAGAATGAACTGGGACTCACTCCTATTTCAAAGGAAAACACTTTATGAGTTCTGGAGTAGTTTTCTTTCTCCATGCATTTCACAAGTGTGTGCCACACGTGATCTTCTGTATATCACTTTTTTTTTGGACAATTATCATATTGTTAGAATTGTCCTATATCATCAGATAGTTTTAGACATTTGCTTCTTCACAGTGGCTAGTAGACCAGTACTTTGGACTCCCTTGACTACTGGAATTATCAGTATTTCCTACTTTTCACTATTACAAATAATGCCATAAAGAGGATTTTATCATCAGCCCTAGAGATGGACTTACAAGGTCAAAGGTGGAATGTGTTTACATCCTTTGAGAGATGCAGTCATGGTGCCTTTGAGGACAAGCAAGCCTGGGATCCATCCCACTGGCTGTGGGTAAAAAAAAATCTCCCCATTTGGTCAGAGTCTCTGCAGCCTCTGGAGAAGGACATGGCGACTCACTCCAATATTCTTGCCTGGGAAATCCCATGGACAGAGGAGCCAGGTGGGCTACAGTCCATGGGGCCTCAAAGAGTCAGATACAACAAGCTACTCCCTAGATGCAGCCTCAGCCCCTTGTCACAGCTGCAGGCTCAGTTGCTGGGCTTCTCTGCTGGCCTTGACCCCACGGAACCGTCAGGCCTACGGATCGGGGCCCTGTGCTCCTCTGGTTCCAGCCAGCGCTGGGCCCAGGGCCTCCTGGTGTGCTTAGCAATCAAGGTGGCCACTCCCTGGTCAGCATGGATGCTCTTAATTTGTCTCCACCGTGGAAACCCCGCCTCTCCATCTCCTTCCAGCCCACACATTCAGCGAACTTTGACCAGTGCCCAGACACATGGCTTGGAGGATTTCTGAAGGCCGTGCCTTGAAGCGTCCCATCCTGCTGAGAATCAGGACTGAGCTCAAACACCTGGACGCTCTCTGGTCTCAGAGGAGTTGTCTGGGCTTCTCCAAAGTGACCCCAAAGGAAGTCCAGGCAGCTGGGGCTGTCCGCTGATGTCAGCTTCCTGTTGCCGCTGTCTGTGCCTGACCCCCTTGGCAGCCTCCTTCCTGCACCCACAGATGGACCGACAGTCAGCCCATCCCTCTGTGAAGACCCTCAAGGACTCTCTCCATTAAAAACTACCTGGGAGTGCAAAATGAGGCCATGTTAAACTTAGGCTCTTTCTCCAAACAGCCAGACTTTAAAGAAGGCCCCCTCAGAGAACTCTGAATACCATTTTCTAGCCGCTTCCTTTAAAAATTTTCCTCTCATGCTCCGTTTAACCGGCCCCAGGGGGCCTGGCCCAGGTTCTCTCTCCCAGCTGCAAGGCCCCTCCGTCTTCATCTGTTCCTCTGTTCTCCTTTCAGTCTCTTCTCTGTATTTCCCAGTCTGCCACGTCCATCTGCACGCCCTGTTTACCCAAACTGGCCTGAGGATGAGAGCCTGGCGATGTCCAGAGTGGGGCCAGGAAGCCTTTCTGGGGGGTCTAGCAGAGAAGTAACTGGTGATTTCCTTTGGAGTAATTAAAAATGAGAACCCCAGAGCCAGGTTGGAGAAGGAAATGGCAACCCACTCCAGCATCCTTGCCTGGAGAATCCCGTGGACAGAGGAGCCCGGCAGGCTACAGTCCATGGGGTTGCAAGAGTCAGACATGCCTTAGCAGCTAAACTACAAACTACTACCAGAGCCAGGTCCACTGTCTCCACGGTGAGCACAAGGTAAGGACCAGTCTGATTTATCTGCGTGGAGGAAAGGCGGACCTTCGAGAGAACACGGTGTCTGTGTGTGATCTGAGCCTCATCCAAGGCCACAGGCATGTGGCGCTCTCCTCTCCCGGTGAACTGTAGCTCTGAGGATGGTCTTCCCAGACTTCGGTTAGAATCCTATCATCTTTAATTTGCTGTTGCTGATGCTGTTCAGTCGCTAAGTTATGTTCAACTCTTTGCAACCCCAAGGACTACAGCATGCCAGGCTTCCCTGTCCATCACCAACTCCCAGAGTTTGCTCAAACTCATGTCCATCGAGTTGGTGATGCCATCCAACCATCTTGTCCTCTGTCGTTCCCTTCTCCTCCTGCCTTCAATCTTTCCCAGCATCAGGGTCTTTTCCAACATGTCAACTCTTCACATCAGATGGCCATGTATTGGAGCTTCGGCTTCAGCATCAGTCCTTCCAATGAATATTCAGTGTTGATTTCCTTTAGGATGGACTGGTTTGATCTCCTTGCAGTCCAAGGGCCTCTCAAGTCTTCTCCAGCACCACAGTTCCAAAGCATCAGTTGTTTGGCTCACAGTCGTATGTGACTACTGAAAAACCACAGCTTTGACTATATGGACCTTTGTCTTTAATTAGACTTGCAAAAGTCCAGCTTTCTACATTAGCCTTTGTCTTACTATCCAGGTACACTTAGATGAATACGGTTGTAAATGCAGCTTTGAATATAAAAGATGCTGCAGACACGCTGTAACCAAGGGGTGGCTTAGAAATGTTTAACAACTGGTTCTCCAGGAAAACCCCAAACCACCTGATTTGTAGTGTTTGCCAATTTCCAAGGTGTCAATACTTCCATCATGGCCAATTTTAAGCGATTAATACAGTCACTGAACACAGATTTGGGAAGACAAACACAGTATCACACCAGTATATAGTACTTAACCATTCAGCTTTAGTAAAGAAATAGTAGGTAATAGTAAACTGTGATACAATAATAAAAATGGTAAGATGGAGAATTTATTACCTTTGTTGATAATAACTTAATTAATTGTAAACATATACGATTTCTTTTATAATAATGCTGTGTTTAACAACTCCCTCATAAAGCCCCTGAGTTTTAGCACAGCGCTCGAAAGCCATCTGAACCGACCACTGTAGATAGACCACTGTCTCTTATCTGTAGTCGAGCTGTGCTGTCTGTCTGTCCCCGTATAAAAGCCATACTAAAATCCAGACTCTGCTGACACAGACAAGTTCTCTACGAGGCAGAGCAGATGGCTGAATATGATGCCAAGTCAGGCAAGAAGGAGTTTGGTAAGATAGCAGAGCAGCAGTGCAGAAGCAGCTTTACTGATTCCTTGTGAAGGCCTGGCATGGTCTCTGCGACACATGCAGGTGACCGTGAGGCCTGCACAGCGCTGCCGTTTAGTCACTCAGTCATGTCCAACTATTTTGCAACCCTATGGGCTCTAGCCCTCCAGGCAAGAAGATTGGAGTGGGTTGGCATTTCCTTCTCCAGGGGATCTTCCCGACCCAGGGATCGAACCTGCATCTCCTGTATTGCAGGTGAAATCTTTACCACTGAGAAGGGTTGGAGGAGGGAGATAAGGTCAGAATTCAGACTATAGACTCTGAAGCCAGCAGCTCACGGTTCCAATCCTGGCCTTGTTTCCAAATGGCTGAGGGACCAGGGTCCGCTCTCTGCAGCTCTCTGTTCTCAGTCTCCGGGCCTGTAAAGTGGGGCCCCCAGTGATGAGCAATGTTGTCAAACCAACGGCAACAACATGTATAAAGTGCTGAGCAGAAGGCTCAGACCCCACGGGCCCCTCACTGTGAGCCCAGGGCCTTGAGGGGCAAGCCTTCCATCCTTCTCCTTCCCACCAGCAGCGGGGCTGAGCAGGGCAGGCAAGGAGAAGGGTGCTGGCACCCCTTGGTGTCTCCGAGGGCGACTCCCACCCACATGTGTGTGGCCATTGCCACAGGAAAATACCACAGGAAGCGCAGGGTCATGTCAGAAGTGCTTTCTAGCCTGTACTCAATCAGTTTGGGGTGCATTGCATGACATGGATTAAGAGAACAGACTCCAGTGAAATGGGTCTGGGCCTGAGAGCGATGAGCCTTGACCTTGCTTTCTTGGTCTGTGAAATGGGTACAAGGCTTACCCTCCTCCTGGGCTGCTTTTGAGGACTTCAGGGGTTAATATACAGACTGGCAGGCTGGCCTCCGAGCCAGTGCTCATCACTGGAGCCTGGAGCTGTGTCCTTCCAGCCGGAGGGCACACACCTGGGCGATACCCAGGAGAGCAGAGGACCAGAGAAGCTGGATGTGCAGTGAAGGACCATCCCCTGGACCTGCCTGGGAGCAGCAGCTCCAGTAGAGTCGGGGCCTGTGACTCACAGGCCCCGCGCCCCCACCACCCAGCCGGCAGTTGGCTTCTGATTCATCTTTTCCGTGGTGGTTGGGGGATGGGGGGATGAGAAACGTCTGGACACACGGCTGCTAGGACAGATCCTCTTGTTCATCTGAGCCTTTATTAACACAGAATCTGCAAGCCTTCCTCCCCCGCCTCAGGTCCCTCCCCGAGATGTGGCTTCAAATGCAGCTGATGGGAAGAAATTTGGCAGCTTCAAGACAGACCGGCCCAGGTGTCTGAGCGAAGGAGACCCAGGCATATCAGGATGCCCTATGTACCAGGTGGCAGGGGCACTTGTAGAGGGCACATCAGGATGCCCTGTGTACCAGGCGGCAGGGGCATTTGCAGGGCTCTGCTTTTTCTCATTTTCTAATCTCCTGGGCCGTTCATTTCATACACAAACCACAGAGGATCACTGGTCTCTGTTGACGGGGGTTCCCCTTGACAGTATTCCATGGGGAAGGACCGTTAGAATTTTTCTCTAATTATAGAGCTTGGATTTGAGGAAAGGGGGAAGTGAAGGGCATCCCAGAGCTGCCCTTGTAAAGTTAACTGTCATTTCATCCTTGGAAAATTGTTGCAGCTGGTTGCTAAAATTTTCATTCTTCTGTGTACACAGCCGTATAAAGAACTTTCCAGTTAAATTAAACAGCATTCAGGGGTGTTTAAAAAAGGAGAAAAGGAAATCGGTGGCCTCAGGAAAAGCCTAGCATGACTAAATGTCAGGTCACGGGTGCTTTCCTGGGATCTCCAGTATCAGCCTGTGAGCCCTGGGCAGACGGAGGACAAGCGCATTCTTCACCCCCAGGCTGGCGGCAGGACCTGGCGGACTCACTCACTCACACCTCTGAGCCTCAGTTCCTTCACCTTGAAGTGGGCGTGGTAATGATGCTCCCTGGGGTTGCTATGATGACTGACCGCAGGAGGCTGTCTTCAGAGAGCACTTAGCTGGGAGCCCCACCTGAAGTAGATGCCCAGAAAGATGCTGCAAATTCTGCTACTGTGTCCAGATACTCCCTCCTGCGTGCTCCCCTTCCAGTGATCAAGATCCAATGATAAGATTTTTGTTTTTAAATGTTAAGTGTGTGAAATTCACATCATTTGAAGAATCTCCCATTGTTCTCCTACTGCAGGGCACAGGCCAGACTCCATCTCTTTGGGGACCTCTGTTCAGCCCCAAGTAAAGAATTCCTCCTGCCTCCTCCCTCTTGAGAGTCCATTTATCTGTAGTCATAAATGATCAGTCAGGCATCCCCTGGAAGTCCTCTGCCTCTTTTGCTTGTCACCTTGTCATGACCTTGAGCAGACATCCCTCTGGCCAAAGCCCCAGGCCTGGGTACATGGAGATCCCATGATGGGAGCTGGTCCTACCTCTGAAAGGACAGATGAGGGCTCTGTTGGGTGAGAGGCTGCGTCAGAGCGGTAGGTCAGTGGGGCCACCCCCGTCCCCCAAGGCAGCTGTGAAGGGAACTGAACCAGGTGACCAGCGGAGGGAGGACAGTGTCCAGGAAGGAGGCTGGGGAGGAGAGGGGGCAGGGGCAGAGCATGGGGAGGACCAGGGTCAGGATAGGGGTCAGGAAAGCTGGGGACACCCAGGGTCCGAGGAGGGAGTGGTGGAGGGATGCTGTCCCAGGCTTGCCTGTGTTAGCTAGTTGCTCAGTCATGTCTGACTCTTTGCGACCCCATGGACTGTAGCCCCTCTGTCCGTGGAATTCCCCAGGCAAGAATACTGGAGCGGTTTGCCATTACCTTCTCCAGGGGATCTTCCCAACCCAGGGATCGAACCCGGGTCTCCTGCATTGTAGGTAGATGCTCTACTGTTTGAGCCACCAGGGATGTCCCGGCTAGGAAATCACAGCCAGAAAACTTCAGGAGGATGTGGAATTTGCAACCAGGAAGCCACCGGGGGAAGGGGCTGCTATCTGTGCAACCACAGGAGCGGAGTCCAGGCGAAGATCATCTTCTAGATAGTTGGCAGTGGAGGCAAGGAAGGACAAAGAGGGGTCACTCTGTATACAGGGACTAGGGTTTGCTGTGCCATTGTCTTTGGTGATGGGAGGCAAGCGTGTTGGAAGCCTGGTATGAACAACCGGGTGAGAAGGCGCCAACTGGTCCAGGGGGAGTGGATCAGCCTGGAGAAAGCAAAAGTGCCCTTTCAGCCCCATCGCCTCTCCATCCCCAGGAAGGGCCTGTCCTAGCATTGCTGGGCCGTCAGCCCTACTTTCTCTATCCAACAACATCTTACTCACCCCCACTCTGCGAGGGACAGGACACAGGTTTCTATATCCCTGCTCCCCCTGCACAGGGGTGCTGCAAGGAAGCCCCCCGACAAGGGACCCCGACAAACGTTTTGCTGAATGGATAGGAAACTCCAGCAGATTCTTTGATCACTGGATCCCTTACTTAGGACCTGTTCCCTTATTTAGCAACAGCTCAAAAGTTCGCCTAGTCAAAGCTATGATTTTTCCAGTAGTCATGTGTAGATGTGAGAGTTGGACCAAAAAGAAAGCTGAGCACCGAAGAATTGATGCTTTTGAACGGTGGTGTTGGAGAAGACTCTTGAGAGTCCCTTGGACTGCAAGGAGATCCAATCAGTCCATCCTAAAGGAGATCAGTCCTGGGTGTTCATTGGAAGGACTGATGCTGAAGCTGAAACTCCAATTCTTTGGCCACCTGATGGGAAGAGCTGACTCATTGGAAAATACCCTGATGCTGGGAAAGATTGAGGGCAGGAAGAGAAGGGGACGACAGAGGATGAGACGGTTGGATGGCATCACCAACTCGATGGACATGAGTTTGAGCAAGCTCTGGGAGTTGGTGATGGACAGGGAGGCCTGGCGTGCTGCAGTCCATGGGGTCCTAAAGAGTCGGATACGAATGAGCGACTGAACTGAACTGAATTGAACAGAGGGCACTAAGTGTCTCCTTGGTTCAGCAAAGAGCTGACACTTCAGGAGGGATTTGCCACTAGAAGGAAGAAGTCAGGACAGTCCAACCCCGTTTGCAGAAGACCTCCATTCTAAGGAGAGAGACCCTGACCCTGAAGTTTGAAGTCAGAGTCGCTGATGCCGGCTGCCCAACCGAGGCCAGCTCCCTGCGTTTCAAGGGTGCCATCTTGTGGAAGCAGGCAGTAATCGCAAACACTTAACATGCCTTTTACAGGACTTCCCTGGAGGCTCAGTGGTCAAGAATCTGCCTGCCAATGCAGGAGACACAGGAGATGTGGGTTTCATCTCTGGGTTCGTAAGATCCTCTGGAAGAGGAAGGGCAATGCATTCCCGTATTCTTGTATGGAGAGTCCCATGGATGGAGGAGCCTGGTGGGCTACAGTCCATGGGATTACAAAAGAGTTGGACACGATTTAGCGAATGAACAAGAACAACTTAAGACCTTTTACACTCAGAGCAATTCAATAGCCTTCCATCGTGAGCCCTTACACAATTCTGGAGTGCTGGAGAGTCCAAAAGACTCTCACATTTTTTTCATTTAATATTCAGAAAACCCTGATTTTACCCCTTTTTTATAGTCTAGGAAACTAAATCAGAGAGGCTAATTGACTTACAGAAGGTCACACAGCCAGTGAAAGGTACAGGCAAATCGCCTCCTTCCAAGTCCTTCCATCTTCTCACCAAGCACTCTATGCGAAGTCCGTCACCAGGAGTCCTACACCAGGGATTTTCCAACTTCTGCCTGACCTTTAACCTTGGGACCCTGCGAACACACATGTGCTGTACGCAGATGTATGTATCAATATTACTGAGACAAATTTCATGCAGTAGCACTTACCTGTACCAAGTGTGGTGCCTATGATTGTTCTATACTTTAAAAGAAATTTTAATTGAAGTATAGCTGATTTACAATGTTGTGTTAGTGTCAGATGTACAGAAAAGTGATTCAGTTATACGTATACGTATGCATTCTTTTTCAGATTCTTTTCCATTACAGCTTGTTACAAGATATTGAATATAGTTTCATTCTCTATGCGTTAGGACCTTGCTATCAATTTTATACACAGCTGTGTGATGATTGGACTTCCCTGGTGCATTGATTATTCTATTTTATTCTATTTTTTGGGCTTCCAGGTGGTGCTAGTAGTAAAGAACCTGTCTGCCAATTCAGGAGATGCAAGAGATGCAGGTTCGATCCCTGACTCAGGAAGATCCCTGGAGAATGAAATGATGATCCACTCCAGTATTCTTGTCTGGGAAAGCCCATGGACAGAGGAGCCTGGAGGGCTACAGTCCATGGGGTTGCAAAGAGTCAGGCATGACTGAGTGACTGAGCAATAACTAACTATTCTAAGAATGCTACTTGTGATCCGTTAAATTGTTCCCAAGTCCTGTTAGTGGTGGAGACCCCCAGGTTGAAAGCCTGAATAATGCCTTCCCCAAAATGTCCAGATCCTAATCTCCAGAATCTGTAAGTCTTAGCTTAGATGGTAAAAAGGAATTTGCAGATGTGATTAAATTAAGGCTTTTGAAATGAAACAGATTACCCTAGATTGAAAAGCAGAGACATTGCCAACAAGGCCCGTATAGTCAAGGCTATGGTCTTCCCAGTGGTCATGTATGGTTGTGAGAGCTGGACCATAAAGAAGGCAGAGTGCCAAAGAATTGATGCCTTCAAACTGTGGTGCTGGAGAAGACTCCTGAACGTCCCCTGGACAGCAAAGAGATCAAACCAGTCAATCTTAAGGGAGATCAACCATGAGTATTCACTGGAAGGACTGATGCTGAAGCTGAAGCTCCAGTATTTTGGATACTGGAGACAACAGTATACAACAGATACAACAGATGACTCACTGGAAAAGTCCCTGATGCTGGGAGAGACTGAGGGCAGAAGGAGAAGAGGGCATCAGAGGATGAGATGGCTGGACGGCATCACTGATGCAATGAACATGTACTTGGGTAAACTTCAGGAGACGGTGGGGGACAGGAAGGCCTGGCGTGCTGCAGTCTATGGGGTCGCAAAGAGTCGGACACGACTGAGCGGCTGAACAATGACAAGAACACAGATCCTGCCCTCAGAGCTTCCGGGAGCCAGTCTTTCCGACACCTCGGTTTCAGTCCAGTGAGACTGACTCTGGACTTCTGGTCAAGAACTCTTTGTAGCAGATGAAGTTCCAGTTGTTTTAGGTTGGTACATCTTTGATAGTTTGTTACGGCAGCCCCAGAAACTAACATAGATGATGTCTGAGAATTACAGCCAGGAACATCACTCTGGCACTTCCAGGATGCATGTGGCCTGCACACGTTGTGCTTGCATGCTTGTTTTTGCCTTCATAGTGTTTTAAAGTCTTTTTTGAATTATTGAGAACCACTTAAAATCACGATGTTTCATATGAAAATCAGAATTTCTGGCTTGTCTGTATCTGTATGAGGTCCAAGTTCTCACATGGCAACATCTGACTTCAGCTGGCAGAACCTTTTTCTAAACCTCCGCCTTCTCCTCCAGCATATTTTTAAAAACTAATTTTGATTCTTATCAAGGTGGTACACTCAGATAACTGGAGGATAACAAACAGGGCTGTAAGAATTGAAGAGAAACTAATTTTCCCATCACTCGAAACTTTCCACCCTCAGTTCATAATTTTAGCTTTAAAAAAATCTATTTCTTCTTGAATTTCTAAATAATATTCTTGCCCTGGTTTATCATGGGTACCCAACACTAGACAGTATCTTGCTACTGAGGCTCTAGAATGGATAGAACCAACCATTAACCCCACTCCAATTCCATTCTTTTCTCATTTTCTCCGTGTGATGAAATCATAAGACTTGATATTCTGCCAAACTTTGTTTTTCTCTGGGTTCCTTTTTTTAAAAATTAATTTATTTATTTTAATTGGAGGCTAGTTACTTTACACTATTGTAGTGGTTTTTGCCTTACATTGACTTGAATCAGCCATGGATGTACATGTGTTCCCCATCCTGAATCCCGCTCCCACCTCCCTCCCCATCCCATCCCTCAGGGTCATCTCAGTGCACCGGCCCTGAGCGCCCTCTGTCTCATGCATCGAACCTGGACTGGCGATCTGTTTCACATATGATAATATACATGTTTCAATGCTATTCTCTCAAATCCTATTTTAAATTTGATTTTGGTATCCAGTTTTCATGTGGATGATTTTCCTTAATTTTTTTTCTTGATTCTTCCCGTTCATACTAAAGAGTGAGGCACGAAACAGCTGGTTGGGATCCCCATGTGGGCACCGCCCTGAACAAACTGGGTTCTTGGTGGGCTAGAGACCTGTCTTCTCATGGTTCTTCATGCCACTGCACAGCGCAGAGGGAAGATGGTCACCAGGATGCCCACTGCATGCCAGGCACTTCCCCAGGAATTGTTCTAAGATGAAAAGGAAGGTCTCCTTCCCTAAAAGTTCAGGAAGTCCTTCAGGACAGGAAATAAGCGAACACAACACTAGTATTTATGGAGAACTAATGTACTTTACATTAGGGACGGAGAGGTTGGTCCTGCCATGTGGTCTTACAAACAGAGACACGGTGAGGTCAGGCAGCTTGGCCAAGGTCACAGGCTCTGGAAGGTGCGGAGGGGTCGGGGGGAGGTGGAACGTCTCAGTCCCCAGCGTCAGAGCTTTTTTCGCAAAGCTATATCATTTCTCTTGTGTGGCTGAAGGAGGGCGTTTGCTATGACCAGCGTGTTCTCTCAGCAAAACTCTGTTAGCCTTTGCTCTGCTTCACTTTGTACTCCAAGGCCAAACTGGCCTGTTACTCCAGCTATCTCTTGACTTCCTACTTGTGCATTCCAGTCCCCTCTGATGAAAAGGACTTCTTCTTCTTCTTCTTCGTTTTTTTCTTCTTTTTTTTTTTTTTTGATGGAGCTCAAATCTGAACTCCTTATTGCAAAATTCAGGCTTAAATTGAAGAAAACTATGGAAAACCACTAGATCATTCAGGGATGACCAAAATCAAATTCCTTATGATTATACAATGGAGGTGAGGAATGGATTCAAGGGCAAAGGAGAAAGGGAAAGATATACCCAACTGAATCCAGAGTTCCAGAGAAGAGCAAAGAGAGATAAGAAGATCTTCTAAACTGAACAATGCAAAGAAATGGAGGAAAACAATAGAATGGGAAAGACTAAATATCTCTTCAAGAAAATTGGAGATACCAAGGGAACATTTCATGCAAAGATGGACACAATAAAGGACAGAAATGGCAAAGACCTAACAGAAGCAGAAGATACTACGAAGAGGTGACAAAATGCACAGAAGAACTGTACAAAAAAGATCTTACTGACCTGGATAACCACGATGGTGTGGTCACTCACCTAGAGCCAGACATATTGAAGTGTGAAGTCAAGTGGGCATGAGGAAGCAATACTACAAACAAAGCTAGTGGAGGTGATAGAACTCCAGCTGAGCTATTTAAAATCCTTAAAGATGATGCTGTTAAAGTGCTGCACTCAATATGTCAACAAATTTGGAAAATTCAGCAGTGGCCACGGGAGTGGAAAATGTCACTTTTCGTTTCCAATCCTGAAGAATGGTAATGCCAAAGACTATTCAAACTACCCTACAATTGTGCTCATCTCACATGCTAGCAAGGAGATGCTCAAAATCCTTCAAGCTAGGCTTTAACAGTACATGAACTGAGAACTTCCAGTTGCACAAGCTGGATTTAGAAAGGGCAGAGGAACCAGAGACCAAATTTTCAACATCTGTTGGATCATAGAAAAAGCAACGGAATTCCAGAAAAACATCTACTTCATTGACTACACTAAAGCCTTTGACTGTGGATCACAACCAACTGTGAAAAATTCTTAAAGAGATGGGAATACCAGACCAACTTACCTGCCTCCTGAGAAAATTGTATGCAGGTCAAGAAACAGTTAGAACTGGAAATGGAACAACGGACTGGTTCAAAATTGGGAAAAGAGTATGTCAAGGTAGTATATTGTCACCCTGTTTATATAATTTCTATGCAAAGTACATTATGTGAAATGCCAGGCTGGATGACTCAAAAGATGGAATCAAGATGGCCGGGAGAAATATCAACAACTTCAGATATGCAGATAATACCACCCTAATGGCAGAAATCGAAGAAGAACTGAAGAGCCTCTTGATGAGGGTGAAAGAGGAGAGTGAAACAGCTGGCTTAGAACTCAGCATTAAAAAAATTAAGATCATGGCATCTGGTCCCATAACATCATGGTAAATAGATGGGGGAAAAGTGGAAACAGTGACAGATTTTATTTTCTTGGTCTCCAAAATCACTATGGATGGTGACTGTAGCCATGAAATTAAAAGATGCTTGCTCCTTGGGATAAAAGCTATGACAAACCTAGATAGTATTTTAAAAAGCAGAGACATTGCATTGCTTTGTCCACAAAATTCTTTACAGTCAAAGGTATGGTTTTTCCAGTAGTCATGTATAGATGTGAGATTTGGACCATAAAGAAGGCTTAGCGCTGAAGAATTGATGTTCCCGACCTGTGGTGTTGGAGAAGATTCTCGAGAGTCCCTTGGATGGCAAGGAGAGCAAACCAGTCAATCCTAAAGGAAATCAGTCCTGAATATTTATTGGAAGGACTGATGCTGAAGCTGAAGCTCCAATACTTTGGCCACTTGATGCAAAGAGCCGACTCATTGGAAGAGACCTTGATTCTGGGAAAGATTGAGGTCAGGAGAACAGGGTGACAGAGGATGAGATGGTTGGATGGCCTCATCAGCTCAATGGACATGAGTTTGAGCAAGCTCTGGGAGATAGTGAATGACAGGGAAGCCTGGTGTGCTGCAGTCCATGGGGTCACAAAGAGTCGGTCATGACTGAGTGACAGAACAACAATAAATTCACTGGAAGAACTAATGTTGAAGCTGAAGCTCTAACACTTTGACCACCTGCTGGGAAGCACTGGCTCCTTGGAAAAGACCCTGTTGCTGGGAAAGGTTGAGGGCAAGAGGAGAAGGGGGCAACAGAGAATGAGATTGTTGGATGGCATCATCAACTCAATGGACGTGAGTTCAAGCAAACTTCAGGAGATAATAAGGACAGGGAAGCCTGGTGTGCTGCAGTCCATGGTCTGGTAAAGACTTAGGGACTGAACAACAACAACGATATCACATCTCACTGAAAAAAGCGATGGATAAGGAAAAGTTAGACAAAATCAAACAGGTCTTGAAGGCAAGAAGCAGCAAGACAGAACACTCAAAGGGAATATTTTTCAGGAGAGAGAATTGTAGAAACTGGGTGTGGACAGGCTGTGAACACTGACCGACGAGGATTTTCAGGAAGCATGACCCTAGGGGACAAGATTCTTGGGAGGGAGGATCATCTTGGAACCCTAGAGCTAGAGGCCGCTGGCGGAGAGGATGAACATCATCCGCGCTTGGTAAACAACCTGAGGGGGATGCTGAAAGGAGTCAGATTCAGTGGGGAGGGTAAAGCGAAAAACAAGACTGAAATATGGAGTTATCCCAGGCCTGGGAGCCCTCTGAGGGGCCTCTCACTTCTGGAGAATTCTTTGGAGTCCAGCCAGATCTCTGGGCTTCTAGCGAGGAAGGTGGCCTGCAGAGATGCTGGGGTGCTCAGCGCTGAGCCCCCACCTGGAGCCCACACATCCTCTACACTGAGGCTGACCTCCAAGTGCTCATACAGGCAGCCAGGCTCTTGGCCGCTGCTTCCCTGTGATTCCAATGCCCCGTGAGCCCGTTGCCCCAGTCACTGCAGGGCTGTGCTGTTTGACACTTGTTTATTTCTTCACTCAGATGAAAAGCATGTGCTGGGAGCTTCTGGGAGCCAAGTGCTGTGGACATCCTTCTCCCTGTGATTTCAATTAAGGCCCACGGAGATTCCCCCGGCTACATGTCCAAAGTTGGAGCTACAGGACACAAGAGCAAAGAAAATTCTGTAGATCCCAAGAGGGTCAAGCTGTGCTCCCAAGAAAAGAGGTGGGGGGACTTCCTTGGAAGTCCAGTGGGTAAGACTCCATGCTCTCGGTGCAGGGATTCGGGTTCGATCCGGGGTTGGAGAGCCAAGATCCCACAGGCTACTTAGCATGGCCAGAAAATGAAATTAAAAAAAAAAATATGTCTTTTCAAGAAAAGAAAAATGAAAATGTTTAAAGAAGAGAGGTGACCATGGAAGGTGGCAAGGTGAGAGGGGATACTGTGGTAGGACAGACATGGGGTCCGCTCCCGGCACCGCTGTGGGCTGGCTCCGTGGCCTCCTGCAAGGTCCTTATCTTCTCTGAGCCTCAGAGCTTCCTCACCTATAATGTGGGATAATAAGCTCTGCCTGCCAGATGGCGGTGGTTGTCGTTCAGTTGCTCAGTTACGTCCTACTCTCTGTGACCCTGTGGACTGCAGCAGGCCAGGCCTTCCTGTCCTTCACCAACTCCCAGAGTTTGCTCACACTCATGTGCATTGACGCCATGTCAGTGATGCCATCCAACTATCTCACCCTCTGTCGTCCCCTTCGCCTCCTGCCCTCAATCTTTCCCAGCATCAAGGTCTTTTCCAATGACTCAGCTCTTCGCATCAGGTGGCCAGAGTATTGGAGCTTCAGCTTCAGCATCAGTCCTTTCCAATGTATAGTCAGGGTTGGCTTCCATTAGGATTGACTGGTTTGATTGTGAAATTCAAATAAAGTGCTGTGCTAATCAAAGAGGGTTCTTGTCTCTGCAGGAACCACTCAAGCCAACTCAGGAAGCTGGTGCATCTCCTGACATCTGTGGATGGAACCCAAGACGGCTTGTGCCTGGAGACGGATCTGGAGTCAGCCATCCATCTGTCCTGCCGGTTCTTGGGACCACATGATCACGTCCTCTCTCCCCCAGGTCCCCCCTCCATCCTCCTCTTCCTGTCAAATGGCTCCAGTGGCCCCTAACTCGTTGTTTGAGGACCTACTTCCTGTAAGGCCTGTACTCTGCAGCCCTTTCTTGGGGCTCCCATGCTGGCCAGTCCCAGTCCTCAAGTTTCCCAGTTTGCACCCCTAAAGCAGCACTAACTGGGCCAGGTCCTGCCTGTCCGGGCGAGACAGGGTGCAGGTCACGGCCTGTGCCTGGAGGGGCTGCCCGGGCCCCGTGTCCAGCCTGTCTCAGCCTCTGGGACGAGCTGGCATAGGTCTCAGGTCCCAGCAGTAGGTCTCACAGTATTGGTAGGTTCCCTGGCCCGGGACCCTGTGGGGTCAGTGGGGATTGTGTAAATGGGCCCAGAAGGTGGCCTTTCTCTTTCTCCCTGCAGATCACAGGCTCCCAAGACAGAGGAAGGCTTTATTTCCCATGAGGAAAGGTTTTCTGCGCCCCTCCTGGTATTTTCCTTCCTCGTACGTGTTTCTAATTCCATCTACAGAAGCTCAGGGCCCCTTAGCAGGGAGCTAGTCTGAGAAATACAGGCTGCACTGTGTTGGCGGAGAAAACACATGCTCTGAGACTATGAACTGCTCTGGAAACAAATAAAGCAAAACAGAGACAGCCTCCTGGGTAGACCTGCATCTGTAACCCACATGGCAGGGCCCGGTGTGCGGTCACAGCTGCGCCCTCGGGGGGCGAGGGCAGCCTGGAGAGGTTTCTTCTTCATTCTCTGAGGGAATATTCTCTCAGGACCCCCTTCCTCCAGCCCTGAGGGGAGAGCCCTCCTGGTGTGAGCACACACACACACCACACAAACATGTACACATACACAAACACACATATAGAAACATACGCATGCACACACACTCACTACACATAACATACACAAAACACACAAACACACCTCACACACAACATGCACAACATACACAAACACAAATGCACGCACAGTCACCATACACAATACGCACACATGTACAAACACGCACATGCACACACTCATGCACACACTTATCATACATAACGTGCAAACACACACAAACATGCACACTCAACATACATAACATGCACACATATACATGCATACACATACACACACACAACATGCACGCATACACAAACACAAATGCATGCATGCACAGTCACCATACACAATATGCACACAGGTACAAACATGCACATGCACACACTTATCATACATAATGTGTAAACACACGCAAACATACACATTCAACATACATAACATGCACACATATACATGCATACACAAACACACACACACACACACACCACACATGCACGCATACACAAACATCTCTTTTGTTCAGTAGCTCAGTCGTGTTCGACTCTTTGTGACCCCATGGAGTGCAGCACGCCAGGCCTCCCTGTCCATCACCAGCTCCCGGAGCTTGCTCAAACTCATGTCCATTGAGTTGGTGATGCCATCCAACCATCTCATCCTCTGTCGTCCCCTTCTCCTGCCTTCAATCTTTCCCAGCATTAGGGTCTTTTCAAATGAGTCAGCTCTTCGCAAACATATACATTCACAAACACTCACCAGACATAACACGCACACATAAACACACACATACACAAACACACACTTTCTCAACATATATAACATACACAAACACATTGATGCATTCATAAGCATCTTGCATAACATGCACACATACACGAACACACACATGCACACACATACACGCTCCAATGGTTGCCAGCCCCACAGTTTATGCAGTGGCTCAGGCTATGACTCAGATATCCTGCACCCTGGTCCCCAGACACCCTGGAGCCCCACCCTCGCCACACACACCCTCTCCTCTCAGGAATTTCCACGTTCACTTCAGCAAACACCCAGTAGCCGATCTGTTTCCTTTCCAATGCCCCTGTGACTCGACTTGTTCCTCCAGTGGCAAAGAAAAGTCAGAGGAGCTAAACATAAATATTTTTGTTCGGGGACCTCACTGCCTTCTTGTTCCTGACCCCTGTCTGTCTAAGTGTTATCCGGAAGTTAGTGTAGCTACTAAAGAACATTTTTTTTGCTTTCTTTTGCCCAATATGAAGCTAGAGCTCGTAGTTCTAAGGAATAACTAATAGGCTTACAGGCTTCTGCTTGAGTCTCCATGTGGTTCTAGAGGGTTATTCTGCCTCCGGAGTTCTGGTGGGTGGTCAGCATGCAAGATGCCCTGTGAGTCCGTGAGCTCACTTCCTTACTTCACCTTTACTCATTCTGGAATCTTCCTGTGATGCCGGCTGTCCGCAAAAGAACCATGAAAAAACAGAAAACACGTGCTGGGATCCATCGAGAGGGTTAAGGGCACAGGCACTGGTGTTTCCTCTGCAGCCTCTCTGAGCCTCGATTTTCTCATCTGTAAACTGGGGACACGCATGCTGCATCCCAGTGTGGTTGTCAAGATTGCACAAGGCAGTCTGCATGGGTGCTTAGCACACAGCCCGGGCTTGAGCCCAGAGCTTGAGAATTTCTACTAAACTCTTACACTGAGAAAATATGTATTTTCTCATGCATTGATTAGAGTGCTTTAGCACTTGGTAAAGATTATCAATAAGGAACACCAGCAAATATAGTCATAGAACAACTCAAATATCACTTATATGTGGAATCTTAAAAAATGGTGCAAATGAACTTGTTTACAACACAAAAGCAGACTCACAGACATAGAAAACAAACTTATGGTTACCAAAGGGGAAATGTGCATGGGGCGGGGGAGAGATAAATTAGGGCCTGCTATAGAGCACAAGGAACTCTACTCAATTCTCTGTAATAACCTGTATAAGAAAAGAATCTGAAAAATAATGGCCATATACGGATATATATATGTGTGTGTATATATATATATATATGTGTGTGTGTGTGTATGTATAACTGAATCACTTTGCTTGACACCAGGTGGCTCAGTGGTAAAGAATCCGCCTGCAATGAGGGAGACCTGGGTTCGATTCCTGGGTTGGGAAGATCCCCTGGAGAAGGGAAAGGCTACCCACTCCAGTATTCTGGCCTGGAGAATTCCATTAACCGAAACTAACACAACATTGTAAATCAACTATACCCCAACATAAAGTCAATATAAGATAACAATTTTTTAAAAGAATTAGAGATTGGTAGGTAACCCATAGCTTTCAGAAATATTTATTTTATGTAGTTGTAGATTATTTATCACACTACAACTATACTGTGAATAAAAATGGAATTGCTAGTTGAAAAAAAAAACAACTCAAATTTCAAATCATACTAAATTACACAGAATATCAGAGTAAGAATGCAACAGTAAGGATATGTAACTTTTGATAATTTAAGTGGAATTTTCTTATGGAGCCCACTGGTCATGACTAACATGTTATTACAGACACACACACACTGGTCTTACATGGTGTGGGAAAGATTACTCCTGCTTCTGTAACACAGTGACTCAACTACATGAACACCCTGAACAGGGCCAGGAAGAGCACCATGCTGTCTCTAAACACGATGGAAAACCCACAGGTTGTCCCCGGGACTCAGCCCATGCTTCTCACTGTCGGTAGCTGAGGTTAAACCGTGTCATTGCTGAGGAAGGAGAACAAGGGGACTGTGAAACCTCCTGCTTCCCTTACTGAGTGACCGTGGTGTGCAACCTCTGTCTCGTGGGCGTTTGTGTGAAGACTGCGGGGCTTATAACATTTACATAAGGTCCGTGAGCTGAAATGGCTCATCTTGCCACAGAGACGATGACCAACAGAAATCTTCCAGTTCTCAGAAAAGACTGAAGTTAATGCCAAAAGAAAACAGTTGTTGTAACATGAATTTGCAGTAACACTCTGGGAAAGCTCCTGCATCATCTATTCCAGAGGTCTGCAAAGTTTGTAAAGGGCCAGATAGTAAATATCCTAGGCTCAAGGGCCCAGACAGTCTTTGTCAAAACAACTCAGCTCTGCTGGTGCAGAGATAACCCAGTCATTAAAGTAACTGCTATCAAACTTACCTTCCCACCGTAAATAGCTAGGGCTTCCCTGGTGGGTCAGATGGTAAAGAATCTGCCTGCAATGCACGAGACCCATGTTCCATCTCTGGATGTGGAAGATCCCCTGGAGACAGGAATGGCTACCCGCTCCAGTATTCTTGCCTGGGGAATTTCATGGACAGAGGAGCCTGGCGGGCTACAGTCCATGGGGTCGCAGAAAGTCAGACATGACCGAGCTACTAACACTTGGTCAAAATACATGAAACAATTGCTTTTAAGCAGCAAGTGATGGACAGGGTAGGGTTCGAACCTCTGATAGAAGATAAACAAATCAGCTCTATAGTCGTCCTAGTCTTCTGCCTGTTGATGAGCACGTCTCAGACCATGGTGCCGAGAGGGAGACCTAACCGTGGCGGTTGTGCTGGGTTGAGAGGTAAGAGGTCAGAATCAGAACAGGATGAAGTGGCCAGAGTTTACTGCTCAGGGTGCTCCCCTCCTCATGGGGGGGAGGGAGCTGTGTACAGAAGGAGCATCAGCTATGTGTATTTACAGCAGCTCGCTTGAGTCTTAGATTGAATACTTCCTGCTGTTCAGTCACTAAGTTGTGTCTGACTCTTTGCGACCCGATGGACTGCAGAATGACAGGCTTCCCTGTCCTTCACTATCTCCTAGAGTATGGTCAGATTCAAGTCCGTTGAGTTGGTGATGCTATCTAACCATCTTATATTCTGCCACCCCCTTCTCCTTTCAGCTTCAGTCTTTTCTAGCTTTAGTGTCTTTCCCAATAAGTCAGCTCTTCACATCAGGTGACCAGATTATCGGAGCTTTAGCTTCAGTATCAGTCCTTCCAATGAATATTCAGCCTTGATTTCCTTTAGGATCGAATGGTTTGATTTCCTTGCTGTCCAAGGGACTCTCAAGAGTCTTTTGCAGCACCACAATTCAAAATCATCAATTCTTTGGTGCTCAGCCTTGGGTCTAACTCTCACATCTGCACATGACAGCTGGAAAAACTATAGCCTTGACTAGATGGACCTTTGTCAGCAAAGTGATGCCTTTGCTTCTTAATATGCTGTCTAGGTTTGTCATAGCTTTCCTTCCAAGGAGCAAGTTCCTTTTAATTTCATGGCTACAGTCACTGTCTGTAGTAATTTTGGAGCCCAAGAAAATAAAGTCTGTCACTGTTTCCACTTTTTCCTCTTCTGTTTGCCATGAAGTGATAAGACCAGATGCCATGATCTTAGATTAAATGCTAAGCTGTATATTTATAAGTAAAACACTTAAGGAAGAAATTATAATAATTCTACATAAATTTATAAGAGGAAGGAACATGAAACCTTTTATGAACCAGCACAATCCCAACATGAATACTATACAAAGACATTACAAGGAAACTACAGAATATCCCTCATAAACATAGAAGCAAAAATTCTTAATACTAATAAAATGTCGTTAAACCAAACATAGCAATATATATAAAAAGCTGATATATCATGACCAAGAGATCAGGATTGTTTGGTTTAATATTCCAATATGAATCGGTGTAATTCATTGCTTTAATAGAATGAAGTAGGAATAAACTCATATGCTGCTGCTGCTGCCAAGTCGCGTCAGTCGTGTCTGACTCTGTGCAACCACATAGACGGCAGCCCACCAGGCTCCTCTGTCCCTGGGATTCTCCAGGCAAGAATACAGGAGTGGGTTGCCATTTCCTCCTCCAATACATGCTTCAGTCATGTCCAGCTCTGTGCGACCCTATGGACAGCAGCCCACCAGGCTCCTCCATCCACAGGATTCTCTAGGCAAGAATACTGGAGTGGGTTGCCATTTCCTTCTCCAAAACACATATGATCAACACAATAAATGTAGGCAAAAAAGCTTGACACAATTCAGTCCATTATTGATAAAAATTCTCAGTAAACTAAAAATAGAAGATGATTTTATCAGTCCAATAAAGAGCATCTGTGAAAATATTTACAGCTAGCACTATATCTAATAGTGAAAAACTGAATACTTTCCCTGTATGAGCAGAAACAAGGTAAGGATTTCCATGCTAACCATTTCTGTTCAATACTTCTATAGTCTCTGTCCAGTGCATTAAGATGAGAGAGGAAAAAAAAAATATTGTGTTGGCCAAAATGTTCCTTTGGGTTTTTCCATAAGATGGTATAAAAAGACCTGAACGAACTTTTTGGCCAATCCAATACATATAAGTAGGAAAGGAAGCGGGTTTCCCGGTGGCTCAGTGGAAAAGAATCTGCCTGCAGTGGGAGAGATGCAGGTTTGATCCCTGGGTTGGGAAAATCCCCTGGAGGGAGGCATGGCAACCCACTCCAGTTTTCTTGCCTGGAGAATCCAGTGGACAGAGGAGCCTGGAAGTCTACAGTCCCTAGGGTCACAAAGAGTCAGGCATGACTGAATTGACTTAGCATATATGCATACAGAAAAGGAAGAAGTTAAATAGTATTTTTCCCCCATAGAAGACATGATTATATACACGGAAACTCCTAAGAATTCTACAAAAAAAGCCACTAAAACTAATTAGTGAATTTAGCAAGGGTGCAGGATATAAGCAAATGTTTCTATATACTAATAATAACAGCAACAGAAGAGGAAAATAAAAATACCATGTACACTATCAGGCAAAATCTTGAAATATCTGGGAACTGTCTTAAGAAAATATAAGATTTGTACACTGAAAACCATAAGACACTGCTGAGAAAATTTTTAAAAGACCCAAGTCAAAGCATGCTCATAAATCAGAGGCTTTGGTCCCCTCAGATTTGTCAAGTTTATAGATTTAACGGAATCTCAATCAAAAACTCACCAGGATTTTTGGTGGGAATTGACAAGTTTATTTTCAAATTACTATGGAAATGCAAATATACCAGAAATACCAAAACAGTTTTGAAAAATGGAAAGTTGAAGACTTACACTACATAATTTAAAGACTTACCACACAGCTACGGTGATAAAGACAGAGTGATACTCAGGTAGGTGTATCCATACCAATGAATAGAAGAAAAGGAGTACAGAAATAGGCCCAGACATCTAGGGTCAACTGGTTTTTGACAAAGTAGCTAGATAAGTCAATGAAAAAAGCACGATCTTTTCCACAAATGGTCCTGGAATAGTTTGATACCCATATGGAGAAAAATTAACCTTGACTCTTACCTCAGAGCATATACAAAATCTGATGTGAAAGGTCAAAGATACATGCATGAAAGCTAAAACTGAAAGCTTCTAGAAGGAAAAATAGAAGAAAATCTTCAATGAAGTAGGCAAAAATTTTTTATACAGGACTCACTCAAAAAAGCATTAATCATAAGAGGAAAAGTTTGGTTAGTTGAACTCATCAAAATTACTGGAAGACTTTTAGGAAAATAAAAAGGCAAGTCAGAGACTTGGAGAGAATAGTCTCAAAACGTACTTGGCAGAGGACTTATGTCCAGAACAAATAAAGAAATCTTACAATTAATAATCAGAAGATCAACAATCCAATAGGATATGAGCTGAACACTTTGAGCAGACATTTTACAAAAGAAGATACAATCAGCATGGCCAATGGGCAGATGACAAGGTGTTCAACATCAGTAGCACCATCAGCCATCAAGGAAATAAACGTGAAAAACCCTATGAGACACCACTGCAAACTCAGCAGAAGAGCTATGTTCAAAACTGGCAACACGGAGGTCACAGTGACCAGGTGGTAGAGGGAGACGCCACCTTGATGAGGTCCTCACGCTCCTGTCCAGGAGCCCAGGGCTCTGGAGTGTCCCTGACTCTCTCCCTCTCGCCCTTTCTGTGGGTTCCTGGGTGGGTCCTTCAGCATCCAGAGAAGCCAGCACACGAGGACTCGGCACCGGTACCGCCCAGAGTGGCTCATTTCTACCTTTGTACCCCTCGGATATGACTCCCATGTGGGTTGTTCCCACACCCATAAGCCTCTGACCACAGTTTTCCAGGGTCCTTGGGGATCTCTGACAAATTTCAAGCTCATCATAAGATTCCTGGGTTCAACAAGATCTCCCTTATAAAAGTTCCTTGTGAAAGTGAGAGATGAGCAAGCTTGTCACTTCCTGAGTTTCTAGAACATCTAAAACCAATAAAATTCAACTGGTTAGAGTTTGGCAAAACATGAACAGTGATTGCCAGGCTTCTTGGCTTCATTTTGAAGCCTGTATTTACTTAGAAAGAATATATATTTTCTGATATTCTATTTTCGACTGTGTTTCTCTTTACGTCTTACAAAATGATCTAATAAGTTATGGAGTTTTCAAGAGGCTCTTAGAGTTTGTGAAGGAAGATAATTAAGACAATTGTGTTTCAAGTGTTTTCTTCCCTAGAAACCCTATGACTCAACAGATCCTACACCAGGCAACACCAGCCGTCTCTTCCCACATTGCAGGAATCTGGTGTACAAAAGGAAACTGAGTGTGGAAACAGTAAGTGTATTCGACATGGAAATTAGAAGCACATGTCTCTGTCTTCAGGGTGTTCCCACGAGAGGGAAAATGTGAGTAGAGTACAGACATTTTTCCCAGGAGAAAAGACCAGGCTGGGGGATTAAAGGAAGATTGGGGTGTTCTTTACGGGAACTAAAGACCAGAAAGCCAGCAGCTGTCCAGTTAGAGACTACAATAAACCAAACTGGTGTTCCACTTTCCCTAGCTTCGCGCATGGTACTGAAATATTCCAGAGAAAGCAGACTAGGAGTTAGGGGGTCTGTTGTATACATGTAGACTAGAGTGAAATCCTTTTAAACTGTGATTTTCTTCCCATCTATTACATTTCAATGTTTGTGAATGTAAAAATAAAACTCAAATCAATTTCAAAAGTTGGTGAGAAAATGATATATCAGTTACACTCAATAAACCAGGGGGACTGGTCAGACAAGATTATGCAAAATAAAGCAACAGACCCGTGAAGGCAGATCTCAGCCTTTTTCTGATTTGCATCTTTGGTTCTGGGTTTAGAGCTAGAAGTGGAGGTCAAGGTCATGGGTCAACCTAAGAACTCTATCATGCCAAATCATCAATGAAAGTGCTGTATAATAGACACACAGACATTTAAGACAGAATCACTGCTGATGGTGATTGCAGCCATGAAATTAAAAGACGCTTTCTTCTTGGAAGGAAGGTTATGGCCAACCTAGATAGCATATTTAAAAGCAGAGACATTACTTTGCCAACAAAGATCCATCTAGTCAAGGCTATGGTTTTTCCAGTGGTCATGTATGGATGTGAGAGTTGGACGGTGAAGAAGGCTGAACGCCGAAGAATTGATGCTTTTGAACTGTGGTGTTGGAGAAGACTCTTGAGAGTCCCTTGGACTGCAAGGAGATCCAATCAATCCATCCTAAAGGAGATCAATCTTGGGTGTTCATTGGAAGGACTGATGTTGAAGCTGAAACTCCAATACTTTGGCCACCTCATGCGAAGAGTTGACTCATTGGGTAGGATTGGGAGCAGGAGGAGAAGGGGACGACAGAGGATGAGATGGCTGGATGGCATCACTGACTCGATGGACATGGGTTTGGGTAGACTCAGGGAGTTGGTGATGGACAGAGAGGCCTGGCGTGCTGCAATTCATGGGGTCGCAAAGAGTTGGAAACGACTGAGCGACTGAACTGAACTGAATATTTAAGACAGATATGTAAGACAAATAGACACATAAGACAGAGACAGACAGACAGACAGGTGGAACAGATAGGAGGAGAAGCAGAGGGGCTTTCTTGACTAATTTGTACCTTCTCCAACCAAACTTCCAGTCCCTAGGGCTTTCGAGAAGACAAGGTGTTCTTTCTCTTTCCAACAAAGACTGGAATTTTTATTTAGTGGTTTCATACTCTGGCGATGTTTAGACACCAATATGAACAAAAGCACCTTGGAGTAAACATTCCTTCTAGACCCCCACACGTGGACAGGATCTTGGTGGAGCTCCATAGCACATGGGGGCCCCCAAGTCCACAAGCTTTATCTGCTGTGATCATCAGCTACTAGGAAAGTTTAATATTTGGGCAGCTCCTGAAGTCCAAGTTCGAGAAAAGGAAAGGGCTTTTCTCACCCTAAAATCCTGGCTCTCAATTCCAGGGAAGGAGAAGAACATTTGAGTCATTAGACAGAGGAGAGCAGATTGCCCTCCCCAGTGTGTGTGGGCCGCATCTAATTCCTTGAAAGTCTGAACAAAAGGGCAGCTTAAGAGAGACCGTACTCAGCTCTGGCTGGCTTGCTGGTCTTCTCCTGCCCTTGGACTCAAGCTCAGACTGGAACTCACGCTATCAGCTCTCCTGTGTCTCCAACTTGCTAACAGATTTGGGGCCTTCTTGGGCTCCATATGGACCATATAGACCTTTGTTGGCAGAGTAATATCTCTGCTTTTCAACACACTGTCTAGGTTTGTCATTGCTTTGATATAGTCAAGGCTGTGGTCTTCCCAGTGTTCATGTATGGTTGTAAGAGTTGGATCATAAAGGAGGAAGAACGCCAAAGAATTGATGCCTTCGAACTGTGGTGCTGGAGAAGACTGCTGAAAGTCCCTTGGACAGCAAGGAGATCAAACCAGTCAATCTTAAAGGAGATCAACTCTGAATATTCACTGGAAGGACTGATGCTGAAGCTGAAGTATTTTAGCCATCTGATGTGAACAGGCGACTCATTGAAAAAGTCCTTGATGCTGGGAAAGATTGAGGGCAGAAGGAGAAGAGGGCATCAGAGGATGAGATGGCTGGATGGCATCACTGACACAATGAACAGGAACTTGGGCAGACTCCGGGAGATGGTGATGGACAGGGAGGCCTGGCATGCTGCAGTCCATGGGGTTGCAGAGAGTCAGACACAACTGGGTAACTGAAAAACAACAGCAGCAACAGCCTCCATAACCACAACCCCATGTGCCAATTCCTTATGTACATGAATCTCATCCAGAAAAACCCCCACAGACACACCCAGAAATAATATTTAACTAGACATCTGGGCAACCTGTTGCTCAAACTAGCACATGAAATTAACCATCACATTGTATTCCCCACCTTTACTCCCCTGCAGTTACCATCTTGTCTTTCTGCTCTGTTGACAGGTACACTTGCCCAAACCATCCTCACTCACCTTCCCCATTTTCTCATAACTATACATCTGTAAATCAATATACCCTACTGGTTTTGTTTCTGAGAGAACCCAGAATAAACCAAGTGTGCATGAAGGATTGTTTGTACTGGAGGTGGTTTTCTTTGGTGGTGATGGTGATCTCGGGTGCGCTTCTAAAGGTGAGAGTGGCATGAAATGATTAAAAGACAATGACATGCTAATGACACAGCAGAAGACGAAAGTCAGTATAAAATGATGCCGAGCACGGGGAGGTCAGATGGGCTCCAGAGAGGCTGGCTACAGTCAGAACAGGGGCCACTCCCCCATCGTACCAGGAAAGGAAGGGGATGGGATAAAAGAAGACAAGGGAAATGATGATGCAAGTGGCAGCGCTCCACGTGTTCGCTCCTACTTTCTCCAGGAAGAAGGAGGCAAGGTGATGTGTCGAGAGTTAGGGATTGTCAGGGGTCAGAGACTTGAGAAGAGTAAAGACCATAAATCTGAGAGAGGGAGATTCCGTCCACACATTCCTGGAGCCTGGGTTTCCACCTCCCTCAAAGCCATATATCACAGGCGAACATGCCATTAATCCCCATGGCCAGGTTTTTATTAAGTGCAAGGAATTTGCAATGTGATATAAATTTGATAAATTCTCGAATCGTTCTTGGTTGTATCTGCTTGTCATGCTGCCTCACGAGCCCAGCCAAGGTTTTGTTCTTGTGAACATTTCCAGACAGTCTTTATCAGGCTAGGAGTTTGGCAAGGAAGGTCCACCTCTGTTCGCACATGGGGCAGACAAGATTGGTTTCTGACTGCCAGCAGTTTTTGACAAAAGAGGGGTGTGAGCTGAGCTCTTGATTTTGAAGAAGAGCAGTAATGTGTCAGTCTGTATGTTCCAAAGACACGTTAATATTCATACATATTTGTTTCATTCCACATACTCTTTCACAGTGTGACTAGGGCCTCCTCCCACTGAGAGGTCGGGTCTGGTTTTTCCGCTCAAGTCTGGGAAGGGGCTTGTGACCATCCTGACTGGTGGAGTCTGATGGATTCTGATGATAAATGATTTCCTGTGCTAAGTCATAGGGAATATGAAGTCATAGGCTTCCCAAGGGGCTCAGTGGTAAAGAATCTGTCTGCCAATGCAGGAGACACAAGAGATGGGGATTCCAACCCTGGGTAGGGAAGATCCCCTGCAGTAGGAAGTGGCAACCCATTCCAGTATCCTTGCCTGGGAAATCCCATGGACAGAGGAGCCTGGTGGGCTACAGTTCAGGGGGTCACAAAGAGTGGGACATGGCTGAGTGACTGAGCATGCACAGTAACTCATAAGAAGAGAGATAGATACAGCTTCGTCCTGTCTCCCCAACCTTCTACTCCTCCTCCTCCTTCCCACCCCCCTCTTTCTTCCCCGCCTTTTCTCTCTCTCTCAATGTCAGGATGTTCGTCTTTAAGCTCCAGACACCATTATATGAAGAAGCCCAAGCCACACACAGAGACCAGCACAGAGAAAGATGAGGCCTCTCTCAACAGGCAGCACCAATTTGCTAACTGCACAAAGGAACCACTTGGAAGTGAGTCCTCCAACCGCAGTCTGGCCTTCAGTGACTGGAATCTCAACTGACACCTGCCTTTGTGACCTCACAGGAGTGCAAAGCTGCTCCTGGACCCCTGATCCACATGAGATCACGTGAGAACACAGTTTACTATTGTTTTCAGACCCTGGGTGTTGGGTGCTTTGTTTTGCAGTATCAGATGATGATAGCAAACAACTCGAATAAAGTCAACAAGTCTTGCTTGACCATCTACCTCTGTCAGAGTTCTTGGTGCCCAGCACAGAGTCCAGGGGGAATAGTTTAGGGTATTTGCTTTATAAATACAACCACACAGCATTCATGTGTGCTAAGTCACTTTAGTCATCTCCAACTCTTTGAGCCTATAGACTGTAGCCCATCAGATCCCTCTGTCCATGGGATTCCCTAGGCAAGAATACTGGAGTGGGTTGCCATGCCCTCCTCCAGGGAATCTTCCCAACCTAGGGATAGAATCTGTGTCTCTTAAGTCTCCTGGATTAGCATGCAGGTTCTTTACCACTAGCGCCATCTGAGAAGCCCACCACCACACAGAGTCCTCACCAAATCCCCATGTGTCAAGAGCTGAGATTAGACATATTTTACAGATGAGGAAACTGAGGCCCCAAAGTCACAAAGCTGGCAAACAGGAGGCCCGGGACAAGAACCTTTGCCTCTGGGATGATCATTACCGTCTCCAAAGACGTGCCTTCCCTTTGCCTCAGCCTCCTTAGTTCCACCGGGCCCATCTCTGCTCACAGGTTAAGTAAGGATGGCAGTGCCAACAACTAAGGAGAGAACAGCCGGTGTTTCAGGCCAAGTGGCTCCCAGCTAATACTTCCTGCTCCTGGTCCACTCACTGCCCCACTGCTGGTCCTCCTGTCAAGATGGTTTCTCTGACTTCAGGGCCTTTGTGTCTAAATACAGACCCAGTGGACAGTGGGAGGAAGAGGCCAGGTTCTGCTGGAGGCTGTGGTGCAGAGAAACAACGCTTCTCCTTGGTGTCGTCTGCTTCCGGCAATGGAAGCTGCTCCTGGCTCGGTTCTCTGTTTCCTGCTTCCTTGCACACTCCAGGCCCAGGGCCGCCGAGCTTGAGGCTCTCGGTGGCCTCTGCAGGGAGGCCCTCACTTCCTTCCCAGGGAGGTTTTCCAATGTGTGTGCAGTTACACCAATCCGTCCATTTTCCCATCCAGTCCTCAACTTCATTCCTTAAAGATGCGTCCTGAAGTTTCTCACCTGTGAATATCAGCCTTCCTGGTTTCCCAGTGTTGATTCACCTCTCTTCACTCTTTTTACGTCTGTTCCATTATTTTCCATGGGAATTTTGGAGAGAGAAATCTGACTGAGGGGCCTGCCATCTTGAACCAGATATTGAAGATTTTCAGTGGTAAGGACACCTCTGCAGTGATTTAACCCAAGATTCAGAGCAGGATGTGGGCAGCCCTGAGCCGGAGGAGGAGAGAGGCTGGAGGGGGCTGCCCAGGCCCTTTGGACCTCATACCTCTTGCCCCTTGGTGGTTCTCTTAGAAGGACATGAAGACCTAGATGCAAAAATCCCAGTGTGTGCCTGAGGTTAGAAATGCTAGGTCTCCCAGTGACTTTTGCCTTTCTGCTCTCATTAGAAAGCATGCACAGTGATGAAGACTAAGTATTTGCTGTCCTGAAGATGAACTTTTCCCACTCCCAGCTGAGGGCTCTGGCCAACAGCAGTTCCCTTAAACAAGGAGAAGGTGGCCTGTGGGGGCCTGAGTCAGTGATCGTGGCCTTGGGGAGGGCTGTGGACCTGATGTTCCAGTTGGGAACGTTCAGCTCAGTCTCCCATCCACCCGAATCCACTGGAAACTATGTGTCAGGAAACCCACGGGTGATCCAGCATCTATGGAAGAGCAAGGAGGCCTCCTGGGAACTGGCCTGACGTTGTGGAGGCCCTGGTCAGTGAAGGCCTAGTGCACAGGAGGCCAGAGCCCTGCCCTGGGTGACCCGGTCTACCCAGATCCTGGACCGGAGGCTGCATCCCTGACCTGATGGTCAGGTTCTCCTGCTCTAGACATCTGCCACTCCTCCCAGCCCTGGTCTCCTCAACCACACAAGGAGACCCTGGAACCAACCAGGCCGGCTCAAAGGGCCATGGTGGGTCTGGCCTTGCTACTTTTCTGGACAGTGTGTGTTATGCTCACCACAAGTCTTGCTAGGACTATTTTGGACAAATGGCTGGTTTGGAGGGCTTGAGGCTGAGTCCATGCTCACTGGCCCTGCTCTCAGAGCTTGAATCTCAGACCCAGGGAAGGACCTTCTGTTGGGAGCCATCCCTTGTATAAGGCTCCTCTCCATGGATCACAGCCTTGCCTTGGTGAAGGGGCTTGTGTAACTCAGTGAAGCTACAAGCCATGCCATGCAGGGCCATTCAAGATGGATGAGTCATAGTGAAGAGTTCTGACAAAAGTCTGGTCCACCGGAGGAGGGAATGGCAAACCACTTCAGTATTCTTGCCGTGAGAATCCCATGAACAGTACGAAAAGGCAAAATGATATGACACTGGAGGATGAGCTCCCCAGGTCCAAAGGTATCTAATATGCTACTGGGGAAGAGCAGAGGGCAATTACTAACATCTGCAGAAACAGTGAAGCAGCTGGGCCAAAGCACAAATGATGCTCATTGTGGATGTGTCTGGAGGTGAAAGTGAAGAGGAGTTAAACAGCCTCTTGATGAGGGTGAAACAGGAGAGTGAAAAGGCTGGCTTAAAACTCAACTTTCAAGAAACTAAGATCATGGCATCTGACCTCATCACCTCATGGCAAATAGAATGGGAAAAAGTGGAAACAATGACAGACTTTATTTTCTTGGGCTCCAAAATCACTGCAGATGGTGACTGCAGCCACAAAATTAAAAGACACTTGCTCCTTGGAAAGAATGCTATGACAAGCCTAGACATCGTATTAAAAATCAGAGCCATCACTTTGCCAACAAAGGTCTGTATAGCCAAAGGTATGGTTTTTTCAGTAGTCATGTACTTTAATGGGCCACAACCTGGTGGTACAGAGTTGACGATAAGAAAGTAAAGGAAGGAAAGGAGGAAAGAGGCTGATATTCTCTGGTTTACACAGGGTGTCAATATAACTCTAAGACAAAGAGTTAGCACCATCTACGTAGGCTCAGGGTGCCCTCTCGAAGAGGTCTTGAAAGCCCAGGCAAGCAAGCAGACAAAGCAGACCCCTGTGCTCCATAGAAGCAGCCTGAAGAAGAGAGAGAGAGGGAGAGAGAGAGAGAAATGAAGAAAGACACGGGGACCAATGTTCTGATGGAACAAAGGCGTTTATTCAACATATTGTGGGCATATATATACTGTCTTACAAGATAGCTTTTCTCAGTAGAGATAAGGATCAAAAATCTTACAAGTCATCCAGGAAACATGAGGCTAGAATCAATCTCAAAGAGAGGGGGTTGTAAATAGTTACTTTCCATATCGGAAGGGAAGAGAGTTGTAAATGGTTACTTTTCACCGCATGGAAAAGCTAACGAAGGAAATGCATAGATTCCTATTATTCCCGGGAACCACTTGCGGCTCCTCTTGCTCCTGCATTCAGGAGCTAATAAGGAAAAAAGGATTTATGCAAAACCGAAAACAGCACACAGGAAGCCTCCTGTTAAATGCTCTCTAACAACGCACGGATGTGAGAGTTGGACCATAAAGGGGGCTGAGTGCGGAAGAATTGATGCTTTCGAATGGTGCTGGAGAAGACTCTTGAGAGTCCCTTGGACTACAAGGAGATCAAACCAGTCAATCCTAAAGGAAATCAGTCCTGAATATTCATTGAAAGGACTGATGCTGAAGCTCCAATACTTTGGTCCCCTGATGTGAAGAGCCAACTCATTGGCAAAGACCCTGATGCTGGGAAAGATAAAAGGCAAAAGGAGAATTGGGTGGCAGAGGATGAGATGGTTAGATAGCATCACTAACTCAGTGGACAGGAATTTGAGCAAATTCCAAGAGATAGTGGAAGACAGAGGAGCCTGGTGTGCTCCAGCCCATAGGGTCGTAAGGAGTAGGACACAATTTAGCAACTAAACAACAACAGTTCATCATATGCCAGGGATCACTCCGAATATTTCTTTTCATTCTGACTACAGTATTATAAGGCAGAAACTATTATCGTCCTCTAATTTTATTCAGATGAACAGAGACAATAGCCCCAGAAAGATTAAGGGTCATTCCCAAGGTCACCCATCACTCAAGAGAGGATGAGCTCACAGAGCCCACGTCCAAACCACAACATACACCTACACAAGGGAGGGGTTTCTTTTTTAATGTCTGTGATGTGTTTCCCAAATACACTGGGGCAGAATGCACAAAAAATGCAAACTGGCCTCTCTAGAGTCATAGGATTCTATGTCACTTTTTCTCTTCTTTGTTTTCCAAATATCCCATTAAATTTTAAAATTTAATAAAGTTAATAGTAAAGGCCTGGGGGCTTCCCTGGTGGCTCATTGATGGGGAATCTGCCTGCCAATGTAGGGTTCAATCCCTGGTCCAGTAGATCCCACAAGCCATGGAACAGCTAAGCCTATGCATCGCAACTACTGAGCCTGTGCCCTGGAGCCTGGGAGCTGCAGCTACGGAAGGCCACGGACCCTAGGAACCATGCTCCGCAACAAGAGAAGTCACCGCAATGAGAAGCCCACACACCACAACTGCAGAGTAGCCCCTGCTACCCACAGCTGGAGAAAAGCTCGAGCAGCCCTGAAGACCCGGCACAGCCAAAAACAAATACGTAAAATTAAAAACAGTAAAGGCCTCTGCGAGCCCCAGTTTATCTGTGCGTCCCTGGAGATTGCAGAGTGGATTTCTGCACACTTTGGTGATGGATGCATCTTTGTGCTGGGGAATGAGAGCTTTGGTTCTTAGTCCCAGTGACTGTGTGCCTGTGTGAGTGTGTGTGTGTGAGTGCTTGAGTGTGTGTGACTGCATGTGTACTGGGTGGGCACAGGAGCTGGATTTGGGGTTATTTATTTGGGAAAAACTTTCCAGATGATTCTGCTAGTCATATCCATTTTGCTTGAGAATGATTCTTTTAAACTTATTTTTAACACCAGAATTAACCTTCAACACCACTATAACTAATTCTACTAGCTAAACCCAACCACTTGTTCTTACTATGAATGAAAAACTTTATTTTTTATTTCCCCACCCTGTTATCAAAGTCAGTTGTGCTCATTCAGGAATATTTAAAAGATACAAAGAAGCAGAAAGAAAAAAAATACAAGAAGCACCATCACCATTATTTATACTTTGGTATAAATTTCCTCTTGGTCTTTTAAACACACATAAATAATAACGCGTGTGTTCAGTACTAACAAATAACTAACCCAGGATCTTTCTCTTTAAACTTATTATGTCATAAATCCTTTCCATTTTACTAATGTATTGGGAAATCTGCTTCAAAGCTTCTATCAAGAGCATTTGCAATAATTTTTCCACCTATCTTATGATTGGATATTTCAGGGATTTTCCTCCCTCAAGTTTATTATTGTGAAAATGCTGAAATGAATCGATGCCTATTTTTTTAATTGGTTTGGTTTCAAGAGAAGAAATTATTGACTAAAAGAATATGAATATTTTTCAATCTTAAAGTGTGTTTCAAAATTTATTTCAAAAATTTTCCAAATGATTTATTTTCTCTCCAGTAGTGCATTAAAGTGCCTGTTTACACACCCACTCTCTGGCTCTGGATGATCTGAAGCACAGAGGAAAAAACCAACAGCAACTTGCTCTTTTAAAAACAACTTCACATACAACAAGATGCCCATTGTGGATCAAAATGCCCATCCACATATTTCAACAGGAAATCTCCCTCCCAAGCCACAGGTTTATAGTATTTGAATCAGGTGAACTGAAGCAAATCTGAGAAAAAGCCAAAACCAAAAATAATCTAGGTTGAGCTATTTAAATGATCCTAAATTTTACTGATGAAACAATTTTCTCTCTGCATGACTCATCCATCACTTTGCTCCCTAAAAGGTGTGGTTGAGAGACAGAACTGAACTGCAAGCACAAGTTCAGATGGACTACAAGGCTTTCAGACCCTGAACCTGAGGTCACCTGAGGATGTCAGCCAGCCTGCCTGCCAGCCACGCTGTAGGACAGAAGCTCCCATCCAGATCCCTTAGGAACTGTGTCAAATTTGTCAAACATTCTTCACTCTTAACATGTGATGCATGAAACGGGGTGGAAAAGAGATAGAAGTAGTTAGAAGTATTCAGTGCTGGCCTCCAACAGGAGGAGGTAAAACATAGCTTCAGTAAAGGAAATTGACACCATCTCAGTTCAGTTCAGTCACTCAGTCGTGTCTGACTCTTTGCGACCCCATGGACTGCAGCATTCCAGGCTTCCCTGTCCATCACCAACTCCCAGAACTTGCTCAAACTCATGTCCACTGAGTCGGTGATACTATCCAACCATCTCATCCTCTGTTTTCCCCTTCTCCTCCGCCCTTCAATCTTTTCTAGCATTAGGGTCTTTTCCAAGGAGTTGGCTCTTTGCATCATGTGTCCAAAGTATTGGAGCTTCAGCCTCAGCATCAGTCCTTCCAGTGACTATTCAGGACTGATTTCCTTTAGGATGGACTGGTTGGATCTCCTTGCAGTCCAAGGGACTCTCAAGAGTCTTCTCCAACACCACTGTTCAAAAGCATCAACTCTTCGGCACTCAGCTTTTCTTATGGTCCAATTCTCACATCCACACATGACTACTGGAAAAACCATAGCTTTGACTAGATGGACCTTTGTTGGCAAAATAATGTCTGTTTTTTAATATGCTGTCTAGTTTTGTCATAGCTTTTCTTCCAAGGAGCAAATGTCTTTTAATTTTGTGGCTGCAGTCACCATCTGCAATGATTTTGAAGCCCAAGAGAATGAAGTCTCTCACTATTTCCATTGTTTGCCCATCTATCTGCCATGAAGTAATGGGACCAGCTGCCGTGATCTTAGTTTTTTGAATGTTGAGTTTTAAGCCACCTTTTCCACTCCCCTCTTTGACTTTCATCATTTCACTTTTTCACTCTCTTCTTTCACTTTGAATTTTTTAAGTGATACATCATCTCACTTAAAAAAAAAAAAAACGTATTTGGCTGTGCTGGATCTTAGTTGTGACACCCTGGATCTTTAGTTGCAGCACTCAGGATCTTTTATTAATAGTTGCGGCATGCAGGATCTAATTGCCTGACCGGCATTGAATCTGGGCTCCCTGGATTGGGAGCAGGGAGTTTTAACCACTGGACCACCAGGGAAGCCCTGAAACCATTTCTCTTTTTTTTCTCCAACAAATGGGATGTGAGAAGGGATCCAAAATGGAATACAGTGACAAACCCAAATGACAAATGAGAAAGCCGAGAAGTAATGACAACCCAGCAGCAATGAACACACCCCAGACCCAGATTTTGGTTCCTAATTGTCCAGTTAAAGGAACAGGGATTCTTGGAGAAACAGATGACACCTGAGCTGGCTCGGGGAAGGTACAAGATTAGTCAGGAACATTCTGTGGTGCCAGAAAGTAAGACAGTGATCCAAATACGATGGTTCAGTTCAGTTCAGTCGGTCAGTTGTGTCCGACTCTTTGCAGGCCCATGGACTACTGCATGCCAGGTTTCCCTGTTCATCACCAACTCCTGAAGCTTGCTCAAACTCATGTCCATAGAGTCAGTGATGCCATCCAACCATCTCATCCTCTGTCATCCCCTTCAATCTTTCCCAGCATCAGGGTGTTTTCCAATGAGCCAGTTCTTCCCATCAGGTGGCCAAAGTATTGTAGTTTCTGCTTCAGCATCAGTCCTTCCAATGAATATTCCGGACTGATTTCTTTTAGGATTGACTGGTGGAGTCACTGCCAAAGCAGGAGTGAACTTGAAGGATCTCCAGTGAGTAAATCTTGGATAAATTGGACAATAAAAACATTATATGATAGTCATGGATTATAAACCCTAGAATAAATTAAATACCCAAGAGTCCATACTATTACAAAGAACAGAACAAATAAAGAACAGTTCTTACAATGAAATTCCAATTAATACATGTAGAAAGAATGATGAAAACAGAAAGCCCTTATTTGAGTAACACATACTATTAGTTGTTGTAGTCAAAAAGCATTCAATGGAAAGCAAATTTGGTGAGTGAAAAGTGTGATGAGAAATGGGTGTTTACATAGTCTCAGTGTAACTCCCCACCAGATACTTATTTCAAAGAGAAATATGCTAACAACAGTAAGAAATCCCACAAAGACCACTTTAACCAAATCAAGATGACCATTAGTAGTAATGAGACATATGGACCTCGTGTTCGACTGCTATAATGCACTGAGAAAGGCATAGCATTTCTTATGTGGCATCCTGGAGAAAAAATACATAACATCAGTCTCATCATGAGAAAATATCCGGCTAATTCAAATAGAGAAACAGTCTAAAAACCAATGGATGCCTGAAGTTCTTCACTCACACTGAGCTCATAAAAGACAGACTGAGGAAGCGTTGCTGTTTGGCGGCCAAGTGGTGTCTGACTCTGTGACCCCGTGGACTGTAGCCCCCCAGGCTCCTCTGTCCACGGGATTTCCCAGGCAAGAATACTGGGGTGGGCTGCCATTTCCCTCTCCAGGGAACCTTCCTGATCCAGGGATCAAACCCACATCTCCTGCATTGGCAGATGGATTCTTTATTACTGAGCCACCTGAGAAGCTCAGTTAATAGTGTTATGTCAACGTTAATTTCCTGGTGTTGATAGCTGTGCTATAGCTTATGTCAGAATATTTGAAGAAGCTGAAAGCACAGAGTATACTAGAATTTCTGTACTATTTTTGCAATTGTAAGTCTGAAATTCTTTCAAAAAAAGCAAAAAAGGCATACTTTTATTGGGTTTCAAATCTTTTCATTGGGAATTTCACTTATAAATCACTTATTGAAATTTTAACAATACTTAAACCTTCATTAGGTCATGTAACTTGATCTCTTTAACAACACAGAGCTTATGGAAATAAAATGAGCTAGGGAAGGAACTGTTTTATTTTTTTAATTAAAATATAGTTGATATACAATATTGTGTTAATTTCAAGTGTACAGCAAAGTGATTCAGTTATAGATATACTCTCTTTCAGATTCAGGAACTGTATTTTAGTGTTGAGCTGTAGAGCCAATAGCTAATAGGCATCAAGAAAAACTCAACATGTTGACTATTAAGAGGTTAAGTTGAACTAATTACAGAAATCCTTGATATGCTGTGTTGTGCTAAGTCACTTCAGTCGAGTCCAACTCTTTGCGACCCCATGGACTGTAGCCTACCAGGCTCCCCTGTCCATGGGGTTCTCCTGGCAGGAATACTGGAGTGGGTTGCCATGCCCTCCTCGAGTGGATCTTCCCGACTCAGGGATTGAACCTGGATCTCTTAATTCTCCTGCATTGGCAGGCAGACTCTTTACTACTAGTGCCACCTGGGAAGCCCCCTTGACATGCTACCTTGATTTAAAAAGAACTCCAACTAGCATTTATAGGAACACATTAGCAGCGACTAATCCAGAATCTCCCCAAAGCATATATTTAGTCGAGGCATTTTCAGAGACATACCTTGGATTTCCTGAAGCTGAATTAAGCAGTAGGTCAATTAGCTCTTCCAATTGAAGGCCAACTTCACTTTCATGGATAATTAAGCCAGAGCTAGCAGATCACTTAAGTAAGATGTAAATTGTTGATTATTTCAGAATGAGCTATTTAAGGGAACCCTCCAGTTGGCTATGGGTTTTATCAGAAACTGAAAGAATAGTTAAAAGTCAGAATTTTAATCACATTTAATCCCTAAGTCTCTGAATTTAAATCCTGCGTGCATTTCAAACTACAGATGATTTCCATCACAAAACTTCCACTAAATCTTCTCATTGAGGTAACATTCTAACCTTTTGTAATTTTTATATCCTTTAGCAAATCCCCACAAAGATGATCTAACAGAATAACAGGGAAAATTCTCCATGATTACTGGGAACTAGGAAAAGGTAACCATCCAAATTCCTAAATTCCTGATGCTCTGAAATAAGAAATGGTGAGTGAACTCCAGGAGACAGTGGAGGACAGAGAAGGATGCTGTGCTACAGTCCATGGGGTTACAAAGAGTCGGACACAACTTTGGACACAAATTAGCAACTGAACAACAACAACCAGAAAAAAATAATGTGAGGGAAAGGTGAACCATCCCACCATTCACATCTTCCAGAGGGGGCTGGGGGTCATGGTGGCTGCGTGCATAGGGACTGAAATTCAGCCCTGCTGAAGCCTGACCTGGGGCACCCTCAGCCTATAATACCTGCCTAGAGAGAGGTGGGGGGGTGGGGGCAGCTCCCTCACAGAGCAGAAAATTCTGCTGCATCAGGTCCTGCTGACCTTTGTCAGCTGGCAGTGGGAGTTAAAGACTCAGAGCCCCCAGGCAGCTGATGGCCCGCTGGGAGGGAGAGTGTCCCCAACCGAAGACTTCCCAGGTTTGTGCCCCCTTCCACTACCTGCAGTTTCTACCTTTCACACTAAATTACATTAAATCTACCAAAAAGAGAGACCAAGAATTCTGAAAATTTCCATTTTTTAAGAATCTGGAATAGGTTTCTCTCTGTCAGGATGAAATAAATAAAAAAGCATTGAAAACTCACCAGTTTCTGCAGAGGAAAAGATGAAACCAGTTGGCCTACTCAGGGAAACTGAGTCTCCATGAAAGAGAGGCGTTTTAAGAAACAAGAAAGGTTAAAAAAACAGAAAAGAAACCAGAGCTAAGAAATTTGAAATATATATTGTAAATGAAATATGAGGAAGTTTTTTTTCTTCATGATCAGTTTACTGGTGCAACTGGAGAAAAAGAGCATTCTCAAAGTATTACACACCCAGCTAAACTACCAATAAAGAATAAAGGCAAAATAAAGACTTGGTAACGTTCAAGAAATCAGAATATTATCTTTCATATGCCCCAAAATGTGCTTTGGAATTTGTTGTTGTTGTTCAACTGCTAAGTCATGTCTGACTCTCTGTGACCCCATGGACAAGCAGAACATCAAGCTTCCCTGTCCTTCACTATCTTCTGGAGTTTGCTCAAATTCACGTCCACTGAGTTAGTGATGCCATCCAACCATCTCATCCTCTGTTGTCCCTTTCTCCTGCCATCAATCTTTCCCAGCATCAGGGTCCTTTCCAATGAGTTGGCTCTTCACATCATGTGGTCAAAGTATTGGAGTTTCAGCTTCAGCATCAGTCCTTCCAATGAGTATTCAGGGCTTATTTCCTTTAGGATTGACTAGTTTGACCTCCTTGCTATCCAAGAGCCGCTCAAAGAGTTCTCCAGCACCACAGTTCAAAAGCATCAATTCTTCAGCACTTAGCCTTTTTGATGGTCCAACTGTCACATCCAGTGTACATTCCATAGTACATGGCTACAGGAAAAACCATAACTTTGACTATATGGACCTTTGTTGAGAAAGTGTTTTGGAATAAAATCCAGCAAAATCAAAGAGGGATCCAAGGGGAAAAAAATTCAAGAATCAATGGGAATAAACCAGAAGTACAATGAAAAGAAACTCCAGATACTAACATAAAGACAAATGACATATGGAGGGTGAAAATGCAACCCACACCATCTACGGAGCTATATATGCATTATATATATCTAAAAAAGGCTCATCCTTGGAACATATGTGAGCTCTTAAAGTCAATAGTAAATAAGAAAACCAATCCAACAGTAAGATGGGCAAAAAATTTGGCAAAAAATGATATCCAGTAATCAATAAATATATGAAAAGATGCTCAACTTCATTGGTTATTTGCCCAAATCAAAAACACTGTGAAGTTTCTTTACACTGTGAAGAATAAATCAAATATTTTTTAAAACACACAATACCAAGTGCTGATGAGGGTGTAAAAGAACTATAACTTCCATACCCAGCTCATGGGATTGTAAATTGGTGAAACCACTTTGAAAAGCTCCATGAGTTAAACAGAAACCCTTCTATCAAGAATTTGGAATTCCAGATCTTGGCTCTCCTTGCCGTTTACCAGGAGTGTGTGCATTGGGAACTTTTCCACAAGAAGCCTGGTGTAGGGACACCAGCAAGAAGCAGATGGCACACTCAGGCTGGGGAGTGTGAGAGAGCTTAATAAACAGATGATGAACAAGCAGGACCCTGACTCCCAGGTTACCACCTGTGGGCTAAACCTTTAGCTGAAATGCGGTTCCCCTCCTCCAGCAATATGTCTCATCACCCCAGGGAATCCGTGCTGCCCATTGAAACCTCAACTTCAGACTCCACTGCATTACAAATCCCGCGTTCACTAGGGGGCGCTGTAATGGTTCCACTTGGAATTGAGGCTACCATCATTTTGGGCTCCCCATGCCAGTGGCCAGCAGGCAAAGAAAGGAATTACTCTAGGAACTGACACTTTGAGCCATAGCGTTCTTTGTGGTGGGGCTGCCCTGTGCATTGTGGTCAGCATTCCTGACCTCTGTGACCACCACCACCAAAGGTGACAACCCAAAATATCTCCAGACATTGCCTAATGAATCTTGGGGGCCAAAATTGCTTCTGGTTGAGAATCACTGATCTAGGTTATCATCCTCAGCTGTGGGGACGTCCAGGTTTTGGACAATTAGTTGTGACAGTCACACAGTTTCATCGGATTTGTTTTATGATCTGCTCCTCTGCTGAGAAGCTAATACAGGCAAGGTTAGGATTCCAGGTCAAAGGTCTCAAAATGGCTTTCATGTCCAAGGCTACTTTCTCAGACAACTACAGGCCCTTCCCAGCTCGAAAGGTGGTTTTTCCTGTAAGATATATAAAAGACAAGGTTTATGCTTTCTAATACCTTTTAAAAATATTTGAGACCACTTGGTATCGAGGAAAGAGAACAGGCTAGAATCAGAGAGTGGGTAGAACCTGGGCTGCATCATTGCCACCGTGTAGGGTTGAGCTTCTGGGGTTGGGGGACAATTTCCTCAGACTGTAGAACAGTACCTGACCCCCTGAGCTTCTCGGCAAGAGTGAATGGCCTCACACTTGTAAAGCATCAGAGAAGCCTCACCTGATGCGTCTCTCCTAGTTGAGGTTGGGCTTCTATTAATAGTTACTGCTTTTCTCGTTTTAATATGCCATTTCTCCCTCTTATCATCGTGGGTGAGAAACATCTCAGGGGTGTCTAGCTGCCGCATCAAGTCTTGCTCATGCTTTTGAACCAGGAAGAACTGACAGCTCCACACACCTGAAACAGAGCATTAGGCCTTCATCAACTTCTCCTGAGTCGACGTGGAATGACCCCCAAGGACACGAGTGGGTGTGGTGCGCTGAAAAAGCAGGCTTTGCGAAGCCTCAGGATCCACGCAGCCCAGGTTGGCCAATGGGCAGGGGCTGACTGACTGTCATCTTGGCCCCACCTTTGTAGAGCTGACCTAAGTCAGGAGCCAGCTGAAGAGCCTTGTTTCAGGGCCTGTTCCTGAGAAAGCTGTTTGGGAAAGGCAAAGGGCGGTCAGGGAGCTAGAATGTACGTGTGCAGGTAACACACACACAGATACACACATGAACACAGTCTCACACACACGCAAATTTCTCATACACACTATGCGCTTACACATAGGTGTATACACAAGCTCACACACACACACGCTTCCTCATGCTCACACAAGGCTAACACACATTCACACACTCCTACACACACCCTCTCACACTCTCCCTGACCCACACAGACTTTCTCTTATGCTGCTGGGCCGCACGCCGAAGGCCTACAGGCCTGTCACTGCCCAGTCGCCAGACTGAAGAAAGAGCCCACAGACGGGTGACAAAGGACCTCGAGTGTCTGTTGGACCAGGGTCCTTACACGTCTGGAGCTGAGTCCCTGGAGCGACTCCCCGGCATGGACAGCACTCGACAGGCAGGACCTGGCAGCAATCTTCACCCCTCGTGGTGTGGGGAGGAGGCTGACTTGCATAGATGGAATTGATGTCAGGTGGGCTCCTTGGTTGCCAGGGAAACCAGCAGCTGGGTCACATCCCTCAGGTTAAGCATCATGGCAGGGGGGCAGAGAGCAGTGTCCCCTTTAATGAACTAGCTGGTGGAGCCATCTGGCCTAAGGGTTAGAATTAGCTGGGGTGGGGGCAGGCTTGTTCCTGCACGCAGGAGCAGGTGGAGCAGGGGCTAGGTGAGAAGGGGCTCCAGAGAGCCAGAGAAGAGCCAGCCCTAGTGGCCTGACGGCGCACGCGCTCACACACTCCCATGCAGCCCTCACCCCATCAACACTCAGCTCCCGCTTCCGCTGTGACTCAGGGTTCCCATGATGGGCTTGGCACTGGGCTCGCTCCGTCCTCCAGCCGCCTCATCCCGTGATGAGTCACAAGGCTCGTGTTTGTGTCGCTGCTTGGAGGAGCTGGGCTTCGTCCAGGTGTTCTCTTGGACAGCGGGGGATGTGCGGGGGAGGAGGGTGGGAGGGAAGCAGGGTCACTCTGGACCAGGGATGGAGAGAGGAGTTGTGAGCACAGGAGATGCCCCCTGGCGCCCAGCCTGGGGGCCTCCAGGGGCCCCGCCCACCGCGGGAGCAGAGACCAGGGGCTGGGGGCCGGCTGCACCCCACCCGAGGAGGAAGCAGCCTGCCTCCCGCAGGAGCCGGTTTAGGTGCTGTGGGGAAATCTGAGGTGGAAGGCCGTCTGCCCACACCCACCCCTCACCGGCTCCGCTGAGTGAGCTCAAAGTCAGAGCAGCTTTACAGATGTTTTGCTTTGAGCCGACGTGGCACTGAGAAAAATCCCAGCGAACAGGACGTTTTAGTAAATAAATATGCTCTCCTGAGATTCACGCGGGCCTTTATCTGAGAGCTGTTGATAAGGGTCAGGAGGAGCCGAGGAACAATGCCGTCTCTGTTTCTTCAGGGTAGTGGTTAATATTTTTTTAAGGCAAAAGGCAAAGAAGAATATTTTAGCTGCCAGAAATGCATGAACTTAGGAAACTCGTCTAAACTGCTTCTCTAAAGAGCTTAGACCCCGTGACTCACAGAGGGCCAAACACAACTGAGACGCCCTTCCCAGCAGACCATCTGTCCACATGTGGAGGCCTTCTGAGTGAGCGATAATGAGCAGGGGGCCTTCCCACCAGGTTCAAGGTTCAGGGGAAGGAGCCCACGTAGAGGCCTCCTCGAGGGGTGTGGGACCCAGCTCCACAGCCTCGCTTTTCCTTCAGGAACTACAGGAAATGAAACTCAGATCGCTCAGAACATGGGTGGGCTCAGGCCGGCGGCATGGTGACCCCCCCAGAGGCGGGGCTCCAGGCACTGAACTGGGACGGCTCAGAGTGGCCCTTGGGTGGTGCTGGGGAGGGTGGCCCGGTGGCTTGAAGTTGGGGTCTTCGTGGGACCCTGGGCTTAGATTTCATTCAGGGAGCGCGTGAAGACCAGACTCAGGCATGACTCAAGAATGGGTGGGGTGCGGGGAACCCAGGGGTCCTGGCCCAACCTCAGGTCTCCCCCAATACAGAGGATTGGCAGGGGGCAGGGGGCTAGGCTGAGTCGATCCTCCTGGCCAGGGGCTGGCCTGGGGCCAGGCGCTCCACACCTGTGTCCGCTTCAGATGCAGAGAGCAGTCCTGTGCCCTGTCTGCATGGCTGCATGCAGCTGCATGACCTGCAGAAAGCCTGCAGCCCACATGCAGACCCCGGTTCAAAGCCGAGGTCAGCACAGAGCCCCCTGAGCAGTCCTTACAGTGAGCCTGAGGTGGGGGACTCCGCTGAACCCAGGAGGGAAGCCAGGTGGGCTGTCTGGGTGGCACCTTTGGGCCGGGCCTCCCCTGGTGCTGCCCCACGCCCTGTCCAGGGAGGGCGCCCATGTGGGGGCTGCTTTGGTGGGACACACAGGAAAGGGTGCATGGGAAGAAAAGGAAGGAGACAGATGAAGTGAGTTTTGGTGAATCGTGTCTGCTATCCTTCAACTTTTAGTGGATGATCTTAAGCTTGTGTGTATATACATAGTAACATTGGGGCTCCCCGTGTGGCACAGTGGTAAAAAACCCGCCTGCTAATGCAGGAGATACCGGAGACAAGGGTTTGATCCCTGGGTCAGGAGGATGTCCTTGAGGAGGGCATGGCAACCCAGTCCAGTATCCTTGCCTGGAGAATCCCCACAGACAGAGAACCTGGTGGGCTACAGCCCACAGGGCCACAGAGTCAGACACAACTAGAGTGACTAAGCATGTACGCATATAGTCATATATTTGAGTTTAAACGCATTTTAAATTCGGACGATGCCAGAGTGGTTCAAGGGTTACACTTCAGACTTTAAAGGAATAAAATCCTCTTCCTGGTACAGAAATTTATTCAATTAGACAAAAATGCTGGTTCTTTTTCTTAAAATGTTGAGGAGACACATTTTTGAACTGGGGCCTTTTAAAAAATTCACACTTTTTGAAGTGCTGCGAATTCCTTTTTAGGGATTGACATTAAGGATATTTAGTCTGTTAAAATTCACAAACCTATTATGATGTTAGAAAACAGACTAAGCACTTAGTGACCCTCCTAATTCTTGTCTAGACCAAACTAGACACAGAAAATGGCCACAAAATAACTGAGTCTAAACCGATGCTTTTTAACAATGGAAAAACCTTCGACTCTTTGTGTTTTTAATTACAGGATGGGTTCATAAATGCCAAAGTTTCCAAGTGTATTTTGAAGTTAAGTGGATGATTAATTTCTCCAAGAAAGCTCCTACTCCCCTGGCAGCAAAGAGGCTGAGAGCTGAGGACCTTGGTCATGACCAGAGCTGATGTCTGGGAATGGTTTTTGTTCTGTCGTTGGGGTCTGGTTTCTCTTATAAACGAAGAATTAGTGGGTCACAAAGAGAAAGGGGGAGAGAACACTGTACCAGGGGCCAGGTTGTGGTGACTTGGATGGACAAAATTAAGGTTGGTAGTAGCCAAGCTCCATAAAAAAGTGGACAAGAGGCACGGGGTGTGTGACTCCCTCAAAATTGCGTGCAGCACGCCAGCTCTATTTTGCATGTGTTCTCAGTTGCTGAGTCACGTCCGACTCTTTTGCGACTCCGTGGCCTGTAGCCCACTAGGCTGCTCTATCCACGGGGATTCTCCAGGCAAGAACACTGGAGTGGGTTGCCATTTCCTCCTCCAGGGGATCTTCCTGATCCAGGGATCAAACCCATGTCTCCTGCATTAGCAGGCGGATTCTTTACCACTGCATGACCTGGGAAGTCCCTATTTTGCAAATGTCCCCCAAACAGACATGAACACCCAGCATTATAACACTCTGACTTAGATGGAAAAACAGAGTTCTCACTCCAAGCAGGCGCCCCTTTCTCTCCTGTGCTATGAGAGGGGAAAGTTGTTTCTGGCTCATACAAGGGTGCGCAGACTGAGCAAGGCCCCCGGTGTGATGGGCACACAGCCCCAGGAGGACGGAGTGTCTGTCTGTCCCTTAACCACATGGTGACTCTCCACTTTCACCAATGTCACCTCTTGGGCTTCCCTGGTGGCTCAGTGGTAAAGAAGCTGCTTACACTGCAGGAGATGCAGGTTTAATCTCTGGGCTGGGAAGATCCCCTGGAGAAGGAAAAGAACAACCCACTCTAGTCTCTTGCCTGGGAAATCCCATGGACAGAGGAGACTGGTGGGCTACAGTCCATGGGATTGCAGAATCAGACCTGACTTAGCGACTGAGCACGACCTCTTGACTATGCACTGCCCTGTTCAAGACACTTTTCAAGCCCTTACCCTAAAGTCCCTTGGGATAGCCTATCTCCTTATCGGACTCTTACCCTAAAACGTGACTCCTGAAGGACAAGCATTTCCTGGCTTGTGGCTTGTCAGTGACAGGTATCTCCAGGCAACTAACAACTGTGTAGCTTTTGTCCTTGTAAGCCCCCGACTCTTTTTCTTCCCTGGAACACTCTTTGGGAATTACCCAAATCTGTGTTTCCCAAACTGCAATTCTGAAGACCGCAATCGCAATCAAGCTTTCTGTTCTCTCACTATATAAACCAGGATGCAGAATGCTGATCACCAGGGTTGACATGGTTATATTGGATGGCAGAGACACCTTAGGTCTCCACGCCCCAAAGCCCTGTTTTCACAGAGCCAGCCACCCACCCTGCAGGGCTAGGCAGTCCCTCCATGGCTGGTTGATGGCAGGTTTCCATTTAGTCTGTCTGAACTGGGGTTCCCAGGCGATGCCTGACTTGTGGTCCAGGGAACACGCTTTGAGACCCAGGGCTTTAGGGACCCGCCCTCGTCATGAATATGATTTTCCACAACTGAGAATTTGATGAAACCTGGAGTTAACTTTCTGACGAGAGCAGGGTGCTCTTACGCCTGTGCTGCAGTCAAGGGCAGGGCACACCCTTGAACGTGCAGGGCCGAGGCCACCTGCCTGGGTGGTGCTGAGACCTGACCAGGACTGGAGCTGCAGCCACTGCCTCTGCGCTTCCTCCTGGGGGTGGGAGGGGGCATGCCCTCCGTTGGCCCCAAGCTGGACCTCCCTGTGCTGCCCTGCAGGTGACCTCTCTTAGCAAACATCCAGGATAATTCGGTTAGGTTTTGTCTATTTTATTAAAATTAAATTATTTATTTTTATTTTAAAGTTATTTTATTTTTAATCAAAACTTATATATTTAAGTATTATTGTTATTTTTTTATTATTTAATTTTTAAATTTAGTGTACATTTGGATTTGGTATTCTGAACTGATGAATTACAAGTATGTGACAACCACTCCCCCCGACCCCAAGAATTATGCCTTGGTTAGGTCTTTTAATTTTTTCCCCTAATTACTAGGAATTTGGTTCCAAATTCACCACAAATTTTCCATCTTGCCAAGTCTTGGTAAACTCGCCCATTCCACTCTTATGATAAAAGGACTGACATCTCAAGAGCCGATCAAAAAACTTAAAAACTAAGAAAACGCAACTCCTGTTTGTCAAAAATATCTAGTAATGGCATTGTCTCCTTTAGGAAAGATTTCTTTCTCTACTGAGACTGTGTTTTCAGACTATGTTACATCATTGATCATTTAAATCAACAGAACCTCTAACCTGGTTTTAGCTTGTCTTTACATATAGTGAGTGACCTGGTATCCAAAGCCTGGAACCAGAGGAATGACCCCGCCCGCCAAGTGAATTACAACAGCGGTTTTAAAACAGAAAACGGACAGACAGTGCGGGGTAAGAGTCAAGCAGATGTCCAACTCTGGCTAAACTGTGGGCTTCAGATGGTTCAGTGTGGACCCTGCGTGTTTGCTTTCCCTGGTTGGAGCCCACAGCTGCCCTGAGAGGGGCATGGCTGGATGTGAAGAAACGCTCCCCCTGCACAGGATCCCATTGACAGCAGCAGCTCTGGGCACACAAGACATCAGACGGTATTAAAATAGGCACTGAGCAGAGATGGCATGGACCCCAGAAGACACAGCTGGAGACAAAAGCCTCCTAACCTTTTGAGATGGGTCCTCATTAAAGTGTTTCAGGCAAGACGAAAGCCCCTGAGGACACACCCCATATTTCCACCCATGTTCTTTGTGTTTTATGGGAATGTGGGCTCAGAAACCCATGGAGCAGTTTGCTGGAAATTTAGATTTTACCAGAAGGCATCCAGTAGGCTTCAGGCTGCCAGCTGGATATGCAACTTCTTGGCCTTTTCTTCTGTGACATCACTCATCACCCAGCCTCACAAACAACCTACTCCTGTTTTTAAGCTGCTATTTAACTGACGTGGGACGCCTGTGAATCGGTTTTTGTCACCCTAGGGGGTATTATGCGTGGGGCATCTGGCTGGCTGTCCTGCATTGGCTCCTCCCAGAGTGTAGGCACAGGCATACAATGAGGAAGACGTTATTAAGTCAAAACTGATTTTTGGCAATTCCTCCCATCATGTGACTCACCAACAGAAAATGGCTCGGTTCCTCTTTTATTCAGAATGAAACCTTTGCCTGCAGCTCCACCCAGGAGTGATCCCGTGACTCACATCCAGGGTGCACACGCTGTGGCCAGGTGGGTGCACACGCGGGATTGGTGAGGTTCGCTCATTTCTTGAAGAAATGTCCGAAGAACTGGTTTCCCACTGTCTCAACTGACCCAGGAGAACGTCACTGATCACTTAAATCAACAGAATGTCCACCCTGGTTTTCGCTTGTCTTGACATATTTAAACAGAATGATACTGACTTTTCCACTGTGTCCTGCAAACTTCCTTTCCTTGGAGAAGCAACAAAATCAAGGGTGTTTATTACTTTGCTGAACCTTAAAAAAGTGATCGGATTACCCAAGGTTATCAACTTCATGAACAAAGCAAGCCTCCATTGTCCTCAAATTGCCGTGTTATCGTGGTTCTCATGAGGGGACACATAGGCACAGCATTTGCTGAAAAGGAGGTACAGTTGATCCTTGAACAACTTGGAGGTTAGAGGTGTCAGCCCCTGCGCAGCTGAAAATCCATGGACAACTTTGATTTTCCCGAGTTAATTACTCCTAGCCTACAGTTGCCCGGAAGTCTCATTAATTTGTGGCTGCAGTGGGTCTCTGTGGCTGCTTGAGCTTTCTCTAGTTGCGGTGAACAGGGGCTACTCGAGTTGCCATGAGCGAGCTTCTCATTGCAGTGGCTTCCCTGTTGCAGAGCCTGGGCTCCAGGACTCGTGGGCTCAGTTGCGGCACACGGGCTTAGTTGCCCTGCAGCCTGTGGATTCTTTCTGGACTGGGGATCAAACCTGTGTCCCCTGCACTGGCAGGCGGATTCTGATCCACTGTGCCATCAGGGAAGTCCTGGAAGCCTTATGCATAACATAAATAGTTAATATGTATTTTGTATGTTTATATTACATATGTATTTCCAGTAGAAGAAAATGTTATTAAGAAAATCATAAAGAAGACAAAATGTATTTACAATATGGTATTGTGTTTATCCATACCATATGTTTATGTCATCTGTTTACAAGATGCACTGCATGTCTGCCAGTATCTACATCAATATTGCCTAATATGACACAAAACACTGTAGATGTTACACTACACTGTAGATGTTACTAACACTAGACATCAAAAGTGAACGAATCATTATAAAATTTTTATAGCAGAGTATTACAGTCATACTCATAATACAGCATTGGAAGTATTACATTAAAAAAAAAAAAAACACTTACCTGTGATGACAGACCAACACTCAGTTTCTCTAATTAGGAGAGAGAGACACACTGTACACAGATGTCATTCTTTGAAAGCAATGTCATAAAATAGTGAGAAAAGTAAGCTATTATTACTTTTATACTAAACATCACTTACCTTATTCTTATATAAGGACAAACTCTCTCTCTCTCTATATATATATATTTATGCACTCATAATTATCTTATTTTTATCAGTATTCCTAGGCTATGTGATTCACCTGCAATAAAAATTTTTCCAATCTGTTTACTGAAAAATGTGCCCATAAGTAGACTTGTGCAGTTCAAACGTGTGCTGTTCAAGGGTTGACTGTATTTACTCCAACTTATGAACTGCCAGGAGTCAACAGATGGCTTTGTTTCTCTGCCTTTCAATGCAGAGTTGACTGCATGTTGTGTTTACAAGATCCCCCAAACTCACTGAGAGCTAAGAGACTCTGGGAAAACTGACTGTCTTTCCCAGAAGGCAGATCAGGCCTGCCATGATTTGGGCAGTTGGATGCTAGTGGGTGGGATTCTGTTCTTTCTTTTGCTACAAAAAGTGGAAATGAGGTAAGAGGGAGACCAGGAAACTGTCCCTGACATAACCAGTGTGTGAATATTCCCTCCAAACATCCTGAAAAAGCAGCTCCTTTAACTTGGTACCAAGGATAGCTGATGGACGGGACTCTCAGGGTCTCTGAGACAGTGCAGACCACTGCTGTGCAGTATGCACTGGGCACAGTGCTGGTGAACACCCAGAAGGTTCAGAGGGAGCTGGGCTGGGAGTATAAAATCCACACAGGATTTCAGAGACTTGGTATGGAAAAAAGAATGTAAAATAATATCTCATTAATATTTTTGATACCGATGACACGGTCGAACCGCTAACATTTTGGATTGGGCTGAATAAAATGCTACAATTAATTTCATGTTTTCCTTTGTCACCTTTTTACAGTGGCTACTAGAAAATTTAATATGACATATGGATGCAACTTCTATTTCTATTGCATAGAGCTGGTCTAGACAGTTTGAAAGTTCTTCTTTGCTCAGTCGTATCTGACTCTTGGGACCCCACAGACTGCAGCCCGCCAGACCTCTCCGTCCATAGGATTTCCCAGGCAAGAATATTGGAGAGGGTTGCCATTTCCTTCTCTAGGGATCTTCCTGACCTAAGGATTGAACCTGTGTCTCCTGCACTGGTAGTAGGTTCTTTACCACTGAGCCATCAGGGAAGCCCCTGAGTCAAAACTAACCTTCTCTAACCATCTTCAATTTTGCTTTTGGAAGTACACAAAAATTTTCCATGTGGAAGTCTGGTATCTGAAGACAATCATCACCTGACCCCATCTTCTCTTCTCATGTCTTACAGACCTTCTTCCAAAATATTCCTTCTACAACAAGTATTAAGGATTATTTATCCATTTGGAAAATGACTGCTGCTATCTTGCTGGGCAGTTTCTTTACTACGCTGAGGCAACTCTAACTGGGCTTTCCCAGGGAATGTATCTGACCTCACAGCACTGTGAAGCACCCAGGTCCTTATCAGTTGTGGATTGTTGGGCTCAGTCACTCAATCGTGTCTGACGCTTTGCGACCCTGTGGACTATAGTCACCAGGATCCTCTGTCCATGGGATTTACCAAGCAAGAATACTAGTTCAGTTCAGTTGCTCAGTTGTGTCTGACTCTTTGCGACCCCATAGACTGATGGACCAGGCCTCCCTGTCCATCACCAACTCCCAGAGCTTGCTCAAACTCAAGTCCATGGAGTTGGTGATGCCATCCAACCGTCTCATCCTCTATCATCCCCTTCTCTTCCTGCCTTCAATCTTTCCCAGCATCAGGGTCTTTTCTAAGGAGTCAGTTCTTCCCATCAGGTGGCCAAAGTATTGGAGCTTCAGTTTCAGCTTCAGCATCAGTCCGTCCAATGAATATTCAGGACTGATTTCCTTTAGGATTGACTGGTTGGATCTCCTTGCAGTCCAAGGGACTCTCAAGAGTCTTCTCCAACACCACAGTTCAAAAGCATCAATACTAGAGTGGGCTGCCATTTCGAATCCAGGGAATATTCCTGACTCAGGGATTAGAACCTGCTTCTCTTCTATCTCCTGTATTGGCAGGCAGATTCTTTACCACTCTGCTATCTGGGAAGCCCCAATACTACACTTGATTTTAGCCAAAAAGCCAAGAAGGGGTTGTTAGTGACTCGATAGTCAGAGCTTAATCTGTAGAAACCAGAGAATGAAGGATGTTCTTACAACCTTAGGTGAAAAGCATAAACTCTGTCAATAGATCTCTTGGCATTATGGGGAGGGTATGCAATGACCCAACGATGCTGTTCTCACGCCCCTGTCTTCTTGCTGTTGAGGGCACAGCTTCCTGATGGTTATGGTTTGGTTCAGCAAATGCTCCACATTTTGGACGGAAGCTCTCCTGAAGCTGGGATCTGCTGAACCTTGAATGGGACATCAACATTCCGTTAGGCTGGGTGTTTTTAGGTTAAGGATTTAGGATCAATGGAACAGCTTAAAATCAATGGATCATGTGGGATGCTGTTCAGATGTTCTTGGGAGGTGATGAAGATGATGATGCCATCAGTGTGGAAGGCAAACCACACCTGGACTAGATGCCATTTCCAATAAGGATGACACAGGGTGGAAAGGACCAAGATAATCAACTTGCCACCAATGGGTTATTTGCTTTCTCAGGAATGGTGCTCTGTGGAGGGCTCAACATCACTTTCTACCGATACTCGGTCAGCCTTGGTGATACAGAACTTCTGAGAATTCAACGTTCACTACAAAAGTAGCTCTGATTATTTATTACTGACAAGCACATATATAAGTAAACTATGTTTTGTTGTCCAGCTGCTAAGTTGTGTCCGACTCTTTGCGATCTCATGGACTGCAGCACGCCAAGGTCCTCTGTCTTCCACTATCTCCCAGATTTTGCTCAAATTCATGTCCACTGAGTTGGTGATGCCACCCAACCATCTAATTCTCTGTTGTCCTTTCTCCTCCTGCCCTCAATCTTTCCCAGCTTCAGGGTCTTTTCAGGTGAGTCAGCTCTTTGCATCAGGTGGTCAAAGTATTGGAGTTTCAGCTTCAGCATCAGACCTTCCAATGAATAGTCAGGGTTTATTTCCTTTAAGATTGACTGGTTTGATCTTCTTGCTGTCCAAAGGACTCTCAAGAGTCTTCTCTAGCACCATAATTAAAAAGCATCAATTCTTTGGAGCTCAGCCTTCTCTGTGGTCCAACTTTCACATCCATACATGACTACTGGAAAAGCCATAGTTTTGACTATTCGGACCTTTGGTGGTAAACTGGTCTCTGCTTTTTAATACACTGTCTAGGCTTGTCATAGCTTTTCATCCAAGGAGCAAACATCTTTTAATTTCATGGCTGCAGTCACCGTCCACCACGTACATATATATATGTGTATACGTACACCATGTTTATAATTATTTCATTTTCTAAGTTAGTTTATTTTTTGAAAACAAGGGTGCTCTCTTCTGTAACTATAGTAGGATCAACAAAATTAGGAAAATTAATGTTGAAACAAAATTATCTGAGATTTGGGACTTTATATAAAGGGCCAGACAATAAATACTTTAGCCTTCTCAGGACACAATTGTCTGTCACAGCTACTCATTTTGCTGTTGTGTGAAAGCAGTCACAGGCTGTACACACATGAATGGGCGTGTCTGTGTGCCCATAAAGCTTTATTTACAACGGTCAGTGGCCTGGTCTTGGCTGCAGGCTGCAGTTTGCAACTCCTGATGTAGTCTGTCGCCTCCTCAGATTTCATCAACTCTCCAGTAATGTGCTTTGTGATGCACTTTTATTTATTACTGTGCTGCATTTAGCTGTTGTGCCCCTTTAGTTTCTTTGGGGCAGTTTTTCAAATGTTCTTTGTCTTGTATCAGAAAGACACACGAAGGTGGAAGTCCCTGGTTCCTTTCAGTGGAGGTGCTTCAGGAGGCGCTGACCTGAGGATGGGTGTCACTGCTCTACCGTGGACAGAGCCTAGTGTCTCTCAGTGGATGGAACTGGGAGATATACTTACGTCCCTCTCTATGCACGCATCCACCCAACCATCTATCCATCCATCCATCCATCCATCTACCCCTCCAACCATCTTACAAGCTAGGAGCTTATTTTGCAATATCTCTAGTTCAGTCCAGCACCTCAGGATTCAGTCTAATGCTTCTTCTTTTCTAGAACTGTAACTCCTCTAACAGTGAAAAATGTGGATCCCATTATCTACAATACATTTATTTGTCCAGTCCTAGAATACACAGAGTAGTTTTAGACGATTAGACTTCACTTTTGCAAAACAGAAACCCACTAACTGGAGTTCAATGTGTGTTTAAAGCCCTTTTTATCATTAACCTCTGGACGCATCATCTAAACAGTACGCTCAAAATTTACTTCCGTTACATCCCTTACCTTCAGCAAAGTTATTTATTTGAAATGCACGAGTGGGTCACTCCTCCTCTACACATCCCCCCTCATTATCATTTATTTCTTCTTTGAACATGTGAAATGTTAAAATAATTCCAGGAGTCAGAACTGTGTAATAGAGAGCTGACTCTGATTGCCCGTTTTTTTCAGTCCTCTCCCCCTCAGTCTTTCCCACACCCTGAAAGCAAATAATTCCATTATTTTCCTTGTTTCCTTTCCGTGTACTTCCCACTGATGAACAAATACATGTGTATTTTATTTCGTCTCTTACACCAAATACTGCAGACTCGAGACAATTTTATGCACTTTGCTTCTTTCTTTAACGACATATCCTAAAAATTGCTCCACCTCAGTGACTTTGATTATACTTTATTACAGGTAGGTAGTACTCCCTCAAACGGATATGCCATCATCTATGCATGTGTATGCAATCAGGGTGTTTTCAAACACTTTACAATCAGAAACAGTGTTGCAATGAATAACCCAGTGTGCGAGTGTATTTATATTGTGGGAGTTGAATCCTCAGGGTGAATTCCTAAAAATTAGTTGCGGGAACAAAAAGCACATAAATGCATATGCAATCCTTAGCTATTGCCAAATTCCCCTCTGAAAAACTTCCAACATGAATTCCCACCAGTAAAGCATGAGAACCAGTTTTCCCAGTTTTGCACCAGAATGCAATGCTGTACTTAGTTTTTGCCAACTGGATGGGTTAAGTTCAGTGTTCGAATTTGCATCTCTATTATAAAGTTGAACATCCATCCATTTTTAAGAGCCACTTCTGTAATTTTTTTGTGAGTTGTGTGTTCATATCTTTCATCATTTTTTTTAAATTCCCTCAATTTTTGTATTAGGAATACTACTAGCTCTTTTATGTTGTAAATATTTTCTCTCAGCTGTCAGGCACTGGGTTTATTTTTGGCCATGCAAATGTTTTATTTTTAGTCAAACTGATTGTTCTTTTCTTTAATCAGAATTTTGAGCCCCAGGAGCCTTTCCTTCACCCAGGTGAAAGAGGAATTCATCTACTTTTTCTTCTAGGACTGGTGTGCTTTCATTTTTTGACATCAAGATCCCTGATCTATTGGAACTTTATTCTAATGGACTTTTGACTTTTCTAGTGGCTAACGAATCTTCCCAGAACCATTTAGTACAAAGCCTACTTTTACCCCAATGATCTGAGATGTCAACTTTATCCAGTATTCATTTGGGTCTATTTCTCATCTCTTTGTTCAGTTCCACTGGGCTGTCTGCTACTCATGCTCCAGTGCCTTGTTGTGTTAATAAGAGAGGCTCTGCACTGTTGGAATATCTGATAGCATAGTGCTCCCCACACCCGTGACTGCAGAGGACTCTCAACTGTCCATTTTGCTTGACTGGAGTTACTTATACATTTAGAATTACATATTCCCATTGCCTGTTGGACTGACGGCTGTAGCAGGAAAGTGGTCTCCTAAAGACGTCCATACCCTAACTCCTGGGACCGTGGGAAAGAGAAATTTAAGACAGCAGATAAAATGAAGGTGACAAGTTTGAGCAAGCTCTGGGAGTTGGTGATGGACAGGGAAGCCTGGCACACTGCAGTCCATGGGGCCACAAAGAGTCGGACATGACTGAATGACTGAGCTGAACCGGATCATCCTCTTTAAAGCTAGATTATCCTGGATTTCCAGGTGGGACCAATGTAACCACAGGGATCCTTCCAAGTGGAAGGGGTGGCAGGAAAGAGGACCTGAGGGGGCAGCGTGAAGGACTCAGCCCGACACTGCTGGCCGTGAAGAGGCAGGAAGAGGGCCGTGAGCCGGGGGAAGCAGGAGGCCTCTGGAAGCTGCAACGGGCCAAGAAAATGTCCCTGACGGCCTCCGAGGAATGCGGCCCTGCTAAAAGCCGGCCTTAGCCCAGGAGACCAGCTCAGGTTTCCGAGCTGTGGAACCGTAAGAGGGTAAACCTTGTGGTTTTAAGCCATCAAATGTATGGTAACTTGCTACCACAGCAATAGGAAATCGATGCAACCTTTTCCATAAAGAAAAATCCACCTCTAGCTCTAATAAAGCTTCTCGCCTTCAAGTCTCCTTTTCCAAACTACTGAAGCTACACCAGGATTCTTTTAGTATTTCATCGGTGTATCTTTCCCCAGTTTTAAAATTTAACAACACAGAAGAGTGAAAGTTTGAAAAGTGTCTCTTGTAATAGCAGTGGCGATTTCTTTGACACTTAAAAAATGCCATTTCATTGTCTTCTGGCTTTACTGCTGCTTCTTTGAAGAGCAAGTCCTCCCTCGCCCTACCCTCGTGCTTTTAACATTTTGTTTTCGGTCTTCAGTAGTCTTGCTGTGCTGTCTCAGGGTGTGATTTTTGCATTTATCCTCTGTAGGGCTTTCTGAGCTTTCTGAATCGGTGGCTTGATCTCTTTCATCAGTTTTGGAAAATTCCCGGCCAGCGCTTCAGGTATTGCCTTCCTTCTTCCTCCTCTCTCCTCCTTGGATTCGTCACTACCTGGTCTCTCTCTGTGCTCTGCAGCCACGTACCCAACTCTCTTTCCGGTAGGCTATCTTTCCTCTGAGTGCTTCAAGCTGAACAGTTGCCATCATCTTCCAGTTGCAGTTTTACTAATGGTTTACTCTAGTTTATACTTAAAGGCACCTCACTGCTCCTCATCTTTCATGTTTACTGAAGCCCAGCTCAGCAAAACCTTAATTTAAAAGGTATTTAAAGTAACCATTAACATTTAATGTTAACATTAACATTTAAATGTTAACAGTAGCTGAAGTAGCCAGTAAAGGATACTTTAAATAAGTAAGAACATGAGTCAGGTCACTATCACTATATAGGCCATTTCTATTTAATTAAGAAATCTGTACTTTAATAGAGACAATGACAAACTAGAACGCATCCACAAGAAGACAGGATAGTGAAACCTCTAGAAACTACCTTCAGTAAAACAGCTGAAGAAGTCAATTAAATATTTATTGAACAAATGCAGAATGAACGAACTAGGGGGTGGATTTAACCTGAAGATAAAATACACAACTTCAAATATTCAGAGGGCTGTCACACACAAAAAATGAAAGACTTGTTCAGTATTTCTCCCATGGGCAGAACTTGACCCAAGGGATACACATAAGCAACCGACAGGCTACAGACCAGTTGTACAAAGTGTATCATGTAACAGCTTCTTTCCCCAGCAATGCATTCCACACTGACATCTCCTTTCTTCTGAAAGGAAATCTGACAACTTCATACTTCCCACGAATGTCTTAAATAAGTCACATTTTCATGGCGAGCCCTCCACCGCCAGCAATGGGTATACTCAGGCTCTCAGAAAAAAATCTGAAGCAAACTGGCTTACTAGGGAAGTGGTCTTTTGTTCCTCAGCTCAGTGTCAGCATTCTGTATTTGTGATTCTCAGGTGGGCAGAGGAAAAGAGCATGTTCTTCAAAGAGGTGTGAATTAGCATCCCCAGCAATGCAGACCCTGCCTCTGGGGTGTCCTCACACCCCAATGCACACGGCAACTATCACCTATGGTGCAGATGGGAGGGGACACGCCGTGTGCTGGGGGCCCGCTGCTCTGCAGAAGCGGGGGGCTGAGTTTTACGAGTCACTAGGAAATATAACCTGACTGCGCAATACTGACGGACTCCATCCAAACTGTCAAACATTACAAAATGAGAATTGTTTCAACAACCATTCTGCATGTTTTAAGGACAAAATATATATAATATACTTGATATTATATATCTATTTTATCACATACTCAGTAAAGTATGCCGAGGTGCTTCATCCATCCAATAAAATTGAAAATAAAAACTTTACATTTCTCTGCTTGTCAGTGTTCAGGCTTCTGAAGGTGGATCTTGAACTCGGAACGGTCAGTTTTCGAGGAAAGCCACATAATCGGTGAGCCTGGCTAACTGCTGTTCGTTAGGGATGGGAGGCACAGGGGCGGGCTCTGCACGTTAGAGAGAAACACACTCAGTCAGACACCAGGGTCGCCGTGGTCCTGCCACTGACACCCTCTGGTGCCTTTTATTGACCAAGATGGAAACTTTCTTAGATTTGCCTCGATCGTGGACATTTAAAAAACAAGCCCAGAAGCCTCCACTTCTATGAGTAATTTTCCCACACTGGGAATAAAGGCATGTTTGGTTCTGCTGTTACTGAAGCTTCCATGGGAAGGTCAGAAACACTTTTAACAGGCAACATCTCTCCCAAGAGAACACAGCTCTTCTTGGAAAGACCCCTCCCCATATGACATTAATTTAATAATCACCCAGTGCTTATCACACAGAATATTACATTGACAGTGAACAGAAAATCCACAGAGGATCCCTTTTTCAAAAAGCTTAGTTCTCACACGTCGGCCTGGGGCCAAGTGTGAGTCAGGGCTGGAGAGGGGCTCCACCAGGCCTGCCCAACCTGACACCAGGGAGGGGCCCACTGCCTCGAGGGGAGCCAGAGGGGACCCCACCGTGCATCCCTGTGACCAGATGGAGTACCGTAAATACCGTGGAAGGATTTAACCTCTCTGTCTGTAAGATGAGAGCTAACAAAAAGAAATACGACATAAACAAAAGAGAAAAGTAACGAAATACTTTTTAACTGAGAGCATATGAGCATACATACCTGATAAGGGAATAAACCTGTTAAAGGAAACATCCAGGGCCCCTGCAACTGAACAAAACGCACAGCCCGGTTACAGAAGCCTTGTCCAAAGCCTTCACACAGAACAGGGCATTTCTAATGCAGTGCATCCCAGTCATTCACTTCTCAGAGAGAAACAGCAGTCACGGTCTACCTGATCACACTGGTCTTTTTACTACAGCAGTGCTCCCTCACCACCTAGATTGGCTGGGCCCTCATCTGACCCCTCTTCTGCACCCTCAAAGGGCTGAAGACATGGCGGTTTGCGTACTTCTTTACCGTGGGGTCAGCAACGTCTGAACAACAGGAATTCAGAGCAGGTGGAACTCTGGGATGGAGCCGATCCGAGCGTTTATGGAGATGGGCATGGAGCCCAGCTCCAAAGCCATGGCAGAAAACGACATTCCTGGTAAGCAGCAGGGAAAGCGGCTCATTTCAGAGAGGAAGGCTCAGGGACCAGGAATTCAGATGGAGACAACAAGGAGGCCAAATCCTTAAGGCCTGAACAGGTCAGATAACTTAATTTTGTGAAAGTTAAAGCCACTCAAAGTCTTGCTTAGAGAAGAGTCTACATGTTTACAGCATGAGGAGAAAAGGGGAGTTTCTGAATATGTTAAGGGTCATTTTAAAAGGTAGCAGTTTAGACACTAAAAATAAGCACAGAGAAATGGCCCCATAAATAAAAGGATGAGAGATTAACACTTAGTAAAAATTAAGTTGTAATAAGGATTATGCAAACACATATATACAAGATTCTAACGCACAAAACACCTTCTAACAAATTAAAGTAAAACCAGATGATCTTAAAGATCCTTTCTACCCTAAGTGGCCATCACCCTGTATCTGTATTTAACATGAGTTACTTTCATTTTGTTGGCATGGCAGAATTTTTTAACAGATTATTCAAAGGCAATGCCTGAAAACCTGCAGTGATCTCAGGAGTTCAGGGCTGCATGGTGGACGAGGAGCTCCACCTACCTGGCTTCTTGGGCATGACCATCCTTGTGGTGGAGTCGGCTTGCCATCCTTGTTCAAGGATACCTAAATTGTGTATTTAACACAGAAATGTATTTTAAAAACAGAAACTCTACTTATGAGATCCACAATATATAAATGATGTTACCTGTATGGGAGGTCCAACATGCATAGATGAACCTGTAACGTGTATTTTCACTAGACAGGCGTCCTAGAGACAGCATTCTCATGGGAACTAATTTAGGAAATACCTTTCTGAAACGTCCATGAAATCTTCATTTTATTCTATCAGGCTGACATAATCACTAAAAAATGATCAGTTTTCTATAATATAGGTATTGTGGTATTAACCAGATCAAACTATTAAAAAGAGACATAAGAAGACTTCTACAGTACTCTAATCCTGACATCAGGAATAACAAAGATGACTGTGAGGATAAAAACAGCATACAGACACCACACAGCGGCTGGCCAGCAGGTACTGTGCTGGGTGCTCCTACGGGGATCATGTTATGCAATCACCCGACAGCTCTGTAAAGCTCATCATAACTGCACAGATGTGGAATATGGAGGTCAGAGAATCCCAGTAACTTGTCTTAGATTGCACAGCTGGCATGGAGAAGCGGACCAGGATCACAGACAGACAGTCATTAAGTATGGACTTTGGGATATATTATTTATTATGGATTAATTTTAATATACTTTAATCCATAATTAATTTTGGATTAGTTTCAAAAGAAGAGTCAAAACACATGTCTGTATGCGTAAGTAACAGCATGATTTACTCCAAGGACATTCATTAACCTGCCATTTATGCATCTCTAACTGTGCTAGGCCTCGGGAATTTATGATATGTGGTGCTTAATGGAGACCATGTTTCAACTGGAGAATCCAAAATGTCCAACACCATACAACAGTGCCGCAAGATACCTGCAGTATTAATAGTCTACAGCAACCTGGCCAGGGGAGGGTAGACTGGTCAGGACCTGAGAAATGAAAATGCAGAAGCACATCTGGAAACCAGTGGGTGAGAGTGGGGTACAGACACCTAGGTTACTGGTAAGAAATGGTGAAGAAAAACTGGGCTGAAAAGGCATACGAGACTGCCTTCATTAAGGAAGGGTGAAACAAGGGTTTCCACGTGTCCAAATTCATCAAAACTTACCTTCTTAAAAAACAAACAAACCCCACCTCCATGTTGATTTTCAAAGGAAACTATATAAAGACATTAGCGAAGTTTAAGCTTAGAATTATGAATATAATGTTACCCACCCAGCATATTTAAGAGCATATGACATGCACACCGAGTTTTCCTCCATGTCACACATATTTTCTACCGCCTGTAAAAGCTATGACGTTGGGGGCTCAGAGGTGGGAATGTCATAGAACACTTGAGTCTACACCTCAGTCAGCTGCCTCTTTCCTCCAATGACCTACTCTTCTCATCACCTTCCTTTTCCCTCCATTAGTCAATAGCAGCCCTAATTTTTCCTTCCTGGATGTCAACTTGGAGGGCTCAGCACTGTTTAGTAGAGATTAGAAGTTGACCAAAGGTATTAAGAGATAAAAGTAGAAAATACTCAGGGGTCAGACCATGGGTGCCATGACAAGAAGTAACTACACAACAGTGAAGAGGTTCAGTAAGGAAACACATGCAACACGGGCTCATCTCAAAGATATAGTCAACTTTTAATCTCATAGAAATGGCAACGCATTCCTAGACAAAGCTGTTTTAAGACATCTTTCATTGGTGCCTATCTTTGGTAAAAAGCACTTTACAGGTAAACGCAAACCCAGTATTTCTAATTCACACTCAGAAGTCCAAGAACTTCTATGAATCAAAAAATTATTCTTTAACTCATGTGGTGGCAAAACTTGATGCAAACCCCAAAGTCTATGCACAGTCTCCCCTCACGCCAACTGCAGTGACATGCACTCTGTGGGAACGAGGAGCAGGCTTGGTCACCAGGTGCTGGCTGCCTGGGGGCTGTGCCGTGTGTCTCCCATCACCTTCCTAAAGAATACACGACCTACATTCCAAAACGTGTCCTGTCCCAATGGCTTCAGATAAGGGCTTGCGGACCTATGATTTACATTCCATTATCCTTGAACATAAGAAGTAGGCCCCAGATACCTTTCACAGCCTCTTCCACAGGAAGTCCCACAAAGGCTGCGAAATCGTCGGCGATGATGGAGGTGTAGGCTTGAGAGACCAGGGCGAAGGCTCGTCTCCGGGTCGCATCTATTGTGGGAGTGAAGGGGTGGCAGAGAGTGAGCCAAAACAGCTGCCATTTTTGAAACACACAATTAAATGACATCACAGCCCTTGTCCAAATTTGATAAGAAAAACTAGATCAACCTAAAGATTTCTGCATTTACATGCACAGCTATAGGCACCTAACATGTAAGAAGGGCTCAAATATTGCTGAATCAACATATGCGTACACACTAAATCACTCAGTCGTGTCCGACTCTGTTCGACTCCATAGACTGTAGCCCACCAGGCTCCTCTGTCCATGGGATTCTCCAGGCAAGCATACTGGAGTGGGCTGCCATGCCTTTTTCTCCAGGGGATCTTCCAGACCCAGGGATGGAACCTGTGTCTCCTGCAGCTCCTGCATTGGCAGGTGGGTTCTTCACCACTGAACCACCAAAGAAAGAAAGTCAAAGTGAAAGTTGCTCAGTCGTGTCCAACTCTTTGTGACCCCATGGACTATATAGTCCATGGAATTCTCCAGGCCAGAATACTGGAGTGTGTGGCCTTTCCCTTCTCCAGGGGATCTTCCCAACTGAGAGATCGAACCCAGGTCTCTCACATTGCAGGTGGATTCTTTACCAGTTGAGCCATAAGGGAAGCTGAACCACCAGGGAACATGCATTTCTTACATTTCCTCTGAATGAAAAACAATCTCAGGTTAAAAAAAAAAATCTCAGGTGACAACAAAAATTACAAAGATGGAAAAAAGTTAATATAGATAGGACTCCAACTCTAAGAAAATTTCATTTGTATTTGGGATGTATATTTCAAAATTTCTCTTTATCCCACTTACAAACACGGGACTGAATGGAGTGGAAATTACCTTCTCCCATGATCAGCGGTCCTTTCTCAGCAGGGTTTCTGACACAGGACCACACCTGGGAACTGCTGAACAAACCTGACAGATAACCAGAGTGCCCTTCCTAACTTTCAAGTCTGCTCTGAACTCTTGACTTGACATCATTCAAGTGCAAATCCCAAGGTGGAGCCCTGAGCCCCACAGGAAGGGGCTGCAAACAACTCTAGCAACAAAACTTCCCTAGAGACCACAAATGGGCTCCCCCGGGCTTAGATTTCCACATTAAGTAATCCAGAAATGAAGCCGAGATGACAGAGGAATGGTAGAAGAGAGAGCCCAGCTGGCCTGTCTTCAGCCCGTCCTTCAGTGACACACAAGCTCCTCCACGTGCTTCGACATGCTGAGGTATTCTGGAGTTTACCTTCCACGTTTAATAGGCAAATGTACATATACAAGATAGCCCTGAACATAAGAAAACCCGCCCCCCACTCCTGGGACACTGATAACAGCCACTCCAACGCCCGCAGACACCCTCTGCTTCAAAGTAGCCTGCTGGTTCTGCTTGCACGTTCTCAGCCCTGGGCGTTGTGCTTACGTCACTGTGTGGTCTGAACTACCCCCCTCTCTTCTATTCCTGAGTCTGTTTATAAACTCTGCCGGCTGGGCACTGGAGCTCACTGCCATCTCCGCCCTTCTCCGATCTCACAGCATCACTTACTTACTTTACAGGCAATTTTTTACCACCTACAGTGTGCACTGCACTCCTCCCCACCCCGTCATCGCAACCACCACATCCCCGACTTCTCTGCAGGAGGGCTTCCACGTCTTTATATCCCCCGAGGGCCCCGGCACCTCTAAGGAAGGGTGTGATGAACACAGGCTTGTGGAAGGTCTCACAGGGACCCAAGTGGGCCCAACCCCAGCCTTTGGGCTCTCCTCTTCCTTAGATGTCGCTACAGTCAATCCTGTTGCTTCCTTTCTCCCTGAGCCTGACTGCCTCCCCAGCTTTCACTGAGCCATTATTTGCTTCTCTTCCAATTCCCTCCTTCCTTGCTACCAACTTGCAGCAAATGGCCTTAAAGTAGACTTCTAACACAGCTGAGAGATAAAGGAGCTTTTTCTATCGAAAGCTACAGACATTCAATGGAAAAGAACCCAGAGCAACAATGAAAGAGGAAAATACAAGTGTACACCAAAAGCTACGTTCATTTGGTAAGCCTCCCATATTTCAGAAACATTTCCTTTTAAGTTCAAGTACTCTGGTCAGATTTTCAGAGTTGAAAAAGGGAACAGACGAGAAGAGAATGTGAATGAAAGAGACACACACAGAGGAGGGCAGAGCAGGACAAGGCAGCAGACACAGGGCCAGTGAGCCCAGCATCGGCCAGGGGCCCAGACCCGCAGGCTGCTTTTAACCCCTCAGCACAAAGAAACCCAACCTCTGCATCCTAACCAGGCACCGGTGACCCCAGTGATGAGCTGTACGGCCTCAGGAGGGTATGCCTGAGAATGGCAAGCAGGAAGGGGGACTACGCTGAGCTGGCACCTAATATCACGGGCAGATCTTCACGGGACAAAGTCTTGGGGAGACACTGAGAGACGGCTTATTCTGTTGCTCAATGGATACTTCAATGTGCCTATGATCTACCAGGAACTGCCAATGCCGGTGCTAGAGACAGAGGGCAAGGTGAGCCAGCGATCCTTTGCAACCCACCTCTGCCCTTAAACCCCAGGGAGGCTGGCCCCCCAGGCCTGGGTGAACGTGGGTCCGCAGGGCAGGGAATGTACTTCGTCAACCCCTCCCTGTCTTGCTCTGGATCTGAATTTCTCAGGGCGTACACAAGGACGCCAAGGTTATTTCCTGTGAGAATATCCAAAGTCACCCCTACTTTACCAGGGCAGCCTATTCTCCTGTTTTGTCAAGCACACTGTTCTGCTTTACCACGCCAAGAATGAAGTACACTTCAGAGGCAATCTTTGCCCTCTACTCCCCTGAAAAGTTGACATCCTGTGCCAGAGTGATAAGCAGTATTCAAGAACTCCTGCTCACTGACCCTCTGCAACAGGAAAGTGGATAACGAAGGAAAGAATTAACCAGAGAAACAAGGTTAACAATATGAAGTAACAGTTTAACAACATATAAAAGAGTGAACCAAGCAGAGTGGAAGCAAACACTGGGGGTGGGAGAATGGAGAGAGAGAGGGGCAAGGGTGAGTTCTGTTGTGCTATACTGCACTAGACTTGTAATTTAAAAAAAAAAGGTTAAAAAAAAGTTTGAGTTTCTATGTACTAAATTGATTAGTCATAAATCCAGAAGCTGAAGAAACCCCATGAAAGGCTAAGGTTCATAGAGTCCCTAGCAGTCTCTACTTTCAAATATGTGGGGTTTAAATCTTATTCCCTTGAACTTACTGAAATATTACAAAATTTCATTTCAGTAGCAAAAATCATCTCTTACTGACAAGCAACTTCAATCTAGAGTAAAATTAAGAAGCAGTGAGGCCCTCAACTGCTGATACAAACTCAAGTGACATGAAATCAAAGCACGATTTTAGCAAATTTAAAAAAGAATTCTGAAAACTTCCCCAATTCACCAAGCAGAAAGTATCTGTTTTTTAAACATACTGAGTTACTCCAACACTTCAGAGGACTAGGTCTAGTCTAATTTCTTATCCACAGAGGAATACTACCTCTGAGAGCTTCCATGATTGGCTGGACGGCCTCAGACCATTGGTGAGCATTGATGGTGCTGTAGATCCCAGGGAAGTCCCTCTGCCAGATCCGCTGGCCAACTGACCAGATTCCCCCAAGTTCAGAGTTTGCCTGAAAAGAAAGATTACTGCCTTTGAGGACACTCACTCTGCACATATAGCAACAACCGAAGCTTAAAACATAATGCAGCATTTAAGAGCTGTAACCATTCTTTCAGCCCAATTGCTTTCAAAAATGTTTTTAAAACACTGTGATTAGTACTGTAGAATTTATTGGCATGCTTTATATGGATTTTTATTAAAAAATCAAGGCACAAGAAAGTAGTCCAAAAATCATTTCATATAATTTAGGCGTTACATGAAACACTTTTTTTAAACAGATATTTTATTTACATTTCATATATATAATATATAGAACACATAACATCTGTATATACATGAACATAAAATATATAAACCTATTCTAATAATATCAAAATGGCTAATAATACAGACTCTCCATCTAAGATGTCATAAAATGTAGCAGAACAATAGCATTCCCACTAATAACGCTGAAACTATGCATATAATTTATATCTTTATTTTAAGCCAATGACACCGGAGGAACATTCCAAACTTACTTAATAGAATGTGGAGGAAAAAGAGTTTAAATACTAATCTGATCTGCTGCTGAAAATCAATAACAAATAAAGAGATTTAGGTAAATTCTTGTTAATGTTTTGTGAACGTACAAGAAACTCACTTCAAATTTATGTGAGACACAGTGGATCATCAGAAATAAAAAATTTACTTCTTTCCATCTTGGAAGAAACTATTAAGTGAGTTCATCTACCCTCTCATGAAAAACAAGAAATCTAAAATCCTAGTTAACCAAAAAAAACCTTAATGCTCTGAATAATTATTATTGTTAGAATGTTCTTGTAAACAATATTAGTTGCAAAATAAATAACATTTAGAAAACTGCACAAATCAGTTAAAAAGAAAATAATGAAACAAAACCTAAACTTTCTAAACTAACTCAGTTGTTTGTCAGGTAAAGTGACACTTATAAAGTATGTTAAGAAACCTGATTGGAAGGAGTTGAGCACAGATTTTTACTCCACCCAAGGGAAATTAAGATTAGAGGAATCTATAGATCTATTCTTAAAATTTAAAAGCAGTTTAATAACTGTTTCATCAATCACATGAAAAAGAAAACAGAAACTTTGTTTTTTAAATGAATGACATTACTATATTAAAGTAGTAAGATATTCTAAAGAATACTTACAGATTTTATAGCAGGTGGTATTCTTTTCCAAAGATATCTTGCATTGTTCCTAATTTACATCCCCCCAAGAAAGAACAAGCAATTAAAAAAAAATACCTCAGTAAATATTTAAAATTTTAGATCCCACTGCAAACACACAGAAGTATACTTTAAAATTCTCTATATAATACAAAATGAAATTTAGTTTTACATGAATTTGTCCAGGGAAAGTAAGAGTGGTTTTCCAGATAAGATATGAAATATTTTTTATCCAACTAACATTCTGCCATTTTTAGTAAACTTTTTAATAATTCAGATCTTAAATTGAGGCAACAGTGTAAAGACTTATATAGAACCGTCTAAACCATTCATATTTAAATTAAACAAATTCATACACTTTCAAAGTCCTAGCACGCATTGCACACAACGCTTTCCTCCTTATCACGACCCCTTCTCCTACTAGTGAGCACACAGGCACCAGAACGTCACAGCGTCTCTTCTTTTGTTAACGAGTCTGAAAGCTTGAAGGACAACAAGCACAGGACGGCAGCAGTGTAACACAGGGAACAGTTTATATGCTACAGGAGCAACGAAAACCCCAGTTTAGTTCAAAAGGTACAAAATGAAAAGGTTTAGAGGAATTTAAAGCAAAATTTAACCCTAACCGTCAGTGGGATGCAGCACCACAAGGGACTCTCTTTGCATAATTACACTTTCTGACTTTTCTTCAATGAACATGAATTAGGAATACTTAGAAAACAAAACCTTTCAAGGAATGTTTTATGTTGATACCAAATTCCTTTTGGCTTTCTCAACTTTCCCTTTTAGTTTCTCTTAGTCTACTGATAACATGTGAAGTGAAGTAAACAGAGGTCATAAAAGATACAGGTTTTATAACCAGAGGAAAAAAAAAGATCAATGGATTTAAAGGAATTTACTGACACTGCAGTTTCTCATAACAAGTTGGAATGTTTCTTAGAAGGCATATATAAAACACGTGTATTTTAAAACAACTCAATCTAATCAGAATTCCTTAAGTCATGATTCAGTACGTGAAATAAGCAGCACAGCCCCCTGCACCCGCGTCTCAGTGATGCGACTCGAATGTAAGAGCAATTTCCTGAGGAAGATGCTTCTCTTAACTTTAGGTAGAAGGTACTTACATGTCATTATGGAGTAGATACAAAGCCAGAAGCTGACCATACACTGGGGGTGTAGCAATTCCTCCTGGAGCCTAGAAGGCCAAAAAATCAAAGAGAAATAAACCTCATTTATTCTTTCATATTTTAAAAAGAATTTTCTTAACTCATCTAAAGAGTAAGCATATTTCATGCTTATTTAACCTTTATGCAGAGTACATCATAAGAAACACTGGGCTGGAAGAAACACAAGCTGGAATCAAGATTGCTGGGAGAAATATCAATAACCTCAGACATGCAGATGACACCACCTTTATGGCAGAAAGTGAACAAGAACTAAAGAGCCTCTTGATGAAAGTGAAAGAGGAGAGTTAAAAAGTTAGCTTAAAGCTCAACATTCAGAAAACTAAGTTCATGGCATCCGGTCCCATCACTTCACAGCAAATAGATGGGGAAACAGTGGAAACAGTGGCTGACTTTATTTTTCTGGGCTCCAAAATCACTGCAGATGGTGACTGCAGCCATGAAATTAAAAGACGCTTACTCCTTGGAAGGAAAGTTATGACCAACCTAGACAGCATATTAAAAAGCAGAGACATTACTTTGTCAACAAAGGTCCATCTAGTCAAGGCTATGGTTTTTCCAGTGGTCATGTATGGATGTGAGAGTTGGACTATAAAGAAAGCTGAGCGCCAAAGAAATGATGCTTTTGAACTGTGGTGCTGGAGAAGACTCTTGAAGAGTCCCTTGGACTGCAAGAAGATCCAACCAGTCCATCTTAAAGGAGATCAGTCCTGGGTGTTCATTGGAAGGACTGATGTTGAAGCTGAAACTCCAATACTTTGGCCACTTGATTTGAAGAGCTGACTCATTGGAAAAGACCCTGATGCTGGGAAAGATTGAGGGCAGGAGGAGAAGGGGACGACAGAGGATGAGATGGTTGGATGGCATCACCAACTCAATGGACATGAGTTTGGGTAAACTCTGGGAATTGGTGATGGACAGGGAGGCCTGGTGTGCTGCGGTTCATGGGGTCGCAAAGAGTCAGACACGACTAAGCGACTGAACTGAACTGAAGCATATTTTACATTAGTTGTTATTACAGATGGAGAAACAGCATAGGGAAGTATCATATACTAAAACTCAGAAGATTAAATTTAGGTCTGTCATCAGCTGTGATTTCTCTGTCTGGGCCTCTGTGTATTCATACACACAAGAATATTTAAATGTGATCCCTTTCCCAATTCTCAAATTCTTACTTAGTTGTACTATTATAAGAAGTGTCTTCAACAGATTTCTAAAGCAATATGATTAATTCTGCCCACTATACCAAATACATTGACTAAGTATACACATAATAAAGAGAAGAACATCAGCTGAGTTACAAAACAGCTGAGTTACAAAAACATTCTTCACCTCACTCAATGTCAATTCATTCAGAAGACATCTATTAAGTGTCTATTAGTGAGCTGCTGCTTCTGGCAGCGGTCTCCTTTGGTCAATTAACTTTTTATATCAACGCTATAAATGCCGTTAAGTGCCTTTCTACCAAAAAAAACCTTATTACTTTAGTAGCTGCATGATACAACATTCACCTGTCTTTGGAAAGACAAGGGGCTTCCCTGGTGAGTGAAACTAGTAGAGAATCTGCCTGCAATGCGGGAGAACGACCCGGCATGGATCCCTGGGTGGGGAAGATCCTCTGGAGGAGGGCATGGCAACCCACTCCAGTATTCCTCCCCGGACAATTCCATGGATAGAGGAGCTTGTGGACTCCTGGGGTCGCAAAAGAGTCGGACACGACTGAGCGACACACACACACACACATACCACACACATGCAAAAGAGTCGGACGTCACAGAGCAACACACACACACACGCACGCATGCACACAAGAGAACACGACTGAGCGACACACACACACACGACAAACGGCAGCTCCCGTGCTACCGTGAGCCTAAGACGGGCTTTCCGAATCAGCAACGGTTGCCGCGGCCACCCCTCCGTCTGCGCCTGTGCCCGCACCACTGTCTTTAAGAAACCCACCTCTCTGCGCCTCTCCCTACAGCGCAGGGGAAGGGCGTTCAGTCCAGCACAGAAGCGCATGGAGGACGTGAGGGGCGAAGAGGCACAGCGGCCCCGGGCTCACTAGCTGAACACGCGGAGCGGAAAGCTCCCGGGGCGTCTGGGGGGGACCCGGCCCGGACACCCCAGCGCAGCCCCCCGGGGTTCCCAGCCCCGCTCCCGCCCGGCGCCGGCCCAGGCCCCGCGGGCCCCAGGCCCCGTTACCCTGGAGACCGAGGCCGCCCGAGGCCCTCGCGACCCCCCCGCCAGGCGGGCGCCTACCTCGAGCTCCTGGTTCTCGCACTGATCCAGCAACTTTCTGAAACTAAAGGAACTTTCCGCCATCACCGCCACTGGCATTTTCCCGGCCGGTCCCGCCGCCGCGACTCCTCAGCAGACCCGGGCCCCCACTCGATCCCTCGGGGCGTCGCGCCCGCGATGACGTAAAGTCGAGGGCGCCGCCGAGCGCTGCTGCGCAAGCGCCTCGTGGGTTCCGCTGCGTCATCAGACGTCGCTGCGACGGGGGCGGGGTCGCCGCCGCTCTGGCCGGCGCTCTCGGTGCCCTGGAGGACTGACCGGGCTTCTGGGAAGCCGCTGTCCCAGCACAAGGGCAAAGCCTGGGCGGGAGGAGTTCTGTGCATAGTTGAGGACTTTTCAGTGGTTTTTCCAGTGGTCATGTATAAATGTGAGAGTTGGGCCATAAAGAAAGCTCAGCGCCGAAGAATTGATGCTTTTGAACTGTGGTGTTGGAGAAGACTCTTGAGAGTCCCTTGGACTGCAAGGAGATCCAGCCAATCCATCCTAAAGGAGATCAGTCCTGGGTGTTCATTGGAAGGACTGATGCTGAAGCTGAAACTCCAATACCTTGGCCACCTGATGCGAAGAGCTGACTCATTATAAAAGACCCTGATGCTGGGGAAGATTGAGGGCAGGAGGAGAAGGGGACGACAGAGGATGAGATGGCTGGATGGCATCACCGACTCAGTGGACATGAGTTTGAGTAAACTCCGGGAGTTGGTGATGGACAGGGAGGCCTGGGGGGGCTGCAGTCCATGGGGTCGCAAAGAGTTGGACACGACTGAGCGAGTGAACTGAACTGAAGACGTTTCAAAGTCTTTACTTTGAAACCTTGCAAATTTAAGGGTTTAAAACTAGCTTTTGGTTCCGCCTACACCTGCTCCTTCAGCAGCCCACCCACAGCGGTGAAGGCACTGTGGTCCTCCCCGAGGGGCTCCCCTCCTGCTGGCCCCACGTTTTTGCATCCAGGTGAAGCTTCTCTGGCTTGGACCTTCTAACAGTCAGGTGCAGTGTTCTCCGGACTTCCAGTCGTGCTGCCCTCCCCACACAGCCACTGCAGCTGAAATGAGGTTTTCAGAAACACGATCAGATCTTGTTATTCTTCTGAAAATGGTAAAAAAATAATAGCAAATCCCTAAACACTAGTGTTTGATGTTGCTTGTGTCGGCTTAAAAAATAGCCGCAACTTAAAAAGTTGAGAGTTGTGTTTTCAAGTAGCCCTAAGAGAACTGCTCTAAGGATCAGGGCAGGAAGGAGTCAGGTTATGAAGAAGTCTTACTACAAAGGGTAGATGGTCTGAACATCGAAAGATTCAGTTCAATTCAGTTCAGACGTGTCCTACTCTATGCAACCCCATGGACTGCAGCATGCCAGGCTTCTCTGTCCATCATCAACTCCGAGAAGTTGATCAAACTCACATCCATTGAGTCAGTGATGCCATCCAACCATCTCATCCTCTGTCATCCCCTTCTCCTCATTCCTTCAATCTTTCCCAGCATCAGGGTCTTTTCAAATGAGTCAGTTCTTTGCATCAGGTGGTGAAAAGTATTGGAGCTTCAGCTTCAGGATCAGTCCTTCCAATGAATATTCTGGGTTGATTTCCTTTAGGATTGACTAGTTTGGTCTCCTTGCAGTCCAAGGGACTCTCAAGAGTCTTCTCCAATACCTCAGTTCAAAAGCATCAATTCTTCGGTGCTCAGCTTTCTTTATGATCTAACACTCGCATCCATACATGACTACTGGAAAAACCATAGCTTTGCTAGCTGGATCTTTGTTGGCAGAGTAATGTCTCTGCTTTTTAATGTGCTGTCTAGGTTCATCATAGCTTTTCTTCCAAAGAGAAAGCTTTTAATTTCATGGCTGCAGTCATCATCTGCAGTGATTTTGGAGCCCAAGAAAATAAAGTCTCTCACTATTTCCACTGTTTCCCCATCTATTTCCATGAAGTGATGGGACTGGAATGCCATGATCTTAGTTTTCTGAGTGCTGGGTTTCAAGCCAAATTTTTTACTCTCCTCTTTCACTTTCATCAAGAGGCTCTTCAGTTCCTCTTTGCTTTCTTCCATAAGGGTGGGTGGTGTCATCTGCATATCTGAGGTTATTGATATTTCTCCCAGCAGTCTTGATTCCAGCTTGTGCTTCATCCAGCCCAGCATTTCGCATGATGTCCTCTGCATAGAAGCTAAATAAGCCGGGTAGCAATATGCAGCCTTGACGTACTCCTTTCCCAATTTGGAACCAGTCTGTTGCTCCATGTCCAGTTCCAACTGTTGTTTCTTGACCTTCATACAGATTTCTCCGGAGGCAGGTAAGGTGGTCTGGTATTCCCATCTCTTGAAGAATTTTCCACAGTTTGTTGTGATCCACAGAGTCAAAAGCTTTGCTATAGTCAATAAAGCAGAAGTAGATGTTTTTCTGGACTTTTCTTGCTTTTTTGATGATCCAACAGATGTTGGCAATTTAATCTCTGGTTCCTCTACCTTTTATAAAACCAGCTTGAACATCTGGAAGCTCTTGGTTCATGTACTATTGAAGCCTCACATGGAGAATTTTGAGCATTATTTTGCTAGCATGTGAGATGAGTGCAACTGTGTGTTAGTTTGAACATTCTTTGACATTGCCCTTCTTTGGGATTGGAATGAAAACTGACCTTTTCCAGTCCTGTGTCTAGTGCTGAGTTTTCCAAATTTGCTGGCCTATTGAGTGTAGCACTTTAACAGCTTTAACATCTTTTAGGGCTTGAAATAGCTCAGCTGGCATTGCATCACCTCAACTAGATTTGTTTGTAATAATGCTTCCTAAGGCCCACTTGACTTTGCATTCCAGGATGTCTAGCTCTAGGTGAGTGATGACACCATCGTGGTTATCTGGGTCATGAAGATCTTTTTTGTATAGTTCTCCTGTGTATTCTGGGCCTCCCTTGTAGCTCAGCCGGTAAAGAATCTGCTTGCAATCTGAGAGACCTGGGTTCGATCCCTGGGCTGGGAAGATTCGCTGAAGAAGGGAAAGGCTACCCATTCCAGTATTTTGGCCTGGAGAATTCCATGGACTGTATAGTCCAAGGGGTTGCAAAGAGTCAGACATGACTGAGCAGCTTCACTTCACTTCACTTCTGTGTATTCTTGCCACCTTTTCTTAGTATCTTCCGCTTCTGTTAGGTTCGTACCATTTCTGTCCATTTCTGTGCCCATCTTTGCATGAAATGTTCCCTTGGTATCTCTAATTTTCTCCAAGAGATCTCTAGACTTTCCCATTCTGTTGTTTTCCTCTATTTCTTTGCATTGATCACTGAGGAAGGTTTTCTTATCATTGTTTAAAGAAAACCAGATATGTCAAGTTAAGAAATTTAGCACTGTTCTGTGTATGGGAAGATGCAGGGTCTGGGCTCACTGAAGTCATTCCTTCATATGCCTCTCAGCTCTCTGGGTCCATATTCCTGTGTGTTTCACTGAGTTCCTCAGTGGGCTCACTAATTCCCAGTACTTGCTCTGGCCAACCTTGTGCTCCTTGGTTTTCTGCACAGTACTTATCACTGTGCATGCTCAGGCCTGTATGATTATAGTATGTGAAGCCAACTGTATTTTACTTAATTAATTGTTTATGAAGTATAGTTGATTTACAATGTTGTGTTAGTTTCTGGTGTATAGCAAAGTGATTCAGTTGTATATACATGCCTATGTATTCTTCATCAGTATCGGTTTCCATTTTTCTGTATTCTTTTTCATTATGGTTTGTTACTGAATATGGTTGTTGTTCAGTCCCTAAGCTGTGTCTGACTCTTTGTGACCCCATGAACCACAGCACAGCAGGCTTCCCTGTCCTTCACCATCTCCTGGAGTTTTGCTCAAACTTATGTGCGTTGACTTGGTGCTGCCACCCTACCATCTCATCCTCTGTCATCCCCTTCTCATCCCACCTTCAATCTTTCCCAGCATTAGGGTCTTTTCCAGTGAGTCAGCTCTTCACATCAGGTGGCCAAAGTATTAGAGCTTCAGCTTCAGCATCAGCCCTCCCAGTGAATATTCAGGGTTGATTTCCTTTAGGATGGACTGGTTTGATCTCCTTTCAGTCCAAGGGACTCTCAAGAATCTTCTCCAGCACCACAATTTAAAAGCATCAATTTTTCATTGCTCAGCCTTCTTTATGGTCCAACTTTCATTTCCATAACAGGGAAAAACCATAGCTTTGACTAGATTGACCTTTGTTGGCAAAGTGATGTCTCTACTTTTTATTACAGGATATTGACAATAATCCCTGTGCTATACAGTAAGATCTTGTTGTTTATCCATTGTATATATAATAGCTTGCATCTGCTAATCCAAATTCCCAATTCATCCATTGCAAAGTCAGTTTAAAATGCAAATAAAACTGCATTAAACTCATTTGTGGAATCACAGAAATCACACATTTTGTATTTGATAGCTTGTGTATGTATATGTATTTTGTCCTTATCAGAACAATGGAAATGCTTCACAAAACTAACTTCACAGTTTTTACTGCACTTTGTTTTTTGCAGAAGCCCTACTAGTCCTCCCTACCTTAATTAGGCTTACTGATGTGTAAGGAAGGACTGAAAGCAAAAGGAACTATGGGTTGCCCTATCTTTCCGTTCACTGTTATGTTACTGTTTTCAGTAGCGTCATACAAGGAAGTAACACGAGGAAGAAAGAATATGATCCAGGTCCTTGGTTGTCCTTGTTTCTTAGGATGCCCCGGTCTACATTATACATGTGAAGCCAGTTCAGGTCCTAAGGGAAAATGTGGCCTTTCAGGGCTGTCAGCACCCGCTGTACTCAGCTGTAGACACAACACACTTGCCTTGTGCTTACACTGGGTCTAGCTGAATTCCCACAACTGAGGGTCCATTGGAAATTCCATACCCATGGAATATTTTAAGCACTCTTTGGAGTGGCAGAGAACAAACACATTGAAATATATCTCTGTACTCACGTTTCCATTGTCCCTGTGAATCTCATTTACCAAACACAAGTTGGAAGATAGAATTCTAAGGATTCCAAGACAGTGATGGCTTCACTGATTACTTTTGCAGAATTAACACTGTTTCCATGTGGAAATGATTGTGTTTAGTAAGGCTTTGGGTGGAATAGAAAGATAAAAGATGACTACAAAAGCCTCTCACAGAATTGCCAACCTTGAATAGGAAGAAGGTATCAAATAGCTGGTGTAACTAGAGTTTCTTGAAGGAATAAAGCAACCAAATTTCATTAATCATGCAAAAAGAGAAAGGAGACGAGATGATTCTGAGGTCATTCATTAAAGTTTGAGGAGCAGGATTTTCAATTTTCAACCTGTGATAATGGCTCCCAACCTATTTCTGGCTAAAAAAAAAAAAAAGAGTCAGTGGGAAAATAGCTAGTTCAGAACTCCAAAATCTCAGCCAGTTCCAGCAGTTCAATCACTTAAAGGGAAAACTATGATTTTAAAGCTTTGGCAGGTACTTTGTGTTGCTAAAAGGCGAAGACAACACGTGGTTTTTTGATGAACAGAAAATCACAATGAAGCTTTGGAAATACAATTACCGGTTAGAAGTAGAGTCTGGGGTGTCATTCAGAGGACCAAACTGTTCCTTAGAAGACAAGGACAGGAATCTGGGAACTGGAGTCTGGGAGCTACAGAGAGGAGGAAGAGAATATTGGGAGAGGATGAGAGGGCTGTGGGTATGGGGTGAATGGGGCCTAAGCTTAGACTTGGCCTCACCCAGAGAACTCTAAATGGCAGTGAAGGGCTGACCAATTTCCAGGGCTGTGCTGGCTGGTACTCAGTGTTAAGTTGTTCCTGATGGTTCTGCATCATCATCTTTTTACCCCTAAACTTTGAGTGATAAGAGAAATGAAACAGGTATGATAAAGGGCAGGGAGGTAAAGAAGGCAGTAATTCCAAGAGGAAGGACTCAGAAGAGATACAAAGACATTGAAAAAGCAAGGCAGTAGAGAAGGGACCACCAGAAGGAAGCTCCTCTGCCTGGGGATGCTGCCTCTAGGGATGTGGGAAGGTGTCCGGGAAGGATGGGTCAGTGTGCTGAAGGGAAGTGTGGGCCCCCACGGCTGGAGGATGTAGGTCTCGCACCTGTTCCCCCTGGCTTAGCCCCCTTGTGCAAGCTGCCCTTTCTCTGCCAACTCGCCTCAGAGGAGAAGCTCCATCATTGACAGGGGGTTGGAAAGGTTAGGGTGGCTAATTCAGAACCCCAACATTTCACCTGCTTCCTATGGAATCCCCTAGAAAAAGCTAGAATTGATAACTGGGTTCAGCAAGATTGCAGGATAGAAGATCAATATACAAAATCAATTGTATTTCTATACAGTGACCACGAACAAACTGAAATGAAACAACTTCAGGGCTTCCCTAGTGGCTCAGTGGAGAAGAATCTACCTGCCAACGCGGGAGACATAGGTTAGGTCCCTGGTCCGGGAAGATCCCGCATGCTGCAGGATAACTAAGCCCATGTGCCACAACTGTTGAAGCTCATGCACCCTAAAACCCGTGCTCTGCAATGAGAAGCCACCGCAGTGAGAAGCCTGTGTACTGCAACTAGAGAATGGCCCCCACTCCCCACAGGTAGAGAAAACCCAAGCACAGCAACCAAGACCCGACACAGCCGTAAAAAATGAACAAATACTGAAAAAAAAAAAAGGGATTCCTGTCCACAGTAGTAGACATAATGGTCATCTGAGGTAAATTCACCCATTCAGTCCATCTTAGTTCGCTGATTCCTAGGATGTCAACATTCACTCTTACCATCTCCTGTTTGACCACTTCCAATTTGCCTTGATTCATGGACCTCACATTCCAGGTTCCTATGCAATATTGCTCTTTACAGCATGGAACCTTGCTTCTATCACCAGTCACATCCACAAATGGGTGTTGTTTTTGCTTTGGCTCTGTCCCATCATTCTTTCTGGAGTTATTTCTCCACTGATCTCCAGTAGTGTATTGGGCACCTACCGACCTGGGGAGCTCCTCTTTCAGTGTCCTATCTTTTTGCCTTTTTATACTGTTCACAGGGTTCTCAAGGCAAGAATACTGAAGTGGTTTGCCATTCCCTTCTCCAGTGGACCACATTCTGTCAGACCTCTCCACCATGCCCCGTCCGTCTTGGGTGGCCCCACACAGCATGGCTTAGTTTCACTGAGTTAGACAAGGCTGTGGTCCATGTGATCATATTGGCTAGTTTTCTGTGATTATAGTTTCAGTCTGTCTGCCCTCTGATGCCCTCTTGCAGCATCTACCGTCTTACTTGGGTTTCTGTAAGGCAGGAATCCCTTAGAAGAGATGGAGTAGCCATCATGGTCAACAAGAGTCCAAAATGCAGTACTTGGATGCAATCTCAAAAACGACAGAATGATCTCTGTTCGTTTCCAAGGCAAACCATTCAGTATCACGGTGATCCAAGTCTATGCCCTGACCAGTAATGCTGAAGAAGCTGAAGTTGGATGGTTCTATGAAGAGCCACAAGACCTATTAGAACTAACACCCAAAAAAGATGTCCTTTTCAGTATAGGGGACTGGAATGCAAGAGTAGGAAGTCAGGAAACACCTGTAGTAACAGGCAAATTTGGCCTTGGAGTACAGAATGAAGCAGGGCAAAGGCTCATAGAGTTCTGCCAAGAGAACGCACTGGTCATAGCAAACACCTTCTTCCAACAACACAAGAGAAGACTCTACACATGGACATCACCAGATGGTCAACACCGAAATCAGATTGACTATATTCTTTGCAGCCAAAGATGGAGAAGCTCTATACAGTCAGCAAACACAAGACCGGGAGCAGACTGTGGCTCAGATCATGAACTCCTTATTGCCAAATTCAGACTTACATTGAAGAAAGTAGGGAAAACCACTAGACCATTTAGGTATGACCTAAACCAAATCCCTTATGATTATACAGTGGAAGTGACAAATAGATTTAAGGGACTAGATCTGATAGACAGAGTGCCTGATGAACTATGGACAGAGGTTCATGACATTGTACAGGAGACAGGGATCAAGACCATCTCCATGGAAAAGAAATGCAAAAAAGCAAAATGGCTGTCTGAGGAGGCCTTACAAATAGCTGTGAAAAGAAGAAAAGTGAAAAGCAAGGAGAAAAGGAAAGATATTCCATCTGAATGCAGAGTTCCAAAGAATAGCAAGGAGAGATCAGAAAGCCCTCCTCAGCGATCAATGCAAAGCAATAGAGGAAAACAACAGATTGGGAAAGACTAGAGATCTCTTCAAGAAAATTAGAGATACCAAGGGAACATTTCATGCAAAGATGGGCTCAATAAAGGACAGCAATGGTATGGACCTACAGAAGCAGAAGATATTAAGAAGAGGTGGCAAGAATACACAGAAGAACTGTACAAAAAAGATCTTCACGACCCAGACAATCACGATGGTGTGATCACTCACCTAGAGCCAGACATCCTGGAATGTGAAGTCAAGTGGGCCTTAGAAAGCATCACTACAAATAAAGTTAGTGGAGGTGATGGAATTCCAGTTGAGCTATTTCAAATCCTCAAAGATGATGCTGTGAAAGTGCTGTACTCAATATGTCAGCAAATCTGGAAAACTCAGCAGTGGCCACAGGACTGGAAAAGGTCAGTTTTCTTTCCAATCCCAAAGAAAGGCAATGCCAAAGAATGCTCAAACTACCACACAATTGCACTCATCTCACACGCTAGTAAAGTAATGCTCAAAATTCTCCAAGCCAGGCTTCAGCAATACGTGAACCGTGAACTTCCAGATGTTCAAGCTGGTTTTAGAAAAGACAGAGGAACCAGAGATCAAATTGCCAACATCTGCTGGATCATCAAAAAAGCAAGAGAGTTCCAGAAAAACATCTATTTCTGCTTTATTGACTATGCCAAAGCCTTTGACTGTGTGGATCACGCAAACTGTGGAAAATTGTGAAAGAGATGGGAATACCAGACCATCTGACCTGTCTCTTGAGAAACCTCTATGCAGATCAGGAAGCAACAGTTAGAACTGGACATGGAACAACAGACTGGTTCCAAATAGGAAAAGGAGTACGTCAAGGCTGTATATTGTCATCCTGCTTATTTAACTTATATGCAGAGTACATCATGAGAAATGCTGGGCTGGAAGAAACACAAGCTGGAATCAAGATTGCTGGGAGAAATATCAATAACCTCAGATATGCAGATGACTCCACCCTTATGGCAGAAGGTGAAGAAGAACTAAAGAGCCTCTTGATGAAAGTGAAAGAGGAGAGTGAAAAAGTTGGCTTAAAGCTCAACATTCAGAAAACTAAGATCATGGCATCTGGTCACACCACTTCATGGAAAATAGATGGGGAAACAATGGAAACAGTGTCAGACTTTATTTTCTTGGGCTCCAAAATCACTGCTGATGGTGATTGCAGCCGTGAAATTAAAAGACACTTACTCCTTGGAGAAGGAAATGGCAACCCACTCCAGTATTCTTGCCTGGAGAATCCCAGGGACAGCGGAGCCTGGTGGGCTACCGTCTGTGGGGTCGCACAGAGTCGGACATGACTGAAGCGACTTAGCAGCAGCAGCAGCAACTCCTTGAAAGAAAAGATATGACAAACCTAGACAGTATATTAAAAGAAGAGATATTACTTGCCAACAACTATTCATATAGTCAAAGCTATGGTTTTTCTAGTAGTCATGTATAGATGTGAGAGTTAGACCATAAAGAAGGCTGAGCACTGAAAAACTGATGCTTTTGAACTGTGGAGTTGGAGAAGACTCTTGAGAGTCCCTGGGACTGCAAGGAGATCCAACCAGTCCATCCTAAAGGAAATCAGTCCTGAATATTCATTGGAAGGACTGATGCTGAAGCTGAAGCTCCAATACTTTGGCCACCTGATGCGAAGAGCTGACTCATTGGAAAAGACCCTGATGCTGGGAAAGGTTGAAGGCAGGAGCTGAAGGGGACGGCAGAGGATGAGATGGTTAGATTACATCACCGACTCAGTGGATATAAATTTGAACAAACTCTGGGAGATGGTGAAGGACAGGGAAGCCTGGCATGCTGCAGTCCATGGGTCCACAAAGAGTGGAACATGGCTTAGCAACTGAACAACAACAACAACCAAAAATGTCTAATAAGTGAATGGTTTAACATGTCATGGTTAGTCAACTCAAGGGGGTGTTTTGTAGCTATCAAACTCATAAGCATCAAGTTTTTGTAAAAGCAGTCTTCCTGAGATAATGTTAAGAAAAATATGGAAAACAATATGGTATATACCTCTTGGCTATTAGTATATTCTAGACTAGATTTACGGATAAATATTGCAAAGTGAGAATGAAGTTGCTCAGTTGTGTCCAACTCTTTGCGACCCCATGGACTGTAAGCTACCACTCTCCTCCATCTATGGGTTTTTCCAGGCAAGAGTATTCGAGTGGGTTGCATTTCCTTCTCCAGAGGATCTTCCCAACCCAGGGATGGAGCCCAGGTCTCCCGCATTGTAGGCAGACGCTTTACCATCTGAGCCACCAGGAAAGTCCAAACATTGCAAGAGAACATAGAATTTAAAACTCTTGTAAAGTTAGGGGGACAAATTATGAGTGAAAAAATACTCTCTTTTAAGATTTTAAAAAATATTGTAGAATTATTTTAATGATGATTTCTTTTTGCTCCAAGTCTTAGCTTTAAGAATCCAAACTTTAAAATATAGGACATGTCTCGCTTTTTTGTCTCTTTTTTCCACCTTTGACTAATACTTGTGTTCACAGGTGAATAATAAAAGAGAACATTTTTGCAAAACTTCTGAAAGACCCTGGAGCTAAGGGCAGATGAATGTTAGCGAAAGTTTGGAGGAATAAAGAAGAGTGGTAGAAAATGGTGGCAGTGGAAGCAAAGGCATTATAAACAATAGCCGAGGGACAAGGTAAGCCAGAGCCATGATAGACAGGGAACTGGGTGGTCTCATAGAAGAATGTCATCACTGAAAGCCCCTTCTCACATTCACTGTTTATTTCCCGGGTGAAGACGTGTCTCTTGGCTGCAACATGAGATGGAACGTAGAACAGTTCATTATGCTTTGCTGTTTCTGGTTTTATTTTAATTCCGTCGACTCCATGGGGCAGTCCACACTCTCGTATTGTGGGCGTGTCTGATGCAGTAGATTCTCTGTAGATTTCTGTTGAATGAGTGCTGTGTGCTCACTTACCTTTCATTTATTTGCTGAGACCAGAACCTTGCCTGGCTCGCCCTTCCTCTCTGTCCATCAGTCCTCTCTTTATTTCCTTCCACATCTCCATCTCCTTGCAGCAAGGGCTTTCAGCTCTGGGGGCAATTTGGTGAAGAGGACCTTTCTCAAGACCAAGAGTATAAGGATGTTGCTCTTGCCTCCCCACCCGTGGGGAACTCCCCCTGTTGCACACAGACATCAGGACAGGGGCACAGCCAGAACTGCCCTTGTCTTCAGAACGCCCAGGACAGGACACCCATGGAGTTACCTCCCAGGTGCCCTCCATAGTAGGGACAAGCACTCCTGCCTGGACACCTGCCTTCTGTCCTGCAACCCTTCCTCCTTGTTTGTGCTGATGACTTCTATCCTCTTCACACTTCCTGGGCTGCAGTGTTACCTTGAGTCCAAGCTCACTCTGTTCATAGCAGGCCAATAAATCCGAGAGACAAGGTGTTGAGGCAGGCAATGCAACTTAATTTGGAAAGCCAGCTGATGGAGAAGATGGCAGACTGATGTCTCAAAAGAACCACCTTACGGGGTCTGGATGTCAGGTTCTTTTATAGATCAGAGATGGGGGGAGGTGAGAAGCCAAGTACAAAGGCCATTCATCTTGCAAACATCTCCTAGAATGGCAATCCTCAGGCAGGAGTTGTGTTAATTTATTCCTGCCTGCCATATACAGGTGGACAGGGTCCTGAAAAGGTACTTTAGCTTCACAGTCAGGCAGAGGGGCAGGGTTCTCTGAGGCAGGCTGTCATGTGTGATCATAATAACAAAAGCAATGGAAACCAAGTCAAAGAGGCAGTTCCAACATGGAGACAGGATTGGTTCTTCCCTGCAATAGTAGGACCACCTGGGACTCAATCCATTCCCACCTTGCCGGGACTCTGCACTCCATCTCAGACAGCTCTGGGACCTGCCACTGCTGCAGCCATTGCTAATCAAGCACAGTCTTCTTTCCAGTGGAGCCTGGATGTGGTCTTAGAATCCCCCCTCAACAAAGACTTCAGCCAGTTCCCACCAAATGGTCAGAGTTGGTGAACAGCTTTGTGTAACTGGGCTGAATAGGTGGGCAGTGGCCTTCGTTCCAGTAAAGAGGTGCCCAGCTTCATAGGCTTGATCAGGCTCCGTCTTGAACATTTCCCGAGGCTGAATCAAGATGGTGTCTCCCTTGGGCACTTCTGTCTCTGGTCCTTCTTCTCTCTTGCCTCCTGCTTGCACCTGCATGCCGTGTGCTCAGTTGCTTAGGTCACGTCTGACCCTTTGCAACCTCACGGACTGTGGCCCGCCAGGTTCCTCTGTCCATGGGATTCTCCAGGCAAGGATACTGGAGTGGGTTTCCATTTCCTCCTCCACCAGCTTGCTCAGGGTTCCCCAAGTCCCAGCACACCCCCAAGCCTAACCCAGGACTCATAGCCACAAAATATAGGTGGTAATGAACCCTGGGTTCCCCTCGATCTCCCAGCTGAGAGGCTCAGTGTGGCCTTGCATGGGAGTCATCAGAGTGACCCAGGTGACCCTGCACCCTGGGGATTGTGCTAACCACTGGTCCAGAGCGTGAGGCTCCTGCTGCTGACTCTCCCCCAGCACCCAACACAGCTCCCGTGCAAATCGCCTGCGATCAACATACTCTCTCGGAGAGGTGACTTGTACTTTCCTAGAAACGCAGAGGTACCTGGAGTTGATTAATGGGAAGTCAGTCTTCAGTTGGGGAAAGAGGTGTAGGAATTTTGGAAACCAAAGAGAACCTATCGTGTATTTGGGGAACTCGAAGCTGAAACCGTCATTTGTTTCCCACGCAACTTAGAGCAGAAGGAGCCTTATGATCCTGGCACTGACCTTGGGCAAGTCCCTCAGCGCCTCTCCAGGTCTACATCTGCTCCTGTCAAAACTAGGTAACACCTGGGCAACCCTGCGAGGCCGTTTTTGAGCACTGAATTAGGTGAGTCCTAATCGCCTGCCTGGGATAATGCAAAGTGGCTATTGTTAATTAGATGGAAGCAGCCATTTGGAAGGATGCTGAAGCTGAAGCTCCAGTAATTTGGCCACCGATGTGAAGAGCCGGCTCACTGAAAAAGACCCTGGTGCTGGAAAGTGGAGGGCAGGAGGAGAAGGGGGCGAGGTAGGATGAGATGGGTAGATAGCATCACTGACTCAGTGAAAATGGATCTTGGCAAACTCTGGGAGCTAGTGGAGGACAGGGGAGGCTGACGCGCTGCAGTCCATGGGATCGCAAAGAGTTGGGCTTGACTTGAGACTGAACGAGAAGCCATGTGGATGCTGAGTTGGAATATCCCATAAGCTTATTCACACAAGGTTTTAAGATACAGCTTCTTTAATCTTTGAGAGTGGAAAGCAGACGTTATACCCCAGTTTTCTGGAGGGAACACGGTCCTGGGGAGGTCATCGTCTGTGTCTCTCCTCCAAAGCAAAGGCAGGGGCACCCTGGAAACCTTCTAAGTGCCATCTCAGATTTCCCCACCAGGTGGCGCTGTCGTACCGCGAGAATCTTCAATTTCCCTCCTGCAGAAAGAATTCGGACAGGACTGGGGTGGAAGAGTTTGATTCTTGCCCTTATCTCATCATCGATTTTTCAGTTCAGGGCAGTTAACTACTCCTCCTCCAAATGACTTTTTCAAGTGGAAACCTGAGGCTCTGCTTCCCGGGAGTCCTCTTCTGCGTGCCTCGTATTCGTCTCTAAATTGTCTGGCTGCCTCCGGCTGGTGGTCCACGCGAGTGGAGTGTGGTCAGAGCCTGTGTGTGGGGCTCGGGGTAAAGGTCATGATCAGCCTCTCCAGGAAAGCTGGGAAAGCCTCTCCTTCTCCCAGCAAGGAGGCCTAGGACCCCCAGAGGAATATGCCTAGCGCCTTCACTCCTGCTTCCTCAGAACCTTCACCTGCTTTGCACCAGGCAGGTTCCTCCTAGGTTCTGGGGAGGCTGATGGGCCCAAGGAAGGGCCAGTGGGAATGAAGGTGAGACTGTGTAAACATCATTGTCGCATATCTTGGAGGCTGGGGACGATAGAGTCTGACAGAGCTAAAGTGAGAGTTGCTCAGTCGCGTCCGACTCTTTGCGACCCCATGGACCATACAGTCCATGGAATTCTCCAGGCCAGAATACTGCAGTGGGTTGCCATTCTCTTCTCCAGGGGATCTTCCCAACCCAGGGATCAAACCCAGGTCTCCCACATTGCAGGGGGATTCTTTACCAGCTGAGCTACCAGGGAAGCTAAGATAGAGCTAAGGATGATTTTTAAACTGGATTCAACTGGATTTGAATGACCATGTATTAAGCTACCCTTTTTTTTGCATCATCTCCTGCAATCTTTACAACAACCAAGTGAAGAACCGAGGCTCAGAGAGGTTAGGGAACTATCCCAAGGTCACACAGCTAGGAAGTATGAGAGGTTTGAACTCGGGGCTGCCCCCCTCCAAAGTTCACCTTCTCAGTAGCGTTGCACAGAGACTGGGGGGACCCAACCACACCAGGGGTCAACGCCAGCGGCAGTCTGGGAACAAGTTTATTATGCCCGGGAAATCACAGCTGAATTTCTGAGGCCACGTCATGGATCCGCATCCCTCCTGACCCTCTCAGTTCCATTCTGCCTCCGTGCTTGGCTGGGCTCCACCCACTTCCGCCAAGACGCCTTCACTTCACCCAGATAGAGGCAGCTCCTTCGCTCATCACCTGCTCTGTGGCTGGCACCACCCCAAAGGTGGCCGCGGCAGCAAGTAGCCCAGCCTCTGTCCCAGGCCGCCCGTGCTGCCGAGAGATGCTTCTCCTGGGCCTGTGCTTTCTAGCATTTCCAGAATATACTGCTCTACTCTGTATTAACTGCTTATAAAAGACACAATCCCAGAACGCAGCAGATGATGCAATAGACGTTTATCATCTCACACTTTCTGTGGTTCGGGATTCTGGTGTGGTCAAGCTGGGTTCCCTCTCAGGGTCTCTCAAAGGCTGTCATTAAGGGCCTGACTCCTCTCAAGGTCCGCGGGGTTGGAGCCCTTCCACACCCTCACGTGGTCCTTGGTAGATTTGGCACCTCTGGGCTGCTGGTTGGAGGGTCCCTCAGTTTCCTGCCAGGTGGGCCACTGAAAGACCAGCTGCCAGCCTCAGCTGTCCTCCTCAGCGTGGGAGGCCGTGCACAAGATGAGACCCAGCGCCTTTTTGTAACCAGATGTTGCTGCGACATCCCCTCACTTTGCTGTCTTGTTCTTTAGAATCAAGTCATTAGGTGCAGCCCACACTTCATGGAAAAGCTGTGAGCAATGGGCAACGGTGTGGATGCCAGAAATGGGAGAGCGTTGGGGTCATCTTAGAGGCTGCCCACCACAATTTGCCTTCTGGCCCTCAAAGATTCACATCCCTTTCAGGTGCAAAATACACTCACCTTCCCCCCAAGACCCCCAAAGTCCTATTCCATTTTTACATCAGCCCGAAGTCCACAATCTCGGCCCCTGAATCAGATCTGGGTGTGAACAGGCCTGCAGGGGCATTCGAATAGAGTCCGTCTCCATCTGTAGATGAAACTAGGACAGATCTCCGGTCCCCCGGCACCGCAGGTGGGCTGAGCACAAGACCATCGCTGTAGATGCTCCTGCTCAAGAAAGAAGGAAATTGGGGGCACGCAGTCGCTGGTCCACAGCAGCTCTGAAATGCAGTCGGGTAGATGGTGATCATTTCTGGAATAGTTCTGCACGCCTCTCTGGGCTCCTGAATCTGAGCCATCCTCCCTTTATTCATGAAAGGTAAGACGTGTTTGCAACCAAATGGTTTCCTCCTTCTGTTGCCTGCTGGTCTAACTCCTTCTTTCTTTAACTCCATCTCCGGGCCTTCAGTCCCGGCCAGCAGTGTTTCTGCTGCTGTGATTGGCGGAAGGGCACACGCAGGGCAGGGGGTGGGGGGTGTTTCGTTGTTGTGATGATGTTTTTCTTCCTTAAGCTGGGTGACAGGTACCTGGGTCATCACTGCATCACTCTTGAAACATTTTGGTATGTCTTCAATGTTTCATAGTAAATGGTATAAAAAAGAGTATTTTTTGAAAGGAAATCTCAGGGCATTGGTGTATGAATAGAAAGAAAGACCAACAGAAGTCCAAAAATTACCCAAGTACATAGGAAAATTAAGTCTAAGATAGAGAGATTTAAAATGCTGGAAAAGTGATTGGCTTTTTTATAAATGATGCTGAAAAAAAATCAAATAGTCATTCTTCATCCCATACTCAACAATAAACTCCAAACAAATTGGAAATATAAATGTGAAAAATAAAATCATACACATTCTAAATTCCAGAAGGCAACGTGAGTGAATTCCTCTATGGGGAAAAGTTTTTTCATTATGAATCAAAATCCAGATGTCATGAAAGAAACGGTGAGTAAAATTGAACACATAAACATTACAAAAGAACCTCTGCATACCAAAATGCACCTTATGCATTGTTAAACACACACATGCACACACACAGACACAGACACAGACACACACACACACACACACACACACACACACACACACACACACACACACTGCTAGAAAAATACTTGGAATAAAGATCAGAAACACAGAGCCAATTTCAGGAACATATAAAGAATTCTTAAAGATGGAGCAAAGACAGGGGAAGAAGGTCACGTTGACAGGAGTCTAGTGTTTCATTCTCTCTGAATTCCTCCTAAGAACAGCCAGCGCAACTACATAGAGAAGCAGACAGCTGCAGATAACACTTACAGTAAAACTGGTGGTGGTGGTTTAGTGGCTTAGTCGTGCCCGACTCTTGCGACCCCATGGACTGTAGCCCACCAGGCTCCTCTGTCCATGGGATTTTCCAGGCAAGAATACTGGAGTGGGTTGCCATTTCCTTCTCCACAGGATCTTCCTGGAGTGGGTTGCCATTTCCTTCTCCATGGGATCTTCCCGACCCAGGAAACGAACCCAGGTCTCCTGCACTGCAGGCCGATTCTTTACCATCTGAGCTATGAGGGAAGCCCTAATAAAACTGCGTCACAAGATAGTCTTCAGAACTCAAAATACAAGCCAATGGGAGCAAGCCGTTACCAGCGTGAAGACTTGTGTGTTTTTGCGTCTGTGCAAGAAAAAGCAGAGCAAGTAAGGAGCATCTGCTGGACGCAGGAAGAGGAAAATCCCAGGATAGCCGTGGGTTTTCACACTAGAGCAGAGAAGCGTGATCTGAGCGTAGGGGGTGGGCATTGCCGACCACAGTGGCTGATGACTGGAGTAGTCCCTGCTGAAGGCGGGTAGGGCCCCCTGGTCCCTGCTGACTCTCAAAATGGACCTACCAGCGCTTCCTTCCAGAACACCCTGTGCCCTGGAGAAACGTCTGGGAGTGGAATAAACGTTTTTCAGAAAAGGGGCAATTGAGAAGCATAAACGAGAAGGTCTGCATGTAACTGAAGAAGAGAAACATAGTCAGGAAATTCCAGAAACCAAGCTTCCATATTAAAACAAAAGCAAAAGCATTTTACGTGGATAACAGAGAGAGAGCGCCCCGCGGACGAGAGCAGCTAGTGTGGGCCACGATTCCTTCTAACTGGTCACGAAAACTTCACTGCACACAAAAAAGGAAAAACAGAAAAGAACTGAAGACAAATCCTGGACAAGTTTGATCGGAAAACTCGAGGGAAAAAACCCCAGAGCTCCTTAGAAAAAATGGGCCAAGACATGCGCCATCCAAAAATATGTGTGACCAACACACAAGAAAAATGCTCAGCTCTATGCACAATGAAAACTAGAACACTGGGTACTGTTTCCCACACACGAGGCTGGCCAACCTCAAAAGCTTGGCAACGCACCCACTGCTGGCTGCGGAGACTGCAAAGATCCAGCAAGGGGCGACTTCTAGGGAGGGGATTGAACACAATAAAGCCAACCACACACACAGTCACAGCACACACTCATGGCACACACACCCACGGTACACACACCCACAGTACACACACCCACACCCACACACCCACAGCACAGACACTCACAGCACACACTCACAACACACACTCACGATACACACACCCATGGTACACACACCCACAGAACACACCCACAGCACACACTCACAGCACACACACACACACTCACAGCACACACTCACGATACACACACCCACGGTACACACACCCACAGAACACACTCACAGCACACACACTCATACCATATACACACAGCACACACTCACAGCACACACACCCACAGTACACACAGCACATACTCAGGGCACACACAGCACACACAGGACTCACAGCACACACTCACAGCACACACAGCACACACTCACAGCACACACAGCACACACTCACAGCACTGAGTGAAGAACTTCTCCCCATGTTTCTGCCCACTTGGAAAACAGGGTCTTTGCAGATGCAGTGAAGCTAGGCTAAGATCACCCTGGAGTCGGGTGGGCCTTAAACCCAATATGGGTTCTCCTAAGAACACCCAACAGTGTTCTTAGGAGAAGAGAAGAGACACAGATGCAGGAAGAAGACCATGTGACGAGGAGGCAGAGACTGCAGTGATGGGTCTGTGAATCAGGGATGGCCAGGGGCTGGCAGCAACGCTGGAGGCTGAAAGAGACAATGAAGGATTTTCCCTAGAGTCTTCCTAGAGCGCATGGCCTTACCAGCACCTTGATTTTGGAACTCTAGCCTTCAGAACTGTAAGGGAATAGATTATTGTGGTTTAAAATCATATCTTTTTTCTTTTTTTGGTCTTGTTGGGTGGCTTTTTGGGATCTTAGTTCCCCCAGCAGGGATTGAACCTGCGCCCTTAGTAGTGAAAGTGCAGAGTCCTAATTGCTGAACCACCAGAAAATTTCCTAAAACCAGACATTTTGTAGTACAAGGCAAGATTAATAGTAGTATGTATGAGGTAGCCCGAGGCAATGAATACAGGTACCCTTTGGCCAAACAATGCCTCTTCTAGGAATTTATCCTGAAGACACCGCCAATGATACAGCAAATAATACATGCACCATCTTATTCGCTGAGGCCTTGTTTGTAACTGAAAACCCTCTGAAAGCTGAGATGCAGAAGATTGGTTGGCTAAACCACGGCACATAATCTCAACAGAATGCACTTCAGAGGAATACAGCTATCCAAAGGAAGGAAGGGTATCTTTGTGAGCTGCAGGTCATTGACTCAAATATGGTCCCATCCATCCTTTATTCCCAGGATGTGCCTACAGCTGAAGGCACCCAGAATCTGGGCTGACCCTGAATCTTCCTTTGCCCAGTACAATTCGGAAGTGAAACCCGCCCGTTCTTTAAGGGGACCAGTCTTCAAGAGGACTGGCAACTCCCACCTCCTGTCTCCTGCATATCATACAAAAGATTGGGGGCAGACATGGAATATGAATGGTGCACCAACAAGGTCATGATCAAAGACACTGAAATCATGGTTGCTTTGCCAAGTCTCATCTCCAGGGAAGGCAAGGAGGCTTTCACCTCTTTTGGCCAGGATGAGGGGATTTAAAAACATCCAAGTCCTGCATTCCCACTCTCTAGCACCCAAAGTCACCTTCCTCTCAGAAAGGCATCCACAGGTAGGGAAAGGCCTGGTGGGAGGGGGCTGGTCTCTGTAAGAAATGACGTTTTCATTGTGGGTTTGAATGTGGTTTTCTAAAATCATGTATGTATTTATTTTGGCTGTGCTGGGCCCTCGTTGCTGTACGGGCTGTCTCTGGTTGAGATGAGTAAGGGCTGCTCTCTAGTCACAGTGACTGGCTTCTCACCGCGGCGACTTCTCTTGCTGCAGAGCACGGGCTCCAGACCGCTGAGACCTCCAGGCTCAGTAGCTACGAAGCATGTGGGATCTCCCCGGACCAGGAATCGAACCCACGTCCCCTGTGTTGGTAGGCGGATTCTTAGCTACTGGACCACCAGGGAAGTCCTTTTCATTATGGGGTGTTAAAGGTAGTATTTTAGAGGACACTTCAGCCTTTGAGCGCTTGGGCTGGAAAGAATTCCTTTTCGAGGCTGGTCACTGCTAACGAGATGGCTCCTCTGACCTGCTCATCGGGGGCCTGGGTCTTCTGTTGCCACCATCAGTCGTGCTCCTGTCCTGGAGGCTCTGATGGGCACCACCCCGCACAGCCCTCCAACCTGTGCAGCTCAGATGCTGACCTTTCCTTCTCCTTCCCAGGAGTCTCTGGCAACTTTCCATGTGGTTTGACCTCTTTGAAGGGTTCAGCCCTTGTTGACATCAACGGGGCAGCCAGCAAACTGTTGCCCCGTTTGCCCAAAGGAAGAGCGAAATGTATTTTTACTTTTTTACAAACAGACTAATTTCCTTTTAGAGCTACTGGATCTGAATTAGCTGGTGAGTGTTGAAATCCTCAGAAGAATTCAGCGGGAAATGGCTCCTGATATTCAATAGCACATCTTGTGGTCCCCAGGCATGTGCCAGCCTACAGGAACTTTTAATGTTCTCCCTAACTGGGGGGAGGAAGCAGGGTGACTTTTCTGAATTTCAGGGTGGTGGATAACCTAGCTCTGGCAAAACAGATAGCCTTCAACGGAATATGATGCTGCTATTAAATATGAGACTGGAGAAAAAAATGTTATTCACAGAAAGTGAGTGGGCCAAAGACATTTTATGCAAATAATTATGGGGCAACAGTGTTGCTGTTTGGTGAACAAGTATCTAGTTACAGGATTTAAATGTTAAAGTGTTCCTGCCCTAGAGCCTGCAAACACCCAAAGGGATGTCAGTAGCTGGTTGTATGATAAAGCATCTGCTTGGTCTTTACCTTTGTTTCCCAGGAGGTGATCTCTAAACCTTTGGAATTTCCTGACTGATGGGAGGATCTTTGTTATTCACGGTGGGCCTCTTAGACCACACCTGCTAGCTCATGCCAATGAGTGACTCACGGGGGACCCCAGATATTTTATGTTTATGAGGTGACTCAGGATGCAGGCTGGCCAGGCCAGAAAGACCCGTGATGTGATTAGAAAGTTGGCACTTTGATCCGCATGCTGTCAGCCCAAATCTGGGGGGCACAGGGAGGGGCTGGATGTGGGGTTCAGTCATGCAGGTGGTGATTCCATCAGTCACGCCTCTGTAATGAAACTCCAATGATACACTCAAGATATGGAGGCTTGAGGGTGCTGCCTGGGCTGCGAACACTGTGTGGATTGTCACACATCAGCGACAGGAGGGTACCATGTCCCTGAGGATATGGAAGCTTCGCGTTTGGAATGCTCCCACGCCTAGCTCAGTCCTATGGGTCTCTTCCTTGGGCTGGTTCTGAGTTATTTTCTTTTGCTATAATAAAACCATCCCTGTAAGCGCAGTGTTTTCCTGAGTTCTGCGTCATTTTAGCGAATTATCTATCTTGTGGGTGTCCATGGGACCCCCACATTTGTAGCCAGCTGGTCTGAGTTGGGAGGTGGCCCTGGGACTCCTAAACTTGCAGGTGGAGTCTGAATCTTGACTGACTTGACGGTGGCAGACTGTGCCCTTTAGTTAGTTTGGCAAGGCCTGGGAGCTGGGCATGAGGAACTGTTGTTGTTGAGCCGCTAAGTCGTGTCCGACTCTTGTGACCCCACGGACTGTAGCCCCCCAGGCTCCTCTGTCCATGGGATTTCCAGGCAAGAACACTGGAATGTGTGAAGAACGGCTGGCTGAAAAATGTGCGATAGAGAGACTGGGGATATCTGGCCGGCAAGGGGTGGGAGTGAGACCCCTCAAGGCAGGAGGCTTGGATTGTACAGGGCGAGGCTTCCCCGATGCTTCATGTTGGTCAGGCTGTAGCCGCTGGCTGGGCCCTGGGCCTCACGCATCATCAGACTCAGTACCCGGTGTGTCCTGTTTCCTCCGTTTGAGGATCAGGATACAGAGGCCCTGACGGGTTATAAGACTCTTCAGTCACACGGCTTGTCCTCAGCAGAGCTGGGGCTTTACTATATTTCTTTATTTTTTGAAATAGATCAAAGAAAATTTCACATAAATAATACACAGTTTGCTATTTTAAAGTGTGTAACTCAGTGGCATTAAATACACCAGGCTTCCCTGGTGGCTCAGCAGTACAGAATCCCCCTGCAATGCAGGAGACATGGGTTTGATCCCAGGGTGGGCAAGATCCCCTGGAGAAGGAAGTGGCAACCCACTCCGGTATTCTTGTCCATGGGAAATCCCATGGAGAGAGGAGCCTGGCGAGCTATAGTCCATGGGGCAGCAAGAGTGGGACACCACTGAGCAACTGAACAAGAAGCAGTACATGCATCATGTTGTGTGATGGCACAATCTTTTCATCACCCCCAATAGAAACGCAAACTCTGTACCCGTTCAGCTGTAACTCCCCACCATCCACCGCCTAGACCCCCGTTACCACCCGTCTACTTTCTACAGGAAAAGAGGCTCTGGGAGGCAATGCCTTGCAGTGAACATGTCAATTCCGCTTGCACCCCACCCCCATCCTGGGGGGAGGGGAGGGGGGAGACTTCAAAGCTTTGACTAGAAGCTCCCAAGATAGGAGTCAAGACAGAGGGAAAGGGATTCACTTTCTCACACAGTTTATAATCATATTTGTACTTTTCTATGTCAGGTCGGACTTTTTGTGCAGGAAATCCCAGCTGAACTGATTCCACCTAGAAGGAGTTGGTGGGCAGCCGGCATGGAGAAGCCCAGAGTCTGGGCACTTCAGGCAGGCTTTCTGAGTGGGGTCTTGTGTGGCCAATGGAACCTGGTCCCCACCCCCCATGGTGACTCAGTATCCTCTGAGCTGCCTCCTCATGGGCACGCCCTGACTTCAGGATGGCGGTAGCCCCAGCCTCAGGTTCAAGGGCAGCAGGAGCCCATACCACCGAGTCTTGGGCCCAGTAGGGCAGTCACCCCGGAGATGCTGTGAGGCTCTGATTGGCTTAGACCCAGGTCACATGATGGACTCTGCCCAGAGCCTACTGGGCTCAAAAGGCCAGCTGTGCCTGGGTTCCTGGCTGAAATCTGGAAGGAGCCACCGTTTGGAGAGAGTGAATATCAGGAGTCAGAACCGACAGAAAATGGCCAGCGGTCACTGAGCCCGGGCTCAGGGTTGCTGAGTGGCTCAGAGAGTCAACCTGGGTAAAGGGCTTGGAACTACCTGCTTGCTTCTCAGCAGACTTTAGCTAGAGTTGCTATTTGCCAGGCAGCGGTCTCAGCTCGTAACCTGCACGGTTATCCTTTCATCCTTACCGCTGCCTCATGAAGTGGGTCTCATTGTCCTCACTTGAATGAGGACACCAAGACTCAGGAAGGCTGGGCAGCGTGACCGAGGCCACACAGCCAGTGAGAGACGGAGCCAAGGTTTGAACCCTGGGGGTCCCATTCCAGAGCCTGCTTGCTTGTAGAGGGGATTCAAGAGGGAAGCCGTTCTTTGTACGCGGACCATCTATGCTGGTATAAATCGGGTTCTCTCAGAAGCCAGTTTTCAACCTGCTTTTAATTTGGAAACCCTTTAACACTACATTAATGGTTGTAAGATACTTTTCTAAAATGCCTGAGATTTAGCAATACCTCCCTATTACTATGGGCTTCCCTGGTGGCTCAGTGGTTGAAAAAAAATCCACCAGCCAATGCCCGAGATGTGGGTTTGATCCCTGAGTTGGAAAGATCCCCTGGAGAAGGACATGGCGACCCACTCCAGTATTCTTGCCTGGGAAATCCCGTGGACAGAGGAGCCTGGTGGGCTGCAGTCCATGGGGTCACTAGGAGTCGGATGCGACTTAGCGACGAAAGGACAGCAACCCTATTACTGTCGTAGCCAGAAAGAGTTAACGTAGCCTTCAAACCTTTGTAACTTAACAATGAGGAGTTACATTCCCAGAAAGTATAAGTCAGTGAGTAATGGGAATCTGGATTAATTCCCAAAATAAAGCTGTTATCCTAAGGATTTATGAAGAGAGGAATAAAAGACATTTAGCAGAATCTCCAGAGGCAGCTATGAGACATGAAAATCAAACTCTGCAGTGCTTTAAGTGTTATTTATCACATCTCTCTCCCCTTTGTGGTCCAGCGCCTGGCACTCAAGCCTGTGATTGTGTTGTTCTAAGTGGGAAGGATCACAAGTGGCTGCCTTCATGTGGAGGCGGGAGGACAGGGAAGATAAACGAGGAATAGATGATTCACAGATGTGGACACACAGCGCAGGTGACGGCCGGTCCCGCTCAGGTTCTGTGCTTAAGACTTTGCACGGGAGCTCCGCATCGTTTCCATTAAAGCAACCCAGAGGAAGCGGGGAAATTAAACCCCGTGTTCCTCTCTGCCCTCTAGGGATGGGAATGCCTCTGTGGCCAGAAGGCTCTGGGCGGAGCAGCTTCCAGCTGAGTGGCTGGCCACCACACACGGCGCCTGGGAGGACAGGAGGCTTTGCCCTGTTCTATAAGGAGAACAGCCTGGCTGTGGGCAGACAGAGGCCCACACACCAGGGTCCTCCTGAGTATGTCCCAATCTCTCTCCCAGAGACCGCCCACAGCCGTGGAGAGGGAGATGCTAACCCCCACGGCCCCGTGAGCAGAGGTGCAAACAAGGAGAGCCCGTGTGAGTTTCCCAGAGACCAGAGATGCCCGCCCACCAGTGATGGGGGAAGTGGGGGGGGTCCTTGCCGGGTTGCTGGTGCTGCCTCCATTGGAGAGGAGTTACAAGCTGGTAGAATTGGCATGGACTCACTCAACAGGGTGATAATGTCTGGGGAAATTCACGAGAAGTGCATTTTTAACCTCCCGAGCCTCAGTCTCCTCATCTGTAAAATGGGGGAAATAATCACTGCACCACAGAGTTGTTGGGGCGGGGGAAGAATCCTAAGTGAGAAGCCAAATGTCAGATACAGAGCCAGGCCAGCCTCCCTGGCCCACATCTGAAGTCACCTCGGGTGCCCCCATCTACAGGATGGTCTGAATGTGGAGGGAAGGATGGGGTTCTCTGGTTGGTGGTGGTTTTGAGTCATAACAGGCCTGAGGGGGTGCAGGGGGGGTGGGCGCCGTGCAGGGCGATGGTCTCAGGTGTGGGGCAACTTGAGGAAGCTGGGTGACCCAGGGACACAGAGAAGGTGATGGGACTCCTGCACTCTGGTCCAGGGTCATAACACTGCCACTGATCTTAATCCCAGAAAGTGGGATGAGCCTGCTGGGGCGGGTCTGGGGTGGGCCTGAGCCCACAGGTGGGGAGGTTGGGCATGTTTGTCCAGGCGCAGCCCCTGACCCCAAGCGTGGGGTCGCGACTGTGCTCTTGGGAAAATTCATGAGATTGACCACAGGGTGGCGCTCGCCACCAAAGGATTCTGGTCCAGTCCCTGCTTTGTCCCCAGATGGAATCTGTTTTTTAAATTAATTCTCGATTTACAAACACAGCAACAGGAACAAAAGAAAGTAGAGCTTTCCTGGGCATTCTTTCCTTCTCCTTTCTCTGTATTTCCAGCTTGATTTGGACAACCTAACCCTATGTTGTCCCAAGGTCTAGTTCAGAATGGGGCTGGGTCAGGGGGAAGCCACTCCTGAACTTGGCCGAGAAAGAGATGTTCCACCTTCAGAGTGACCTGAATACACTGATGAGGCCACAAAACACCCCGCCATGTGTGGTTTCCTGGATGGATAAATATTCCCCCCCCATCCCTCCCCCCCACCAGAGGACTGTCAGAGTCAGACAGGCCAGCCTTTGGGACGTGAATTTAGGATTTTGTCCTGAGCTAGAAATTCCAGGGGTAGGGGTAAATTTGGTTTTATGCAAAAACTATTCTGTTTCTGCACACTTGCATATTTTAGCTTTTCCGTATCACCCTGTCCTCCTTGGCATCTCATGCTCCCCACGCGTGATCACATGCCCCGTTTGCTCTCAGGATCCCATGGCACAGGCAGTCAGTCTCCTTCAGCCTCCAGAGCTGGGTGGTGTGCAGGGCCCAGTGTGTTGCCTGCGGATGTGGCTTGGGGCGTGGGGGTGGCAGGACTCTTCAGGGACAAACTGCTCCGCAGAGGGAACCGGAACCTTTGCAAACCAAGGCGTTTAGCATCCTTCTGGAAAGTCCCATGAAAAGCAAATCGTTGCAACATTTTTTCCTCTTGTTAGTCTCATGGTGTGTTGTATGTGTCAGTAGATAAAATATTAATTCCAAGTGTTGTCTCAGAGATCCTCACTGCCTTCTGCCTGCTTTTTGTGGACAAGGGGAATGGCCTTGGTGGGCGTTTGTAAGGTGCAGCCTGCCTTCGGTGAGCTGTGTCGCAGGCCTGTTCAATCTGGGCACCATGGTCACAGACAGAATGTGCAGTTCTTCAGGAGACTCAGCCCTTTCTCTCCCCAGGACACACCGGACTCACCTGGCCATTGACTGTGGCCACTGATGCAAGGGATTTAGACGAGAAGTCAGGGGTAAAGAAGTACATGGTTATATCACACAACTGTCCTGAAGGCCACCTGAGATGAAACGCCAATACTTTGACCACCTGATGCGAAGAGCTGACTCATTGGAAAAGACCCTGATGCTCGGAAAGATTGAGGGTGGGAGGAGAAGGGGGCAACAGAGAATGAGATGGTTGGATGGCATCACCGACTCAATGGACATGAGTTTGAGCAAGCTCTGGGAGTTGGTGATGGACAGGGAGGCCTGGCATGCTGCAGTCCATGGGGTCGAAAAGAGTCAGACACGACTGAGCGACTGAACTGAACTGAAATGATAAGTGGAAGAAACATGGCAACTTTTGCAAAAAAAGATTTCTTCTAGCAGTGAACTCAAGATATATGTATCTTGATGGGAATATACACCTTTAATTTACTGTAAGGTCGGCTTCAACTCCCAACAACGAAGATGAATTTGTGCATATCAGAAAATGAGCAGTGGGCATCTGTTAAACAGACAACATTGAAAAATACCCAGTGACCTGGAATGATGCTCTGAAATGAAAACAGTGAACCCCCAAACCGGGGGCTGAGGGAACGGCACGTGGAGGCCTCAGGCTCACAGCGCAGTTCTGGGCTAAAGTCACAATAAATGCTTTGTATTAGAAAAAATAGTGAATTCAGACCATAATAACCAGCTTTATAAAAATATTACTAGTGGTTGTCTGTGTTTGGATTTAATTTATGGATGATTTTAAATTTTTATTCTTTTTTAAAAATAAACCTGCTGTCAGTTCAGTTCAGTCACTCATTTATGTCTGGCTCTTTGCGACTCCATGGAATGCAGCACGCCAGGCCTCCCTGTCCATCACCAACTCCCAGAGCTTGCTCAAACTCATGTCCATTGAGTCGGTGATGCCATCCAACCATCTCATCCTCTGTCGTCCCCTTCTCCTCCCATCTTCAATCTTTCCCAACATCAGGTTCTTTTCCAATGAGTCAGCTCTTTGCATCAGGTGGCCGAAGTATTGGAGTTTCACCTTCAACATCAGTCCTTCCAATGAATATTCAGTACTGATCTCCTTTAGGATGGACTGGTTGGATCTCCTTGCAGTCCAAGGGACTCTCAAGAGTCTTCTCCAGCACCACAGTTCAAAAGCATCAATTCTTCGGTGGTATTTGGTACTTTAAAAATATTATCAAACCCCCCAGCTAAGGGGTAGGGCTCTCACAACTGTCAAGACACCTGCTTATCATCAGTGATGAGACAGAGGGTCCCCTCCTGGACATGGGGAGGTTTTGTGCCCTCTCCTTGCTGCTGCTGCGTTTCCCCTGGATCCCATGACAAGGGAGTCCCGTCTACCCCAGCCTCACCTGGGGACCGGGGTCCACCCCTCCCCTAAACCGTTGACTCTGGCAGAGTTGTAAGGGTTCGCAGATCTGACATCTTCCAGGGGAGGAACTGAGATGGATGAGAACCCGGGGCATGCTGGCCAACCTGAGCCGACAGCCCTTACCAGGCCCCTCTTGGCAGGGGCTGGACTGGGCTCGCCCAGGGCCCCCTTTGCTGCTCCCCAGGTGGCAGGCAGGTTCTCCCTGGTTCCAGCCCCTGGCTCAGCACGGATGCCTGCAGACTGGCCATCGGTGTGATTAATTAAACGGTGTCCACGGACCCATAACACCAGGCGTGAAGCAGACACATTGGCACGTGGCTCCACTGGCTAAATGCCTCTCCCGTCACATGACTCGATGAGGTTCTACAGACAAAGACCCTAATCTGTTAACTATTCTTTTGGGTTATAATATGATCTCCTTGCTAGTTATCTGGGGTTTTAGCAAATAAATTATTTCACCTGTAAGGTTTCGGGCCTCTTTCTTATCTGAGCATAGAGGGAAAAACTTGGCAAGAATCCAGCCGTGGCTGGCCACCTTCATTTCATCCCATGAGCCCAGGACCATATAATAAAACCCTGTTTCTCGCCTTATGATTTCTGCTGCTTAATGAAATGGGCATAATATGGCTCAGAGAGAGGTTTGGCCTTATGTGACGGGCATTTGAACTCTACGTAATCCCTGGATTTCATATATTTCAGTGGCTACCATTATTTCTGAAAAGGTGAAAGTCAGGCTTAGTGATTAGGACGTCACCTTAACAGGTAGTTTTACTTATTTATTTTTTTAAATTGGCAGCACCGCATGGCACGTGGGCCCTTAGCTCCCTGACCAAGAATCAAACCTGCACCCCCGCGTTGGAAGCGTTGGAAGCACAGAGTCTCAGCCACTGGGCCACCCCCAGATTTACTCTTAAACATTACTTCGAGTTGTTGGGCAGCTGTCTCCCAGTTAAGACTGGGGTAACCTTCAATTAAATTCCTATTTTAGGGCCAGGGTTCGAGATTATTGAGAAAATCTCTCATCTGTATTTGCTATATCCATTACCTGTATATCTTTTATACCAAGTCTTTGAAATCTCAAATGAATTTTATCCTTATGTCTCAAGGCAGATACTAAATTTTCATGCGAAAGACTCGCTCTGCATTTAAGTTTCATAAAATTGAAGAGGTAGATTCACAGAGTGTTAGTTGCTCAGTCGTGTCTGACTCTTTGTGGCCCCATGGACTGTAGCTCGCCAGGCTCCTCTGTCCATAGAATTCTCTGGGCCAGAATACTGGAGTGGGTATCCTGTCCCTTCTCCAGGGATCTTCCCAACCCAGGGATCGAACCCAGGTCTCTCGCATCACAGGTGGATTCTTTACCAGCCGAGCCACCAGGGAAGCCCAAGAATACTGGAGTGGGTAGCCTGTCCCTTCTCCAGGGGATCTTCCTGACTCAGGAATAGAACCGGGGTCTCCTGCATTGCAGGCAGATTCTTTACCAACTGAGTTACAATTAAAGTAAAATATACTTTAAAACCCAGCCACATTTCCAGTATGCAATAGGATTGTCACAGAGGGCTGGCAGTTATCATACTGGAGCTGCGGACTAGAGTCTAAATCTAAAGACCCTGTGTTTTATTTCAAAGACTGCATGATAACAGCGGTGGGATGTGTGCATGGTAACTACCAATAGGGATCCCCAGGAGGAAGCTTTATAGAAGTGTTTGCCCAATGGATCATTTTACTAAGAGAGGTTGGACTTAGGAAAAGTACCAAAACCTGGGCGGCCCCATTCTTTATGTGTTTTGTCCCAGAATTGCCATCTTGAATTGCAGAAACCCTCTCCCACTCTCAACATCTGTCTCTTCTACCTGTAACTCCCTCTAACCCATAACTTACTTTATTGAAGACTGATCCCACTTCAGGTAAGTGAGACTTGCTGAAGGCAGAAATTATTTTTAGCCTTTGATTCTGAGGCCAGGATTCTACTCTGGGCAGGCTGCATAAACTTGACATACTTTCTGATCTTTAAAATTCTTACATTCTTCATGTGTGTGCAAAACTCGGGCTTAGGAGAGAAAGCTTTCTACCTAAGCCCCTCAAAATCTTTCTCCTGAATAGCTGTCCACCTCTGAGCCTTTGGCCAGATCTTTTTCATGTGTGTTTGTTATTGGAACCCTGTGGATGAAATATTTACAAGGAGCTCACCCCTGAATACTCATGGTGTTGTTTGCTCATCATGGACCAGTCCTAGTTGTTGCCCCAAAGAATCCACCCTCTGTAATTGTTGTAAGTGTGTTTGAGGCCCTCTTGACTTTAAGACTTGGATATTGATGGAGGAGAGAGGCCTGGAAATTAAGGTGTTTGAACTGCTCTGTAATAAGGGAGGTTCATCATGTGTTTAGGTGGGGTGGGCAGTGTGAATCATTTCTGAATTATCTTCCTTGCCTTCCGTGTGTGTGTGTGTGTATGTATGTTTGTCTGTGTATATGGTTTATATGTGTGTGTCTTTGTGTATGTGTGTGTTTGTATATATGTGTGTAAATGTGTATATGTGTGCCCATGTGTGCGTGCTTAAAAAAGGATGACAAAAGAGGATCCTATGGGAGAGGCTGGGTTTGATCAGTCCTGCTGACTAGTTGACCCCCTGGTAATCCAATACCCCAAATTAGCCCCTATATCTATGCAATTTTACAATTTCCTCTGTAAGAACAGAAGGTAGCACTTGGCACGGCTCCAAACTCCTAGTGGTCTCTGGGATGCGGAGAGGGCTAGTGTTTTTCTCCACTTCTTTTCTGGTTTATTTGTCTATTTCACCACAGCACAGGAAGGTGAAGAGAGGCCCAAACAGAGCTTGTTCTCCTTCACCCTCCACAATGATGCCTTACCATGTCCTTTCTGGTTGGATTTTGCCACTGAGCATCTTTCGGCCTCTAATGAGTTGCAGACTTCAATCAGGGGCTCACCCCATTATCAACAATTCTAGGTGCAACCCCCCACTCCCAGATCCCAGTCTCAGGCTTTCTTTCCCAACACCCACAGGAATCCGCCTGCCCTTGATCTTTCCTATGAAATATTTTGAAAACTCTGATGTATTAACTCCTTAATCTCTCCCTGATTCTCATTTTTTTGGCAATGGACCTTTAAGTCAGTTCAGTTCAGTTGCTCAGTCATGTCTGACTCTTTGTGATCCCATGGATTGCATCACGCCAGGCTTTCCTGTCCATCACCAACTTCCGGAGTTTACTCAAACTCATGTCCATTGAGTTGGTGATGTCATCCAACCATCTCATCCTCTGTTGTCCCCTTCTCCTCCTGCCTTCAATCTTTCCCAGTATTAGAAAATGGACCCAATGCATACAATGGACATTTATTCTTTTGCAAAATCCCCCTTCCTTCACGGGTATTACCCTCTGGACCAAGGGGTGTTTTGGAGCCCATGTTAGCATTCACTGTCATATGTGCCAACATTTTGCTGTTTGCTTTCAGATGGAGCTGCCAGATTGGCACATAAGCACACAAGATGCCCAGTTAAATTTGAATTTCAGATAAGCTAAGAGTAAATTTTTGAATAACTATGTACCAAATTTTGCATAAAGCAGTTACACTAAAAATTATTTGTTGCTTATCTAAAATTCTAATTTAATGGTGCATCTGTATTTAATTTAGCAACTGTACTCAGAGCCACTCCCTGCCTTCTCCCTGCTCTGCTGTACCTCACAGGGCTTCCATCTCCCAGCTCCCTTGCCCTCGGGGTCCTAGACAAGTAGCTTTGGTGGGCAGGCGGCCAGGAAGAACCAGGCTCCATGGCCCCTCTCTTGTTCTGGTGGCATCTCCAGCCACAACCAAGCTTTCTCAGGGCTCCAGCTCTGGCCAGATCACCCGCCACCACTGCAGTTTCCACCAAATGGCTGGATCCTGGGCGGCTCTGGGTCTCCCCTCATGACCTCCTTGCCCTGGGGGCAGAAGCTGTCCTCTATTTTCTATCTCTACCTTGCCTGCCATCCCTGTCTAAATGCTCTGCTTTCCCGGGACCTGTTTAAGCCATTTCCTGTATTGCATTTCCTCTGTTTGAAATACGTAGAGTGGGTTCCGTTTTTCTGATAAGTCTTTGATTGGAGAGGCATATTGATAATTTATTCTTTCCTTTATTTCCTTCCCCCCTCATCTTTTGTGCTCGGTTGCCTTCACCTGAGAGACTGATCAGTTGCGGGCCTGGACACAAGTCATTATTGCCGATATTAAAGTGCCAAAGTTGCTTCTCTATAAAGGTCAGTGGATTCAGGGCATCTGTAAAGTAACATCGCTGTTGCTCACTTACACTCTAACCCTGTTGACAGCCAGGAGTGGATATCTGTTGAATTGGTCACGAAAGAGAAAAAAAGATGGAGAGTTCCCGCTGCAGAGCAGTAAGAGAATGTCACGAGGGCCAGACTCAGATTTCTGTTTCTTTCCTGATAGTTGCGCCCAGATGGCTGGTCCTCACCAATCCACTACTACAGACAAAAGCCACGTTTTCAGCAAATAGTCAGACATGGATCACTTGAGAGACCCCTGATAGCTCAATTATTGGAAAGTGGTCTTTCTCAAATTATTTTCAAGTTACATTGACAGTAACCAAGGTAGCTGCCCCAAGGCATCACAGAGATGGGACGGTAACTCTTAATAAGGACATATGGAACTTAAGGGCTCCCTAGTGGCTCAGCAGCAAAGAATCCGCCTGCCAATGCAGGAGACACCTTGGGGTCAGGAAGATCCCCAGGAGAAGGAAATGGCAACGCACTCCTGTCTTCTTGCCTGGAAAATCCCATGAACAGAGGAGCCTGGCGAGTTACATTCAATGGGGTAAGAAAGAGTCGGACACGACTGAGCAACTAAACAACAGCCACAAGTGGAACTTTGGGGGATAATGGAAGGAAAAAGACGACAAGAATTGCTTGGAGTTGCTACCAATGTTACCACCTTCAGAGCCCAGGCTCTCCATTACAGTCCGAGCCAGACCAGCAGAAACGCCCACAAAGAAAGAATGCAGTTGCTCACGCCATCCCCAGAACTGTCTCTTCTTGTTACACTGAACAGTGTGACCCCTACTGTCTTCCAGGGTAACAGCACATGTACTCACAGGACTATAGTCTAGCCCTGCCTCACCCAACAAAGTAATGTGTGGTAACAGTCTTAACATCAATTCGTGTATCAGGGTGTTAGTGAACTTTGAGTAATACTATACGGTGAATTTCAAGTGAATTATATTCCTTTTGATAGTCCTGGGATATGCATATAGAACTTCCCAAGTCTTTGAGATTTTCTATTCCTGTTAAAGGTGAATGAGAAAGATGTACACATGTGCACATACGTGTGCACGCACGCGCGCACACACACACACACACACACACACATAGTCATCTCCCTAGAAGAAAGACAATGAACAGAATTTGCATGCATAGCTTGTTCTAAATGAATATTTACAAAAAAATTTTTCCATAGGGAAATATTCTGCAGCAATGTACTTTTAGAACTCTGCTTACGCTTCTAAAAACATCTCATCACTCAGAACAATATATCTCTTCGCAGCTGTATTGTCCTGGATATTTCTTTCTTAGAAGAAGGCCTTCTTTTCCCTCACGAAGTCACTTCTGTGAGCTTTTTAATTGTGTAAATAGGAGCAGAGAACCTGAGACCCAAGGGCAAATGCAAATATTCTTGATAGCAGTAGCTACCAATAACCTAAATGGCAGTTGTTTTAAATCATGGAATAATTTGAAGGTACAGAAAGAATATAGTTCATTAATCATCAGATTTAAGTAATGCTAATTTCCTAAATTTTTACATGCTTGTTGCATATTTTTTATTTTTTAAAATAAGACATTACAGAAAAAGTTTTTTTAAGAATTTTTTTCAATGTGGACCATATTAAAAAAAAGTTTTTAAAAATTGAATTTGTTACAGTGCTGTGTCTGTTTCATGTTTTGGTTTTTTGGCTATGCGTGCTGTGTGATCTGAGCTCCCTGACCAGGGATCGAACTCACACCCCGCTGTGTTGAAAGGCAAAATCTTAACCACTAGACCACCAGGGAAGTCCCACAGATAAACTTTAAACCCTCTTTTTATTACTTCCCAGTCCTGTCCCCCAATTCTCTCCTCCCTAAGGCATCATAACCCTGACGTTAGCTTAGGTTTTCATTACCCACACTTTCATGCACTTAGTATACAAAATGTACACACGGTAAATTTGCTTATTTTCAATCTATGTAAATGGTTTCAGGCAGAATATCTTACTTTTAAAATCTGATGTTTTTCACTCAATAGTTAGTTTCAAGATAGACATTAATGTGTATAAACTTAATTTTTACTCTAGTTCATTTCTTAAAACTGCAATATTCTATTCTGTCCAAAGAGCTTGCTCTTCTTGCCAAGGTGGAAACACAGGGACTAGATTTACCCTCTTGCCTGAAACAACCAAAAAGCAGACAAGATTTATGAAATGATGACTTTCAAGATGCTGGACTTCGGAGGGTGAAGGCCAGTGATCCTGTGAGACAAGAAACCAATAACTGTCCAATTTCGCTGCCTTGAGAGTTACAGTCCATGTGCAGGGCAGGGGTGACCAAGCAGAGCTCCATTACTCCTGAGTTGAGAAGTCAGAGCTGACAGTCCAGGAAAATCATGGTGTTCACATGTCAGAATACAGAGGAACAAGGGCTTCATAGAGAGAAAACTCCAGAGATGAAGAGAGTCATTCTTGACAATTCAGCTGAATGTTCACTGGCATATGCATTTAAGGAAACCTGTCTTGGGAAAGAACCATTCGAAAGGATTAGTGATAAGAGTGCCTGCTGCTACCACAGTCTGAGAAGAGTGCCTCCTTTCACTAGCCAGACTGGAGAACTTCATGACTCACAAGATGTTTGGTTGGAGCACAGAGGAGGGGCTCACCTTAATTGGTGGGCAATAAATTAGAACTAGTCTGAGCATTGCTCTCTTCCCACCTAGAAGATCTTAAAAGCAAGATCCAAAAGGATCAAGCTGTTTCCAAGTAACTTAGCTGTATCTCAGGATAAAGCTCAATAATATTGATAGGGATACAAAGTTCAAGAGCAGGCATGCAGAGAAGCTGAAAATTGTGGCCAATAACAGAGTTAAATCAATCAACCTTTGTATATCTATGGCCAATTTATGTTGATGTATGGCAAAACCCATCACAATATTGTAAAGTAATTATCCTCCAATTAAAATAAATAATTAAAAAATAAACTGAATAAGTAAGGTTGAAAGAATAAAAATTGACCCAGAACTGACACAGATGTTAGATGTTGGACAATAGCATTAAAGTACAATTATAACTGTATTCCCTATGTTTAAAACTTAAGCAGGGACATGAAAAGTAAAAGATGACATAAACCAAACTCCTGAAGGTGAAAACTATATTGGATGGAATTAAAACCGTAGTAGATACTGCAGAAGAGGTTGGTCAGTCTAAGGCATAGCCATAGAAATAATCCAGAATGAAACACACAGAGAGAAAATGAATGAAAAAAATGAACAGAATATTGAGTAGTGAGCAACTACATGGAAACTAATACACTTGTAATGGGAATCCCCAAAGAGGTGGGGACAGAGAGATGGTAAAATGAATGATAGCCTCCAATCTTCTTAAATTGGCTGAGAATTATAAACCCACAGATCCAAGAATCTCAGGGAAACTCGAAGCACAGGCCACATGAAGAAAAGTATACCAAGACATATAGGAGCCAAATTGTTCAAAACCGACGACACAGAGAAACTTAAAAAGCAGTCAGGCAGAGGGACAGGAGAGAAAGCCAGACAAGGTAAAAGGAGGAAATGTGTGGATGATAACGTATTTCTCATAGGAAACAAGGCAAGTAAGAGTGCTCCATTGCCTTATTGGAGCAACATCTCTAATGTTTGGAAAGAAAAAAAATCGCCAACCCTGAATTCTTTACCCAGTGAAAATGTCTCAAAAATGAAGGTGAAATAAGGAATTTTTCAGAGCATGAAAGTGATTTCATGAAGTAAATCTCTTATAATGTGCTTGTCCATTTCTCTACTGAGGGACAGTTAGGTAATTTGCATGTTGTACTATGCTGAAATGCATACAGATATATTAATTTTTTGTCCACATGATATTTTTCTAGGATATGTGCCTAACAGGAGAATTGCTGGGTCATCAGCAAGTGGATCTTTGGTTTTATTTGTTTTGCCAAGGTGTCTGCCCTGGTGCCTGGAGAGCCCACATGTCAGCACTGGAACTGTCAGATTTAAATTTTTCTTTCTAATGCATCTGAATGTTCCATTTGTTGTGTTGGTCTCTTTGCCTGTCTTTGCTCCTGTATAGTTATGTAACTGCTCCTGTGCAGTTACATAGATTTATAACAAATTTTATTATCTATTTAATAAGAGCATCTATTTAATAGCAACTGTGTATCAGTTGTTTTGGGGATGCCATTATAAAATGCCACAAACTGGTTCAAGCAACATAAAATGCTGAGGATAGAAGTCTGGGATCAAGGTGTTGCCTCAGTTGGTATCCTCCGAGGCTGCGAGGGGAAGATGTGCTCCAGGCATCTCTCCTCCACATATCGATGGACATCTTTTTCCTGTGTTTCCTATCATCTATTTGTTCACATCTGTGTCCAAATTTCCTCTTTTTATAATGATGACAGTCATATTGGATTCAGGTCCAGTCTAATGGCTTCATTTTAACTTGGCTGCCTCTCTGTAAAGACTCTTCCCCCAAGTATGGTCACATTCTAAGATATCAAGGGTTAGGGCTCCAACAAATGAATTTTAAGGAGAATGACATCTCTTCTCCTAGTTATTCACCAAAACAAAATTCTAGAATAAGTTTCTTCCATCCCACCAGGAAAATTCCTCTCATTAGATTTCCATCAGACTGACTTTGGGAAAAGTGATGAATTTGTGATACTAAGCCATCCATTTCATAAACATGTATATATAAGTCTTTATTTGAGGGCTCTTTTCATGTCTTCCAATAAAGTTGCAAATTTGCTCCTGGTGGCCGTGCATTAATCTCTCTCCCATGGCTCACTACCATGGGCCCCACCCCACCCTGGGATCCACTCAACGTTTGTTGAGAAACTCTTACCTGCAAGCTTCTGGCTCCTGTGTAACTAACCTCATTTGTCATCACTCCCTACTTCAAACTCTATGCCAAAATTCTTGAGGTTTTTTCAAATGTACCATGCTATAACACACCTTCGTGCTTTTTCTTCTCTTTTCCTCTACCTTCTTTTAGCTTTTACCCATTAAAGGATGAGGTGAATTAAAGGTTTAGCCCAGACTAAAACTTCTACAGAAATTTAACCTTAGCTCAGACCACTGAGCAGCTCATAGCCTAATTAGGTGGCTCTTCTCTCTGTGCATCTGACCGTACAACTGTAGTGTCAGAGGATTTTATCAGAATCTCTAGAATGGAGTCAAGCTAATGGAGCCTCTTTGAGGGTTAGGACAGTATCTGATTCAAATTTGGAGGCCATCAAACAGTAGCACAGAGTTTAGCATATAGGAAGTTACAATGAATATTGATGGCATGAGTGAATGAAATAAGTCAGATAAGTGATTTATTAATTTTTCACAGGTGATATTTCTTTTTCAGAGACTGAGACCCTCTGTTTAGGATTAGTGGACCTGGAAGGCCAAGTGAGATAAGGAAGTAGGTGGGTGAACATTGATTCAGGGAAAATCAGGGCAGAGGTGGTGACAACTAACAACCGCTCCCTACTTTATAACAGAAGGCATCATTTTAGTGGCCAGGATATTTGTGTCCACTTTATTTAATGTCCCTTGTTCTTGGAAATTGCTGGGTAAACACGATCAGCGTCTGTCTGTCTCTCCACTGCCTTGGCTTCCTGCTGGCTCTGTCATCAAAAACTTTCTTTGAGAGTTCACAGCAGTCCTCATAACTGTGGACACATTCTGTTGCTGCACCACTGAGATCACCACCAGCCACGTAGGGTGAAGCCTCGGGCGTCCCCATGGGGGCCCGGTCCTCACTGATAGACCATCTCTTTCCTGGAGCCTCAGAGCATTTCCCTTCTTTCCAGATTCTTGGGTAAGAAAGCACCTGGCTCTTGTTTTCAGGTAGTGGCTCCACTTAGCAAGGACTACGTAGTGTCTGTTCCTGGGCCTTTTCTCTGAAATTAGTGAGCCGACTGAGGGTTTCAAAACACCCCCAAGGCCACATGGTAAAGGTGACTCTTCAGATATGTTTCAAGTCCCTGGCTTTTGATGCCTTTTATCTTCTCCAAAGTAAGTCGGAGCTTTAGACAGAGCTTTGAGGGCTTGCAGTAAGAGTGAGGATGGGAGTGAGCCGGGACACTCCGACAGGCAGCTCGCAGAGTGATTTTCTGTCCCCCACCACCTGTGCCGGGGTCTCTCCTCTCTCCATGGGAGGATGGATTCAGATGCTGAGCTGTCCACGTCTACAAGACCTTCTCCTCTCAGCTTTGTGTGCACCCCTCCCCCACCGCTCCCCTCTGGAGGGCGCCAGGACCAGGGAAAGATGCCGTGGATTTGCTCTCCCTTTTGCCCTGTGCTTTACACAACAGAGATGTCCCCCTTTCCTCCTGTGTGCGAGGTCTCTGGGCTCCAGGGTGACACTCATCAGAGGGGGCAGAATATTCTAGAAAATCAAATCACCTTTTATCATGTTGGTGGTGGGCTACTGCCCTTTGCTTGCATCCTCTCCCTGTTTTCCTTTGAGGAACCATTCTTTGCATATTTCCTGATAATTCTGTGGGACTCGTAGGCGAACCCTCTCCCTAAATAGCTCCTTCAAGGTCGTGCTCCCCTTGAAGCTTCCTTTTGGGGACTCAGAACGGTCATCCCACGTGCTGCTAGGAACTTCCTATCCTCCTCCATATGGTCGGTGCTCAGACACTATCTGTGGCTTTTTTTTTTTTTGGCTGTTCTGTGTGGCATGCCGGATCTAGTTCCCTGACCGGGAATTGAACCTGTGCCCATTGTGTTAGGAGTGCAGTCTCAGCCACTGAACTGCCAGCGAAGTCCCCATTCCTGGCTTTAATTAGTCCACACACATATTTTAGGGATGGCAGCACTTCTGCCATTAACATCTTGTGGGCAAACCAACAACCCCACACTTTTCTGCTGTGAGGAGTTGTTGTTTCATCCAAGAAAAATGGCCAGATAATTGAACCTAATTTTTATGAACAAAATTTTAAACACTCTACATATCCGTGGAAATTTAAATATAACAGATTAAACAGAACATAGAAGAAACACATTAATTTAACCTGGTTTTTACAAATCAGGATAGTTGTTCTGCACATCAGTCACTGGTCAGAGTTTCAAGGTTATGCACCTGACAAATGGGTTGGCTCAGAGAACCTCGGTTGGGATTCCTTTGTACTTTCCAAACGTCTTTCTTTCACCAGCAGCAGTCGACCTTTCTTGCCTCTGAAAATATTTACCCTCTCGTAGGCTCCCGTGTGCTGCCAGGTCATCAGATGCATCTGAGTCCTTTTGATGGGAGGGGTGGTGATGGCGAGTGAGACAGAGGCAGCTTTGCAGTTTTCAGGGAGGCGCGGGTGACCCGCAAAATCGCGTTTCTGCCTGACTTGCTTCCTCCACTGTTGGTTCAACGATTGAATAAGTCAATGAAGAACAAGGCAAAGGTGACTAAGTAGGGAAAGATCTTCCTGGAGTTTTCAAGTCTACCACAAGTTTCCTTTGCACAAATTCTACGGATGATAGAGCTTTCATCTGTCACCCTGATGAGCTCTTTCATATAGTAAACCTTGGGAAGAGGGCTAGGAAGACTATCCAAGTATCATGTGGTCAAATTTCTTTGGGGAAATGTATTGAGCCAAAATTTTTACTTTATTTTGTTGAAAAACCAGGTAGTTAAGTGTTGGGTTTTTACATTTTTCCTGTAAAAGTTGGTTTGCTTATACCTTTTCGAAATGAACTAAGCACACCCTAGGAAAAAGGAGTGTGTGACGGCATGGTGTTTAATATTAGGAATGCTTATTTGATATTATTATAAAGTAAACATCAAATCCTGGCAGGCTATGTTCCAGGCTCCCTTGCTGCCCTCTGCATTCCAGTTTATGTTACTCCTGGCTTTTCTAAGGAAATCATACCCATTATCCCCTTCCCTGCCATTCAAGTTGCTTTTCTTTGACATCAAAGATTCCTCTGTGATTTCCTTTCTTGGCTCAGCTGCTCACAGGGAAGAATGCGGACTCAGCAGCAGTGAAATCTCAAGTCATTAAGTATTATAAATTCCCCTTTGGACATATACAGTGACTTTCAACAAGTACTCCATTTCCTGTACCTTTGTAAGAGAAAGGGAAATTAAAAAAAAAAAATTACAAACTTTCCAAATAATTAGGTCATCCAATCACAGTCTAAATGTTTACATTTGTATGATTGCAGCGGCAACATGCATGGACCCAGGTGACATTTTGGAGTAAAACTGAATAAACACTATGTCATGGTAAAAATAAATATTTAAATCGCTATCGTGCTGTCGGATTAAACGCCCTACATCCTTAGTTGGATAAAACAGAGATGGGAGCCTGTGATGTGCAGGCATTTGGAATATCTCCAACTACCTCCACGACATTCTGTTGGGTGTTTAATGATGTTCTCTAGGTTTTTAAGAAAATATGCAATCTGTTGCAATGTGACCCAACTCCTGAGTCCGCCCCTACTGAGCATTAGCATGTGACTTAATCCTCTGCAGGGTCTACACTCTCCAGACATTTTCTTAGAGACAATATCACAAAATGTTTCTTTGACCAGAAAAGTGAAAATAGAGAGTAGGGAAAAGAAACTTAATTGTGCTGTAGGGATTACAGTACATGTTCACGGAGGGATTTAATGACCAATTAACTTCTAAACAGAAAGGCTGGGAGGGGCTCCTTCTTTGACCCAGTGTCTCTGGCCTGGACCGGAGACTGGGAATCCCTCCTGCTATTTTCGTTTCATCATCAACACCAGCTTAGCGTGGACGATGGGCTATTCCAAAGGCTATCATACTTACCTTGTAGCCCAACTAAGGCCTTTGTGTTACATGCTCGATGCCCTTCCTGCTCTGTGAACTTTTCCTGGATTGTAATTGTATGTGCACTTGTGAAATTAGTTGATTGCTGTCTCTTCCCCCGACAGGTTGATAGGGAGATCCGGACAGGCAGAAATTAGTCTGCGTTAAAATTAACAACTGGGGAGGGAGAGGGATAAATTAGGAATGTGATATTAACAGACATATACTCCTACGCACGAAATACATAAACAAGAACGCACTCATAGCACATTGAGCTACATTCAGTATCTTGTGAAACTGGAAGGGAAGTCAATCATTCGTGTCCCATTCTTTGTGACCCCATGGACTGCAGCCCACCAGGCTCCTCTGAAACGGGATTCTCCAGGCAAGAGTACTGGAGAATTTCTTTCTCCCGAGGATCTTCCCAACCCAGGGATCAAAGCCAGATCTCTCACATTGCAGGCGGATGCTTTACCATCCAAGCCACCAGAGAAGCCCTCCAATATCTTGTAATAACTTATAATGGAAAAGAATCTGAAGCTGTCTACCTGAAACTAACATAATATTGTAAATCAACTGTAGTTCAATAACAACAAAAGATTAGCATCTGATTGTGTGTAGGGTCCACACACAGACATTCAATAGTGTTTAAAGGGAAAATTAGAAATAAGGATGTTGATTGAAAGTGACTAAATTGTGCTTCTGAATACACAAATCTACAGAGAGATCTCCTGAACAAGTGCCCTACGGATGACTGATGACAGGCGGGTGTTGCGTGGATGGGGACTTGCCTGAAACTAGGAGTCAAGTGCAGTTCTCAGTACCCCATGAGAGGTGCTCAGTGAACGTCTACGCATGCATGGATGTCAATACTCACAATAGTGTGGTGACTTAAGAGACATTCCAACTGAGTAGATGAGGAAACCGAGGCCTACAGAGGAGAACTGGTTCTGCACTCAGCAGTGGGCCTGGCGGCAAAGCCAGGGCTGCAGGGAGGGCTGTATGGGCTTGGCCATCATACAAACTGTCTTCAGCCCTCTCCTTAGTTTTGACCTGTGGCATCTTTTCAGGTCCAGAGCCAACACTGCTGACTGAAGAAACTCAATACTATTATGGTTGCATTAATTCGGTATTTCCTTGATACAAATGAACTTATTTACAAAACAGAAACAGACTTAAAGCACAAACTTCTGGTTGCCAGGGATGGTGGGGGTGTTGGTGGGAGGATGAGGGGAAGGGATAGTTAGAGAGTTTGGGATGGACAGGTACACACACTATATTTAAAATGGATAATCAAGAAGGACCTAGTGTCTAACACAGGGGACTCTCCTCAGTGTTATGTGGCAGCCTGCAGGGGAGGGCAGTTTGGGGGAGAACAGATACACGTGTATGCGTGGCTGGGTTGTTTTGCTGTACTTGAATCGCAACATTGTGAATCGGCTATACTCCAGTAGAGAATAAAAAGTTTAAAAATTTGGCATTTCTTTAGTGTGGTAGGATTCCCCAGCTGATGCTTGAGAGGGCTTTACATAACAGATGCATGAATATTTTTTTTTTATTTTTTACTTATATAATTATTTTAATTTGAACTAGAGAAAATATAATTGGAAAATATAACTCAACCATATTACTGGAACATGAAACCAGTTTTTTTCGAGGTTATTATTGTGTAGGATGGAAATAAATTATTTAAATTTTCCAAGGAATCAGAGAGAAGCATTAAGTAACTGATGACAGAGTTGCATAGACAAAGTTAACATCATAAACCACTTGAAACTCTCCCTAATGTTACGTGAGTTTCACCATAAGTGGAGCTGCTCCTCTCCTCAAAATTTCATCAACCTACTTCAGGCAACGTTGAAAGTCTCCTCACGGCAAAAAAAGGACACACCTTCTTGAGTGGGAAAAACCACTGCTTTATCTGTCTGACGGTAAGAAGCCTCATTCTTCTGTCCCTTGGGGAAACCCTAGGCTTTCCCTGGGAGGGGAAGAGTTTGCTTTGACAAGTTCCATTTGCAAACCACCCTCCCAAACAAAGCAACCCTCTGCTATCTTTCCTGCTTCCTTTTCAAAAAGTTCTTGCTGCCCTGAAATGGGACAATCAAGGGGAATTCCTTCCCTTGGGGTAGGGAAGGGCTATTGCTGCTTGTTTGTCTGTGTTTATGTGGCATGTTCAGTCGTGTCCTACTCTTTGTGACCCCATGGACTGTAGCCCACAAGGCTCCTCTGTCCACGGAACTCGCCAGGCAAGAATGCTGGAGCAGGTTGCCATTTCCTACTCCAGAGGATCCTTCTGATCTGGGAATCGAGCCCATGTCTCCTGTGTCTCCTGCACTGGCAGGGGGATTCTTCAGCACTGAGCCACCAGGGAAGCCCCATCGCAGAGCTGAGGGCCAGGCCCGGGAAGAGGTCCCTTACAATCTTATTAAAGATTAACAAGCATTGCAGGAGCGGGGACTCCTTTTATGAATATTGAAACATTTCCCAGCCAAGATAGATGCAATTATGTATCTTTGTACTCAAAAAAATGCTAATTGGATGAGGAATGAGAGAATAGTTCTCCCATTATTTTCCTCCGATGTAGAAAGCATAAATAAAAGTCATGCTTTTCCAGTGATAATGTGTTCTTTAATGACTTGAATACAGAGTGGACATTTGGGCTTAGTGCAGGCTGCTTCTCTAACTTTCAAATTGGAATGTGAAATTTGGAAAATCAAGAGATAAAGCAGGTGCTCAAGAGTATCTGTTGATATTTTCACTGGGTTTAATAGTGACCTTTCAAAATTCACGTGTACCCCAAACCTGTGCATGTGACATCATTTGGAGATAGGGCTGTTGCTGATGTCATCAAGTTAAGATGGGGCCAAAGTCAAGTAAGATGAGTCTTAAATTCAGGATGACTGATATCCTTATGAAGAAGAGAGAAATTTGGACAGAAAAACACAGACACAGGTGACTTCATGTCATGACAGTGGTACTAGGGGATGGCAGGTAAGAGTGATGTGTCCACCAGACAAACAACTTCTAGTGTTGCCATAGTACCAGGTTGTGCTGTGCTATGCTCAGTAGTGTCTGACTCTGTGACACTGTGGTCTGCAGCCCTCCAGGTTCCTCTGTTAATGGGATTCTCCAGGCAAGAATACAGGAGAGGGTAACCATTTCCTTTTCCAGGGGATCTTTCCGACCCAGGGATCAAACCTATGTCTCTCACCTCTCCTGTATTACAAGTGGGTTCTTTACCATCTGAGCTACCAGTGAAGTCCTAGCTTAAAAAATAGTAGTAGCTTAAAGAATAAGTTTTATGGAAACTTCACAGCGGTCTGCAAGTTCTCCATGAGTATTTTGCATTTTTGTTTTCTGTTTTGATGATACTTTAAAAAAATTAGTATGAACCTACTTGGGTTTATTATGATCATAGAATGTTTGGAATTTTTTTAATACCAGAAAGTTTTTTGTCTGTATATATTTTGTTTATTTTTAAATTCTTATAAAAGCTTTTATTGGAATATAGCTGCTTTGCAATATTGTGCTGGTTTCGTTTCTGGTATACACTGAAGTGAATCAACTATTTGTGTGTATACATATGCATATATATGCATAAAATACATCCCCTCTTTTTTGGATTTCCAGTATAGACCTACTTGGGATTCTCTGGAGACCCTCTTTGCTGTGTCAGTTGAAGGCCCATTTGTCACAGGGCAGCATCTTTCTCTGTTCACCATGGTGTTTAGTTGAATTCTTCAACCATATATAAAGACCCCGGAATACTGGAGTGGTTTCCCATGCCCTTCTCCAGGGGATCTTCCCTACCCAGGGATCGAACCCAGGTTTCCCACAGTGCAGGCAGATTCTTTACCATCTGAGCCATGAGGGAAGCCCAAGAATATGCGAGTGGGTAGCCATTCCCTTCTCCAGGGGATCTTCCCAACCCAGAAATTGAACCAGGGTCTCCTGCATTGCAGGTGGATTCTTTACCAGCTGAGCTATCAGGGAAGCCCATAAAGACAAAACTCCTTCTTAACCATGACCATTTTCACAGATGAAGACTTCGCTTTCTGAAGTTATTTGAGAAGCAGAGATTTTGATTTGACATATCCTAAGAATCTAGAATTTCAAGGTGATACTGTTCGTAGCTGTTCTAGATTCGTGAAAGCAGAAGCACGCTTTGTACTAGAGCAATATCGTGGCACCAGCCAGATATGCAATCATATATTACTTAACAATAGACTTTCAGAGGAGAGACAAAAAGCACAGTAGGTGAGCCGAGACCTCACCCCACAACTGCTGGAGGAGACCAGAGGGCGGGCGACACGGCCGTCCCAACGCTCTGCCCCCCAGGCTGTGACGCCCCGGCCTCATCTTCACGTGTGTCGTGGAGCATCAGCATGACAGTCAGTTAGCAGTAAATGTAGCGGGAGACGAGCCGAGGGAAGTTTTTATTAACTGGCATATTTTGATTGTCCACCATTGCATTTGAAATACACTTCTAAAATGATTGGCCTGTCAACATAACGGATTGGCAGTTAAAAATAACCGGGAGAACATGAAAAAATAAAAAGGGTAAATTTTGGCAATGATAATATTGGTGATTCAAATGATGGTCCATCAAGACAAATAATAAAACGTAGTCCAGGCAATGACAAGTCAACGTAAAGTCACCGATATATTTTTCTACATACAGTTCAACACAGAACTAGCCATTTCATTTTAACAAAATAGCACAATCTGTCATATCTAATGAGTATCATTGATCTGAATGTTATTTGTTTTTAAGGTCTTTCTTTTTGTATGTTCTCTGTCAATGCCAGTTGCTAGGGAATAAGAGGTTATAACTAGCTTTATGTTTGTACATACTTAGTACACATATTATATTGAAAGAAATTACCAACCGTAGGAATCCATGAGACTTATTTTCCTTCTAAAGGAAATGACTCACATTTGGGCGTCACGGCCCTAATGGCATTGTAGTCTTTTCTGTGTTTCATTTTCAAATTTTGAAAAACCACATTTTCAATATTTTCCTGTGATTATAAAGGAAGCACATGTCTCCTGTAAAAAGGAATTGTTTTATACAGAGAAGCAAAAGGAGAATGAATCACTGATAACTTCTATTTCCCACACCATTTTAATACCTATTCTTATATTTTTTAAAATAAATATTTACTTTCATAAAGCAACAATGATATAGAGTCATTTTTTTTTGTAATCTGCTTTTATCACTTAGATGCTGATGACTACCCAGGATATTAAAGGGAGAATTTTCTGCTTCAGAGTTTTATCAAAGAACAAGCCAACCCTCACTCTCCCAAAGTGATGGAGTGGGTCCTGGAGGGATAATGAAGCTTCTTTTCCAACATCATCCCTGCCTCAAATCCATGGGGACAGAGGCGAGAGGAGGGAGAGCTGGGGTCCCTTTGGGGAGGGTTGCTGATGTGCTGAGCACAGCCCCCCCCCAAAGCTATGTGCACAGCCAGGTGAGGAGGCTTCAGTGGACCCCTTTGGGAAGCTCCTCCCATCCTCTGGAATCAGGGAGCATGAGGTCAGACTCACACAGAGAAACCCCAAAGCCTGAGTGTTTTTGGGGGTGTTATGGACCGAATTGTCTCCCCAAATTCATATGCTGAAGCTCTAACCCACCATGTGAGTGTGCTGCAGACAGGGCTGGTAAGAAGGCAATTAAGGTTAAATTAGGTGATAAGAGAAGACTCTTGTGAGTCCCTTGGACTGCAAGGAGATCAAACCAGTCAATCCTAAAGGAAATCATTACTGAATATTCATCGGAAGGACTGATGCTGAAGCTGAAGCTCCAATACTTCAGCCACCTGATGTGAAGAACTGACTCACTGGAAAAGACCTGGATACTGGGAAGGATTCTGAAGGCAGAAGGAGAAGGGGACAACAGAGGATGAGATGGTTGGATGATATCACCGATTCAATGGATACAAACTTGGGCAAATTCCAGGAGACAGTGAGGGACAGAGGCCTGGTGTGCAGCAGTCCAGGGGGTCACAAAGAGTCAGACACAACTTGTGACTGAACAACAATAACAGGTGTTAAGTGTGGAGCCCTGATTCCAGAGAACTGATGCTTTTATTTTTTTTAAAGATGTTTTGATGTGAACCATTTTTAACAATCTTTATTGAATCTGTTACCATAGTGCTTCTGTTTTATGTGTTGGGATTTTTGGCCACAAGGCATATGAGATCTTAGCTCCCTGACCAGGGATCAAACCCACATTCCCTGCGTTGGAAGGTGAAGTTTTAATCACTGGACCATGAGTGGAGTCCCTGATGCTTTTATAAGAGGAAGCCCCTTGTTTCCTCCACAAGAGGACACGGTGAGAAAGTGGCCATCTGCAGGCCGGGAAGGGGGCTCTCCCAGAAGCTGACACTGTTGGCACCTTGATCTTGACCTTACAGCTTTCAGAACTGTAGAATAAATGTCTGCCGTGTAAGCCCCCGGTTGGGACATTTCGTTGTGCCAGCCTGAATGGACTAGGACAGTGGGCTTGAGGAGGCGAGAGTGAGTACTGGACCTTTCCAGCGAAGGTGAGGAGGTTGACCAGTCTCTAAAAGATGCCTGTTTCTACCTGTGTAGGTGTGTTAACCAAAGGCACACACACACAGGCCATGGGACTGGTAAAGAGGGAGGAAGGGAAGGAAGCTGGGGAGTAAAAGAGGAGACAAGGGCGACGTTTCTCGGAAGGACATTCGAGCTTGCCCCCTTCCTCAGAGGTCACAGTTATAACCTCCACTGATTCAGGGAAATACCCGCCATGTGCTAATAGCCGAAAGTGCCGGGTTGAGCACGACCTTAGGTCTGACCCCCAGGATTAGCTCCAGAGGTAAGGAGCCCCCAAACGCAGCAGTCTTCTCTGTTAAAACGTATTATTGAGAAAGCGGCCACCTGAGAAACTCTTTCTCCGCACGGCTCTTTAGTCTCAGGAAGAAATTCTCCTGGTTTCTGGATACATGGCTGTTTCTTGTCAATTAATACAAGAGCCTAAACGATTTCTTGAAACTTCAAAATCTAACCGTAACCACTATCAGACCATGAAAATAAAATGTCAGCTTGCAGAAGCTTCTAAACATCCCTTGTCTTCTCTGTTTTTTTCCTGTGAACATCCGTATATTCCAAGAACTGTTCTTTTTCTCTTCCCGGAATAGAGGGAGACAAGCATATAACTACAGACAAAAACGCGCAGGTGAGTTTTCTTAACGCTTTGTGTTCTCAGGATGGGTTCATAAGGGGAGCCGCTCTGGAAGCTGGTGTGTAGTCTGTACCTATTCAAACATCCCGGTTTTGGAAGGTTGGTGCTGCTGTCAATCACCAATTAAAAAGCCTTCGCCGCAAGCCTGCTGAGTCAGCCAGCATCCTAGACGTGGACGGATGGAGTGTCTATTGTATGTGTGCAAAAGCTCCTGGCACCACAGCTGGTGAGTGTTATGAGCTCAATGAGTGATTTTAAAGATGTGATTAAAAGCGGGAGGTAAGGAAAAACGGTGTCAAGAGCATCCAGGTGTTCCCAAGGCTATGAAGCCTTCCACAGTTCTAATTTCCCCGAAGGTCTGCTTTTTGGTTTTGTTGTTTTCAATTAAAGAAGAATAGAGGGAGTTACCAGAACTCAGAGTCGCGTCAAAGGTTAGAGTTTAGAGTCTGATGGCCCTCAGGCGTCCCAGTGGCCAGTCTGTCCTTCCTGGGTTTGGGAGATGACTCTCTGACTTCTTGCTCAGGGTTCTGCTCTCAGATTTCTCAAGAGTCCACAGAGAGGAGGTCCATGGGGTCTCCAGTCATGAGAAGCTGGTACCAATGGAGGTGGCACAAATCAGATTTGTAACTTCAAGCGTCCTTTGATGGCATCAATAGAAAAAATGAGGCGGTCATGTCATGCCTGCTTCCTGGGAGGCTGGAAGGGCAATCTAGATACACAGATTATAGTGATTATCTAGGTTTTAACTCAGATCTACGGGCGTCTGGATCCTGACTTCCTGGCTTTTACTAGCCAGTGACTCTGGGTAAATTACGTAAATATTCTGACCCTCAGCTTCCCCACTTAGAATGGGAATAACTACCAACCTCATAAGGTTGTCACGTGAGTCAAGTACAGGGCTGACGAGGTTCACTGCCGTACATCGTATCTCAGATACAGAGCAAGGAACCTTCCAGGCGAGGGAGGCCACGCCGTGGTTTAATCACTCTAGGACCTGGTGCAGGATACAGGCGCTTGATAAGTGTAACGCTGGGAAATCATTTAACAAATTGGATTTGGAAGAGAAAGGATATGTGCAGTAAAACGGATACTGGGGATCTTTTATGAGAAAATAAGGCAAAGGAATACAAACTCTACTTCACTTTTTCCTGGACTGGATTCATATTCAGAATTTTATGGTAAATTACTTAGTTTCAGATCAGTGTCATCGCCAGATACCACATTCCCATCTTTATCAAGATCCTCTGGTGACAGATCCTTTCAGCCTTTAGTCTAAAATGTACCTTAATCTTGTGAGAAAAAGATGAATGGATGATGGATAAAACTGAAAACTGAAAACTGAAAATAAAGAAGTGGATTCTAAGGAAGCAAAGTAAAGGGATGAAAAAGCTCATATGGACAATGAAACAGTTATAAAAGCCTCATATGTGTATCTAACAGGCAGGAGTCTCAGAATCTCATTACTTGAGAAATTACTGAAAAATTAGCAACAGGAATATTTTAGCAAACCCGTGCAGTTAGAGGAGGGCTTCCCGGGTGGCACACTGGTAAAGAATCCACCTGCCAACGCAGGAGACTCAGGAGACAGCAGTTTGATCCCTGGGTCAGGAAGATCCCCTGGAGGAGGAAATGGCTATCCACTCCAGTATTCTTGCCTGGGAAATTCCACGGACAGAGGAGCCTGGCGAGCTATAGTCCACGGGGTCGCAAAGAGTTAGACATGACTGAGCACGCATGTAGGCACACAGTTCAAGGGAAAATGTATTCTAAGCACATCAAAACTATGAGTGAGTAATTGGATAGAGTTTGAATGGGACTCAGGTTCATTAGATTTAAAATGACCTTGGCAGGGACTCCCCTGGTGGTTCAGTTACTAAGACTCCACACTCCCAATATAAGCTGCTCAGGTTCGATCCCTGGTCAGGAAACTAGATCCCACATGCTGCAACATGTGGAACAGAGATTGAAGATGCTGTGTGCTGTAACCAAGACCCAGAGAAACCAAATAAATAAATGTTTTTTAAAATGCAACAGGCTAAAAAACTAAATAAAATGATCTTGCCAAACTTGTGACATCACCATCAACTTTGAAGTAAAGTGAAAGTCATTCAGTCATGTCCAACTCTTTGCAACCCCATGGACTATACAGTCCATGGAATTCTCCAGGCCAGAATACTGGAGTGGGTAGCCTTTCCCTTCTCCAGGGGATTTTCCCAACCCAGAGATTGAACCCAGGTCTTCCGCACTGCAGGCGGATTCTTTACCAGCTGAGCCACCAGGGAAGCCCAAGAATACTGGAGTGGGTAGCCTATCCCTTCTCCAGGGGATCTTCCTGACCCAGGAATCCAACTGGGGTCTCCTGTATTTCAGGCAGATTCTTTACCAACTGAGCTCTTAGGGAAGTCTAACTTTGAATAATTGTTAAATTCCTAATCACAGAAGATTCTTGATTTAAATACACCTAATCAACAAACAGGAGTCGCCCATGTGGAAGGCTTAGAATCTCCAGCGGGGAGCTCCTGGAGGACGAACACTGAGCAGCCCAGCAGGGTGAGGCATCAGGAATAAATGGGAAAAGGTTTTGAGAGACCCCTGGAAGCTGAGCTATGACTCTCTCTGGAGTCTATCTGGGCTTTCCAGGTGACACTAGAGGTAAAGAATCTGCCTGGCAGGGCAGAGATGCAAGAGGCGTGGGTTCTATCCCTGGGTCAGGAAGATCCCTGAAACAGGGCATGGCAAACCACTCCAGTATTCTTGCCTGGAAAATCCCATGGACAGGAACCTGGTGGGCTACAGTCCTTGGGGTTGCAAATAGTTAGACACAACTAAAGTGACTTAGCCTGAAGGGTGCACTGGGGTCTGCCTACCTTCGCTTGGTCTAAATTATTTTGCAATTTCAGGCTTTCCTCTCTCTTCATATTTTGTATTTTAAAAGAACAAAGAGGAAAACAGGGCTAGAGACTCTTAGAAGTTCGGTCTCTCTCTGGGTGATAAATAGCGTTAATTCTCCTTTCCTAGCATGTAACTCTCTAAGGACATTGTCTTTAGCTAGTAGAATTTAATTCCGTTTTAGACTCACGATTAAGTCTCTAGAGACAACTGTAACGTTATCATTATTTTCCTTCTCATTAAAAGGGATAGCTTATAAATGGAGATAGTTTGAGATGCTGACACATTTTCCTAAAGGAGATCTTCATTTGCAAACATGACTGAATAATGTAAGTCTTTTCCAAAGTGGGTCTGAGGACTGTCCAAGGTTTCCTTCATATCTTTTTAGCAGAAGGGGTTTTCTATTGTAACCACCTGTGAATATTTGTGTTCATTTAATTTCCAGTCATTTATCCCACAAATGTTCACTGCACACTGACTCTGTCTCAGCCTCGCGCTGGGTGTGGGGAAGAGAGGATATATATACGCAGACTGATACATACTGATGTCCTGATACATGCAGAGTGAAGAAGGCAACAGTTTTTCTGAGAGTCTCTTTCTTCAAGAAGGCTTCCTTGAGGATTTGAAATCTGGATTGGACTTGGAAAAGCAAACAAGGTCCCTCCCACGGAGCCACAGTGGGGGTGGGGGTGTTGTGTGGGGAGAACAGTGACCCCCATGGGCACAGTGGCCTGACCTGCATCCAGGGTGCCCTGTGGGTGGAGCAGCGGGTGAAAGCGAGAGGGGCTTTGCAATGGACCTGGAGGGGTGGGCAGGTCATGCCCCCTACGGAGCTGTAACTGGAATCTGTGGGTGGTGGGGAGTAGGGAACTGTTCCCAACAGGAGAGAGACATTACCCGTCTGGTGTTCCAGCAGAATCCTTGGTAAGGAAGGGAGTATTTGAAACAAATGGGTTTCAGATAGATCAAGACCAGTTAGGCTGCTACTGCAATGGGTCAGTCAAGGCCATCGCGGGAGCGGCTGAGAAACCAGGCTTAAAAGCTGGGGGAGTTCTCACTCCTCTTGCGGACCCTGATAGAGAAACTCCAGAGGTGTTGGCGCTGCCAGTCCAGGGAGGGGATGGTGAAGACGGCATGGGGATGGATTCAGTCTGTCTGTCCGAGATCTAGAAAGCTGCAGGATGTAGAGGGGGCTGGATGCGGGCAGGGCTCTGGGACAGAGGAGTATTTGAGGGGCGTCAGAGTGTAGGCGGCAGTTGCAGCCCTGGTGGCTGTGAAGAGGGAATTCCAAGGAGAGACGGGCACAGACTGCAGTGGTTAAATGGGTTAAATGTTCGCTCAAGGCCACGTGGATGATGCCGGAGGGTAGGGACTGGGTCTCGTGGCCGGTGGTGGGTCCAGGCCCCCCGGAGTCTCACCTGTCTGCCCTTTCTCTGTGCCGCTTCATCTTCAGGACACCGGAGAACTTATGTCCTTGTCTGGATTACTCAAAAAGGCAGCCACGTTTGTACAATTCAGTGTGTCTCTTCTCTGAAGCAACATTCTGGAACCCACCACAGTATATATGGCCTTTGAATCACTCGCAAAGTGAATGCCTTTTTGACTCGGGGAAAAGAGTGTTTCACTGAAAATGTAGACCGAGCTTGGATCTCAAACGACTTCCTTAACAGCAAATAGGACTTTGGTAAAAAATTTAAGTTAATGACTAAACAAAATACGTAAATTTGATAAATGGAAGTGGATTGACCTGCCTGGAGGGGGAGATGGTCTCTCTCTTTCCTGGTGTTTGGCCCTCCCTCTCGCCTGTGGTGGAGAAGGTGCTGGGCCCAGTGGGCATCCTCCAGCTGGGTTTCTCAGAAGTTGCATGGGCTGAGAAAAACGTGGAAGGGCAGTCGAGCGATGCAGAGAATGAGATGGGCAAGTCTGGGAGAGGCCCATGTGGGTGATACACACACCTTGATATTCATGGGTCTCATATATCAAGGGTTACTATGAATCTAGCAATGAGCTTTAGTGAGCTGACACAAAATCTCAGCGGCGGGCCCCTTCTTTCAGGCCTGTTCCATCCTGTCATACTTACACAGCCACAGCCGAAGTGAAGCCCTAAAACCACGTCCACGTGTTAGTTCACCTCCCTGTGTGTGAACTTCCTACCTCTGCTCACCCTGAAATCAAGGGCCCAGGTGGAGTACAAGACTCCACTCTGGTCTGCAGGCAGCCTGATTCCAAGGTCAACACAAGGAGTTGGAGACAGGTGAGCAGGTTCCTGAGAGAGATTGCCAGGCATGCGGAAGGCAGTCTTCCGTAGACATTTGCTCTATGGCCAGTTGAAAAGTATCAGCAGCAGCAAAGTGTCTGGTGCCCTTTACTTTAGCATTAAGGGTGTGTTAAAGTTTCAGTGCAGATGTCAGTTTCATTGCTGATTTGTTGCTGGTTACCAGGAGAGGTGGAGTGAGGCATGAAGTGAGATAAATGTCAGACAAGAAACTGAGAAGAGAAAATGCCCAGATGAGTGTTGGCTCCAACGCTCAGTCCTGGAGTGTGTGTGACTGAACTTGTCCTTCATTGTCTTGCCAATGCAGAATCGGTTCAGTTTAGTCACTCAGCTGTGTCCGACTTTGCGACCCCATGAATCACAGTATGCCAGGCCTGCCGGTCCATCATCAACTCCCGGAGTCCACCCAAACCCATGTCCATCGAGTCGGTGATGCCATCCAGCCATCTCATCCTCTGTCGTCCCCTTCTCCTCCTGCCCCCAATCCTTCCCAGCATTAGGGTCTTTTCCAATGAATCAACTCTTCGCATGAGGTGGCCAAAGTACTTGAGTTTCAGCTTCAACATCAGTCCTTCCAATGAATACCCAGGACTGATCTCCTTTAGGATGGACTGGTTGGATTTTCTTGCAGTGCAAGGGACTCTCAAGAGTCTTCTCCAACACCACAGTTCAAAAGCATCAATTCTTTGGCGCTCAGCATTCTTCACCGTCCAACTCTCACATCCATACATGAGCACTGGAAAAACCATAGCCTTGACTAGATGGACTTTTGTTGGCAAACTAATGTCTCTGCTTTTAAATATGCTATCTAGGTTGGTCATAACTTTCCTTCCAAGGAGTAAGCGTCTTTTAATTTCATAGTTGCAATCACCATCTGCAGTGATTTTGGAGCCCCCCAAAATAAAGTCTGACACTGTTTCCACTGTTTCCCCATCCATTTCCCATGAAGTGATGGGACCAGATGCCATGATCTTCGTTTTCTGAATGTTGAGCTTTAAGCCAACCTTTTGACTTTCCTCTTTCACTTTCATCAAGAGGCTCTTTAGGTCTTCTTCGCTTTCTGCCATAAGGGTGGTGTCATCTGCATATCTGAGGTTATTGATATTTCTCCCGGCAATCTTGATTCCAGCTTGTGCTTCCTCCAGCCCAGCATTTCTCATGATGTGTTCTGCATATAGGTTAAATAAGCAGGGTGACAATATACAGCCTTGACATACTCCTTTTCCTATTTGGAACCAGTCAATTGTTCCATGTCCAGTTCTAACTGTTGCTTCCTGACCTGCATAGAGGTTTCTCAAGAGACAGGTCAGATGATCTGGTATTCCCATCTCTTTCAGAATTTTCCACAGTTTACTGTAAGCCACACAGTCAAAGGCTTTGGCATAGTCAATAAAGCAGAAATAGATGTTTTTCTGGAACTCTCTTGTTTTTTCGATGATCCAGCAGATATTGGCAATTTGATCTCTGGTTCCTCTGCCTTTTCTAAAACCAGCTTGAACATCTGGAAGTTCACGGTTCACGTATTGCTGAAGCCTGGCTTGGAGAATGTTGAGCATTCCTTTATTTTTATTTTTTTTAAATAAATTTATTTATTTTAGTTGGGGGCTAATTACTTTACAATATTGTAGTAGTTTTTGCCATACATTGATGTGAATCAGCCGTGGGTTTACATGTGTTCCCCATCCTGAACCCTCCTCCCACTTCCCTCCCCATCCCATCCCTCTGGGTCATCCCAATGCCCCTGCCCTGAGCATTTGTCTCATGCATGGAACATGGAATGGTGTTCTGTTTCACATATGATAATATGCATGTTTCAATGCTATTGTCCCAGAACAATTACTTTACTAGCGTGTGAGATGAGTGCAATTGTGCGGTAGTTTGAGCATTCTTTGGCATTGCCTTTCTTTGGGATTGGAATGAAAACTGACCTTTTCCAGTCCTGTGGCCACTGCTGAGTTTTCCAGATTTGCTGGCATATTGAGTGCAGCACTTTCACAGCATCATCTTTCAGGATTTGAAATAGCTCAACCGGAATTCCATCACCTCCACTAGCTTTGTTCATAGTGATGCTTTCTAAGGCCCACTTGACTTCACATTCCAGGATGTCTGGCTCTAGGTGAGTGATCACACCATCGTAATTATCTGGGTCGCAAATGCAGAATGCTACCTGCCATATCAGTAAACAGAGGATGCTGCAGGCCTCAGCCACTGCAGCTGCCCTAAGCAGGGCACCCTGAGGCTGAGAAAGGACAAGACGCTGGGCCCACGAGCTGAGGTTCATATGATCTCTGATTTCAATGAACGCAAACTCTTGCACCTTCTTGTACATAGTGTGTGCATGCTAAGTCCCTCCAGACATGTCCAACCCTTTCCGACCCCATGGACTGTAGCCCACCAGGCTCCTCTGTCCATGGGATTCTCCAAGCAAGAATACTGGTGTGGGTTGCCGTGCCCTCCTCCAGGGGATCTTCCAGACCCAGGAATTGAACCTGCGTGTCTTCTGCATTGGCAGACAGATTTTTGGCCACTAGCGCCACCTAGAAAAGGGCTCAATTCATTAACTGGAGATGCCTGGTGTTCATTATTTAATGGCAGCCTTTTGATATCCTGACTACATGGTCTTTGTTGCAAAAGCCTCTATATATCCTGTCCCGTCCCTTGCCTCTTTGGAGCAATCTGAGAGCCTGCCTCCAGGCCTTAAGTCCTCAGCAAGTTTGCCAAATAAAACATAACTTTCAAGTTTTAGATTATACTTTTTTTTCCTTCAGTTGATAGGCTCTATGATCTTCTGATGATGACTATCTCATCTTGAACATATTGCATTGCCGCAAAGATTCCACATTCCGAAGATTTTAAATCTCCCTGAGGTCAAAGATCTCTGGGAGGTTAGCATGACCATGGGTGCAATTTGGTACAGACTGATTAACAAATTCATAAAAATAGCTATGTGAAGTCAGAACTCATTGGTCCCAAAGTCCGTGAAAGTGAAAGACGCTCAGTTGTGTCTGACTCTTTAAGACCCCACGGGCTGTAGCCTGCCGGGCTCCTCTGTTCATGGGATTCTCCAGGCAAGTGTACTGGAGAGGGTAGCTGTTCCCTTTTCTAGGGAATCTTCCCAATCCAGGGATTGAACCCAGTTCTCCCACGTTGCAGGCGGATTCTTTACCATCTGAGCCCTGTTTAAACAACATGAGTTTTCTGTTTAGTCTGCAAGTGGCACTTGGTGACCACAGTGGCTGCAAGACTTCCTGGTGTAGGACTGAGCTCTGCCACCCTCAGGGATCTGCCACCCACAAGTCAGGAGCCACGGCCCCAGGAAGCAGAAATCCTAGGATGTTGGGTTTCAGAGTTAATTTTCCATAAAGAGGTAGAACCTAATCTTCTGATGTTATCACACCCCCTTATCCACCATAATAACAATATGCCCAAAGAAGCAAAGTCTGCTCCAAAAGCCTTCTATTATATCAATATAATACAGTTAAAATATGTTACCATCACAAATGGCAATTACACAGTGGGTAAGCCAGATAGGAAACTTGGGAATGCGGAGGCTTGGATGCCTATGGGAGTTTACGAAGACAAAAAGTGCAGTGAGAACCCAAAACATCCTTTCTTGCTCTGGGCTTTGGTAAAAGATCCACAGCCAGGACATTGAGTCATGGTCGTGTGGAGGTGTTTCAGAGAGTGTGAGCATAGTAAGGTCCAGGTGCTTGCTTCTAAGAACCTGAATCAATCTGAACATGAATCTTCAAAACCAGGAGGACTGGTCAGCAAATGCCTGCACTGGGCTTTGTCGGGAGCCTCATGCAGGCATTGAATGTTGGCACCAATGGGCAAGTCCTTGACACCCAAGTCACAGACATCCTGGGGAAGCTATTGAGAGAGGGTCCAGCTGCTTTGAAGTAGAGTGGGAATATTTTGTTCACTTCTTCTGCTCATTCGGTGACTATCTGGGGTACAGCAGGTGGGCACCTGCAGTCCCTGCTCTGGTGAAAACTTTGTTCAGGTGAGGTGTGCGTAGAGGGAGACAGACAAGAAGCAAACAAACAGGTGAGTAAAGAGAAAAGCTCCTAGTGTTCAGTGCAATGGGAGAATGAGGCAGAGAAAGGAAAGGGAAACTTATCAGAGTGGTCCAAGGAGGCCTCCTGAGAGGGTGAAGCCTGAGTGGAACCCTGCAGGACATGCAGGAGTGAGCCAGGCAGTGCTGGGAGGGAGGAGGAGCATTTAGCATCATGTGCAAAGGCCCTGAGGTGGGAGCCAGGAGGCCAGCAGGATGCAGCAGGGCGAGGGGAGGGAGGAGGATGCAAGACGGGGTCAGAGGAGTCATGAGGATGTGTTCCCAGTGGGGACTCACCGTGTGGGCAGTGTCCTGAGTAACATGCAGCTGGGAAGTCCTCTTTTTCCGGATTCTGAGATGCTTGATGGAACCCCCAGTGACACTGGCTATTGAATGTCTGCCTCTACCGCTTGAATCTCTTCACGTTTCTGGCCGCCTGGGAAGCACTTTTACCTGCTGAAGACCTGTTTCAACTCTGCACATTGAACAGCTGGGCTCGGGGCACACTCCTGTCCCCTAACACACCCTCAGCCTTTCTCAGGGCCTTTTGGGGCTTCAACCCTTGACCCCATTCATATTCCCTCTTCTCTCCCAGGGAGGAAACGCTACTTTATACAAGGCAGCTCATGCCTATGGCCGGGGTCCAGTTAGAGAATCAAATTGCTTTTTGCCAAAGGCCACTGTAGAACATTTCCCGTGGGAAGCAGATACTGTTGGTTTTCAGAGTAAGTAAGAATTCTAGGGCAGTTTTGGAGCATTGGGGTACCTCGAATTCCAGAGGCAATTTCACAAAAGGAATCTTCAGACCGTGCAACGCTGTGTCATCTTAACAGGCCTTTGTAAAATTGTGTGCTCTGAGATCTGAGGAGTAAATGCCTTTTCATCACATGGGAGAATGCAAAGTGGTGAAAACCCAGTGCCCAAGCCCTCTCAGCATCCTTTCCCACAATCGGTATTACCAGCATCTCGCTGCCAGCCCCGGGCTACTGCAGAGGATCCTGGGTGATCAGGACACGGTCTCTCCCCTGTCCAGGGACTCACGGTTCCTTAGGGAAGAGGCCCAGGTAAACGGAACCTGGGGTCTCATGGGAGCGACAACAGGGTACATGACTAATACCAGTGAAAGGAGCGAGGGCTGCCAGGGAGAAGATGGACCACCCGGCTCTGCAGGAGGAGGAGGAGAATCCCCCCCAGGGATAAAGAGGATCGGGGTGGGCGAGGCGGGGATGGCTCTGACGTCACTTCCCAAAAACAGCTTCCAGGAGCAAGGAGCCCTGGGGTGGACAGAGCCTGCAGCAGAATCACTGCTTTCTAACTTGTTCCTGAGTTTGTTCAGAGAAGCCACATCTTCAGGGCTTAGTAGTTTGAGGTCCAGGGAGTACTTCAGAGCATCAGAAGACTCCAGAAGTTTATAGGCGTCTGCATGTTCCCTGAGGGAGACTCCACACGCTCAGCTGATTGTCCGCGAGGCATCTGTTCAGTGCCCCCTCCCGTCTGTTTTCTGGTTTTGACCCATTTCTGGTTCCGGGTCCCTCCATCCCCAAATCCCATTCAGTTCTCCTGCATCTCTGGGCTATAGCCTCAGAATTCTGCCCGAGGCTCCTCACACCCACTGGGCTGGGTTTGTGGTCTGGGGCTAGGCGGGTGGGGTGAGAGACCAGATAAATTTGTCCGAGGGCTGACTTCACTGTCCGTGTCCCTGTGATTTCCAGGGCGGGGTGGGGAGGGCTGTCTGTGCCCAGGTTTACAGCACACGGCCTGGACCAGAGGACAAAGGGCACCGTGATCCTGGAGGAAGACAGAGCTGAGAGCCAGTGGTCAGTGCAGGGGCCCAAGCCTCAGGTCCATCCCGTGAGGGCCCAGAGCAAGCCTGGGGCCTGGGGCCTGGGGCCTGACTGCAGGGCACCTTGGGCTGGGGTCCCAGGAGAGGGGCTGGCTCCAGTTCTGCCCTCACTGAGAGCGCCGGGCAAACAGTTTGTGTATCTGGACGTCTGCTTTCTTGACTCAACATGGGAAGGTTAAGTTCACCATGATTTCTGGTGCAAACAGTTCTAGGTTTATTTATGTTCCTAGACTGGTACCTATTAGGCACTCAGAAAATGTTAATGGAATTGAAATGAGTGCCTCTCCTAGACTGCAAGACCACCTCTTCATCATACCCCGTTTGGCCAATACAGGAATCTGAAACCAACTCAGGAAGTGGCCATTGTCATAAAGGCTGGAGGCCCTCGTAGGAACATGTGTGCAGCCTGGTGGGGGGGTGGTGGTGCACATCCCAGCTCAACTAGAAACTAACATTTATTTAGAAAATGTCCTTGCCAGCAGTCTTTGGAGGGTGGTTTCCCCTCAGTAATAGGAGAGCTGGAACAGACTCCTTTGGTGGAACTTGTCATTCAGTCACTCAGTCGTGTCCAACTCTTTGGGACCCCATGGACTGTAGCATGCCAGGCCTCCCTGTCCATCACAAACTCCTGGAGCTTGCTCAAACCCATGTCCATTGAGTCGGTGATGCCATCGAGCCATCTCATCCTCTGTCATCCCCTTCTCCTCCTACCCTCAATCTTTCCCAGCATCAGGGTCTTTTCCAATGAGTGGGCTCTTCGCATAAGGTGGCCAAAGTACCAAGTATTGAGCTAGAGGTCCATAAAAGACATAAGCAAAGTCAACAACGCCTTCTCAAAAGACAGTAGAAGGGAAAGCAGGGGGGACACTGATGCTGTTAATGGTAAGGACGTGATCCTTGAACGGTTTCCATACAAAAGAGGAGCTATGCTCGGTGAAGTAGGGGATCTCACTGCTCCTGTGGCCAAGAGCCATTTTCAAATAACTTGCTCCTTCCACGTGTGAAGAGAGCTCTGTCTGAATGTTTCCACTGCATCTGGGTGAGTCCCCCAGACTACCTTCTAGCCTCAGTGACCCCGTGTGTGAAGAGCAGAGGCTCCCAAGGTCATGCTGAGGACACAGCGGGTGGAGGATGCTGAAAGGACTGAGGGAAGATCAGGTCTATCCAAGCTGAGTGTTGCGTTACAGTCATTAGTCTCGGCCGCTGACAACAGCTTTGCTCGAGCCTGTCTTCACATCTCAGGGGCCGGTGGTGACTTCCTCCATGTCACGCACCAGCCACCAGGTGGACTCAGCTGCCCTGGCTGGTGGCTATGGGTCCCTTTTGCTTCTCACGCTTCCTGAGTGTCCTTCCCTCAGAAAGTGGGTGCTGGGACAGACAGCCGCCTGGTAAAGGAGGACTGTTCCTCAGTCAAGCTGCGACCACACTCACTGCCCTTCCTAACTCTCTCCTCCCCCACAAATCACAGCTCACTGGTGGAGGGTAGAGGGGCAGGGGGCAGTAGGGTGCAGCGGGGGGCAGCCGGGCAGAAGCTGGGGGTGCGAGGGACAGGCTTCCTCCCTTCCCAAGAGCTCAGTCCAATCCCTTTTGTTCCTCCTTTCCCTGGAAGAGGCATTTCCCCAAACGCCCCAGATTCCCCCTCCTGGGGGACCGGCAGCTTCCACGGACTGCCTGGTGCAGCTTCTCCACGACCGGGTGGGGAATGGACACACTTCCCAGGGCTCCAAGACCTTCCGCTCTCCGCTCCTGCTGCACTTGCTCCCCGGAGCTCACTCAGGGCCTTTCACGGCCTCCTGTTTCCCTTTCCAAGTCCCATCTCTCCCAGCAGCGTTAGACCCTCACCCTGCGGCCCCTTCTCTCTCTGCTTCTGCACTCAGCCCCTCTGTCCTCCACGCAGCTCTCAGCCCCTGGAGGTTCCCTTCTTGCAGCCCCAGAGCCTCCAGAATCACCCCTCACTTCTCCTGAATGAGTCAGGTTGATATGACCTCTCTGTCTACTTACCTTCTCCCCGGACAAAGCACTGGCTTCTTCCTTCAGCCCGAGGGGAGTATCTCGGGGCTCTGGGGTTCCATCAGAAAGATCTAGGGTCCCCTTTGGGCCCTCCTCCTTGTATCTCCAGCTCCTCCCATCACTCTTTCCTCCAGAAATATGCCCGGAGGTTTCGGATCACCACACACTGCCCATGACCAGAGCGGCCGCAAGCCTTTCTGGGGCCCTGAGGAGCCCCGGGATGCTGCTGTCTCCTTTGGAGCCAGTTCTTCGATCCATGTGAAGTATTAGAACAGAAGTCAGGCATTAGTTATCCCCATTTTCGCTGTCACCGTTAGGGCGGGGATGCACAAGGCTTTCTCTGCATTCACAGCCTCTGCACCCTCCGGTCCCACCAGCCCCATGTCACAGAAGCCAACACCTGGCTTTGATTCTGTCACACCCTGAGAGTAGTCTGAGCGGTGTCCCCATGACACCCTCGTCACCAGATCTGAAGAAGGCTTAGTTCCTCTTAGCCTCTTGATGAAAGTGAAAGAGGAGAGTGAAAAATTTGACTTAAAGCTCAACATTCAGAAAACTAAGATCATGGCATCCGGTTCCATCACTTCGTGGCAAACAGATGGGGAAACAGTGGAAACAGTGGCTGACTTTATTTTTCTGGGCTCCAAAATCACTGCAGATGGTGACTGTAGCCATGAAATTAGAAGACAGTTACTCCTTGGCAAAAAAGTTATGACCAACCTAGATAGCATATTAAAAAGCAGAGACATTACTTTGCCAACAAAGGTCCATCTAGTCAAGACTGGTTTTTCCAGTAGTCATGTATGGATGTGAGAGTTGGACCATAAAGAAAGCTGAGCACCGAAGAACTGATGCTTTTGAACTGTGGTGTTGGAGAAGTCTCTTGAGAGTCCCTTGACTACAAGAAGATCCAACCAGTCCATCCTAAAGGAAATCAGTCCTGAATATTCGTTGGAAGGACTGATGCTGAAGCTGAAACTCCAATACTTTGGCCACCTGATGCGAAGAGCTGACTCATTCGAAAAGACCCTGATTCTGGGAAAGATTGAAGGCGGGAGGAGAAGGGGACAACAGAGGATGAGATGGTTGGATGGCATCACCGTCTCAATGGACATGAGTTTGGGTAAACTCTGGGCGTTGGTGATGGACAGGGAGGCCTGGCATGCTGCAGTCCATGAGGTCGCAAAGAGTCGGACACAACCGAACAACTGAACTGAACTGAACTAGGTCCTCTTGGACTTGATCTGCATTTGACTCCCACGAGCCTCTCCCCTTCCCTGAAGTGATCTTGGTTTCTTTCTGTTTGGGAGCTCCTCCCTCTGCAGCCATCCTCCCTGGGCATCTCTGAGGCTGACTTTGAACTTCTTCAGTCCTCTGGGGCTCAGTCCTCTGTCTCCTTCCCTTTCTGGTCCTTGTTTTTGCGGCCGGACCTCACCCGGTCTCCTGGCTCTGAATGCCGTCTCTATACTGAGACCAGCAAAGGCATCGCTCTGGCCCTGGGCTGTCCCTGGAGTTCTGGACCTGTCGTCAATATGCCTACTCGGTGTCCCCTCTGGGATGCCCGCTGGTCACCTGCAGCCCACCCATTCCTCCTGTGAGCTCCTGACCTGTCCACCACATCTGTTCTTCTTCCAGTCTTTCTTCTGTCAGTGAATTCTTCCAGTGGCCCAGGAAGCATAGTTGGAGAGATGCACTGTGAATTCCTCTCTTCTCCTCCCTCTCTCCTGCCCCCACATACCAGCTGCCCTCAGCCCCCTGCAGCCCCCTCCCTCCTGGATTCCCGCCCTGCCCTGACCTCTCTCTGGCCCTGCCCCATGGAGCCGTCCCTTAGCACTGCAGGAGCCTCTCATCAATAGGGTCAGGAAAGCAGCCAAAGGGATCTCCTTACAAGTCAGATCCTGTTTCTGATCTTTCCTCTGGGCAAAACTCCCCACTGGCCCCCTCAGTCCACTCAGCCACTGCCCAAGGGTCCTCGTTATGGCCCCTAAGGGTCCTGTGACCCTTCCCATTCCCCCTCGAGCTCATCCGCTCAGGCCATGCTGGCCCGTGCCCTGCGCCCTGGACACACTACTGCACACCCACCTCATGCCTGTGCTCATTCTGTTCCCTTTGCCCCAAATGCTGTTCCCTCCCAAGGCTCCTCCCTGACATCTGTTAGGTCTTCACTCACCAGGCACGTTCTCACGTCTCTTTCTCCAGCCATCAGAACTAGCATTTCAACCCCCTGCTGACACTACAGACTCACTTCTCTGCTTTACACTCCTTCTCACAACACTGATGGTGAATATTCTGTGTATTTCATGGTTTATCTTGCGTACTGCTGGGAACTCTCTGGAATAGAAGCTTCTCAGGACAGGGGGTTTTGTCAGGTTGTCATTTTCTTCCCTCTTGAAACAGGAGGCTGAAGCCAAGCACAGGTATGTCTGCTCATGTAAACAAGGCCTGGGAGTTTAGAGTCCTACCCTGGGTGAGGCGGGTTCATCCTGGGGACGGGGTGGGGTGGGGGTCTGGGAATCAGATCATAGGAGGGCCTGGGGGCTCTGAGAGAGACCTCCACACGTGAGGGAGAAGGCAGGGGGCGTGGAAGTGAAGGTAGGGCAGTGTGTTCAGTGCTAGCACGGGGACCACTGGAACCTTCTCTGATCCCGTTTCCTCCATCCTTGAGGAAACAACTCCACGTCCCAAAAGGGCAAAACCCAAAGAAGAGATAGTAGGAGGAGCCCTGATTCCCAGCCTCTTCTCCTGGAGGAGGTCCACTGGGGAACACCAAGTCAAACAAGAACACGCATTTTCCTATTAAATGGAGAGAAATGTGAGACCGGAGGTCTCCAGCAGTACTGAAATCAGTCGCCCAGGGGTGGCTGAGATGGTAAAGAACCCACCTGCAATGCGGGAGACCTGGGTTCGATCCCTGGGATGGGAAGATCCCCTGGAGAAGGGGACAGTATGGTGCTTCCCTCATAGCTCAGTCAGTAAAGAATCTGCCCGCAATGCAGGAGATCCAGGTTCTATTCCTGGGTCAGGAAGATCCTCTGGAGAAGGAAACGACAACCTACTCCAGAATTCTCACCTGGAGAAGCCCGTGGCCAGAGGAGCCTGGCAGGCTACAGTCCATGGGATGGTAGGAGTCAGACACGACTGAGCAACCAAACCACCACATAGGTCAGGTGCTTCTTCTTCTTTTTTTGGTTAATGATTTTTTTGTGTGATTAAAATCATAATATAAAGCATATTATCATAACCAGATTTAACTTGGTGAAACTAAGTACTTTCTCATGACTGTGCAGCTCTCACCATCATCCATTTCCCAAGTTTTTCACCTTCCTAAACTGAAAATCTGTCCCTATTAAATGCTAAATCTCCATTTCCCCTCTCCACTTCCCACCCCTGACCCCTGGCAGCTACAAATGTATTTTCTGACTCTATGAATTTGACTAGTCTAGGTATCTTGTATAAGTGGAATCACAGTGTTTTTCTGCACCTAATGTATTAATCCCTGGAGAAGGGAATGGCTACCCATTCTTGCCTGGAGAATCCCATGGGCAGAGGAGCCTGGCAGACTATATAGTCCACGGGGTAGCAAAGAGCTGGACATGACTGAGCAACTAACACACTAATGTATTAATATATTGGAATACACTTTTAAGATTAACTTAATACAAGTCCTACAGATGTACCTCCTTTTCCCCCGTGTAGGTTCTCATTAGCCATCTATTTTATACGTGTGTGTGTGTGTGTGTGTGTGTGTGTGCGCGTGCACGCGCACGCTCATGCTCAGTCATGTCTGACTCTGTGACCCCGTGAACTGTTACCCATCAGGCTCCTGTGTCCATGGGATTTCCCGGGCATGAATATTGGAGCAAGCTGCTGTTTCCTACTCCAGGGGATCTTCCCGACCCAGGGAACCCGCACCTCGTGACTCTTTACCACTGTGCCCCCTGGGAAGCCCCATCGTATCCGTGGCGCTGTGTACGTGTCAATCCTCACCTCCCAGTCCATCCCACCCCCTCTTCCCCGCTTGGTATCCGTGTGTTAGTTCTCTGCATCTGTGGGTCTATTTCTAGGGCAGGTGAGGGATTAACACAGAGGGGTCACATGGAAGAGAGCTTCTCCAGTCAGGGTCGCAGGTGGGTGGCACTCACTCTATAGTCCTCTCAAATGGACGGACAGTCTAGCAAATGCAGCGATGAACAGCTAACATGACCATTTTATAACAAAAGGGGAATGCAGAGAGATGCCCTCCTCCTCCAAAAAAAAAATTCGTAGTGTAATGTTATGAACCTTTTCCATTTAAACTATGTCGGGACTACTTTCCGGTCAATAAACAAACATATACAATTTCATTTGAATTGAACAGAGATGATGATGACCATGAGGTCTGTGTGATTTGGTATTTCTTGGGCCCCCCCCTGCTCTAAGGGTTCCTGACCTTTATGGCAGTGACATGCTGACAATAGAAAGAACTCAGTGAAATGATCACCTTATTGAGCCATCAAAGCTGTCAAAAGGAAATTTAGGATGAGTAGCAGAAGAATATTCCACCATAGCAGGAAAATCTATGGGAACATTAAGTTATTTCCCAGGGAAGTTGTTAAAAATCCATTATGTGAGTCCTTTATAAACATTGTATTTAGCAACATCTTACAAAAAAAAATGTTAAAACAGCACATCATCAACAAAATTCCTATGTTAGCAAGATGGGCCAGATGCCTTAATCAAATTTTTTTCATATCCACTGATGATTTAAATTGTAGCATTCTAGTTTTTTTTTTTTTTTTTACAGGATAAAGAATGCTATTTTCTTGCAACATGAAATGCAACACCAAAATGAAACAATTGCTTTTAGGAATGAACATGGAAAGATATTTTTAGTTATCTGTTACAGCTTTCAATAGGTGAATTAGGACAAAATAAAAAAATCTGTGTAACTTCGAATGAACGCAATTTTTAAAAAGTCAGATTAGTTATGTGAATATGTCTGTAGAAGACACAAAATTGATTTATTACTGATTAACATGATATATTAATATTAACATGGCTATTAGGACATATTAATTAAAATAACCCTAGGGCAGGGGGGCTGGAGAGGAAGGGTTTTACAGGGAGGGGCTCTGGTGGAAGGGACGGTGAGCAGGGTTAGGTCCAGCCTGAGGTTAAGAGGGAGAGGGTCCATGGGCATCTCACCTTGCAAGATCAAGGATAAGTCAGGTACACCCAGTGCTGGGTCAAGATGTACCCCTCGAGACAGCTTGAGAGATCTCAAAATCAGGCAGACTGATCCCAACAGGGAAGAAAAATTAACTGGAAGATATTTGTTCATAAGAGCTAGCCCTCTGTATGTAAAGTAGAGAAACAGTAAGGGCCTACTGTACAGTCCAGGAAACTATTCAATACCTTGTAATAACCTATTAAAGAAAAATGCATATATGTGTGTGTGTGTACATATACATATGTATATGATGTATAGCTGAATGAGTGTGTATATATACATGTGTATATGGTGTATAGCTGAATGTGTGTGTACATATACATGTGTATGTGATGTATAGCTGAATGTGTGTGTACATATACATGTGTATGTGATGTATAGCTGAATGTGTGTGTACATATACATGTGTATGTGATGTCTAGCTGAATGTGTGTGTACAGATACATGTGTATATGGTGTGTAGCTGAATGTGTGTGTACAGATACATGTGTATATGGTGTATAGCTGAATCAGTTTGCTGTACATCAGAAACTAACACAACATAGTTAATCAACTATATTTCAGTTACAAAAAAGGGCTGCCCTTGAATATGCTTAGCAGATATTTCTCTATGTGCTTAAGGCCTTAATAGTATTCATCACTTCCAGACATCAAAGTAGGAGAAAGAATGGTGCACGGAGTCAGCAAGGGATCAGCGCCCAAGTTCTTAATTTACACAAGTACCTTAAAGGAGCAGAGAAAACTCTGGAATGGTGTTTGAAGTGACCACCGTCACACTCTCCAAGCTATGGAAAAGATTGAAGTCAAATATTTACAGTACTGAAGGGCTCACGTGCTGCGTAAAATAACCTCCAAATTGAGAACATCTGGGAGAGAAGTCTCAGCGCCAAGTAACGAAAGCGTAATAAAAAGGCAGGGGGTATTTGTGAGGAAGCCTAATGAAGGAGGGAGGCTTGTTTTCTTCTTTAAGGTAACAAGGCTCCCTTCCTGCAGGGAGCTCCAGGGAAATGATTCGATTCTGTCTGGCTGAGTTTACAACCTGCCAAATGAAAATATCGCCACCTCTCATTCCATGGAATGCAATAATCACCGATGTATGGAACTTGTAGATGGCCTTAGGTTTTAAAACACCAGAGGCAGAATGGATACACATGTATAACTGAATCACTTTGCAGAAATAAGCCCAACGTCGTAAATCAACTATACTTCAATAAAATAAATTTTAAGAAGAAGGAAAAGGAAAACCCAAGTTTGAAAACAAAACACTGAAGAAGTGAAACATGAACATGTATATGTGTGGACGGATAATGTAATATAATGCACGTCATGTCCAGCTCTTTGAAACCCTGTGAACTGTATCCCGTCAGACTCCTCTATCCATGGGATTCTCCAAGCAAGAATACTGGAGCGGATTGCCATTTCCTTCTCCAGGGGATCTTCCCTACCCAGGGATTGAACCTGGGTCTCCTGCATTGCAGGCAGATTACTGTCTGAGCCACCAGGAAAGTCCATGTGTGTGTGTGTGTGTGTGTATACACACACATATATATGGTATATCTTTGGGATCAATCCATTGATGAATATTTTTCTGAATTGGAGAAAAACATGAGGGAGGTTGAATTTAAAGAGAAGACAAAAAATAACTGGCTTTGGCTACAGTCTAATTCTGGCTCCACGTATTACTTGTTGATCTTAGGCAAGCTGTCTTAAGCTCTCCAAGCCTCAGTTTTAAGTGGGGCTCTTAGAAAAGTTAAACAAGATAATGCCAACAAAGCTTGTGGCCTTACGCCTGACACAGAGCCTAATTTTATCACCACAGTCATCATTCTACCTTTATTTAGAAAAGCAAGGTGTCAAGAGGAGGTTAGAATTCCATCCAATGATAGGGTCCCAACAAAATATATTTGTAAACTCTCAAGGGTTTAAGCTCTCCTGAGAGCATTTTGGGTGATGAACTCCATGATGTAATGGGGTAAGGTGTTTGCTTCCCTGAGTGATTGCAGGGGAGGGCTGCAGGGCACACTTTGGTGGTCTCGTGTTCAATGTATTAGGTAGGGAAAGCTAATAAAATACAGTTAATGAGCCAGGCCACCTCCCAACTTCCCTGCCCTGTGATGTTTATAATCAGACATCGCACAAGGGTGGAATCAGCTGCTGTCTATACTAACTGGAATGGTTATAAAGTCCTGGATGACCGTTGTTAAGTTGAGTTTGACTCTGCAGGCCCATGGACTGCAGCATGCCAGGCTTCCCTGTCCTTCACCATCTCCCAGAACTCATATTATTTATACTGAGCAGAGTATAATTGGTCAGTATGTCCACCTCCAGAACCTTCTGTTACTTAGGCACTGAAAAACTATGAAGTTTAGCAAGTTATCGACATCAGAAGAATGCTTTCGGCTGAGGATACAAGAGTATCGTAGGGAACTAGAAAAGGACAAAAGAATCTCAAAGTATTCAGATCATAATTATGGTCCATCTGAGTTCTGCCTGCTATTTAGAACTGAAAAGGAAATTGCAAAATTCCTAGTTTTACGCAGCAGCTGACTACTGTTTAAGGTACCTTGAGCAATTAGTAACAACAGGGAAAACCTATAAGAAAAGTCATGTGCAATGGCTCAGTCATGTCCAACTCTTTGTGACCCTAGGGACTGTAGCCCTCCAGGCACCTCTGGCCATGGGAAGAATACTGGAGTGGGTTGCCATGCCCTCCTCCAAGGGATCTTCCCAACACAGGGATCAAACCCACATTTCTTATGCCTCCTGTGTTGGCAGGTGGGTTCTTTACAATTAGCGCCACCTGGGAAGCCTGATGTCTGCCACAGAGTGATCAATTAGTGATGTCTGCCACAGAGTGATCAATTAGTGATGTCTGCCACTGGCTCAGGAAAGAGGAGAGCACACACAGCTTGTGAGAATTCCCATCCATAGTACAAACTCCAGCTCAGGTACCATCTTCACAAACACCTCTTGAGATTTAGAATTTAAGTGTCAGATGAGCTCAAAGATAATGGGATTACCCCTATCATTCTCACATTTCTAAGCAGTTAATTCAGGATACTACCTCATATAAACGTTTCTTTCCTTTCCTCCCCTCCTCCTTTTTTCTTTCCTTCTCATCTTTTCTGCCAGAGTGTAAGCTCCTGGAATGCAAGCACTGCTTCTAAATCATTTTTATGCAACGGTGATCTTCCCCACCCTCTCCCCCACTTCCAAGCGCTAATGCACACGTTCAGGTGTCCTTCTGGTGACTCGTTCAGAGTGTTTGCTGAGCACCCAGTTCTCACAGGTCCTGTGCTGGAGACTAGAATTAATAACAAGACACAGGGGAGCACAAGGCTCAGCTCCATGGAGCTCAGGGCTCTGCACCAGCTGGCTGGGTGCTCAGAAGCTCTGGCGATGAGTCTGCCTGCCGGACTCCTTGCACCCTGCTCCTTAGGCTTGGCAGGGGACCGCGTGTGGCTGAGGCTGAGTTAAGAGTAGGGACCAGCGACAGGGGGCCAGAGCTGTGCGTGCACTTGTCCTCAATGGCAGCTCCATCAGTAAGGGGCCACTGAAGCTCTACATTCAGAGCAAGAGGACAGCAGGAAGCGAGGGCCAGAGCCCAGGGATCCCGGTGTCCTGTTGGCCGACAGACATGGTGGCACTTCCTCAATTCTGCAGCGGTTTCTGGGCTACAAGCCTGAAAAGCTGGGCAGTAATAGGTAAGGGGATGCTGCAGGCGCCCAAGGGCTCAAACATCAGTCACAGAATGGAAAATCTACCTGCTCTGGGCTGGAGGGACTGACTGATGGCTCCTGGAACTGAATTCTTTTCCTACTGCTCCCTCCAATTCTCATGAGAATTAGTTACACATTTTACCTTAACTTTCTTTCTGAGAAAAATTGAAAAGAGTAGACTGGGAAGACTGGCTGCTTTGTATCCACTGAGGTCATATTTGAATTTCTAACCTCCTAAAAGGGCTTCCCTCATAGCTCAGTTGGTAAAGAATCTGCCTGCAAGGCAGGGGACCCTGGTTTGATTCCTGGGTCGGGAAGATCCGCTGGAGAAGGGGAAGGCTACCCACTCCACAATTCTTGGGCTTCCCTGGTGGCTCAGCTGGTAAAGAATCTGCCTGCAATTCAGGAGACCTGAGTTTGATCCCTGGGTTGGGAAGATCCCCTGGAGAAAGGAAAGGCTACCCACTCCAGTATTCTGGCCTGGAGAATTCCATGGACAGTCCATGGGGTCGCAAAGGGTCGGACATGACTGAGTGACTTTCACTTTCATGTGCTGTGGTCCACCTCCTAAATGGTTTTAGCCAACCCATTTGAAAAAGCACGTGTGGACTTGGAATAATGCTAAGCTTTTTTTCTCTCTTTTTGGGGTGACAGTGGTTTATAGCATTACATAAGCTTCATGTGTACAGCATTATATTTTGACTTCTGTATATCACAGTGTGCTCATCATAAGAAGTTTAGTTTCTATCCATCTCTGTAGGGCTGACTGCTTTTCCCCTATTTTACCCTCCTTCCACACCCCTTCCCCTCTGGTAATTCCTCCTTTGTTCTATATGTGTTTGCTTTTGCTTTGTTCATTTATTTTAAAAACATGAAAAGACATATGAAAAGACATATCATATAAAACCTGGTAGCTCAGCTGGTAAAGAATTCACCTGCAATGCAGGAGACATGGGTTCAATTCCTGGGTCGGGAAGTTCCCCTGAATAGGTTACCCACTCCAGTATTCTTGGGTTTCCCTAGTGGCTCAGACAGTAAAGAATTCACAATGTGGGAGACCTGGGTTCAATCCATGGGTCAGGAAGATCCCCTGGAGGAGGGCATGGAAACGCACTCCAGTATTCTTGCCGGGAGAATCCCCAAGTACAGAGGAGCCTGGCCGGCTACAGTCAATGGGGTCGCAAAGAGTCAGACACGACTGAGTGACTAAGCACAGCACATAAAACAAGACAAATCCTGTGATATTTGTCTTTCTCTGTCTGCCTTATTTCACTTGACATAATGTCCTCAAGTCCCATCCATGCTGTTGCAAATGGCAAGATTTCCTCTTTTTTATGACTGTTCTTTCATATGATCCAGCTATTCCACTTCTAGGTATTTACCTGAAGAAAATAAAAACGCTGATTCAGAAAGATATCTGTAGCCCAGTGTTTATCACAGCAACCGAGGTAGGGAAACAGCCTGAGTGCCCGTTGATGGACGGATGGATAAAGGAGACGCGGAGTGGATGGTAAGTTTTTAGAGGATGCCATTCTCTGTCATGGAAGGTAACTCTGAGGAAGCCAAGAGAACATCAGCCAGTGCTTCGGCTAACATTAGATCATTTTCTTTGCAATGTTGTCACCAATTCAGCTTGTCTTTATAGTGAAAATTTTAAATGTTTCAAAAGCTGAGAAAGAGATGGTATGCTCCAGTTTGGCACCGAGACCCCCCTCCCCTGAAAACAGCCCTTGAGTTTAAAGATGCGCTTCTCTTTTTCCTTAGCTTTCCCTTTGGTGTAAGAAAAACTTCAGCTCTAGCCGTGAGTGATCGAGTCTGGCTACACAAACCTCCCCTTTCTTATCCTCTGGGTTGGGTAAAAAGGAGGTGCTCTCTGCTTTGCAGTGGTTGGTTGTTTTTTGTGTTGTCGCTTGGGTTTTTTTGAGGGAGGGTTTCGCAAGGAAGCTGGCTCTATTTTCTAGGTGGAAGCCCCAGTTTGCTACATCATGTTTAGCATCAAGAACAGCTCAAAATCTTGCTGCTCCCGAAAATGGCAAATTAGGCGAATCCCACTTGGTAGGGATCTCAGCGGGGTCCCCACCTGGTGCTCAGCCTTCTTTACCTGTTAGGTCCTTTTCACACGGACGAACTCTGGAGACTCTGCAGTGGTGGTGGTGCCAGCGGCCTCTCAGTGAGAGCGGGGAGAAGCCCTGAGACTGTGCGTCATCAGGGACAGTCAGTCCACCCCCGCGTTCTCCCTCACATTCCTCCCCTTGGGATCTCACAGGCTCCCTCCTGTCAATAGGACAAAGCACACAGGTTGCAGTCCTCTCTGGAAAAGGGTGTGGCCTACCCTATTCCCACCCTCTGGCCACTGTGGCCAGCACAACTAGCCCTGGACACCTTGGGTATCTGGGCTTCCCATTTCACCTGCCCCCAGCAGCCTCTGGTGGCCTTCCTGGTCCTTCTCTGTGAACATTTCCATCTATGACCCACACGGCATGTCCCAGCCCCTGTCACATATATGTGGCTTAAACTCCCCTGCACACACTTTCATTCCATTTCCCAAAATTACAAGAGTGTGATGTTGTGGTCTGTTACTTGTGTTCTGGGGAGGTACCCTGGGGATCACATTGTCCAGCTCTCCCATTCTTCAGATAAGAAGACTGAGGCCTAAGGGGTGAAAGGAGAATATTAATTAACAGAGAACCTAGGTTCCTGATTTTGCCATTTCTATCACGCTGCATCACCTTGTATTTTGTTTTCTTAACAGCTGGTTTTGCCCAACTGTTTTCTGACATTGTCTGATTTCTCCAACCAGAGAACTTGGAGACTTTCTGATTTCAGTTCCCAAATAGGAGCCCCTTAAGAATAACTATGTCTTCTAATTCACTTTGCAGCAGTCAACAGAGCCTGTAGACAAAGATCCCCATAAGCAATGCCTGGAAGCTACCCACCTGTTTGAGGGAAAACAACCTGACACCCACTGTGGAGATTCTCCTGTGACACCCAGAGGGTGGCTTTTGAGTGACTGCCCCCAGAAAGTAAATCGGGCTCTGTCACGGGGCAGTAGGCTGTGCGTGGATAAAGTGGTCATCTTGTCCAATGTTCCTGCTGCAGTGGGGCCCTCGGGGTCCAGCAGGCTGAGGTCACCCATATCTGGAAGCAAAACTGGAATCAGAGCATAGTTGTATGCTGCATTTAGCCCACCGGTATCCCCCAGCCTTCCTGCACCAGGGCTGAATGGGTAGAAGCTGTGGGAGGAAAAGAGGAAGGGGGTGAAGACCCAATCCAGACATTAGAAAGGATGAGGGTTCAGGCTCCGTGTTTCCTTACAGTGGGGCAGCCACTCCCTGGGGAAAAGGAGGCCCAAAATGGCTCTGGTATCTTTTATAAGCTTCCCTCTCTCTCTCTCTTTTCTTTTCTCCCACAGAGAACTTTCTGGCTACATATATATATATATTTTTTTTCTCCTTAATTCTTTTATTAAGATGTAACTTTTTCCTTCTTTATTCAGATCATCTCATCAGATCTCTCCTGTCTCCAGAATTCCCTTTCTCCCTTTTTAATGACAGAAAATGCCTGGCTGAACTTGGAAAGGGCTGTGAGCAGGGCAAGCCCTTCACAACCAGTCACTCTTTGGGTCTCGTTTTTTGGTCCCAAGCCACTCGCCTGCTGCTCTGTTTTCTGTCAGAGCCATCACCATTTCTGTAAGCCCAGATTGTTGCTCAGGAATCAGCTTGTATGTGGGCAGAAAAGCAATACCAGGCGTGACACTCGTGGGGGTTCTTGGGTGAGGCCATTTAGCTGTCAGTTTGTTTAATCACATTTAATCACATTTATTCAGCTCAGTTCAGTCGCTCAGTTGTTTCCGACTCTTTGTGACCCCATGGACTGCAGCACGCCAGGCCTCCCTATCCATCACCAACTCCTGGAGTTTACTCAAACTCATGTCCATTGAGTCGGTGATGCCATCCAACCATCTCATCCTCTGTCATCCCTTCTCCTCCTGCCTTCAATCTTTCCCAACATCAGGGTCTTTTCCAATGAGTCAACTCTTCACCATCAGGTGGCCAAAGTATTGGACTTTCAGCTTCAGCATCAACATCACAGTTCCAAAGCATCAATTCTTCAGCGCTCAGCTTTCTTTATAGTCCAACCCTCACATCCACACATGACCACTGGAAAAACCATAGCTTTGACTAGATGGACCTTTGTTGGCAAAGTAATGTCTCTGCTTTTTAATATGCTGTCTAGGTTGGTCATAACTTTTCTTACAAGGAGCAAGCGTCTTTTAATTTCATGGCTGCAGTCACCATCTACAGTGATTTTGGAGCCCCCGCTAAAATAAAGTCTGTCACTGTTTCCACAGGGAGATAACTCAGGGTGAATTGTATTTCACCTTCTGGTTTGTGTGGCCTCTTGTTGCATTTTCAAAATGATCATTTGAAGAAGTTATTTAAATCGAAACAGCTCATGCTTAAGAGAGAGAAGCCAGTCTTTGTGATAGGAAATTTGAAAGTCTAGTGGACTAGTTGTAATGCTGAGTTTGTTATCATGGGAAATTGCTCTTGGGTCCTTGGAGGAAGTAAGCTAAATATAGTCAGGACATTATTAGTAAACTCAGGGAATTGCATCATTATATAGCAATCCTGGGGCTGATTTACAAACCTGTGCAGAGGAAGTCCTTAGACGTCATTCTAAATAACCAGCCTTCCAGTAAAACCCTCCACATTCACATGTGGGTCAGTTTCAGAGCCCAGGGATCCATTGTGTGGCTGCTGGGAATAGACTTCTCTATGCGAATCAGTGATGTGTGTGTGTGCCCTGTCATGTCTAACTCTTTGTGACCCCATGGACTGTAGCCTGCCCAGCTTCTCTGTCCATGGGATTCTCCAGGCAAGAATATCGGAGTGGGTTGCCATTTTCTCCTCCAGGGGAATCTTCCCAACCTAGGGATCGAACCCGCATCTCCTGCATTGCAGGCGGATCCTTTACGGCTTGAGCCATTGAGAAAGGCCCACAAAACAGTGATGCTTTTTAATAAACACAGGCTGGTAACAGCCTGAGATCATAGTTTTACAGGATTTTTATTTAGGATCTCTAATAATATTTTCCTTCAATGAGAGATAAAACAAGCCACGGTGAGAAGAAGTGGGAATTTAATAAAAGGTCGCTGCAGGCTGGATGGCATTCCAGATGCACAGATTTGCTCAGAACATGCCCTCTTCCTCCTCGGAGGCAGCCTCTGACTCGAGGTGTCTCTCTCAGGACTACTTTGAATTTTCTGAAGATGTAGATGATTAATCAGGGTCCTGGGTACCACAATGTCCCATTGTCCCTGAAGGCATTTTGGCATCTGACCCTTTCCTCTTGGGGTGAGTGTGCATTTTCCCAAACTCTTAATGGACAAAAACTCAAGAACAATGACCCTGCATGTAGCTTACATTTGCAGGATGGAACAGAGAGGGCTTTTGTTGCTGGACGGAGGGGAAAAGGGCATCAATTAACTTAATCTTTATATTCTCATGCAAAACATACATATATTTTGAGAAAGGCAGCATTCCACTGGGTGTTTTCTTTGTAAAAGAATTTGTGGCACAAAACCCCATCGTGATAATACTAAAGAAAATGAAAGGAAAGGCTCAAGCCCAGTCCTATCCCTCTGACAAATTTAATTTTCATTTTCTGTTTCTCTCTAACCCTGTCTACACGCATCCACACATGCACAGTTTTTACACTGTTGTCATCAGAGCTCCCTTTGCTTTTAAAAGCGCTGCACTGTGATGGAGATATCTCTTTTAGATAGTTACGTACCATTATTAAAGATTCAAAATATCATTAATATCCTTCAAGCTGTATTATGTTTATCATCTATCATGACGTCAGTACATTAATCACGTCCTTGGTCGCCTCAGGACTGTTGCCTGACTTTTAATAGAAATCTGACCACCACGGCCTTTCTCTGCACCAGCAAAGACAAACTGTTTCATGAGCTGCTGATCGTGCATGGTTGAGAGTTTCCTTTTAGCTAATGAAAAGTAAAGACCAGGGAAGTTTGAGGAAATAAAGAGAAACGTCTCTGTTCTCCCAGTCCTTGGATGGGGAGCAGTTGTGAACACAGCAGCGATGAGCATTCTGACCAAGGGAAGCTTGTCGGCAGGCCCGTGCCCCTATGCTTGGCTGACTTCCCACCAGGCAACCGGATGAGGCGGTCAGCTCAGGTTTGCAATGAGGGTGGAGGGTAGGGTGCCGGATCTTTCTAGGTGCATGGTCCCAGTGGTGTAAGAAAGGCTGAGAATGTGGACTCTGAATTCGAATTCAGACTTCTACATCAATACGTGATGTTGGGCAAGTTATGTGACCTTCCTGATTCTGGTTTCTTTACCTTTGAAACAGCAATTATGGCAGACATTCATTCAGTAGAGATTTATCGAGCAGGGTACTAGTTTCTGGGAATATAACACAGTCTATAGAGTAGAAGTTGCGGGAGGGGGAAGCACAGATGCTGATTTAATCATTGTCCTGAAAAGCTGCAGGTGCATTCAGTAGGATGAAGGAGTAGAGCATACATTATGAGAGCCTGTAAGAGGGAACTTGAACTTGTTAAGCTTGTCAAAGAGGGAGATCGCCAGCTGGGGACTGGAGGGAACAGTATTCTCAGCAGAGGGAATAGAAAGTGCAAAGTCTTTGTACTAAGAGGAAGCATGGTGACCAGGAAGTACAAGGTTGATGGGAGCATGGTGGCAGATGCTGCTGAAGGGCAGGAGCCTTGACCTATGTTAAGGAGAACCTATAACAGCTTGAGGCGTGTCAGGAGGGTTCAGTAGGGCAGGATATAGTGAGAAATAGGCATTGAATGCCAACTTGGGACTAGATGAGCTTGAGTATCTGCAGATAGACTGATGAGTCTCTAGGGAGCTCACCTGGCTTGCTCGCTGTTAGGATCTGACAGCTGGCTTGAAGCTTAGAATAGAATGGTGAATAGTTATTTTAGTGATTGAGTGGTCCTGATGATAACTGCAGAGATGGGGGTCACTGGCAGATTTCAGGAATATTTAGGAGATAAAATGGGAAATTATTGCTGTCTTTTCATTATAGTGGTCACCATTTAGGCAGCCGTGTTTACTGTGGCTAGGAGCCCATGTCTTGGATTCACTGGCCATTGGCTGATTCAGGGTGACCACAACTAGGCTGATTTCTTATGCTACAGAAACCTAGCCTGGGCCCATGCTTATGTGATCACAGAGGGTCATGGGGAGCTCAGTCACACGAGAATATCTCAAGCATCTGCTGGCATCATGTTTTTTGCTCACACCCCCTCAGCCAAGCTGCGTCCAAAGTCATTGTAAAGTCACATGTGCCCATGAGGGAGGGTGAAGAATGGGAGCCACCACCATAATCTCGCCAGCTCCGGGCTGTTTCCTTCCTTATTCTCATCTTCTCTTAAAAACCATGAGTGAAACAATTTCTCTTCCTCTCTTTTCCTTGCAGCGTTTCATTTCTAGCCTCCCCACCCCCATAGGTTTCCCCAGCTGTACCCTGGCCAACTTGGGATTAAAACCCATCACGAAAACACCTCTAGAAGTGGCATGCTGTTTATAATCCAAATCCCGCCTACGATATATTTAACCTTGGATATTATGAGCTCATTAGCTCAGGCCGTGAACTATGTCTCTTTCATGAAGTATCACCTTGTATGTTCTGTGGGCTGCAAAGCATTTTCTGAGCATGACTAAATCCTACCCTTGATGTTCATCCTTCATCAGCGTCTTTGAAAACACTATGTAAAGATTACCATTTTCCAGAATATTCAGTCTGAGCCCATTGATCCACCTCCAGAACTTCCTCCCTTGTTGGCTAGGCCTTAGAAGACACATATACCGCACATAATAATAATAAGAATAATAGCAATAGCAAAAGTAATAATAACAAGGCTGAAAACTATCTAATGCTTACCATATGTCAGCCCTGTTCTGAGTACTGATTTCATGTGAAAATTCAAGAAATCTGTACTGATTCCCTCAAGGTGGATGTGATGGACCATGGTGGAATCATTTCAAGAGAGTCCTGAAAAGCACATCAACACCACAAACTATATACACTTGACAAAAAAAAACCCAAAAAAACCTTGAATAGAACATGAACCTGCTGCTGCTGCTGCTGCTGCTGCTAAGTCGCAACCTAAATGCTCTTAAATATGTGCTCAAAGCCCTCTGGTTCATTTGTAGTGTTGAAGGGTTCATTCTATAAATAGTACACTCTGTAAAGTTACCCTAAAGGGCTCCATCTTGTAATTCCAGGAGCGTGAACTCAGGTGGAGATACACAGGCAGTGAATCCAGCCTCTAGGGCGGTTGGGGACTGGAGACAGTCCCATCTGACTGGTGAGATGAAAGGGTGTGTCATGGAGCAGAAGATTGTTAAGGATTTCACAGTGTTCCCACTCTTTACTTTTAATTGTGCTATAAAATTCATTTCCTGACTGGAACTTGGCTCCAAAGTTTGAAGTTAGAAAGTCTAAGATCACGCCGAGCCATATTTCTCCCCAAGTGGAAAGTAACATTCTATTTGATGTAGAGTGGGTCTTTAAACTGAGTGAGAGAGAGAGAGAAGAAAGAAAACTCTTCTAAGCAAATGAAAGTTAAGATTTCAGTTTTTATTTGGAATTCTGAGAGCACTCTTTTTGATGTTTAGAAATTGCCTGCCAAGATCTGGTGGTTTATATGCAGGTAATGGACATCTTCATTCTGGCTTTGACATTTAAGAGCATCTAGTCCTGACAGGCAGAATCTTAATAGAACCATAGAATGGAATATGGATTATTTTTAAAAATATGGGGAAACCACCGTTTTCTTACTTAAGGCATTTATGAGAGCTGGCAATTTCCCATTAGTTCTGGACACTCTTTTCTCCTCAACACCACACACCACCCCCCACGGACAGCTCTCTACCCTGATGGGTCGTGGGTGGGGGCGGGCATTCGCTCACCCTGTTTCTGTGTTCATGAAATTTGTCTGTTTTATATTATGTTATACGCTTACCTGGAGTTTCCACATGGTCTTTTAGCAGGTATGCTTCACGACCATGCAATATTCCTTCAAGTTAAGGTACCAGAATTGACTTCTCTATTTGTCTGTTATTCAACATTTAAGTTATTCTTGTTACTAACAGACATTATGTCAATGATTACCTTTTCATACTTAGCTTATAAGTGCTATTTAATCATTTCCTTTAACATCCCTTCTAGATGAATTTCTACAAGTGGGAAAATTAGGTAAAAATGTATTTGCCATAATACAGTCATCTACAAGAGCTTTGCATTAATTTGCAAATGAAAGTTATCAAATATGCATTGCATTTCATTATGCACGCATAATGTCTGAATGCCTGCATATGTGCATTAGTTTCATCCCAGTTTCATCATCAACAGGTGTTGTTGTTTAAACTGCTTTTATAATTTAAAGTTTTGCTTCACACTTGCTTTTATTTTCATTGCTTCTTCAAGTGTTGGTTTATTATTTTTACTTTTTTCTGTGCGCGTACTGTTTGTATTTGACCTTGATTTATTTCTTATGAGAGTCTATAAGACCTTTCAGGTATGTGTATTTCCAAAGGGCATTGTTAATGTTATAATAATTGTTGACATGGTTCATGGAAACATTTAATCCTGCATGTGCCCCTATGTATTTTAGTCTAGTCCTTTTATTTTAATCAATATACTAAACATTCTTTTAAAAATGAATTGCTCATCAGTTTGCTTCCTACCTCCTTTAAGGTTGAAAAAGATGATATTATTTGTCATTCCTTCAAAGACAGGATACTTACTGCTGATTTTTCTCTATGAATATGCATGTGATGACAACCTTCTTTATTCAGAGATTATGGTATAAAGTATGGACGTAAATTAGTTTTTCTCCAAATTGCTACCAGATTATCCCAGCATTGTTTACATTGTGGTTCACCCTGACCCTTTTGTTTCTAGAAGGGTGTATAATCACCTGTTACACTGTGTCTACTCTGCTCTGCAGATTTACCCATTCATTTTGACTTCTATTTCTTAATTCCTCTGGACTTTTATTATCACTGCAGGTTAATACTCTGGCTCCTTAAAAGGCTAAGCTTCAGTTCATTTCCTCTACTTAATCGACCTACACAGGGAAGATTCCAGGTTCTATGGAAGAGGAAGCTTATAGAATTTTGAGACCCTTTTTTAGAAAAAGAAGGCAAAATCACAAACACAAAATGTCTGGGCTCCCCCTGTGAAGGACCAGAGAGAAGGAGGAGCCGCGAGCCTTTGGCTTTCTGAGGCTTGTGGGAAACCCCCGTCTCCAGCTGTTTTACTGTGCTGAATGACTTTATCATCACTTGGCTAAGTTATAACAAATGGACTCTGTGTTTTAACTGGAATCACATTGTATCAGTAAAATACAACACAGGGTCTCTCCATTTCAATTGTCTTCTTTTTCTTAACTCCCTGATAAAGCCTTTTGGTTTTGCTCATTCATCTGGCAAGGATTTATTGAGTACCTCTGCAGTAATTTTGCAAGGTATTTTATGATGGTATCACATGTACACAGGTTGATTTCTTATTTCAAATTCTTCGATCTTCCGTGAATGGAATCTTGAATTTCAAAGTGGTTTTCTATGTTTTTCACGACTAATGACTTTGCCACTTTCCGCCTCTGTGTATTTCTCTTATAGCTGTCCCCTCACAGAGGTCTTTGTATTAGACTTTAGATGTTCAAGCAGTGTTAGGAGTCAAGCCAGGTATTCTTCAACTAATTGTGTTTCAAGAACTAAGGATACCTGTTTCCTGCTCAGAATGCACCACAGTTCCCTATTATCTTTGAATTCTTAAACATATACTTTTAATTGTGGTAAGCCAAGCATAGTGTGCGTACTCAGTCACGTCCAACTCTTTGTAACCCCATGGACTGTAGCCCTCCAGGCTCCTCTGTCCATGGAATTTTCTAGGCAAGAATACTAGAATTGGTTGCCATTTCCTCCTCCAGGGGATCTTCCCAGGGATTGAACCCACAGCTTTTGCATCTCCTGCATTGGCAGGCAGGTTCTCCACCATTACGCCATCTGGGAAAAAATGTAGCATAAAGCTCATTCCATTTTTAGGTGCACAGTCCAGTACTATTAAGTATATTCACTTTGTGGTACAACAGGTCTCCAGAATGTTTCGTCTTGCAAAACCGAAACTCTGTCCCCGTTAGACACTAACTCCCGATTTCCCTTCCCCCAGCCCCCGGCAACCACCGTCTACTCTCCGTCTCTATGACTCTGCCTGCCCTTGGTATCTCACAGAAGTGGACTCACGGAGTGTGTATCTTTCTGTGACTGGCTTGTTTCACGGAATGTAATGTCCTCAAGCTCCATCCATGCTGCAGCAGGTGGCAGGATTTCCTTCCTTGTTGAGGCTGAATTGTTATTCCCTTGGATGGATGGACCCCACGTTTATCCATTCATCTGCTGATGGACTCCCATTGCCCTTTGATGGGATCCCAGCTTCTCCCCAAGTCCCTGTGTGTGTGGTCTTGCCTCCTCCAAGGTCTCCTCCCGGTTTGTCCTCGTCTCCCGGCCCCCAGTGAGATGCTCCTTCTTCCCTCTTTTCTTTCTGTCCCTCAGGAGATGCTGAGTTTGTTCCTGACTCGGGGCTTTTGCAGGTGCTTCCCCTCCTCCCTCCACTGCTCCTACTGTTCTGCCCCAAATCTTTGAAGGGCCAGCTCTTCTCAGTACTCAAATTTCATTTCACATGTCATCTCTGCAGAGGCCTGATTTCTCGTGAAATAGAGGCTCCATCCTTGTCACGTGCTCCCAGGCCACCGTTTCAGGCTTTGGTCATTCCAGGTATTGTGACCTTCCACTCACCTATTTATCTGTTCTCTGTGGCCGGCTAGAAGGTAAACTCCACATGGTTGGAGGATTACCTAACTGACCACTGAGTCCTCTTGCCAGATAGCCCCTGACAGTCACTTATTAAATATCTCTCTGATTAATTTATTCATTATTTATTTTTTTCTACATTATTGCATTGTGGAGAACTTGAAAAAATATAAAATGGGGAAGACAGTTTTTTTTGTTTCATTCTTAAACTTGAAACTGTCTTTCAAAGTCTCCTCTATTGTATAGAATGTGGCAGTTGAAATGTATTCAAATATTTTAAGAGGTCTCTTAAAATGAATTTGTTAGGAATTTAGGATTTGTTGTTGCTCAGTTGCTCATTGGTGTCTGACTCTTTGCAACACCATGGACTGCAGCACACAAGGCTTCCCTGTCCTTTGCTGTCTCCCGGAGTTTGCTCAAACTCATGTCCCTTGAGTCGGTGATGCATCCAACCATCTCATCCTCTGTCATCCCCTTCTCCTCCTGTACTCAATCTTTCCCAGCATCAGGGCCTTTCCCAATGAGGAGGCTCTTCACATCAGGTGGCCAAAACATTGGAACTTCAGCTTCAGTATCAGTCCTTCTGGTGAATATTCAGGGTTGATTTCCTTTGGGATGGACTGGTTTGATTGCTCTATCTCAGCATCTATAGAAAATAGTATGCTTTGTTCATCTGCCAAGTGCAGCGCAAACCAACCCCACAGGGAGACCTGGATCAGAGGCCCTGGCTCTAAGGAAAGACTGGGATGGCATGTGCCCAGCATGACCAGCGCGTGGCACTGGATTAAACCAGCTAAACTTCTTTGTGTAAAACAAGTTGCCCTTGCATTAAAATGACTCTCAAAAAAAAAAATAAATAAATAAAAAAAATAAAATGACTCTCAAATTGTGATATTTATCAGAACAATCAAAACCAAAGATACTTCTTTGGCTGAAAAACGGGGTACATAAAGCCTGGGCTTTCTAGAGAAGCTGAACACCGGCATTTCGTGCGTCTGGCCCCTTTGTTTACAGCCCTGTGTTGGAGCTGTTGCCCACTGACAGCAGAGTTAAACCATTTCAGCAACATCTTTCCCACAGGGGGGCAGACGCCCTGTGTGTCAGGAACCTGCCTCTCTCAGAACGGGAGGGCTGGTGTCGGAAACCTCACTTAAAGTGACAGGTGTTGGGGGGTTGCTCAGCACCCTGGTTGCCTGGACATTGAGGAGTGTCCTTTCTGGCATGTTTGGAAAGCGGCACACCACCGTGGGAGTGCGGACACCTCTGAAGCCAGTTCAGCCCAGAGCAGGTGCTGCCAGCTCTGGGGCCTTGGGCAGCTCATTCCCCAAGTTACGTCTCCGTCTTGCTTGACGTGTCACGAGAACATCACAGAAGAAGTTCAGCATGACCCTTTCACACGTATGATCTCATATGACCTTCAATCTCTCCTACGAAACTTGCAACCCATATTTTACAAATCATGAAACGGAAATTAGCAGAGACTAAATAAATTAATCAAATGAAGTGGTAATAGGAACTGAATCTGAATCCCTATAGCTCCAAGCAGAGGCCCCATCTTACACATACCCACACCCACACCCACACACACACACACACACACACACCCACACACACACACACACACACACACACACACCCAGTAGTCACACCCCGGGCTCTTCTGAGCAGCCATGAGAGAGTCCCAGCTTACTTGGATTCCTAGTTCACAGGAATGAAGATGGGTGCAGTGGGCTTTCAGAACTTGACATTTTTTTTAAGGTCACCCAGTCATTCCTAAACCTCTGGTTCATGCTCACCAGTGAGTCAAGGGTAGAAATTTTTATTTTGCAATTAAGTTGATCATCTTTTCAATGGAGTAGTCTGCTTTGCTGTCCCGTGGCTGTGAGTACATTGTCTTTCCCAATCATCAGGGCAGATTCCCAGGAGCGGCACTGCTGGGTCTGGGCTAGTGTGTGTGTGTGTGGGGGGGGGTCTGTGCACTGCAGGATGGTCAGCACCATCTCTGCCCCCAGTTCCTAGATGCCACCAGCATCCTGCCCCCCCACCCCCAGTTGTATCAACCAGAAATTTCTCCAGACACTGCCAGATGTGCTGGGGGGCAGAGTGCCCTTTGCTGTTCATCCACAGTGAACAGTTATTTGCATGTCTGCTGAGCATGAACCAAACAGTCAATCTCTCCAGTCCTGGATGAAGAGATACAATGCAAATTCTGAAATTGCATGTGAAGCTGAAGCTTAGCGACTGCACCGCAGGGCACCAGGAGGAAACAGATGGCCCGTTAGAACTGGGTCACTGCTGGGAGCTTAAGGATCATCAGAACAGCATTAGCGGGGCTGAAGGAAACCAATCAATGAGAGCATGGCAGTGGCTGGGAACTGGGATCAGTCCTACCCTAAAGGGGCAGTGACAAGCAGTTTCCTGAACCTATGTGCCTGTGTGTGTGCGTGTGTGTGTGTGCGCGCGTGCACACTCAGTCATTCAGTCGTGTCCAACTCTTTGCAACCCCATGAACTGTAGCCCACCAGGCTCCTTTCTCCATGAAATTCTCTAGGCAAGATAGTTGTCCGGAAAGCCTTCCGTGGCCAAGCCGTGGCATCAGTACAGGGAAGCTGCTTCTGGTCCAGCAGTCAGCCAGTCTGGAGGACCAGGGACACTTCCCTACGTGCGCTGTCCTCTCTCTTTCCTGTTACCTGCTGTCTCCCTCCACTGGCCAAGTCAACAGAGAGCCAAAAGGCAAGAAGGGGTCTGTACATTCAGTCCGTGTTGGATTTTGTTCTAATTCATTTCCTCCCAGTAATTTACAAGCCATCCCAACATCACTCGTTAGATAACCCTTCTCTCCCCTAAATGGAATGCTTGTTAAATACTGAATTCTTCTGTATAATAATGTTTCTTTGGTTTATTTTGGCTGCGTAGCTTCAAGTGTCTTTTAAAAAAATTAGTTCCTTGTTTCTTCAGTTATTCGTTTCATCATGTGGTTTAATATCTAACGGAGCCATCATTTGACCAGAACTAATTTTGCAGTACATTTTAATGCTTGTCAAGGTTTGCTTTGCCTTGCTTTCTTTTCATTAAAAACAAAAGCTTTCTTAAAAATTGTTCCACTGTATATTTGCTGGCATGATTTATTTCATCATGGATGTATACATTATTAGTCTCTTTTCCAAACAGAACACTCTATAAAATCAAAATGCATGCACAAAATATACCCTTTTTCTCCCAGGTGAGAATTTCCAACAGTAGCCAAAGCTTTGTGTTGGTCTTTGAGGATGTCATAAGTCTTAATCGAGCAATGTTATTTTATCGAGAGCTGACGTTTTGCCCAGGCATACAGCATTTGTTCAGTGTGTTTCGATTTTAATGAGAAAAATTTAGATTCAATATCTACAAGGCAAAGTGAGAGTTTGGTATCTGACATTACTACTAACCCATTGGGATGATTGCACTGTACAGCATCTGGGTACCATACACAATAATAAAGTCTAATCATGCTTTCATTGCTCAGCATCCTCTTAATAACCTGTCTACAGTTTTTTTAATGCCCTACACAAATAAAGTTTCAAAATCACAAAGTGTCATTAGCTTGTCTATCCTAAGAATTTTTCTGTTGAGTAAAACAGGGACACGCACATATGATCTAAAGTTCCTGGCGGGCAGAAGCATTTGTCATAGCACATGGGGAAATGCTTAATGAGTTACAGGAAAACAAGATGTCCAGACTGTGGAAATTCTGATTTGTGCTGCCTCCTGAAGCAGGCACCATGGGCTGAAAGGTCATGATGATTAAGCTCCAACTGGAGCCAGTGGAACAATGGGGAAATAATCCAGCATTCAATTTGGCTAACTATTTTTTTTAAACATTGTAGATCTGTTTGGGTTTTGCCCAGCTTTTAAATGTACTAAATAAGACTCACAAGAATTCCACATGCAGCCATAAGACAAGACCATAATTTATTTGGGAAATTGACCAAAACAAAAATACATTTCTGGAAAAGGTGAAGAATGTCTTTCCCTTTCTCTGTTTGCTCAGCGATTCTGTGTACTTGGCCCAGGCAGGGAAAACGGGCATTGATAAATCAGGTGTTGCCAGCTCCCTCCCGCCACCGTAGGAGGGAGGACCTGCGGCAAGCTTCCTGCTAAGCCCTTGTCAGTTTCTCTCCCTGGGAATGTCAGGAAGCTGTCCAGAAAAATAAATGGCGGGTGGGTCAAGACCGTCCCCCAGGTCTCTGGAAGAAAGGATAAAATAATACGCTCAAACGTCTGTCTTGCAAAGTCTCTTACATTGTGCTTTCTTTTTCATACATTTAGACAAATTGTTTATTTCAGAAGAGCTGCCTCACAGTGCTGAGTTTATATTTTGTTCTTTCCATCACTTCACTATGGAAACAAGTGACACCCTTAGGTTTGTCCCTGTATGATTTTCTAACAGCATAGCCAGTGCCAAGGGGACAAAACTTAGAAATACACGGTCTCTTTGCTGACAAGATTCTATCTAGTCAAAGCTATAGCTTTTCCAGTAGCCACGTACAGATATGAGAGTTGGGCCGTAAAGAAGGCTGAGTGCCAAAGAATTGACGTTTCACACTGTGGTGCAGGAGAAGACTCTTCAGAGTCCTTTGGACTGCGAGGAGATCAAACCAGTCAACCCTAAAGGAAATCACCCCAGAATACTCACTGGAAGGACTGATGCTGAAGCTGAAATTCCAATACTTTGGCCACCTGATATGAAGAGCCTCCTCATTGGAAAAGACCCTGATGCTGGGAAAGATTGAGGGCAGGAGGAGAAGGGGATGACAGAGGATGAGATGGTTGGATGGCATCACCGACTCGATGGACATGAGTTTGGGTAAACTCCAGGAGTTGGTGATGGACAGGGAGGCCTGGTGTGCTGTAGTCCATGGGGATCACAAAGAGTGAGACGTGACTTAGCAACTGAAGAACAACAAGTGTTCTCTTTCTGGAAGACATGTAAACTAACAACATAGTCCTAATTTAAATTTGCCAAGAACATGAAATACAATCTGCAGTTATAAGTGAATTAAAAACTGCAAAGAAAGTAAGCTCTTGTTTCAGAGAAGAGGCATACCCAGCTGACATGCTCACCTGGGTTTTCCCAGGGGCCAGCTGTGTCTCCAGACCAAAGGCCCTGGCCCATTTTGGGTCCAGCGCTGATGTTTTCCAATATTCGGATGCAGGCATGTCTCTGAAACAGATCGGAGGACAAGCACCTCAAGGAGGTGGGGAGCTGCTTTGGAGGCCATTAGAGAAGGGGGTCTGGGTGGGAGCAGAGTCTGTAAAAGGGAGGCTTCAGGCACAGTTCTGCAGTCTCCTACCCCATGCTGCTCCTAACAGAGGTGCCTCCCAAGAAACTATGTGGGTACCAGGATCCCAGGCTTGACAGCAAGGGCTGGAGGTGAGGTGGGAGATGCCCTCAGCAATGTGGTGAGGCTCCCTGTGGGCCTGCACGTGGGTGGGGGCACAGGTGGTGGAGGGGGGCCCTCCCAGGCCCTCTGCTCAGCCATGTGAGCCTGCCGAGTGGGCCTGCAGCTGCCTTCCCCACCTCCCCAACTGGGACCTGTGCGACTCCAACATCAGTGCAGAAAAGGCGAATTCCCTCTGTTTGCACTGTCAGGGGATGAAAGAGCTCACCAAGGGCCCAGGGACAAGCCTGTGCCTCCCCTGAATTACCAGCGAACAGAAAATCAAATCATGAGATACCTAAACGAGGGGGATCTAGAATGTCTCCCCAGGAGACCTGGAGGACGGCTCTGAAAGAGCCACTTCACATTCTCTAGGACATCTGAGGACGTTCTTTAGAGAAAAGAGAACACTGCAAACTGAATGTGCCAATTTTGTTTTTAATCAAAAGAGTAAATAGTAGGAACTTCTCTGCTGTTCAGCGGCTAAGACACAGCGCTCCCAAAGCAGGGGACCTGGGTTCGATCCCTGGTCAGGGGACTAGATCGTGTATGCCCCAACTAAAAGATTCTAAGTGCTGCAACTAAAACCTGCCACAGACAAACAAATAAATACATAAGTTAAAATATATATAAAATGAGTAAACAATAGTTTGGATCCTAAGGAAAACTGCACATTTATTACTTTTGTGGACTTCCCAGGTGGCGTTAGTGGTAAAGAATCTGCCTCCCAATGCAACAGATGCAAGAGACCCGGGTTTGATCCCTGAGTCAGGAAGATCTCCTGGAGGAGGAAATGGAAACCCACTCAAGTATTCTTGCCTGGAAAATACTATGGACAGAGGAGCCTGGCGGGTTACAGTCCAGGGGGTCGTAAAGAGTCGGACACGACTGAGCGCTTGTCAGCTGCAGCATTACTTTTGTAATTAGGAAAAAGAAAGGAAAGCTACTTGCATTTTGGATTTTAAGAAGCATATAACTAGACATATCAATGTCTTTATGAAAAGTTCAAAATTCCAGGAACACAGTTAATCTGCCAAAATAAGACAGAAGGGAATAGGCCAGCATATAGACTTCTTTGCAGCATGAAATGCCAGTCATTGGAGCATCAGCTTCTGAAACAGTTAGAACTGGACATAGACAACAGACTGGTTCCAAATAGGAAAAGGAGTACATCAAGGCTGTATACTGTCACCCTGATTATTTAAATTATATGCAGAGTACATCATGAGAAACGCTGGGCTGGAGGAAGCACAAGCTGAAATCAAGATTGCTGGGAGAAATATCAATAATCTCATAAGTGCAGATGACACCACCCTTATGTCAGAAAGTGAAAAAGAACTAAAGAGCCTCTTGATGAAAGTGAGAGAGGAGAATGAAAAAGTTGGCTTAAAGCTCAACATTCAGAGAACTAAGATCATGGCATCTGGTCCTATCACTTCATGGCAAATAGATGGGGAAACAGTGGAAACAGTGTCAGACTTTATGTTTTTGGACTCCAAAATCACTGCAGATGGTGATTGCAGCCATGAAATTAAAAAGACGCTTACTCCTTGGAAGGAAAGTTATGACCAACCTAGATAGCATATTAAAAAGCAGAGACATTGCTTTGCCAACAAAGGTCTGTCTAGTCAAGGCTATGGTTTTTCCAGTGGTCATATATGCATGCGAGAGTTGGACGGTGAAGAAAGCTGAGCACCGAAGAATTGATGCTTTTGAGCTGTGGTGTTGGAGAAGACTCTTGAGAGTCCCTTGGACTGCAAGGAGATCCAACCAGTCCATCCTAAAGGAGATCAGTCCTGGGTGTTCATTGGAAGGACTGATGTTGAAGCTGAAACTCCAATACTTTGGCCACCTCATGCGAAGGGTTGACTCATTGGAAAAGACCCTGATGCTGGGAAGGATTGAGGGTAGAAGGAGAAGGGGACGACAGAGGAAGAGATGGCTGGATGGCATCACTGAGTCAATGGACATGAGTTTGAGTAAACTCCGGGAGTTGGTGATGGACAGGGAGGCCTGGCCTGCTGAGATTCATGGGGTTGCAAAAAGTTGGACATGACTCAGTGACTGAACTGAACTAAAAGATCAATCAGACTAGAATATAGAAATAATTTAAAGATAAATGTCTGCATTTCAAATTGTTAATGACTTCAACAGGGTCTTGGAGTAGAGGTGGGGCAAAGGTATTTAGTAACTAACGGTATGTGTGTTCAGTCGCTCAGTCGTGTCCAGCTCTTTGTGGCCCCATGGACTGGAGCCTGCCAGGCTCCTCTGTCTATGGAATTTCCCAAGCAAGAATACTGGAGTGGGTTGCCATTGCCTATTCCAGAAGATCTTCCTGATACAAGGATCGAACCTGTGTCTCCTGCATTGGCAGGCACGTCCCCCTGCATTAGCAGGAGGATTCTTTACCACTAGAGCTACCTGGGAAGCTCCATTTAGTAATGTACTACATAATAACTCTTTGATCCTATCTGTAGGAGTTAGGAGATGCAGTTTATAAATGTTGATGGAAAAATATATTATTACACATTTTTAGGCATTACAGTTATAAACTCAGGCGTTACCGTTGCTATAATGGCACAGAAAATATATAAATCGTAGAAGAAAAAGAAAGCAACCATCGTTTAAGCAATATGGCCAAAAGAAGAAAGGAAATAAATTGGAAACATGAGAGAAACATAAAAAATAAAACCATAAACTAAGATGCCAGAATCAAGACCAAGCAAGTCAGTTAATATGGCAAAATAAATGTGCTAAACTATTTTATTAGAAAACGAACTCTCAGGCTGTATAAAAACAAGTGTCAACTTAAATCTCTCTCCAAACTGTTCCTTTAAAATATGATCGTCTTAACGGAGAAGGCAGATTCTTGGGGGGAAATGGTTCCTAACACTAGTGAGACAGAGAGAAAACCAGTTGGAAATCATTCATTCATCCACCCATCCTTCTTTCACTCAACCAGTATCTCATGAATGTCTGTGGGGTGTGAAGTTGGTGGGTGAGAACTGCATTAACTCTCAGGAAGATGACGTCCTGGAGAGGAACACAGACGCAATTAGAGGTGGTTTTTTTACCAGAGCACATGCTATGAAGGAAAAAGCAAGGAACCTAGTCCAGCCCCTGCCCTCTAGGGATGAGATCAGCACTTGAAGAAGGCTGGTTCATTATATAATGAGTTGTTTGTGTCCATTAATCTTACACAGAAAAAAAAATCAGATTGGATTATACATAATGGATTTCTTATGTAACCCATCCTATGTATGTTTCAGTTCTTAATTTTAGCTTTCATTTTGTCTTCAGGGTTCACTTCCCAGGGTGAACTCCTGCCATCCTGGCCACCCTACATGTCACATGCCTAGAGCTTGACTCTTCCGTGGGTGGTGCCTGGGAGCTGGATGAACACAGAAGGATTCTGAGCTACACGTGTGAACTTATCCTACAGCAGCGGAGTCTAAAAAGATCAATGAGCATAAGAATTCAGGAAGTCAGTCTTCGAAGAACAGGGAAGGAAAGCGTTGCATTTTCAGGGGCAAGCCTGGAAGCATGCAAATGCTTTAAACTGTTTTTACAACTGGTTCGCCATTGTGCCATGTCTGAGTTTTTTTCCCAGTCAGTAGAGAGGTTTTTAATAACTCTTCGCGTTTTCCGGACCACCTGGGGCTCACGTCTGTGCTTGTTATGTATCTCACGCCTTTGTGGGGACTTACGCCTGCTGTCGATGGGCCCGTGTTAGAATGGGCTCCCCCAGAAGTGGGCCCCACGACCAAGATGGGAGTGTAGGTCATGCGCTTTGCGGGTGATTCTGAAAAAGCAATGGTGAGTGAGCTGGGGTTGCCTCCAGTGAGAGTAGAAAGCCAATGCCAGGTGCTCCAAAGCAGGTCACCCTTTTGGGCATTCAGAGGATGGAGAGGTGGAGGCCTGTGATTTGACTTGGGTGTTAATGGGACCCCCCGGCTGCTGTGTTTGGGATCAACAGAAAGGGGGCAAGATGATTTCAGGCAGCCTCGACAGGAGGCAACTGCAATAATCCGAGTGAAAGAGGTAGGTGTGTTACAGGGATGCCGCTCACAGGCTGTGTGCACAACTCCAGGAGACGCTGTTGCAGGAACATCATTGGGATAGAGCGGCCGCCCAGATGGGGTCAGAGGCTCAACTGCAGATGGAGAAAAGCGCTAGGATTCTGGATCTATTGGGATAGTTAGGCCAGCAGGACTTGCCAGCAAGGTCACCTTGGAAAGCGAATCACCTTTCATTGTTTTCCCCAGAGGGCTCCTCTCTGCAGAGCAGTGAAGGGGAGAACTTTCATTTCGATTCTCAGGAACCATCAGCACGCACCAAGCGTTCCCCTAGCTCTGTCGTGGGGTCATCCATCTCCCAAGAGCCTGGGGAAGACAGAGTGGAAAGTGAGCTCAGATATACCGTGAAAAACAAGGTGCCTTTGGATAGAATGTCCTATGTTGTCAATGACACTGTCAGAACTTGTAAGAATTTTCTGAAGGGAAAAATAGTTTGTCTCTGATGGATGTTCTGTCTTATAGACAAAATTAATCACAACATCTTAAGAAATCAATTTCTTTAATGGCAAAATAATCTATGTTTTGCCAACTGGAAACACCAGTTTTATTTAAGAAAAGCTCTCCCTCTGTGGATCATACTTCTTGGCGCCAGGAGGGAGAATGCTGTCCATGAGTGTAGTTTACGATTCACTGAGGAAATAATGATGTTCTCAGACAGGCAGAGAGCCTTAAAAGGCTTTTCCCTTATCAAATGGATTTTTATTCAGAAACAAATTTGACAAATAAACAGTACAATGTGCAACAGTTGTTTTCCAAATTTCTGAGCAAATAAACATTTTCTAGGGCACATCGTGCAGTAATCCAGAATCAAGGAAATTTTAGATGTTGATTTAGTCCCATTTCCCTTGTCCCCAATGTAAGACCCCCTCGTCAGTCTTTGGAAATGGGTCTCTGGTCTCTCTCTCCACACATCCAGAGCCGGGTCTGCCTAACCACCTACCATGTCCTGTCTGAGACATGGAAAGTCCTGTTTATCAGAAATCTGCCCTCTTGCACTTTCCCCATTGGCCCTAGGTCTGCCTTCTGGAATTGCAAAGAATTTGTACAGTTCCTTCTGGACAGAAGAGCCTGGGGGCTACAGTCCACGGGGTCGCAAAGAGTCGGACACGACTGAGAGAACAACCTTTCACTTATACTTTTCTCCAAAGAGATGAAGGTGGCCATCAAGTCCTTACTAAAAGTTTACTTTTCTCCATCTCCATTTTCCCAGTTGCTTCACGGGCCGCAGCCATCCAGGCTGAGGAGCGACTTCTGACAGAGGCTGCTTTTACTGAGTCATATCAAAGGGCCATTGTTCCCACCAAATCTCCCCCATGCTTCCCCCTTCCGTCCCCGTGTTTCTGGATGGAGCTGGGTCTAGGCTGGAGCCTGGAGTGCCCCATGCCTGGCAGTGGGCTTAAGAGGTGGGGTCACTTTGGGAAAAAGGATCCGCTTCCTTGAAAACGGGGAAGGCACTTGGCTCACCCCGACTCAGAGGTTCAGCACTTTTGGAAGAGAAACAGCAGCATCCAGAACCCACCAGGGTTGGAAGGAATCTCTTCAGAGAGAAGGGCTTGGTTTTAAAATGTTGGCTGCTTCTGTCATTTCCCTGACAGGCCTGGCCTTTTATAAATCTGCTTTTAATTAAGCATGGGTTTTCTTATCTTGTTCCCACTCTCTTCTGCTTCCATCGACTGTGCCAAATGGGCGCCATCAACTTCTTAAATTAACGTGGGGGCTGCAGTGCCTGGGGTGGGGGTGGGGGCTTCTGTTTAGTTGCTTGGTCTTGTCCGACTCTTTGCAAACCCTGTCCATGGAATTTTCTGGGCAAGAATACTGAAGTGGGTTGCCTTGCCCTCCTCTAGGGGATCTTCCCGACCCAAGGATCGAAGCCGCTTCTGGTGAGTCTCCTGCTTCCCAGGTGGCAGAGTGGTAAAAAATCCACCTGCCGATGCAGGAGATGGAGAAGGAAACGGCAACCCACTCCAGTCTTCTTGCCTGGAGAATCCCAAGGACAGAGGAGCCTGGCGGGCTGTAGTCCATGGGGTTGCAAGAGTTGAACATGACTTGGTGACTAAACCACCACCACCACCACCAATGCAGGAGTTGTAAGAGACTCAGGTTTGATCCCTGGGTCTGGAAGATCCCCTGGAGGAGGAAATGACAACCCACTCCAGTATTCCTTCCTTGGAAATCTCATAGACAGAGGAGACTGGCCGGCTACAGTCCATGGGCTCACAAAGAGCTGGACACGGTTGAATGACTGAGCACTCACCTGCGGTTCTTGGAGGCGCTTAGTTGGGGGCAGCGGCACCCACTTCTTTGCTTGTTGTGGCTGCAGGTCTGCAGGCTCAGGTCCTCCTGGCTCCCTGGGTCTGTGGCCTGGCCCGTGGCTGCTGACTCCAACCTCGACCAACACAGAGGACATGTCTCTGGGGTGAAGGGTGATCAGTGAAGAAGCTCTTCTTCTCTGCTCCAAGGCCACAGCTGCAGAGTGTTTTGCTCCGGGAGAATCACAACCATTCCAGACTCTGGACTTGGAGTAGGGAGAGAAGGAAAAGGAAGAAAGATCAACAGACGTAGAAAGTATGCTTATGCAACAGGCCTGCTGTTCTGTGCAGGAGAAAACACGAAAATCACTTAAAACTAATTGGTGAAGTCATTGTTGGTAACTGTTTTCTGGTCACATGAGGCTAGGTGACATTTCTACAGAAAAGGAAAAATTTCAGCACTTTCTAGGGCGTATCAGTACCCAAGCTCACTGACTGAGAACCTCCTTGGCCAGGTCTGACTCCCGGTTTTCTTCAAAGGTAAATACTGACTCTGATAATGGGTGAAAATCAGTCATTGCCAACACTCCCTGACAAACATTCTGTGAGTGAGATTCACGGGACATAGTTTTAAACCCAGACACCAAAAAGCCCGAATCTGTTACCGCATTCATCTGGTCGGTTACATGGGTTTCCTTTGAACTGGGGAGGCTGACACTGTTTTCAATCGCTTGCTGGGTCTAAGAGCTCAGCTGCTTGCTTGCGTGCACACCCTTCTCTTGTGTCTGGAATTTGGGAAGAAATCTTGGCTTCCCAGTGCCTCCTGATAAGTCTGTCAGTCCAGGAAGCTTTTAACAAATGGAAATGGCAGACAAGTTTGCTTCTGAGGCTAAAGGAATGAATTCCCTTTGTGGCTCACCTGAAGCAGAAATTTATGGGCTCCTAATAGAAGGATTTCTCCCGTATTTATCTTACTGGGGTGAATGCTTTTGGCACAACACTGGCACAAGGGTCACAGAATGTCAGATCAGGAGGCTCTTTAGAATTCGCTCCTCTCTGATGACGATCCTATGGCCTAGGTGCTCCAGGTCCCATAGTAAGCGGACATGAAAGCTGTGCCCACATTCCTGGGACTGGTGGGCCCTGTGTCTCCTATGTCCCCTCCCAGATGCATGCTTAGTCACTCAGCTATGTCTGACACTTTTGTGACCGTATGGACTATAGCCCTCCAGGCTCCTCTGTCCATGAGATTTCCCAGACAAGAATACTGGAGTGGGTTGCCATTTCCTTCTCCAGGGGATCTTCATGAACCAGGGATTGAACCCGGGTCTCCTGCATTGCAGGCAGATGCTTTAACCTCTGAGCCACCAGGGAAGCTGAGGGTCTCAAAACCTTCCCAAATATGTCACTAATGAAGCATTCAAACACCTAGGGACCCGCTAATCTCCCTGTGACATTAATAGGTTTTATTTATCTGGAATCTGGACAAAGCTACTACTGAATAGATGTTTGAAAATGGATGAGCAATGAACAGATAACTTTTTAACATTTTCTACACAAGGAGAGGGGAATGGAGTAGTAACCCAAAGGTTAAATGATTGCCAGAAAGCTGAGGATCGAAGAAGTGCAATCACCATGTCTCAGTTATTGGTTTTCTTCAAATAGGTCCTACCTCTCGTGATTACTGAAATAATCCATATGAAATATATAGGACAAAGACCCAGAAGCATATAAAATGGCATAATTTCAGATTTTGGAAGCACTGTCCCTCAGGAAAGACATAAAAACTCTCATGGAAACAGTACGGAGGAGAGAAAGGTTTACTGGAGGGCCACGTATGCCACCCAAAGCTCTGAAAGAAACTCATGAGGTTTCAGCTAAGCATTTTGAAAGGCAAGGTGAGGGAGGGGTGTGATTGGTTGTTGCAAACTTCATGATTCGGAATCCTTTGTTCTCACAGCTGTCTACTTTGGTTGGGTCAAGCTACTCCTGTAAACCTCCAACAGGGAAAATATTATTCTCTGTTCTGAAACTTTTTATCTCCATATGAATGGAAAAGAGTTATACCTTTAAAGATCAGAGCCTTGAGAACAGGCTCTTCTGTATATCTCAGGCTGTAGGCAACATTCGTTTACAAAAGGTGCAGAGTCAGCATGACTCAGCACAGGCCACAGAACACAAGGGTTTAAATAAAAGAAATAGATTTCAAGTGGAGTCAGATTTGTTCTTCCCTATTACAAAAGGACATTCCGAGCCTCCAGGAGAGAAAAGAACAAGTCAGGCCCAGAGGGATGGTTCACAGTAAGCGACAGCCTTCCTGGGAGCCCTGGTAGACACAGGTCTAGGGCCCCTGGCCCAGGCTGGGAGACAAAGGCTGAGCAAACGGGAAGTCCTCTCGGTTGTTCTAAGACACGACGCTGGTGACCATAAAAATACGGGCTGAAAAGAGAAGCAAACAGGCCAATCTGCCTCCCTGGAGTTGTCCCAGACATCTGAATTATTTTGAAATTAAATCATCCACCTGGTCATAGGATTATAAGCTAAAGTGAATACTTGTCACAACATCACCTTCTTCAAAACAAAGATAGAAGTTGTAAAAACAGGCCAGAGTATACAGTATTTGCTTAGAATTGTTTGTGTTTAGCCGAAACCAAAGAGCCTTCAAGAAGGGATGATGGCCTGTGTGGCCTTCAGAAGCTTTAGTCAGAAACAAACAAAAACCGACCTGCCTAAGCAAGAGTCGGGATTAAAAAAACAAAAAAACTGTATCAGTTCCCTAGAAAAACGAAGTCCCCCACAGCATTTGTTTTCCATTCTTCAGCTGTTGTAGGAAGAAAAATGAATGAGACCCGATTGCCTCCCCGTGTCTGCGACGATCCCCACCTGCATCCTTCGTCTGAACCCCTGTGACTCCGTCTGTCATGCTCTCCTCTGTTCCCTTTCTTCCCTCTGATCACCGTCTTGAGCTCAGAGCCTGCACTATCATTAGTCACTTTCAGACAGACCCCACAGATTTCAAACCTCAAAATCAGGGAATTCCCCACATGATTATTTTATTGGGGAAAAAAGAAATGAAGAGAGGGAATGAAAAGTAAATTAAGAGCAGCTCACAGTTTCCACACCCTCTGTTATGCTAGGTTTTGGCCGAGTCTTCCTACCACGTGTTCTGCGTGTTGAAAAATAACTGAATGGTTCGTTTCCAGGGTTATGTTACTGTTGGCTGATAGCATATCATTTCAAGGGGGTCCACTTTTCTCAGCTCTGCTCAAATCACTTCGGCAAGTTTAATCTCGCCTAACAGTTTTGCTATTTACTGCTGGAATTTCTCTATCTTAAGAGCACCTTGGGAATTTAGCTTAGTGGCTACGAGAATGACTTATAGCTCTAGACCAGGTGGAAGGGGAGATGCACGGAAGATATACATAAGAATACACTGCACAGTTATCACTGCTCTCAGAGCATTCCCATAGGTGTGAGGATTAATTCCTGGTTTTCAAGCTGCAGAAATGACTGAATCTAGAGATTTAGAGCACTCCTATTGCCAAAAGTGAAGAGCTATGCAGGAGAAGGAGAGAGGACTGGGCTCTGTGATTTACCAGTTCTGTGATCTTGGGAGTATTCCTTGATCTCTTTGAGCTTCTTTTCCTCATTTACAAAATGGGGTTAATAAATTCTACCTTGGAGAGTTGTCCTGGGGGTAGAGTGATGTGGTGTTCCTGGGGAACAATATATCTGTAAGACTTCATCTTTACCTCTGTTCAGAAGGAGCCCTGGCTCCTTCTCTAGCCAAACCACTGTCTCTTGTGTTTCCTTTAAAATGTGTTTTGAATAATGCAAGCTTGGAAATGATGAGGGAAATCAGAGTAATTGTGACCTCAGATCTTAATACTTTGGCCACCTGATATGAAGAGCTAACTCATTGGAAAAGACCCTGATGCTGGGAAAGATTGAAGGAAAAAGGAGAAGGGGATGGCAGAGGATGAGATAGTTAGATAGCATCACTGACTCAATGGATATGAGTTTGAGCAAACTCCGGGAGATAGTGAAGGACAGAGAAGTCTGGCATGCTGTAGTCCACAGGTTTGCAAAGAGTCAGATACGCCTTAGCAAGTGAACAACAACAGATCTTAATAGGCGGCACCGTAGTTGATAAAGTTTTTTCACAAATTAAATATATTCTATTTTTCCAAAGGTCTTAGGAAGAAATTGTTACTTCTTTTTTAGATAATAAATTTATTTAAATAAATATCATTATATAGATAAGAAATTATTATTTCCAGATAATGAAACCACCACATGCAGTTGAAAGAAACAAAGCAGGGACCTAATAATCATGAGATCACTATGATGACACTGGCGATGACAGTGATGCTGGTGTTGATACTGCTGCTGATGACAAAGATGCTGATGGTGATGGCAATGTTGACCACAACATTCACTGGAGGCTTCCTTGGGTTGACACTATCTAGTGTTTCAACATATTTGTCAACTCACTGGACACTCACAACATCTTATGTGACAGGACCATTTTTATTCCCATTTTACAGTTGAGATCATCATATATCAGAGAGATCCAAGGTCAGAAAGCAAGTGCAGAGCAGAGCAGATTCAAATCCTATTGGTAAGACTCTAAGCTCCTTATCAAACTATAGTCTGAGACTCTTTCTATTGTCTCAAATAATAGGTGACATTGGAGAAGAAATATTCCCTTTGGAGGAAAAGATATTATAAGGAAGGTTTATATGTATATGCATACATGCTAAGTTGCTTCAATCATGTCCAACTCTTTGTGACCCTATGAACGATAGCCTGCTAGTCAAGAATACCAGAATGGGTTGCCATGCCCCTCTCCAGGGGATCTTCCCAACCCAGGGATCAAACCCACATCTCCTGTGACTTCTGCACTGTAGGAGGATTCTTTATCACTGAGCCACCAGGGAAGCCCCTTATGTATATGTATACGTACCACATTTTCTTTATCCATTCATCCGTTGATGGAAATTTAGATTGCTTCCATATCTCGGATATTGTAAATAACACTGCTATGAATGTTGGGATACATGTGGCACCACACACGAATTAGTGTTTTCACGGGGTTTTAAAAGTATACACCCAGGAGTGGAATTGTTGTATCATATAGTATTATAGTTCTATTTTCAGTTTTTTGAGAAACATCCACACTATTTTCCACAGTGAGTGTGCCAATTTACATTCTCATCAACTGTACACAAGTGTTCCTTTTTTCCACATCCTTGCCAACATTTGCTATTTGTTTCCATTTTGATGATAGCCATTCTGACAGGTGTGAGGTGATATCTCATGGTTTTAATCAGCATTTCCTGTTAATGATTACATGCGATTATAATCAACCCACACAAGAACTCAATTTTAGAGAAAAGAAGTCGTGGCTTGGACAAAAAAGTAAGTTTTCCAAGGTCACTCAGTTAGCGAGAGGGGGAGGCTGAAATGGATTGTGGTCTCTGTGATGCTGTGATCGGTTTTCAGTTATAGAAAGCAGAGTCACTCCAGCCAACTTAGAAAGGAATTTATAAGACAGATAGCAGAATCACAAGGACTGCTGGGGAACATGTTCTTGGTGAGCTTCGGGAAAATTGTCCTACAAAGATACAGAAGTGGCTGCCCGGGAAGCCACCTATCAATTGCAGAGCCGTGGTTTCCATGCTGCCTCCAGAGCTGACTGCTGCCTGGTTCCGACCTCAGCTCAATTTTGAACGCACGACTTGAAAGAGTGTGTCTGACTGGCACGAACTAAGCCACCACCTGAGCTCTGGCAGCAAGGGAGTCTGGGAAATAGAGGCCTTGGAGTTTAGCCTCTGAAGAGCAAAATGGCATATTAAGTAGAATTAGGGAAGAATATGTTGAGCAAAGAGAGCTAGAGAATCAGCTCCAAATAGCAAAGTCTAAACATTACCCGAAGTTGAGTCTGCAGGTACTCTTTTCTCCTACGACAAAAGCACCCAGGAAAGAGGGAAGCCCCACCAACTCTTTCTGCCATATGCCCGTTACATTTCATCTTGTCCAAACACCTGTTCACCTGCTGATTTTCTGACCATGGTGGAGTTGACTCCAGTGTACGTTCTCCTCTTCCTTACTTCCAGCTCCCAGGGCAAGCTAGTCTGTTTTCCTTTTCAACAAAAGTCAGCGTCTGTCTGGACATGCCCAGGAGTTCTTGCACCTAAGGACCGGCCTGCCACTTAGTTCTGGCCAGGAAGAGTGAAGGAGCAGGCTCATGGGTGAGGCCTCTAGGAAAGGCATTGCTTTCCTGATGAAAAGTGACACATGGATCTGACATTTCCATTGGAGAGTTCTTCTTTCCTATTCTTTCTTCCTCCTGGAAACATGAGCAAATTCTCTGGAGGTGGTGCATCCCTCCGGGGAGCATTTGGACAAAAGCTGCCTGTTGAGAATCAGAGGAGGAAGTGGGAGTTTCTTGTGTCCTGAAGGCACAGGAGAGATGTCTGACCTTGGCTGCCTGCCTATGGACTTCATGTGATGCCAGAAAAATAAAGCCCTATTCAATAAGCTTGTCTGTTTTTCAGGTTTGGATGCTCACAGACCTGAAAGGGTCTTCCCCAGGGTCAGTCCTTGTATACCAGCCCCATGGCTCATGGAATTTTAAGACCAGAAGAGAAGTTAGACGCGTCTTAGCTATCGTCATATATTGTTGCTGTTCAGTCACTCATTTGTGTCCCACTATTTACCACCCCATGGACTACAGCACGCCAGGCTTCTGTGTCCTCCACTGATTCCTGGGGTTTGCTCAAACTCATGTCCATTGAGTCAGTGATGCCATCCAGGCATCTCATCCTCTGTCACCCCACTTCTCCTCCTGCCCTCAGTCTTTCCCAGCATCAGGGTCTTTTCCAATAAGTTGGCTCTTTGCCTTAGGTGGCCAAAGTGTTGGAGCTTCAGCTTCAGCATCAGCCCTTCCAATGAATATTCAGAGTTGATTTCCTTTAGGATTGGCTGGTTTGATCTCCTTGCTGTCCAAATGACTCTAAAGACAAGAGTCTTCTCCAGAATCCCAGTTCAAAAGCATCAGTTCTTCAGCGCTCAGCCTTCTTTATAGTCCCACATCTATACAGGACTACTGGAAAACCCATAGCTTTGACTATAATTTATCAACATTCCATGTGTATATTCCTGGTCTATAAGATTTTAAGCTCCCTGTAGATGGGGATGATATTTGAAATATATATAATAATACATATGATATATATCAATATAAGACTTCCCTGGTGGCTCAGTGGGTAAAGAATCCACCTGTAATGTGGAAGATGCAGAAGACTTGGGTTTGATCCCTGGGTTTAGGAAGATCCCTTGGAGGAGAGCATGGCAACCCACTCTAGTATTCTTGCCTGGAGAATCCCATGGACAGAGGAGCCTGGCAGGCTACAGTCCATAGGGTCACAAAGAGTCAGACACGGCTGAAGTGACTGAGCACACATGCATATATCAATATACATAAAAATGCTTAATATGAAAAGATGTTTATCCCCAGATCCTTTGACAATATCTGTGAACTACTTAAAAAGTTTTTTTAATTTTCTTTTGCAAAAGAACTCAGATTTATTAAAAATACATTTAAGGCATTTCCAACTTTTGATAGCAAATATTCTATTATGAATACATCATTTAAAAAAAATGATGACTAGCTGATTTTCAATGTTGTATTAGTTTCAGGTGTACATACATATATACATATGTATGTACATACATATTCAGTTATATGAATATGTATGTACATACATATTCAGTTATACATACATATATATATATATATATATATATATATTCTTTTTCAGATTCTTTCCTATTGTTTTTTACAAAATATTGAAAATAGTTCCCTGTGCTATATAGTAGGTTACTTACTTTTGAATGTAAATTCATTGTTTTAAGAATTTGGAGAAGCTAGAAAAAAGATCCTGTGGAGAAGTGAAATTATTTTACTTTTTCTCAGATTTACTCTGCAAAACTTGATTTATCTACTGCTGCATAAAAAAAAAAAATCAGCCTCAAGTTTGTGATTTCAAGCTGCCATCATCTTGTTTGTTCTGGATTACGTGGGGCAGGAATCTCAGGAAGGCGATCTTTCCGACTCAGGTGACACTGGTTGGGATCACTCGATAGGCTGCATTTGGTGGCCTGGATTGGCCTGGCGGGTCCTAAGATACTTCATTTGCAGGTCTGCCACTTGGACGTCCCCCTCCTCAAGCCACCCAGTCTCACTGGCTGCTCTGGGCTTGCTCATAGCGTGATAGCGTCCGGAGTGCTGGGCTTCTTTGCTGGTGCCTGAATTCTAAGAGGGAGAGTTGAAAGTGGCAAACACTGCAGATTTTAGGCTCAGCCTGGAAAGGTACGCAGCATCATTTCGGCCACATTCTATTGGTCAAGAAAGATCGTGGGCCCTACTCAGAGTCAAGAAGGACCAGGGGACTCTGCTTCTCAGTGGGGGAGAAGAGCAAGGTCACGTTACAGAAGAATAGTAGGCAGCACTGCCTCATCTTAGGAAACAAGTCTGCCACCACCCTTCCAGTCCAGGTTGCCCTACACATGGCCTCATTCGAGAATTTGTGTGTGTGTGTGTGTGGCTACGTATTTATCTCCTTAAGGAAATCAACTCTGGATATTCACTGGAAGGGCTGGTATTGAAGCTGAAGCTCAAATACTTTGGCCACCTGATGGGAAGAGCCGACTCACTGGAAAGGACCTTGATGCTGGGAAAGATTGAGGGCAAGAGGAGAAGAGGGTGGCAGAGGATGAGATGGTTAGATAGCATGACTAACTCATGGACATGACTTTGAGCAAACTCCAGGAGACAGGGAAGGACAGGGAAGCCTGGTGTGCTGAGCCCACAAGGTCACAAAGAGCTGGACAGGACTTAGCGACTGAACAACAATACAGGAGGAAGAATTAGCATTTGTAGGATTCCGACCATATGCGGAGTGCTAACTCCCTTCACGGACTTTCTTGTTTGCCGGGATTTAGATTGTCAAAATAACTTTCTCTAGACCTAATCTCTGGGTTCATTTGAGCCATCTGCTCACGGGAAGTAAGTAGCTAGTCATTCCATAAAGCAGGGTACATGACAATTCGCTGACAGGTGGGTCTTACCTAGCTGTCTTCCGTACACCGAGATGACCCTAAACTTTTCAACTCTGGGGATCACAAGTTACCGGCTTGCATTCCTACCAGAGCTCACTTCACGCTCTTATTCCTTCAGCTCCCCTGGGGGAATGGAGGCTTATCTCTTAAGAGATTCTTCTACTACTGAAAAGAAATCATTTCTATGCCTCTGGGAACCCAATTAAAACTTGTAGAGACAGAAGATATCGAAGGGGCAGCTCCCGGGCAGCTCCCTCCTGTTCAGTTGTAAAATGCACTTCCAGAGCGGCTCAGAACTGCAGGCTGGGGTGGCTGCCTCCTGATGTCTGCTGGGAACCGATGGCTGACAACGCCCTGAGGCTCCTGGGTGTTTGCGCCGAACAGCAGCCCTGCAGGGACGGTTCTGTTTTATCCCTTTTGAAAGTTTTGACTGTGGTTCAAGGGGAAAGAATAAAACAATGAGTTGTGTGTGCAAGAGCAACTGCGCTGCAGTAAAACAGCAGATGTGGGGATATTTCATCCACCAAAGGATCTCCAGGAGTCAGAAGCAAGGGGGACATTCTGGAACCTTCCAGCATCTCAGTGCGAGTTCAGGGAGGTCGGGGGCAAGTTCGGAGAGGTCCCTCATTTCCGAGAGGTGCAGCTTGCTAAGAAATACATTTGAAAATTTGAAACTACTAACTTCTAAAAGGAGTAATTTGGTTCTTTCTTTTTTTAATCTCCAAACGTTATTATAAAATATTTTTGGAGATTTATTTTTGTGGAATAGGCTCCTTTTAACAATATTTTGAAATACTTTTCATATTTTATTTGCTATCCTAATTTTGTGATTGTGTAGATCACATTTGCCTTTTATTTTACTTATAAAATACTTACTTAACTTATAAAAGGCTATTTCTGATACAATTTCCAGAGCTACATTTTGTCACAAAGAAAAAAGCTATCTTTATTACGGGATTCTAAGATGCTCTATCACATATGGTTTTATTAAGTTAATAAAATGCTAGTTTTTCCGTGAAAAAAAATTTGTATCTATATTTTTCTAAACTTTTTATTTTTTCTGGGACTTCCCTAGTTGTTCAGTTGGTAAAGAATCCGCCTGCAATGCTAGAGACCTGGGTTAGGAAGATCCCTTGTAAAGGGTAAGGTTATCCACTCCAGGATTCTGGCCTGGAGAATTTCATGGACTGTATAATCCATGGGGTCGCAAAGTTTCGGACACGACTGAGCAACTTTCACATAGCTGATTAACAACGTTGTGACGGTTTCAGGTGAACAGTGAAGGGACTTTCAGTCCTTTCGAACCATTACTCTCTAGATGAGAACACGGATGCCCAACAGGTGAGGTGCCTGGATGGGGTCAGGGCCCTGGCCTTTGGCAGAGCAGTGTCTGCACCTGGTTTTCCTAATCTCCAGTTCTCATCTCTTTCTAAACACCATCCTGCCCCCAACCCTGCCTCTTCTGCCTGATTAGCTTTACCACGTGACCCTGAGATGGGGAAATAGAAGCTCCCTCTGGCTCTGGGCTTGGGTAGCAGAGAGATGGGGAATGACAGGTACCAAAGGGGGTTGCACAGGGTCAGGGGCTTCCAGAGGGGCTTGGGGAAGCCTCAGGCCAAAGGTGTGTGTGAGGGTGGTCTCTAACCTCCTCTCCTCTCACTGAGGGTAGAAGGAAGCCGTCTTCCTTCAGGAGCACCTGGGCTGAATCTGCATCCACGCTCCACGCCTGGAAAGAAGGGGCTGCCACAGTCAGACGCTCGGAGATGCCTGTGTCCCTCATCTTTGGAATCTGATCTCCCAGCGAATGTGGACAGAAAGCTGAAAATCTTGTGCATGAGGTCCCGGTCCACCTGTGCACAACGTGGCCGAACAGGAAGAGGAAGTGGGAGGTGAGCTGTGCGCACAGTCGTGCAGGAAAGAGTTGTTGTTAATCCAAGATCAGATCACTGAGCATCTCATTTGTGTCATCCCACATCTGTGAGTGGATAGGGATGTGAGAGCTTTGAAACATGTATGCTGAGAGCAGAATCGCCCTAGCCTGGCTCTGTTTTGGGGAATGTGGCTTAGCGGAAGATGGAGAGATGAAGGAGGGTCAAGTGGGTGTTGTCTCCACCCTAAGGGCCCAGGGCCCCCAGTGATATCCTCTTATTGTTCAGAAGCCTGGGATGGTGTATTGGTAACGAAGGCTCTGGAACTTTCTACCAGTCACGACAGTCGTAAGGTCCATGGCTGTCCTTACAGAGTGCAATCTGAGCCGGGACAAGCCCTGGTTGGATAGACACTCATTTTACTAAAAAGCAGGAATTCCGTACCAACTCTCACTCTACAGAACCTCAGAGCTGGAGTATCTTCTCCACTCCTCTCTCTTTTCTTCCCACCCCCTCTCCCATTATATAATTTTTGTTACAAATAGTTTCTCAAATCCAACCTTCTCTTCGAAGCCTCCATATCTGCTTTGAGTTTATATGCAAGTAACAGAACATGCAGCTTAACAATGGCCTAAACAAACAGGCCTGAGTTTCTCAGGGAATAGAACATCTGGAGTCAGCAAGCCAGAGTCAACAGAGCTGCTCGCCAACGGCACCAAGGCCCTTTGCATTCCACAGTCCTTAGCACATTGCTCTGCTGGGTCACAGTCCCATGAAGGCTGCCACAGCACCAGCCGTCAAACCCATGCATGACTTAGAGGGGAAGGATAATGTTTGGCCCTTTGATCAGGAAAGGAAATGTTTGTCGAGAAGTAACCCCAGACCCCAGCATTATAGTTACATCTTTGTGGTAATTAGTGCTTACCTAGGACATTGCCAAGTCCATTCCCTACTTTCTTAACTGTCCTGGTAATTAGGTTGAAATGCAAGCTCTGTCCCATCGACAGTGAGCAAGCGTGACATATGACAGCCATGGCAGTCAAAAGCCTGAAATTCCTCCATCTTCCTCTTCCTTTCAGTGGTAACCTCAGAAACTGAATGTTCTCGATGGGGCAGCTGCAAAATGGTAAAACCCCATTAGCTTGCATCCCTGAGGGACCCTGTGCAGCAGAGACCACAATAGATCACAAGGGGAAGGCAGTGTGAGTGAGAAAAGAGCCCTGTTGTGCTAAGCTACTAATATGTCAGGCTTAATTTGTGACCACAACATAGCCTAGACCTTACACGGTCTCACCCTCCAGAACTGCATCACTTGGCCGCCTCTTGCTGATGGAGACTGGGAACATGAGCCTTTGGGTCTTTCGATCTCCATCTGGCATCAGGCAGCAGAGAAGTGAGCTGGGGATGAAGGTTAAGTTTGCCTGATCACAGCACCCACTATTGCTTCCCAGGTTGGTCCTGAGGGTCTGTGCCCATGTGGCTAAGATCAGAAAGCAACAGACACAGATTAAAATGCACACACACACACTCCCACATGTATCCTCACAGTCTCTCACACAGACACACATGTACTCACATACAGTCACACAAACACACACTCAGATGCATGTGACAACACAATCTCTCAACCATGAAGCAAAGTTTGAAAGAAAAGGGGTTTATTTTCCTGTCAACTTCTTGTACTCGCTTTCTGGTTTTGGAAAAAGCCACAGCGTCTCAGCGTTGAGGTTTTCCAGCTCATGATCCAAATAAAGAATCGTTCTCTTTAATTAATGGCAGGCAGATGTGGCCAGGTGGGCACAGGAAGCCAAACCTATCACTAGTTTGCAAACGACCCTCCGAGTTTGGAATGAAGAGTAAAGGTGGAGTTAAAATCATTCCTATGTTGTGAGAACACAGTGCTGGACGCTAAGCTTGGCCTTGATCTTGAAGGCGAGGAGGGGAAAGTTCGTGACATCTGTGAGGTCGATGACTAAGACCCATTGGTAGGGAAAGACCTGGGGGATTTCAGCGAGGTTCTCAATTCAAAGAATGAGGGAAGGCAGATGATTCACGGCCATGACGGGAGGAGCAGCCAGAAACGCTGCGAGCAGATGTGGCTCAGAGGAGCTGACCGCCGGCCTGGAGGAGGGAGGTCTGGCTCGGGGAGCCTTGTGGACGGAGTCCGAGGAACCGCTGGTGATGGACATGACATGGACAGGCTCACCAGAAGGGCTCCAGCTGAGCCCAGTGCAAAGGCCCCAGTCTTCTCTGGAAGCTGCCCGTGAAGCCGAACCAGGAGAGGACTGGGCTGGGGAGCTGGAAAGCCAGGTCCATTTCCTAGAAGACAACACTCCCCCCCACACAGATTTTGCCTCCAGAGTCCCTTGTCCTGCAGTGAAATGTTTGTGCCCTTCGAGGCCACTGTGGGTGGTCAGGGTGGTGGGGGTCTGGGGGCAGGATGTAGATGTTGAGGAAGCCCCCCCTGCCTCCGACCCTCCTTAGAGAAATGAAAAGATCACATTTTGGAAGTAGCCGCAGACCCAGCTCAACCTCCCCTGGCTTGGGGCCCCGATAAGCTTTAATAAGAAGTCAAGGCCAGTTCCTGCCTCCATCTCTCGTCCTCCAGCCTTGGGGGATGAAGTTGACCCGGTAGGTATGTAGCCTCAGGTGTACCCTATGCGATGTCTTGAAGACAAAGGCTAAGACGTAGGTCAGGTTCAGCGTGAGCTTGCCCAGGGCTGCGGGCTGGAAGGAAGGGAAAGCTTTTTGAAGCAAGAGCTGAAGGAGTCCCTCAGTGTTGGAACACAAAAATTACATTCCTATCTGGTGTGCGTGTGTGTGTGTGTGTGTGTGTGTGTGTGTGTGTGTGCGCGCGCGCGCGCGTGCTGTGTGCTAAGTTGCTCCAGTCATGCCCAATTCTTTTGCATCCCCATGGACTATAGCCCACCAGGCTCCTCTGTTCATGGAAACTTCCAGGCAAGAATACTGAAGTGGGTTGCCATGCCCTCCTATCTAGTACCCCTTCCCAACTGTATTCTTCAAAACTCATATTTCAGGATAAAGTATTTGAGACAATTCTGGGGAAGGAAAGAGATCAGCTGACTTATGAGTGTAAGGTGACATTACATTTGCAAGATTTGTGTGCAGGAGAGTGGACAGGGCACCCTGAGTCAGCACCTGACTCAGTTCTGCAGTCAGTTCAGGTTCCACTCGTGACCCAACACATCATAACGTGGCTCTTTTAAACTGCCTGATTTGTATGCTTATTTTACAAGACGTTTCCTGGGCAAATCTTAGCTGTACCACATATTTTTAAAATTTATTTTATTGAAGTATGGTTGATTCACAGTACTGTGTTCATTTCTGCTGTAAAACAAAGTGACTCAGTTACACACACACACACACACACACACACACACACACATATGTATTCTTTTTCACATTCTTTTCCATTATGATCTATCACAGAGTATTGAATGTAGTTTCCTGGACTCTACAGTAGGACCTTGTTAATTATCCATTTTATGTGTAATGATTTTTCTTCCAGTAACTCCAAACTCTTAGTCCATCCCTCCCTCACTTGACTTCCCCTGGGCAACCACAAGTCTGTTCTATGTCTGTGAGTCTGTTTTTATTTCATAAATGTGTTCATTTGTGTCATATTTTAGATTCCATTTACAAGTGATATCACGTGGTATTTGTCCTTCTCTGTCTGATTTACGTCACTTAGTGTGATAATCTCTAGGTCCATCCATGTTGTTGCAAAGGGCATTACTTCGCTTTTTTATGGCTGAATAATAGCCTGTTGTATATGTATCACATCTTCTTTCTCCACTCACCTGTCGATGGACATTTAGGTTGCTTCCATTCCAAGAAGAGGTCCTTCCTCGTGGACTATTCTACTTGCGGAGTGCAGAGGATTTTGTTAAATCTGTGTGGGTGAAAACATTCATTATCACCCAGTTCTGGTCTTGTCTGTCAGACGTGCTTATCTGTCCTGTGCGCTGTGTGTCTGCAGAATTGTGGAGAGCAGAGCTCCAGGTAGCAAACCATCAGCAGTGGGTGTGGAGCCAAGCCTCAGAGGCCCACAACACACCACTGCACTCCCAGTCCTGTGAATAGCTGTTTAAAAACTTTGAATAACAACAACAAAATGCTGGAAAAATTATTAACAGAAAGCTGAGGTCTAATCTGGACCTAGACAGTCAAGACTAGAGACCATTTCTTTAGGGCCTGCAACAGAGGCCCCATGGTATGGGAGTCAATCCCCTGTACCTCCCTCTTTCCAGAAAGAGATGTGAAAACACCCCTGTGAAACTCTCCTTTTGCTCATCCAGGTTTGAATTTTCCTTAAGTCGCCTGGGCAGAAAAATGATGGTATGTTCAACATGAGATTCCAGAACCTCACAGGGAGGGCATCAGAGATGCTGGGTGATTTTTCTTCTTGTGCCAAATAACCCACTATGGGCAAGTCTGATCCGTGCTGTGGTAGGCACCCATGTCCAGGACAGGGTTTCCTCTCAAACTAGAATACCTGCCCCCCAAACCCCTGTAGGGGTGAGGCCTGGGTATCTGTTTTTTGTCTAGTCTCCCACCCACGCCCTGGGATTCAGATGCAAGCCTGACTGCTGAGGTTTGGGAACCACTGGGCTATGGTAGGTTAGAGTATAACCACCTGGCTACAATAGGGTTTAACTCAGCCTGGCTGGGGAGGAGAGGTGGCCCTGAGAAGGACCCTTAGTGACTCCCAGACAGAGCTAAGGACAGTGCAAAGGCCCCAAAAGGAAATTGGAGGCTGGGGATAGGGCTGAGAAATAATCTAGAACATTGTTTCAGGCCAACCCAGTCGTAGGTACTGAGTTTTCCTTGGTGATTGGCCTTTCGTGGTTAAGCATCACCACCCCACCCTACTCGCAACTCTTCACCAACAGAAGGAAAAGAACTTGTCAGCCAGAGTCTCTCTTCCTGTCCCTGGCTATGTTTGAGCTCCTCTAGCTTCTTGGAGAGAAAAGCTTCTGATACAGGAAACATCTACAGTTCAAGATGGCACCAAGAACTGGAGTTTTCTGTTGTTCAGTCACTAAGTTGGTTCCAACCCTTTGCAACCCAGTGACTGCAGCACACCAAGCTTCCCTGTCCTTCATTTTCTCCCGAAGTTTGCTCAAACTCATGTCCGTGGAGTTGATAATGCCATCCAACCATCTCATCCTCTGTCACCTGCTTCTTTTCCTGCCCAGCATCAGAGTCTTTTCCAATGAATCGGCTCTTCATATCCAGGTGGCCAAAGGATTGGAGCTTCAGCGTCAGTTCTCCCAGTGAATATTCAGGGTTGATTGCCTTTAGGATTGACCCTGGGACAGTGGGACTCAGCAGTCCCCCTTCCCTCAGCCCATGGAGGCAGGTGTGGGTGTGTTTTACCTGGTGATGTGTGTCACAGGGTGGAGGATGGTTCCTGTCTGTGTCTTAGGTCCCCACAGGCCTGCATCTTTCAGACACTCTTTCCCCAAGCATCCTACCTGCAGAGAATATGTGTGTGCAATTCCAGGACCTGGGGAACAGCCGGGGGGCAGCTAGGGGAGGCTGACCCTGTCTTTCTATTATCTTTGAAATGTGTGCATATTTTCTCCTATTAAGTAATACATGCATGTTTTCATATAATAAATGGCTCAGTGCTGAGGAAAATAAATAATTCTGTGATCCCACTGATGCACTCTAGAGAGAGTGCACCCCACCCTTTCACAGGAACAGGTCCAGGCAGAGAAAACATTGTTTTATGAACAGGTGGTGTTTTCACGGAGGGGACATTTTAGAGGCATAATGAAACCCACCCTCTTTGCAGTGAATACACGGAGGCTAGGGTGAAGGCAGGGTGCTTGGGGGCATCCTGTGATGGGAGACTGGGCCACTTCTCTTCATCCCAACAAGCCCAGCTCCCAGGGTCCCGCCCACCCAGGGAAGCAGTTCCGGCAGCCTCAGAGAGGCCACCAGTGGGTCCTGGGGTTCACACTCAATCCTGAGGGGCTGCCATGCTAGAAAGATGCTGTTTCTGGAGAAGTGAACCACAAGAGGAGCTCTGACAATCTGGGGGATTCCTGTCCTGAGGACGTGTCTCCTCTGCCTCATCTCAGAGCTGGAGTGGGTGGGCCTGGGCCTCCTCAGCTGCGGAGAGTGAGCGGGCTGCTGGGGAGGTGACCGGGTCGACTAGTTAGCCAAACACTCACTAAAGGGCACACTTGCTCAGAAGCATCAGTGAGGAAGAGGGTGGTCAGTTTTAATCTGTGAGAAAAGGACAATTTTTAGGGTGGTTTGGGTTCGAAAGCCATCCCAGATCATCTGGAGTCACGTTCTCCATCTCCTAATCCCCCCACTGCCCCCACCCCACACACACATGTATAGCTTGACTTCCAGGGTAACCTGCGCAGCCAGACGCACCATATTCCTAGGCAGATATTCTGTCTCCTAAACTCTTATTAATATCTAAAAGTTAAAATCTAAAAGCTGACTTTCAAAACTTCTGGCAAGCATAATTGTACCTAAAACGCCTACAAATGAATGAGTTAAGAGGAAAGGGGGGTGCCCTGATGACATGGGGTGGGGGGTGGACTGCTCTCCAGCTCACAGGGTCCTGGTGGCTTCAGCTGGCTGGCCTCCCAGAACCAGAGGGCACAGAGAGGGGCCAGAGACATCCTTCCCTCCAGCCAGGAGACAGTGGAGATCACAGGGGTGGGAGCCAGCTCTGGGCACCTCGTGGGGACCTGGGCTCTCACCCAGAGTGGACCCCAGCCTGGGACGAGGGCACAGGAGCCCCACCAAGCTGGCTCAGGAAACCCCAGCTCCAGGCCGGCCTTGGTTTGGGTGGACCCATGGCCTTCAGGAGCCTTCCAAAATGCTGACAGCTGCGCTCTGGAAAGACAGAAATTCCAACCGCCACCCTTCCTCCCAATGACCCACTCACCCTCCTGGCTCCAGAAGAGGCTTTCTGTCAGGAGGAATGAATGCTCATTTATAACAGATGGATGTGTGGATTTTCTGGAAATGTGTTTATGAATTTGGGCCCAGCCCCACCTCCCTGAACACTGCGCCCCTGGGGTTACTGACCTTCCTTCCAGGAGGGTCCTCTTGTGTCATGACCTTGTGTTGGGACCAAGGCAGGATGGGCGTCCACACCTCACCCTCTGCTCTTGTGACGTTCAGCAAGAGGAAGGGGTGGAAAGTGTGTGATCAAAGCTCATCCTATTACTGGGCAGCCCCTGAAGCTGATGGAACACAGATTCCAAATCATAAAAAACCAAAAGCTTGAGCAATTGACCACAAGTCCTATTTTCTCAGTTCTTGAGTACCCAGGAGGATGACTTTCTCCAGGCTCTCACTTTCAAGAATGTCAGCATCCCCTACTGGGCTTGTTAAAACAAGGTCACACCCTCAGGAGTTCTGACTCAGGAGGTCTGGGGTGGGCCATGTTGTTCAGTCGCTCAGTTGTGACCCTGTGTGACCCCATGGACTGTAGCACTCCAGGCCTCCCCGTCCCTCACCATCTCCTGGAGTTTGCTGAAACTCTTGTCCATGGAGTTGGTGATACCATCCAACCATCTCATCCTTGGTAGTCTCCTTCTCCTCCTGCCTTCAATCTTTCCCAGCATCAGGGTCTTTTCCAATGAGTTGTCTCTTTGCATCAGGTGGCCGAAGTATTAGAGCTTCAGCTTCAGCATCAGTCCTTCCAATGAATATTCAGGATTGATTTCCTTTAGGAAGACTGGTTTGATCTCCTTGGTGTCCAAGGGACTCTCGGGAATCTTCTCCAACACCACATTTCAAAAGCATCAATTCTTCAGCACTCAGCCTTCTTTATGGTCCAACTCTCACATCTGATAATCTGCCTTTCCAACAAGTTTCCAGGTGGTGCTGAAGCCACCGCCCCAGGACCACAATTGAGAACCAGCCTCTAAAGCCAACACAGTGCTGCCCCCATTCCTGCTGGGTTGCCTCTTATTTCTGTCCCACAAAGTGACTCAGGCAGCCTGGGAATGGGGTCTGTTGCTACAGGGGTAAGTCCTAAAACCAGAATCAGAGTTGTAGAGGGGCTCTGGCACCTGCTGAGGTCACCGAGGAGGTCACCAAGAGCATGGACCCTCCCTGGCCAACCAGATGGCCTTTCACTCTGTGATGTGAGTAGGAAATGCCAACAAGGCCAGCAGCAGCTTGGGGACAGAGATCCTCGTCCAGCCACCAGAGAATTCTGCACTCAATGCCTTAGCTCTTCCCCTGCAAGTGCAAGCTCCTACAGCAACACCACTCCTTTTAGTGGTGGACAAATGGACAGGAAAGACACTTTAAGGAGAGGTGTAGACTGAGGGGAATTTTATCTGAAAAATGGAGTTTTGTTTTGTTTTGTTTTTTTCAGGAAAAATAAAAGCAATTTTTGAGTTTATTGGATGCAGTTAAGGTTTAAGTAGAATAAATATTTCCCCTGGTGGCTCAATGGTAAAGAATCCACCTGCTAAAGCAGGAGATGCAGGTTCAATCCCTGGATCGGGAAGATCCCCTGCAGAAGGAAATGACAACCCACTCCAGTATTCTCGCCTGGAAAATCCTGTGGACAGAGGAGCCTGGTGTGCTGCAGTCCATGGAGTCTCAAAGAGTCAGACACGAGACTCAGTGACTAAATAACGATGACAGGATAAACATTAGGCATTTTCTTCCCAAACCAGTGAATGGTGGCTTAGAGTGTAGATTAGTAATAAATGGAATAAAGAAAAGTTGTTCCTTCTACACACAAGTCTTAGACTGTGCTGGCTTTTTTTATGTCACTATGCTTTGCTTTGGTACATGGCCATTTGTCCAGAAGCCTGATCCACCACCAAGCAATATTCCTGATATTGATGGCAAATGTCCGTGGAAATTCAGAGCAGGGCTATCTTGTTTTCAGCAGTTTGGAAGAGTGTTTACCCCAGAAAATGGGGAGCAAGTGTCAAACATGACCAGTCTTAACTCTAGAGAAACCCTACAGAGAAAACCCTCTGGTTCTCTGCTCCTGACCCCCAGCCTCTCGGGGTCTGCAAGGATGAGTGAGTGATGGGGTGTAGCCTAGAAACTGAACAACTTGCTCTCTAAAAGAGTTCTTAAGAGTTGAGTATCTTATATTTTGGAAGACATCTTCCAAATATATCAAAAAATGGAGAGAGAAGAGATTGCTTCCTGAAGCGTCCCCTGCCCCCCGCAATTATAGAGGACAGCAAGGAGGGGGGCACACGCCTCCCTCATGCCTGGAATTTTCCTAAAAGCACTGTTGGCTGGACTTCTGTCAAGCTCAGGTCTTGAATTCTTTTCTATTATTCTATTTTCTTCCAATATTTGTCCATATAATGCTTAGTGACAAAAAAAAAAAAGCCAGTGAGCTAGAAAATTCTAGATTGCCCTATACTTCCAAATGTGAGACATATTCCTGAGATTTCACTGCCTTTGCATGTGATACTCTCTTGCTTTAAGTAATGAAGAGTTTTATGGATCATTTCTGAGCCTGTATTACAATAAATATAAAGCAAAATAGTTTAGGTTGTTCTCTTAAGATTTTATTGAAGTACACTTGATTTACAATGCTGTGTTAACTCAAGTTTTTTTTTTTTTTTTTAATCAGTGGTACAGTGGCAGGCAAGGCTTCCCTGGTGGCTCAGACAGTAAAGAATCTGCTTGCAATGCAGCAGACCCAGGTTTGATCCCTGGGTCAGGAAGATCCCCTGGAGAAGGACATGGCAACCTACTGCAATATTCTTGCCTGGAAAATCCCCATGAGACACTTTGTCCTGTATCATGATGCTGACAGGCACCTGAATGGTGCTGTTCCCCACCTGGTTTGAAATCGCTTCCCCAGTGGCAAATGTTGCATCTCATCTGTGGACCTCTTTGCAGAATAAAACCAGTCTGTCTTCTGAGTAAGGTGGCCACCCCTAGTTGTTGTTTAGTCACTAAGTCACGTCTGACTGTTTGTCACTCTACGGACCATAGCACTCCAGGCCCCCCTGTCCTTCACTATCTCCCAGAGTTTGCTCAAATTCATGTCCATGGAGTTGGTCATACTATCTAACCATTGCATCCTCTGTCACGCCCTTCTCCTTTTGCCCTCCATCTTTCCCATCATCAGGCTCTTTTCCAATGAGTCAGCTCTTTGGATCAAGTGGCCAAAGTATTGGAGCTTCTGCTTCAGCATCAGTCCTTCCAATGAATATTCAGGACTGATTTCCCTCACATTGATTGGTTTGATCTGCTTGCAGTCCAAGGGACTCTCAAGAGTCTTCTCCAACACCACAGTTCAAAAGCATTGATTCTTCAGCGCTCAGCCTTCTTTATGGTCCAACTCTCACATACGTACATGACTACTGGAAAAAGCATAGCTTTGACTATATGGACATTTGTTGGCAAAGTGGTGGCTCTGCTTTTTTATACGCTGTCTAGGTTTGGCAGAGCTCTCCTTCCAAGGGGCAAGTGTCTTCTAATTTCATGGTTGCAGTTACCACCTGCAGTGATTTTGGAGCCCAGGAAAAAATTCCAACAAAGGTCTGTCTAGTCAGAGCTATGGTTTTTCCAGTAGTCATGTACGAATGTGAGAATTGGACTGTAAAGAAAGTTGAGTGCAAAATAATTGATGCTTTGGAACTGTGGTGTTGGAGAAGACTCTTGAGAGTCCTTTGGACAGCAAGGAGATCCAACCAGTCCATCCTAAAGGAAATCCACTCCGAATATCCATTGAAAGGAATGATACTGAAGCTGAAGCTCCAATACTTTGGCCACCTGATGGGAAGAACTGATTCATTGGAAAAGACCCTGATGCTGGCAAAGATTGAGGGCAGGAGGAGAAGGGGACCACAGAGGATGAGATGGTTGGATGGCTCATCGACTCGATGGACATGAGTTTGAGCAAGCTGTGGGAGTTGGTGATGGACAGGGAAGACCTGGGTTCAATCCCTGGGTGGGGAAGATCCCCTAGAGAAGGGAACAGCTACCCACTCCAGTATTCTGGCCTAGAGAATTCCATGGGCTGCATAGTCCATGGGGCTGCAGAGAGTCAGACACAACTGAGCTACTTAACTGAACTGAATTAAAAATAAAATCTGTCACAATTTCCATTTCCCCCCCATCTATTAGCCATGAAGTGATGGAACCAGAAGCCATGATCTCAGGTGTTTAAATGTTTAGTTTCAAGCTAACTTTTTCATTCTCTTCTCTCACCCTCATCAAGAGGCTCTTTAGTTCCTCTTTAGGTACTCCTGATAGAATCCTGCTAAAGCCAGACCGTCTACTCTCTGGGGCTGCATTGAGGCCCAATAGTGCAGACACACAGGTCTGCTTGAACGAGGACGGGCCTGCCTTACGCCCCAACAGGAACAAGAGGAGCTAGATGTCCAAACAACGTGCACCTGGGCTATCAGAACACATGCTTCCCTCTGTGTGTTCCAGAGAGAGCCAGATGGTTTCTTCTACCATACCCTGATTACATACCCAACCCTTGGGTTGGCTAAAAGATAAAGCACATGAATCCGGACCCCTCATCTGCTGTAACAAATGGTCTAAGGGTGAAAGAGGGCCTCTTGAAAGTGGGGAGTTTAGGAAGATGAGTGAAGCCCCTGCATAATCATCAGTCCATCCCATACATCCAAGAGGTAGGGAGGCCATGGTCTGAGCAGGAGGCCAATCAGAATGAGGCTGTGTGCCTGGGAGGCTGGGTCTAGCTGGCAATAGTGATGGGAATGAAGGTGCATGGCGGAACTTCAGGAAAATGGGAACAAGGCCCCTGACCTGGGCATGCAGAGGCTTCATAGCCCCTTGTGATCCAGCCACAGGGCTGGGCTGAAGGACAAGATATAGCTTGGGGGGGGGGGGGGGGGGGGGGTGGCACGCAGAACCCAGGGGACCCAGGCAAGGAGACATCACCCAGCCCTGGGGGGACCCAAGGACCCCAGGATCCCAGATGGAGACTCAGTTCATAGCAAAACCAGCTGAGGGGTGGCATACGGGCCTGTGTGTGTGAGGCTTTCATCCTCAGAGAGAAGGGCAAGTTGGAGACAGACACTTCAGGAATGTGCTGATCCCACTGTTTACCCCTGGGCAGGTCAGCTAGGCTCCTCTGGCACATTCCTCTGGGCCTTCAGCTCAGGATTGATGACTCGCTGGCATACAGAGCACATTGGGATTATGTGAGGAAACACTTGGAATTCTTGTGCAGCGCTGGGGCCAAGCACAGAGAAGGTCCCTCCTGACCTCCTGGGTTGTTTTGAGCTGAGCTGTGGCTTCCCACATTCACGGGTTGACCTCCTCACCCCAGTAGCTCAGAACTGAACGGCACCTAGAGATACTGAATTAAGTTAAAATGAGGTCATTAGAGTGGGCCCCGATCTGAGATGTCCGGGGTCCTTATAAGAGGAGGAAATTGCACACAGACACAGAGAGGTGAGTACGGGAAGGCACTTGGAGGACACACCCTCTGCCAGCCCAGGAGAGAAGTTCAGGAGGAACCCACCGTGATGGCACCCCGACCTCGGCACTCAAGTCTCCAGAGTGGTCAGGAAATACACGTCTCCTGTTTGAGTCCCCCCACCCCCGCCTCCCTAGTCTGGGGAACATGTTAGAGCAGCTAACAATAGTAGTACTGTTAACACAGTAACGCAGGAGCGATCTCTTATTCCTGAATCTGCACTGAGAGAAGATCTGGGATGCTCAGGAGAGCCCAGCACGTTCTGATATTAACTTGAAATCTGGAATGCACGCAGTGGCCCCTAATGAAGGCTCCTCCTCTCACTAACTCCACTCACCAGTGTCATCTCTTCCAGAAGCAGAGCACGGACCCTTCTGGGATGGCCCAGAGGACCACTTCCCCCTCCTCCTAGCTGCTGGAAAATGGTGTATCAACAACAAAACATTATTACCCCAGACCACGTAAAGACTATCATCACAGTAACTTATTTAGAGCTTGGCTTTGGCTTGAGAGAAGACAGTGTGAAGATTGAATGAAAGGCATTAATATTCCAGTTTAAAAACATACAGCATAAAAATGGCAATCTTAGAAATACATGGCATAAAAATGAAATTAGTTAAGAATAGCCTACAGTATATTGAACCTACGGCCAGAAACGAATCTTTTAGAGTTTTTGAGTAGCTGTTTGAAAGGCCTGGGTAGCCAAAAATAAATCTGCCAATTTGGAAACAGGGAGAAATGAAGTCTGGCTGGAACTGTGCCGTGAGCCAGGCCCAGGGGCCCCGAGGGCTAACACCCCCAACTCCGCATGTCGGGAGTCAGGGGGGATTTCTACAGGGCACATCTTCATCAACAACCCTGTGGGTAAAAATGGAACCGCTTCTGACTTTAAAATGTGTTAGTATAAAGGAAGAATATACTAAAGAGCCAAGAGGGAATCTTAAAGAGAAAAATATGCTCACATCAAAGGCTTTTATTTTTCCATGTTCCCTTGCAGTCATTGTTCAAGTGTATCTTTAATCTTATAGTTATGATAACGGAATAAGGCACCACTCCCATCATTTTCTCCTTCTTCATTTTAAATGACCACCCTTAGGATAAAATCAGGAATGATTTTATTGGGCCAATAAGTATGACTATACTGCTAAATTGTTTCTACCGCCAGAAAGGGCCTTATCAGCTGAACCACATTTTCACTCTTGCTAAGTATTTTAGCTTTTTTAAAAAAAAAATTTTATTAAAAAAGGTGAAGGTTGATCTTTAATTTTTAGAATATTGTATTTAAAAATTATTAAAAGACAGGACAGACCCCTCCCTGCCCTGGTTGGTCTCCTGAGTCCTTTCCTCCTCTATTTCCTCTGTCTTCCTTGCTGGACCTGCTGGCTCTTCGCTTATTCATGTCCAACTCTTTGTGACCCCATGGACTGTAGCCCAACAGGCTCCTCTGTCCATGGGATGCTCCAGGCAAGAATACTGGAGACAATTAAGAGACAATTAAGTTAAAACAAGGTTATTAGGGAGGAGCCAAGCTCCTCCTCCTGGGGATCTTCCCAACCTAGGGATGGAACCTGGGTCTCCTGCATTTCTGGCAGATTCTTTACTGTCTGAGCCACCAGGAAGGCCCTTATGTTTGAGCAGGGTTGTCCAATTTAGAGGATAAAAATACAAGATGGTCAGGTGAATTTGGATTGCAGATAAGCAACAAATAATGTTTAAAAAATAAGCAACTCCGGGCAATATTTGGAAGGTATTTAAACTAAAAAAAAAAAAAAAAAAAAAAAAAAAAAAAAAAAAAAAAAAAAACCTTGCTTACTCTAAACCCAAATTTTACAGAATGTCCTATATTTTATCTGGCAGCCCTAGCTGTTGGTTCCCACTTGTGCCCCATGTCAAGTCTCCCCATGCAGGTTAGAATTGATTCTCAGACCTCAGAAGGACGTCCTGCGTGCCCCAGAAACAGAGGTCAGGCTCCTGTGTGGGCCCCCAGCACTCCTCCGCTGCTCGGCAGGCCTGGGTCTGCCCTGGCGGCCTGGTAGGAGGGGCTCTGGCTGGTGCAGCCTCTGCTCTGTGTATCTGTTGGTTTGCTCCAGCCGCCAAAACAAAAGAACATAGACTGGGGGGCCTAAACAACAGGAACTTATTTTCTCACTCTTCTGGAGGCTGGAAGTCCAAATCACACTGCTTCCAGGGTTGGTTTCTTTGGGGCTCTCCCTCCTTGGCTGGCAGATGGTCGTCCTCTCCCTGAGTCCTCACGTGGCTGTCCCTCTGGGCTTGTCTGTGACCTAATCTCCTCTTCTTCTTAGGACACCAGTCCTGCTGGACCACGCCCCTCCCTAATAACCTTGTTTTAACTTAATTGTCTCTTTAAAGACCCCATCTCCACATACAGTCACATTCTAAGGTGCTAGGAGTTAAGATTTCAACACATGAATTTGGGGAACACAATCCAGCCCCAAACCACATCCTTCATCCTGTCTGAGACGCTCATCCTGCACCCTATTCTCTCACCAGATATCTGCCGTCTGGAGGGGTCCCACTGTCCCCTAGGACTGGAGCCATAGGAACCCCTGACGGTTCTCGAGTGTCCTGATTTCCTCAAGACCTTCTCGGTACATGACTCCAGCCTCCTTGTGTGGCAGCCAAGGGTGGGGCCCTGTCCACTGTGGACAGATTACCCAACCAACTCTGGCCAACACCATTTTGGACTTCAAATTGGACCCACGCCTGGAAACTTCTGCTACTCAGCCTCACCCTATGAGGACCTCCCAATCCGGAAGACTTTCTAAATCACTCTGGAAATTCTCCCTCTGACTTTTGGTGGTTGAGTCTCAGGCCCCGGCCACCTCCTCTAGGACCTGCCCTAGTAAACAGGTCCTCCGTCCCCATCACCTCCCCCACCTGCTGCCTCCTTCCCTCCCCCTCAGGTCATCTGGTCACGGAACTGCCAGCTCTCTTACCAAGTGCAGCCAAGACTTGACACTGTTCAACTTACTGCGGGCTGATCTATGGTTTCGCTTTTAAAACAGTTTGCAGTCTATTGCACAGAGAACTTATTGTCACATGGCCTGTGGTGTGGTTTCATTTGGATACATTTCTGGATTTCACAAGTCACTGTCAGGATATTATTATGATTGCTGTTGTTCAGTGGCTAAGTCGTATCTGACTCTTCGCGACCCCATGGACTGCAGTGCGCCAGGCACCTCTGTCCTTCACTGTCTCCCAGAGTTGGCTCAAACTCATGTCCATTGAGTCAGTGATGCCATCCAACCATCTCATCCTCTGCTGCCCTCTTCTCCTTTTGCCTTTAATCTCTCCCAGCATCAGGGTCTTTTTCGACAGTATGAAAGAGCAGGATATTATACCATTTATTAAGTATCTATTTTCCTTCTCCACTGTTTTCCTGATCCTTGCTCAGTGATGTATAAAACATTCTCCCCCACAGTCTGTGCTGGAATGATGTGAAAGCCTCTGGCCTCATGTGGCTTCTGAACACTTGAAACGTAGTTAGCCCAAATTTCAAAGACAGTACCAGAAAAATAAACTGTAAATATCTCAATATTTTTAGATTGGTTGAAATTATAATATTTTGATATACTGGGCTAAGTAAAACATAATTAAAATTAGTTTTACCTATTTCTTTTTTCCTTTTAGGAACGTAGCAACGGGAAAATGTAAAATTCCGTCTGAGTATATTTCTACCCGTGAGAGCCTTTAACGCAAGACCTACCTATTTCTTTCCTTTCATCTCTATAAGGTTTTGGCCAATATTTTAATGTTCTAATTAATGTTCCTCTTAAAACGTATTTTCAGATCTGCTAGAAGTACAAGCATTCTCTTATTTGTCTTTTGGATGTCGAAGCCAATTGTTCTTTCAGATGCATTTCAACATTGTTTTTGCCAAACTCGTAAAAATCCTGCTTGAATTACTCGTCTTTACAACCAGAAATGTATTTTTGTCCCTAAAATTGACTTTCAATAGAACTTTGAGGTTTTTATTTATATGTTGCATATTTTTTTCAAAATCATCTCTGTGTATACAATATTTCTGATACCATTGTGGATGAGGGTCTATACTGAGAGGCTTTTGGTCTTTACATATTTGTCTTTTAAAGTCACTTAATTAACCCGTGCTTGAGACAGTATAGTCTTAACTGATACTATCGGTGATGAGTACTTTTCTCCTTTTACCATATGTATTCATTTTATTCCATTTCCTATGTTATTATAATGTTACAATAACCAAGACTTCCAAGGCTTAATAAATAATTATGGTGGTATTGGGCATTGTTCCTGAAGATAATTTGCTAAATATTACTTTTTAGAATATTTGCTCTTTCAAACTTGGCAATGTTTTTCCTTGGCTTTGATTGCCTTCAAGGACACCCATTAGAGAGGCATTTTCCTTGTCCAAGAAAAATAAGCAGTCTAGAAAACAGAATTTCCTTCTGGCTTTCTGCAATCCACCCCCTATAAAAATAACACGAAATCATCATTTTTTTGGTTTTGAAACATATTTTCATAGGGTAAATTTCCAGACTATAGACAGCCTTGCAAAAATGTCAAGGAATGAAGAGCAGTTATGTTCAAGACACATGAGTTAGGGTTAGGTTGGTGTTAGGGTTAGATTCTAGAGTTAGGGTTAAAGTTAGAGAAACCTGGTTTGAATGCACTATGGATTGAATTTAAATTTAAAAACTCGACAATTTCATGTAACATTAGAAAATGACTACTTTCTCCAAACATCATTTAGAGGTATCTTATGCTTTATACGGGCTTCCCTGGTGGCTTTGTGTAAAGAATCCACCTGCAGTGCAGGAGATGTGGATTGGATCTCTGAGTCAGGAAGATCTCCTGGAGAAGGAAACGGCAATCCACTCCAGAATTCTTGCCAGGGGGAAATCCCACGGACAGAGGAGCCTGACGGGCTGCAGTCCAGGGAGTCTTAGGACACGACTTAGGACTACACAACAGCAAGAAATGCTTCATACCAACAGATCAACAAAGAAGCTGCCAGGGTGTGTCTTGGAGAAAGGGGCATGCTTCCAGGTTTTATCAGATGAACCAGAGGAGCAAGCTGTTATACAAGGATGAAGGTGGATGCTGTGGACCGTGCCATCAACCAGGACTGTCATGGCTGGCAGTTTCATCAGACAGGGGTGCCAGCTGAAGGGGTAGGGGGGTGCCTGGGTGTTTTCAGAATCTGGATCTCAGCTTATTATGTTTGGAGCTGAATCAGACAAAACTGGGTAATTAGGAACATCTTCTTTATCTTTCAAAGCGTCCGATAAGGACCCAGTCTTTGGTTCAATCTGGGATTGAGCCATTTCAATATGAAAATTCTAGATATGTCTCCATCCCAGTAACTGTGCTCAGCATGGCTTGCCACTTACGCTGAATGCCGCTCCAAGGGGATGGTGTTCTGGTCAACAAGTAGTGTCCTTCCACCCCCTTGGCTAATGATCTCTGGGAATTAATATAGTAGAAGGGAATCTGGGTAGGGCAAGATTCCAAGAAGATTCTTTTCCCAACTCTCCAAACTATTCTTGATATTCTTTATTTAGCCCCTGGGGCTCCATCTCCCTGTGGCTCTCCTTCCTCAAGTAGTCCCTCCTGCAGGGAGGGGGCCACAGGACAGCCCCTCATGGGCAGACGGATAGACGCAGGAGAGCTTTCCAGGGATGGGGGTTTGGGGAGTGCAATGTGCCAGATGGACTCTGGGAAGCAAATGCTGAGACTGAGCTAGGACAGCAACAGTTTATTTGGGATCTCAATGAAAAAATGTCACCAGCTATATCAGTAAACAAAAGATGTTGCAACCAGCAAGCCATCACATTACAGCTGGCCAGTGGTGAGCTCCAAGGAGTCAGGATGAGAAACAACAGGATGCTGGACCCAGATGGCTGAGTTGCATATCAAAGAATGATTTCAATGAGCCAAGGCTCTTGCATCTTCCCATACCTAGAAAAGTGCTAAATTCCTTAACATGAGATGTCTGGCTTTCCTTCATTAATGGTAATCTTTTGATGCTCTGACTACTTGGTCTTTCTGGCAAAAAGGTCTGTATGTCCTGGCTTCTGTCTTACCTGTTTGGAACAGTCTCATAGAGCTTACCGCAGTCTCTATAACTATCGGGGCTTCCCAGGTGGTGCTAGTGGTAAAGAACCAGGTTGCCAAGGTAGGTGACATAAGAGATGTGGGTTCTATCTACTTGTCCTGGGCTCGAAAGTGAAAGTCACTCAGTTGTGTCCAACTCTTTGCAACCCCATGGACTGTACAGCCCATGGAATTCTCTAGGCCAGAATACTGGAGTGGGTAGCTGTTCCCTTCTCTAGGGGATCTTCCCCACCCAGGGACTGAACCCAGGTCTCCCACATTGCAGGCAGATTCTTTACCAGCTGAGCCACCAGGGAAGCCTGTCCTGGGCTTAAGTCCTCAATTTTGTCCACCAAATGAAACATAATTTGGAACTTTTAGGGTATGCTTTTTTTTTTTTTCAGTTGACTTTGAAAGGAAAGGGAAGAAGTAGGATGGGGACCTTCTCGTCAGATACACAGGGTGCCTGGTCTTCTGTAACCTTCAAGCTGAGCTAATCCCCAGCTCTAGCAAGAAGATACCATCCTCCCAGCGCATTATCTACTCTGGGACCCAGCTCCCTTGGGAAACAGGAACCTGCAGCCCTTTGGCGCCCCACTTCTGACGGCCACGCTGGCAGAGACCCTTCTCTCTGACCTTCCCGGGACCTCCAGCTGTGTGGTGCCATGAACATGGCAAGAGCAGGTCCCAGGAAGTCTGGGTTTCCTCAGGCTTAACTAGGGAGTTAAGATTTAATCATCAGAGGAGTAAAGGTCCGTCCACCTCTCTATGGTGGGAAAGAGTGATAATGTGTTATCTCCTTTGTCCAACGCTTTGTAAACACTTGCGTCATTCAGCTGATGAGAGGAGATAAGAAGGGGATCCAGGGTCCCCTTTGGTCCTGAATCCAAACAAGGATTCTTGGATGGGCCATCCTGCTCTGGTTTGTATTAGCTCTGCAATTCCAGGCTCACACAAAGCACCCTTCCAAGGGGCTTCTTTACCACATGAAAGGAAAGCCTTGGCCCTGAAGGGAGCTGGTCCTGAGCTTTTCTTGGCGCTTTTTCCCAGACCTTGGAAAAGGCCGGTGCTTTAAAAAGCAGAGGTCACCGGGTGGGAGGACCATTGGAGGCGGGCTGCAGAGAATGGGTCCTTCCAAACCAAACCGTTTCCTTCCTTTCCCAGTCTGTGATGGCTAACATCTGCCTTTCACGGATGGGAGGAAGGGAAAGCAGGGTGAGGGTTCTGAGAGGGGCTACAGCCACCAGGTCCCTGCATCCTCCAGGGCCTGGGGAGTCAGTCAGTTCAGAGCCTGCTGGCAGAACCCACCAAAGAAGCTGAGTACCCCCTCCCCTCTGCAGCCCACCCTGCCGCTTTTGACCTTGAAGCTTTTCTCATGTGACCGGGAGGCTGAGGCTGGGGCTGGACCCAGGAGGGGAGGCGCCCCCAGAGAACCTCAAGGTCAAGGAGTCTGTCCTTTCACGTTTCTCTTCCAGCACCTCATACAGGGCCTGGCACCAAGGAGGTAGGCGTCCAGCGTGTTTTTTCTTTTGAGGAGTCTTTGGAGAAGGAAAAGATCCTGTCGTGGTCTTTCTCCTCATCTTTTTAAAGTGATGAATTCCAAACGTGTCATGTGAAAAGTCCAACGTCAGACAGCCACTTTCCCCTTGCACAGGTAGGGATGCATGGGTCCCTCCCCACCATTTGGCAGCTTGGGTGGTAGAGCCCACCCCAGTCCAAGTACCCAAGACCCCTGGTACAGTGGAGGGTAGGTTGGGTGACCCAAGCCAGACAGCATGTCCTCCTCCTCGTCCCTGGGTTGGTTCAGCTGTGTCCCATCAGTCCAAAGTCTGTGATCAGATAGCTGTGGGTGTGAATAAGGAGGCATGGAGATTTGGGGATGCCGCCACCTTGAAATCACGGGGGAGGGGGCTGGCAAACCCAGAGGGATGAGCAGGGCTGAGAAAATGACAGAGAAAGAGAGTCAGAGTTCGGATCAATGTTTGCTGAATCCTAAGCCCACCTCTGTGTTTTTCTGTTGGCTGTGATGATAAACTGCCTTCACGTATCTGTCACGTTGAGTTGGGTAGTCTGATGTTTGAGAGCAATAGGATGTTGCTAACGGAGTGTGTTAGGCACGCCCTGCTGTTGACTGGAGCATAAAGAAGATGAAGAACTTCAACACGCACGTGGGCATCGGCATCTCCTGTCATTGGTCCTCTTCCCTTTGAAATAAGTCGAATTTGGTTCCAACTTACAACTTCTCTTTACTCAGTTCTCCTTGGCACTTTCTGGTCCATAAAGCACAGTTGAGAATCCACTCCTTAAGAGCAGAAGAGAAAAAAGAAGACACCATCCCGGCCTTTGTGGACACGCTGGGCCTTCGGACGCTTCCCATTCGGTCAGAGCCTGGACTGAAAGAGATGGTGACTGGAGAATGCACCCGACTGCTTCCTTAGAAGCAGTTCCTGCTAGAGGAGACCCGCGAGCTTCTGGAAGCTCACCCTGTGCGGAGCTCTGGTTGAGCGTCCTGAGGGGCTGTGTTACCAGGTGAACCTTCTCTGAGAATGAGAACCCTTTATGAGCTCCATCCTCCAAGGCCACACTTTACCCGATGTGACACATCACACGGCTTGGTCTGAGGAAGGCAGGTGGGTAGGCTGCAAAACAAGCAAAACAGGAAAAGAAATCATTTTCAACCCAAGTAATATATCACCAGGCTTCCCTCATAGTTCAGTTGGTAAAGAAACTGCCTGCAATGCGGGAGACCTGGGTTCCATCCCTAGGTTGGGAAGATCCCCTATGATCCCGACAAAACTATAAGTCAAAGAGATACACGCATCTGCTATGTTCACAGCAGCTCTATTCACAACATCCAAGACATCGAAACAACCGAAATGTCCATCGACAGATGAATGGATAAAGAAAATGTGGTATATATAATATACATATGCACACACATAAATATAATGGAATATTATGTATAGTATATAGCAGAATATTATATATAATATGTCTAATGGAATATAGCTACTGAACTACAATGGAATATGTTATATATTATACATTATTATTTATATTACATATAGTATTGTGTATAGTGAAATATCGGTCATAAAATAGAATGAAATAATGTCATTTGCAGCAATGTGTATGGACCTAGAGATTATTATACTAAGGAAAACAAGTCAGAAAGAGAAAGACAGAGACCATATGATATCACTTCTATGGGTAATCTAATACAACAGAAATGAACCTATCTATGAAACAGAAACAGACTCACAGAGAGAGATCAGACCACAAGCCCCCCCTGAGAAGGGGATGATGGAGGGGTGGGTTGGCAGCTTGGGGGTCAGCTGTAAATCATTATATACAGTGTGGATAAGCAACAAGGTCCTACTGTATAGCACAGGGAACTGTATCAGTATCCTGTGATAAACCACAATGGAAAACAATATGAGAAAGAACGCATGTATATGTATTACCGAATGACTGTGCTATAGAGCAGAAATGAACACATTTAAGTCAACTCTACTGCAAGGAAATTAAAAAAGAGAAGTAATATATGCTCGCTTTTGAAAACACGGACATGAAGAAGAAAACAAGAATCACCCACAACCCAAACACTGTAACTATATACCAGCTTCCCATGGTTTATTTCTCATTTTTAAAAACAAATATTTAAGTATAATATACATGTAAAAAGTATGCAAATCCTCAGAGCACAACCTGATACATTTTCACAAATTGCACACACCCACGCAGCCTGCAGCAAAATACAGAAAGAGCTTCCACAGCAACCTCCACGTCATTCCAGAGTTCTTTCTGGTCAACCCCCGACCTGCCCCACCTCGTCACCGCCAGGGATGACAGCTTGCATCCTAGGTCAGATTTGCCTGCTTTCAAACTTTATACAAATGGAATCATGAAGCATGTTCTTATTTTGGAAACGGAGCTCTGTAATCAACATTATGTTTCTGAGACTGACCCCTCCGTTGCACATAGCTGTTCATTCTCACTGCTGTATTTTCTTGTGTGAAGATAACGGAGTTTGTTTACAGCTGTACTCAACTCCAACAGATACAGTTTTCGCACTCCCACCTCTTCCACCAGCAGTGCTTGTGCTGCTAGCTCTTGCCTGTGTGTGTGCTCAGTCGCTCAGTCGAGTCCGACTCTTTGAGACCCCATGGACTATAGCCCACCAGGTTCCTCTGTCCGTGGGATTTCCCCAGCAAGAATACCGCAGTGGGTTGCCATGCCCTCCTCCAGGGGATCTTCCTGACCCACGTCTCCTGTCTTTCTTGCATTGCAAGCAGATTCTTTACTGCTGAGCCACTGGGGAAGCCCCGCTCTTGCCCACCCTTTTTTTCTCCTCATTTTTGCATTTTAGCCATTCTTTTCATGTTTATTGGCCATTTGGTTAGCCTAGCTCATGAAGTATCTTTTCTCCTCTTGTGCTCATTTTTCTACTGCTGCTGCTGCTGCTAAGTTGCTTCAGTCGTGTCCGACTCTGTGTGACCCCATAGACGGCAGCCCATCAGGCTCCCCCGTCCCTGGGATTCTCCAGGCAAGGACACTGGAAAGGGTTGCCGTTGCCTTCTCTGCATTTTTCTACTAGGCTATCTATTTTCTTCTTATTAATGTGTAGAAGCTCTTTACCCTTTCCAGTTATGATTCTTTGGTAGGAAGAGGGATTGCAGATCTCTTACCCTATGGCTTGCATTTCTACCTTCTTCATTAATATTAAAACTTTATGCCATTCTTTCTGTTTTCTTTATAACTCAGTGCTTTTCTATCCTGCTAAAGAATTCTGCCTCCTTCATGTTCATGAATTTTTCCCCCTACATTCTTCATTGCTTTTCCTTGAACACTTGAATCTATTTAATTTAAATCTACCATTTAAATCTGGAAGTGATTTTTGCATGGTGTGCTTTTTTCCAAGTGGATGTCTAGATTGACTCAGATTTCCAGTCTTTCACTAAAAATATTATAATGCATATGCATGCTTATTTATAAGTATCTTCAATCATGTAAACTATTTTTAACTTTTCTGTTAAAATTATTGTTGACTAATTATCTTTCAAATCCACCAAAATATAACTTTTAACGTCTGCATGATACATTCATTATATGGATGTATCAATTTATTTGGCCATCCAAATCTATTAGACATCCAAATTATTGCCAGATTTTCATTCTTATAAATAAAACTGATGAAAAGCTAGGAACATATTTCAGTGTGTGTACTCACGAGAGAATCCTGGAAGGATTGACCCAAATGAACATTTTAAGGCCGTTCATCATTATCACCAAATTGCTTTTCAAAGGATTTGCTGCAACATAAAATTCCATGAAAACTGAGATGATTGTATTCTCCCCATGTCACTACAACTTGCCCGCAATTGAGAATTGTCATTAAAATCCTTTGACAGTTGTATAGACAATAAATCATACCTTGAGGTCGAACTGGGTGTTTTTTAAAAAATGAATTGCAACACTTTGTGTTAACCACATTTCTTTCATCTGCAGAGAATAGAGTATCCAATCACTGCTTCCCTTTATATAAAGGCTTTACTGTTCTTCTCACTGGTTTTTCTGAGTTATTTATAGAAAAGGTAGAAACCAGTCAAATATGAAGCAGCTTTGTTCCAAGGCCTTTAAACCTTGCCTATTTATTTAAGAGCTTTATATTTTCATGCAGTTAATCCTGTCCATTTTTATTTTATTATTTCTGTCATTGCTTTTAATCTTAATATCCTAGATCAAATATTGACCTCTATGGGTAACTTTCCCATTTAACTCCTTTATCTGTTGGCAACTTAAGCTGGGGCTTTGATGTAAGATACAGATCTAAGCATATGTCTTCTCCCCTATCCCTAGATAACTCGCTAATTTTTCCCAGCACCCCAACCATGGTGTGGATCGTTTTGTGTTATCTTAGCAGCTGGTGTTAGAATTCTACTTAGGTGGGGAACCAAGGCTGTTTGGAAGATTCTCTGGGTACTGTGACCTTAAGATGAACCACCGGAGACCTGGACCCTGATGTTGAAGCCTCAGAGGGGGAGGAAGCGGGTTTGTGATTCCATTGGGGGCATTGGCTGCTTTCAAGTGGGGGTGGGGTGAGGAGGAAGAGGAGGCGGAGGGAGGAGGGGGAGGAGGAGAGTCAGAGACAGGAAAAGAAGCTGGAGCAGGAGGCCCTGCCTCGGAGCCTCGGTGGTGGGGTGGCCAACCAGGTGGCACCCGCGGTGCCACATTCCTGCTCCCCAGGCTGTTTCAGATCGCCTCAAATCTATTCTGTCCGTGAGACTCAGAGAGGTACAGGGCTCACTTCTGCACTGTGTACAAAAGAAGCGGAGGCAGGGTTCAAAGGCTGCGGGGGTGCACTTGGGCACGTGGGGGCCGTGGGCCGGCGCTTTGGTGGGAGTTTGAGTCAGCTACGCCTGCTTCTCGAGGGCCAGGAAGACCCCTAGCTTACATCTGCGGGTTAATCTGTATGCTTTGTTGCTTTGCCATTCACGTGAGTGTCTTCCTTTAGCACCAGAGCTGCCACATTGATTTCATGTTGCTTCATGTAGAGATTTGAAATCTCTACGCTTCTGGAATCAGTGATGCAGTCAAGGCAAGCTCTCTCTCTTAACCCTCTTAGCCATGTTTAAGTACAACATTTAGGAGGTTAGGTACCTTCACATGGCTGTGCAACCAAACTGGGGAACTTTTTCATCTGGCAAAACTGAGACCCTGTGCCGAGTAAGCAAGAACCACTTCCCATTCCCCCTCCCCCGGTCCCTGGTGATCCCACTCTTCTTTCTGTCTCTGAGGATCTGTGGATCTGAGCTGTTTAGGAACCTCACAGAAGTGGAATCATGCAGCGTTTAAATGCCCCTGTGACTGGCTTATTTCACTGAGCATACTACTCTCAAGGTTCATCCATGTGGGGCACGTGTCAGAGTTTCCCTCCTTTTTAAGGCTGAATGATGCTCCATTGGAGCTTCTCAGGTAGCACTGGTGGTAAAGAACCCAACGATGCAGGAAACGTAAGAGATGTAGGTTTGATCCCTGGGTCAGGAAAATCCTCTGGAGAATGGCACGGCAACCCACTCCAGTATTCTTGCCTGGACAATCCCATAGACAGAGGAGCCTGGTGGGCTACAGTCCATAGGGTCGCAAAGAGTCAGACACCACTGAAGTGACTTAGTGTGCACGCACACACACACAATGTCCCGTTGTGTGGAAGGACGATGCTGTGTTTATCCCTTCATCCACTGATAGACACTTACGATGCCATGGAGATGCCATCAGAGCTTTTTTGAATTCCTAAAGCTGAAATTGCAGCCCAAATTTGGAGGCTCATGCAGAAGAAACTGCATGCACTCCAGAGCATGTGGTCTACTTGACCTTCCAATCACTGATGACCTTTAAGAAGAAAGACCTTGACCTGCCTCAGGGTCATAACATGAGTACCACGTCACCCGGAAGTGCCCTGACTCCACACTGTTCCTGACAGAGCTGTTCCTCCCACCCCCCCTACCCCCCACTCTGGACCCCACCCCACGTGGTCTGCTTTCACCCTGCCACAAGGATTCTTGTGTTAGAACCTCACCCAAACCTGTGCTGAGCTTCATTCTGATTCTCTCAGTTAGTTACTTCCAGGAATATGGGGGCCCTGGCTGACCCAATCCCTCCCATGTGGGTCATGATTTTCTTTTTCAGCAGACTCCAAAGAGAGAGAAGTTTCTTGAAACATATAATAGTTATGGCATTAAGGATGTCACCCCAGCACACCTGAGCCAGGCGCTTCCTCTCTTGGGGTGCTCTAAGTGAAAGAGGGCCCACTTCAACCATGATGACCATGGCCTCCTCTAAGATAATGGAATTTGGCCCTTGAGTCATCCTCATTCATTCAACAAATATTTAACAAGAGCACAGTACACGCCAGTCACTGGGCTGGCTTATTGGATGGAGAAATGCGTTAGGAATCCCTACCATGGAGGAAATGGTCAGGTATATCAGGAAACACACACACACACAGCTAAGCACAGTGACATAAGCCTTAGGATGGAGTTTGGACCACATTGTGCATTGTTCAGTCTTGGCCTTTCAATGGTAAATTCTGAGATGATTACGGGGAAGATTGCTACCTTAACAAATCAGCCTCACTTCAAGAAGAGAAAACTGATACACAGAGAGAGAAACTGTTTACTAAGGACATCAGTTGGTGCATGGGAGCCGCAGGACAGGCAGACAGACCTCCCACACTTAGTCTGGTTCTTCCCGGAACCGGTGTGTGCCCTTCTGTGGTTCAGCTCAGGGCTGGCCTTGGGCATTAACTTGTCAGCATCTTTGAGGAGATGCTGATCTCTGGAGTTTCTGTTAGAAACCTCCCTCTTCCTCCATCCTTGCTGAAATGACACACTGTTTTAGACGCGCCCTTCCTGATGCATGAATCTTATCTCATATCCTGTGAGACAGTATCTGGACTGTGACTGCAAGATTACCAAATGGTCAGTTCGCATAAGCAAAATCCGTCAGCCTTGCCCTGCCTGCCATGAGGGGCTTGTATGACCTGATTCCAGGAAAATCGTGTTATTCATCTGAGCATGTGACATCTCACAGACGACTATGATGAGGTCAGTTTAGATCAGTCGCTCAGTCATGTCCGACTCCCTGCGACACCATGGACTGCAGCACACCAGGCTTCCCTGTCCATCACCAACTCCCGGAGCTTGCTCAAACTCATGTCCATTGTGTCGGTGATGCCATCCAACCATCTCATCCTCTGTCATCCCCTTCTCCTCCTGCCTTCAATCTTTTCCAGCATCAAGGTCTTTTCAAATGAGTCAGCTCTTCGCATCAGGTGGTCAAAGGACTGGAGCTTTAGCTTCAGCATCAGTCCTTCCGATGAATATTCAGGACTGATTTCCTTTAGGATTGACTGGATCTCGTTGCCATCCAAGGGACTCTCAAAGAGTCTTCTCCAACCCCACAGTTCAAAAGCATCAATTCTTCGGTGCTCAGCTTTCTTTATAGTCCAGTTCTCACATATGATGAGATGACTGTGGCTAATTCAGGAGTGTCCCAATCCCTGGGAGGACCCTTTGCCTTTTCACTGTGTCTGTGTCCTATATGAAGCACTCTGCTGGACATGTGTGTGTCTACCTGCCCAGCATCCATTTGTCCTTATCCAGGTAGGAGGGTCTTGATCTTACTTTGAAGACTCAGTCTTCTATTTCCACGACTTCAAATGTATCCAATACCATCCGTGCAGGAACATGATCCGAGCCAGACAAATCAGACGCTCTCTGACACTTAAGCATCAAGCTGAGTGCCTCAAGGTAGAAGCTGCCTCAGACTTGTTAATCACAAGGGCTGAGCCCCTAGGAAATCGCCCATTAGCTCTTGCTCCCTGGCCTCCACACCCCGCCCCCAGGGATGTGTTTTTCGCTGTCTTTCTGTTTTCTGAAATGCCATGTTTTTCTATGTGATGCTATTTCACTGTAGGTGGCCAGAGTCTACCCCTGTTATTTGCAAGGACAGAATCCTGACTGACCACTGTTGACACTGAGCAAGAGGAGGAGGGTCAAAAAACGGGCTAAGAGAGGAGTTGGGCTGCCCAGGTGGCTCAGCAGTAAAGAATCTGCCTGCCAGTGCAGGAGGCACGAGTTGATCCCTGGGTCAGGAAGATCCCCTGGAGATGGAAAGGGCAACCCACTCCAGTATTCTTGCCTGGAAAACCCCAAGGAGAGAGGAGCTTCACGAGCTCCATGGGGTCACAAAGAGTCAGACATGACTTAGTGACTAAACAATAACAGCAAGAGGGAATTAAAGGGTGAGGGGCCAGGTGTGAAGATGAGGAATCAGTTCAGTGTCAGTGAAAAGTCACAGAGAAATGAGGGCTAGAGAGAGGGGGAGAAAAGCTGGGATTCAGGGATTGAGGTTACCAAGAAAGTGGAAGTATGTGAATTTGCCCAACTTAAATGCTTGCAGTCCTCAAATGAACAGTCAGCACAGATGGACGGAATTCAGAAATCTTTGAATTCACCTTCTGCAGGACCTGGTTTCTTGGCCTGCACTTGGGCCCATGTGAATTGAATGGTCCAGCTGTGAGCTTACACAACACGAAGTTCAATACCAAAGTCTAGCCATGGTCTGACCACAAGCGTAAGTTCTGGCTCAGAGCTCCTGATGACCTCCTCTCCCCTCCCAGGATGAACCAGATGGGGCAGGCACCTGCCAAGTCCTGACAGGCTAGCTGTCCTTCTGGGACACAGCAATAGCCGCTTACAAGTCAATGTGACTTATAACAGATGAAGATCATTGCCCAAGTGACCTAGCCTTTTCTGGCCCTGCCTTTTGGTAAAACATCCACGGTTCTGAGCCCAGACACCCATCCTTCATTTGCTCTGCTCTTGCCCGTGTGCCCCTTTCCCTCAGTTTGGTCAGAAATCCTCTAGGCCCCCAGACCCCCCAGGGCAGGCAGGAGCCTCTGCCTACCTTCCTGGCTCATCCCTGCCGGGGAATGAATGACCTTTGGCTTGGAGCTCTGTTCCTCCATGGACATCATTCTATCTTGGACAGCAGCCAACTGAAGTGAAGAAGAAGATTTTCCTACAATCACAGAGTCATCCCGGATTAATCAGAAGTTTGGTTCAACTCTCAAAGAAGTGGGCTTCTAACCATTTCTGGGTCACTGATCTCTTTAAAAATAATACAGAAGCTATGAGCACTTAAAAAAACACACGCACACATCACAAGAAATTCTGCCTGCAGTTTTGGGGTGCTCCTGGAACCCCCGAGTGCCTTCCTTGGCTGGTTATCAGGGACACAGAGTTGTCACCAGGCCTGTGGAGTCCTTCCGTTCCACTTGCAGAGGTACTCTGGCCGGTCATGACCCTCCTGCAGGAGGCAGTCACGTGTGGATCCACACACTGGACTGTAGAGGCTGCTCCCGGGTCTATGGGTCTTCAACGGGTCAGTGAAGGAACATGAGGATTTGGAAGGAAATCTCTAAATGTCATCTGGAGAATTATTTGAGAGGGTTGTTATCCCCAGGACTCTTGCCTCCTTGAGTCAGAACTTCAGACTCAGGGCATAGTCCCAGCCCAGGGTCCCTTAGGAAGGGCCCTCAGGCCTGCATGGACACACTGGCCCAGGTGGGACTGGGATGTACCTTAACCTCAGTTTGCAGAAACACACTTGTACACACACGCCTACACACACATGCACACGCACAGACATACCTGCACACAGACACAGGTGCGCACATAGACACACGTGCATGCATAAAGACAGTGCACACACAGACATACAAACGCACATACTTTGGATGCACTGAATACATGTATTGGCCTAAGGCAAAATGCTCGAATGTTAAAATCAATAGTTGACTGAAATTAAACTCAAAGCATCTGGATGTTAATAACAGAAAGGAGCAAAATAAAAGTATTTAAGCTTATATTTTAAAATTTACTCATCATTACACTTGTATTATAATTTTAGAGATGAAATGTTAAAAGTCTGGTGGTACAGACCAGGAGGAGGTTTTCTCAGGGCTCCAGGCTCTCCCTCCTGCTCTCCTCCTGCCCATCTGCAACATGAAACAGCAAAGTGAGATCCCCTAAAATACTGTGTTCCTCGTTGACCTCAGTTGCAAGTGGTGTCCGAGGACTATTTCCTTTGTATCTGTATGCGGTCTATCGTGTCTGGATTAGTCCCACAGGCTGAAGGTCCTGATCTGGGAGTTTGCCTTCTATGAGAGCTTGAGACGGCAGATCTTGACATTCTGCTTTCAGTTTGTCCATGTAAGATGTGAAGAATTATCAAATAGGATTTTGTTTTTTCTTGCAAGACCAGTGACCTCAGTGAAATTAGATAGCACAAACATAAACGCAGCTATTTATTATGTTTACTGGTAGCAATGAGTGAAGAAGTGTTAAACAGTCAGGCGTGTTCAACTCCTTACGACCCCGTGGACTATAACCTGCCTGGCTCCTCTGTCCATGGGATTTTCCAGGCAAGAATACTGGAGTGGTACATATTCCCTTCTCCAGGGGATCATCCTGGCCTAGGAATCGAACCAGGTTTCCCACTTGCAAGCAGATTCTTTACCCCCTTAGTCACCAGGGAAACCCCGCTAGAAATACTAGTACCCAAACAATTCTAAAAAGATTATAACCATGAAACAGCTAATTTCTGTATCCCTGTCTGCATCACTATATAAATTTTTACGAATATTTTTGTCTCAGAAGACTTTAAAACAATGGCATTCCTAACACATATTCTCTTTTTAGCTGCTGTTTTGCAATCAATTTCTTTCTTTAACTACAGAAAGAATTTTAATAATTTTTGTATATACAATTAATAAATTTCAAATTATCATTTTTTACAGTTACTTACAATATTGCATATTAAATTATTATTTATGGACTGGAGGAATTTTAAACATACACTATAAAGGGAAATTTCTGTTCTGGGTTAATCTAGAATGGTTATCTATGTTTGAAAGTGAGTATTTATATATCAACAATAAATCTGAGTGCTATGCTTTGTTCATGTTGTTAAACAGATTAAACAGGATAATAACCTCCAGGATCACCTAATCCTTGATTCACACAAGATTGTAGAAGCCAAAAAGGACGATGAAATAGGCGTACACTTAACTGGGCCTCTAAAGGTCAAGGCTGAAACCAAAACCCAATGCCGGAGTCTGTCCCAAAGATGAATTTCTGTGCATCCTGGTTTGTACGAGTGTGAAACAACACTCACCCTTGCCATAGACGTAGGACTTCTCTTCCTGTCCTGCCTTAGCCTGCGCTCCAATGCCAATCCATTCAGTGACTGCTGTCTACCACCTTCTAAGTTACGTGCACAACTCACAGCTTGAAAAGCCCTGGAGGGTGCTTCCTAAATTCTAGTTCCCTTCCTCTGTGCTTTAAAGTACCCTCAGGAAGGCATCATCCCATGATCACTCCCCCTTCTTCATTCCCAGCTTCCTTCCCCAGGCACTTGTGAGCATGGATTTTGTAGGAGGCTCCAGCAATGTGAAGACCTCACCCCTGCCTTAGGAATCCCACACTCCAGGGAGTGAGGAAGTTACCACAAAGGCTACTCTGGACATGTCAATCCCATGTTTAGGGTAAGCATGGCATATCATCAGAGCTGAAAGAAGTATGTCTGTCCTAGGGAGGGGTTCTGTGTGTCTCACTGGGGAAAGCGACATCTGAGCTGAGACTTAAAGAAGTGCCTGAGTGATGCCAGGTGGAAGGAAGGGAAGGGCTGTGTGGACACGGGAGCCAAGGCTGGAGAACCCACTCTATGAGCATGAGCTTCTTCCGGGCACTCAGGTCTCTGGGACCTCAGAAATGCTCCTCTCCCTTCAGCAGGGAGGGGACTGCTCTCTCCTAGTCCTGGGACCCTGCCTTACAAGCAGGGTGGTCAGGTGGCCCTTGGGACTTTGCAGAGCCTACAGTTAAGAGACCTGAGCTGGGAGGGGCCATCTCGTGGCTCACTGACCCCCTTCCCTGGGGAGTAAGCCCAGTGGGATTACCCGAGACTGTGAGCCCCACATGCACAGAGACCCGTCTATGGACTGACCTGTTGGGGACTCTGAGAACACTCACAATAAACACTAGAAGGGAATCCCTCTGGACACTGTGTATCATTAAGGAGTCCGTGGACAAGTGTACTCAGGTCATCCATGTGTCTTCTTGCCCCAAGTCCTAGGACAGAGTGCCCGGAGGACTGCATGTGGACCATCACAACTCTGGTAAAGCCAGTGAGTGGGTCCGAGACAGAAAATACACTATCCCAAGGCAGAGAAGTACTGTACGCTCAGTTGCTCAGTCACATCCGACTCTTGGTGGCCCATGAACGGTAGCCCACCAGTCTCCTCTATCCGTGGAATTTTCCAGAATACTGGAGTTGGTTGCCAGTTCCTACTCCTGGGGATCTTCCTGACCCTGGGATCAAACCTACGTCTCTTGCATTCTCCTGCATTGGCAGGCAGATTCTTTAGGACTAACACCGCCTGGGAAGCCCCTCCGTAAAGAAAGAAGGGGCTCACGCTTGCAGGAATCATCAGAAGAGACGTTATTGGAAATAATGAGTCAGCTCTGAGTCCTGCAGCCTGAGTTCTCCAGCTGGCCCTGGCCTGTAAGCTCCCTGGGTCCCTGCCATGCCCACCTTTTCCTCTAGCCTGCAAAGCCAGTCATTTCCCCAGGGCTGTCCATATCCGGGCTTGACCCCATGCTGGATACGGTCAAGGTAGGACACTGCCAAGGCCGCTCCGGGACCATTTATTAATGGTGACACGTGTGGTGTATCAGTAAGGAAATGGCCCATTAATCACTAGAACATTTTCCCCAAACAAATCTATCAAAGGAGCAGAAAGTGTATATACTGTCCCCTCTGCCAGACCCAGTTCAGCTGTTCCCAGTGCCGAGCAGATGGCTGAGGCGACATCTCCCTCGCCTCGTGACAGTTTAAAACAGCCCAGCAGACTGTGTTTATTATCAGCACCCAGTATGAGCAGACAACATGATTCATCTGTATTGAAAGATGTCATCCACATGAATAGCAAAGTGCTTTTGCTATTAAACATGATTTTCTGGGGTATGGTGATGTCCCACTCAAAGATTCCTACCCAGCCTTACACACGGGGCTGGGAGGGAGGAGGGTGAAACTTACAGTTTTAGGACAAACTTTAATGGAGAGATATGATCCCTCAGGGACGGTTTCACACTTACTGCAAAAATACAGCTCACACCCACACACCTAAGTCCAAATGATCTTATTTATATTTCTTCATTACTATGGTAGCCACCCTAGTCCAACCCCTTTTACCTGGGGGCTGTGTGAGTCCCAATCTGTCCTCCTGCCTTGACTTGACTCCCTGAAGTCCTTTCCTCCGCCAGCAGCTGAGGAGCTTGGAAAGGGTGATGGAGCCACGGATGACTTGAAGGAAGCCAGGGCACCCCAGGATGGGAGGCAGACTGTGATAAAAGACCCTCATCACAAATGTGGTTAACGACCCACCGAAAGGCAGAGGGGAAAGGAGGTGCTGACCCAAGTGACTCTGGAAAAAGTGGAGTTTTTGAGGCTAAAGGCAAAAGAAACTGCATGTAGAGAAGATGTACAGATGGCCAACAGGCACGTGAAAAGATGCTCAACGTCATTGATCATCAGAGAAATGGAAATCAAAACCACAAGGAGATATCACCTCACACCTGTCAGAAGGGCTTTCATCAAAAAAAAGGTCTACAAATAATAAATGTTGGTATGGATGTGGAGCAAAAGGGACCCTCCTACACTGTTGGTGGGAAGGAAAATTGGTATAGCCACTGTGGAGAACAGTACGGAAGTTCTTCAAAAACTAAAAACTAGAGTTACCATGTGATCCAGCAATCCCACTCTTGAGTATATATCCTAAGAAAGCAAAAATGTAAAAGACGTGAGTACCCTATACCCTGCAATATTCATTGCAGCATTATTCACGGTAACCAAGAAATGGAAGCAACTTACCGTGTCCATCAACAGATGAACGCATAGAGGATGTGGAACACTTCTCAGCCATGAAGAATGAACGCCTGCCATTTGCAACCATGTGGATAGACCTAGAGTGTATTGCACTTAGGAAAATAAATCAGACAAATACTGTGTGTTTTCACATATATGTAGAACCTAAAAAGTGAATGAATGTAACAAAAAGAAACAGACTCACAGATATAGAGAACAAACTAGTGGTTACCAGTGGGGAGAAGGAAGCGGGGATGGGCGAGATGGCGGTACGGGATTAAGAGGTACAAACTACTCTTCTGTTTTCCATAGCGGCTGCACCAGCTTACATTCTCATTAACAGTGTAGGAGGGTCCCCTTTCCTCCACAGCCTCTCCAGCTACTGTGGAAACCAGTATGGTGGTTCCCCAGAAAGCTAAAAATAGAATGACCATATGACCCAGCAATTCCACTCCTTGGCATACACTTGGACAAAACTATAATTCAAAAGGATACACGTACCCCAATGTTTATGCAGCACAATAGCCATAACACTGTGGTGGCAGTGGTTTAGTTGCTAAGTTGTGTCTGATTCTTTGCGATCCCATGGACTGCAGTCCTCCAGGCTCCTCTGTCCATGGGATTCTCCAGGCCAGAATATTGGAGTGGGTTGCTATTTCCTTCTCCAGGGGATCTTCCTGACCAAGGGATCGAACCCAGGTCTCCTGCATTGCAGGCAGAATCTTTATCAACTGAACTACCAGGAGAGCCTTGCCAAAACATGGAAACAACCTAAATGTCCATTGACAGCTGAACAGATAAAGAAAATGTGGTCCATATATACAATGAAATACTGCTCAGCCACAGAAAGAATAAATAATGCCAATTGCAGTAACATGAAGGCAACTAGAGATTATCATACTAAATCCAATGTCCACTTATTTGTGGAATCTAAAATATGACACAAATGAGTTTATCTACGAAGCAGAAACAGTCTCAGAGAGAGAATAGACTTGAGGTTTTCAAGGGGGAGGATTGGAAGGAGAGGGATGAACTGGGAGTTTAGGGTTGGTAGATGTAAACTATTACATATAGGATGGACAAATAGTAAAGTCATACTGTGTAGCACAAGCAACTGTATCCAGTTTCCTGGGATAAGCCATAATGGAAAAGAATATTAAGAAACAGTGCATGTATATGTGTAACTGAATCACTTTTTTCCACATAGCAGAGATTGGCACAACATTGTAAATCAACTGTAGTTCAATAAAAACAAGAGATACAAACTATCATGTATAAGCTAAATAAGCGGCAAAGATATACTGAACAACATGGGGAAATACAGTCATATTTTGTAATGACTTTGAGTAGAGTGTAAAGAAGAAAATCACAACCCACTCCAGTACTCTTGCCTGGAAAATTCCATGGACGGAAGAGCCTGGTAAGCTACAGTCCATGGGGTCACAAGGAGTCGGACACGACTGAGCGACTTCACTTTCACTTTTCAATCTATAAAAAATACTGAATCACCATGTCGTGCATTTGAAATGAATATAATATTGTAAATAAGTGACACTTCAGTAAAAAGACTATACTCTGGTTGGTCAAGTTGTTTGGCACAGAGGTGTGGGTTAACTGCTCTGAAACCACTCTCCGTGTATACTAGAACTGAACGATTAAGTAAAGAGATGGCAAACGGTGGGGCTGGTTTTTCCCTCTTGGAGTTGGAGGTTAGAGATAAGCTAGAATAGGGGATGGAAAGAGCAGGTGACGTTGGCTTAGAGTTGGAAACATCAGCATGAACTCAGTTTCAGTCTAATACAGGTGGATAAATAAGAGAAGTAATTATAAATACATGTAAAATACATACACAGGTTAGCAGACACGTGCATGTTCCTAAGCTCTTTCTGCTGAGAGAGCCCAAAAGCGAAGATACTCCAGTAGCAATGAGCTCAACCAGACTTTCGTTTCTAATACCATTCTCCGGTAAAAGGAGGATGAAATCCTTGGAAAGTTGACTGCTTATAGGGCTAAGGTAAGAAATACATAAGATGAGTCTGAAGCATCTCATAGTGATAGAAAGTAAGGAAGTGCTCAAGAGACAAATTGAAAAAAATAAACAATAATGTATAGTTATCAGTGAAGTAGTGGTGACAAAGGCATCATACTAATAGAAGAAGTTCAGAGGATATGAGACCCCTCTGTACTATCTTTGGAGCTTGCCTACAAATATCAAACTACCCTACAATAAAAAGTATTGGAAAAATCTGTAATGGCACCCAATGTTCTTAACTCTCCCTTTTTTCATCCACTCTTCCTTTGTCTCACTTTCTTACTCATTTCTCTCCAGTCACAAGGGCCTCCTTTCTGGTCCACCTGTCTTTATCATTCCAGATATCCTGAACTTCCAGGACTTTCCAGGGGCTGTCACCTCTGCCTGAAATGCTTTTTGTCATGTGCCTGGCTCTTTTTTTCACATCAGGTCCAAGCTGACATCTCACCTCTTTGGAGAAATGTTCCTGGAAAACCCAGGCCCAAGTGGTGTCTCCATCACCAGACACCCCCACTGTGCACGCATGCGTGCACACACACACACACACACACACACACACACACACACACACACACAGAGAGGTATTCCGTCCTTCCATCACCTTGTTTATATTTTTCATTGCACCCACAATTGTGTTTAATAATCTGGCTTATTATCTGTCTCCCCAGTGAGATGCTAAGATTTCAAAAGAAGGCATATTCTCACTAAGTACCCAACATTTAGCTTAGCACTTGGCCCTTGAACTTGTTCAACCCCTGTTCATTGCACCCAAACTGCCTTCAAGGTCTGTCTCACCTCCTGGACCATGAGATTCTCAAATTTAAGGACTGACTTGTTCTCTTGTATGTAAATAGATCTGGCATGTGATTGGTGCTGAATCAAGGTTTGGGCACTGAACGACTGGGAAGAGGAACTGAAGTGAAGATTTTAATAATAATTAGTATGTGAAGCTATGCTCTGCACTCCCTGAAAACATTTGACTCTCAGAAGATTCCACTCTTTCCCTCTAGCCAGATTTTAAGTTATTGCAAGACAGGAACTCCTTCCTACTCTCCACGGTGCCCCTTTATCATCACCAACCACCCACATAGCTGTGTCTTTGTTGAGGAGAAAAATGGCAAGCGCCTCACAGCCCTGAGTGGTCTGAGCTGGGGGAAGGGAGTTGGTGAGAAGGGTGTCACTGTCCATGGATTCTCCCTGGATCTGGGGTGCAGAGGCCATAAAAATTCACTTTCCATGGGGAATACCATGCTGTAAACCACCAATACTTGTAAAAGATTAATAATCTCATACATTTTTTTTCCTGTGCTGTGTGCTTAGTTGTTCAGTCATGTCTGACTCTTTGTAAACCCATGAACTGTAGCTGCCAGGCTCCTCTGTCCAGAGGGATTGTCCAGGCAAGAATAGTGGAGTGGGTTGCCATGCCCTCCTCTGGGAGATCTTTCCAATCCAGGGATTTATTCCAAGTCTTCTGCATTGCAGGCAGATTCTATATCATCTGAGCCACCAGGGAAGCCCTAAAATGTATTTAATAATTGCTTAGTTTCTTAGTCACCAGGTAATAACTAAGATCTTTTGACTTTATTGACTATGCCAAAGCCTTTGACTGTGTGGATCACAATAAACTGTGGAAAATTCTGAAGGAGATGGGAATACCAGACCACCTGACCTACCACTTGAGAAACCTGTATGCAGGTCAAGAAGCAACAGTTAGAACTGTACATGGAACAACAGACTGGTTCCAAATAGGAAAAGGAGTACGTCAAGGCTGTATATTGTCACCCTGCTTATTTAACTTATATGCAGAGTACATCATGAGAAATGCTGGGCTGGAGGAAGCACACACTGGAATCAAGATTGCCAGGAGAAATATCAATAACTTCAGATATGCAGATGACACCACCCTTATGGCAGAAAGCGAAGAAGAACTAAAGAGCCTCTTGATGAAACTGAAAGAGGAGAGAGAAAAAGTTGGCTTAAAGCTCAACATTCAGAAAACTAAGATCATGGCATCCAGTCCCATCACTTTGTGGCAAATAGATGGGGAACCAGTGGAAACAGTGTCAGACTTTATTTTTTGGGGCTCCAAAATCACTGCAGATGGTGATTGCAGCCATGAAATTAAAAGACGCTTACTCCGTGGAAGGAAAGTTATGACCAACCTACATAGCATACTAAAAAGCAGAGACATTACTTTGCCAACAAAGGTTCGTCTAGTCAAGACTATGGTTTTTCCAGTAGTCATGTATGGGATGTAAGAGTTGGACTATAAAGAAAGCTGAGCACTGAAGAAGTGATGCTTTTGAACTGTGGTATTGGAGAAGACTCTTGAGAGTCCCTTGGACAGCAAGGAGATCCAATCAGTCCATCCTAAAGCAGATCAGTCCTGGGTGTTCATTGGAAGGACTGATGTTGAAGCTGAATACTCCAATACTTTGGCCACCTGATGCAAAGAGCTGACTCCTTGGAAAAGACCCTGATGCTGGGAAAGATTGAGGGCAGGAGAAGAAGGGGACGACAGAGGATGAGATGGTTGGATGGCATCACCGACTCAATGAACATGGGTTTGGGTGGAGTCCAGGAGTTGGTGATGGACAGGGAGGCCTGGCGTGCTGCGGTTCATGGGGTCGCAAAGAGTCGGACATGACTGAATGACAGAACTGAACTGAACTGAATAACTAAGATGGGCCAAGTCAGGAGACTCATTAAGAAATGACTCTCTCAGTTTAGGAGTTATTTCAGAGATCTCTGATCAGCCACAGTGAAGGAGTTATCCAGACTGGGGGATGAGGAAAGGGAGGAGCCAAAGACTTGTTGAGGGTCACGCAGGGCAACGTACTGGGAAGTGGTGTCCCAGAGGTCCCTCATGAGTCTGCACTTCAGCTGAGTTCTGTTCCCCCATCCCAAATGTCCAAAAGCATGTGATAGAAATGAAACACTATGACTTTCAGGAGTCGGCTGAGACCCCTGGCTCAGGGGAGGGGCTGGGAGCCGGGTTGAAGTCTGAGCTCTTTCTAAACAGACCATTAATTTACCCAGCAAATATTTATTGACCAGAAAATGGCTGCTTGGAGAACTTCTTAGTCTTTGAAACTATCCCGTATGTCTCCTTTATCGTTCTCTCTCTGTCTCTCTTTTTTTTTTATTTTTTCATGTTGGCTCAGAATCCTGGTAAGAAGCCTTGAAAAGAAAAAGTCCTCTGAGTTAACAGCTAGCTCAGGAGGTGGGGAAACTGCTATAAGGATGTGGGCCCATCCCTGGCATCCGTGGGAGGGACCCAAGGGCACTAGAGGAAGCTGATAGCCGAGGGGAGAGGAGTGCGCTTGGTATGTCTGGGGGTCCTGCATTGGAGGCTCAATTCAGATGAAGTGGACTGTTTATCGTAACCAAGGTTTACAGAGTTACTGCAGAGTCACAGCCACAGAGCACATACGCTTCATTTCCTGGCTTTCCTGTGTCCTTCCTCAGCAGTCCCTGAAGATCCTAGGATGTGGCAGACTCCCGAGTCTTTCTCACCCAGCCCCTTTGAGACTCGGTCCTTTTGATTTATCATTCCCTCTCTGCTCGCTGGGGTTATGCAGCAGAACCTGCCATACTGTTCCGGGTTAGGCCCCCAAACAACTGATCTTTGTTAAGATGTTGCCTCACATCCAAGTGGACTGTGACTGTGCATAGTGGGTGGGTCCCTGGACTTGGGGATGTCTGATCTGGATGCTCGAAAGTCCATTGTGTTCCCTTCATTTCCTTTTCTGGTTTTCAATTAAGTGAGGTTAGGGACAGCTGACTCTGGATAACAGAGGCCAAACCTGGTATTTCTCGATGGTAAGGGAAGTGGAGACTATGGCCTTTTGAGGAATTATATGCACGTGAGGCAATGCGCAGCTGCAACATCTGGCTTTATAAAACTAAAAATAGCACCTCATAAAATGTATTTTATTCTCTTACTTTGACAACCAAAACACACTTTCCATTACTCATGACTCGGTAAGTCTTACTGGTACAAGAATCTTGTGATTAGATGTAGGCTTGACAACGTTTTGGTCACATGGCCTCACCACTGCCCCTTATTCCTCACTGTCCCTGGTCATCGAGGAGCCCTGACTCCACCACTCATGGTACAGCCCCTCTTAGAGGGTCCTTCTCTCCTCTTGTTTACTGCAACCCTATTTCCCTCCTTGGACTCCCCTCCCAAAGCCACTCTCATACTCCACATGCTTTTTTCCCCAGCATCAAAAAAATCTACAAACAGTGAATGCTAGAGAGTAAATGTGCATATTCCCACTTGTTGCACTGTTGGTGGGAATATACACTGGTACAGCCACTCTGAAGAGAAGAATGGAGGTGCCTTAAAACACTAAAGATAGAGAGCTGCCACATGACCAGGAAATCCCACTCTTTGGCATATATCCAGAGAAAAACATAATTCAAAAATACGCATGTATCCCAATATTCATTGCAGCCTTACCTATAATAGCTAGAACATGGAACCAACCTATGTGTTCATTGATAAATGAATGGATAATGAAGATTTGGTACATATATACAATGGAATATTAATCAGCCATTAAAAGGAATGAAATCGGATCAATCATAGTGATGTGGCCGGACCCAGAGTCTATCATACGGAGTGAAGTAAGTCAGAAAGAGAAAACAAATATCCATGTGCTCCTGTGTTTGAAGAGTCTGCCGTCTTGTCTACACTTTCTACCCTTCCTTTTCTTGGTTATTTATCATGTTTAAGTCAGTGCTCCATATTCCCAGAAAACATTCCTGTACCAGATGCTTGAGTCCCTTTCTACCCCAGGACTCATCACTGTTCTGGATGACTTGAATTTGGGCTTGAACAGATGGACGTTGTTCTTTCAGCTTCTCAACCCAATGGCATCTTCTTCCATTCAACTTCAGGCATTTGGTCTCAGGGCCCCATCTCAGACTTGTCCCTAGAATTTCTCGACTTCTCAAATCTTAAGTCCCTCTTCCCAAGGAAGATCCTGACCACAAGGTGCCATCATTCTCCAGCTCCCCTTCCGCTTGTTGGAGACTCAGTGAGACTCATGAGCAGTTGATCCTTTGGTCTTTTCTCCATCTTCCTGCTTGCCTCCCTCTCACCGCTGCTGTTCTGTTACGCAGCCCAGACCTTGGGCTGTCACATATTCATGGCCTCAAAGCCTTCCCTTTTCCTGTCCTTGTCCTTTTATCTGCTCTTCCAGTAAAGTCCAGTCATGATTTCACTTCTGCTCTGCATATCCTGAGGCACCCAGGGTCAACCAGCACTTCCAGGCTGTGTGGTCAGCTTTCTGTGTGGCCCTGGCCAGCCCTTTGTCATATCCTATAGCTAGGGTTGTTTTCTCAAACCTTTATCATTTCCCTAAGCTCTGATCTCTCCTCCTGTGATCCTCCACTTTGAAAAGATTGTCTTAACGCTAAGTAAGAGGCACCACTGGAGTCTCAGAAAACTTCCAGCTTTCTTCCTGATTCTTTGGATTATATCTGCATTAGCAGACAAACTGACGTCTTTGGCCCTTTCTCCCATTTACAAAAGATGAGTTGTCTCCTGTGAGAACGACTTCCTACTTGTGTTCTGTATCTCTCTTCTGGTCTCCTTAGAGGTTTGCATCCCTCCATGCTGCATCTGTAATCTTAGCTGTTGACTCTTTTTATTCCCCATATGAGTGTCCTCAAAACTCTTGCATTATGACATTGAAATAGTTAGAAAAGGTGCTCAATAAAGGGTATTAGGATAAAAACTGATACTGATAAAATATCTTCATGCCTCTGTCATTTATTGCTATTGGTAACGCAACCTGAGAAAGTGGTTTAATCGTTCCGCTCTTCTGAAAATAATAATTATCCTTGGAATTATTGTGAGATTGAATGAGCTCAGAGTTTGAATACACTTAAAACAGTATTTCCATCTAGTAAGCCTTTTGTTGCTATTATTATTTCAGGGATATGAATTTTAGTGGCAATCAGAACTAGAGACTTTGTGGAAAGAGACTTGTAAATTTGAAATACATGTATGAAAATAAGTCAAGAGCTTTAAAATATTAGAAAATCTTTTGGTAAATTCCGTTAATACTCTTACTATTCTTTGTAAGGTTAATCTGACTGAGAAACCATAGAACTCACATTTTAAACTGTGACAAAAGAATGGTGGCCTGAAAATATTCTGCCTTTAAGTATAAAGGAGGTAAGAAATGACTTAAGCATCAGAATGATATGAGCATTAGAAACATTCTCTTGAAAACAGAAATAAAGATAAAAGGATACACATAAAGTTTGGCTAAACAAAAATATATGAGGTCATTAAAGAAGCCTTATGCACACATGAAAAGACAGAAAAGAAAGTGACATTTTTTATTTTTTATTGAAGTATAGCCAGTTTACAATACTGTGTTTTAGGTGTACAAGAAGTGATATTTACAGAGAAATAATGCCTTGGCCTGTCACTTACTTTTTTATATTCTCATCCTAAAATCAGCTAAAAACAAAAGAAAGAAAAAGTCCTTTTGAAACATTTGTGTCCGATCCAATTTTGGTCTCTATTTTCAGTAGGCTTAAATTAAAACTCAACCATTCAATAGAGAATGATCTGGTAGTTACATGAAGCCCTATAATTTGGAAACAGAAATGGAAGCAAACACACCAGTGAGTGAGCATCTCGTTTGGCAGAAAACATTTATTGCAGACTACCTCCAGTACCCATCCACCATTTCAGGGCAAAATTACCCTTCTTAGAGCTCGGATGTCTCTCTGTGTGATGAACGGTGTTGTCTTTCTCAGGAAGTCAATGCTCCTCCCTCCATTGTAGACACCATGATGTTTACAGACAGAGCTGGACAGCCATCCCTGCCGTCACCAGGGTTGCCATGGTGATGACTCCTAATTCGTAGAGTCCAGGTGAGGGTTTCATGAGTTCACGTACACAGCATACTTAGAACAGTGCTTGATGTACCTGTCATATAAGTGCTAGATACATTTGCTATCAGAATGTATCCAAATATTTGCTGTTGTTGTTTAGTTGCTAAGTTCTGTTCAACTTTTGTGACCCCATAGACAGTAGCCCTCCAGGCTCCTTTGTCTCTACGGTTCTCCAGGCAAGAATACTGGAGTGGGTTGCCATTTCCTTCTCCAGTGGATTTTCCCAACCCAGGGATCCAACCCTCATCTCCTGCATTGGCCGGTGAATTCTTGAGCACTGAGCCACCTGGGAAGCCTTCCAATATTAACATATTCTTCAAGTCTGCTGTTCTCATTGATGATCACCTGTCAGTTCAGGATGGTCAAGAATGACTCCTTTCCTTAGGTGTAGCAGGAACTGTCTTCAGACAATCCTTCCTTTCTAATTTAAAAATCCCATTTCCACAAACACCATTAAAAGGAAAATCTGTGAATGATCCAAATCCTACTTCCATAAAACCATGTATTTTACACCACAAAGCCAAATATAGCAACAGAATTCTGCTGCTCTTTTGACTAAAAATATTTTATACCGAATTTACTCTTAGAGTAAGTACAACATTGTGGTTCAAATCATGCCTTTTAATTCCACATCTAAATTTATGATTCAAATCTGGTGAATGTTTTTACAAGAGACGTGATTATTAGTCTTGGAATAATTGATCTATCTTTCTACTGTGTGAGAGCTTAATACAAGTTGTAAAAATTTTTAGACGCTAAAGCAATCCCTGCATTTGCTAATCCTATTTATTAACTATCAAAATGTTTCGAGGCAATAGCCTCATAGATTACAAATTAACAGCAGGTGATTGCTAAATATACTGCTTTTCAAGTTTGAACATTTTCCTGTAATTTTCTAACTTTACTTTGAATTAAAAATGCTTTTTCTTAAATAGTTTCTCAGCAAGTATCTAGCATTGTTCATGGTAATTAGACTGTAAAACTCTTTCACTTTTTAGAATATATTATGGTACCATTTGCAGGTATAATATTTTTTTTTTCCCCCAAAATGTGTGGGTTTGATCTTTTAAAATGGTGCTCATTGGAGAGTTGTTGATTGTGTAGAGGTCGATTCTATGTAGATAATTGGAAGAGCTATATTACAACTGAACCAATGGAAGTTCTACAAACATGTTAAACATTAAAATTTTTTAATTTTAAAATAAAGCAGAAATACAGCACACTAAAAACATAAAATAAAAATAAGGTATACTAAATCAGTAACCGCTGATACAGTCATGTCAACCCCATCCAACTGTGATCCTCCATTACCCATCCAACATCATGGTAATTGTGATGATGACTATGATATGACGAAGATGAAAGAGCAAAGGAAGAAGATGGATACTATTGGAAAGGGAAAACCACCCTTGGGCTTTTTCTCGGCAACTCATAAACTCTTCTTTGTGAATTTACTTCTTTACTTAATTTTATGCCAAACGTTTTCTCTGTAGTTAAATCTGTAATAACCTGATGACTGTTTTGTAAGTTTGAATAAACCAATCTTTTCTGAAGGTATTGTCATCACACTTTTGAACAAAGTGCAAAATGACTAATCATTTTTGAAGGAATTTTGTCCTCCTTGCAGGGGTGCCCCAAGCCATTGTGGGTTTTTTTTTTTTTCCCCTGAAGTTCCAGCTTTATTCATGAAAGGCACTGATTTTCTTTGCCTCCGCAGTAAGTTTCAATCATGAAATTTCCTCCAAGTTCAGATCCATTTGATGATGCCCTGAGCTCTGCAGGGTCTCTTCCGAGAGCCCCAGTCCCAGGCGGTTCTCTGGATAGCGAAGAGCCAAGCTAATTTTGCTCAGGCTGAGAAAACAACTCTCAAATGCCTGACATCATTCAAATGTTCTCTGACCAAGTTTCTTTATCCAAGGAATCTCAGAGCACAGTTTTGCCAAGGCTATTATGCCGATTGAGGAACACCATCTCTCGAACCTTCTTTCCCAGCCCCCTGGCAGAGAAGACCATGAATAGTTGCTCTGAAGGAAATGAAAAGTGGGGATCATGCTTGGTGGCCACAAACCGGACAAAAGCTTGGAAACTTTGTAACAGAGAAAAGGGTGAGAACTCTCAAAGCCAGCCAGGAAGAGAACATCCTCCTAACAATGTCTGCCGTGCAAACTAAAAGCTGAGTTAGGTTTTATTTGGTTAGAATGTTAAGAGGAGCCCAGGAGACAGTCTCAGGTGACCCCAAGAGAGCTGACTTGGAGGAGGGAGGGGAGGGGCCAGGCTATATACAAGTTTGCAACAAGAGGCAGGTAACCTGAATATGAAAAGATTACTGTTAATTAAGAGACAACTAAATCTCTCACATGAAGAGATTTAGTGATCTTCTATGTATGCGAAGACGCAAGTGTCCACGCTTGCTGAAATTGTTTCTTTCATATGCATCTATTTTATTTTTTTTTCAACAGAATGTCAGGTTGCCAAGGTTTATTGAGACAGGCACAAACAATCCTCACAAAGGGCTAGTGTCTCCACTTGACAGATGGAGAAACTGAGACGCAAGAATTTAGTAAGTTATCTGAAGTCCCACAGCAAGGAAGAGGCAAAGCAGGATTCAAATCTGGACTTTTTGACTTCAAAGCCCCTCTCATGATGACCCTTATGAAGCTCTGTGTGTGTGTGTGTGATTTAACCATTAGAAATTACAGAAATAAAAAAAAAATAGTACGTGAAACTGAGGAATCTTTGGGTAAAACTGGGAAATAGACTATTTTCCTTTAGTTGTCCTGCCAGCCTTTGCCCTGCACTGCACATATCCCCAACCCCAGCTCTAAAAGCAACACGGCGCAACTCTGCCCAACATCCCTTCACCATCTGGAAGTTTCTTGAACGCTATTCCTATTTTAACTTCTTATTTTTGTGTCCTTTTTTCCTAATTAAAAATTTATGAACGCTAATCAGAAGTGAAAGTCTCTCAGTCACGTCCGACTATTTGTGACCCCATGGACTATAGAGTCCATGGAATTCTCTAGGCCAGAACACTGGAGTGGGTAGCCTTTCCCGTCTTCAGGGGATCTTCCCAACCCTGAGATCACCGAACCCAGGTCTCCTGCATTGCAGGCAGATTCTTCACCAGCTGAGCTATGAAGGTAGCCCTAATTAACTAATAAACTATTGTTCCCAAATACTGTATTCTATTTTAACAAGAGTTTCCTGCAAACATGTACCTTGTTCCAGAGATGTAACTTGACTGACAGAAATTTCCCAAAACGTGGCCCTTCATCTTGACACACCTTTTGGTTAGTCTGGTCATCCTGTCTCTGTAATTCACTATAAAACTGCTTGTCTTGACCACTAGGTTGGTCTGAGCAATCGCTTCTCTCTAGGGAGATGGTAGATACCTAGCTTTTTCACTGTCTTCTGGAGAATTCAAAGGGGAAATAAACATTATTTATCACAAGACCCCAAAACTTGTAAGTAGCTAAGACTTGGGATAGAAAACATCCTGGAGGTCTTCAAATGAAAGTTAACATTTAGGAGGGTCTGCTTGATCCATGAGCTCTGGCGAGACTTTGACATTCTACATTCTCTGACCTGACCATATAAATAATACAGCTGTGGCAGATAAGCAAAATAGCCCTGGGAAAGCTCCCCAGGTCTTTATCTGCAGCCTGGAAAGACAATGTGTGGCTGAATTTCCTTTCCTAAAGCAATCACACTTCTGGACCTCTCCTGTGGATTTTGCCACTACAAACAAGCTGAGTTTTCCTGGGAAAATGTCAATTGTTCCATATAGAAAAGATCTGCAAAAAGTTCTGTATTATCTTCCTTTGTACTGCTTCCCTTTCCGTCTAGAATAACGTAACTTTATGAGGAAAGGACAGAGAAGACCATGACTAAATAATTATTCCATGAACAGCTCAAAAAGACCAGCTATGGTTTCACTCCCGTTCAAAAGTGGAAATAATATTTCTTTCAGCTGCTACCCATAAAATATTTTTTGATGTGTAACCCTTATGCTGTTATGGATATTCTTCCATGAGGAAATTTCTTCCAGGTCAGCAGTGGCCTTTCAGAATTCCCACAGGTAATTCTCTGTTTTGCTGTTGTTGTTTAGTTGCTAAGTTGTGTCCGACTCTTTTGCGAACCCCTTGACTCCCCTGACTGTGAAATTTCCCAGGATTTTGGAGTGGATTGCCATTTCCTTCTCCAGGGGGTCTTCCTGATCCAGGGATGGAACCCACATATTGGCAGGCAGATTCTTTACCACTGGGCCACCTGAGAAGTGCCCAACTCTCTGTATAATTGCTTATATTTAGAGATACAGTGAAAACTCCTCTACTTAGGATCTCTTGTTACAAATCAACAAAGACAGCCAAGATTTTCTAAAAGCTTTACCATGCAGCTTTCAGAGTGTGAATTTCTAAAGCTTATAAAACATAACTGATAGAAATGTACAGTGAGCATATTTTAAACATTTATTGAACTAATGAATGAGGGAACCAGAAGGATGAATACTGGTTCAAAGGCAGAGACTAGTGTCTATGATCAGTGGGGAAAAGAATTTTGAATAAATTTGCAAAGTTAGAAACAAAACTGGTAATTGTTTATGGGGGGATCCCTTCAAATCCAAAGCAATAAACATTTGGTCTTATCTCTGCTTATCTTCTCTGCCAGCAGAAATCATTTGCTCCCCATCCTCCATCTCTGTTGTTTTCACATCCACATCGATAACAATATTCAATCAAATTGAAAGAAAAGCTTCCTAGAGTTTCAGATGCCTCTTGAATGAATTTGGTAAATTGTTGGCTGTTAGGCTAGTCTAACATTGAAAGATCACACAATAATTTTTCCCCTTATTTTTGAGCTTTGGATAATTTTTAACACTTCTGTTCTGGGATAACTGCAAGAGAATCATTAATGAAATGGGATTTTCTGGCTGTTAAATCCCAGAACTTTCCCTGAAACCTCTTTCTGCAGATCCTGCCTTTCCAACGGAATTGTTGTTAATAGTTGACTCAAGCCAACTCAGTGCCTTTGGGGAGTGGTGGCATTGGTCCTCAGCACGGAGACTATGATAACAATACTGACATCTGCGTGTGGCCTTTGTCTTATTTATTTTATTTTCCATTTTGTCAGTTTATCATTTCACATGTAGGCTGTGAAGCGATTTCCGTAGTTTCAAGCAAGCTTTCATGTGCCTTGGTTTCTTTCTCCTCTCATTGGATATCTACAGAACAGCTGCCTTTAGTCCAGTTATTTATTATAAATATTTCATAAATAGGCAAATTGTTTGGAATTCCATTTCTCTATTTGCATCAGTGACAAAATCAACAAAATTCTTTCAAAAAGAAGGGGACATTAACATGACCAAGAAAACCGAGAGAAGAATGTTGCACCGACCCACGTGCCCCCAGAAACACCTGCTGACAATGGGCAGCGTGTCCAGGTCATGCCTCTGCTGGGCACGACGGCCAGGCCTGAAAACAGCATAAAAATGCAAATGGAGGCCAAGTGCCTCAACCTCTTCCACCCCGAGGCTAAAAAGACTTCCTTTCGGAGGCTTCTGCTCCAAATGCAAATGCCCAGCCTTTGTTCCTCCAGTTCTTAGGAATTCCTCCTCCGCACAGAAGCCCACATAGTTTTTAAAGTGCAAAGTGCCAATTTCGTCCACAGGTCTTAACAGGGAGGGTTAAGTTTAACCAGTAGGGGAAAGTCCACCTACTGCTCTGGACCTTGTGAGAGGCCTGAGAGTCTATCAGCCCCTTTGTTTCAGTTTTTTGAGGTTGTTGTTGACTGACATCTAGTTGATTTTCAATGTTGTGTTAGTTTCAGGTGATTTAGTTATACATACATACGTATCTGTTTTCGTCAGTCTCTTTCCCTCATAGGTTACTACACAATACTGAGTCTAGTCCTCGTGGTGCACAAGTCCTTGCCGGTTAAGCTCTGTTTCAGTTTTACGAGACCTGCTACCCAGAATTTCCGAGAATTTGAATATTTCTGAGAAACTACGCAACAAGTCCCAGGGATGATGTCAAAACGATAACTGTGTTAAAATCTAAATTTTGATGGTATCTGCTTTCTTCTGAACAAGTGGCTTTCACTCTGAGAGGGTCTAAGAATTCCAATCCAGACCCTTGTCCTACTGTCGTAGCCACGTGTTCCGGGACACAAACTCACTCAGAAGGACACTGCAGATAGTGGAGTGCTGTTGATTATACCAGCGGGCCCAAGGCAGAGTCTCCTCTTAGCCAAGGACCCTGACCAGTTTTTGTGAAAACCTTATATACCCTAAGTGTACGTGCTCAAACCCACCTCTTCAAATTCCCTGAAACTCGTCTGAGCAAAGGAAAAGAAAGAGACAGTCAAAGTTAACCCATGATTCATATGCCTTAAGCCTAGGTAGTTACCAGTGGACAATTATCAGTAGGCCTGTGGTCATACCCCAATAAGCATAATAGAATGTATGATTCTATTCGGTTACACAGATGAATAGGGTATTCTTTTAGGCGATGGAGAGTCTAGCTACGAGCCTTGGGGCTCTTCCATCCGGGGGACCTGGTTTTCCAGTTGTTATGTCGTTTCCACAGATACTGGGCCTATAGCTCAAAGTCCACAGTCTGGCCCAAGATGGAGTCCTGCTTTCAAGATGGAGCCTGTTCTGTCTGTTTCCTCCTTCAATACCTGGTCTTCACGGCCCAAGGTCTGAGTGTCAAACTTCAACCCCTTCTATTTCTCTGAGGTGGGGTGGTCCAGGGCTGGCCACCCTGGTTTGTCAGGTCAGGTGGCATACACAGAGCGGAAGCTGGGATAGCCAGTCAGTGCCCAGGCTCCTGCTGCCCCATGTGGTCACCAGGCACTGAACATCCGGCAGGGAATTTCCCTCAGGGACTTTGGGGACCCTCTTTGGATCCTTGGTCACCTTCTGAAGTGCTCCCAAGCTTCATGGTCAAGACCCTTGTAGGGAATTTAGGGCGAAATGGCCTTCAATGGCACACTGGTCAGTGTCCCGAAAGGCATTTATTCAACATGATGCAAGCTGACTGCACGATTCTCTTCTCTGGAAGCAGGAAGTAACTTCTCATGAGTCCCTATTATTTTCTGATGATTGTTTCTTTGGAGATAGAACAGCTTTGGATTTTTAGCAAAGAAGCATGAAGAGTTTTCTTTTGCTGAACTTCAGGTAAAGCTCAATAAAAAAGAAAATGGCACCAATATGGAGACTTGCTTACGGCCTTAAGTTGGTTGTGAAAAGAAATGGTTAGAAGAGAACTGCTTATTTGATTTTTAATCATCCAAGTGACTCCAAATGTCCCAGATAGGAGTGGACCAATCGTTTCATCCCTACTCTAGCCCAAGGAAGGACTGCTGACCCAGGACCTCTGAGGGGCGGCTCTCCTGTGACCAAGGACAAATCACTGACTAATCCCTCTCTCATCCCTTGCCACTTCCTCCACTGGGGCTGCTTCAGTGGAAAACAGCTTTTCCCAGCACTGAAGTCCTCCCTGAGGTAAAAGGATCCGTGTAGGATGAGCCCCTTTTTAGTTTTGTGTTCACTGAAAGCTGGTTGTCTAGTCAAGGCTGTGGTTTTCCCAGTGGTCACGGATGGGTGTGAGAGCTGGACCATAAAGAAAGCCGAGCACCGAAGAATTGATGCTTTTGAACTGTGGTGTTGGAGAAGACTCTTGAGAGTCCCTTGGATTGCAAGGAGATCCAACCAGTTCATCCTAAAAGAGATCAGTCCTGGGTGTTCATTGGAAGGACTGATGCTGAAGCTGAAACTCCAATACTTTGGCCACCTGATGCGAAGAGCTGACTCATTGGAAAAGACCCTGATGCTGGGAAAGATTGAGGGCAGGAGGAGAAGGGGACGACAGAGGATGAGACGGTTGGATGGCATCACCCACTCAATGGACATGAGTTTGGGTAAACTCTGGGAGTTGGTGATGGACAGGGAGGCCTGGCGTGCTGCAGTCCATGGGGTCACAAGGAGTCAGTACACGAATGAGCGACTGAACTGACTGAACTGACATGTGGCCGAAGTGGTGGTCTGCCTTTTGCCCCAAGTATCACAGAATGTTCCCCTTGCATGCATCTATCGAGCTCTGGCCACAGGGACTACGGTTGACAGAGGTAACACCCGCTTTGTTTTCCACATCACAAAGCAGCTGAGAATTTTAGCTTACGTGCTCAGGCAGGCAAGAAGTGGCTTGTCTTTATTTTCCTCAAATTAATCTGTCTGACTTCACAAGTTCAACCCTTTGGACTGGAGAGGATTGAGCCTCCTGCTACGACTGCCTCCCTCCACCCCCCGTATTTCCAGGTTTATATGTCACTGACTCCCAAGGGGAGCAGGGCCTCTGATATTCAATCTGTCACGTGTGTGGTCTGGCAGTGACCTGCTCTGTGCTCCCTCCCGCACCGCTGGAAGCCCAAGCCAAGGCAGAGCGTCCAGGGCTGGCACCCAGACCCTTAAATGTTCCCTTTGGACTCTAGGAGGCCCAGCCTCCTCCTAGGAATGTGCTTGGGGGCAGTGTGCAGGTAACACTTGCCCACAGGCCCTGTGGACATCAGATCTATTCTCGATCTGAGAAAATCTCTGCATCTCTTTTTCACCTTTCCAAGTCCGGGGCATGTTCAGTGAACTGAAATAGAACAAGGAAAGCTTGTCTCCAGGTGGCGCAAGGTTGCCTGGCACTTGTCCCTGTAGCTGGGAAGTGTGGAGAAGCTACTTCTTCTTGAAACGGGGAAGGACATTCACAGATTTAGGGTCTCACTGGAAATCCAACAGCCACCTGCAGCATGGTGGTATGCAGGTGAGGGGGGACCACGGAGGCAGACCCTGGGGGTCTCAGAGACATCCCCTTTCTGCCACTGCCCCCCTGTCTGTTCTGCGTCCCAAGGGCCTGGGTGCTGCAGGCAGGGAGCCCACGGTCCTCACACCTCTGCTTTCCGACTGGCTTTGGCCAGTGGAAGCCCAGCAGGCGAAGGCAGGGCAGGAGGGAGGTGAAGCCTGGTGTTGTTCCTCCTCCCTTGTCCAGGCAGCATCTCTCGAGACACTGAGTCTCCTCCTGCTGTGTGCCAGTTCCTGCTCCGTAAGTCCTTGTGGTTCCAAATTCCATCCTGTGAAGTCTCGGTATTAAATTGTCTCTGTGTTCAAATTTAGAATGACTGCTGTCATCCCAATCTGATCCTGACATGGCCACTTAATACTGTGTGATTTGGGGCAGCTGTTTTAACTTTCTGTGCCTCAGCTTTCCCATTTGGCAAAGGGGTAAATTTGGGGAACTTTTGGGTGGCTTAGATGAGCTAATACTTGTGGTGGTGGTGGTGGTTTAGTTGCTAAGTCGTGTCTGACTCTTGTGACCCCATTGACTGTAGCCTGTCAGGCTCCTCTGTCCATGAAATTCTCTAGGCAAGAATACTGGAGTAGGTTGCCGTTTCATCCTCCAGGGGATCTTCCCAACCCAGGGCTTGAACCCCGGTCTCATACTTAGCCCCTATTATTTGAGCATCACATCCCTGGTGGCTCAGATGGTAAAGAATCTGCCTGCAATGCAGAGTTTGATCCCTGGGTCGGGAAGACCCCCTGGAGAAGAGAATGGCAAGCCACTCTAGTATTCTTACCTGGAGAATCCCATGGACAGAGGAGCCTGGCAGGTTAAGTCCATGGGGTCACAGAGAGTTGAATATGACTGAGCGACTAACACTTTCACTTTCATAATAAATAATAGTTATTATAATTTGTACCAGGGAAAACTGCACATGGGTTGAACAGCCTCTATAGGTGGTAACTGCACATTGGACTCACAACTGTGAATCACAGACTGAAAAAGTCGTTCCCCTTTCTGTTCTTTCGGAATACATCAAGGCTTTCAGTTCATTTCTAGTGAGTCTTCATCACATCCCTAACTTTCAGTCTCCCCTTCCTTCCGAGAAAGAATAGGCCTCAGATGTGTGGGAATAATCTGATAGCATCATAGCATAGGTCTGTTTACAAGGACTTCGTTTTACAGCCAACTTTTAGTGATAGCAAGTGATACTAGTTTTTCATTTTGGGAGGTGATTTTTAAAGCACCCTTAACAATAAATTCATTTAAGTTAAAAAAATAAAATGATTGGCTGAAAAACACAGAAGTAAAAATGTGTGTAGGTCCAGTGGTGCTCAGACGACCTCAGTGGGGAAGCCCCCTTCTGCAGAATGTGTTCTCTGGGTCTACACCATGAACCGGGACACCGGGCAACAAAGATAGCTTCTACCTTCAAGGCGAGCACCGTTCACAGCCAAGATCCACACAAGTCAAATGAGAGAACAGAACTAAATAGCAACTAATTTGTTACAGATGCAAATTCTTCAGAAGTTCAAAGATGTGGGAGAAAAAGGGTGTTAGCCGAGTTTGAAGGGGAGACTAGGGGATGCCTGAGCGAGGGCACAGGTGCAGAGCAAAGGGGCAGGGCCCTGGGGAGGGGCGCAGGAGGAGCGAGTGTGACGGGGGATGGGTTTTGAGTTTCTGGGGTAGAGCCCCAGCTCCGTGTCAGTGGGGTACTGCGGAATGTTAAGGAACGTGATGACAAATTAAGAGTAGGAAATGGAGAGTTCTGCACCATTAAGCACCAGCTTTGCAGGATAAAGCAGTCCTCACAGAATCATTTTTGGCAGTGACCTGCGGGCCCTGCGCGAAGCCAAGGTCCTGTAGGAGCAAGTGCATCCAGCTGGGGAGCAGGCGCCCTCATCGCAGTGGGAACCCATCCCTTAGGCCAGAGCAGGGGAAGGAACCAGGTGAGCCAGGAGGAAGGTCACAGAGGTCATCAGCTGAAGGCTCTCAGCACAACTCAGATGTTAGTGCGCCTTCTGGTGCTTCCACCTCGGCTCTTGTGAATAGTGCCACACGCAACATGGCAGTGCTGATGTCTCTGGAGATCCTGACTTCCATCCTTGTAGATAAACACTCGAGCGATGGGCTTGCTGGATCTCATGCTGATTCTATTGCTAATATTTTGAGGAAACTCCATGCTGATTTTGGTAGAGGCTGCACCATTTTGCACCCCCATCAACTGTTCCAATTGGCATCCTTGCCAACACATGTCTTGTGTTTTTTGATGATCGCCATTCTAGCAGGTGGGAAGCGTTGAGCATCTTTTCACATGCCTATTGGCGAAACACTAACGAATGAATGGGTACAAAATCATGTGCTCTATATACACAATGGACGTGTGAAGGAAATCCTGCCATATGCGCCACATGGATGAACCTGGAGAAATGATGCTCAGAGAAATAAGCCAGACACAGAAGGCGAGGACTGCAGGTCAGACTTACAAGAAGCATTTAAAACAGTCAGACTCATGGAAGCAAAGGACAGAGTCGTGGCTGCCAGGGGCTTGGGGGAGGGGAAGAAGGGATTTGCTAAACATGGGGATACAATGTCAGCTACACGAGATGAATAATTCCTAGAGATTTGTGTACAGCATCACCGGCGACAGGAAAACAATAGTGTATTGTACACTTGGTCTCTATTGAGAGTAGATCGCAAGTGTTCTTGCCACAGTGAAAGGAATTAAATAAACTGAAAAGAAAGCAGTGAAATGAAGTATAAGCAAATAAGTGAAATATAATGAAATATGAGAAATAAAATAGCAAAAATGAAATAAAATTTGTCACGAGGACACAGGAGGGAGAGCCAGTTGGGGAAGGAGGGGGTTAAATGATTTGTGTCAGACTGCAAACAGGAATCGGGTCCAACCCCTCCTGCAGCTTCCCACTAGGAAGGGGGTCATGGCCCACGAGGAGAGTGGGGAAGTGTTTTCTTTCACAGGGACACTTGTGTAGTGGGCTCTCCCAAGGGGGCACTTATCAGGCTGAGGCTGTGTTTGTGGGGTCTTCTGATCTGTCTGATCTTGTTTCTGCAGGCTTTTGGCTCTGAAGAGACACGTCTGCATCTGGAGTAAGAAGTAAAAGCAGTGCATACAAAATGCACGTGCTGATTCCAAGATGGAAAAAGAGGGACCAGAGGCTTAGGGCACTGGCAGCCAGAAGGAAGGTGTGACCCACATATTTAGACCTCCCTCCACAGGGGGGCTTAGCAACTCGGAGCACTGCTAACCCAACAGGGATTCCATCTTAATGAAGACCACAGCCCTTTGCAGCTTTAAATTTGGTGGCCAGGTTTTTATATTTTACTGAAACTGACACGTGAAGATTCTCGGAATAATGTGAAGGCATCCCCTTCCCCTGCTTGCTGACCCTTTCCACGCATCAGAGGCATCTCTTTTCAAACCGTATCAGTGATGAAATGGCCCTCGCTCTCCACCAAGGCAGCACATATGCAACCCAACTGCATGGAGCAAGGTAAATAAACCGTGTTTACAGAACAAAATTTCTTTTGTTCTAGAAATTGAAGATAAGTGAGAGAACCTGCAAACAGTACACTTATGCTCATTATAAACTGCGTGGTGTAGACCCCGACTGAGCCATGTCCGTACAGGGAACAGTGGGATGAGGGAACAGCCTCGACACCCATACAGCAGAATAACCCCAAAGCAGTGCGCTCAACCTGGTCCGCTCATCCTCCCCAGATGCTCCAGAGAGGAAATTGCAATGAGATGTGTACCATCTGGTTCATAACACAGCAGAGCAGGCCCTGGTAACAATATCCCCCCATGTAGGCTTTTAAAGTAATTTCTTCTCCCTGAGCATAAAATGACTTCTCCATCTGTCTTATGAAAACAGGAGATAAATAAATGTTTATTCAACCTCATCTCTGTCAGAGTCATTGTTCTTTAGGAAAAAGTATAAACTGTCTCTACTGTGGATTCCACAGAGTTATCTGTAGTAGATGAAGCTATCAGCCTTGGCCAAAGTTTTATGCGAGACAGGAAGTAAAACCTGCAAATGCATTCACACCTTATCCATTTTATAGGAGCAGCTGATAAATATGAATATGGGGAAAAGTGTTGCAAATCGTGGTTCTGTGTGTTGATCCATTTTATAGCCAGTTTGACCAGCTTCCACTACACCAGCAGATGTGGGGAGGGGAGTGCTGGGGGTGTCTCAAATTCCCTCTTTCCTTTAACTTTTTCTAGGTCCTCATTATTTGGGGCCTTGCTACCTGCTTCAGGGCCTTTTACCCTCACCCTAGGCCACCCCATAGATTGAGACAGAAAGAGAGTTTCACTGTGGGCTGCAGTTACTCTAGGACGACTAAAGGTCACCATCTGCAGCCTTGAGAGGCTCTTTCCCATTGCTAAGTGGCCCATCTCACTCCTGCTGATTGTTGCTGTGCAGATGAAATGCAATGTACGTGTGGAGTTAGTGACAAGGGCAGGACAGTGGCAAGTGTTCTAAAAACAGGGTACAAACCAGGGCAAGATGGGAGGGAATGGAGATGCTCTTAGTAATTACTCTGAGGTTATAGCATGAAAGGATGGTCTTGGGCAAGCAGGATGTGTGGTCCCTCTCTGCACAAGCATTAGCTGCTATTATAATTAAGGTTCTTATCATCATCATTATTTCCTGGAACCTCCCAGCTAACCCTCTCCACCCTACCTCAGATGCAGCAGACACGAGCTCTAACTTCACAAAGGAAACAGAAGCCATTGGACCAGAACCCTGTCTTCCACCTTCTGAGTCTGCTAACAGCCGACCAGCCTGTCCTGCTGCCCAAGGAGGGGGGTTTCCCTCCTCCTGAGGCCCTGCTCTGCCCCCTCCCTCCACCTTCATCTTGTCCAGGTCCCTTGCCAGGCCTCTTCTAGCTTAGAATGTGGGAGGCAGAAAGGCCAAGAGGAGACGCCACTTACAAGATGGCGGCCTTGGACCACAGCTTTAACTCTGTGTCTTTTTCCTAAATTGTCGGGTGGGAAGAGTAGCAGAAGTTCCCTCATAGTGAATGATATGAGGAATGGCCAACACGTAGTATGGCAAGTATTTCGAAGGGCCGTCTGCATCTAAATAAGGAAGTGAAAGTTGCTCAGCAGTGTCCGACTCTTCGCGACCCCATGGACTATACAGTCCATGGAATTCTCCAGGCCAGAATACTAGAGTGGGTAGCCTTTCCTTTGTCCAGGGGATCTTCCCAACTCAGGGATCGAACCCAGGTCTCCCACATTGCAGGAGGTTTCTTTACGGGCTGAGCCACAAGGGAAGCCCTGGCCCATAGTAAATACTCAATAAACATGGGCTACGATCAGCAGAGTTTCCTCCCAACAAGCCTGGGTCCCGTCTTGTTCCCCCCAAGTCCTCTTATGACATTATTTTATGTAACCCTATGTGGCAGGTTGTAATTATCTGACTTAATAGTCCTGTAGCTACTTCATGCTTGATTCTGGACCAAGTGCTGGATACACTTGGGGGATGCTGTATTAATAACAACTCCTCACCTCTGAAAGCCCACGTGACAAAGGAGACAGACAGGAAGTGAGTGGGTGTGTCATCCAGTGAGGAACAGAGAGGGAGGTGCAGGATGGTGGCTCCAGAGAGGACTTCTGGACTTCCGCCACCCTGGTAGCTCCCCCAGATCTGCTAACCCTTTCAGGGCCACCCCAGATTGACCCTTTTTACCAAATCCAAGGAACTGACAACTGGCTCTGACTCAGGGAATGAGCAGGCATTGGCTGAGCAAGAGTACTGGAGTGGGCTGCCATTGCCTTCTCCAGAGCCAAGAGAAGGTCAAGATCTTTCCAGGAGGGCATGCCCAGAACCTTGGGAGGGAAAAATGGTGGCCCCCATCAGAAACTACGAGAAGAATGGAGTCGTGAAAGCTGAGTGACCAAGAAGGGGAAGAAGGAAGGGATGACCCAACCTCCTATTTCTAGGACTTGAAAGCCCCAGGGGGGTCTGGAAGATGGAAACAGCATCTCACTGAGGTTTGGGGAGACAGATCAGGCTGGAGAGTTGGTGGAGGGGGAGGCACTGGGCCTGCTAGGGGGGCAGCCACTGTCCCCAGACGGGCCACCCAGACTTGGGCCCTGAACGCCTGTGCAACCATAGACGCGTGACACAGACAGTGAACCAACCTTGGGGACGAGAGCAACATGAGCACAGATGACGAAACTGCAGATTCTTGCCAACCCCGGGGCTCAGAGAGCTTTATATGAGTTATAAAAATAAAGAAATATGACGTTTCTTAATCCCGTGTCATGAATCAAATTCTGACTTGGCTCAGCTCCGCACGACAAAACGTCCGTGGTCACCTGTTCCCTGAGCACTGCACCCCCATGCCTGCCTCCAGCCCCTGCTCCTGCCTTCCTGGTAGCTCCCCCAGTCCTGCTAATCCTTTAAGAGCCACCCCAAATTGACCCCTTTAACCAAATCTGTGGAAGCAGTGGCAGGTTTTATTTTCCTGGGCTCCAAAGTCACTGCAGATGGTGACCACATCCATGAAATCGAAAGATGCTTGCTCCTTGGAAGTAAAGCTATGAAAAACCTAGATGGTGTATTAAAAAGCAGAAACATCACTTTGCCAACAAAGGTCTGTCTAGCTATGGTTTTTCCAGTAGTCATGTACAGATGTGAGAGTTGGACCATAAGGAAGGCTGAGCACGGAAGAATTGATGCTTTTGAATTGTGATGTTGGAGAAGACTCCTGAGAATCCCTTGAACAGCAAGGAGGTCAAGCCAGTCAATCCTAAAGGAAATAAGCCCTGCATACTCATCGGAAGGACTGATGCTGAAGCTGAAGCTCCAGCTCCAATGCTTTGGCCACTGATGCAAAGAGTCGATTCATTGGAAAAGACCCTGATGCTATTAAAGATAGAGGGCAGAAGGAGAAGGATGCGACAGAGGATGAGATGGTTGAATGGCATCACTGACTCAATGGGCAGAAGTATGAGCAAACTCCAGGAGATAGTGAAGGACAGGGAAGCCTGGCATTCTGCAGTCCATGGGGTTGAGAAGAGTCAGACATGACTTAGCAACTAAACAACAGCAATTGTGCCTTCCAGCTCCCACTAACTTCTCTGGTACCTGATAAGGATACCTGATAAGGATACAAGGATGTTGTTCACATCCTTGTAATATTAACAGTAAGACACGTTATGTCCAGCCCAGGTATCCTGCATATGTGTTCTCATGTCCTCCATGAATATAGCCTCAGACAGGCCTCAGACAGAGTAGGAACTCAAAACAATGTGAGTCCAATTTTCAGAGGCTCCTGGGTAATGACCCACTATATTACTTTTATGGATGGTGCAGAACAGGGTGCCCAAAATAGTGATGATTCTTCATCACTGCATTTGTTTGCCCACACTTTATTCATCCCCCAAAGATTGATTGGGTGCCTACTATTTTCCAAGGACCACATGCAAGATGTTTTTAATAAGAAGAGAATTTTTTAACTGAACAGAAATACTAACAGAGTTGCTTTGGGTTCTGCTTTTTTTTTTAAGTGGGTGGATATTTTCAACCACGGTTCTCTGTTTCTGATTTCTCAGGAACCTCTGGCTATACAGCTGACCTGGTTAAAGTGAAGGGAATCTGTTCCGCATGGTGTAGCCTTTTGGGGGCTCTATGGGGACCTCACAATTTGCTAGCTCACCATACAGCATCTCCCACCTGAGTGTTCTTTTCAGATCTTGGAAGGTATTAAGAGAGGAGTCTGGGAGGCAAGGCCCAGGGGCATCAAGGCCCTGGAAATCTCCATTCTTAGGCTGGAACAGCAGGATTCAGACAAGCCTTCGGAAATCCTCACAATAAACCAGCTCCATTCTGCATCTTCAAAACAACCTCCTTCTCAATCAAGGATTTCTTCCTCTGTCCTTCCCAACTTCCTAAACAATTTCCTTCAACTTCATTTTATGTAAACACAAAATTCCCCTGGTGACCCTTCATGTGTGTGCTTTTCCCACTGGCCTCCACACCGAGTAAATATTTACTGCTCTTTATTTAGCATCTACCATTGTATGTCCTGTAGTCATTCATAGTTTGTCAATAATGCCTGTGGCAAAGGCGAATTTTGTGTCCTGGAAGGCCCAATTCCTTTTATACACTAATTTTTCTTTTGTGCAGAATAGAGGTTTATTGTAGAAAATGCCAAAAAATATATATATATATATAGATAAACAAAGGCAAACATCATTGATGATCCCACCAGCCTAGAGCGGTTTACTGTTCCAAAACTTTTGGAAGTCTGTTCACTAGAATGTAGTGGGTCCAGGACTCAGTTTGATGAAGCATAAGACATGCTGTTTACTAAATGCGTTCCTCCCTGAATCATGAGCCTGTCTTCATGAACATTTTTGCAGGATGATTCCTGGGATTCAATGTCCAAAAGTAGAAGTTTAAGGTCAAAATGTACCCAGTTTCAGCGGTTTTTGCCACAAATTCTTATATTATTAATACCTCTCAGAATGTTGCACCAGTGAACACTCGTCTCAGCTGAGAGCATCCTGCCTTCCGTCCGCTCTGCTAACGCTCGCTAGTCTGTTCCTTTACAGCCTTTGCCAGATGGATATCGGAAATCATTATCTCTCTGTTCCTTTTCTGAAACCGGTGTAAAGAGGGGGTCTGGTTGACGAGGTGAGTCAACACGGCAGCTGGTCCCCCGTTAAGTTAGGATCACAGACGGGGTCTCCTGCTGTGTTCCCCAAACACGTAAAGCAGTAATGAGTCTGGATGGAGAGACAAGTGCTGGAATGGTTTACCTGCAGGACATGTGTGAGTCACAAATGAAAGACTTTCGCCAATTCATCGACAAAAGTAGTATTTATTGGGTGCCTACTGTGTCCCAGGCACTTTGCTGCGGACTTCCCAATCTCCCTGGGGGAGAAAGATGACGAGCGAGTAAACAAATACAGAAGGAAACACGTGACAGTTGTAAGGGCTGAGATGAGTAAAACTGGGAAGGTTTGTCTTCCTGTTGAACACATGATTTTTCCCAATGAACTGACCCAGAGAATGACTGAATTCAGCAGACATATACAGAATATCTGGTATATTCCGGGGGGAAAGGTAAACAAGACTTGGCTCCTTACTTTAAAAAGTTCTAATCAGTTTGAGGCAAAGAAGTTGAGGACAAATAGAAATTTAAGGGCCATTTCTGAATTTCTGGTTGGACAGGAATATATGCTTCTCCGGTGCCATGTCAGCGTGGTCATCTGGACAGACACTGTCTCCACTGTGTGAAGAATTCAGCCTTGCCCCGGGTCAAGTGGTTGGTCAACCGCCCATCTGGGACTCGCTCAAGGCCTCTGAGGCCACCGCTCGTGTTCCGGCCACGACATTCCTCCCACTTCAAATACAGCGAAGAATCAGAGAAGGAAAGGCATTGTGGAGAGAGAGCAGGGGTGAAACGGTCATCTGGTTGATTACACAAACTGAATCTGATATTCACAACTGTCTGCCTGATGCCAAACCACTGGCCCAAGCATCCAATTCAAACAGGCGGCCACGTCCTGGGAAAGTACTCATTAGACCCATTCTTTGGTGCTCAGTGCTCAAACCTGGCTCTGCACTTGCATTATTTTTAATTTTTGTTTTTCATTTCCGACTAGTTGGGCTAATGCTCGAGTTCACTAGGCTTCAAGCCAGAAGGCTTGAACTTGACCTAATAGGGCCAAGCTTCCACCCAGAAAAAAAAGATCTGATTTCTGTTTGCTGTACTCTTCCTGTGGGAGCAGAGGCAAGTGCACATTAAAACCCAGTAAAAATCATCCTGCTAGAATGTAGCCTACAGAGAAAAATTTGAAACCAGAGTGGCGGAGAGCAAAAACACACAGTTTTGAAATCTTGAACAGAGAGAGCCCTCATTTATCGCAATTCTCCCAAGTGGAAGCAAAGGTATTTTCCTCTATATATGCTCAGATCGAAGTCAGCTTCTGTTTCAAACGCCCCCTTGAGTCTGTCAAGGCGTTTCTCTCCTGTTTTCCAGTTTATTGGGGAGACCACACACGCTTCACAAGGGCCCCTGCAGTGGTTCCCTGGGGCTTCCGGGTCAACCCAAAGTCACTGATGACAGATGACAAACAGAGCAACGCGGATGGCCATTCTCAGGAGCACGTCTCTATCTGGTCTTCGGACGAGAGTGGGGCTGGGGAGAAGGGGAGACAAGCAGAGAGAAAGTGAAGAGGGGTGCTGGGGGCAGGCAGGGAAGAAGGGTTGGGAGAGGCAGAGAGGCCCCCGAAGAAGCCTGGTTCTAAACTAGGGCTTGCTCATCTTTAGCTGGGGGTAATAGGGGACTATCCTGGTGGTCTAGTGGCTAAGGCCCCACATTCTCAGGGAGCCTGGCTTTGATCCCTGGTCAGGGAACTAGACCCCACATTCTGCAACTGAAAATCCCACAAGAAGCAGCAAAGAACTGGCGCAGTCAAATAAATGAACTAATTAATGAAAATATTTTTAAAAATATAATAAACCCCGGTTCTGTATGGAAGATCTGGAAGTTCACATTTTCCTCGTTTATACACACTTGCACGTGGCTGGTCCTCTGGACCAATTTATCCACGTGCCTCAAACTCTGGCTCTCCAAAAGGCTGGGCAATGACCAGTTTTGATGTGGAAAAGATGTGCTGTCTATGATTTGTGAGTACATTCAACTAGAAAGATACAGTGACTTTCACTTTGTTTGAATGAAATTGAGTGAAATTTTTTCTTCAGCAGATGCTGAGCCAGGAGCCTCCTGGATGTTAAGTACCACCCCCTGAAGTACTGCCCCCTGGAGCTCTGCCCACAGAAGGAGCTGGAGGAGGACGTCTTGCTGAACAGACAGTTTGCTCCTGCAGGAAACAAGCCAGTGATCTGTAGCCCCTCCTCTCTCCTTCCACAGCCCCCTCTCCCCTACCAGCCCTGTTCCACCTGATTTGGCAAGAGCTTGACCTCAGCAAGAAAAGCAAGGAGAGATAAGAAATCCTTCCTCAGTGATCAATGCAGAGAGATAGAGGAAAACAATAGAATGGGAAAGACTAAAGATCTCTTCAAAAGAATTAGAGATACTAAGGGAACATTTCATGCAAAGATGGGCTCAATAAAGGACAGAAATGGTATGGACATAACAGAAGCAAAAGATATTAAGAAGAGATGGCAAGAAGACACAGAAAAACTGTACAAAAAAGTTCTTCATGACCCAGATAATCACGATGGTGTGATCACTCACCTAGAGCCAGACATCCTGGAATGTGAAGTCAAGTGGGCCTTAGGAAGCACCACTATGAATAAAGCTAGTGAAGGTGATGGAATTCCAGTTGAGCTATTTCAACTCCTAAAAGATGATGCTGTGAAAGTGCTGCACTCAATATGTCAGCAAATTTGAAAAACTCAGCAGTGGCCACAGGACTGGAAAAGGTCAGTTTTCAGTCCAATCCCAAAGAAAGGCAATGCCAAAGAATGCTCAAAGTACCACACAATTGCACTCATCTCACATGCTAGTAAAGTAATGCTCAAAAGTCTCCAAGCCAGGCTTCAGCAATACGTGAACCGTGAACTTCCAGATGTTCAAGGTGGTTTTAGAAAAGGCAGAGGAACCAGAGATCAAATTGCCAACATCTGTTTGATCATCGAAAAAGTAAGAGAGTTCCAGAAAAACATCTATTTCTGCTTTATTGACTATGCCAAAGCCTTTGACTGTGTGGATCACAATAAACTGTGGAAAATTCTGAAGGAGATGGGAATACCAGACCATCTGACCTGCCTCTTGAGAAACCTGTATGCAGGTCAAGAAACAACAGTTAGAATTGGACATGGAACAACTGACTGGTTCCAAATAGGAAAAGGAGTACGTCAAGGCTGTATATTGTCACTCTGCTTATTTAACTTACATGCAGAGTACATCATGAGAAATGCTGGGCTGGAGGAAGCACAAGCTGGAATCAAGATTGCCGCGAGAAAAATCAATAACCTCAGATATGCAGATGACACCACCCTTATAGCAGAAAGTGAAGAAGAACTAAAAAGCCTCTTGATGAAAGTGAAAGAGGAGAGTGAAAAAGTTGGCTTAAAGCTCAACATTCAGAAAACTAAGATCACGACATCTGGTCCCATCACTTCGAGGCAAATAAATGGAGAAACAGTGGAAACAGTGGCTGACTTTATTTTTGGGGCCTCCAAAATCATTGCAGATGGTGATTGCAGCCATGAAATTAAAAGATGCTTACTCCTGGAAGGAAAGTTATGACCAACCTAGACAGCATATTAAAAAGCAGAGACATTACTTTGTCAACAAAGGTCCATCTAGTCAAGGCTATGGTTTTTCCAGTAGTCATGTATGGATGTGAGAGTTGGACTATAAAGAAAGCTGAGCACTGAAGAATTGATGCTTTTGAATTGTGGTGTTGGAGAAGACTCTTGAGAGTCCCTTGGACAGCAAGGAGATCCAGCCAGTCCATCCTAGAGCAGATTAGTCCTGGATGTTCATTGAAAGGACTGATATTGAAGCTGAAACTCCAATACTTTGGCAACTTGATGCAAAGAACTGACTCATTTGAAAAGACCCTGATGCTGGGAAAGATTGAGGGCAGGAGGAGAAGGGGACGACAGAGGATGAGATGGTTGGATGGCATCACTGACTCAATGGGCATGGGTTTGGATAGACTCCGGGAATTGGCAATGGACAGGGAGGCCTGGAGTGCTGTGGTTCATGGGGTTGCAAAGAGTCCGACACAACCGAGCAACTGAAATGAACTGACCTCAGCAAACCTTCTGCCCTTTAATAGGGTGATATTAGGTGATAATCTGGGTGTGTTCATGGGTGCTTTCATTTTAAAAAGATGCTTTAACTGAAAATGATGACCGCACTGATTGCAGGTGTTGGCTGCACCCCAGAGGCCTGCACGCCTTGTAATTGCCCAGCCACAGGATGGAAGAGAGAACCCAGGGTCAGTATCAGGGGTATCAGTGATTTATCGGACAGGAAATCTTACAAGTCAGAGGTGAAGGTCTGGAGTGACACCCCACCACCTGTGGCTGGTGGCAGGCAGGATGCGACAGCAATCTTGAGGACACAGAGGAGAAGGAGGCCGTCAGTTACAGGGTACATGATGTCACAAGTGCTCCCAGTTGCGGCAAGGGCCATTGTTTTCCCATTCACGATCTAACACACTGGAGCAGATCTGGTCCAAGGGAAAGAGCAGTCATTAGCTGGTGGGGACCCAGGGGGTCAAGATGATCATGCTGGTGGTTACTGATTAAATTTCCCACTTAGGAGGGGGAGGCAATCATGCGCCTTAGGTGAGAATGAGTCAGGGCTGGGTCCTGCGGGAGATTTACAGAGAGCCAGAGAGCGGCCATCTTGTGGAACCTGACCATCTTGTGGGTGGGAGTCAAGAGGGGCCCCTAGAGGCAGGCATAATGGAGCTGAGTCTGAAGAACGTGCCCAGATATGGGAGGGGAGCCTGGCGGCTTCTTGAGCCAAAAGAAAGGCAGACACGTGTTCCCGGCTGAGGCAGAGGGATGGACTGCAGGTGGGGGTGTGTCTGGAGACGGGCCTTGAGTCTGGTCTTACTCCAGGGCAAAGTGAAACCTCCAGAGGTTTTTGGAGACACTCAAACAGGGTCTTAGGTGATTTATTTGTATTTATTTATATCTTCAAAAATTCCTTTAAAACTTTTTATAACATGGTTCTCACAATGCCATTAGAATCATTTTGACTCTATCGGACCATAATATAATGATATATAATACAATGTTTTAGATAAAAACCAGACATAAAATCACAAGTGTGTGCTGGTCTCGGGTATAAAATCTGCAGGAGGGTGGATGAAGCCTAGAGGGCGCACAGACTCTCATGAGAGTTTGTGTGGCATGTGCGATGGGAGGGGCTCACACTGACCGTTCACAGTTGTTTTCACATTTTCCTCTGTGTACAGTTTGGAATGAGTCTAGGTAAATAAGACTATACATCTCTAAGCACTGATAGATAGCATCTGTAAGATATTCATCCAGTCTTCTACCTTGAGAGCTTGCCCAGAGTACCAAGTACTCACCTTATGAGACTGTGCGTTATGTATTTGTGAAATAAACAGGATCCTGAATTGGCACAAGCGGTAGAAAGTAGCTGATGTCACCAACGCAGCCTGCTCAGGGCTTCCCCGGTGGCTCAGAGGGTAAAGTGTCTGCCTGCAACGTGGGAGACCCGGGTTCGGTCGCTGGGTCAGGAAGATCCCCCGGAGAAGGAAATGGAAACTCACTCCAGTACACTTGCCTGGAAAGTTCCATGGATGGAGGAGCCTGGTAATCTACAGTCCTTGGTGTCACAAGGAGTCGGACATGATGAGCAACTTCACTCACTCACACTCAGAGCAACCAGCTCAGGACCACCTCCTGATGCCTGAGTGCAGTGCCTTCCCTGTTGCTTCCAACACTATCTCGTGAACTGTGTTCAGGTCTGGAAACACCCTTGTTGAAGAAAGGAGGATGATGTCATGGGTCTGATACCATCGGAAGAGGCAAAAGCAGAGATCGTGAGAGCCACCTCTCTGGAGCCTGTGTTTGCACAAGCCCAGGTGTTTTGATGTCGGTGGTTTCCGTAGCACTGTCACACGCACTGGGCCATGTGACCCTCACACAGTTCAGCGTGATGCCTGGCAAAACAGGGTGAAAGAGTCTCCCATCCTTGGCCGGGTTCTGAGGACAGGTCTGGACCTAGCAGGCAGCAGTGCTGGTCACTGGAGAGTCAAAAGCAGAGGGATGGAGTATGCTCAGGGCATCCTTGGGCAGGCACTGCTTGTGGGGGAGAGGAAGACTTCTTACAAGGAGCAAGCACTTTTTGGGGCCTTATTGGTGAAGGGAAAGCAAACTTGCAAGTGGTAGAAATGGAGGATATAAGGAATAAACAACCCTGAGTGGAAACACCCGTTGTTGGTTCTGGAATATTCTAATATAAAGTAAACAACAAATGACAGACAGTGTCCATGAAATCTTCTCTAATCCACAAACAGTTGGGAACAAAATCTTCCAGCTGATGCAAACATTTCCCCCAAACAGCAGTGAAAGCCTATTGAGAGATCACTAGCTACTAGAAGAAATGGTCAAAGGAGTAAAAATTGGTTCCCTGTCATATTAAGAGAGCGATATCTCTGTTACATCTCAAAACACATTTGACTCCCTTGCAGGGACATTTTCTTCTGGTGCCTGCACTGTTTCCCGCAGCCTCCTGTTCACGCCTTTGTTGGATTGGCTTTCATGCTTCCAAGTTGGAGGCACCCTCAAATGTCAGTGTCTTAGCTCATCATTCATACTTAATGTGAGACAGCGACAGACTACTCAAGACTCCTGATGCTGGAGAGCATTTGTTGACTGGTGGGGCTCCTTTCAGGCTAAGAGAAGCAAACCAGTGGCTTTTATGTGGCATTCCTCAATGTCAGTATCTAGACATCTTTATTTTGGGTGCTTACACATGGCTGCCAACCTTTTGGAAACCACACTGGGGAGGAGAACTGGAGGTCTCACTGCTAAGAATTAAGATTTTTATTTAAATTCTGACTCTCACCTAAGACTCCCTGTATGTTTGGTGATCTCAAGATCAGAGCTTCTCTATCTTCTTCCTGGAGGTGAAGGTCTGTGCTGTGTACGTGAGGGGGTGAGGGATTTCCCCTCCGTTAACAGGCCTCTCTATACTCCTCCTCCAATTTCCTGCCTCCATCCCTGCCTGAGTACTAAGACCTTCAGAGGCCGTGTGCGGTGAACTGAGTGCTGTGGGTTGTTCTTCCTTTGAGTTCCCTTGAAAGTTTAGTCGCTCAGTCTTGTCTAACTCTTTGTGATCCCATGGACTGTAGCCTACCAGGCTCCTTCATCCACGAGATTTTCCAGGCAAGAGTACTGGAGTGGGTTGCCATTTCCTTCTCCAGGGGATCTTCCCAACCCAGGGATCGAACCCAGGTCTCCCACATTGTAGGCAGATGCTTTACCATATGAGCCACCAGGGAAGTCCTTGAGTTCCCTTAGGTGATGCCTTTTTATCTGCTTCTTTTGATCCAAAATGTTTGACTACTGAGATCTCCTGTCCTCTGCTGTTTCTATGGACAAAGTCACACACTTAAAGTGACATTTTAGCATAGTTTGGGCAGGAGAGGAGACAGGTGGTTGTGGTCAATACACCATGTTTAGCCAGCAGTCTAGGAAGAGAGGTAGATAAATTCACTGAACAGACAAGGACACCAAAGAGGAACAGTCAAGGGAAAGGAACACAGCTTTGCATCTCGACTGCCACTGTTCCCACTCCCTATTCTTCTGTACTTTGGCAAGCTCTCTAAGTCCCAATCAGAATGTCATTAGTCTCTGTATCAGTCAGCAGAGTCGATCCAAGTCTCAGTAACAAACAGCCCCCAGGTCTCTGTGGCTTAACACAACAAAGCTTGTTTTTTGGCTCATGTCACATGACCAGTGTGGACAGTAGTGGGGCTGTAATTTTAACCACCCAGGAACCTAGTTGAAAGCCCAGACTTCATGATCACCAAGGCAAGGCAAATCACATGTCCTCCAATTTTAACGGAGGAGAGAAATGTAACCCTACGTGTTCAGGAGAATGAGGATACCTGTAAATAGCTCCCAAGACCTAGGGCACAATTAACATGCTACAAGAGTGCTTTGTGCCTGTCACTGCCCAGAACACTTGTAAAAGTACAAATATTGAATTTTACTGTTTTGAAGTCCCCTCCTGCTTCACCAACCCTGAATGCCTCAAAGGCAGAGGCTGAATGTTAACCACGTCTCTAACCACAGAGCACAGAACAGAGGCTGGATCAGATCATGTGCTGAAACAAATACACATTTTTCACTACTCAAATTTTATTCACATCTGATATTTTTACTATATTTATCAGTTCAGTTCAGTAGCTCAGTCGTGTCCGACTCTTTCGACCCCATGAATCACAGCATGCCAGACCTCCCTGTCCATCACCAACTCCCGGAGTTTACCCAAACTCATGTCCATCGAGTTGGTGATGCCATCCAGCCATCTCATCCTCTGTCATCCCCTTCTCTTCCTGCCCCCAATCCTTCCCAGCATCAGGGTCTTTTCCAATGAGTCAAGTCTTTACATGAGGTGGCCAAAGTATTGGAGTTTCAGCTTCAAAGTCAGTCTTTCCAATGAACACCCAGGACTGATTTCCTTTAGGATGGACTGGTTGGATCTCCTTGCAGTCCAAGGGACTCTCAAGAGTCTTCTCCAACACCACAGTTCAAAAGCATCAATTCTTCGGTGCTCAGCTTTCTTCACAGTCCAACTCTCACATCCATACATGACTACTGGAAAAACCATAGCCTTGACTATACTTACAGCTTTCAATAAATTAGTCCTTCCTTTCCTGAATTTCCAGAAGGAATAGGCATCATTTCTGAGGTCATATGACTCCTAGAATCTCAGGACAGCTAAAGAAGTGTGATGGCATGACATTGGATAAATGACCAGTAGAATTAAGACATCAACAAATATGTCATTGGCTTTCTAACTACAGAATGGTGACAACACACCGACCAAGTGAGCAGGAAAGTTTCTGCCTGATAAGTAGGTTAAACATCTTTTACATCATATTCACTTTTTTCCAGAAATACTTTGAGTGTGCTGTCCTAGGTCATTGGTGTTGACATTTGCATAAATATGCATACAGAAAAACACACTGACCTTCATATTTTAGTAAACTTTTGCTCCTTGGTAAGTATAAAAGCTCATGTCCCTTTCCTTAAAAAGTGTAACATTCCAGAGTTATAAGGCCCCCATAATTTTCCTTCTTGCTTTGCTATTTTTATAACCAGAAATAGCAGATGGGAGTGATTCATGAATTCCATTAACAATGGTAAATTTTTAACAAGGGAACCTCCCTTCCCCACCATCCACTCCCTTAATCTCCTTATCAAATTAGTACCTTTATTTTCACAACAAAATGGCATTCCTCCCCTATAGTTCATGCTCAGTTCAAGTCCTGGTGGAATTCTACTTTACTTCTCACCATTAGTTTGGAAGAGTCTGTACATCACGTGATTCAATTTGCACAGTTATTTATGGGGACCATGCGTGTTCACAGAGACGAAGAATTTGACAATTGTTACCAGTGTTTCCAGTTCCTTGATTTGCTTGCATATACCCTCCAATAACATTGTCTTTTCCTCTTCTTCTAAATCGTCCTGAAATACAAAGACTGGATTCAGAAGGGGTGAATTCTCAATTACCCCTGCCATCTGGCATCTGAATCACTGGAGACCCCAGTCCAGAAAGAATCTGATTCTGTCCCCAACCCGACCCACCCCCCAGCCCCCAGTCACATGAGAAAGGTGCTGGGCTGCACAGGCTCCACAGCTAGAGGCAGTTTCCACTGCATTTTAAAATCATTATCAAAGTAATACAGTACACAGTACAAAGATGGGAAAATACAGAAACCTCCAGAAACAAGCCTCCCAGAAATCACTGCAAACATTTTGTCCTTTCTCCTTCTACTCACTTATTCCCTCTCTTTCTTCCTTTTTTCTTTCTCTCCTGTCTTTGACTTTGTATAGCCAGATGTGCTATGTGTTCTCAGTCATCTCTTCGTTACCCCATGGACTGTAGCTGCAGGCTCCTCTGTCCATGGGATGCTCCAGGCAAGAATATTGGAGAGGGTTGCTGTGTCCTCCTCCAGGGGATCTTCCCAACCCAGGGATCAAACCTGTATCTCCTGTACTGCAAGTGGATTTTTTACCCATTGAGTCATATATACATACATATATATAGTTGTTGCATATGTATATATATTTATTTGGCCCTATATATGCACATATATATATATATATATATGCATATGTATATGGGCTTTCCTGGTGGCTCAGCAGTAAAGAATCCACCGGCAATGCAAGAGCTGCAGGAGACATGGGTTTGATCCTTGAATGGGGAAGATCCCCTGGAGGAGGGCATGGCAACCTACTCCAGTATTCTCTCCTGGAGATTCTCCATGGACAGAGGAGCCTGGTGTGCTATAATCCATAGTACTGCAAAGAGTCAGACACGACTGGAGAGACTCAAGACACACAAACACGTATATATTATACACAATCATATATACAAAAATTAGGAGTCAAACAGTAATAACTGTTTTGAAAATTACTTTTTAAACTTGCCAATAGATCACAAACATTTTCCAATGCAATGAAATATTTTTTGAAAAAAATGTATTTTAGTGATTGGATAGTATTTCCTCAAATGGATGCAGCATACTTTATTTAAATAAATTTTGATCATTGAGTACACATAGTTCTCCTATATTTTGCTTTTAGGGCTTCAGAAACAACATGTCAACTTTTAGGTAAATATTTTGCACATCTCTGACCTTCAGTTCAGTTCAGCTCAGTTGTTCAGTCGTGTCCGACTCTTTGCGACCCCATGAACCGCAGCATGCCAGGCCTCCCTGTCCATCACCAACTCCCGGAGTTCACCCAAACTCATGACCATCGAGTTAGTGATGTCATCCAGCCATCTCATCCTCTATCGTCCCCTTCTTCTCCCACCTTTAATCTTTCCCAGAATCAGGCTCTTTTCAAATGAGTCAGCTGAGGTTAATTTACTTGAAGTGGGGTTACAATACTTCTCTTTGGAGTTACAGTTTGAAGGGTCTGAATGTTTCCCAGGGTTTGGATGTGCTTCAGATCCTCTGTAGTTCTGAACATTCTGCCAGCAGTAGAGTGTCTGTTCCCTGAACCAGCACTGATAAGGAGTCTCGCCACTTTAATTGCATTTTTGACCATTTGATCTGTGAAATGGTGTTTACTTGTTATATAAGCTTCATTTCACTGATTCCTAGTATAGTTGAAACTTCTTAATTACCTTTTTTTAGTTACCAAAGTAATAAATGATCACTGTAAAATGTGCAAACATTTTAAGCTAAAAGACTCAATTTTTTAAACTATTTCACAAACTTGACTTCTTTTAAATAGGCTTTATTTTTTAGAACAGTTTTAGGTTCACAGGAAAATGGAGTAGAAGGTACAGAGATTTCCCACTTATCCTCTCTACCTCTCGCCCCTGCCCCCCCACCTCATGCACAGCCACCTTCATCATTTGCATCCCTCACGGGGGCGGAGTATGAACCTGCATTGACACGTCACCATCACCCAGAGTCCATGGTCTACACTAGGGTTTTCTTGATGTTGTACATTCTGTGAGTGTGGAAAATGCATGATGGCATGTATCCACAGTCTAGTATCATGCAGAGTAGAATACTCAACTTTTAAGTAAACATTTTCTGTGATCTGACACTCCTAAATTAACCATAGTTGAATAGTATGAAGTATCCTGTTTCAGACGTCTTTTTCTTCAAACTATACTGTCTGGGTTTTCCCTTCTGGATCCAAAGGAGTTTATTAAGCCTGTTATTCTTAATAGGCAAGTTTATCCTCAGGAAGAACACTGGTGCCAGTTACCATCTTAGGACTGTGTACTCAAGTGTGTTTGCTATTTTTGCTTCAGATACTGTTTCTTTTAAAGGATGCGTGTCATTCATATAGTTGAAGTTTCTGTGCCCCTCCTGTTCTGTACCAGGTCGGCATGTTCAGATCTGTGAAGGATTCTACTGAATGAATATGGCATAATTTATCCATTTTCCCAGGAATGGGCATTTAGGTCTTTTCTAATCCTTCCATCCTTATTTATGCAGCAATCCTATTTATGTGGGATCTATTGTGAGTTAATGAAATGTAGGAATGGAGGGTATAACCATCATCAACTAGATTATCGAGAAGAAGCAGCAGATTGTCTTCCAGGGAAACTTTCCTATTTACAGTCACCCCTGCCCTGCAAAGACCTTCTGTACACACACAACAGAACACACACACATGGAACAGAAATGTCATCTTTTCTCTACATCTTGACCATCGGCTATTGTCTTATTTTTCTTCTACACATCTTCTCTTTTACTTTCCAAGCTTCCTTCTTTGGTCTACCTGGAATTTGCTGTGTGGTAAGAGGACTTCCCAGGTGGTGTAGTGGTAAAGAATCCACCCTCCAATGCAGGAGGTGCAAGAGACTGGAGTTTGATCCCTGTGCAGGAAGAGCCCCAGGAGTAGGAAATGGCGGCCCACTCCAGTGTTCTTGCCTGGAAAATTCAATGGGCAAAGGAGGCTACAGTCCGTGGGGTACCAAGAGTCAGACAAAACTGAGCACACGTGCGTATATATTTAACTTTATTTTCCCACGTGACAGCTGTTTTAGTACCACCGTTGCATCATTAAGTGCTTCCACCATGACTGTTTTGTTGTAGAGCTTTGATGCAATTCTCAAAGCATAAATATACCTGGATTGGCTTCCAAGCCCTTTGCTCTGTTTTATTGGACTGTTTGCTCACCTTTTTGAGGATATCACCCGGTTCTAATTAACTGCTATAATGTTACGAGGTTAGGAGAAATGGTCAAACGGTCCCCTGCTCACCCCACGTCTCACTCTCCCTTCTTCAGAACATCTTTATTCTTAGCACTTTGGTCTCCACATGAATTTATTGATAAAAGCTAGTGTCAAGTTTCATTAACAACCTTATGGGACTTTGACTGGAATTACACAGAATTCACACTTTAATTTGGAGGTAATTGATATGGCTATAGGTTGTCTTTTGACTTGTAAATAGAAGATGCTTTTTCTATTATTTGCCTATTTCTAAATTGTGTTGTCATTGTCTCAGTAAAAGTCATGCTCATCTTATGTCATATTTATTCTCATATTGTAAAGTTTTCTGGGGTTTTGGCAGAAACTTTTATAAGTACATTTTCTAACGCATGGTTGCTGGGAATAATAACTTTCTTTTTTAAATCTCTCTCTCTCTTTCTCCATATATTTAGTTTGGGTTTTTTCTGTGTGTTTGAAGGACGGGATCTTTTTTCCTGATTTTAGTACACTTGCTAGGTTCTCAGTACATTGTTAATATTAAATTAAATATTAGAGTCTATAATAATAGACAATATTATCTTGTTCTTTACTTCAAAATAAATGCTTCTAATGTTTCACCACTCAAATAGGGTGATTTCTGAATGTTTCGTTGATGGCTTTTATTAAATAAAGAATGTTCCCTTTTCTTATTAGTTTGCTAAGAGCTGTTATTTGGTCACGTGTGAGTGTTAAATTTAATTGAATGTTTTCCGGCACCTACTTGGATGACCATATGGTTTCTTAGTAAATCTGGCAACAAAGTGAATGATGCTAATAGTTTCCACGTATTATCCATATCCATATTATCCATATCCGTATTATCCATATCCATATTATCCACGTATTATCCATATCCATATTATCCATATTATCCACATATTATCCATATCCATATTCCGTATTATCCATATCCATATTATCCATATTATCCACGTATTATCCATATCCATATTATCCATATTATCCACATATTATCCATATCCATATTATCCACATTATCCACGTATTATCCATATCCATATTATCCATATTATCCACGTATTATCCATATCCATATTATCCATATTATCCACATATTATCCATATCCATATTTCCATATTATCCACGTATTATCCGTACCCCCAACCTCTTTAGTCAGAATGAAATACTTTCTATTCCTTTTGTAGCTTTCCTTTTACAATCAACATTTTTTTCATCTTGTGATGATTTAAGAGCCAAATAATTAGTCCTTAGTACTAGTGACTAATTTTATAGCTTTAAATAACATGGACAGATAGCATTAATTTTTTTTTCAACTCCAGAAACCATATTTAAAAAAATGAAACAATTCCTTGCCTCTCTGCTATGAAAATCAGTGTCATACACTTCAGCCCACTGCTTCTGACTAACAAGCACAGGGCTTTCAGCCTCTCCATATCACAGGCTGTTTCAAAATTTTACCTTATAATCTTTACTTTCAATATGTTGACATCTATAGTTTTCATAAGGATAATGACCACAGCTGTGTATCTTTCAGTTCAGTTCAGTCGCTCAGTTGTGTCCGACTCTTTGTGACCCCATGAACTGCAGCACGCCAGGCCTCCCTGTCCATCACCAGCTCCCAGAGACCACCCAAACCCACGTCCATTAAGTCGGTGACGCCATCCAGCCATCTCATCCTCTATTGTCCCCTTCTTCTCCTGCCCTCAATCTTTCCCAGCATCAGGGTCTTTTCCAATGAGTCAGCTCTTCATATCAGGTGGCCAAAGTATTGGAGTTTCAGCTTCAACATCAGTCCTTCCACTGAACACCCAGGACTGATCTCCTTTAGGATGGACTGGTTGGATCTCCTTGCAGTCCAAGGGACTCTCAAGAGTCTTCTCCAACACCACAGTTCAAAAGCATCAATTCTGCGGTGCTCAGCTTTCTTTATAGTCCAACTCTCACATCCATACATGACCACTGGAAAAACCATAGCCTTGACTAGACAGACCTTTGTTGGCAAAGTAATGTCTCTGCTTTTCAATATGCTATCTAGGTTGGTCATAACTTTCCCTCCAAGGAGTAAGTGTCTTTTAATTTCATGGCTGCAATCACCATCTGCAATGATTTTGGAGCCCAAAAAAATAAAGTCAGCCAGTTTCCACTGTTTCCCCATCTATCTGCCATGAAGTGATGGGACCAGATGCCATGATCTTAGTTTTCTGAATGTTGAGCTTTAAGCCAACTTTTTCACTCTCCACTTTTACTTTCATCAAGAGGCTCTTTAGTTCTTCATCACTTTCTGCCATAAGGGTGGTGTCATCTGCATATCTGAGGTTATTGATTTTTCTCCCGGCAATCTTGATTCCAGCTTATGCTTCCTCCAGCCCAGCGTTTCTCATGATGTACTCTGCATATAAGTTAAATAAGCAGGGTGACAATATACAGCCTTGACGTACTCCTTTTCCTATTTGGAACCAGTCTGTTGTTCCATGTCCAGTTCTAACTGTTGCTTCCTGACCTGCATACAGGTTTCTCAAGAGGCAGGTCGGGTGGTCTGATATTCCCATCTCTTTCAGAATTTTCCACAGTTTATTGTGATCCACATAGTCAAAGGCTTTGACATAGTCAATGAAGAAAAAATAAATGTTTTTCTGGAACTCTCTTGCTTTTTCAACGATCCAGCGGATGTTGGCAATTTGATCTCTGGTCCCTCTGCCTTTTCTAAAACCACCTTGAACATCTGGAAGTTCACGGTTCACGTATTGCTGAAGCCTGGCTTGGAGAATTTTGAGCATTACTTTACTAGCATGTGAGATGAGTGCAATTGTGCAGTAGTTTGAGCATTCTTTGGCATGGCCTTTCTTTGAGATTGTAATGAAAACTGACCTTTTCCAGTCCTGTGGCCACTTCTGAGTTTTCCAGATTTGCTGGCATATTGAGTGCAGCACTTTCACAGCGTCATCTTTCATGATTTGAAATAGCTCAACTGGAATTCCATCACCTCCACTAGCTTTGTTTGTAGTGATGCTTTCTAATGACCACTTGACTTCACATTCCAGGATGTCTGGCTCTAGGTGAGTGATCACACCATCTGCATCATGATTGTCTGGGTCATAAAGAACTTTTTTGTACAGTTTTTCTGTGTATTCTTGCCATCTCTTCTTAATATCTTCTGCTTCTGTTAGGTTCATACCATTTCTGTCCTTTATTGAGCCCATCTTTGCATGAAATGTTCCCTTGATATCTCTAATTTTCTTGAAAAGATCTCTAGTCTTTCCCATTCTATTGTTTTCCTCTACTTTTTTGCATTGATCGCTGAGGAAGGCTTTCTTATCTCTCCTTGTTATTCTTTGGAATTCTGTATTCAAATGGGTATATCTTTCTTTTTCTCCTTTGCTTTTCACTTCCCATCTTTTCACAGCTATTTGTAAGGCCTCCTCAGACAGCCATTTTGATTTTTGCATTTCCTTTTCTTGGGGATGGTCTTGATTCCTGTCTCCTGTGCAATGTCATGAATCTCCATCCATAGTTCATCAGGTATTCTGTCTATCAGATCTAGTCCTTTAAATCTATTTCTCACTTCTACTGCATAGTCATAAGGGATTTGATTTAGGTCATACCTGAATGGTCTAGTGGTTTTCCCCACTTCTTCAATTTAAGTCTGAATTTGGCAATAAGGAGTTCATGATCTGAGCCAGTCTGCTCCCGGTCTTGTTTTTGCTGACTGTATAGAGCTTCTCCATCTTAGGCTGCAAAGAATATAATCAGTCTGATTTCGGTGTTGACCATCTGGTGATGTCCACGTGTAGAGTCTTCTCTTATGTTGTTGGGAGAGGGTGTTTGCTATGACCAGTGCGTTCTCTTGGCAAAACTCTATTAGCCTTTGCCCTGCTTCGTTCTGTACTCCAAGGCCAAATATGCCTGTTACTCCAGGTGTTTCCTGACTTCCTACTTTTGCATTCCAGTCCCCTATAATGAAAAGGACATCTTTTTTGGGTGTTAGTTCTAGAAGGTCTTGTAAGTCTTCATAGAACTGTTCAACTTCAGCTTCTTTGATGTTACTGGTCGGGGCATAGACTTGGATTACTGTGATATTGAATGGTTTGCCTTGAAAATGAACAGAGATCACTCTGTCGTTTTTGAGATGCATCCAAGTACTGCATTTCGGACTCTTTTGTTGACCATGATGGCTACTTTATTTCTTCGAAGGGATTCCTGCCCACAGTAGTAGATATAATGGTCATCTGAGTTAAATTCACCCATTCCAGTCCATCTTAGTTCACTGATTCCTAGAATGTTGATGTTCACTCTTGTCATCTCTTGTTTGACCACTTCCAATTTGCCCCGATTCATGTGTATCTTTAGTCCTATGTTTAAAAGCTCACTACTGGCCTTTTCATAATAACTTCCTTTTGTGCTGAGTTCTTCATTTTCAGTAATTTCAAGTATGGCTTACTAGTTTTTCCAGGGGGAGTTCATTGCATTTTTGATAATGACTTTATATATGAAGAGCAACTTCATTCAGTACAAAATATAAGACACACAATCTCTCCTCAAAGTTCCACGAACTCTCCTTCTGCCATGGAGTTGTGCTGTGCAGCTGTCTGAGGACAGTGGTGCTCAAGCTTCCCTTCTCCTTTAGGCTGTGTTTTCTGTATGTGGAAGCTAGTGGTTTTCTTTTTTCATCTTTAGAGTTAAATAATTTTCAGTATGTGTGCTCAGTCATGTCTGACTGTTTGCAACCCTGTGGACTGTAGCCCGCCTGGCTCCTCTGTCCATGGGATTCTCCAGGAAAGAATGCTGGAGTGGATTGCCAGGCCCTCCTCCAGGGGATCTTCCCAACACAGGGATCAAACCTGCATCTCCATGTCTCCTGCATTGCAGGCAGATTCTTTACATGTTGAGCCATCAGGAAAGCCTTAAATAATGTTACCAGGATGTATTTCAGGATCTATTTTCTCTATTAAAATTTTCCAGGACAATGGTGTAGTCTTTCAAGCAGCTGATTGAATTCTTTCTTCACATTTAGAATGATTTTTTCTCTGATACCTCTGATAAATAGTATTGTGTGTGTGTGTGTGTGTGTGTGGTGTGTATATGTATGTGTTTAATGCACTTAATAATAATGAACCATATGGGAATTATGTAAGTACCTTGGATCAAAGTGATGTTATTCCAGCGACAGATGGGCTGGTGTTGACTTCCTCCTGCCCTTCCAGAACACTCTCAAGGTGGGAGGGCTTACAGGATCATCAAAGAAAAGTGAAGCATTACCCAAGTCTTTTTATGCAATCAAATTGCCCTCCAAAAATTAAGGCAACACATGGACTCTCTCATACATGGAGAACTTGAGAGCTACAGCATCTGTGAGCTACTCCTGGAAAACCCAGCTAACCAAACAATACCTCCAAATAAACAACTAAAGATGGAAGAACTCTGGGATATTAACTCATGGTGAACAGTTGGTGCTGTTCAGTCGCTAAGCTGTGTCTGACTCTTTGTGACCCCGTGGACTGCGCACGCCAGGATCCTCTGTCCTTCACTGTCTCCTGGCGTTTGCTCGGATTCACAGTGCACTTGTTCATATTCAGAGTCAGGACTAAGAAGTTCTGGGAATAACTGTTACCAAATAGATTGTGGACACCATAAACCTTTAACATGTACAAATACAGCTGCTGAAAGCTGGTGAGTGGCAGGGTAAGGGGAGCATGGATGCAATCATTACTTCATCTTTCATAGTGAATTGATACAAACTTGGAAAAATTGAAACATACAACTAAAACCAAGTAGAGATTCTAACCTGTTAACTGTTGATCGCCATTTTTTCTTAATCATCTAGGTTTCTTTTAGAAATCAGTTCATTTTTCATAGTGAACAGGCAAAGAAGAACCTGTTTGAAATTTAGTAGTTCCCTAAAATCAAATTTAGTGCATGTTTGATAAATAACATATATGATATGATCCAAATTTATAAAACTATTTCTCTACATCTATTCCCATAGTCATCTATCCATTATGGCATTTCTAGACTAACGTTCCACAAATCTCACTATTTTCTTCCATAAATGTTTCATATTGTTTGCATTATCTATAGAAAGACATATATCTTTTTGTTTTCAAAACACGAAAGTCATTTTCCCCCAAACGGGAAAAGAATCCCCTTCTTCTCCCAACAACTAACTCCCATCCTCCCCAGCAAAGATTCAATCACTGTCATCATTTTCTCGTCTTTCTTCCCAGAAGAATTTTAATCTACAGCTGCTCTGTTTACACGATGGTATCATACTCTACATGCTAGTCCGTAGCTTGCTTGTCCCCCAAAGACTAACTTGTCAGTGTTCCAATTGTTTTCTCTCTGCCTTCGCATGTCAGCTTTCTTATACGGAAAGTTCTGCAGTCCCGTAGGTATTTTCAGTCTATTTCTGGCTTATAGACTCAGCTCAACGGCTGTCTATCCATGCTTCAGTGCAAGGTATTCTGATTTTTCTGGAATAACTAAACATGTTAATATCTGGGCAAGAGGGCCGTCGTCACTCTTTCAGAAACCCCTAATCCTTATCGTATTTTTCCCACGTGTGATTTAACATCATGCTGTGAAATCCCAAAGCATCCTGGTGGTAGTTTACTTCATGTTTCATGGCCTATAGAACCTATTTAGGGTAATTTCTTTCTTTACACGACAATCTCCCATCCCAAGGATAAACTGTGTTACCTCCCTTATTCACAGAAAACCGCTTCAGTGGAGTCTCTCTCTCCCAGCAGAATAGTATAGTTTCCTCATCATGGTCCTGTAACTGTCTTAGAGATTTCACTCCTAGCTATGATCGAACAGAAATCCATCAGCTTTTACAGCAGGGCACCCTCCCAGCTATTCCATCATTATTGCTATAGTAAATGAGAGTGCTCTTTCTGTTATATTTTCTAAAAGTGTATTTTTCAAGTAAGGGGAAGCTATTGATGTTTGCATAGTAATTTTAAAACCACGCAGCTCAGTGAATTCTCTTATCCATCCCAATAATTTCTTCAATTGATTATTTTCTGTTTTTAGACATGTATTTATATCATTTTAAATGATCTGTTATCTAATCACATTGGCCAGTATTTCCAAAACAACATTAAATAATAATAGAGGACAAAGGCATCATTTCACTCTCCTGACTTCAGTTTATACAGCTTTGTCACCGATTCGATGGACATGAGTTTGAGCAAGCTCCCGGAGTTGGTGATGGATGGGGAAGCCTGGTGTGCTGCAGTCCATGGGGTCACAAACAGTTAGACACAACTGAGCGACTGAACTGAACTGATTTGTCACATTAAGCATGACAATGGTTTTTGCTTTGAGATTTTAAAGCACATTTGAAAGAACTATAACGCATTCCTGTATATAAGAGTTGTAGGTTTAGCATGTAGGCATGCACATTAATTTTGCTATATTCAATTTTATCAGATGAGTTTGTCAGCATTTAGTGAATGGATCATGCTATTCTCTTCCTTTGACTTATTAAAAGTAGAATTAATTGATAGACTTACATGCCTGGGTAGTGGTGGTTGATGTACTGATTTTTAAATCCTTGCAGAGGAGAGTCGACACCTCTCCAGTGCTGGGGATGGATTCTGAAGTTAGTGTTTAGGTCTCAGACCAGTTTGTTCATGTTTTGGGTGAAAGCAAAGGGGAACTTTTTAATTGGTTGTCACTTTTTTCCTCTAGTTACTCAACCAGGCAGAAGGAATGTTTAGGATGCGGGGAACTGGGTGGGCCAGGGAGGCAGACACTCCTTGGGTGCCTTGGATGCTGCAACAGATTTTTGTTTTGCTTTCTGTGTATTTGACAGAGACAACCTTGGTCTGTTTGTCTGTTTTTCCTGGCATGGCCATCAGGCACGAATGTCTCAGAGAGATCTGCCTTTAACGTGACCCTGGCACTGAACTCCTGCCTGCCCGGCTCTGCCTTGCTCACCCGGGTTAGGGGTGGTCACAGGGACCTCCCCACTTGCCTGCCTCCTTCTCCTGGTGAGCTGGCTAATGTGGAAGACATGTGTGCACGCTTCCCTGTCCTTTACTGCATTTCCTTCTGAACCTGACCGAACAGAAATCCATCAGGGCACCCTCCATGTTTCCCAGGGCCATTCTGGTTTTCTCCAAGTTCATATTTCATTGGTCACTCAATGGCAGTCTTCAAGAGAGGGCAATAGAGAAGTAATCCCTGGTCATCTGCTTGCTCCAAAGATTCCCAAGGTACACACACATGTGCACACATATGCATGCACACACACCTGTATGCTGTACTTTTACAGACAAAAGCTCCTTGGCCAAAGTTGGAAATTCAGGTGAGTAAGCAGAGAGTTGCAGGTCTTGGGTATGGAGCATGGGGAAACACTAGAATAGAAAGCTGGCCTCCCGCCATTTTTAGAGACAAGAGGATGGATCTGGGGGCAGATGTCTGTGGCTCTCCTCCACGGCCCGAGGGAATCTACTCAAAGAGTTTTGCAGCCTGACACGTCCCCAGTTCAGGGTCCACACAGTATCTCACCTCGAGTCTTGCTCAGAGGTAGGGGTCCTCATTCCTCCTCTGTTTAATCATCTCAGGGGCGGACGCTGAGTCTCCCAGGCCTGCAGTCAAGGAACCTGATAAATGAATCATCCCTAAAAAGAGAAAGTCTGGCTAATTTAGCCCCCGTTCACTATCTCTTGGGTGCCTTGCAGAGGGAAACCATGACAATGAAGCCACGAAGACCAGGCCTTATCTGCCTGTGCTTGTGTTGTTGCTGTTTTCAAGACACTGCCCTGTAAATCGCTGTAGTTTACCTTCATGTGTGCACATGGCTCAAAGAGCACTGGTTCGGCTGTTCAGGTAAAAATCTGGAAGTACAAAGGGATCAGAAGTTGGTTCCCACTCACTTGTGGTTGGGCCGGGGGCTCCCTAGGGACTACCAGTTTTCTACTGTCTGTCTGCCCCAGAGCAGGAGGTAGCACATTAAAATCTTGAATATTTAAGCATGTTCCTTCAGACTGACCCTCATCACACCCAGGTGGAAATGAGTAACAGACATCTTTCCACGAAGCCCACCTCTCTCTCCTTCTGTGGCCCGGTACTCAGGAAACAAGAGGAGAGTTCAAGGAAATCAGATATAAAGAAACCCTGAGAGTCCATAAAAAATAATTATAACCATGAGCTACAGGGAAGAGGAAATGGACTCCGGAGTCTGATAAATAGGATTTGATTAACTTGTTAACCTCTCTGGCCTATCTAGGAAACTGAGAACCAGACCTTTTGGTCCAGCAGTGACCGTTACACCCTGGGACCCGAAGATCAGATGGAGCCCAGAGGGTTGTGTTTATACAAAGAAAGAAAGGGCAGTTACAACAGTGCGTGCTTTCCGCATCTTTATTCCTGAGAGAACATTTGCTGGACAGGAATTATCTTGAAATATGAAGCTAGTGATATTTCATCCACAGTCACGCTGGAGATAAAAGACCGTGTGCTTTAAAAGCAAGTATCAAGCAATATGGACTAAAATGTCTTTCTTCCTTTCCTGAGAGGATTAACTCATGTTTGGGGAACATAATTTTAAACCTGGAACTTGGTGACGTCCTGCCACGCCCACCCCCACCCTGCCACCCAAGTTCACAGGGAGCCAGGACCACAGGGTGTGTTTTCAGACACGTGACTCTGCCCACCCCCATCCAAGACCCGGCCCCTTGCCATAGCAGGGTCTTGGGAAGGGAGCGATGCAGGAACTCAGCTCTCAGTAACTTGAACGAGGCTGAAGCTCTTTTAAATGCAGCGGTCAGTTATTGCACCTTTGCTGATCCAACTGGCAGAACATGGGCCCAGGAGGCAGTCTGGGGGCTCTGGTTCCAGAGAGAAGAATCCTGGACGCAGTGGGCTCAAATGTCCAAGGTTCCCGCAGAGAGGATGGGCACCCCTGGGGACCCAGATAACTCCCTCAACGATGCTGGGAAAGGCCCTGTGGCCATTTCAGCTCCGTTGGTCATTTCAACTCCAAACCTCCCGATGGTCACGTGGCTCTCAGAGCAAACCCCAAGTCCTCGCAGGGACTCTGTGGCCTGTCCCCTCCCATACCAAGACCCTCCTCACCTTGACACCCACCCTGGCCCCATCCTCACTCTCTCCAGGGCCTGTGTCAGGGAACTTTCTGCAAAATTCTCTTCCTCCAGGGAGTCACTGTGATGTTCTCATAACCTTAAAATCTTTGTCCCGTTACTTCTCCATTTGGCCTCCAGGTCTACTGTGCTGGGGCTGATCCTCCTCACTTTGCCTGATTTTTCTCCATGGCACGCACTATCTTGCAGCTAATGAAAAGTGCTATTTTCAATTTTTAAAAGTTTCTTTTATTTGACATGCTTATGGTTTGCTTTCCCGTAGAATACAAGTGCCCCGAGGGCAAGGGCTGCGTCTGTGTTCTCACCTGTGTGATCCAAGTCCTGGGAATGACGAATGGACAGACAGAGTAAGTCTTCAAAGCACTGCCAGCAGGAGCGTGGGCCCACCGGATGTGAGCTCTGCAGTGGGTGGGGCTTGCTCATGCCCTCCTTACCAAGACAGCAGATCAGGGGCAGCCAGTATGTGTGGGGAAAATACCTGGAAATCAGACCTTTCTATCTGTGCTCTCACAGAAGCATCGACGCAATGTCTGTGCTGAAGTTTTCTGTCCTGGGGCTTCGAAAGAGTGGGTGACCACCCATGATTTATCAGTGATGACGCCAAGCCCAACAAGAGTGATGTTTCTGCTGCCTCAACTCCAAATTTCCTGGCTCAAATCAGGTCATGCAGACCATGACTATTGTTCTAACACAATTACCAGCATATAAATATTTGTAAAGTGCTTCATTCAAATACTTTTTCCAGAAAAACAGGGAGGAGGAGGGAGCAACTACATGCCATTGGATCTTAAGGACACTGTTGTTCTAACCTTTCCAGTCTTTAATCAGGAGCCTTCTTGGAGGGCGCAAACGTCATTTTCTCTGCTTGTCTTTCTTTCTTTTCTTACTTGGGGAATGCATTTATTTATTTTTGTCATAGTTAGCGGGGAAGTTACATAAAGGCATAGGAATTTCAAGACTGAAAAAGAAAACCTATTCAACTGAAGCTAATGAGTTCACTGCTGATGGCGCGGTCTGATTTATCTGGAGGACTGGACCAAAGGGAAAATCACAACCCTGCAGAGTCAGTGATAACCTCAGGTTAACATAATACGAACCTCACAAATTATTTTATCCAGCGCAATTTGAAATTAACCTTTGTGTGCCTAGTGCTGAAACCAAATCGCAGTTTGTTTTCTGGGAAGGGGTGTGCTGCCCAGATGTCTGTGTTGCCTGTGCTTGGAAGAGGCTCAGACTTCAGATTAGTGCTTTCAAATCAGTGTCACGAAGTACAACCTAGCGCCAAGCCATTCAGCACGTTGGAAACTGTTGCTTCATAAACAGAAAATACAAGAATAGATGTCTTCTAGATCTGCAGCTAAACTTTTATTTTGCTTCATGTCTATTTCAAGTTATTTGGTTGAAACGTTCAAGGAAAAAAATAAATCAAATGACCAGAGTCTGGAAATCGTCACAATAAGTTTAATTATTTTTCTTGGTAAATTAACAGCCTGTTAGGACATTGTGTTTAGGGTTTAGCATTATGAACCAAGACTCTGAAAGGGGCAATCTTCTTTGATTCCCATAGTCTTGCCTTTATAAATGTGTTCTGTAAAAACAATAAAAAAGGTGACCTAGATTTTTGCACAAGAGTGCCCATTGAGGTCTCATTTATAATAATGAGAAAAAAAAGAGAGACCAATCTAAATAACCAGTGGTGAAGAATGGCTGGATAATTGACGATATGCCCATAATATTAAATACTATAAACCCATAAAATTATGTTCTCACAAATATTCAAGGTCATGGGGAATGTTTAAAAAAAGACAAGGAGAAATAATCCAAAGATTGCCAGAGGTTACGTTTGAATTGTGCACTTACAGATGCTTTTGTTTTGTTTTTTATACTTTCTTCTATTTCTCTTTTTAAAATCTACATTCATATATTACTTTTACTCTCTGGAGAATTAACGAATGCCACCTTAAAACAGACACAGCCTGCAGTGATAAGCTATGATGGATTACCATTACAACTCTGTTAAATATGGTATCTGGGAGCAAGGTGAGTAACTACCACTGTCCTAGGCACCTCACTGGAAAATGTCCGTTCCTCACGCTTAATGTCATCCTGTCCTTTGGCTGAGGAAAAGTGTCTTGAATTTTGGAGAGGTGATGACTCATGTCAAGACAGATCTCCCCTTCTTAGTAAATGAAGGAGCGCTGGTCCCTGGATAGGGCTTGGAGGCGAGGGGTTTTCACCTTAAAGACTCAGAATTTTCTCCTGTCTTTTTTCTCATGTCCTGACATTCCCTCTAGTTTCCTTGCTCCTATTTTGTTGCAAGACCAAGTATAAATCCAGAACGGGTGAGAATTTGTCCTCGGAGCTTTGCGATGAAATAAAACCAATGGCATTTCATTCTCTGGCTCTGCGTTTACTTTCAGCAAGTAGAATTAATGCCTACAGATCCCTCTCTGGCTCCAGCAAACATAAACAATGTCTCTGAGAAACAACTGTTTGATTAATGCAGCCAATTCCAGCAAACAACTTAAAAATTTCATGGAGAAAACAAAAGCCCGTAAAAATGCCTGTCTGACTACATAGGCTGAGCCAGCGCTGGGTCTGGGGGAGCAGCTGCATCACCACCGCTGCTAGCCTGCTCCTCAGAACATCTGGGCCCTTCCAGGCACAACCGCTGCACACAGGAGACTGCCCAGCCCACTAGGTAAAGAGTCCATTTCCCCACTGAAGTTTATGCACTGGCTTGAAAAACATTTATTGACCAAGAAAATGGGCGTGCTTGTTAAATGAGGTTAAGCCCTGTGGCATAAAATGCAACCCATGTGTATTACACATGTATTACAGAGCTGTTAAAACAATGAGAGGGCTTGGGAGCACATGATATGCGTCAGCACAACTCAAGCTGGGCAGTCCCCACCAGCTTCACCAGCACTGTCCCCCACCAACACGCCCAACTTTCCTCCAAGTCTCCACCAGCATCTGGGCATTTGAAGAGTGTGTAAGGAGAGGGGCTTTTCAAAGAACACCCCAATTTCCTGATACTAGTCCATGGGCTGGTCATCTCCAGGTAAGAAATCTTCTTATCACTTGGTTTCTGAACTGCTGGCTAGTGGTTGATTTACCTACCACTATATTCATGGAGAGCTTCCCAGGTGGTACTAGTGGCAAAGAACCCTTCTGTCAATGCAGGAGAGGCGGGTTCGACCCCTGGATTGGGAAGATCCCCTGGAGGAGGGCGTGGCAATCCCACTCCAGTATTCTTGCCTGGAGAATGCCATGGACAGAGGAGCCTGGCGAGCTACAGTCCACAGGGTCAAAAAAGAGTCGGACAGCACTGAAGGAACTTAGCACGCCTGCATGGATATTCATTGAACAAATATTTATTAAGTGCCTCTGTGTGACGCCTACTCACACAAGTATCTGTGACACAGAACAAATTGATGAGGGTGGCAAGAGGGGCAAACATGGGATCATACAGGGGACAGACAGCGTGAAGGAGTCACTCACCATCTCTGGGAATCCCTGGACACACCCAGGTCACTGCCAAGGATGGATTGTTAATTTGCCAGGTAGAGGTCATTTACTCTTGGGTTTTTTTTGTAATGTTTTTATTTCTTTTTAAATTTTTTATTCTTATATAAATTTTAAAGGTAATTTTCCATTGACGGTTATTACTAAACATCGGCTATATTTCCTGTGTTGTATAACAAATCCTTGAGCCCATTTTATACCCAGTAGTTTGTACCTCCCCTTCCCCAGTTTCTTTATCACTCACCCCCACACTGGTGACCAGTAGCTTATTCTCTAGATCTGTGAGTCTGCTTCTTTTTTTTTTATATTCACTAGTTTGCTGTATTTTTTAGATTCCACATATAAGTGATATCATACAGGATTTGCCTTTCTCTGTCTGATTTATTTCACTTCATCATTTGGTTTTATTCACTGATTTGGAAACTGTTCATTGGCCAGGACATGAAAGTATCAGGTCAGACTTAAGCCTCAGAGAAGCTCTCACGGAAGAAAAGATGGTCAGATGTAGGAGGCATTTCGTGCAGAGGGAATGGCATTGCCTAAGGCAGGAAGTCAGGAGAAGCACGGTATTTTTGATGACCCGCAAATAGCTTACTGAAGCCCAGCCATGGGTATGTGGAGGGGAATTGGATAGTTAGATGGGGTGAATATGGTGCTGGGAGTTTCTATGAAATTTCCTTGAGCTAATTTTTTCCTTTCCATCTGTCCTGGCTTAGTCCTGGCCCTCACTAAATCTCTTCATCGCTCTGTGCTCCAAATATCTTCCATGCAGGTTGTAGAGGGTGATCGCGTATCCAGTTGGCTTGGGTCAAACAAGGTCCTGGTGGGTCAGGCAGATACCCTGGGCTTCAAGTCGCATGATCCCAGGGCCTACCATCTCCCCTCCCAGAGTGTGGGAAGCAAAGACTTTGGGAAATCTCAAGTCATCATGTCTTCTTACATCCTACACCCCCAGGGCCCTTGGAGCCTCCACGGGACAGTATGGCTGGGACCTTACCCCAGTGTCCTTCCCTCCAAGAACCCTCCAGGTCCTGGGTCTCAGTCCCCATCCCCCATGGAGACCGCACCTCTGCCGCTGCAATGGGAGTTCTCTTGCTTCCAGATCTCTAGGGCACTTGACAACTGGGCCACAACTGCCAAGGTCATCTGTGTGGCTCATGTGTTCAGTCACGTCTGACCCTTTGTGACCCCATGGACTGTAGCCTGCAGGCTCCTCTGTCCCTGGGATTTCCCAGGCAAGAATACTGGAGTGGTTGTCACTTCCTACTCCAGGGGAACCTTCCCAAACCAGGGATCAAACCCGCGTCTCTCTTATGTCTCCTGCATTGGATTCTTTACCACTCGTGCCACTTGGGAAGCCCCAGGTCATCTACTGGAATCCAAATCCCAGCTCAGGCTCAATGGATGAGCAAAGCAGAGGCCTGCTGGGACACCTGCCTCCAGGCTCCACTGCTTAAAACTGGAATTAGCCTTTTTTTGGATGTCATTTTCAAAATAATGATAAAATTCTATAAAACTAACCACCCCCAAAAAAACTAACGTAATGGCAAAAAGATAAATATGATTTATTTATGCAAAATTTCTCAAGGCTTTAACAAGCCAATGTACATTAAGACTCACCATGAAGAGGATCTAGGATGCAATATTTTCCAAACTCTTCCAACTATGAGCCCCTTTCTCATATCTGAATAGACTTCTCTTTTGCAGAATCCACACTGAAAAAGGTTGGAATGAGTTATTAAATAAAGTGGGGACAAGGACATCAGGGGGCTTCCCAGGTTGCACTAGTGGTAAAGAACCCGCCTGCCAATACAGGAGAGGCAAGAGAGATGTGGGTTTGATCCCTGGTTTGATCCTCAAGTTGGAAGATCAACTGGAGAAGGAAATGGCAACCCACTCCAGTATTGTTGCCTGGGAAATCCCAAGGACAGAGGGGCCTAGCAGGCTACAGTCCACAGGGCCACAAACAGTCAGACACAACTAAGCCACTGAGCAAGGACATCAGGAGGACAGATAAGCCCAAAATGTTTATAATAATTCTGAAAAATTTGGAAATAATTTTAATATCCTCTGGAAAAACAGATGCAATCATATTAAAATGCCACTCAAGATAGGGTCATCATTTATGTAGCATATAAGCCACATGGGAAATTAGATACGTTAAAAAAAATAAGGAACGATTCTTGTGAATTATGATTTTAATTATATATTAAGACTCAAATGCAACATCTGGCTATGAGCAAGTGAAAATGTTGGGACAAATTCTCTTACTGATAAGTAAGTGAAAACTGGACAAATGTATGAGGCAAAAGTTTTCAGATATTGGAGAACAGAAAACACAAGAAAGAGGAAACAAACATGATGGATACAAGGTTTCCTCGGCTTCCTTCCAGGAGGCAAATTCCACTGCTCTATTGCGTATCTTAAAGTTAAGAAAGTAGACCCTGAGAGTTTTCATAACAACAAACAAAACCACATTTTCTCCTTTTTCCTTTTCTGTATCTCTATAAGATGATGAATGTCAACTAAGCTTATTGTGGTAATTACTGCAGAGTATATGTAAGTCAAATCACTCTGATGTATAGCCTTAAGCTTACATAGTCCTGTATGTCAATTCTGTCCCGATAAAACTGGGGCAGGAGGTGAGAATCTACATGAGTCAGAAAGCAATTGAGTAACAGATTTAAAGGACTGACAGAAAAAGAAATCTTTCAACCTAGAATTTTATGGACTTTATCTTGAAACTCTATCAGATATTCAAAAACAGAAATTGTCACCAACAGACCATCACCACAAGAAATATTAAAGGAAATCTTCTAGCAAAAGGAAAATAATTTCTGATGGAAAGGTGTGTCTATATAAGGGGAGAAAGGACTAGAAATTATAAATACTGTATGTACAAAAACATGAATTTGATTTTTAGTTTTTAAATTCTTTCCACCAACAGTTGACCACTTTAAGCAAAAATTGTGTATAATATCTTTATTTATGTTATCGCTTATATGTTGATATAAAATGTGTGACAACAATGGCAAAAAAATATAAAGTTCTCAATATTACAGTTGAGTGATACAGTATTCTTTGAAAATAGACTGTGAAATGTTAAAAAGGCATGTTTTAAATGCTACAGCAACTGTTGTAACAAAGTGGTAGAGCTAGTAATATGTCGGAAGATATAAAATGGATCCATAAGCGAGACAAAATTAATTGTTGAGAAGATAGGTAAAGAGGAAAACAAGAACACATATCAGATTAACAAACAGAAAACAAATAGAAATATGGTACACCTAACCCAAACCTATCTATAAGTGCATTGAATGTAAGTTGTTTAAACCTGCAATGCTGCATATGGCAGGTACTAGCCACATTGGATATTTGAATTCAAAATTTAGTTAATTATAATAAAATAAAATTCAGTCAACAGGGAAATTGGGTTTCCCAGGTTGTCCTGGGCTTCCCTGGTGGCTCAGCTGGTAAACAATCCACCTTCAATGTGGGAGATCTGAGTTCGATTCCTGGGTTGGGAAGCTCCCCTGGAGAAGGGAAAGGCTACCCACTGGCCTGGAGAATTCCATAGACTGTATAGTCCACGAGATCACAAAGAGTCAGACATGACTGAATGACTTTCACCCTCACTTTCAGGTGGCTCTAGTGGTAAAGAATCCGCCTGCCAGTGCAGAAGTTGCAAGAGATGTGTCAATCCCTGGGTCAGAAGATCCCCTGGAGGAAGAAATGGCAACCCACTCCAGTATTCTTGCCCGGGAAATCCCATGGACAGAGGAGCCTGGGGGGCTCCAGTCCACGGATTGCAAAGAGTCAGACATGACTGAGCACCAGTACCAACGGCAACCAACAGATAAACTGAAAACACCTTCAGTGTGGCTGGTGGCCACCATCTTGGAGAGTTTAGGTGGAGAGCATTTCAATCATCACAGAAACTTTTAATGGACAGTGTTGATCTAAACACATCAACTGAAAACCAGATTTTTCAGTTTGGATGAGAAAACACAACTTGAGTGTATGGTTTCTACAAAAAAAAAAAAAAAAGAAACCAACAACAATAAAATAACCTTATATATAAAGACAGAGATCAGTTCAAAGTAAAGAAATGGGAATATATTTGCCATGCAACACTGATCAAGAAAGAGTCGGAAAATGGAGAATTTGAAATAAGAAATATTACCAGAATTAAAAGGGGTCATTTCGTATTGATAAAGGACACTTATCATGATGTCATGTTATACTAATGTGCGTGTACCTAATAACAGAACTTCAAAATAGATGAAGCAAAAACTGGCAGAACTTAAATGAGAAATGGGCACTCTCATAATTACATTTGAAGATTTTGACACTGCTCTCAGTAAATGATGAAGCAGACAGAAAATCAGCTGGAATACGCTGTACTTTGAAAACACTATTACCCAGTTAGCTGACCTAATTGACCTTTGTAAAGCACTATATTCTGAAATCAAAGTCGCTCAGTTGTGTCAGACCCTCTGCAACCCCGTGGACTAAACAGTCCATGGAATTCTGCAGGCCAGAGTACTGGAGTGGGCAGCCTTTCCCTTCTCCAGGGGATCTTCCCAACCCAGGGATCAAACCCAGGTCTCCTGCATTGCAGGCGGATTCTTTACCAACTGAGCCATTAGGGAAGCCTGGTATTTTAAACCTGCAGAATACACATGCTACTCAGATGCACATGGAATGTTCACCAAAATAGACACTATACTTGGTCATAAAATAAATCTTAGTAAATTTTAGAGGATTAAAATCACAGAGTTGGGTTTTTTTTCTTTTTGTTTTTTAACCACAATGGAATTAAAGTGAAAATTAATACCAGAAATGTATCTGGAAAATCCCTGAATATTTGGAAATGAAACATAACACTTCTAAAGAACACATAAGTCAAAGAAGAAATTATAACCTACTTTGAACTAGATGAAAATGAAAATGCAACATAGCAAAATTTTAAGGATGTAGCTACAGTAGTTATAGAAATTTTTTTTTTACCTTAAAACACTTATAGAAAGAACTAAAACCAATGACGTAATCTCCTAATGTGAGAAGCTAGAAAAAGAACGCCCTAAACCTGAAGGAAGCAGAGGAGAAATATGAATGACAAGCAGTTAAATAGAAAACCGTCAAACAATAGAGAAAGTTAATAAAACCAGGATCTGGCTTATTGAAAAGTCTTGGTAACCCCTAGGATGATTGGTAAACTTAAAAGACAAAATGAGGAAAGATATAAATTCTCAATATTAGGAATAAAAGAAGGAACATCGCTCCAGGTCCTGTGGACCCTGGAAAATCCCATGGACAGAGGAGCCTGGCGGCTACAGCACATGGGGTCACAGAGTCGGGCTCAACTGAGCAACTAACACTTTCACTTTGGTGACTTTTCAAAGTAATATTTGAATGATTTTATGACAAAAAAATTAAATAACCTAAACAAAAAAAGACAAGCTCCAAGAAAGGCAAAACCAACAAAAGGGAGAAAACAGAGCCACGCCAGCAGTCCTCTATCAGACAGGGGGTTAACTTATCGCTTAAACACTTCCCCCGAAGAAACCTCCAGGTCAGTGTGATCTCACTGATACATTCCATGAAATATTCAAGGGGGAATTAACACCAATCCTACACAAATTCCTTTGGAAAACAGAGGGGGAAGGGAAAAGCTATCAGCTCATTATAAGCAGCATTAATCTTATGCTGGAACTCAATACAAGCGTTACAAGAAAGCTACAGACCAATATACCCATCATGAATACAGATGCAAAATTCTTAACAACATATTAGAAAATGATATCCAGCAATATATATAAAAGATTGGGTGTTATGACCAAGTGGAGCTTACTCTAGGAATACAAGAAAATCGGTCAAAGAAATTTACTATATTAACAGAATAAGAGAAAAGGACCACGTGATAATCTCAGTAAGTACGGAAAAAGCACTTGACGTTAGTTAAGCCTGATTCATGTTTTTAAACTTGCAGCACACGAGGAATAAAATGAAATGTCCTCATCTAGATAAAAAGCATCTGCAACAAATCAATAGCTGGCTCCACACTTAATTGTGAATTTGAATGCATTTCTTCAAAGATGAGGAACAACACAAAAATATCCCTCTTACTACCCCTATTCAACACTGTACTAAAAGCCCTAGACAATGCAGTATGGCAGGATGAAAGACATTTTAGAATAAAATGGAAGAAGTAAATTGCAATTGTGCATGTGATAGAAACCTGTATCAGTAGAAAATCCTAAGGGATCTACACACACACAAAGAAGGGATTATTAGAACTAATGAACGACATTAACCAGATGGAACAACATAAGATCAATATATACAATGAATTGTATTTCTGTATACTAGCAACAGACAACAAGAAATTGAAAGTTTAAAAATCACAGTGACAAGAGTCAAAAATACAGAACTCTTAGAAATAAATTTAACAAGATATGTATAAGAGTAATACAGTGAAAATTCAAAATACTGTTGAAATTAAGGAGACAAATAGAGAAACATAACATGTAGATGAATTGTAAGACTCAATCTTGTTGACAGCTGCTCTCTCAGACTACTCTACAGCTACAGAACAGTACAAATCAGGTTATCAGCAGATCTTTCTGTACAAATCAATGAACTATTTTAAAATATATGTGGAATTTCCAATGTCTCAGAATTGGAGAAATATTTTAGAAAAGCTTGAGGGTGTACAATAATGAACTTAAATACCTGCTGGAAGAATGCGGCTGGATTGGCCAAGGTTTTGGCGGGGGGCTGCAATAGAGTGCACCCTACTCAATTCAGCTTTACCTCCCTTCCTTTCCTAGGTCTTGCATGCCTTCATGCTCAGTTGCTTAGTCTGTCAGATTCTTTGCAGCCCTATGGACTGTAGCCTGCCAGGCTCTTCTGTCCATGGGACTTTGCAGGTAACAATACTGGAGTGAGTTGCCATGCCCTCCTCCAGGGGATCTTCCCAACCCAGGGATCGAACCCATGTCTCCTGCATTGCAGGAGGATTCTTTACCCACTGAGCTACCCGGCAGCCCTTTCTATGTCTTAACCCCTACTAAACATCCTACACTGCAAATTCTGCCCCAGAGTTGGCTTCTGAACAACCCAGCTTATAGCAAGTACCTACTTATTCCAAACTATTCTAATGTCTCTTTTACACTCACTGTTCTGAAAATAAATTGTTATTCTTATTATAAAATTATTGCTAAAATGAGTTCAGAATTTCCACAGCAACTCTTCTAGAGCATAGAAACAAATGGAATATTTCCTTAATCTTTTTATGAAGCTTGTATAATCTCGATTCTAAACCAGTGAAAGAAAATGAGGCAATACAAATAGACTGAGTTTACTTATGTGAAACATTATATTGAAAATATAAACAAGAGTAAACAGTGCATTTGAAGAATCAAACAACACTACTTAAGAGGTCTTACTCTAAGAGTTCAGAAAGATTTTCCTGTAGTCATGTATGAATGTGAGAGGTGGACCATAAAGAAGGCTGAGCACCAAAGAATTCATGCTTTCAAATTATGGTGCTGGACAAGACTCTTGAGAGTCCCTTGGACTGCAAGGAGATCCAATCAATCCATCCTAAAGGAGATCAGTCCTGGGTGTTCATTGGAAGGACTGATTTGAAGCTGAAACTCCAATACTTTGGCCACCTCATGTGAAGAGTTGACTCATTGGAAAAGGCCCTAATGCTGGGAAGGATTGGGGGCGGGAGGAGAAGGGGATGACAGAGGATGAGATGGTTGGATGGCATCACTGACTCGATGGACATGGGTTTGGGTAAACTCCGGGAGTTGGTGATGGACAGGGAGGTCTGGCATGCTGCAATTCATGGGGTCGCAAAGAGTCAGACACGACTGAGCGAATGAACTGAACTGAACTGAACTGATGAGAAGAGCTGACTCATTGGAAAAGACCCTGATGCTGGGAAAGACTGAGGGCAAGAGGAGAAGGGGGCAGCAGAAGTTAGATAGCATCAGTGACTCAATGGACATGAATTTGAGCAAACTCTGGGAGGTGGTGATGGACAGTGAAGCCTGTCCTTCATGCTACAGTTCATGGGGTTGTAAAGAGTCAGACATGACTTACCGACTGAACAACAAATAGCAAGGAGTCTCACTCTTCTGCTTAAAAAAGAAAGTTAACACTTGTCAGCAGGGTGGGTATTTAAAAAATCTCTCCATGTGAATTCACATGTCATTCTCAATGTCCTTCAACTAACACACCAGCCCCAACACAGCAAGTTAATAGCTTGTGTCTACACTAGCTTTCCTGTTCTTACCTGAACCGTCTGTTTATTTAAATGGTCTTAGTGGTTCTTAACTCATCAAAAGTGTTAGTTTAACAAAGAACACCCAACAATTAACCTCTGGTGGAAAAAAGGAAAGGATTAAAATAAGCAAAATTTATCACTTTGTCAGGTCCTGCAAACACCGTCTTGAGGATCTGAAAGCCCTAATAAAAGGGCAGATGCACTCTGTCTATAAAAGATCTGCCTCAGGGACTTCCCAGGTGGTCCAGTGGTTAAGAATCTGTGCTCCCAATGCAGGGGTCATGGGTTCCATCCCTGGTCAGGGAACTAGATCCCACATGCCACAGTTAAAAGATTCTCCATGCCACAACAAAGATCCTGAGTGCCGAAACTAAGACCCCACACAGCCAAATAAATAAATAAATATTTTAAAAACACATCTGCCTCAATCATCATGCTACATGAATGTCCACCAAACCAGAAAAGGGAATTGGGTGGTTAGCCTGCATGAAGCAGAAAGATGTGATGAATTCCTTTTCCACTGAATTAGCTGAACATTTGATTTTGGCATCTTGAGAGAAGAGTAAAGGACTCTCTGAATGTTCTCACCCTGTGGAGCTGGAGGCTGAAACAGAGGGGGTGCCCCCAGGGGCTCGCACGATCCTCAGATGGCACCACGGGAGCCAACGAGGTGGCTCCGGGGCACCCGAGACCACACACAAGAAACAAAGAAGGAACCCGAGGTGCCCAGGGCAGGGCTGCCCGAGTCTGCTCCAGGCTCCACGCTCCTCACAGACACAGCAAGGGAGCCAGAGAGCAGCCACACTCTTGCAGCCAGAGGCCCTGCAAACCCATCTGGACAGCAGGTCAGGCCCTGCTCAAGACGCATCATTACTTTCTGTGCTGTTGACGTCTCCCTCACCAGGTGACCAGGAGCCAAGATGAGATGGGCTGGCAGCCTTGGTCTCCCCTGGGGCTGCCAGGGGCCTCTTTGATGGAGTGCAGGGGTCCGCCCGCTCCCGTCCAGCCCGTCTGGACCCACTTCTCCGCAGGCTCTCGTGACAGCTCCCGGCCAGGGCATCATGTGCAATTACTCACTTTCTCTGCGGGTCTGGAAGCATTTTAGCCGGGTAGCGGGAACACTGCTTCTTGCCCTGAGACACTGCAGAATGTTCACTTGACCTGTGAGCTCTCAGGGACAATTAGAAATGTAAACCCTTTAGGAAAATGAAAGTGTTAGTCCCTCAGTCGTGTCCAACTCTTTGCAACCCCATGGACTGTAGCCCACCAGGCTGCTACGTCTATGGAATTCTCCATGGACTGTAGCCTGCCAGGCTCCTCTGCCCATGGGATTCTCCAGGCAAGAATACTGAACTGGGTCCCCATTCTCTTCTCCAGGGGATTTTCCAGACCCAGGGATCAAACCCATCTCCTACATTACAGGCAGATTCTTTACCATCTGAGCCATCAGGGAAGTCCCCAAAATAGATCCTGCGAATATTTCTGTCTCAAAATAGTTTGCAAAATAAGAAGCTCTGTGTGCCTTTGAGCTGGGCTGGACCCTGAGTTGCTGTGCAGGGGATCTCCTTGGTTAGAAAGAAAGTCTTGCTCTTGGCAGATCACGGACATACAGTTTGCATTTTCTGCTGGAGTCTCCCTCCAGGTGGGACTCCTGGGTCACTCTCTGGCCTTTCTCCACCTTCTCCTTCCCAGGACCCCTGAGGCCTTCCCGTCTTTCTTCATCTGAGGTGCTGGCTCTATCTCCATGGTAAATACCAGATTTTTGAGGCTTTAGTGGTGGTTCAGTGGTAAAGAATCTGCCTGCAAGGCAGGAGATGCAAGAGATGCAGGTTTAGCCCTTGGGTTGGGAAGATCCCCTGGAGAAGGAAATGGCAACCTACTCCAGTACTCTTGCCTGGAGAATTCCACGGACAGAGGAGCCTGGTGGGCTACAGTCCTGGGGTCTCAAAGAACTGGACACGACTGAGCATGAGCAGGAGGCTTTAACTCCAGCCTTTTCACTGGGCAGCAACCCTAAGAAAAGATACCATCGTGCTCTTATTAAACACTTTTCATAGTTTAATAAACTCAGTACCTTACTCTTCTTTTTTTATATAGATAATTTAATCTTAGTGAAAGTGAAGTCACTCAGTCATGTCTGACTCTTTGCGACCCCATGGACTGTAGCCTGCCAGGCTCCTCTGTCCATGGAGTTTTCCAAGCAAGAATACTGGAGTGGGTTGTCATTTCCAGCATCTTACTGTTCTGATGAAGTCTCTGGCTGGTTTACAGAGTATTGCCAAATGGCCTCCCCCCACAAACCGTCTAGAAGGAAAGGCATGAACAGAGGTGTGGGAGGGATCATCCTGCCTCGTCTCCCTGTAGAATGCACGTACACACGTGCTCCTACATGCATGCCTGCAGCCTCTGAAGCTGGTGAGCATCCCTGCGCCCGTCGGGTCCACCTCCCCTGTGAGCATCCCTCTAATGTCTCCAGCTCGGAGACCCCAAACTCCACAGGTCTCCTGCTTTGTCTAGCAAAGAGTTTTGATGCTGGAATTTTTATCACCTAAGCAAAACGCAATGCCTGCCATGAAATCTGAAACCTGGCCTGACCTCCTCTGAGGCAGAAGTCCATGGTAACAGGCTCAAAGAACAAGACAGAAGACTCAGGTCGGTCACAGGGCAGGACGTGTTTGCTTGAAGAGGCAGGAGTCTGCAGAAAAGGTCATCTTTTATAAGCTGCACATGTGTTCCTCAGGTGGCTCCTCCAGGCCCTCAGTGAGTCCTCAGAAGAGGGGGGTGGGATTGAGCATCATTAATTAAAAGGTCTGTCACCAGCGGCTGTCACCAACCTCTACTTTGGGCTTGTTTACCCAGCCAGCCCTTCGACTGCTTCTTAGCTTCGTGTGGTTGCAGTCACAGCAGAGATCTGGGGGTCAGATCCCTTAGCCGAGGCTCAGTGAGCATCACCACCAACTCTGGCTGCCTTGGACAGATTTAAGAAGCAAGTACAGTTGGCGTGAAAAATATAGAGGGGCCATGAGCTAAGGTGAAGGGATGAGAGGGGAAAATGGCTGAAAACATTCCTGATTTGTCATAAAGCAGCCCTTGGTGCAGAACAGTAAGTTACACTCCGCAGATTGGTAACAAAGCCTCAAAGGTCATGGTCAAGGCTTTCTGGAGTATTTCTAGGAAATACTGAAGAAGTCTACTACTCCTGAGGTCCGCCCTGAGTCTGCTGTCAGAAGTTTCTAGAATACTGACCGGTAAGTATAACAAAGGCACGGTTTAAATTATTTGGAAACTTCATATACACATCTATCTACAGATAGATGCTTGAATGAAAATTCCTGACATGGCGGGTAAACCTATGATGCAAAAAGGGAGTAAAGAGCCAAGAATAGACATCAGCACTCTGTCTACCTGCTTGAGAACTAGAATCTCTCATCTTACGGAGAATGCAGAAATCGATCTGTAGTCAAACACTTTTCCTTTTGGTGTTGATTTCAGTATCAGAGTATCAGCCTCAGGTTATGACACCTTTTATCCTTTCTCTGAGTCAAACTGAAAGTATCTTTTTCCTTCTAATATTTCACTTCAACTAAGCAATTTCTTCCTGTGTGTGCACACACACATACACACAAACGTTTGGTTTTTGTTTTGTTTTGTTTTTACGATCCTGTAATATCCTCCTCAATTCTAGCTAGAGAGACTATATAAAATAGTCTTTCATATCCTTATAAGTATGGGAGGTGTTTAAGGATAACTGATGTGTGACACAGTGAATGGATGACAAGAAGAAATGAGTGAATGTGAATAGAAGGTGAAGGGCAGAAGAAGGAAAGACTAGAGGGGAAAAGGGGGCAGAGAGAGAAGGGAAGGAGGAAAGAAGCAGAAAGAATTAATGACCACACGGATTAGCAAATTGGTTTCAGGAGGCCAGAGAGTAATTTCATCTTTCAGACCACCTAGGCCCCGGGATTACATGTCCCCCATAAAATGCTGTTACCGTGAGGGCACCTGTTCCTTAGAACTGCCCTGGGCCTTGGGTCTGATTTCCCTATGGTCCACTGACAGCTGCCAAGTGCCAAGTGCTCGTGGACGCTTCTGGCCAGGCTGGCCACCCTGCATTTGTATGAAGTGAAAGGTCCCATGTGCTTTGACTAATCTTAGGACGCATGATGGGCCCAACATTTTCTTTTCCATCCTTTGTTGGAAGAAAAAAGCTCACAACTGTGTCCACAGACTCCTTTTCCATCATGTTTCTTCCTGCATGTGGCTTTTGGCATCACTTTATGAGCAGAGAGGAAGGCCTTTGCTGTTGTTATCGATCGGTTGGTAAGTCATGTCCGACTCTTAGTGACCCCATGGACTGCAGAATGTCAGGCCCCTCTGTTCTCCACTATCTCCCAAGGTTTGTTCAAACTCATGTCCATTGAGTCGGTGATGCCATCCAACCATCTCATCCTCTGTCTCCCCCTTCCCCTTCTGCCTTCAATCTTTCCCAGCATCGGGGTCTTTTCCAATGAGTTAGCTCTTCGCATCAGGGGGCCAAAGTATTGGAGCTTCAGCTTCAGCATCAGCCCTTTCAATTAATATTCAGGGTTGTTCTAGAGGAAGGCCTGCTAACTCCAAAATGTGAATTCAGGAGGAAATTGTCTTCATTTTAGGGACCCTTGCTGACTTTGCATCATTCCTCTTGTCTTTTATTATTAAAAACCAACACTAACAGCAACAATAACAAGAGAACTCCTCTCCCTGCTTAATCTCCATTCAACCAAGCAGAGAAGGACGGAGCCCTGTGTTCACTAATAGGGCCCCGTGTCCCCACAACACAGCGGATCTGCTGTTGGTGCCGGCCTGTCTGTACAGAACTCACATCTTAGCTGCCTAGTTCTTGTTCAAAACTTCATCTAGTCATCATAGCAACCAGGTATAAAGTGTCTTTTTTGTTTGGTTGCTGCCAAGTAGTAAGTCCATATTAAATCAGTACTGGGTTTTAGTTTTGTTCTGTTTTCCATAATGAAAGATCAAGGTGTGTGATACAGGATGAGGAAAGGTTACAGAATCTCAGACAATTCAGCCTGAATGTGACTGTACTTAGGGCTTCCCTGGTAGCACAGTGGTAAGAACATGCCTGCAATGAAGGAGATGTGGGTTCCATCCCTGAGTCAGGAGCTACCAAATTTTTCATGGAAACATTGGCTGAACTGTCATAACAACCCTATGGAAGGGGTTCTGCTTTCATCTCCATTTTACAGTTTAGAAGGTGAAGTAACTTACTTGCCCACATTTACCCAGTAAGCGACATTGTTCGTTCTGACAGCTCCCACGTCTATGCCTGATCTGCTGTAACTTGCTGCCTTCCTAGAGCAAACCCATATTCCCGCTCAGGCACCAGGGGCTGGAGTCCATGTGCATCTGGTCCAGATGCACCTGCTTCTTCTGCCAGGGTGACACACGGCCCTGGAACAGCTTGCTGGAGGATACTGTGAGCTTCTGAAAGCAGGATTCTTTGCCTCAAGCCTAACATGACTTTGTACATTCAAGAGGTGTCCCAAAAGTGTGTTAGAGGAACGCATGGATGATTGGACAAGTGTGGCAACACATAACACATAACACGGACTAGAGGATGAGATGGTTGGATGACATCACTGACTCAAGGGACAGGAATTTGGGCAAAGTCTGGGAGATGGCGGAGGACAGGAAGCCTGGAGTGCCGTGGTCTACGGGGTCTCAAAGAGTCGGACACGACTTTGCAACTGAACAAAAACAACAACGATAGCATGGACTGGCGTGAGCTCTCTCCTGGCCAGACAGGGTTTTTTGCTCCCACCATCCAAGACACAGAATATTAAATTTGCTAGCTCACAATCACGGAAACCTGAAAGCTATTCCAGGGAAAAATTGTAGTGTTGGCCTCACCCTGTACACATCTAGGAGAGCTCCACTGACACAGACGCACTTGGAAGTCCCTGCTCTACTGGGAAGGAACCCTGGAAAGATGATAAACTGCGGAAAGGGATGAGCCAGTCTGGCTCCACAACCACCCCTCCCCACTACATTGCTGCCAGCACCAGAGTACTTTCCTAAGCCCTCTTGATGGTCACTCTTGGTCTTCCGAGAACACAAGGCTCACCATCCTCAACACAGCAGCTCTGTGCCCACACTGCCTGTGGTGTCATGCTCGTTCATATCAAAAGAACAAGGAAATGGCTTGTCCATGCTGTTCTGTGTCTGTTCTGCTGTAAACAGAAAGCAGTGCAATAGGATTGTACTTCCCAGGTGGCTCAGGGTAAAGAATCCACCTGCCAATGCAGAAGATGCAGGTTTGATCCCTGGGTCAGGAAGACCCGCTGCAGAAGGAAAAGGCCACTCACTCCAGTATCCTTGCCTGAGAATCCCATGGACAGAGGAGCCTGGCGGGCTATGGTCCATGGGGTTGCAAAGAGTCAGACATGACTTAGCAACAAAACAGCAGCAACATAATATAAATCACTAGAATAGCAACGAAGACTCAAGAGAAGACACGTTCAATATTTATACCCTTGAGAAATGTCTAGAGTTATTAATAGTTCCTAACCAGTAATAAAGTATGAGTCAGCCAGGAATCACGTTACAGAAAGAGACAAGCATCACTATATATTAACATGAAAGCAGTTTTATATATAATGATACTTGACATGCTTATCAGGCCATCATTACAAAAACTGTGTCCGGTTTTAGGCTCCAAAATTTAAGGACATTGTAACAAAGCTAGCTCACAGAAAGGCTAACAAAATAGTCAAATGCTTTAAAAACAAGATAAATGGTGTGACTATGTTTGTATTAATTTTATAAGCAAAAAAAATATGGCTTTTCAGTTGGAGAAAAGAATGCTGTTATACAATTATAAATCACTGTTTCTGTATTGTTTAGAAAACAGAAATTGAAAAATGTATTTCGATTTCTGGTGCTTAGGTCATTCACTGTACTTAGTTGTTAATAGCCAGGGTTCAAAGTTCTTGCATATTTAACCAGAATGGGTTTATGGACCCATGAACATATATCTGACAATGGTTTCTCACGGTGAGAACAAGGAAGTTCTGGAGACTCAGTATTATCTCTCATAAAGACCTCTAACATCGGGGGCCTTTAATACTTGTCTTGTTTAATGAGACTATGATATTCTCATGAATATGGCTACTGTCTTCTTCTCACTCTTTCTTGTTGTTGTTGTTTAATCGCTAAGTTGTCTGACTCTTTTGCGACCACATGGACGATAGCCCACCAGGCTCCTCTATCCATGGGATTCTCCAAGCAAGAATACTGGAGTGGGTTGCCATTTCCTTCTACAGGGGATCTTCCCAACCCAGGAATCAAACCCACATCCCCTGCATTGGCAGGCAGATTCTTTACCACTGAGCCACCAGGGAAACCCCTACTCTTATCTTACCGTCCATCAATAACACTTAACAATCGACCGGGCTCTGGGAAGGCTTCCAAGGTATGAGAAGTAGTCACACCATAAATGTTATCAAGATACATAGTCCTGGGTGGCCTGCTGGAAGAACCCCAGGTGTGCATTCTAGCTCTGTCTCATCTTATTAGCTGCACAGGCTTGGGCAAGACATCACTTTTCACTGAGCATTGGTTTTCTCCAATGCAAAATAGAATATTCAACTGCTTGGCAGTAAAGACAGAGAGTAACCATTTACATGACTGTTCTCTAATCACATCATTGTTCAACCATAGGGACTCTACAAGGTTAAGGGGATGAGTTAGCAGTGAGATCAGGAGGCAAGGAAGATGCACTGGGAATGGCTTCTCCATGAAGAGGTGACAGCACGGAATAGTCCCCTAAGGCAGCACCTGGGCATTAGCTCCAGACATCAGAATGCCCAGACTCTTTAGGACTAATGCCAATTTACATCTGACTAAGTCTGAAGCACAGTATCAATGATTACAGTCGGTGTGGGGGAAGAGAAACTTTGTGCCACCACAAACGCTATAATCCAGAAGTTACTTGAGTGGTGGGGGAGGGTTGAGCAATATGACATTTCTACTTAAAATCTCAGTCAAAATACTGGTTATTAGGAAAACAGAACATATCACTTATCTTCACATTTTATGTCATTCCTAGAGGGAAAATAGCTAAACGTCGACACTGCTTTCATAAATAAAAATGTCCTAAAGTGGAAATTGAATGAGCTAGGAATGAGTTGGAAAGCAGTAGGTTTTGATTTTACAGGAAGTGTCTCTCCACCATTTACCCCAGAGAGAACAGGAGACTTGGTTTGTGTGCTGCGGCTGCTTGATGATGCAGAGTTCGTGTATGAATCTATGCCAGTCTCGACAGTAAGTACACATGCCTTACCACAAGGAGGTAGCAGAGAAGTCCAAAAAGCAGAACAAAGTTTAATGTCACAAAGGATGGAATATGTCTCATACCCACAAAGAAACAAATGATCAACAAAGAGAGGAGGGAAATCCTTGGATTTCAGAAAGCCTCTGTCGAAGGGTACGGGAGGGTCTCCTCAAGGGAGCTGTACCCACCTAAGAGTCAACAGAAGTGAGAACTCGTTCCTGAAGTCAGGTTTGGCTGCTTACTTCCCCAAAGCCCACGGTTCAAAAAGCAAGGGTCAGGACAGAGGAAAGATGCTTTAAGCAGAAAAGCTGGCAATGTGGGGAGAAGATGGACTCATGTGCCCAAAACCAGCTCTGAAGACTGTGCTGAGTCTGACAGCTTTTAAAGCAGAAAATGGAGGAAGACCTTCAGTGATTCATCCAGGCAGGGGGGTGGGTTCTGCACCCTTCTCCATGGTGTGTGCAGACTGGCTGACTCTCTCTTCAGATGTAGTCTTATCTGAGCGATCTGCCTGCAGGATTGCTAAGGGGACAGTTGCGGGTAGAGAGGCAGTCATTCTTAAATTTCTTAATTCTTCCTTCTTCTTTTTATCTAGGCAAAGAATCAACAGGTTAGGCAAGGCAAGATGCGCGTTCAGGAGAGCATAAGTCAAGAGTTAGGTTCAATTGCTTAGTGACCTCATTCCCATAATTATGTACTCTTACTGTTAGAGGAGATAGAAACGGGCAAACAGGAAAGGAGACAAGAGCTGCTTTCAAGCACAGGGATCATCAGTGTCACATGGAGCGCACTTCCAACAGCTTCTGATTAAGGAAGATCAGCAACACTTCATAAATCATCTTGTGTTTCCAAGACAAAAAAAAAAAAAAAAAAGGCAGCTCAAGGTATAAGCCTTCCTTGGCCCTTTTAAGGGAGGGCTCTCTTTAAATCTTACTTTGTGTATTCAGTCTCTAAGTCATGTTCACTCTTTGCAACCCCATGGACGCAGCACACCGGGATTCCTTGTCCTTCACTATCTCCTGGAATTTGCTCAAATTCATGTCCATTGAGTTGGTGATGCTATCTAACATTCTCATCCTCTGTCATCCCCTTCTCTTTTGCCTTCAATGTTTCTTAGCATCAGGGTCTTTTCCAATGAGTTGGCTCTTCACATCAGGTGGCCAAAGGATTGGAGCTGCAGCTTCAGCATCAGTCCTTCCAATGAATAGTCAGGGCTGATTTCCTTTGGGATTGAGTGGTTGGATCTCCTTGCTGTCCAAGGGACTCGCAAGAGTCTCCTCCAGCATCACAGTTCAAAAGCATCTTACCTTGGCCCCAGTGAAAGTCTGTTACACACGGTGTGCCCAAAGATGAGATGCTACTCAGATTCCCCCAGAGGCTCTAGAAACCAAGTATCACCCCGTTTCCAAACTTGGGATTTCTGAGCTTTTTTCTTACAACCTCAGGCTGCCGGTTACCCCAGGACCACGTGGTTTCGTGTCCCTGTACAACAGTGCGCTTTGAGTCACAGCTCTGACTCTGCAGAATTGCTTCTGCTTCTTTGGGAATGAAGACGTTTCCTGGCCTGTGAAAAGGGTACTTGGGTATTGCTCAAAGCTGAGTCTACATTTTGGGAGGACAGGGAAAGAGGAAGGGCAGGCCCAAGGATCTGTCAATTTTTCCTTGACACTGATCATAAAGTTCAAGTGGTGTCATTCCATGCTAATCAGAATAATGAGGTAGGAAAATGAAGAGGAAATGGCTTCACTTTAAGTGCCCATTATCTGATGTCAATTGACAAAGAAAATCTTAGGAAATTGGAAGTGCATGTAGCAGTCATGTGATGGGGGCCTGAAGTCAATGTGCTCATTGTGATTCATCTCAAGGTCAAGATTTCCTGAGTAGGGGTATTTTAAAAGACATAATTACAGTTCTTATTAGTGAGTGTTGAAAATGATGCTGGAAAAAAGCCTTTGTGTGCAGCTTCTGTAAGGTGAGCAGACCAGTGTTTAATACTGTTTACCGCAGTATTTAAAATTAAGACCAAATGCCAGTAAACAATGCATGTTCCTTTCTATGGGAACGTTTCTTTTCAAATAATTCATTTAGTATGAGGTTGAATTTCAGGTCTAACTAGAGAGCTGCTATGTGAAAAATGAACAACCTGATCTTTGCAGGATTTAGTTTCACCCGAGATACGCTGATGCTTTCTTTGTCCACTTACGGTATCTTTCTCAGTTTAATGTGGTTAATGATTGGGAATGTCAGAAGCCACATGTCGCTGGAAGGCACATTTTCACTTCATCTGCCTTTTTGACACGTTTAGTTTAACTTAATCAAGGGTGTGAAGCTAATTTCCTGAAGCAGTTTCCAGGGTCCTTGTGCAGAAAAGGGAAAACCATTTCCATTCTTTTAGGACATCTGGTTGCTATTATGCAAAAATTCCCTCGTGCCATTCTGGCACACACATTCTCCCCGCCATCACTTCTATGGATCGTGCTTAACCACTGCGTTTCGATGCACTCTTTTTCCAAGACTTTCTGGGCCAAGTGTTAGCCCAGTACCCCCTAAAAAGCAGGGAATTTGTTCCCCCTGAGCTTAGTCTCCCAGCCCTGGCTCAACCCTCACTCACTTGAGGGGACTTAGAGGGGTCACTGCCTTGTCAGGGAGCACAAAGGGCCCCTCTCAGAGCAGAATCACACCCAGGCAGGGCGGAGGAGGAGTGGGGGCCCCTTCAGGAAGTTACCCACCTGGATCTAGCTGTGGGCCTGGTGGCTCCAGAGCCACTGTCTGGGTCTGGATGTGAGTCTTCAGCTGATAAGCTCTACAGCCTCAGGAAAGTTACTTACCATCTTCCAAGTCTCCAGGGTTCCCCATCTCTGAAATAAGCACCCCTCGTGTTCAGTCAATCAGCCGTGTCCGATGATTTTTCGACCCCATGGACTATAGCCCACCAGGATCCTCTGTCCATGGCATTTCAAAGGCAAGAATACCAGAGGGGGTTGCCATTTCCTCTTCCAGGGGATCTTCCTGACCCAGGAATCGAACCTGTATCTCCTGCATTGGCAGGTGAATTCTTTACCACTGAGCCACCTGGGAAGCCCTCAAGCACCCATCTCACAGAGTTAATGTGAAGAGCAAGTGAAATAATACATGTAACACATTTAGCCAAGCAGCAGGCATGGAGGATGTGATGAATAAATAATAACTCGACTCCTTGCCTGCCAAACAGAAATAAAACCTGATGGTAACCTCTAAGGCAGTTGTGAAGAGGAAGAAAGTTGAGGTATGTGTGTTACAGTGTGTCTAGGGTATTATAAGCACACAATACATGTTGCCAGTGGCAGTTGCTGCCACTACCGATGTCTGTATCATGGACACAGTGGCTTTGATTGCCCAGACACCTCATCTCATAGCAGAGCTAAAGCATCATCCCAGGGAGGCCCTAGGGACCCAGGATGTGACAGGGATCCCAGCCTTCTGGTGTGGACAGAGCCTTAGAGAAGATGTCACATTCTGGGTCTAGGCTCGCAACAGAGATGCCCTATGAGGGAGTGGGGTGGCCTTGGTAATGGCCACAGTCCAAGGCGCCTCAGTGAAAGAAAAGGGAAAGTGTTAGTCACTCAGTCATGTCCAACTATTTGTGACCCTGAGGACTGTAGCCCGCCAACCTCCTCTGTCTATGGGATTTTCCAGGCAAGAACACTGGACTGGGTTGCCATTTCCTTCTCCAGAGGATCTTCCCAACCTAGGGATTGAACCCAGGTCTCCTGCATTGCAGGCAGATTCTTTACCATCTGAGCTACCAAGGAAGACACCCAAGGGAACTCAGGGAGACAACCTTTTCTGGGTTGTTGCAAGTAGTCATTGCTGGTTGAAGAAGTCTGACATCATCTTCAATTCTCCCTAACATTTGTCAGCATCCATCAGATCAGATTGAGTGAGCGACAGCAAGCATTTTTAAAAAAGGAAGAGGGGGAAAGAGGGTGACTGGAAGCTGCAATGGTTAAAGAAAGTGGCACCAACTGCCCTTCCAGCACCCCCTCTCGTGATGAATGTGGCTGCACCAAATGTGGGGCTCAGGCTCCAACCGGACCAAGCTTTGACCAAGGCCCGACACCTCCCTCTACCAAGTTCTAATCCACAGAGAGGTCAGAGAGCTGGACTGGGTCTCAGGTATCATCTGAAGGAAATGGGCATAGTGTCTCATGTGGACCCAGGAATAACAAGTTATCGCTAACGGTAAATGTGGGGATGGAATACCTCAACCCCTGACCCTGAGTGTACCTGGCATGACCCTCACCTTACCTTTCTTCGAGGCGGGATAATCCCACCAGTTCTTTAAGGAACTTCTCAAGTGTAGGCAGATCCCTGCCCAAACGCAGATTCCCTTCCCAAACACCAAGGATACAAGAGGAAACAGTCCGGAGATGATGCATCACATCTCATAGCTGAGATCCTGGGGCAGGTTTAGGAGCCTGAGACCTGAAAGCCCTGAGGATGCAGCATTAGTGCTGATGAGGAGCCCATGGCCTTCTCCACATGGCACAGTCAGGCATCAGGTTCACAGATACAGAAAGTCAGTCATTAGACCAGAGAGAAGGCCCAGAGGCCAGAAACAAGGAAGCAGAACCTTAGGTAAGAAGCTGACTCAGAGCTGCTGGGGAGGAGAACGTCAATCTACATGGGCCTGCAGCTTCCAGCCCTACAGGGCATGGAGCATCCTCGACTCTGACTCCCCTCCCGGGCCCCAGCTCCCTCCAAAGACCCAGGGAATACGGCCACACAGGGCAGCCACAATTACTGCATCAGAGGATGATTTGTTTCAGCAAGAATTTGAAAAAAAAGGGAAATAGCTTGCTGGTTTTAACAATAGTCCAAAGAATGCATGACTGCAGGAAGCTGTTTGTGAATTTGAAATTGGGATTCTGAATATCTGGGTGTGGTCCCTGCCAAGTCACATTGCCCCTTGGACAATTCTTGGTGACTCCATGCTTGAGCAAATTCAAGGTGATGGTGGAGACAGCTCTGACAGGGACCCTGGACCCCTGCTGGCATCATCCTCCAAGAAGTCCTGACAGAATCGATGAGTAAAGGCTGAATAGAGAGGAACGGGTCTGCCCGTTCTGATCCAGCTGTGCCTGAAAGTGGGGTTTAAGCCAGAGCAAAAGGCAGAAGGCTCTTCCCAGGCAACCCCTCACCACAGCTGCGTGTTGGCCCCAGGGATGAGGCAAGATATACCAGGGAGAGAACTCCATCACCTGAAACATTCTTTCAGACACTGAGATTTGATGACCGGTCGACTGAAGAGTGTCATCAGAGCCCAGGCGTGTTCCTGGGTCTCTGCGCTCAGCCCCGGGACTCCTCTCTTGTCTTCTGCAGACCTGCGGGCCGACTATTCCAGCCATGGTGCTGCCTACATCTTCTGTTTCCTACATCAGGACACAGAGCCTGGCTTCATTCCTAGTCTCATGCTTGCTCTGAAATTTTGGCCTTCTGTTCAAGACTCCTAGCAAGAGATTTACCCTTTATATGTGGACCTGACTCTCAGCTGGGAAAGATTGAAGGCAGGAGGAGAAGGGGACGACAGAAGATGAGATGGTTGGATGGCATCACCGACTCAATGGACAAGAGTTTGAGTAAACTCCAGGAGTTGGTGATGGACAGGGTGGACTGGAGTGCTGCAGTCCACGGGGTCGCAAAGAGTTGGACACGACTGAGCGGCTGAACTGAACTGAACTGAATTGACTCTCAGTTTAATTACAAATCTGTGCCCCTGTACTTACCATGCTGACCATGTCGCAAAGATCTGGAGTAACCAGATACCCATGGCTTCTTCAGGTCCTAATACATTCTAGAGACTCCAAGATTATGTGCAGCCTCTATTTTACCTTCAGGAGGTCAGCAACAGTCTTACTCACAACTTCGGGTTTCTTGGTCTATCCGCTTCCACGCAGAGATATGCGTGCACACTTTGGTGAAGACCACCAGTGACCCATGTAGCCATCACCTCTCCCTGATGTGCAGCCCAGAGAGGTGGGAAGATAGTCCCAAGTTCTATAGATGAGTCAATACAGAACTCAGCCCCACCCCCAAGTCCAAGTTCAGGGTGCAGGGATCACCTCGGCAGTAATCAGCACTCACTGTCTGCCGAGTTCTGTGCTGGATACCCCACGAGCACTCCACAGTTTCTCAGCATTCCCTTCTGATAGGAACCTTCGTGATCCTCACTTTACAAGTTATAACCGGGGTCCATAAACTACAGTCCCTGGGCCAAATCTGGCAGCTGTCTGTTTTGGTAAACAGCATGCCTTGGGAACACAGCCACGCTCGTTCATTTGTACGTTGTCCATGGCTGCTCTTGTGCTGCAGTGGTTAGGGTGAGTCGTTGCTATGGAGACCTTTTGGCCAGTTATTAAACCTATCAATTTATTAAAATAAAATATGCTGGCTATCTAGCCAACGCATGAACTGTACATGTCGAATGGTCATTCTGACACTTTAAAATAAATGTAGTAGTTAAGTTGATCAAATCGATGTCAGCCTGCAGACTGTTGCTGCTCTTGTTCAGTCACTAAGTTATGGCCAACTCGTGCGAGTCCGTGGGCTGCAGCCCGCCAGGCTCCGCCATCATGCGATTCCCCAGGCAAGATACTGGAGTGGGTTGCCATTCCCTTCTCCAGGGGATCTTCCAGATCCAGGGATCGAACCCTCGTCTCCTGCATTGGCAGGTGGATTCTTCACCTCTGAGCCGCCGGAGAAGCCTTAATTTTCTACTCTGTGTCAGAAATATGCACAGTTCTGAGTAAACTCGGACAAGTCCCCACACCTCAGAGTACTTGTTTGTTAGCGTTGTCAGGGTGGGATTCTCAGCCCCAGAGACAGAGCAGTGACTCCTGTCGTGGACCCAAGACGCACCTGAGCTTGACCCCAGCTCTGCCACATAGTACCTGGGTGACACTTTGGACAAGTGGTTTAAATTCTCTGACTTCAGTTTCCCCATCTGTAAAACAGGGACAATAACACCAAGGTCTCTTCATGGCTACAGTCCATGGGGTTGCTAAGAGTCGGACACAACTGAGCGACTTCACTTTCACTTTTCCCTTTCATGCACTGGAGAAGGAAATGGCAACCCACTCCAGTATTCTTGCCTGGAGAATCCCAGGGACGGGGGAGCCTGGTGGGCTGACGTCTATGGGGTCGCACAGAGTCGGACACGACTGAAGCGACTTAGCAGCAGCTCTTCATGGTGAACATTAGAATAATTAATGCAAATGAAATGTGAGGTGCCCTTGACAGCCCCCACTGTTACAGACACGGCAGTGGAGTTGAAGGAGCAGATGCCATGATGTCCTGGGGCTGCCATCAGCTGGGACGGCCAGGTGACTCACAACAAAGAACCTTGGAAGTGGGCCATGTCCCTGTGGATGCGCGCAGGGACTGCTTAGCAGGCAGTCCAGAGCCAGGACATCATGAGGAAGCAGATTCCCATACAAACCCAGTTTCCCATGGAAAGGAATGGACAAGGTCAGGGGATCTGGCTTCCTTGGCTGCTGTCCCCTCTAGGCTGTGCCCGGGCTGGCTTCCCTGTGCACTTGGCTCCTTTTGGCTGCCCCCAGAGGCCTCTTCACTGCATCCTTTCCTGACCCCAGTGTCATCTGAGATGTCACCACGGAAACTGCCAGAACTCCCAGGAGTTGATCTCTTCCGTACTTTTTTCCAGACTGTGAGCATCAGTCCCAAACACCTAAACATTCACAAGAACAACTCTCATTTAAATGTAAAGAGATATATTTAGCAGATAGATTTTATTTCATTGGTGATATTTTTTGGCGAAGCTGTCTTCATAATGCTGAAGAGGTAAAAGCGACTTTCAATCTAGTGTTTTGGTGTCAGCTACATCTGACTTCTAGTTTAAGTCTAATGTAATTGAGGCCAATTACAAATTACTGAAGGGCTTCCCAGGTGGCTCAGTGGTAAAGAATCTGCCTGCCAATGCTGGAGATGTGGGTTCAATCCCTGAGTCGAGAAGATCCTCTGGAGGAGGAAATGGCAACCTACTCCAGTAATCTTGCCTGAGAAATCCCATGGACAGAGAAGCCTGGCGGACTACAGTCCACGGGGTCACAAAGAGTCCGATATGACCAAGCACACCTGCACCATTACCAAAAGCAAAGAGAAAACAAGCCCATTACTTTTGCAACTGCCTGTCAGCAGTTTCATAAAGGGATCTCACTAATTTTTAGCCTCTTTTCAAAATTATCACCAATGGGATATTTGCTTTGATTCACAGCTTGCATCACCCTCAGTTGAAAGGCAGATAGATGCCAACATTCGATGAGCAGATGATCTCACTGGAATGGTAAGATGCGAAGTGAATGCAGAGCGATCTGGGTTAGAGGGCTATGTTGGCTACAAACAACCGAGGGCCTGAATGGCTGACCTGGGCAGAGAACAGAAGCCTGGTCTGTGCTCAGAACATTCTCCAAAGGCAGTCAGTGAGTCTCCGGGTCTGTTTTCACTGGACAAGGCACAGTTGACTGGTGTGATCAGCTCACTGATGCCTTGGAGACCAGTACTCCCCAGTGGAGCAAAGTACTACATTAGATGAAATTACAGGTCAAGCTGGCTCAGGAATACTGAGACTTTGAGACCATCTGCTCTAAAACAGTGTGAAGAATCAGAGTTGCTCTAAGCAGCTCCTAGGGCTCTTGGGATGGTCAAGATGTACATGCAGGCCTGTGAGCACTTGCTGAACTGTGAGTGAAGGGGACACAGAAGGTTGAACTGAAAACCCATGAGTGTCTACACTTTTCCTGCAACAAAAGACACAATGCATCATTTTCGGCCATAAGACAGAGATGAAAGCTCGGGTCCCAGCTGCTTTCTGTGGGATCAGTTTGAGAGGCTGGATGAAACTCCCCAATTACAGGTCCAGGCTCATGCTCTACCCCGTGGGCTTCTTTTCTTCTGGCGTCTGGCTGGCGTTCTGGTGGATTGAGGGTATCATGCTCGGGGGACAGAGGCCCATCTCATTTCAGTCCCAGGCATCTTTGTTTTGTACCCACTCACTGGAGACAGGATCTTCCTTCCTGGCTGAAGAAACCCCATTTGCTCCTCCTCCTCCCACCCTGTGCTGCCTCCTCCCTATGTTTGTGAGTCTATTTCTGTTTTGTAAATAAGTTCATTTGTATCATCCTTTTAGATTCCACGTATAAGTGATAGCATATGGTATTGGTCTTTGTCTGATTCACTTCGCTTAGAATGATCATCTCAAGGGCCATTTATGTTGCTGCAAATGGCATTATTTCATTCTTTCTATGGCTGAGTAATATCCCATTGTATATACCAAGGGGCACCAGATACCCATGTATCCACCAGTGCCCATTCCCCAGTGGCTGAAGGTTGGTGTCTGAGATGTCAGCTCTCCTAAACTGCAGAGGTGCCCAGGCATGAATGCCAGCCAAATGTCCACAGGCGCCCCACAAGAGAAGTAAGAGCCAAGATCCATGCCCTTGAGGTGAGCGGCTATCAGCATCTTGCTGATCCAGATCTGTGTGCAGCTTGTACTGCAGCCATGGCTGAAATCAGGGGGAGGACCAGTAGGATGCACAGACTCCTTCCCTACTTCCTTGTGTCCAACCATCCTCTAGGCACCCAGGCCCACTCATGGGTTGTCTGTAGCTCCTCTTTGTTTGTACCCTCTCCCCCTACCTCCCATTAAATCTCCTTTTTTTAATCCCCACCCCCATATGTCTCTTAAATTAATGAATCTCCCTTTCTCATGTTCACACCTGTAACTCTAAGTCCTCATCTCCGTTAACTTCGATTGGCTTAATATTCTCCAATGGACTTGACCACCTTGCTTATCCCATCCAGCCCATCCTCACGTTGCTACCACATTGATTCCCCCAAACACTCTCCTCCTATCACTCCATAATAAACAACATGGCTGCCTGCTCCCAATGAAGTTAATGTGTCCAGTTTGGAGTGTCTTGCAAGGAAGTCTAATCACCTATATACAATTTATCTATTTATTCTATTTAACATTTTTGAGGACCTTCTCTGTTCTTGGCCTTTTTCTAGACACAGACCTAGAACAATGAGCGTTAGAGACACACTCTGCCCAGATGGTGGTGAGCCGACGTCCCAGTAAAAGAAACAGACCTCAAAATGTGAAATATGAAAAATAGTGACCACTTTTTGATAACTGCTCCTAAGCAGGTGTTACAGACTGAATTTTGTCTCCCCTCAAATTCTTATGTTGAAGACTTAACCCCCAGTGTGACTGAGTTTGCAGACAAGGCCTTTAAGGAGGTATTTAAGATTAAATAAATAAGGGCAGGGCCCTAATATGGTAGAGCTGGTGTCCTTATAAAAAAGGAAGAGACACCAGAGGTCTCTCTCCTCTTGGCATAGAGAAGATGCCATGTGAGGACTTGGCAAGAAGAAGGTCATCTGCAAGCCAGGGAGAGAGACTTTGCCACACCCCAACCCTGCTGACACCTTGATCTTGGACTTCCAACCTCCAGACCTAGGAGAAAATGAGTTTCTGGTGTTGAAGCCTCCAAGTCTGTGCGATTTTGTTATGGCAGCCCTAGCCTGCAGGACAGTAAGACAACAGAGTGAGGTGATGGGGAATAATGAGTGTTGGGAAGGCAAAGCTTCAGCCAGGTGGTGAGGAAAGTATTCTCAGAGAGGTGTGAGAGGCAGAGTCTCAGGCGGAACTAGGAAGCAGATGGCACACCCAAATTAGAGTAATCAGGCTGCCGCGATTATTATGTTTTATTTAGCTAAGGGACTATTCATGTTGACATGGGAGGTTCAGGGAAACGTGGAGAATCATTCCAGATCTGCCTAAACGTCTTCAGCCCTCACCCATGCCTCCCCCTTCTCATCACCCTGACCTTCGTGAGACCTGCTTGGGTGAGCTCTTAATTGCTGCTTTATCTTGTAACCCTTACCACTAGGGTGTCGGTTAGGACCCCTCCCCCACGTCTACCCCAAGAGCGCAGAATAGGATTCCTGAGAAGCTGGCCCTGCAAGCATGTTCTTAATTGCATATTCACAGCGTTAATTTCTCTTTTTCTCTCTGCAGGCTCCCTGGGTGGTAAGAAGCAGCCAGATTACTCTACCAGCTTTGGAATCATTATTGTTGCCATGGCGACTAAGTGCCATGGCACTTGATCTTGCGGCGCTTGCTACCCACCTGCACATCATCCCATCATCCCATAATCTGATCATCGGGATGCCTTCTCGTGCTGTGCATTAATCATGTCATCAGCTCAGAGATTACCTCTGTAGTCACTGCACACAGGAGCGACCCAACTCCAGAACTTAGCATGAGGGTTGGCGGGTCTGCTAGTGGGCCCTGTCCTAGTGTTAGTAAGAGACCTGATGAGAAACAGAGGGCACAGGCAAATTAGGAAAACTCACAGAGGGTTTTAAAAATATTCCCCCCCACACACAAGTGAGGGAGGGGCTTGGGGGGCTCCTAAGGACTGGTACCGTCAGGGGAAATGGTGGAGGGGGACTGACAGAAAGAAGGAGAGGGTCATGCAGATAAAGCTTCCTTGGAAGAGGCCTTCAGTTAAATGCCACCTGCCCGGCGAGGGGCAAGTGACGCACTTCCCTTGCCATGTCCTCTTCCTCTCACCCCTCAATTGCCTCCTCCACAGAAGTGCCCCAGAGGGCCCTGGAGCCCATGGTTGCAGCTTGTATTAATCATCCTTTTTATTGTCTATATCTTATGATGTTTCTACATTTTGAGGCCTCGTGACCCCAGGAAGGAATCTCCCCTCTCAGGGTTAGCTAATTCCTAGAGACAGTGAAGCGCTTGTCTGTCAGCCTTTTCTATGCAAGTCAGCCAGTTCTGAGCTCACATCTACAAGCCCCTCCATTATCCAACTTCACACACCAGACCAATCCCCTCCCCTGTAAATTCACCCATAGTTCAGTTCAGTTCAGTCGCTCAGTCGTGTCCGACTCTTTGCGACCCCATGGACCGCAGCACACCAGGCCTCTCTGATGTGACTCTGCCCATCACTGACTCCCGGCGTTTACCCAAACTCATATCCTTTGAGTCAGTGATGCCATCCAGCCATCTCATCCTCTGTCGTCCCCTTCTCCTCCTGCCTTCAATCTTTTCCAGCATCAGGGTGTTTTCAAATGAGTCAGCTCTTCACATCAGGTGGCCAAAGTATTGGAATTTCAGCTTCGACATCAGTCCTTCCAAAGAACACCCAGGACTGATCTCCTTTAGGATGGACTGGTTGGATCTCCTTGCAGTCCAAGGGACTCTCAAGAGTCTTCTCCAACACCACAGTTCAAAAGCATCAATTTTTCAGCACTCAGCTTTCTTTACAGTCCAACTCTCACATCCACACATGACTACTGGAAAAACCATAGCCTTGACTAGACAGACCTTTGTTGGCAAAGTAACGTCTCTGCTTTTTAATACGCTATCTAGGTTGGTCATAACTTTCCTTCCAAGGAGTAAGTGTCTTTTAATTTCATGGCTGCAATCACCATCTGCAGTGATTTTGGAGCCCCCCCCAAATAAAGTCAGCCACCGTTTCCAGTGTTTCCCCATCTATTTGCCATGAAAAAACGTGGTCCACTGGAGAAGCGAATGGCAAACCACTTTAGAATTCTTGCCTTGAGAACCACATGAACAGTATGAAAAGGCAAATTCACCCATAAGCGTGTATCAAACAACTAGAGGTCACCTTTTCAACCCAGAGCTCGCTGAAATTGTTCAAACTGTCGAAACTTCAGCCTGCCCAGCCTGTCCACTGCCCTACCTGCATTCTTTCCCCAAAACCACGCTAGACCATCCCCCCTCCCCCTACCTCCTGACAGACCCTGTGCTCCTCCATGTGGCCCTGCATGGCGTGATGCATCCACTCAGCTCAGGAACCATGAGGGGTACACTCTCTTTCAAGGCAGTTGTTGCCACGTCTGTCATCTTATCTTCCCTAATACATCAAATTTCGGATACAGTTTTAAAGCCAGTCCATGTGTGTCAGCCTTCCGGGGCAGAGAGCAGGGGAAGACAGTGGACAGCTGATCTAAGGCACCCATGCGAGTCCCAGCACTTCTGAGTTCTTCTCCTACAGACTAGGTCGCCAAACTTGCAGAGCTCTCTGAGTCAGGAACACTCCAGGCGTGAGGAACAGCCAATGCAAAGGCTGCTTCCAGCCTTCGGAAGGTGGCCAGCCCCCAGCAAGCACCAATGCCATGGCCAGACGGTGCTCCCATGTCCTGGGAGTGCTAACCCTTTGCTGTCCTATTAATGGGCCTCCCCAGGGCCTTGCTGTTCCCTCTCTCCACTGCCAGCCTCTTTCTCAGCTTTGATCATCCAGAGCATCCGGTGCAGTAGAGTTAAGCCCTGTTGAGTTCCGAGTCCTCTCTCTGCTCATGCTCCTCTTTCACAGGGAGTGACCTTTGTCTCTTGATTCTAACAGCTCTTGTGTATTTACTGAATGCACCCCAGGGCTGAGAATTTGACAGAAATTTTCTTGTTCCACTCCAGTGCAGACTCAACAGGAAGGGGTTATAGCCCCATCTTCAGATGGTTGAAATGGGGATCTCTCCAAACCCCATGCTGCCATCCTTACTCACTGACCTGCACTGTCTCACTGATGACCCCCAAGGGCTGTGTAGCTCTGAATGCTTGAGACCAAAACAGGATGGTTGTAGCAGATTCAGAAGAGCTTCTGAATCAAATTTCCTAAAGTGGCAAAGGACTTTTTTCCAATTCTGGGTTAAGGGATGGAAGGGGAAGATGCAGCTTCCAGATAGCATCCCCAATCCCTTGGACTGACTCCAGGTAGCAGAGATGGCAGAGGATGGAGAAAGTGTCTCTGGGAGACCTGCCTTCTTTGAAGCCTTGAGTTTTTATTATAGACCGTGATAGATGGGTCAGATAAAACTGAGTGACTGAGCATGCAACACAACAATATATAATAGAACTGACACTGGGGGAATTCTGTCTCTTTCTATTGCCACTGGTGTCTTTGCATTTTAATGGGCCCTTGGTGCATTTCCATGCTCTGGACCACTCAAGAGTCCCCAGCAGAAGGCGGAAGCAGATGTTTTCCGTGTGAAATTCCACAGGATGGTCCCTTTAGCATGAGAGCTGCCTGGCATGCTCCATGGTCCCCAGCCAGCCACGCCCGACTAGACAGGGATTTCCACCTCTAATCACAAAAGGGCTTTCTAGCGTCAGTGTTTCCTGTAAAAACCCGGGATGTTAATCTGATGAAGGAAGAGCTAGTTTGTCTTTCATTGGCAGGACCTTGCCTCCTCCCTTTCCCCAGTTTTAAGCAAAACCTGAGAACTGTGATATTAAGACAGGATCGTTCTGAACCCATCTGTCACCTGTGAACATACGCAAACATCCTCAGATCCACCCCAGCAGCCGCCACCCCTTCTCCTGTCCCACAGGAATAAACCCACTTGTGATGAACCCCAGAGCAGTGGGTTGTGTGAGCACGTGCTCTGTGAATACCAAGGAAATTGATGTGACCCAGGTTCCCCATCTTGCCTGCTTCCCCGTGTCTGGCCAAAGATAAGCATTTCACATGTTAATCTAAGCATAAAGTACGCCGTGAAACTGCATAGAGAAGACCTCTTGCCGGTCCGATCTCTGATCCGTCATAACAGATACCACTGGGCTGCTGTACCTGCTCTCCATTTATTAATATGACCCGTGTTAATTGCATTTACTCACTGCCTCCCTCCCTCCCATCTCAGACCCCAGGGGGGATGTTCAACCCCATCCCCATTCAACTCTCATCCCCTGATTGCTAATCTGTGGTCCCCAGGAGAGGGTCTCCAAGCAGGAGCTTTCCCTTTCTCTCTCTTCTCTCCACTTCAGTTGTGCTTTGCATGCTTCAAAGGTCAAGCAGTCCTATGGGCTGGTTTTTGTTTTCTGTGGCCGGATTCCATTGTGCAGAGCTCTGTGGGAGGACTCCTGTCTGCGAGATGAAAACCTGGCTTAATATCTGAAGAAAGAAAAATCCAGAAAGCCTGGGCTCTAAAGGGGGATATTGGGAGTCTCAAACTCATCCGTTCACTCCTTCATAATGAAGAACGTGTCAGTTACCTGGGGAAGAGCCAGGGCTGGTTTTCTGCTGAGTTGGAGGTTGAACCCCCTGGGGGACACAGCCAGTGTTTGCCAGAAGTGACGAGATACTCCCGCCTACCTTGGCGGAGAGGAGGCTCACATATTTAGGGCCAATCCTCTTTCTGGATGCGGGGAAAGGGATGGGGACAATGGGAATTGGGTGAGTGGGGACCATGTCCTCAGGGCTGACTAGGGCTGGTATAGTCTCCAACTTAGCCCAAAGCAAGGAAGAAGCTTCCAGACTTAGAAAATAAAAACACAGGATGCCAGTTACTTTGGATGTTGTTCAGTCGCTAAGTCGTGTCCATCTCTCTGAGACTCCACTGCAACAGGCCAGGCTGCTCTGTCCAGCACTGTCTATCTCCCCAGATTTTCTCAGACTCATGCCCATTGAAACAGTGACGCTATCTAACCACCTTATCCTCTGTCTCCCTCTTCTCCTCCTCTTTCCCAGCATCAAGGTCTTTTCCAAAGACCACAGCTCTTTGCATCAGGTGGTCCACTAGTGAAGGGAATGACAAACCACTCCAGTATTCTTGCCTTGAGAATCCCATGAACAGTACGAACTTCAGAAAAATATGACTAACTTTTTAGCAGAAAAATGTCCCAAGAATTTGAAATTCAAATTTTCCCAGGTGTCCTGGGTTTGTCTGGCAAACCAGAAGTGATTGCAGTCACCGTCCTTCGGGGGAGGTTAAGTCCTGGGGAGGGACCAGATGCAGAGGCCCAAGTTCAGAGGCAACCAGGCGGGGTGAGAGGCAAAAAGGAACTGGGAATTAGATCTAAGCGGGAGTGAGTCTACAACAGTGTAGCTGGCACGAGGACAAAGCATCTGGAACAAAAGAAAGTCGGATGGTAGGGCCACTGAGATGGGCTTTGCAAGTTTGACATCTGTTCTTTGTTTGGGGCTATTTTTTGGCTGTTATGGCCTTCCCTTGTGGCTCAGCTGGTAAAGAATCCACCTGCAATGTGGGAGACCTGGGTTCGATGCCTGGGTTGGAAAGATCCCCTGGAGAAGGGAAAAGCTACCCATTCCAGTATTCCAGCCTGGAGAATTCAATGCACTACAGTCCACTGGGTCGCAGAGTTGGACACAACTGAGTGACTTTCACTTTCACTCAGCTGCTATAGGAAATGATGATTCTAATTTCTGAGTCACTGGGAATCTATCTCAGAAAGTGTAGAAGGAGATAAGCAAAGGCTAGTCTGTTGGTCCTTTGGAGAAAGAGAGCACATTTCATCTTTTTCAGATGGAAGTGCTCTGGATAAAGGGTAAATGCAGGACAGGGTGCCCAGGGCAGGTCACTCCCTGCATTGCTTGCCCAGTACCCGGTATGTATTTTGAATAAATACTGACATGAAACACTTGTCCAGAGACACACATGCATGGCAGTGCCTGTGCGTATTTGGAATGTGAGCGCTGGAAAACACTCTTGAGAGTCCCTTGGACAACAAGGAGATGAAACCAGTCAATCCTAAAGGAAATCAACCCTGAATGTCCACTGGAAGGAATGATGCTGATGCTTCAATACATTGGCCACCTGATGCAAACAGCCTACTCATTTGAAAAGACCCTGATTCTGGGAAAAAATGAAGGCAGGAGGAGAAGGGAGTGATAGAGGATGAGGTGATTGGATGGCATCACAGACTCACTGGACATGAATTTGAGCAAACTCCGGGAGATAGTGAAGGACAGGGAAGCCTGGAGTGCTGAGGTCCATGGGGTCTCAAAGAGTCAGACACGACTGAGTGACTGAACAACAGCAAAATCCTCATAGCAGCCCTGTGAGACAGGAGCCTTTATCACATCCATTTCACAGATGAGGGATTGGAAGTGGAGGCCCAGATAGCCCTGTAGCCTGCTGGTGAATCAGCCAAAGGCCAGGATTCAGACTTATCCTTCTGGGCCCATGTTCTCACCCACCATGCTCTGTGGCCACCCCCAGGGACAGGTCATGGGAAACAATTGTCAAGGTTGGTGAAAATCAAACAATAGACTCAAAGTCAGGGAGATTTCTAGAGCAGGTTCCTGTCTCCTGCCACCCCCTCCTCACATATCCCCGGCCCCTGGTGCCCAGTGTAGACTGTGTGAATCTGGGCTATGCTGGTGATGTTATCCATCCCAGGCTTCTAGGCACTTCTGCCCCTGTTCCCTCTCCTAGGCGGACAAGCATCTCAAGGGCACATGGGCCATGCGGAAGGCTCAGGTCAGCTTCCGTGGGCTCACTCCCAGGCAGAGACCAGTGAGTCATGCCCTTACAAGGGGACAGAAGGAAAGCCTTAGGCTGCTGCTGCTTTTTTTCTCAGCATAAGGGTGGCCAGACCCACTGGACTTTTGCTGAGAACACCAGTTAAGGGCATTCTGCCTCATCTTTTGAACTTTCAGGGGTCAAATGTCATGCCCTTTACATAGATGGGATAACTCTGGCCAGACTGGATCACGTAGCAATGCCAGACTCCACTCCAGAAACCATTCCAGGGATGAGAGCTGTGCCATGCTTTGCCTGTGGGACAGTGGGGGCATTACTTCCTACACTTTTCTACCAGGTGGGAAAATAACTGTCATAGTTTCTACTGGAACAGGAATATATTTAGCATTTGTTAAATTTAGACTTCTCAGTCTTTCTCTGTCTCTAAACAACTACACACAAATAAGATGCAATATTTCTAACTCAAAATAAACAGAGCAAATAGTTTCCCAGATACGGCAGTCCCTCCATGAGAGAGTGCTTGCCGGCCACTGGCTCCGCTCTGTTCTCACACTGGGCTGAGCTGGGTCAAGGGTGCCCCTGTGAACTGGATGCGCAGAGACCGCCAGGGTGATGAAGTCCTGCTTCTGTATGGACCTGTAGGAAAGGTCTCTGCTGTGATCTGGTGCAGCCCTCACCAGTCCTGGGTTTCTGTGTATCAAATGCTATGTAATGGAATGGGGATTTTCTAGGTCAGGTTTGCCCCAGATTGACAGAATCAGGGGCTTTCAGGATTAGATGGGGTTGGAGTCTCTTGATACGGCCAGCTTCCCCAGGGGAGCATCTTGAGGGCAGCTCTGGAATGGGGGTGACCTTTGCCAAGGTGACCGTTTCCATTCCAGGCAATTTCTTGGTGTCCCTTGGCAATGAATTGGCTCCTCTGTGCCTCCTGGTGAATTTCACATTTATTTCCATCCAGGGCTCCAGCCTCTGCTCTCTAGGGCCTCAGAGAACCTCTGTCCACAACAGAAGTATCAAAGTATTTGAAGATAGTTATCTGGTCACCCAAGTAAAAGAGTGCTAACTTCTCCTCTTACCTGGATGGCCTTTTAAGTAATTGTTGAAAGGATGAATTATTCAACATGGTGATGAGGCAATTGGTTTACTGCTGAGGGTACATCTTTATCTCAGCTGACAAGTCAAATACATTCCAGCTGAATTAAAGCTAGATTCTTTTTAAATGAAATCATAAAATGATGAAAAAAATTAAAGTTAGCAAAAACTGCTTTGGCCTTTCTGAGCATAAAGTCAAAATTAGAATACCCAAAGAAGATGTTCACTGATTTTTCAAACCTAAAAATCGGAAGTATCCATATGTTGAAATGACCCATAAAAAAGTAAAAGTAAAACACACATTGGGAGTACTCTCAGCAGCTAAGGGAAATAACTGGACTCCTTAATGCAATAGGAGCCTTCTCAAAGCAATCTAAACATGAAGGCATGAATAAATCACTTATAGGGAGAAGGCGATGGCACCCACTCCAGTACTCTTGCCTGGAGAATCCCACAGACGGAGGGGCCTGGTGGGCTGTAGTCCATGGGGTTGCGAAGGGTCGGACACGACTGAGCGACTTCGCTTTCACTTTTCCCTTTCATGCATTGGAGAAGGCAATGGCACCCACTCCAGTCCTCCTGCCTGGAGAATCCCAGGGACCGGGGAGCCTAGGGGGCTGCCGTCTACGGGGTCGCACAGAGTCGGACACAACTGAAGCGACTTAGCAGCAGCAGCAGCAGCAGCAGCAGCAGCAGCAGCAGGACAATAAATTCACATGATAAGTAAGCTTTGAAAATATTTAATTTGGTCAGCAAACAAAATTCAAACTTAAAAATTGATGCGTTTTCTTTCTATTAGATTGGGAAAGATAAAAGACTTCTATAATGCCTTCTCTGGCTTCAGGTCTGGGAAACTCAAACTGTGTGGAATGACATGACTCTGAGGATAAATGTGTGGAAATGAGACGAAAGAAGATATTTCACTATGAATCCTACTGCTGCGCTTCATTCTAAGGACACTACTGAGAATGTTGGCCAAAGGCTTGACTCAAGGCTGATTGATCAGAGTTTTAAAACAAGAGTCAAGACTGTAAGTTGACTGTCTTAAAATGTGGAATTAAGAGAAATAAACTTTGATTCCAAACAAAGGCTTGTGACGTATTAAATGAAAAAGAGGTTAAAGTCTGGCGTCCAGGACAAACCCTATCACTGTTATTGAAATAAGCATGGTCTGTTGTATCCTTGTATATGTGAATAGAAATAATTCTGGAAAGACATTATCATGCTAGACTATCTATAGAAGATGGAATTACAGATGGCTTTTGTTTTGTTCTCTTTGCCTATCTACATTCCATAACTCTTCTAAAATAAACTTATATTTATTATTTTTTGTAAAGTAAAAAAAAAAAATGAGGTGGAAATTAAGAGCCGTTATATCAATAAAATTATAAGAAATCCATATACCCAGTGCTGGCATGGCTGTTGTGAAACAATCATACTCTTATATAATTTATGAAAATATAAAGTGGTGGGAATATTTTTGAAAGTCAATAAGGCATTAACTGAGAACCACATAAATATGCCTCCCTTTTGACAGAATAGTTGCCACTCTAGGAATAATTCAAATGAACAAAACTGCTCCAGATAAGTATTCAACACAGTATTACACACTCGTGGGAAAAGAGTAATCCCACAGTAAGAAGTTGAGTAAATCATGATACATAAATAAAGAGGACTATCTTGCCATCATTAACATTATAGCTGCCAATTTTGATTTAATCCCAGAATATTGTATTGTCTTAAATATTACTGTTAAATCACAAGAATTTCCATTATGTCAGGCTTATGTTCTTGTGTTCATGCTGTCGAGGGAAAGAAGGGAACCCAGACAGGGAAAAGTGAAAGCAATGTGGTTTGTTGGGCTTGTGGATCCACAGATGAAGACATCTGATATCTCTCACGGTATCATAATAACTTTGTGTGGTTTTGGTAAAAGTGAAACAGAGGCTAAGTGTAAACTGTTAGGATTTGTTCTTAATGAAAACAAAGTGCCTTCAACTGATCATGCTCTCTTTTCCGACGACTCCCACTTGTACGATAATCCACTCTGGAAGTCAGCCTGGAGTCTGCGCCAACTTTGTCAGTCAAGCAACTGGGTATTTAGTAGTGGAGACAGAGTCACTAAATGAGGATGTTCATTTCTAACTCCATTTAATGGGCATCTTCTCCACCCAAGAACGGCCACATAAACGCAGAAAAGTTATAGTTCCTCGGATTTTTTGTAGCATTCTACCATCTATAAGATGCATTGCTCTGTCTTACCTATTTGATCCAGGTTTTATAGTCTTGGTCTTTACAGATGGAGAAACTGAGGCTCAGAGAAGTAGGACCTCGTCAGGGTCACAAACCAGTAAGATGCAGCCAAGACTGGAACTAAGGGTTCCTTCAGTGCCACACCACTGCCTGGAAGATTCAGTGCTGAGTTTCAAGGTAAAGACTGTGATCCGTCCACTAGGATTTGAATATTTGTTAATAGACTAAAAGGGATTTCCCGGATGGCTTAGCTGGTAAAGAAGTGAAGTGAAGTGAAGTCACTCAGTCGTGTCTGACTCTTTGTGACCCTACGGACTGCAGCCTACCAGGCTCTTCCGTCCATGGAATCTTCCAGGCAAGAACTGGAGTGGGTTGCCACTTCCTTCTTCAGAGGATCTTCCTGACCCAGGGATCAAACCAAGGTCTCCCACATCATAGGCAGACTCTTTGACATCTGAGCCACCAGGGATGTCCTGGTGGGGAAAGAATGCGCCTACAATGTAGGAGACACTGGAGATGAAGGTTTGATCCCTGGGACAGGAGAAATGGCAACCCACTCCAGTATTCTTGCTGAAAAATCCCATGGACAGAGGAGACTGGTGGACTACACTCCAAAGGATTGCATAAGAGTCAGACACAGCTGGGTGGTGAAGCACATTAATAGGTTGAAGGAGTTTCTGCTCATGATGTGATGACCTGCTTTGGCCTTTGGATGGTCTCAGACATGCTTACCAGAGTGTGGACTGTCATGACCACGGTGGGAACTCTACACTGACCACCAGCCTCTCCTCTTCCCCCAGACTCCCTGAAGTTTGCAGTGACCACTCAGCCGAGTTATAACACCTGCATCTTCCCCCTCTCCTTCCCCACCTGGTATCTGGAGGTCAACACCCACAGCGGCCTCGGAAAGCGCAGGTTGAAGAGGGCAGAGCCGGAGCTGGCCGGGTCCCTGGATGGTCAGACTTCAACCACTGACTAGGAACGCTGCTGCCTAAGGGAGGGCTCATGTGTTGGGCTAAGTGTCAGATTTGTTTGGCAGCTTGTGTAACCTTCACTAACACAATGACCATTTACTTCTTCACTTTTCCACGTGATATCATCCAGCTCTAACTTTTCATTCTTCTCTAAGGCAATATGTATGAGATTTGGCATCAAAAGACCCCATAGGACATCTATAACCACCACAGCTGTGTGTCTTTAAGTGCATGACTTAAACATTTTATCCTTGGATGTCCTCATTTATTGTCTGAGTATAATGGTAAAAGTAATACCAGCTCAACTTCCCAAGCTGTGCTACTAGTGCTCACCTGTTAGGATTGTTAGCGAGGACCCGAGGCAGACCTGGAGTCCAGTCAGCACAGGGGCGCTACTGTTATTCTGTCTCCATCTTTAACTCCTGCCGCTACTTGTCCTGTTACAATGCAAAGCCCCACCAGTCTCACCAGCCTCAGCATCATCTCCAAACCATTAAGCTCCTTCCCTTCCTGACCCTGAATCTGGTTGCTTCCCAGGCCTCCAGTCTCCCCCTGGGCGTCCTCTCCCACCACCCCTCCTTCTGTGCCCTCCGTGACACTGCCTGTCGTGGACCCTCAGCATGTCCCACCTAGTCTTCACTGGGAGCGTCTTCACAGCCTCCTTGCCCCACTGTCTCCCTGGCTTCACTCCTTCCACGCTAGGCTGGGGCATTTCTCCTAAAGTGCATCCCTGGCTGCCATCACCGACTCACCAACTGTCCATGCCTCCTGCTGCCTTCAGAGGCACAAATCCCTCACCTGGTTATTAAAGGACCTCCACAGCATGCCCAATGCCCTCCAGCTTTATTTCTGTGACTTCGCTCCTCGAGTTTACTTTCAGCAGATTCGGTGGCTGATCATTTCCATGCCAGGAGCCACCTGCTTTTTCCTCAGCTTATAATTTCCTCCACTTCACACCAACTCAAGTTTCCTACTCCCCTGCTGTCTTTTTAATTTTTTATTTAAAAATTTTTATTAAAAATTTTTTTATTGGCACTGTGTTAGTTTCTACTGTACAACAAAGTGCTCCCCTGCTGTCTAAACCCATGGAGTCCTACAAACTCTGTACCTCTCCTGCGCTGCATGTCTCCAGCCCAATAAAGCTCTCTAGCATCTCCCCAAGTCTGGCAAGACTTTCATTCTTTTGAAAGCCTTTGAGCTCTGAGCCATCTCCCAGGAATGCCTGCATCAGAAGGCCCCTGGCTGTTTCTGCTTGCCCATTCACCACGCGCCTTTGCATTCCCTGATTCCCTGTCATCTTTGGTGTGGCACCTGGCACAGAACAGGTTCTCGATAAATATTAGAGGAGCTACATGCCCTCCAGAGTTAGCAGTCATCACACAAACCCTCCTATATGCTCCTCTGAATCCACAGCTTCTGTCATGAACTGACTTTCTTGGCTCTCTTGAAATCAGGATCTACTAAGTTAGAATATCATAATCTTAAGTGTCAGCAAAACACCACAGAAATCCAAACATTGCCACTTCTTAGCCAAAGAGACTGGTCTGCTCATCCATTTACCAGACTCTGATTCACACAGGTGCGCGCAGGACACTCTAAGCGATACAGTGGTTGGGCCAAGGGAAGGGAACCCAGTGTCGTCCAGTACAGATGAGAAGAGGCTGGTTTCCTCAAGTCTCCCCCTCCCCCTCCATACCCTGGTCAGTAGAGCAAGGAGGCACTTGGCCCAGGAGCTGGGCAGGAGTGCTGAGCTGCAGACAGGGCCCCGCCCTGAGAACTAGGAGCCTGGCAGGGCCTGTGAAGTGGGCTGGAATAGCTGGAATGTTACACAGGCTTCCAACCCCAGATATTTCAGTATCCCTGAGAAATTCCCAGTCCCTTGGCATTTCCTCAGCATCAGGCTTGCAATATGCCACTAGTGTGTAGTCAGCCAGACGTATGCGCAGGCTGGGGAGTGCTGAGCACACTGATGCACTGCCGGTGGGAATGGACAATGGCTCGGCCATGTTGGGAGACAGTCTGATGGCTTCTTGATGAGTCTAAGATGAGTCTGACACAGGACTCATCTCTCCCAGTCCTAGGTATTTACCCAGGAAATATCCACACACAGACTTGTACACAAAGGCTCAGAGCAGGTTATCAGCAACAGCCAAAGGCTGGAAAGAGCCCATCGTCCAATAGGTAGCGGATAAAAAGCTTTGTGATGCATCTATCCAATGGAATCCTACTCAGAAATAAAAAGGAAAGAATCATCGACAAACACAGCATGAATGAACCTCAAAATAATTACTCTGAATGTGAGGTAAGGCAAAAATGATTACAGACTATGTCATTGCATTCACCTAAAGTTCTGGAAAATGCAAAGTAACTGATAGTGACAGAAACAAGATCAGCAGTTCCCTGGGGATTGGAGGAATGGGCTCAGGTGGGACCGAAGGAATGAGATGGACCAGGAAGAAACCTTTGGAGGTGATGCAGGTGTTCCCCATGTCGAGTGTGGTGATGGTTTCGAAGGTGCAAAAAATGTCCAAAGTTATCAAACTGTTCAGTTACAGTATGTGCAATTTGCTGTGTGTCAATCATATCTCAATAAAGCTGCTGGAGAATCTCCAAGTTGAGTTGAAAGTATATGAAATAGGATCCTTATTGTCTGAAGAATTGATGCTTTTGAACTGTGGTGTTGGAAAAGACTCTTGAGAGACCCTTGGACTGCAAGGAGATCCAACCAGTCCATCCTAAAGGAAATCAGTCCTAAATATTCATTGGAAGGACTGATGTTGAAGCTGAAACTCCAATACTTTGGCCCCCTGATGCGAAGAGCTGACTCATTTGAAAAGACCCTGATGCTGGGAAAGATTGAAGGTGGGAGGAGAAGGGGACGACAGAGGATGACATGGTTGGGTGGCATCACCGACTCAATGGACTTGAGTTTGAGTAACTCCAGGAGTTGGTGATGGACAGGGAGGCCTGGTGTGCTGCAGTCCATGGGGTCTCAAAGAGTTGGACATGACTGAGTGACTGAACTGAACTGAACTGATTGTATGAAGTTCTCTCTCTAGCTTGCAACTCACACTTATGGGGGAAGCTAGTTCATGTCAAGAATTCAGAGCACGAAATGTTTCCTGGGCTGCCCATGTGCTGATGCAGGAGGGGATCAGGACAAGGGCCTGTTCTTGGTTGCTTCCCCAGAAATGTACCCAGCAGTGGGGAGGTGAAGTTGAGCTAATCATCAGAAAGAACCCAGTCAAGCCTTTGGGAAGGGCCTGGAGGCAGAGGCCTGAGCCTGGGCAGGATGGGAGCCAGCAGGGAGTGAAGGCCATAGAGCCTGGAGAAGGTGGTCTAGGCTCCCACGGATAGTGAAGAGAGTACCAGTGTCTGGTGGGAACCAGAGACTGACGCTCAGAGTAGGGCAAACAGCATTGGCGAGGGGCCTGGTGGTAGATGGGAGTATCACAGGAGTTCTGCCCAAGGAGACCAGAAAATAAAGTAAGACCTGTTTCCCAGGACTGCAGGCTGTTCAGAGCAGAGCCCAAAGCCCAAGATCAAGTCCTTTGGCAAAAGAATTGAAAGGGTTTGTAAACGGTTTGTTGAGAGGGGACCAGCAACTCAAGGGGTCCTGCCCACACTCCCTGGGACACCCAGCCGAGCACCTGGTTCAGAATCCAACTCTTTGGGAGGTCTCCTGGCCCGCTGTCCTGCCCCAGTGGCTGGATCCATGATGGAGACAGGACAGGACCCCAGGGCTGAGAGGAACTGGGTAACTGTCATAAGCATAGGAGTTTGGTGTCATTAACCCATCCAAAATACACTCAGAAAGTACTTGCCCATGCCTGCTCTGTGCAGATGCAGAAGAGTGTGGCTCAGATGCCAGCCACATTGGGCTTCCCTGGTGGCTCAGACGGTAAAGTGTTTGCCTGCAATGCAGGAGACCCGGGTTCGATCCCTGGGTCGGGAAGATCCCCTGGAGAAGGAAATGGCAACCCACTCCAAGACTCTTGCCTGGAAAATTCCATGGACAGAGGAGCCTGGTAGGCTACAGTCCATGGGGTCGCAAAGAGTTGGACAAGACTGAGCAACTTCACTTTCAGATGCTAGCAGGAGGCCAAATTCAAGCCAGAGGGAGAGGGGACAGACGTAGCAAACAGCATCTGGTACAGGCAGGGACCCTGTGAATGCATTGCTGCTTGAATGAGTGAGCATCATATTTTCTCATTCCAAAGCCCCATCACCAGCCAGGTGACAGGTAGGCTGCTCCCACCCCCGTTACCTTCTTTGATTCAATGGGAAGAGGGTAAGATGTCCAGAAACATTTAATAGGGACTTCCCTGGTCGCTCAATGGTTAAGAATTCACCTGTCAACGCAGGGGACACAGGTTCTATCCCCGGTCTGGAAAGATCCCATGTGCTGTGGAGCCATTCAGCCTACGAGCCACAACTACTGAGCCCACGAGCACCTTGAGCCCACGTCCCACGACAAGAGAAGCCACTGCAACGAGGAGCCCCAGCACCACAGAAAGAGTAGCCCCTGCTCACTGCAGCTGGAGAAAGCCCAGGCAGCAACGAAGCCCCACCACAGCCAAAGTCATTTAATCAATCAATAGAAGTATTAAGAAAAGCATTTAATGAATTTCTGATAAGACAAAACATATTACAACTGGTCAAATCATGTTGCTTGTCATGTAATAACTATGCTACACATAAAGCAAAAGCCAGAAATTCCAAGTCTATCCAGAAATGCTGGTCTGCTGACATGAGGAGGAAAAAACTGCTCTGCAATGAAATTAATGGACGATCGACAACTGAGGGAAACGGTGGAGAAGCATCCGCCTGCTTTAACTTCGACAGTGACCCTCCTAGAGCCTCTTGGTGCTTGCCTTCCTCTCCAGGTTGGTGGCGTGGGATGATCTCCAGATCCTGGCATCTCCAAGTAATTTGAAATTCCCTGACTTTTGAAATCTCTTTAATTGTTTCCAGGTCTTTTCCACTGAATGATGTGTTTTCCAAGTCAGATAAGACCGGCGTTCTTCCCATCGGGTACAGCGCTGAGACAGCAGCAGGACTTGTGTGTAATGGAATTCCCATGGCGTTTCATAGGCAGAGCGTCGGAAAGGGCAGCACAAACTTCCTGAAGGAGGTTCAGGGCTAGAGATATGTTCCAGTGATTTCCCACAGTGCCAAACAGGATGTAACTCACAGCTGAGTTTTCAATGAACTTTTTACCTCTTGGACCTCCATGGGAAGCTTCATTCATGCTGAACTGTCCTTAGTCGAATTCCTATCGGAAGGGAATGGGGCAGCAAAATTGGCCCTGACCGTGACTTTGATGTCAGTGGGGAAATGCCTGCACCTGTAGGGATGCTGGCAGAGGAGGAGCAGCAAGGTCCCTCCCTGAAGGACAGAGCCTTGGGTTTCGGGCGTGGGGTTGGGCTGAATGAACAGGAAGTGCTGGGGAGGTAGGCGGCATTTGCCAAGCCCCCTAGCTCATGAATCCATGGTGCTGGAGAAAAGGAGGGGATCGGGATTCTCCTCCCTGGGGTTTCCTGCTCTACACACAGCAACAGTGAAAGGTGGGCAGGGCTCACACACATCATGTGACCCTTCATTTCCATTTTACAGACAATGAAACCAAAGCCCAACACAGGGAGTCAATTTCCCACCAATGCTCAGCCCGTTCACAGCAGTGAAATTCCAAGAGGAAGTCTAAATGCAGTGATAGGCCCCACACACAGGAGTCAGAAACCCTGCCTGCATCCTTCCACTGCCTCTATCCTTTGTGTACCTGGGGCCACCTTTAGCTCTGAAATACTGGGATGTTTTACTCTAAAGACATCTCCACGTTTCATCTCGTATTTGCAACCAAAGAGATGGAATTCAAATTCACAGTCAAAGACTGGATGGTTCTTTCTGAGGCTTTTGCTCTGGGGTCCAGCATGGTCCCCTCTCATCTGCGGAAGCCATTCTTTGGCAGAAATGCCAAAAACCAAAGATAGGAACAATATCAACAATATTCGTAGTTACTACTGCTGGTAACAATGATAAAAAATAATGATAATACTTGCAACTCCCCCCTCCTATGTGCCAGGGACAAGGACTCTGAGATCAGTTATTTTCTCCCCACTTTGCAGATGTGGAAACGGATGCTCAGAGACTGCTGTGACTGTGAAGCTTCAGAGTCAGGGGGATCTAATTTGAAAAACCAGCATTCTCTGGACTGTGGTGACTAGTCTCCAAGTCCAGCGTGGGGCCTCAGTGCTTTAGAAAGAGTGCTGTTCTCACCAATAAACTTAGCAGGCAATAAAATGAAATCTCACGCAGACTCTGAGACTTCACCCTTTTCTTCCATTTGTGGCAAAAGAGAAGGTCTAAAAATATTCATCCATGTCACAGAAGCAATGCAAAAATAAAAGCTGAAGAACCAGTCATGCCGATGGATGGAGACTTTGCTGGGAAAAAGTCCTCCTGTGTGCCAAAGTGTAAATAAAGGAATAAATAGGACTCATCATACAAAGGCATGGAGGTCAAAGGTTAGGATGTTTCCCCAGGACAGGAACCACTGCCCTTTGGAACAGCCACCTCACAGACTTGCCTCCTTTCCACATATCTCTACATCCTAAGGTTCCTTCTAAAGCTTCCCTGGAGCGCCTGTGCACTACGCTTCGTCCTGGGCTACAGGCCTGGACATGGCAGGGTCTCATCGGGCTTCCCTGGTGGCTCAGAAGGTAAAGCGTCTGCCTGCAATGCGGGAGACCAGGGTTCAATCCCTGGGTCAGGAAGGTCCCTTGGAGAAGGCACTGGCACCCCACTCTAGTACTCTTGCCTGGAGAATCCCATGGATGGAGGAGCCTGGTAGGCTGCACTCCATGGGATCACAAAGAGTCGGACACGACTGAGTGGCTTCACTTTCACTTTCATTGGAGCTGAAGATGAACCACTGTCCCACAAAGTGACTAAGGCCTTGAATGCAAAAATGCAACCGTCCCAGATCATCAGAGAAGGAGAGAAAGATCCTTCAGTAAGTGATTGTGGAATAATAACATTTAGAAAAAATAATTTGTTTAGATTAATGCTTACCATAGACCAAAATACCCCTTAGATGAGTTCAAGAGGGACACATGCAATCAACTGAACTTCCCAGCTGGCTCAGTGGTAAAGAATCCACCTGCAATGCAGGAGACAGAGGTTCAATCCCTGGGTTGGGAAGATCCCTTGGAGAAGGGAATGGCAACCCACTCCAGTATTCTTGCCTGGAGAATTCTGTGGACAGAGGAGCCTGGTGGCCTGTAGACCATGGGGTTGCAGAGTCGGGCACAACTTAGTGACTAAACAGCAACAACAACGATGTGATCAACTGCTCTTTAAAAAGCAGAAAAACTCAAGAAAGTGAACATTGATCATTAAATCTTTGGAAAAGGGTGAACTCTCTAAGTTTTGAAGCAATAGAAGAAATCACCAAGGAAAAAGTAGTCATATTTTGGTAGATAAAAAATTTAAATGCCAGTATAATCCCAGGGATGGCGGAGCCTGGTGGGCTGCCGTCTATAGGGTCACACAGAGTCGGACTCGACTAAAGCGACTTAGCAGCAGCATAATAAAAATATAACCAGGATTTCAGAGTAAATGGATAAAGAAAATGTAATTGCAGTAAATACACAGACAGAGGGTTAATTTCACAGCAAAATGCCAGTGGAAGAAAAGAGTTGGGGGTCATGAATCAAAGATTTACAAAGGAAAGACACTTAGTAAATAAAGAGCTGGGAAAATTTCCTGCAGCATTAAGGATGGAGTAAATGCAATTAAAATAATTACATACCATTTGACCTCGCAAGTTAACAAAGTTTATGAAAATAAACACCATTGCCAGAGAAGGTAGGGAAACACAGCCTCTCAGGTCACCAGTGAACAACACTTATCCAGAGTTCTGAAGCCATCTGTGGTGACAGACCAAATAATCTAACTTCTGGGAATCCGGAGGTAATGAAAACAAATACCTTTAAAAGCTTCAGAGAGAAAGATTTTCATCACAATGCAATTCATAGTAATGTCAAGCCGATAATATTGTAAATACCCTCCAAAGAGACAACATGGTTAGGAAAACACACTGCCAATGTGATGACTTATACTTTAAAGTGTGTATCATAATAAGAAAAATATGTCTGCTGGAATATTAAGTGGAAAAAGCAGAACGTAAACCTGAATATACAGCATGATCAAAACCAAAATAAAAAGGAATTACACGGAAAGTCCAAAGAAACATACCAGGATGCTTTTCTGATTGGGTTAGAGTGATTTACTTTTCATTTCATTCTACGTACTTTTATTTTACAAATGTGCTTTCATGAGTGTGCCAGCGGCTCTCAGTATAAGTATCACGAGGTACTCCTTAAAAGTGAGAATTACCTGGCCCAGATTATCTGATCTAATCTGCAATCCACATTTTTATTAGCTGCCTAGGAGGTTATGAAAATCAATTCTCAGATGTCTGACACTTATGAAAATAAACACCATTGCCCGAGAAGGTAGGGAAATGCCTGACAATTCAGTTTTGACATCAGTTACCCAGAATTAGCACAGGACCCAAGCTATAGGCAAAGTCCTTCAGTTCAGAACTATCTACTGTAGGCAGCATCAGATACCACAGTTAGGGGGCAGGGTCCCCCCAGGACTGCCCTTACATCAGAGGCAGCCAAAAGTGAGACCCCAAAGATGCTAAACTTCTGTCCAACTTGACTACAAATTTGGGAGTTCCCACAACTTCCAGCTCCACATTTGATAATTAATTTGCTAGGAGGACTCACAGGACTCAGGAAAGATCTGTACTTACAATTAGATTTTTTTTTTTAAGTGTACAAATTAACAACCAGATGGAGAGATGCACAGGACAAAGTCTTCAGGGGGATTAGGTGGCAGGACAAAGCTCCCGCACCCTCTCCTCCTGGAGCCCAGATGTGTCACCCTCCCAGCACACGGGTGTCTTCACCAACTAGGAAACTCCCTTGTTTCGTGGGTTCAGAGTTTTGTTAGGGTTTTATTACCTGGGCCTGGTTGATTAAATACCTGGCCATATGATTAAATTCGATCTCTGATCTCCCTCTATGGAGATCTGGGTGTGGGGCTCCAAGCGACAACCCTCTAATCATAAGCTCCACATTTGTGGTGTGGCTTTGTCTTTCCGGGTTTTTCCTCCCTTGCAACCACTGAAGGTCCCACCTCATTAGCATAAACTCATGTTTGCTCAAAAGGTGCCCCTTACTTCTATCACTCAGGAAATTCCAGGAGTTTTGGAGTTCTGTGCTAGCGATGGGGACAAAGACTAGACGTATTCTTTACTATATCACAATGTGCTCAGTCACACAGTCAGATCCTACTCTTTGTGACCCCATAGACTCCAGGCTCCTCCATCCATGGGATTTCCCAGGCAAGAATACTAGAGCGGGTTGCCATTTCCTCCTCCAGGGGATCTTCCCAACTCAGGGATTGAAACCATGTCTCCTAAATCTCCTGTATTGCAGGTGGAGTCTTTACCACTGCACCACCTGGGAAGCCCCCTATCTCAATGGACTATAAAGAAGGCTGAGCACCAAAGAATTGATGCTTTTGAACTGTGGTGTTGGAGAAGACTCTTGAGAGTCCCTTGGACTGCAAGGAGATCCAACCCGTCAATCCTAAAGGAAATAAACCCTGAATATTCATTGTAAGGACTGATGCTGAAGCTGAAGCTCCAATACTTTGGCCAACTGATGTGAAGAGTTGACCCATTAGAAAAGACCCTGATGCTGGGAAAGATTGAAGGCGTGAGAAGTGGGTGACAGAGGATGAGATGGTTGAATGGCATCACTGACTCAGTGGACGTGAGTTTGAGCAAGCTCTGGAAGATGATGAAAGACAGGGAAGCCTGATGTGCTGCAGTCCATGGGGTCAAAAGTAGTGTAGTAGTGAAGTCACTCAGTCACGTCCAACTCTTTGCAACCCCATGGATTGTAGCCTGCCAGGCTTCTCCATCCATGGGATTTTCCAGGCATGAATACTGGAGTGGGCTGCCATTTCCTTCTCCAGGGTATCTTCCCAACCCAGGGACGGAACCTGGGTCTCCCATATTGCAGGCAGACTCTTGACCATCTCAGCCAAGCAAAGAGTTGGACAAGCAAAGAGTTAGACAAAACTGAGCAACTGAAGAACAATAAATGTCTAAAAATCATCCTTTGCAAAACATTAAAATACACATTATTTTAATTTAAAAAAATAAGTTTCAGGTTATTAATGGGAAATTCACTTGGAGTTGCTAGAGACAGGGCAGACTCCACATGGAGACCTTCCAGGTGGGTCTGGGATAGTGATATGGGTTTTCCAGAAGGGACATCTGATGGATGGGTGAGCAGGAGGGGTGGGTATACTCTGAGGATAGAGAGTGTACACTGTATTTCTAGAAGAAGTGGCATTTACAATCTGTATGAGGAAGAGATGGCAGCAGGTTGGGATAAACCACGTATGCTGTATAGTTAGTTCAGTCGCTCAGTCATGTCCAACTGTTTGCAACCCCATGGACTGCAGCACGCCAGGCCTCCCTGTCCATCATCAACTCCTGGAGCTTACTCAAATTCATGTCCACTGAGTTGGTGATGCCATCCAACCATCTCATCCTCTGTCATCCCCTTCTCCTTCAGCCTTCAATCTTTCCCAGCATCAGGGCCTTTTCCAGTGAGTCAGTTCTTCGCATCAGGTAGCCAAAGTATAGGAGTTTCAGCTTCAGTATCAGTCCTTCCAGTGAATACTCCAGACTGATTTCCTTTAGGATGAACTGGTTGGATCTCTTTGCAGTCAAAGGGAAACTCAAAAGTCTTCTCCAACACCACAATTCAAAAGCATCAATTCTTCTGCTCTCAGCTTTCTTTATAGTCCAACTCTCACATCCATACATGACTAATGGTAAAACCATAGCTTTGACTAGACGGATAAGGAGGTCTAATTTATCCTTTAGGTGAGAGTTTCATAAACTACATGTGGTGTGGCTGATTAATAGACTGGGAATGTCAGAGGATATGCCATGCTTAAAGAGGAATTATTGTTTTGTGAGTTGTTTCAGTTGTGTGTATGTTTACAGGGGGTGTGTGTGTGTGAACAACATCTGAGTTCACAAATATGTTGAAAATTGCAAGTGTCCCACTGCCGCAGCTGTGACTTCCACCAGGGACTGTGAGCTGCAGACCAGGGATGAGCAGCCTGTATAAAAGGAGCAAGGACAGGCAGGGGCCATCTGAGAAACAGTTGCTAAGGTCTGATCAAAGGATGACCTGGGACACTGGCAAAGGAAAGGCCAGAATGGAGATACAGCAGGGAGTTCTACATGCCTGACTGCCTCTGAAGACGGATGAGGCTGAGATCTGTAGAAGAACCACCGAGGAGGAGGGGCTGTGCCGTGAGAGACGGACACATCGACTTAAAGGACTGATGGGACATGATGTCAAGTGTAGACCTGATTGTGCCTGCTGCAGCCATGGGCCAGGGAAAAACCAACCCAGGAGAACCAAACAAACTGGAAAGTGGGAGGCAGAGTGTGCAGCCCACCAGGGTTTAAAAGAAGGAGAGGATGTGATTAGGGAGACAGGAAAGAGAAGTCAGGGAGTTTGGAAGGGAGGTTTCCGGGTAAAGACAAGAGCCCCAGGCTGGTCTCCCCCGAAGTCCACTGGAATGTACACGGCATCTCACTCATGAAGCTGTGAAATTAACTAAGCTTGGGGATCGGAGGATATAAATCAGCCATTTTCCAGACTCGGGAAAGAATTTCAACACTCAACAATACCTGGATAGAGCTGCTTGGAGCCAGAGCGATTAAAAGCCCATGGGACTGATTCAAGCAGACAGAGACTGACCCTGGGATAGAAGAGATTCTAAACAGACTTTCATGCAAATAAGGACTTGATATCTGAAGAGAGCACACCCCAGCCCAGCAGAATTCAAATGATTGAGCAACCAAATAGCACCAGGAAACCTGGCCCTTTGGTTTAAAAAAAATCATAAGATCTTTACTTTGAATCATATCCAAATAAATTTTAAGCAAATCAACGAATTACAAAACAAAAGAGAAAATATATGAATATCGATCCAATCTCTCTTTGAAGACGGAGAAGGCAATGGCACCCCACTCCAGTACTTCTGCCTGGAAAATCCCATGGACGGAGGAGCCTGGTAGGCTACAGTCCACGGTGTCGCTAAGAGTCGGACACGACTGAGCAACTTCACTTTCACTTTTCCCTTTCATGCACTGGAGAAGGAAATGGCAACCCACTCCAGTGTTCTTGCCTGGAGAATCCCAGGGACGGCAGGGCCTGGTGGGCTGTCGTCTATGGGGTCGCAGAGAGTCGGACACGACTGAAGCGACTTAGCAGCAGCAGCAGCTCTTTGAAGAAGGGCCTTCTAAACAAATAAATTAGTGATGAGAATTATTTTAAGTGAATATAAAAGTAGGAACAGAACTAACAGGATGCATTACAGAAAATTAATGGGATCATTTCCAATAAGAGTGACCAATAGTGTCAACCACTGTTTAAGACACGTCAGAATCCTGGTAGAATCGAAGCTGGGTTTTGAAGAATGGGACAGATTTAAGCAGGTGCGGATCCAGAAGGGAGGCCCAGGTGGCCAGCGTGAGGCCAGGCAAGGGGATGGCCAGGGCTTGGGGCGCCTGGCTTAATTATCAGGTTATGAAAGTCCTGCATAAACAAAGGCCACCTGGGAGAGCGACAGCATCTGCCTGACTTCACTTCCACTTCGACTGTCAACACTGACATTGGTAGACCCTCTGAGAACAAATGTAATTACTCAGGCAAATAGCATCCTCTCCACAGGTGAGCAGGTCTAATCCAAACACCTGACCCAGGATCCTGACTCCGGTAAAGAAAATCACCACCTTGTGAAAACGAGCCAGATAAGGTGTCAGTTCTCATGTGCAGAATTGGCTTTTTATTATTTTCTCCTCCATCAGGCATATCTAAAGAGCAGTGTTTTGCAAATTGTATCCGGCAGAGGCTGGGAACCTTCATAGATTCTGCCATCAGGGAAGGAAAAAAAAAAACTTAAGAAAAAAGCCAGCAGAGACAGCAGATTTATGCCAGTCTCCATTGTTACCTTCCCTGGAAAGTGTTTCAAAGCAACTATTCAATGGGTTTTGTTTCATCTTCAATGAACACTTTCAAAAATGTCTGGCAACCAGAACAGAGTGCCTAATTTATAACGCGCATGATATGTCCATTTTTTTAAAATGGCATTTTCTTTCCTGATATTCAAGAAAGAAACTGGACGCTTAGATAAAAAGATCAGAAAAGTGTCCTTCTAGTAATTACAACCATGTTTTGTTCTTGTGTCGTCTTGGCTAAGAGGAGCAAGGAGGCTGGAGAGGCAGTGTTCCTGCCCAGTGTAGGCAGGCTAAAGATTTCTCCAAATCAAGCAGAAGTGGTTTTCCTAGTGATAAATCCTGCATTCAAAACAAGCATCTATCAGTCTTGAAATTCAAGGTCGTGTTTAACATGCTGCATCAAGGGGCTCACATCCACCGCCAGGATTTTCTTGGACCAATTCTACTGTTCAAGGAGGGTGAAGAGCGATCCCTGAAGAATCTCCATTTCCTGGAGCCATGATTTGAAAGATCAGAGTTTTATTAACAGGTTCTCACCATCAGTAAAGGGGTTTTCTTTTAATTCAACACAGTCTTTGTTTACAGAGTTGGTGAAAAGCCTTTCCTTTCCAATCCTGTCTGTGGTTGGGTGGGGGCAAATTCCACTGAAGGGTGGTGTTTACCCAGAAGGGAGATAAGGATTTGTGTTTTATGACAGAGGCGACCAGATGGATACAGACACCTGAGACAAAGCTGAGAACTCATTAGCATTTGAAAGAAGCCCTCAAGTCCTCAGAGCTCACAAGGATTTGGCTCAATGCTTTTGTTCTGTGAAAGTTGAACAAAGATATTTTTTTTCCTACTTCCTTGAAGCGAACATGGAAAGACACACAAGTTTCCCTTTATAATGTGCAGGAGGTAGCTAGTTCTTGTAGTTACTAGTGAATGAAAATCTGAGTCTCTGGAGCAGACGACAGTTCAGTCTACAGGGACTTAAACAGTCCTGCCTTCAGGTCCCCAGGCAAGGTCTGAGCCTCCCACAAGGCCCCATCCTGGCTGGATCTCCTGTGCTCATTCTGTCTCTCCACCTAGCTCATTTCCTCTTTGCAAATGATGGGCATACGTTCGTGTAGACATTTGTCCGTCACCCTCACTAAGCCCAGTGTTAGGACAGAGATGCTGTGCGTCTTCACGTCTGCACACCCAGCCCCACCCACAGAGGGTGTGACGTCAGTAAACACTCAGGAATTACTGAGTCAATGGCGTCTTCTGGAAAACAAGGAGGCTTTAGTGACGTCTGCCTTTTGTTTAGAAGGGCACACATTTTTCCCTTTTATCTTAAGTGTCTTTATACTGTCTTCTTTCCCTAAATTAGTAAATGTATTTAAATATCTCCTCTTATTAAGAGAAGGAGGGAAGGAAAGCAGGGAGGAAGGGAAGGAGGAAGAGGGGAAGGAAAAAGACTCAAAGGCAAACAAGAAAAAAAAAAGACACTAAGAAAGAAAAAGAAAAAAATCAGAAATTCTTCAATTCTATTTCTTTCTTTATTTTGGCTGCACCAAGTGGCACCTTAGTTTTCAACCAGGAGTCAACCCTGCACCCCTCATACTGGAAGTGCAGAGTCTTAACCACCAGACCACCAGGCAAGTCCCAATTCTACTTTCCTATATAGTTTATTTCACTAGCAAACTTCTTGAAACGTAGGTCACCCATATTCCAACTTTCCTCACCTCCATTCATCCTTCAGCCCTCTGTGGCCTCAGTTTTCCTGTTCCTCCACTGAATAGCCTCTCTGAATTACCTGTGTACTTCCATTCTGACAAGTTTCCTGTGGCACCCAGAAATGCTCAGATAAAATTTGACTGGCCTCTCGGTCAAGAAGCAGGATTCACTCAATGTCATTTTCCTCTTTCCCATGACCAGGCCTAGAGAAGGAGATGCATACAGTGACTCTCTCCTCCTCCTCCTAATGGTTGCACTGAATCTCCTCCATCACCTCCCAACCTCTCCACCCCACCTCCATCATCCCAAATGCAGCAGATGGGCTTGCCTTCTACTTCACAGAAATGCTGGAGATCATCAAGCACAAATAGCCTCAGTTTCTCCAGCATTTCCACCTCTAGAATTCTATCAATATCTACCCTTATCTATCACTGCATTAAAAAAAGTACTCCAAAACTTAGTGGCATAAAACCACAATGAGCATTTATTATCTCACATGGCTCAGGATTTTAGGAACCACTTAGCAGTTAGGGGTTCTGACTCGGGGTCTTGCATGATTCAAGGTATCAAGTGGGATTGAAGTTATCTGAAGGCTTGACTGGGGCTGGAAAATCCACATCCAAGATGTCTTATGGGGTTGACTTCTGCAGGAGGCCTCAGGTCCTTGGCACATGGACCTTTATACAGTGCTACTCATGTGTCCTCACAACATGGCAGCTGACTTCCCCCAGAGAGTGGTCCAAGAGAGTAAGGCAGAAGCCACAAGGTCTTGTATGATCTGGCCTCAAGAGTGACACTTCGTCAGTTCCTTACTATCCTGTAGGTTACATAGGTCAGTTCTACCCAGTGTTGGAGAGGATTACACCAAAGTGTGAACAGCAGGAGGCAAGGCTGGAAGTGAAGCCACCTTGAAGGCTGGCTACCACTTAGAACTTCCTCCTTCCACACTTTGCCAGAAGCTCTCTTTCCTCCTTTATCTTTAGTCCCTCCTGGTCTACTGACTTATTTGCCCTAATAAGTAAGTATATTCAAATATCTTCTGAATGAAAAAGGGAAGCAAATACTCTCACCATCTATCTGATTTCACCAAATTTCCTTAAAATGTTATCAATATGCTGTCTCAGCTTCCTCAAATCCATTCATGCTTCAGCCCATCACAACCTCTCTTTGGTCCCCATGATTCCTCTAAAACTCCTACTGTGGCCTCCAGTGAAGTCTTAGTCACCAAATTCAATGACCACTATAATCCCAGTGACAGGTGACATCTCTGGGGACATGGCTAGGTATTACCCCCTTCTTTTCTGAAATAACTTCTCTCTGCGTTCTCCAGACATCTTTCTCTCCTGGGTCGTCTCTAGAGTCTGCACTCCTCTCACTGTTCCTTCTTCATCTGCCCTCTCCCTTAAAAGCTGTATTTCCAAGGACTTCGTTCTCAGCCCTCTCCTCTTCACTCTGCCCACACTCAGTTTAACTGGAGCTGAAGCCCCAGCTATTACAATGAAGGAGACCTGCTTTAAGTCAATCCTGACTATCTGAGTGGCCTTGATCAGGTCTCTAAACTCTCCAGGTGTCAGGTTCTCTGTCTTTATGATGGAGACCAACGACATTACTTTGCCAACAAAGGTCCATATAGTCAATACTATGGTTTTTCCAGTAGTCATGTGTGGATGTGAGAGTTGGGCCATAAAGAAAACTGAGCACCGAAGAACTGATGTTTTTGAACTGTGGTGTTGGAGAAGACTCTTCCAAGTCCCTTGGGCTGCAAAGAGATCAAACCAGTTAATCCTAAAGGAAATCAGTCCTGAACATTCATTGGAAGGACTGATGCTGAAGCTGAAACTCCAATACTTTTGCCACCTGATGGGAAGAACCGACTCACTGGAAAAGACCCTGATGCTGGGAAAGATTGAAGGTTGGAGGAAAAAGGGATGACAGAGGATGAGATGGTTGGATGGCATCACCAACTCAATGGACATGAGTTTGAGCAAGCTCTGGGAGTTGGTGATGGACAGGGAAGCCTGGTGTGCTGCAGTCCATGGGGTTGCAAAGAGCCAGACATGACTGAGCACCTGAACTGAACTGAACTGCCACCTGAAGATTCCAGCAAACTTAATGTAGTCACTCACTTCCAAGTAACTCAGCCAGCTTCAGTGACCTCTTAGTAATTTCAGATGAAACTCACAGACAAATCCAGGGTCCCCTCACATTTTTTCCAAGATTTTCCAAGATTACACCTGGGTTCAGGGGACGCCTTGCTATTGTTCAGTGGCTAAGGCATGGCAGTCTCTTTGCAACCTCATGGACTTCAGCACTCCAGACTCCTCTGTCCTCTACTATCTCCCAGGCTTTGCTCAAATTCCTGTCTATTGAGTCAATGATGCTATCTAACCATCTCATCTTCTGCTGCCCTTGCCTTCAATCTTTCCCGGCAACAGGGTGTTTTTCCAATGAGTCATCTTCTCACATCAGGTAGCCAAAGTATTGAAGTGTCAACTTCAGCATGGATACCACGCTGCACATCATCATAGAGTAGCATTAGGGACCAGTCTTTGACTTTTGGCCAATATCTGCCTGTGCAGCTTCTACTATCACCCTCGGCCAAGGTCACCTGCTGTCACCATTGAAAGATGACCTTCCGGACTGGTCTTGGGGCATCACCATACTTCAGACCTTGCATCAGCTGCAATGTACTTGTAACCATTTCCTGATCCAGCCTTCAGGTAGGAACCTTCATCTCAGACAAAACAGTCTTACTGGCTGGCTTCTTCTCACAATCTCCATGCCCTTTCCAGTCACAGTAAGACCTATCTGCATCCTCATGGGTCCATGTGCCTCTGGGAGGTCTCCACAGGCTTGTCTGCTTATCTGCCACTCTGGTACCATATTGTACCCCTGGCTTCTCTCCAGGCCTGCCATCTACTCAGCATCCCTTGGGAAGGAAACATGGGATCATTCCCACCTTGGGTCTGCTGACATAGCTGGCTCCTCATCACTGCCCACAGCTGCAGGAATTCGGCCATAAGAGGGCCGGTGGAGCCCAGGCCCTAAATGAGTCTTTGTCTGTCCTGCTTCTGCTCCATTTCATTCCCCCTCATCGCCTCCCCAGTCCTTGTCTGGACTCTAGGAGGAGAAGAGGGGGGGAAAAAAGAAAACAATTGCAATCATCTGTAGGTAATTCAACCTCACACCCAAACCACCCCCTCTAGTTTTTAACTTGAAGTCAAAATGTTCATGCAGTCATCCTCCAGCATCTCTGCTCATAATTCCCTTCCTCCCTGTGGCCAGTTCTGATGAATGTCTCCAGCCTGAATGGGGGACAATCCCAGGGTTAGCTCTTGTGTGTGACAAATGCTTGGGCCACCCTGCCATGCATGCATTGGCTGGTAACTCACAAACCCCTTGGCTGCCCCATGACTCCCTGGAGTCCCCCTAGGCTGCCTGGTGGGCACTCCAGGGTCACCCAGACACTGCCTGCACCTCAGTCCTGCTCTGGCCTCGCCTCCCTTGGGGCCACTGCACTGAAAGCTGTGTTTTGCACGTTGCTCTCTCTATTTCATTCTCAGCATCCAACCAGTTCCAAAACCACAGCTTCCTACCACCAAACCACAAAACACCTTCCCACAGAGAGCTAGGGTGAGGCTCTGAGTGCTGGCTCCTTTGACAAACAAGCTTGGTGGGCCTGCACCATCGATGCCCATTAGAGCAGGCTGTCTGAATTAGAGAAGACTAGATTCTAGTTACAAAGCAGCACAGAAATTCCTTAAAAGAGATGTTTTTTTTTTTTTCAAGATAGCATTTTTTTCTAGGCCTAAGATGTGAAGAGCCGACTCACCGAAAAAAACCCAGATGCTGGGAAAGACTGAAGACAAAAGGGGAACAGGGCCGGAGAGGATGAGATGGTTAGATAGCATCATGACAGTGGAAATGGATTTGAGCAAACTCTAGGAGACAGTGAAGGACAGGGAAGCCTAGCGTGCTGCAGTCTATGGGGTCACAAGGAACCGACACGACTCAGTGACTGAACAGCAACAGATGCCTCAGTCTCGATATCTACCTCCAAGGATTTCCAAGCTCAATAAATGAAGTCCTGCCTTTTCTAAAAGGATTCCTGTGGATGTTAACCTCCCTGATTGATTACGTACCACAGCATCCGTGGAGGGCCCGGTCAGTGCTGGGTCACGTCTGAGGCTGCCCATGGCATCCACGGGGGTCACCCATCGCCCACAATAGGAAGGAAGCTGCTGCCTAGGCCTCTGTGGCCCGGGAGGGGACGCCACCCTCCAGGGAATGATGAGAGCGGAAAAAGGCCTTAGGTTCTGGGTGATGGATGTGCTGGGTTTGGGTTCTGACTCCACTTACGTCAGGAATTTTACATTCTCAGGGGAGCTAACTTTCACTGAAAGCCATTTCTCATCTTACTGATGCCCAAGAATGTCAACTTATTTGACTTCTGGCGTCCCTCCTCCTCCCGCTGCGGCTTCCTCTGGTGAAATGTTATGATTAGACGTTCTCTTATCGGGGGATCTGATGTAAAGCGCTGAGCAGGAAAGAGCAGTGTGAAGCGTGGAGCCCGTGCCAAATCCGCCGTCACACGAGCACCACCAACAAGCAAGGGAAGCTCGCTCATATTCGACCACAGCCGGAGCATCATTGCTAACACATCCCCCACTCAGGCGGAGCGATTATGGGGACAACTTAGATGCCGTCCATCAACTCTGCTTCCCTTCCCCATCAGGGCCACCTCGGAGCTAGTGGCCACCTGGATTAGAATTTTTCTAAGGCACATCTTAGTGACTCAGATGCCCAGGAGAGGCTGAGCACCATTGCCTGGAGTCTTCCAAGTGCACTGTCGCCCTTCCAGACCATGCTGGGACCTGATCCAGCTGCTCCCGAGGCACGTCCTGGTCCCCATCCATGAGGACCTCACAGACCAGTCCGAGTTCCTGCCCTGATGGAGCGTGGGTCTCACCAGGGCTACTCGGGCTTTCCCAGAGGGGTGTCTGTGATCATGGACCTGGCAGACTTGGGGCTGGTTTGATGCCTGCAGGTCCCACAACTCTGTAGTCCCAAACTGTCTAATAAGGAGATAAACTCCACGTGTCCTCATCCCTGGCCACATATGCCTGGGACTGGGGGCCTTCAGGGAATCTCAGTGACATTTCTGCTCCTTGAGAAAGTGACCTGGAGGAGCCTGTCCTAAGGGAGCTGTTTGGTTCTTCTCACAGTGGAATATGCTGGAAATCCACTAATGGTGAGTCCTGAGGGCAGCATTTAGGCTTTGTTGGAACCTCCTGTATAAAAAATGGAATAAGGAAGGAGGAAAATATAGGACCATAATCTTCATAGCTTTCTTAAAAATATGTATTTAGTAAAACAGACCCAACATTAGTTTAATTAGATTTTTATGTATAAATGTTGCGTACTTGACCCAAGTTAGTGATTTGTGTCTGTGCGCTAAACCGCCTCCACCGCTAACTCAGAAGAAAAAGCGGAGACCACAATTCTGTGCCAACAGTTGACAGTGTCCCCAATGGGACAGGGACTCAGGGCCTCTTCACCACCGCATAGGACTGGTCATATGGTCCACCCTCTGCTAAGAGGGAGGGGAAGGCAGGCCCAGACCAGGGCCATAAGTTATGGGATGTCATATGCAGCATCCATGGGACACCGGATGAAGACACTAAAGAAATGAAACTCCAAAGATTCAGAAGCAGACGTTGCAGAGGCCGCAATCTCAGCTTCCACCATCAGAGAACTGGAAATGCTGACAATCGTATGAGAAGCTCATCCTCTGATGCTGAGGACTGTGAGCAGGAAGGGAAGACCGAGGCAGGAGCTTGTGTCTTAATGTTCAAGGGGATCCTACAGAAGGAGCTGAGAGTGAGAACCTGCCTAGAGGCCTGGAAAGGATGTGGCCGCAGAGGTGAGGTCATGGGGAAGGGTCACGGCAACCAGGCAGATCAACATAGGTTTCGGTGCTGAGAAGTGGGCTGATTCTGTAACAAATACCAAAAAAGTGTGGAAGCAGTTTTGGAATGGGGTGATGGGTAGAGGCTGGAGGAGTGTTGAGGTTCAGGCTCAAAAACCCTGGATTGCTGGGAAGGGACCAGTGGTGGAAATCGGGACATTAAAGGCCATTCTGTTGGGGTCTCAGGCGGATGTAAGAAATGTGTTACTGGAAACTGGAGGAAAGGTGGTCCTTGTTATAGAGTGGCTGAAGTTTGTAAGTGACTGTGCCCTGGAGTTTTCTGGAAGGGTGAACTTGCAAGCAATGACACTGGATTTTTAGCCGAGGTGATATCTAAGCCAAGGGTTGCAGGAGCAGCCTGGTTCCTCCTGGTGGCTTATGCTGCTGCTGCTGCTGCTAAGTCGCTTCAGTTGTGTCCGACTCTTAGCGACCGCATGGACTGCAGCCTACCTGGCTCCTCCGTCCATGGGATTTTCCAGGCAAGGGTACTGGAGTGGGGTGCCATTGCCTTCTCCGCTGGTGGCTTATAGTAAATGCAAAAGGAGAGAGATGAATTGAAGAAGGAATTGCTAAGCAAAAAGCAGCCAAAACTGAAGATTTGGAAAATTCTCAGCCTATACATGTCACAAAAAGAGAAAACTTGTTTTGAAGAGAGCACTGGGGGCGTAACTGAACGACTCTCCGATAAGGAGATGTGTATGGTGGGAACCATGAGCTACATCATTCAGCACAGAAGAAGCAGGGGCAGAGGTGGTTATTTACCAGCAGAAGCATGCCAGCTGGAGCTGAAGGGCATGGTTGCTGTTGTTGTTCAGTCACTAGGTCATGTCCTATTCTTTGTGACCCCGTGGACTGCAGCACTCCAGGCTTCCCTGTCCTTCACTATCTCCCAGAGTTTGCTCAAATTCATGTCAGTTGAGTCGATGATGCCATTCAACCATCTCATCCTCTGAACTAGACTTGCCTGTGTTTGGGAGTCTCCAGCAGAAGCATGGGCAGACAGCGGCCTGCCACAGGGTCAGGGGCACTGGCAGCAGCAGTCCTAGAAGGCATGGTGTGTTGGCATAGGTCCTCTTGGAGGAGGTTACTGTTAGCCCTACCAAAGTGCCTGTAGCTCTACCATAGAGACTGCAGATTCCAGGACTGGGCCACCTCAGGCCAGACTATAGGGAGAGAGCACAGTCCCAGCCATTAACAGAATAATGGATTAAAGATTTACTGAGCATGGCCTGCCCACCAGAACAAGACCCAAATTTCCCCACAGCCAGTCCCTCCCATAGGGAAGCTTGCGCAAGCCTCTTATGCTCATCCATCAGAGGGCAGACAAAAGAAGCAAGAACTTCAATCCCACGGCCTCCAGGACGAAAACCAGAGTCACAGAAGTGGATGGAGACAGGACAAGATGAGGGAAGAGCTTAGAATCTACAGAACGGCGTCAAAGAGCTATGGGGGTGTGAACATTGGTATGTTTCAAGAAAAGGGAAAATGCCCCTGAGGGAAATACAGAGATCATCAGAGCCTCCACCAAGAGGACCTCACCCAAAACCAGAGGCCTGGGGCTAGAGCCGAGCAGAAGCATGTAGGTAGCACCGCTGACCCAGAGGGTCTGGAAGGCTGGGTCTTTAGCCAAAAGCATTTACTCTCCAGCTCAAGATCTAACAGGATTTGCCTTGCTGGGTTCTGGACCTGCTTGGGACCCGTCACTCCTTCATTCTTTCCGGCATTTCCCTGTGGACTAGCGAAGTGTGTCCCACGCCTGTGCCAGCCTTGTACTTTGAGAGAACATAGCTCGTCTGGTTTCACAGGTTCCCAGATGGAGAGGAATTCTGCCTCAGGATGAATAGTACATCCAGCCTCGCCCACATCTGATTTAGATGAAACTTAAATGAGACTTTGGACTCGCGATTTTAGAGTTGATGCTGGAACAAGTTAAAACATTTGAGACTGTTGAGATGGAACAAATGTGTTACATGTGAGAAGGGCATGGATTTGGGGAGACTGAGGCAGCGTGTTATGGGCTGAATGTTTCTGATCCCTCTAAATTCACATGTTGGAGCCCTAACCCCCCGTGTCACTGTGTTTGGAGATGAGATGAAGCCTGTGAGAAGGCGGCGATGCTTAAATGAGGTCATGAGAGTGGGGCCCGAATCCTCTAGGTGCCCTTCTAAGAAGAGGGAGAGACACCAGAGGTCCCTCTCTCCTCCGCATGAAGATAAAGCATCAAGTCAACCGTCAGCTTATGAAAAAGCAGAGACGTCACTTTGCCAACAAAGGTGTGCAGAGTCAAAGCTATGATTTTTCTAGTAGTCATGTATGGGTGTGAGAGTTAGACCATAAAGAAGGCTGAGCACTGAAGAACTGATGTTTTTGAACCTGTGGTGTTGGAGAAGACTCTTGAGAGTCCCTTGAACTGCAAGGAGATCCAACCAGTCCATCCTAAAGGAAATCAACCTTGAATATTCATTGGAAGGACTGATAATGAAGCTGAAGCTCCAATACTTTGGTCACTTTATTCGAAGAGCTGAATTATTGAAAAAGACCCTGATGCTGGGAAAGATTGAGGGCAGGAGGAGAAGGGGGCAACAGAGGATGAGATGGTTAGATGGCATCAGGGACTCGATGGACATGAGTTTGAGCAAGGTCCAGGAGACAGTGAAGGATAGGAAGCCTGGTGTGCTGCAGTCTATGGGGTCGCAAAGAGTCAGACACAACTGAGCAACTGAACAACAACAGCTGTCGGCATGCCAGGAGGCTCTCATGGGGAATAGTCAGTGGCACCTTGATCTTGGACTTCCAGCCTCCAGAACTGTGAGAAAGCAAACGTCTGTTTTTTCAGGCCCCTAGTCTGTGGTGGTTTGATAAGGCAGCCCGAGTCCACTACTGGAGCACTACTGTGGAGTGGGCTGAGCCCCAGGGACTCCCTTTGGAGCCGCACACTAAGGCAAGGACACGGGCAAAGCTGAACAAGCCATGGAGTGCTAACCTCGCTTCATACATCCATCGAACTGACGGAGCAGCATTGACGTGCCACCATGTATGGACTTCCCCAGTGGCTCAGAGGTAAAGAATCTGCCTGCAGTGTAGGAGATGAAGGAGATGCGGATTTGATTCCTGGGTCAGGAAGATTCCCCTGGAGGAGGGCATGGCAACCCACTTCAGTATTCTTGCCTGGACAATCTGGAAAATCCCATGGACTGAGGGGCCTGGCTGGCTACAGTCTATAGGATCACAGAGTCAGACAGGACTGAAGCGACTGAGCATCCACAACCACATACAAAATAGAGAGCTAGTGGGAACCTGGTGTATAGCACAGAGAGCTCAGCTCAGTGCTCTGTGATTACCTAGAAGGGTGAGTTAGGAGCAGGGGAGGGGGGAGGCTCAAGAGGGTGGGGACATATGCATACGTCTCGCTGATTCACATTGTTGTACAGCAGAAACTAACACAACATTGTAAAGCAATTATCCTCTAATTTAAAAAAAAGAATGGAAGGGAATTATCCAAGTGGTTACAGGGATGCATAAAAGAAAAAAAAAAATACAACCATCAGAAAGGCATTACCTGCAGTTGGTTGAAACCCTACTGCCTGGTGCCTCAACAAAGGAAGTGCCCCCCCGGCAAGAGGACAGGCACAGCAGTGGAGACCATGTGAGACTGGGGTCCAGTAGGCCAGGTCTAGAACGCCTCAGCCATGCCTAGCAGAGAAATCCAGGCCCACTGGGCACATCCCAAGGGGAGACAGTGTAGCTCAGAAAAGGTTGAAGTCATGAAGCTGTCAACTAGACCAGTCAGAGCCCCAGGAATCCTCTGGGAAGTCCCCAGATGTCACAGGGACAGGGGACTCTCCCTGCACTGGCAGAAGGGACACAGATGGGCAGGACCAGGACCATGTTCTGCAAAGTTACTCAATTTGTGCCCACTCAGCATTCAAAAAACTAAGATCATGGCATCCAGTCCCATCGCTTCATGGCAAATAGCAGTAGGGGGAAATGGAAATAGTTACAGACTTTACGTTCTTGGGCAGGGAAGCCTAGAGTGCTGCAGTCCAGGGGGTCACACGTGGGTGGACACAACTTAGCGACTGAACAGCAGCAACAGCTGGTGGGGCCCGAATCAAGTCCCGGATTGCCATCCCTGTGTTCATCTACCGACTCAACGAATATGTATAGATCACCAACCCTTTGCCAGGCATCATTCGAAGCCATCTCAGCCTGCTCTCAGTTAGCACAAAAGCCCCATAAACTGATGGCTTGTAGACAATAGAGCCATCTTACAGTTCTTACAGTTCCGGAAGCTGGAAGCCCACGCCCAAGGCACCAGCATATTTGGTGTCTGGTGAGGACCTGCTTCCTCACGACAGTGTGGAAGGGGCAGGGGAGCTCTCTGAGTCTCTGTCATAAGGGCAGTAATCCCACTCACGGGGCCTGCACCCTCTCGACCTAATCATTTCTCAAAGGTGCCCCCTCCAAAAGTAGAGTCACCTTGGGGGTTGGGCTTCAACTCGTGAATTTGGGGAAGACACAAATATTCAGTCTAGCGCATACGCTCTGGAGCTTCAGCAGTGAACACAACAGACAAGGTGTCTTCTAGTAGAGCAATGACATCCTGAAGGTGGGAACAGGCAAATCCCTATCTCAGAGGGAACAGGGGTGAGGGTATGTGCATGCACACGCATATATGGGATATGTGGGATATACTCACATTATATTGATACGTTCACTCAGTCAGCTTGTCTGACTCTTTGTGACCCTCTGTAGCCCACCAGGCTCCTCTGCCCATGGGATTCTCAGGGCAAGAGTACAGGAGTGAGTTGCCATTTCCTTCTCCAAGGGATCTTCCTGTCCCAGGGATTGAACCCATGTCTCCTGCATTGACAGGTGGATTGTGTACCACTGGGCCACCAGGGAGCATACACACGGTTCATTTCTCAATCAGACGATCACCATGAAGTTGCTTGCTGTCTTGATAAAATTGAGAGTTAAAAGGAGAGGGGCAGGTAGACACATTATCCCTGTTCTGCAGACTCTCCTTCCACAGCAGTCAGGCCCCTCCTCACATGACCAGCTCACAACCATTTTGCATCAGGCAGGTGCCTGGGGCACCTGGTCCTCCCAGGCAGGCCAGGCACACAGCCACCTGCTGCACATGGCTTAGGGGGACTTTGGTTTTCTTGTTTTGGAGGAAAACTAACAGGTGATAATCCATCCAGCCACCTCACCCACGTGAAGCTGCTTCAGCTACACTTCCAACATGTACGCATGTATCAAGTCCATGTGCCTTGTTATTCCTGGATCACGTCATCTTCCTGTCAACCCCGAATGTTGCTTTCATAAGGCTTAGGTGTCACGAGGGCTAAAGGGATTGCACATGAATGATGTTTTAATAGGCACAGAAATGCAGCTGCTGAACCTCATAATGGCTTTCGTTATTATATTTTTTCTTATATATACAATCGTTCATGTGCCAATGTCAACTGTTAAAGGGACTCGTGCTGCAACTACTATGAAAAAGAAGTAAATCTATTCTGTATCTCTGTTTCTCCATTGCTGCAAACTTACGTTACCATATGTAAAATAGATAGCCAATGGGAATTTGCTGTATGTCTCAGGAAACTCAAACAGGGGCTCTGTATCAACCTAGAGGGGTAGGATGGGGAGGGAGATGGGAGGGAGGTTCAAAAGGGAGGGGATGTGTGTGTACCTATGGCTGATTCATGTTGAGATTTGAAAGAAAACAGCAAAATTCTGTAAATCAATTATCCTTCAATTAAAACATAGATAAATTTTTTTAAAAAAGCAATAGGGAGGTTGGAAAACTCAATTCCTGTTTTCCTGAACAGAAGCCTGTTTGACAATAATAATGTCTCACCTGAATGCTGTATCTTGTGTTTTCAAAGCATTTCTACATTGTCTTGTTTGATGGCAGCACCTCTGTGACATTGGCAGGCTAGACTATATTTTCATCTTTTAATAAGGAACTGTTCTTCCACACATGCCTTGGCTGGTCAGAGGCAGACCTGACTTCCGTGCCAAGTCCTGGCCGTCCAGCACCCAGCCCCAAGTGCCCAGAGCAGAGGACCTGGTGAAACCGTTAGGGGAACCCCTGACTAAAACCCACCCACCATGGCCAGACCTGAAGGTAGCCACTGGCATGAGTTACGTTAAAGCTATCTTCCTGGAAAGGTACACAGCACTAACAAGTTATCACCAACCGGAACAATTTGGGAAAGGTAAAAGGAGAGAGGAGATGCCAGCCCATATGTCCTATCAACCTCCCAGAATCCTCCTCACTGGAAGCCATCTCGGCTGAGCCACGTATGCACCACTAGGAAGGACTCCGAGTCAGAGTGATTGGCCAGAAACAGGCCGGAAACTAAGCCCATCACCATAAAGCCCGGGACTGTGAGCCATGTGGCCGAGCAGTCCTCCTGGGTTCCCTCACCCCCCTGTTCTCCACCCAGGCGCCCCTTCCTGACTGAGTCCCTTGCTTCGTCAGCATGTGTGTCTCCTCGAACAACTCAGTTCCGAATGTTAGACAAGAGCCCTGGAAAGAGTCCCGCTTACTGTAACACTCTCTGTTACCCTCTAACTCCATCCAATACAGGCCACCATTAAACTTGTCACAGTTAATTCAGGACCTGCAAGACCCGTTTTGTCTACAAATGCAGTTACCTTCCTTTTTACACTTAACGATTTTTGCTGAAAATTCTCCATCTCGTCAGCTCGTCCTTAATGTGGACAGTGCAAGGATTCTTGAGGGGACAGAGGAAGACGGTTGTGCTTCTTAGCATCTCCCCCTCCAACTGGCCCAGGCAGAATGCATGGGTGGCGGGGGTGGCAGTGGTTTTCTTCGTAATGGAGGTGGTGACTGAGCTTGTGACAGGACAGAGGGTTGTCTGGACATGTCAAGAGTCTGTGCTTTTCAGGGGACAGTGGAGGTTCCCAGAAGTCCCAGCAAGGGACCCCCAGTCAGGGAGCCCTGCCAAGACCCAGGGTGTGTTCCTAACTGCTCCAGCCTGTGGCCCTGGAGTTGCCCGGAGAGTTTGCTGAGCTAATGTTTATTGATGCTGTTTTCTGTTAATTAAATTAAACCTCTTTCTGAAGCAGCGCTGGCAGGCAAGGCTGCCTGAGGGTGTGTGGAGGGGGCCTGTTTTCCCAGGTGCTGGGGTGGGGCCCTGGCCAAGAGAAGTGAAATGGGATCCCCCCCAAGTGTGAAACCCCCTAAAGTAACCCTGCCCTTCATGCCAGAGGCCTCCTACCCGGTCACCAGGGCTGTACTCGGAGTCCAGCACATCTTGCTTCGATTCCGTGCTTTTTACATAAAATTCCAAGCAGAAAAATAAAACTGAGACATAATGATTTTGACTGGAAATTACTGCTAACATAAAACACACTGTCACTAAATTTATGGATTATGATTCCCTAGTGGACAGCATACTAGCCTTGTGTTCAGAAAATCAGAAATTTAGTACATTTAGATCCACATGATTTATCAAGAAGATCTGAAATGGAATCAAAGTGACTTCACTTACATACCACAGATATGATGAAAATTGATGTGGTTGTTTTTAATGACTGTTGTCCTCTTTATGCGCTGATTCCATATCTGCAAATTCATCTTCTCACTGAAATTTATTGGTAGCTCCCAAATTAGTACAAACGGCACCTGGTCACTTGTACATGTGTATAGCAGTAAAAGCCATGAGTGTTCAAACACGTGCTCCCAGCTGAGGTCATACAAGGTGATGCTCTGGTTTTTGTTTCGATTCATATTATAAACAAGTGGCCTTTTTGCAGTCTCTTTGGTACCATGTTTTTCTTTTTGCATTTTTGTGCTTTTTGTAGGTAATTTTGAAGTTTAAGATGTAACGCTGATGAGTTGTTTAGTGTTCCAAGCACAAGAAGATGGTGATGTACCTTCTGAGAAAATATGTGTGTTAGCTGAGCTTGGCTCAAGCCTGGACTATAGCACTGCTGGCTGAGCTCAGCGTTAATGCGCGGACAGAACAGCACATTTGGAAAAAGGAATAGGAAATTCACCAATCTTTGTGGAGGCTACTCTGGGAAATGCCAGAAGAACATCTACAGTGCATGATGAAGCAATGGAAAAGATGGGAAACTAATTAAACTTACGCTTTCATGAGATGATGACTGATTTTTTAAACCTAGTTTTTGTGACACTAAAAGCCAAAGAAATTTATGGCCATGTTTCCCAAGATCATGAAAATCTTAAATCCTTCTCAGCTAGTGTTTTATTATAAAGAAACACTGCATGTAGTATTTTATTCATCAGAAATATAAAATAAATGCTTTTAAACAGAAACACACTTATGACAAGGTTATGTATTGATCGGTTGATGAACAAAGGCTCACAGGAACCTAGCCCTGTGTGTCCTTTGGGAGCAATGGTTCAATATTTGAAAATTCAGTGTTTGTGATTCAGTTCAGTTGAGTTGCTCAGTCGTGTCCAACTCTTTGCGACCCCATGAATCGCAGCACGCCAGGCCTCTCTGTTCATCACCAACTCCCAGAGTCTACCCAAACCCATGTCCATCGAGTCAGTGATGCCATCCAACCATCTCATCCTCTGTCGTCCCCTTCTCCTCCTGCCCCCAATCCTTCCCAGCATCAGGGTCTTTTCCAATGAGTCAACTCTTCACATGAGGTGGCCAAAGTATTGAGTTTCAGGTTCAACATGAGTCCTTCCAATGAACAACCAGGACTTATCTCCTTTAGGATGGACTGGTTGGATCTTCTTGCAGTCCAAGGGACTCTCAAGAGTCTTCTCCAACACCACAGTTCAAAAGCATCAATTCTTCGGTGCTCAGCTTTCTTCACCGTCCAACTCTCACATCCATACATGACCACTGGAAAAACCATAGCCTTGACTAGATGGACTTTTGTTGGCAGAGTAATGTCTCTGCTTTTAAATATGCTATCTAGGTTGATCATAACCTTCCTTCCAATGAGTAAGTGTCTTTTAATTTCATGGCTTCAATCACCATCAGCAGTGATTTTGGAACCCCAAAAAATAAAGTCTGACACTGTTTCCACTGTTTCCCCATCTATTTCCCATGAAGTGATGGGACCAGAGGCCATGACCTTAGTTTTCTGAACGTTGAGCTTTAAGCCAACTTTTTCACTCTCCTCTTTCACTTTCATCAAGAGGCTCTTTAGTTCTTCTTCACTATCTGCCATAAGAGTGGTGTCATCTGCATATCTGAAGTTATTGATATTTCTCCCGGCAATCTTGATTCCAGCTTGTGTTTCTTCCAGCCCAGCATTTCTCATGATGTACTCTGCATATAAGTTAAATAAGCAGGATGACAATATACAGCCTTGACGTACTCCTTTTCCTATTTGGAACCAGTCTGTTGTTCCATGTCCAGTCCTAACTGTTGCTTCCTGACCTGCATACAGGTTTCTCAAGAGACAGGTCAGATGGTCTGGTATTACCATCTCTGGACAAAAAAGAACTACTGTGGATAGTGAGAATGAACTGCAATTTCATTAATTATGAATGCTGTACATAAAGACAACAAAATATAAAACCACCAAGGAAAACTTTACCTGCCACCTCTTCTCCTAGAGGCGAGGAGAGTAAATTTTGGTTTATGCCCTTTCTGCCTTTCTTCAAGGTGTCAGTGTTGTTCCTTTATACTGTTTGTGGTCGCTGCTCTCTTTCTCAATGTTTCCTTGATTGCCTTTCTCAGTAAGCATTCACCTGCAAGGAGATCCAACCAGTCCATCCTAAAGGAGATCAATCCTGGGTGTTCATTGGAAGGACTGATGTTGAAGCTGAAACTCCAATACTTTGGCCACCTCATGCGAAGAGTTGACTCATTGGAAAAGTCCCTAATGCTGGGAAGGATTGGGGGCAGGAGGAGAAGGGGACGACAGAGGATGAGATGGTTGGATGGCATCACCAAGTCAATGGACATGGGTTTGGGTAGACTCCAGGAGTTGGCGATGGACAGAGAGGTCTGGTGTGCTGCAATTCATGGGGTCACAAAGAGACGGACACAACTGAGTGACTGAACTGAACTGAACTGAACAACCTGACCATTTGTAATTGTTGCTTAGTCACTAAATCACGTCCAACCCTTTTGTGATCCCATGGACTATAGCTTGCCAGGCTCCTCTGTCCAAGGGATGTTCCAGGAAAGAATACTGGAGTAGGTTGCCATTTCCTTCTCCAGGGTATCTTCATGACCCAGGGATTGAACCTGAATCTCCTGCACTGGCAGGAGAATTCTTCACCACTGAGCCACCTGGGAAGCCCCAGTGTAATATTCCATCCTGTAAAGTTACTCTGATGCTTATATTTAATCCTCTTTTGTTGGGCAGGGTTTCCAGGTATGGTTGTACATGTTGTTCACTGCACAACAGCGCCTAACAGAAGGACACGAGAGATGAATCCATCTCATGCGGAACGGCCAAACCATGCATCCTGACTGGGACTCTGTCTCCTTGGAAGAGGGGTGCTTGTTAGATCGTGAGCTGAGGACTGGCCACTCAGAGGGCACACTTTTTCCCTCCAGGACACCATATGTGCCAGAGGTGGCCATGGTTGGACATTCATGTTATTTCCAGTTTAGGACTTGAAAAACATCTGAGGCTGTAACGGTTTCACTCACAACTCTTTCTGGCTCAAGCCACTGTTAGTTAATTATTAATCAATTCCAAGAAGTAGAGTAACTAGGTTAAAAAGACTATTAATTTAAAAGAGGCTACTTCAGGAGATAGAATAATTCAGATGAGCATAGGTTAAAATAAATTCTAACTTTAGGAAAAGTTCTCACCAGTAAACTGAGTGGAGCCAGATTTTGATGGGCTGAAGATGTTAAAGAATTCTAAAGGGCAAATCTTTCTCAGCAACTCTGACCCACAGTCTGAGAAAGAAGCGCTTTTATGCAAATAGACTCATTGCAAACCCTTCTCATTTATTCATGAACCCTGAGAAGTGGCGGGGTCCTCCTGGCTTAACCCTGAACAGGAATAGGATTTTAAGTAAGGGAAGAGAAGCTGCTGTTTGTTTAGATTCCTTTTTATGCCAGAAACTCTGCCTTTACTTACATTTTCTCGGGGAACCTCCCTGCACAGCAGCTTCTTTTGAAAAATTATGTGATTAAATTAGCCATCCTTTTCTGTTTTAGAAACATAACTCATATTGTATTCACTAGACTTTGATTTTTATTTGGGGATATATTTGGTATCAGCATTTTGACTAGTGGTTGTTGTTCAGTCGGTAAGTTGTGTGTGACTCTTTGAGGCCCTATGGACTGCAGCATGCCAGGCTTCCCTGTTCTTCACTATCTCCCAGAGTTTGCTCAAACTCATGTCCATTGAGTCAGTGATGCCATCTAATCATCTCATCCTCTACCATCTTCTTCTTTTGCTTTCAGTCTTTCCCAGCATCAGGATTTTTTTCCCAGTGAATTGGCTTTTTGCATCAGGTGGCCAAAGTATTGGAGTTTCAGCTTCAGCATCAGTCCTTCCAATGAGTATTTAGAGTTGATTTCTTTTAGAATTGACTGGTTTGATTTCCTTGCTGTCCAAGGGGGCTCTCAAAAGTCTTCTCCAACACCACAGTTTGAAAGCATCATTTCTTTGATGCATCAACTCTCACATCCATACATGACTACTGGAAAAACCATAGCTTTGACCATACAGACCTTTTAACCAGAGCACTTCTTTATTAAAATGCTATAACCCAGGCTTATCCAGCCCCTGTGACTTTCTCCCTTTAGGAATCACCACTGTGAGTTGCATTGGGTTTCACCTACTGAGCTCCTCCACCCAGGACTGGACAGACCCCCTCCCGTGTTCTCAATGGTCCTGCTGTCCATCTGCTCCCATCTGAAGAGTTAAGCCACAGCCATTCCAAACCAATAAGCTAAACAGATGGAGAAATGCTAAAAATGCATTAATTGGCCTTTAAAAAAATAATTTCTCTCTTACTAGCTGAAATATATTTCCCCTGTTTATTTTTTCAGCAGGAGTTCTGTTTCCCACCATGCCTTTGATCCTAGCGCCCGCCCCCAGTCTCCACAGCCCTCCTCACAGAGCAGTACCCTTAGGTGAGAAAGGCCGGTCCACTACAGCCAGTGCGGCAATGTGACCCCCACTTGCAGAAGCCTAGGCAGGGGTTAATGTCCCTCTCCTCCCTGAAGCCCTCTGGAACATCATCCAGATGATCGGAAATGGGAGGAGAACTTCGTTTCCAGGGAAGGTGTGATACAGGGTAGTATCACTGAGCGGTGGCCGCGGAAACTCAGGTTCCCCGTGGAAGGTTGGGGGCGGCGTCGCCCCTCCCGGAAGTGAGTGACCACCGCTTTGTCGCCCAGGACTCGGGCTCGCCTGAACCCCCATAGTGAAGTCAAGAGAGCCTCTGCTCCCAAACTCCCCCGATGAGGGAAGCGGGGGCGGCTGTCCTCACAGGGGCCGTGCCTGAGAGGTGGGCCCCCAGGTGAGAGTGCGGTGGGTTGCCCTGAAGCTGCAGGGGGCAAGGTGGAGCTTTCTAGAACTGAGGTGAGGTTCTAGGGAAACGGGAAGCGCTGCCTCCGAGACAGCTGGACCCAGACTCGGGGAGGGTGATCATGAGAAAGTCAATTCCTAAGCAGGTTGATAAGAAGTCCAGGGTCCCCAAGGAGAGAGGGGTCTGGGGTTCTCCAGGAGGAGACAGGGGTCTGGAATCCTCAAGGAGGCGGAAAGGACAAACGTTGTTTTCCTCTACATTCCTTAGGATTATACAACAATAACGTATCCTGCTGGAGGACAGTTTCTGGAAAAACCCTTCTGGCTAATCCTGTTACCTTAAAATGTAAATTATGGGAGTGGGTCTAGTAAGGTCTTTACAACCTCCAGACGTTCTTTTGATTCACTGTAATAACTAATTAAAAAGTATATCATTCCATTGCTAGCACTAGAGAGAGGGCACTCTTTCTGTCCCCTTTTGATGTCTCTGTCAGAAGCTTTCTCTATCTCTTTTATACTTTAATAAGACTTTATTACACAAAAGCTCTGAGCGATCAAGCCTCATCTCTGGCCCCGGATTGAATTCTTCTCCTCCGGAGGCCAAGAATCCCAGTGTCTTTCGTGGTTCAGCAACAACCTTTCAATCACGGCCCCAGGGCGGGCAGCCTCTCCATTGGGGACCACATGACCAGCTGTGGGACCCTGCGACCGCAGTGAGCGTCTCTCATGCTAAGACACTGCAGGGAGGGGACCCGGGGGTCTCTCTCTACGGCTCCTGGGGCAGCTGCAGATCTGAGGCTCCGGATCACACTCCTCAAGATGCCAGTGCTATCCCGGAGCCCCAGGCTTCTGAGTCAACGCTGAGGACAGAGCAGACTCCAGATGCTTTTCTGAGCCTTATCGGTGCCTGGTCCTCAGCTGACCTTGAACAGGCAGGCTCCCGGTGCCTGCTGGAGCCGCAGGTGTTGCTGCTGTGACTGTCCACCATACCCACCAGCTTGCCCCACCTCTGGGAGGCCGTTCCACTGTCTCTAAGCCTGAGGACTGAAACTGTTTGCACAGAAGGTGATCTCTGCTTATGTCTTCAGCTCATTTGTCTCAAAATTCACATTTTTTATTCTTTGCTTCTTTTTTCTTTTTTAATATTTATTTATTTTGGTCTTTTTTTCATTATGTATATATATATATTTTTTATTGAAGTATAGTTGACTTACAATGTTTCTGGTACATAGGTAATTCAGTTGTACATATACACATATATTATTTTTGAGATTATTTTCCATTATAGGTTATTACAAGATATTGACTATAGGTCCCTGTGCTATACAGTAAACCTTTGTTGCTTATTGCATATCTGTTTTTTTTTAAATTAGAAATCTGGCATTCTATTCATACTAAGTCAAACAAGTGGAATCAAAATGTCATAAATTCTTTTAGTCAGGCAAATATTTATAAGTTTTCTGAAATATGTATTCTATTCATACTATTTACATGTATGTATACAGAAGCTTTTCTACTACGCTTGATAAAGGCGTGAGAAAGGACATAAAAAAAGAGATGGAGAAATTGGAAATAAATTTTTAAAATCTAGATGCATATCAGAATTATCTTGGAAGTTTTTGAAAATTACAAATACTCAGGTATTGCTTTTTTTCTCCAAAGCTCCAGATATGTTTCTAATGAGCAGCCATGTTTAAAAATAACTGGACTATATGATTCTTTACTTCTTCCCTTGCAATCGGTAGAGTCTTGCTTTGGGCACAGATTAGGAATCTGAAATTCTCACCCCAGCTTTGCTATTAATTAACTGGGGAATCTTGGGCAATGTATTCAATCTTTCTTGGCCTCAGTTTCCTGAGTCAGAAGACTTCCCAAACACTAGTCCGTAAATTGGTGCCAGTCAATGAGAAAGATTTTATGAGGCCAAAGCTAAGTGAAAACCCCAGGGATACAGATATTTACGTGTGTGAGTAGTTGTAACGACTGGTTTGGGAAACTTCTATTCTTTATCCTGACATCACAGCTTTCTAGTGGGATTCTTATAGGGCTAGAGTGATAAATTATTATCATTAATGAAACTGTTATAATAATAAATTATTACTGTTTAATGTTTTTATCTCATTACTACTTTTATATGAGAAAATTAGAAGCCGAGATATTTTGTTGCCAATAACTTTTATGTTGTTGTTCAGTCTCTCAGTCGTGTCTGATTCTTTGTGACCCCATGACTACAGCAAGCAAGGCTTCCCTGTCCTTTGCCATCTCCTGGGTTATGCTCACACTCATGTCCACTGAGTCAGGGATGCCATCCATCATTGAGTATAAACTGGCCAGACCAGCATTGTCATAAGTTCTTTAAGCATCCAGTTCTCACAATAACCCTTCAAGAAAGGTGGTTCCAGCTGGGCTTTTCTGTTTGTTTGTTTTTACCTCATTACCTAAACACCTTTACTGGCTATTTGGAAACCTGGAATCTGATTTTAGAGCTGGAAGGAACCCATGAACCACAGCGGGTTTACTCTCCGTGTGGTTGTTGAAAGGTGGGACCAGTTCACATAATGATTCTATTTTCTCCAACTTTCTCTTCATTTAAGATGAGTCCAATTACCTCCGGCTCGATCCCAAGAAAACAACACCACAATTCTGCCTCCGTGTAATTCTACCAGTTGTTTTCAGACCACTTGGAGGGAGAGGGAAGGATGACTTGAGGGAAGAGACAGACACGGGGAATTGGTTAACAGTAACTTACCCAAGGGGTGTAAAAGGCGATGGCTTGTCACATCCGAGGGTTCACCTGAGAGGCCCCATCCTCCTGGCCAACCTCTCAGACTCTCCCCACTTAGCCTGCAGTTTTGTGAGTGGGCCCTTTGCAAAAGGCATCTGGCAATACCCTCACCTATTGCCTGCTATTTCCACTCTCAGCCTGAAGGAATGAGAGAAGGAGACATTGACAGAAATGCAAGAGCTGGTCCATTGAAGGTGGCTGAGAGGAGATGGGACCCAAGTGGAGGAAGCAGGCATCTCCCCGCAGCCCCTGCCCAGAAGGCCCAGATCTGTTCTTTTCCTCCCTACCTCTGCCCGAGATCCCTGCTGGCAGAACTCAACCAGAGCTGGAACTCTGGGGGCCCCATGACAGTCATGCACAAGGATGGGGAGCAGAGGAGGAGGGCCTGTGCCATGGCACACAGCTCAGAGAAGGGCACAGGAGGGCCACGGGCAGACATGAGTCCTCGCCTACTTCACAAACATTAGGCATCTTTCACACTCCTTTCCTGGAAAGCCATTTTTAGCATCTCTCTGCTTAGAGGTCCTTCTACTTAAGTAAGGTTTTCTCATTCTCTGCTTTCTTGAATATTTTCTACCTCTAGACTTAAAGTTCCCTGAAGTCAGGAATTGTGTCTTAGTTATTACATCCTGGTGCCTATTTGAGAGCCTTTTATTCAGTGCCTGTGGGGGCGGGGGGGCGGAATGCAGAATAAAATTTCATTTATGACAACACTTAGGGAGTTTTTCACAGAAGCATCTTTTCCCTCTTGTGTTTTGCTGATTTATTATTCTTCCCAGCACAGATGGAATAGACAAAGTAAAATATGAAATGTGGTTCATTGTTCCTGGGGGGCCCCTCTGGTGATTCAGATGGTAAAGAATTTGCCTGCAGTGCAAGAAATCTGGGTCTATCCCTGGGTTGGAAAGATCCCCTGGAGAGTGAAATGGCAACCCTCTGCAGTATTCTTGCCTGGAGAGTCCCATGGACAGAGGAGCCTGGAGGGCCACAGTCCATGGGGTAGCAAAGAGTTGGACACGACTGACATGACTTAGCTCTCATGCATGCACGCCTTGTAACAAGAGGAGACACCAGGGATGTGAGCCAACAAGAAAGGCCACAGGAGGACACGGAGGGAAGATGGCCATCTTCAAGCCCAGGAGAGAGGCCTCAGGAAAAAATCTACCCTGCTGGTACTTTGATCTCCGACTTCCAGACTCCAGAATTGTGAGAAACCAATTTCTGTTCTTTAAGTCACCCAGTTTGTGGTATTTTGTTATGACAACCTGAGCAGATTAACATAATGACCTGATATTTTGTAAGTTTCATCTCGTATTTGAATGATTGGAGAAAAAATATCTATGAATAAGATTCACAAAATAGGGAAGTAAATGGCACAATAGTTTCGCATTTTTTCAGTGCAGTTCAGTTCACTCAGTCGTGACCGACTCTTTGTGACTCCATGGACTGCAGCACGCCAGGCTTCCCTGTCCATCACCAACTCCCAGAGTTTACTCAGACTCATGTCCATCGAGTCAGTGATGCCATCCAACCATCTCATCCTCTGTCATCCCCTTCTCCTGCTGTTCCCCTTCTCCTCCTGCCTTCAGTCTTTCCCAGCATCAGGGTCTTTTCCGATGAGTCAGTTCTTCTCATCAGGTGGCTGAAGTATTTTGGAACTTCAGCTTCATGATCGGTCCTTCCAATGAATATTCAAATCTGATTTCCCTTAGGATTGACTGGTTTGATCTCGTTGCTGTCCAAGGGACTCTCAAGAGTCTTCTCCAACACCACAGTTCAAAAGCATCAATTTTTCAGCACAGTTCGAAATTCTTTGGCACAGTTCTTTGCATCAATTCTTCGGCAGAATTCAGAAGCATCAATTCTTCTTTTATTTCAGTATTTCTGATTAACCATAGATAAGACTTTTAAAATGTAACATAAAAGAGGAAAAGAAACACAATTTTATTTTTCCCTTCCAGGCACTTTTAAATTTCTTAGCATTCTTAGAAAGGATTTATGGTGTCATTTCAAAAAGCATACATATTTTTTTTTGAAAAATGCATTTCTTTTATGGGTGTATCCTGTACCTCTATGGTGAATGACCGGAATTTGGCCCTATGAAACCAAAGGACACAGGCTAAGCCAGTTGTCAATTGTGCAACATCACAGATATCTGCTGGGAGTGGGGAGGAGGGTAAAATCAGATTTAAAGGAAGAGCTAAGTTTTGAATGTGGGAATTGATGTTTTGGCTCTCATCATGAACACAGGCATATAACAACAATGAATGAATATTCTAGCAGAGGAACACTGAACTGAATTGGCAAATCTACTCTGTAAATGCCACCATCCACCCTCCCACGTCCATGGCACATCTAGCTAATCAGCCAGACATCCGCCCCCTACCGACTCTGAACTTGTTTTGAGACCCTTCTTACCAGCAGACCAGCCCCCCGTCAGTGAGTCAGGGAGCTCACACGCCCTAAATCCCAGAGCCCTGTCTCCAGAGTCTGCTCCAACCCTTTTGTTCACGTGACTGCTTGCTTGTTGTTTGGTTTCTCAACGCGCATTTAAACCATCTTCTAGTTCTATGCCTTTTTACTGTGGGTGGAATTGTGTCCCCCCCGAAAGGTGTGCTTGGGTCCTAACACCCCATGTCTCTGAACATGACCTTCTTTGGAAGTAGTCTTTGAAGATATAATCAAGGTAGGGTGAGCTCACACTGAGGCAGGGTGGGCCCTGACCCGGGGGCCGACGTCCTTGCAAAGAGAGCTGGTGAAAACAGAGATGCGGAGGAGACTCGCTCCCAGGGAGCAAGGCTGCGGGAGGATGGAGGCGGGGACGGGAGGGACGCCCCACGCGCCAAGGACCAGCCGGACGGCCGGGACCCGGGCTTCCCCAGAGCCCTCGGAGGGGCGCGGGTCCCTGACTCCCAGGCCGCAGGCTGCGGGAGGGTGGGCTTATTTACGCCACGCGCTCTGTGGTCCTTTGTCGCAGGAAGCAGGCAGGCTTGCTTTCTGCCGTCTCCCTCCCGCAGAGTGGGAGGATTTAGGGTCGGCGGTGGTGATGGGTCTGGGTGAAAAAGACACACTGCACACCACACCACGTGCCACACACACACACACACACACACACACACACACACACACACACACACACACACATACACACACACACCACACCATACACGCCACACGCCACACGCCACACCACACACCACACATACCACACACCACACACACCACACACCACACATCATACACACCACACCACATGCCACAAACACACACACACCACACACCATACATGCCACACACACACACATCACATACACATATATACCATACACACCACACACCATACACACCACACCACACACCACATACACATATACACCATACACACACACACCACACACACACCACACCACATACCACACACACACACACCACACACCATACATACCACATCACATACCACACACACACACACACACACACACACACCATACACACCACACAACATACCACACACACACACCACACATACACTACATACCACACATACACTACACATCACACATACACTGCACACTACACATACCATACCCACAGACACACACCGCCCACACCACACACACATCACACATATGCACACCACAAACGTATTCAATAATAAATGAAGACCATGAGTGCAGAGTTGTATAATACAATGTGCTATAAATACTTTTTTCCTGACCAAAGGGGCATAACCCTCTACAGTCAACCCCCGATGAAAGCATTCTGACACACACGGCTGTTGTTTGATGCGTCATGGTGTGTAATAAGAAAAGAATTGTACTTTGTTTGTCTTTGGCCACAATTGACTGTGAAAGTTCCAGTTATTCTAGCTTCTCTTTCTGTTAAGGCCTCTAAAACCTGTGGCAACGTTTAAATGGAGCTTCCAGAAATAAATCCCGCATTAAGCCTCACAGATACTGAGTGTTTGTTAAAATTATACAACAATAGAACAATAAGCTGGAGTAACTAGTGGTTTCCTTACATTCAGTCTCTATGTCTCTGAGTGGGAATGAGATTCCAAGACGAGATTTGTGGGAAAAGTCAGAGTACCCAGGCCCCAAAAGGAGATGAAGTGTGATCATTTGTCAGAAAGCAAAACAGAACTGGTTTTTTTCTTCACATGTGGCAGTTTAGGAACTAGGACAGGCAGATATTTCTGTTTTCCTTCTGACCTTCGAAGCTTTCGATTTTAGATCCGTTGTAAGTTTCATCACGGGCCTTGAGTCAGTGACTGAAGCAGTTGTGGAAGGAGAGGTGATTCAACACAGCAGGTCGCATGTTTCAGAAAAGCACTGTGGAAAACCAACATCCTTCTAATCAGAAAACCCTTTGATGGCCTTGGTGAGATCATTTTAATCTTCTGCCGTGCTTCATGCTATAATAATTAAGTCATGCAAATTAATGCTATTTCTAATTAGCTTCTTCTACAGAGATTTTAACACCAAAGCATTCTTTAACCAGATTCATAAATCTTCAGCAATTTCAGCCTGAATAGGCAAAAGTTGAAACAGGGATGTGGGGCCGTGTTGAAATATTTAGCAGGTTGCTCTGAGTCATTCTAAATCCATTATTTTTAGAGTGAAGTTTTGAAAATACCACTCCATAATCATTCGTAATCCGAAAAGCTCTCCACAACCATGCAAATTAAACATCGTCCTGTGAGTTGGAAATTATGAAATAAACACAGATTCTAGGGACCACGGTTCCAGAAACTAATCTCTCTGTGATGGGCAGCCTGGTCTGGACCCCTCAAAACCGCACACGTGTTCCTGGCAGGCCTGGCGTCTCCCAGTTGTGAAACTCTTGGTGGGGCAGCACCCGCCTGGATCCTGAGATGTGCCTGTCACCTCCCAGCTGCAAGGTCACTGCTCTCAGGAAATGAGACTCAATGTTGGGGAACACTTGGGGCTTCTCAGCTCCCCAGAACTCTACCTTCTTGGCTGTAAGAGGTCTGCAGTGCTCCATTGAAACTTGCCTGGAACAGTCCCTCTCAAGGAAGCTCAAGCAAGAATGAAGCTGGCAGGCAGGGTCAAGAGATTCCCCAATCAGGGTCTGCTTCCAGATGCAGGCATCTTAATTCCTAGAAGGCTGACCTCTGTCTGCAAACCTTTGCATTTCATCCACCAAAATGGCAGCCAACAACGCAGGCTTTCATGCAAGCTCAAAGGAGGTGGTCGCTGCCCGGGTGCTGCACCACTCAGATGAACCTTCTGTAAAGGACTCCCTGCCCAGTTGGAGGACTGTGTGCATCTGACACTTGCAGCTTCGCTCTCCTTTAGGGTCCACCTCAGCTTGGAGCCATAGTCACGCTCCTCTTCTCATGGCTCCCAAACAAAGACCTAGCAAGGCCTCCAAGGCCCTGCCCATTCCCACCCATCCCAGGGCTCCTCAGGGCACTTTGCTGGGTCTGTGCCAATGCCCAATGATGCCCCCCTTGCCCATCCTGCTCCTTCCCCTTGACTTCGCGACAGTTACTTGCAATGCATCTCTTCATTCCTACCCCCGTCTTACTCTGTCTCAGCACCAGCTCCCAGACAGCCAGCAGCTAAGGGGCTGTTATCAAGCCCTGGGCACAGACTGACTGGATCCTAAAGAATCTTGGGCTAAAGAGAGCAAAAGGAGTCACATTTGGTTGACCCTCCAAGCGGAGGGAATTGCAGGAGGGAAAAGGGGAATTGGGACTGTGAATTGGCACATGTTTAGAAGACAGAAATTAGATCATAAAATGGAAAGGCTGTCAATATTACAGGAGCATTCACAGACACTGGAAACCCTCCTCTGAGCTTCCTGAGAATTTAATCAGCAGTGATTTCCCTTTTACAGATGCTGTGTGCTATGCCCTGACTTGTGTTTCTAAGGGCTCAAAGATAAAGTGTATGTCATCCACAGCTCAAGCTCTGTGGTGCTGGGTACCTCTCCTGGGCCCTTGTAAGACCTCTGAGAGATCAGGACACTTGTGTTGGTGGCAGGGGGCATCAGCAAAACATCACCAGAAAAAGGAAATACATTGCCAGATCTCTTATGAGTTGCGTTGATTGGGCATTACCATATATTGTTGTAGACTTTTAATTATTTATGAGTTATGATGTTACAGTTTTCCTTTTATGTCTCAGAGCCCGTATCTCTCTTATCCAGGCTGTAATGATTTTATCTGGCAGTGTAGTAAGGGGCTGCTTAGAAAATGGGAAGCCCCTGGTATTTCCCCCACAGTACACAGTGGCCCCTTCGCAAGTCTGGCAGGGATTTCTCTGGCTCCTTCTAAAGGCCGCATTTCTGTGAGTGAATGCAGAGGGGCTGCCCACACACAGCAAGGCCTCAGCCAGCTCCTGGGGACAGAAGGCCAGAAACTTTCTCCTGTGAGCTTTGCATCCTTGGTACTTCAGCAAGGCTGTGCGGGGCATTCTGTGGGCACTGACTCTTCTGAGTCAGAACTTCCAGGTCCCTGATCTGACCTCAGAGCTGAGCAGGGCCCCGGGGAACCGTCTGCACTTACCCTGGAGGAGTTGAAAGTAGAGGCATCTGAGGGATATGACAGGAGGTTGAAGGCAGGACAAACAAGCCTGGCCCCTGCAGCAGGAGTGAGCCGGGCAGGCCAGGGCAGAGCATGGGGCATTCTTTTCTCTTTTTTTAAAAAAAATGTTTTGAACAATTTTTAAAATGCATTTTATTGAAGTGTAGTTGATTTACAATATTGTGCTAATTTCTGCCTTACAGCACAGTGGTTCAGTTATACATTTGTATATACACATATATATGGGGCTTCCCAGGTGGCGCTAGTGGTAAAGAACCCGCCCGTTGATGTAGGAGATATAAGAGATGCAGGTTCGATCCCTGGGTCAGGAATATCCCCTGGAGGAGGGAATGGCAACCCGCTCCAGTATTCTTGCCTGTAGAATCCACATGGACAGAGGAGCCTGGCAGGCTACAGTTCTTAGGGTCACGCAGAGTTGAACACAACTGAAGTGACTTAGCGCACACACACATACATATAATACATTCTTTTTCACATTTTTTCCACTGTGGTTCATCTCAGGACATGGAGCATGGTTCCCTGTGCTCTACAGCAGGGCCTAGTTGTTCAGTGCTGGGATTTCATAGGAGGAGCACCAGCTCCACTGGGACTGCCTGTTTCTGGCTTCCTGACTGTCTGTGGTGTCGCACCTTCACGCTTCCCCATCCCCTCTCTACCCTGGGATGTGGCACCAACTGGGTTCCCCTCCTGTGAGCTCTGGCTGGGTTTGGTCAGTAAAGAGCCTGGCGGGGGCGGGGGGAGGCCGGGGCTGGGGGAGGTCAGGCATCGTGCTCTTGGCCTCTCCCCTTCCCCAGAGAGGTCACCATGCACCCCAGGAAGGCTGTCTCTGTCCCTCAATCGAAGGTCCCTGCCCTCTCAAAGCAGCTAAGTCTTCACCCCAGCTGTTCAAAGCGTGTCCACTCTGGGGGTCCTGGTGACACGTGGAATCAGGGCTCCCACATCCTTCCCCACTAACTCAGAACAGGCATCTCAACAGGCTCCCCGGGGGCCCCCAGCCCAGCTGCCTCCTGCTCTGCTTCCTCTCAGCCCCCTTCAGTCTCCGCACTTCTGTAGACAGACTGTCTGCCACTAAGCCTTCCTCAATTTGCCCCGTTGAGAGTCTGTGGGCATTCTCATCTCCCCCACCTCCATCTCTGTCTCCCCCACCTTCCTAACTGCCCGGGTTCCCACTGTGGCATGAGAATCGTTCAATCACTTCTTACCGTCGGGGACACGCTGACCTTGAGGTGACAGAGGAGGGTTGGGATCTGACAAGCCCAGAAGGAAAGGAAGCCTCCGACCCAGGGGGGCCAAGGGGTGGGCTTGAGCCTGTGGAGGAAAGAGACCCTGGAGGGACCAGGTGTCAAGAGAAAAGGCCAGAGGATGAGAGAGGGGTGAGGGAACTACAGCAAGACAGAGATGCATGCTCGGGAGTATGAGTGGAGGATAGAACAATAGTAAAGGCTTTAAATCTCAAGGTGTCGAGTTGTTGGAAGTCGGCTCTCAGCAGACTGAAAAGACACCCATCCTTTTGGACGGAGGCTGAGCAAAGACTCCAGTATCCACGCTCTGCTGACTCTTCAACCTTGACCCCGGGCACCCCTGCCCCAGGCTCTGCTTCCCCTGTCTTCATCCTTAGCTCCCAAGTCTGGTGACCTCACATAGCATCTTCCTTCCAGAAAGTGACTTTCATCCCGCTTTTGACCCCATACCCCTGCCCGGCACCCTGACCCCAGCACCCCCAGCACCTCCCAGCCCCCTTGGCGCCCTGCTCCAGGCCTCCCAGGTCACAGCGAGAAGGAGCTGGATCTCTTCCCAGTGAAAAATGAAGCACCAGACGGCATCTTTCTCTACTTAAGCCTAAACCAAATTAAGTTGGAGAATGATATTTGTAGTCTAACTCTTAATGACTGTACACGAATGGATTTTGTCCCACTTTCTGATGAAATATTCTACTCTCGTAGAATATTTGTCTATGAGAAATATTTGTCTCCTGTATAAAAGTGGCAAAACAGATGAGTGTGAGAGTGATGGATGCAGAGATGTAAACTAGGTAAGTGCTTTCCCCCTTGTCCAAACCCGCTTTTAATTGGAAGCACTCTGATAGATATTTCTGCACCGTCTCGTTTGCAGCATGAAGTAGTTCAAATAGATGGTCTCACCCTCCCTGACTTGCTGAGGTCTTCTGATTTTGTAAGGGGAGAACGGGATGAGACAGCTCCTGCCCGGAGGAGTGTTCTTTGTGTTTGATGACTTATCCCTGCATCTGTGTGAAAGGAAAAATGTCACAGGGCTCAGAAGGTGGACACTTTGACACATGGGCACTCCCTCCTGGGGCCAGAGTCTGGATTATTCCCAGGAGACCTGTCAGCAATGCCAGCCTGCCCACCAGCATCCAGGGGATGCTGAAACTCCTTTAAACTTACCCAGCTGCCCAGTGAGTCCCGGGGCCTGGCCTCCCCGCCTCATTCATGATCTGTTATTTTTTTTGACCCTATTTCTCATCATAAAAGCGGAACAAAATCATTTGTGGAAATTTTCAGCATACACAAACAAGAAGAAAGAAAAAGAAAGGAAATTATATAAAACAAGATAAAACACCCAGAACCAATTCTTGGCATCCTTCTATGTTTCCTACCAGTTTGTACCACTTGAAAAAGTTTTAAGTTCAGTGGTGATCATGCTGTGTATACAATTCCACTGTGTCTACAGATTCCAGTTGTGCCCCATCACATTAGAACACGAGCATTTAGGGCAAACGATGGAGCAGATGTCTGCGCCCATGAACACAGTGCCACTCAATGCCAGGGACAGGTTGCCAAGATGGAGCAGGACTGTGGTCACTGCCTTAAGAAAATGATAAAAGCTTTGCTAGACTAGGAAAAAGGAATGATAAAAAGTTATGTTTTCCAGTCAAGTACTTGACCATCTCTCGGTGTGTCCTTCTCCACAGAGCCATTGAAATGAAGGCTGAGTTTGGATCTGGAGCCCAGCCACGGCTCTGGGGGGAGTGCTGGCCTTGCTTCCTGCCTGCGGCTGGGCTTGTCCCCCGGCCTGTGTCCACCGCTGGCCCCGGGACCTGGCCCAGCCCAGGAGATAGGTGTGGGCAATTTGAAACACCTGAGCTTACACCAGGCTGGCTGACTCAGGTCCCACCTGTACCTGGTCTATTTCCAGGTACCCCCCAGGACTCCCAAGCTGGGTTCACCTCTGTGTCCATCTCTGCACAGACACCTCATTCTATTCCAGTCTGTTCTTGAGATGTAGCAGGGTCTGCTGTGACCTGAGGGCTGCTTTATATATTACAGGGGAAAAAGAAGTAAAGAGCTGTTCTCAGAGGAGATGCCTCTAAATGTCCTTGACAAGCTGGGTGACTCTATCCTGTAGCCAGATCGGACATCTTCACAGCCACCGATCTCACTCTAAGTTTCTGGCACTTCTTTGATGTTCCTGAGAAAGCAAAAGTCCATCTAGTCAAGGCTATGGTTTTTCCAGTGGTCATGAATGGATGTGAGAGTTGGACGGTGAAGAAAGCTGAGCGCTGCAGAATTGATGCTTTTGAACTGTGGTGTTGGAGAAGACTCTTGAGAGTCCCTTGGACTGCAAGGAGATCCAACCAGTCCACCCTAAAGGAGATCAATCCTGGATGTTCATTGGAAGGACTGATGTTGAAGCTGAAACTCCAATACTTTGGCCACCTCATGCGAAGAGTTGACTCATTGGAAAAGACTCTGATGCTGGGTAGGATTGGGGGCAGGAGGAGAAGGGGACGACAGAGGATGAGATGGTTGGATTTCATCACTGACTCGATGGACATGGGTTTGGGTAGACTCCAGGAGTTGCTGATGGACAGAGAGGCCTGGTGTGCTGCAATTCATGGAGTTGCAAAGAGTTGGACACAACTGAGCGACTGAACTGAACTGAACTGAACTGAGAAAGCAGGTGATTTCATCAGAAGAAGCTGACTCACCCTGTGGTTTTGGCACCATCCCCAGACTCAGGGTACTTCTGCATCCCAATGAGCAAAGCACCTGCAGCCAGGTCACATGTGGTCCAGGACGCTCAGAGCATGTGTCTCTGAAGGGGGCCAACAGGACCAGCCTGTGATCTGCAACGTAGCCCCACCTCACGGGATGGGGGGATGTTGTGGAGAGGCGAGCATCTCCCGCCTCAAAGCAGGCTTCCTGAGGACACCAGCCATGAGGATCCAGGAACGGGGAGAACCAGGAGGACTCTGGGTGATGGAGACAAAGCAGGTGGAGGATGAAGCCTCCTCTGGCCCCAGGAAGATGGCGGGAGCGTCCAAGCAAATGGGATGGATGGTTGTGTGGGAGAGATGGTTTCAGAGGAGCTTCACAACCCTGGCAGGATGGACTCCAAGGACACAAGGAGAGCTGGGGAAGCTGAGAGCTGCTCCTTTCTCCCTTGCCTGCTCACATGTGTGCCCAGCTGTGTCCGACTCTTTGTGACCCCACGGACTGCAGCCTACCAGGCTCCTCTGTCCACGGGGTTCTCCAGGCAAGAATACTGCAGTGAGTTGCTATTTCCTTCTTCAGGGGATCTTTTTGATTCAGGAATTCAGCCCACGTCTCTTGCATCTCCTGCATTGGCATGCTGTTCTTTACCACTGGTTCCTACCTGGAAAGGCCCCTTGTCTGCTCAGTTATCCACAAACAAGGAGATGAAAAAAGAGTTATCTGGTGGGGGGGGGAGGTCAGAATTAAGCTCCTAGAAGTCTTCCTAGTTTCTAGGTGCATCCTGCCTATGTGTGGTTTTTCCATCCTAGGAGTGATGGAAACACCGTTCTGAGGAGGACGTGAGGTTCAAGCGGGTCAGCCTGCCCATCTGGAGCCCACTCGCTGGCACTGTGAACCCTTCCTGACACCTCCCGTGGCTCTTGTGACCTGTCCAGCCTTTGCTCGTGTGGTTTCAGTGAATGAATCACCCAGAAGACGTTCCCCGAGCCTTCACGAGGGCATCGGAGAGCTTCAGAAAACACCAGGCTGGCCCCCAGGGCCTGAGGACTCTGCTTCATCCCCACCAATGTCCTCTGGCCTGATTTCCCACAGATCATCCATATTTCTAAAATTCAGCCTTCCACAAATCTTAATTACCACCAAGCATTCCAAACTGATTATGCCTCAGACTTGGGGGAAAAAAAAAAAAGCAAAAGAATCCGCTAAATATATTTGTCTTCTCATGTCTCAGCTTAAACCATTAAAAGTCAGTCACTTCAGCTTCTTTGCGATTGTGCTCTGGTTTAAGAATTTTGACTGAACTATGATTGCTGTGACTCATTGGCTCCTTCAAAAAATTCATCAAAAATCTACTTTGCCTAAATGTTGTAACTTGAACCAGTTGTTCCATTAAATTTAATTTCTCTAGGTGGGGAGCGTGGGTGCACAGTCATGTGATGATTAATTGCATGAAATGGTTGAAAGTTTCTTTCCTTGCTCCTCAGTCTTTCTCATTTGGGGATTGGATCTAAACAAGCATTCCCAAGGAGGCGGGTCTGTGCCTGGGTTTACACAAATGCTCCCTGAGCGGGCCAGGTCCGCAGGAAGAACCACACTGCTCGGGGCTTCACCTCTTAGGTTGGGGGCCAAGCATCCCTGCAGACAAACAGCTCAGAGGCGGGCAAAGAGAAAGTTCCATCCTCCCTGTCAGGACCTCAGAAGAGGATCGCTGGGTGAAAACGGGGAGCTGGACAGCCTGCAAGCCGTCCCATCTCTGCTTGCTCCTGCAGTTTCTCCAGCAAACGCTCTCAGCTAATTCGAAGCAATTCAGCATCCTCAGTCCCTTCTTCTCAGACACACCAGCTTCTTCAGCCTCTTGTCCCTTCTCACTGCAGCCCGGTTCCGGTTCACATCTGATAAAAGACAACCCCACGTGATGATTTTCTGGGAAATATCAGATAAGCAAGCCCAGGCAGGGACGCTTTCCCTATCTGGCAAAGGAGAGGGGTTGAACGTTCTCCATGCCCATCAGCGTGAGGTGCCAGAGGAGGGCAGGGCACAGAGGAGTGGGAGCAGATGTTAGCATAGGCACTGTGGGTGTGGGGTGTGGAGAGGTCAGCAGAAGGCGGCCACTGGTCCTTCGCTCACCCCAGCTCTTGTCATTTCTCCGGGAACAGCACTCCTGGCTTTTCCATAAATCCCCATGAGCAGGATGACACAGACTCTTACCCACCTATGCACAGATCTCTCCTGGCACTCTGCCAGTGCCTTGGAGTCTAGGTGCTGTAGGGAGAATCTCACATCCTGAACAGGGAGGGCAGAGCATCCCCCACTCCCAAACTGTGAGCTCCTTTCCCTCCCCTCCCCACCCCCATCCCTGTGTGCCACCATCAGACTAGGCTTTTCTGTGCCTGCAAGATGTCTTACATCTTAGCTTCCACCTCGAGCCCCCTACCCCATCCCAAGGTCTCCCCCATGGTTCTGGACTCCATCTACTAAGCGCAGTCCCAAACAGGCAGCCAAACCCACCACTGAGGACCTGGCCTCTGAGCCTTCTTTGGACTTCTTTGAAATCGTGACCCCATCCCAAGTTCTGCCCAGAGGACCCCAGGCCAGGTCCATCCCTTGGCCATGGCCATCAGTCAGACCGTCTTGAGAAACACAGACCTTGTGAGTGGACACTGGGTACCAAGTGACCCCTTGCCTCCATGCCCCAGATGCAAACTCCCTCCTGCCAGGCCAGCTTGACATGCCCACCCTACCTTGAGGGTGTTTGCCCAAGCCACCAACAAGGTGTCACTTGAAACGCCCAGGCTAAAAATGGTATGAATTCCCCCTGAACCCAAAGTTGGGACTTTGGTACAGCTAGCCCATACTGTGCATATTCATAAAAAGGAATAAAAAATAACCTATCAAAGTTATAACCTATGATTCATGGTCATTAGGAAAATTAACCAATCTTAACCAGCTGACTGCACCAGGATCCAGGAAACATCCGAGCCCAGACAAAAAGGTTTGGAATCACAGCTCTCATGGGAAATAAGGAAAGGTGTCCTGCACTTGGGGTTCCTTTCAGAAGTTACCTGTGCAGACATCACAGTCTGCATCAACTTATTTTTTAAAGTTTCTTCCTGTACCTACTAATTACACGGGATTTAATACTTCTTTTAGAAGTTGTGTTATTTACAGCTAGACCTCTGCTGTGATGTTTATACCAGTAAATCTCTCTGGCTCCTCACAGACGTTGCCAAATCTCTCCACCCCCAAATAATCCAAACCCAAAAGCTGCATCAGAAATTAATAACCATGATCATAAATCAAAGTGAAGGTTTTATCCTTTCATTTTGCATATGACATCCTGACTAAATGAGTACCCCCATGCACACAGGACTTATCATAAAGGGGAAAAATATGCCTTAATCAAAGGCATATTTCATCTCTGAAAAGTTCATCAGAATGCATTACCGAGTGACTGTACGTTTTGAAAATCACTTGTGAGCACATCTGGAAACTCACATTTTCCCCCCATCATTATATTCAGGAATACAAGCAGTTTCAATTTGCATGCATAAAGCAGTTTCTTCATCTCTTATCTTGTGTGCCATGTGAATGAATTTCTGTGATCTATGGTCACAATTACCAGAATATGGATTAAGAGTGCCTACATTATGCAGATGGTGGCCGTGATCAAGAAGCTGCAGGAAATATAACACAGTGACGGAACACGCTCTGCTGTTTCTACAACGCTGATCTCTTCCTCAGAGCCCTGCCTGCTGCTTGGAATCAGAGATCGCAGGAGAACCTGAACCCAGACTTTTCTGGGCTTTAATCAGAAGTGATGCTGACAAGTCTCCCTGCTCTCGCAATCTTGCTCTCAAAGCCAGTCACTGAGATGCCACCTTCTGACTCCTGCTGCCCATCAGGCTGACTCGTTCACCCCCACTCTGCTCAGGGACTCCTCCTCTCATCTCTAAATGACACATCTGCCTGCTTTTGCCACGTTCTCCCCGGTAGATGCTAAGTGCATCCATTTCTTATCTTTTGGCTGAAATGGGGGCCAACGCCTCTCGGAAGGGCTTTCGGTCAATATAACCGTGCCATTCTACCTGTTCATTGTGTCCAAGTTTGTGAGCCAGACAAATGGTGAAATATGCAGAAAAGCACTTTGTGTGCATTGATGTCAGGAATGTGGAAGTTTGTGTTTATCACCATCGTTTTCCAAAAGCAGGTTGCTGGTGTGCTTGATGGCTGTCAGAAGTAGGAACAGCCTTGTCTCCTGGGTGAGAGGCACCAGGGAACTCTTAAAGATGAAGATCAGTTCAGCTCAGTCGCTCAGTTGAGTCCAACTCTTTAAGACCCCATGAATCACAGCACTCCAGGCATCCCTGTCTATCACCAGCTCCCGGAGTTTACCCAAACCCACGTCCATCGAGTCGGTGATGCCATCCAACCATCTCATCCTCTGTCGTCCCCTTCTCCTCCTGCCCCCAATCCTTCCCAGCATTAGGGTCTTTTCCAATGAGTCAACTCTTCGCATGAGGTGGCCAAAGTATTGGAGTTTCAGCTTCAACATCAGTCCTTCCAATGAACACCCAGGACTGATCTCCTTTAGGATGGATTGATTGGATCTCCTTGCAGTCCAAGGGACTCTCAAGAGTCTTCTCCAACACCACAGTTCAAAAGCACCAATTCTGCGGCGCTCAGCTTTCTTCACCGTCCAACTCTCACATCCATTCATGACCAGTGGAAAAACCATAGCCTTGACTAGATGGAGTTGAGTTCATCTCATGACACCAGTTGAGATAGCTTGGAGAAATCCTGAGGCTCAGTTTCCTGAATTCTAGAATAGAAACTACAATATCATTTAGAGTATTCATTTCCTAAGATTACTGTAACAAAATTCCACAAACCAGGGAGCTTAGAACCACAGAAAGTTATTATCTCACAGCTCTGGAGGCTGAAGTCCAAAATTCAGGTGCCGGCGGGGATGTGTTCCCTCTGAAATCTAAAGGAAGGATCGTTCCTGGCTCCTTCCAGCTTCTGGTACCTGCAGACTTTCCTTGGCTTGTGGCAGCATCATTCCCGTCCTCCCGTAGCCTCCTCCCTGTGGCTTTCCATATAGTCCTGCCTCTGTGTGAGTCTGTCTCTGCGTCCAGATATCTCTTTTTCACAGGGACTGCAGTCATATAAGCCACCCTGGATCAGGATTCACCCTCTGACCTCATTTGAACTTGAATGCCTCTATGAAGACCCTATTTCCAAATTAAGTCACATTCGGAGGTGCAGGGGTCAGGTCTCCAAGGTGCCCTTTGCAGGGGACAGAACTCAGCCCATTACTTGGTAAGCTGTCATGAGATGCAGGCAGAGCTAACTCTATGCTTCACACGTTAATGACAGTCAGTGTCATGCCTACCTCTTCATCCCAGCCCCCGGGGACAGGCATGCTGGGCATAGCGCACAGTGCAGCCTAAGTTAATTGAGGGGACTTGCTTAGGGCGCAAACTCTGTAGTGAGTAGGACATTATGAAAAGGAGCTGCAGGCATTACAGTGGGTCCCTGGACAAGACATGCAAATCACCTGTGATATGCTTCTAGATAATCCTGGCAGCTCAGGAAGCTGCCCCAAACAAGGTGTAACACGAGTTCACATGAGTTTCTAAACTTGGCACAGAACCTGCTCTCTTCCAAAATCATGGACAACTATTCCCTCTGAAAAGATGGAGATGGTTCATTGTTTTTAAAGGAAATATGAAAGGGAGAAGAAGAATGAATTAAACGTAACTGCTAAAAATGCTATTGGGATAAATGTCAAACCCATAATGAATGCTTTGAGCAAAGATTGGCTACAAAGCACCTTTGTCACAGAGAAAACAAGGTGAAGCATGAAGACTGCAGGGTTTCAACATGGTTCTATCTCAGCCTGCCTACACTCAGTACGCTTTTAAAGAATTGTTAATAAACAATACGACGTTTGTAGCCCTCAGGGACCTGTATCCAGGCTTCGACTGAGGACCCAGCCAGGCTGCAGAGTAAGCAGTGTGCATGCCCAGCGGATTCCAAGATTTATTCATGCCTTTGTTGTTGTTCAGTTGCTCAGTCATGCCCAACTCTTTGTGACCTCATGGACTGCAGCAGGCCAGGCTTCCCTGTCCTTCACTGTCTCTAGGCGTTTGCTCAAACACATGTCCATTGAGTCAGTGATGCCATTCAACCATCTCATCCCCTGTTGTCCCTTTCTCCACATGGTTTCAATCTTTCCCAGCATCAGGGCCTTTTCCAATGAGTCAGCTCTTCTCATCAGGTGGCCAAAGGATTGGAGCTTCAGTTTCAGCATCAGTCCTTCCAATGAATATTCAGGGTTGATTTTCTGATCTGTATTAAACACGGTTGCATGAATCTGGGCAAATCAAGCTGTAATTTCACACGGTATAAAACAGGACCTTATAATTAAAATGGCTTTGAGCAGCGCTGACTGCCCACCCTTCTGCCTGGGAAAGCTTCAGACAAGTTCCTCTTACATGGGCCTCACAGCTGTACTGTCATGAGTTGGGAGTCAGTGGGGAACCCAGTCCTGCTGGGTAACTATTGCCAGAGATTGGAGTGTGATATCAACTTGTCTTAACTCCAATCTTCATTCTAGCAGAACTTCTCCAGAAAATGTCATGGTAGAGGGCAATGGGAGGGTACATTTGGCAAAGATTTCCTCTTGCTGGCTTCACTGAGAAATCATACAGCATCAAAATGGTGTTATGGGAATATTACTGAGGTTTATTCCCCCTTTGGCCATGATGAGAATCTTGCCACAAAAAAATTCCCAGCTAAAATAATTTCTCCAGGGTTCTGTATGGAATAAAACTGGGAAACCCACTCATTCTTAATGTTTTCCTAATCTCCCCTTCCTACAGTTTCCTTCTGCAGGAAAATTTTTGTTTAGAGTCTCAGTTCCCCAAAACAGACAGACAACATGACCATCTGATAAGCTTTCTGAGATACCTGAGTCTGACCTCAACAATAACACCTAAGACCCAGGTTTGGTGCACTTTCAAAGGCAATTATCCACATCCACAGCAACTCTGCCCCATATTCCTGTTGAGAAAGGGCACAGAGTCCATCTAGGTTTCCATGGGTTCCAGCATTTTCTGCATGAAGTGTATCGTTTATCATCTTGTTCCCTTCCCTGCCATAGATTTGTACCATCAGAATCTCTGCATATGTGCAATGGTGTCAGAAAAAAGAGCCTTGAGCTCTTGAGGACGTTGTGCCTCAAATCACCTAAGAAGCCTGATATAAGAAATGGCAGAGCACACACAGGCACACACATGTACAGACAGACACACACACAGACACAAAGACACACACACACACACACAAAGACACACACACACACACACACACACCAGGAGACATTTTGCCTCCCTAAGGGACTCATTTGTTTTCTTTTCATGAACATTGAGATCTGAAAACTGATTCACATTTTGTTTTTGCTTTGGCTACCAGGACCATCAGATCCAAATTTGTACTGCAGCTTCTTCGGTCAGGCTTATGCCTTTGGGTCTATGTCGCTTTTCTGCCTTCTTTTTGCTTCTGCCACCTTGATTCACCCAAACTGTCATATCCCCAGTCTTAGCACATAATTTTGTATTCATTTTCCCCTGATTCACAAATCCATTTTGCTAACATCACCTAAAATCATTTGAGGAAAAAGGTAGGGAAGTAAATAAATCAATCATTGATACATTGGTGAAAAATGAGCTCACAGAGTTAGTATATCTTTAACCCAAGTTGCAGCTCCACTGACAAAACATATGCTTCCATGTGTGAACTTGGGAAATTGGGCATTGGCCCCAGTGGTTGTTGTTCTTCTGAAGCCAAGATTAGAACAAAATAAGGACTTCCCTGGTGGCTCAGATGGTAAAGAATCTGTCTGCAATATAGGAGACCATGGGTTCAATCCCTGTGTCAGAAAGAACCCCTGGAAAAGGGAATGGCTACCCACTCCAGTATTCTTGCCTGGAGAGTTCCATTGGCAGACGCACCTGGAGGGCTACAGTTCATGGCATCATGAAAGAGTCAGACACGACTGAGCAATCAACACATTCTAAAAAGCTAAGGAAGCCCGATCCCCTCTAGACAAGAAATCCTTGTTCCCCTAGGTCCTACTCCCTCATTATCCCAGTCGTTCCTGCCTCTGCACCCTCCCTCTCTCTGGGCTCTTCACCCATGGCATCTGAACATGCTCAGTTTTCAACAGAGTGAAAAATAAAGATGAGCCTTCCACCCTCTCTATTCCCCTGTTTGGAGGGTGGGTGCTATTCTGTGGATGGGTATCCAAGACTGTCAAGGTCACTCAGAGCTGGACTGAGCCCTCCTGGTTCCACAGGAGACCTTGTGTGACCCTTAGATTGGCACACGATGAATGGAGTTTCAAACATTGGAGAACTGTGATCAACAGAGGGCTGGATTTTATTTGTACTGCTTGGCTCTAGAGGTCAGTGAATGGATTTTACAGGGCATCTCATGCCTTAGGGCTGGTGGGGACCTTAGATGTGATCTAGGCCAGCCCTGCCCTCGGGCTCCCCTCCACCCCACACCTGCCGGCAGCCCGTCCCAGCATCTGCCCGTCTCGCCAGACACTGTGATGAGCACCTTCACCACACCCTCCCCTGGCTGGGGCTGCACCCACTAGAGTTCCCAGGCCCGCAGGCAGGATGGGATGATTATTAAGAGGACAGAGCCTCAGTTTAAGGGCACTAGCTGTGTGTCCCCGTGGGGATTTGTTGTGTGCATTTTGCAGAGTGATGTATGTGGACCACTACTGGTTAAGCTCGTCTCTTTTCCATCCAACTTCCTCTTCATCCTCCTGCAGCTGGTGGAGGAGGGGGCCAGGGGAATTTGAGGATGCATATCAGGGCAAGTTGAGCTGGAAAACTGATCAGTTCCAGGTCTTGGGATAGCTGTCTGTGGTTTGTGTCCACTTCCACGTACAGTTATGCTGTTGGTCACCAGCCAGGTTTAGGTATAGCTTCTGTGAATCCTCCTACCACCCACTAGCCGCACAGGAAGCATGCTAACATCTGGACTGTGACAGACTGATTACCAGTGTCACCAACACAGAGAATCCTGAGGACCAGAAATGCAGAAATGCCCTGAAATTGAACAGGAAAGGATTTCAACAACTACTTTTCCAAGCTCAACAATTCTACAGTTTACCTGAGTTTCCAGCATTTGTCCCCTAACGTCCCATCACCAACAACAGGTTGCAGAGTTGAAAGTCATGCACCTGGACCATCAAAATATAAAACTAATTTTTGACCAACCCTGCCAAAGGGAGGGCTGATTTGACTGCTAGTCTCTCTGTAAAAAGTAATAATTCAGAACTATTACTGAATACAGAAGTGATCGAAGAATATGCAGCCAAACAGAAGGGGACTGTATGATAGAGTGAGGGTAGGCAGTTAATAAAATATATTAACTGTAATTCCAAGAGTCATGAAGCAAGTTGCTTTCTTGGATTTTGTAACTTATATGTTATATATCAGCTTTTCAAAATTTGTGGTTTGTCATGATTTCTTTTCAAGTATAAATGAATATTCACTTACTTAACTTGTAATCATGTTTTCTCTTTCTTGCTGAGAACCATGAGGGTTTAACAGACACAAAGCCCACATCCTCCCCTGGCATCAGGGTGTGGGGTCAGGACTCACTCCAACAGCCCAAGCCCAGCAGCCTTGAGGAGCCACTTGGAGTCGGGCCATCCAGATGCTGCCTGTGCCTGTGACTGTTTGGCCTTCAGCCAGTGCTCTCCCTGGGATGAGGTGCTGCTCTGAGGCTCACCTTCTGTAGCAGGCTCTGACATCAGCCTGTCATTTGCCAAGTCCCCATCCCCAGGAATGGGTTGTTGTTCTGCATCTCAGTCGTGTCCGACTCTTTGCAATCCCACGGACTGCAGCACACCAGGCTTCCCTGTCCTCACTATCTCCCAGAGTTTGCTCAAATTCATGACCACTGAGTTGGTGATGCCATCCAACCATCTCATCCTCTGCCACCCTCTTCTGCTTTTGCCCTCAATCTTTCCCAGCATCAGGGGCTTTTCCAATGAATTGGCTCTTTGCATCAGGTGGCCAAAGTATTGGAGCTTCAGCTTCAGCATCAGTGCTTCCAATGAATATTCAGGGTTGATTTCCTTTAGCATTGACTGGTTTGATCTCCTTGTAGTCCAAAGGACTCTCAAGTGTCCTCTCCAGCACTACAATTCAAAAGCATCAATTCTTCAACGCTCAGCCTTCTTTAGGGTC